>CM042846.1:47260812-48687831 GCA_023653725.1 Bungarus multicinctus
AGGGTATATTGCATCTATAGATATCTTTATAGATGCACATAGGGACTTAAACAACCTAGTGAACCCTTTTTACAGAATGTGGTATGTATATTGAAAAAAAGGACATAAAGCCTTGATTAAAAGGAAAAAGTTGGAGTTGCACAAAAATTATGAGATGTTGGTAGACATTGTCAAAGAAAAAAAAGTCTTCTACTTGTTTTTGGCATCTTATTACCAACTCAAAAATGTTTCTGGCTTTTTAGTTTTGCTAGCTTTGCTGAATAGCTGGTATGAGCATCTTTGTTTAGTACTATCCCTAGTGACAGCCATTATTTCCAGATTGTCTCCCCAGTTAGTTAGCTGTTATTATCTCAGAGATCTTCAGATGCATAGAACAGATATATTCTGAAATTAGTCAGCGTTTAATTGTAGCGGAACTTTTGAAATCCAATTTAGACTGGTAGACCCATGTCTTGGCTTTTCAAGTTATCCATTTTGATCAATATATCAATGGAGAGATTGCAATGAACCCATCAATACCAGATGAGAAAGAAAGAAAGAAAGTTAAAACAAAGAAGGAAAGAAGGAAGGAGGGAGGGAGGTAGAAAGAGAGAGAGAGAGAGAGAGAGAGAGTGCAGTTCTGGCTGTAACTATAGCATATCCTGAAAAAATTTAAAAGGAATGCAGTTTAGATAAGTGAAGTGACTAAAAATAAAAAAGAAGCTAAAATGAAAGAACTTACAATAACAGCAGAAATAGTGGAAATAAGGGCAAAGAAGATCAGGAATCACATGAAGATGAACTGCATTGTTTTGGTTGAAACATCTCACTGGTTTACACCCACTCTTTGCCAAGTAGTTTAACATCATACTGCAAGGAGGTGAAACTGAAGTTTAATTAACATCTGGAAAAACCTACCTGATAATGAGAGATCCAACTAAAGGGCAGCATCAGGCAACTGCAGACCAATTATGTGCTTACCAACAATGTTCAGATTGTTAACTGGTGTTGTAGCTGATGCAAGCCAAGAGCATCTAGCTCAAAACAAGCTCTTTCCATTTAAGCAGAAAAGAAACTTCCCAAACAGCAGAGGGACAAAAGATCAACTCCTAATTGACAAGATGTTTTTGGAAAAATGCAGGAGAAGCAAGAACTGTGGAACCACAAAACAAAGTAATATTAAAATGAAGAAAAAGTGCTCTGAAACTTTAGAATTCAAACAGATCAGCCTCTGCCACATTACACCCCAGCCTTAAATATTGTTGGCAAGAAAGACCAAAAAAAAGTCTGGATAGTGAATGCTGCAGTATCTGGAACAGTGGTGGGATTCAATTTTTTTTAATACCGGTTCTGTGGGCGTGGCTTGGTGGGTCTGGCATAACTTGGTGGGTGTGGCTTGGTGGGCATGGCAGGGGAAGGATACTACAAAATCCCCATTTCCTCCCCAACCCACTAACCTGCTTTGAAGCTCCATTCTCCTGTGCAGGGCAACAAAAGAAGACCCAGCCAATCAGCTGGGACTCGGAAGGCAGAGAATAGATGGGGGCAGGGCCAATCAGAGCTGGGATTTGCTGGTTCTCTGAACTACTCAAAATTTCCATTACCGGTTCTCCAGAACTGGTCAGAACTTGCTGAATACCACCTCTGATCTGGAGAGAGCAGAAGAGAAGAGAAAGAACTGGAGAAAATCATAAAATACAAAGATCTTCAAATACAAGTAGAACAATTGAAATGAAATGAATGAAAGCAAAGATAGTATCACCCTATATTAGTGCCCTGAATGTAATCCCAAAACATCCGGAATACCATTGGCATTGGCAAAATCACTTTCAAGGCAGCTTTGCAAGTAACAGCTTACTTTCTGCACATTATCTTTAATAATATCAAACAAGAACATCTGCCTTTCCAAAGTCCTTCGGAAGGATCTGATAGGTAGAAAAAATGCCAAATCCAGTTTAAAGATCTGGCTGAGTGCAACCAAGCATATTAAAAATGTTTTTTTCAAATACTTTTGAGGATTTTGTTTCATAACAATGTGTTATAATGCCTCTTATTTGTTATGGGACATCTAACATCTGTTGGTTCATGAACTATCCATAGACAGTATCAATTTTTCCTTAGATTGTAATTTAAAATAAAATTTATTAATTTTCCATTGATCCACTATGACTGTGTCTCTCAAATTCAATTTTATCATATAGTTTTTAATTTACGCAGTGTCCATATCAAATTCCAATAACAATATATTGAACAATATATGTAAAACTTATTGATTGACTAATGAAAGAGAAGTTGAAAGAGATGGCTCATTGTCTGAATGCTGTAAAGCCTGGATGTGGAGAAAGAAGCTGCAACTTAATCATAGCAAGATGGAATTGCTTGTGGGATTTTTGATGGGATAAAACTGCCCTTTTATTGACTTGGTGTGCAGTTTGGGTAGGAATGGGATTCCAAAATCCCAACAACCGGTTCACTGTCCAGTTGCAGGGTGGGTATGACCATGGTGAGAATGGCCTATAGGAACTTCAGGGAGGGCCATTTTTGCCTTTCCCAGAGTCCTGAGGCTTCCCTTGGATCTCTGGGAGGGTCAAAATGGCCTCCCCCAGGCTCCGGATGCCCTCCAGAAACCAGAAACAGGACTTCTGGAATTTCCTGGAGGGCCATTTTTTGCCTTCCCCAGAGTCTGTAGGCTTTCCTCAAGCCTCTGGGAGGGTATAAACATCCACCTCTGGGCTCCAGAAGCCCACTGGAAACTGGAAATGGGCCCATTTCTGGACTTCTGGAACTTCCGGAAGGGCCATTTTTTGACCTCCCTGAGCCTTCACGCGGACCCTGCACTTACCTGCATCCAAAACAGGCTGTGTGGAAATTCCTGGGAGGGGCAAGGTGGGGTGAGTGGGGCCGGCCGATTCAACTACTGGTTCAGTGAACCAGATATAAATTTAACATCCGGTTTGTCTGAACTGGCCCAAACCGGTTGAATCACACCCCTGAGTTTGGGAATCCTTTTGTAGTAATGACTCTTGCTGAAAGAGCACATGATAGTTATGTCCAGAGGTACCTTTCTTTAAATCCATCTTGTGCTCCAATTGCATTCATTGCTAGATGAGTCACACACATGCCTTAGTGTAATGGAATGGATCTTGAGGAAAAGGTAGAGAGATGATGCTTAGGAAGTCATCAAGAAAGAGAGGTAGCAGTCCATAATCATTTAATGGTCAAAGAAAGAAACTGGTGAAGGAAGCTATAATAGTGCTCCATTATCAGAATATTTATATCTGTGCCCAGATGAAGCTGTTAAAACAATTGATTATGCATTGCTACACTCTCCTTTTTATGACAGTAGGCACTTCAAGCTTATTAAGTCAATTCTTTATAGAATGTTTAGGTCAGTTTGAAAACAAGGTAACTCATTTCCTTTGGAGAATTTACTAATTCCATCACAAAGTAGCTATGTTTTATTGTAAGCATTAATCTCAGGTAATTTATTTAATACTGTTTTATTTCTATTTGTTTGTTGAAACAAACACTTGTTAACTGTATTAAATGATGCATTTGATTTTCTTAATTAAATAATATGATACTTGACTTCTGGACTTTGGTGTAAATTATTATAGAAGCAAATAACCTGATTGTATGGAGATCAGGAAACAAAACAGAGGAAGTGGAAACCCATCAATTCATTCATTTATGAGGTGAGAAACATGAGTGAAAGGAACAACTGCAGAACAGTTGTTTTTTGGTAATAGATTTCCACTTTAATGTGTGTTCCAATTACAATATTTTTAAAACTAGGTGAAAAACAAACAAACAATAGATAGATAAATAAATATCAATGATCAAAATACTAGTGCAACACAATCAAATAAAAGCAAAATGGGAAATTAGCACAGTAAAACCCAATGATTAATTATGTGGCTAATAAGTCACATCCAAATAACAGTATATTGCTAGTAAACATTTTCTGTGTGAAATCCAGAGTCCACTCACAGCAATTAGAACATCACAAAATTTGGCAGCTTTCTTAGATTTTTCAGGAGATGATCTCCTAGCAAATAGAAAGCATTCTACCCTCAGGTTGTCTGAGAGATTAGTTGAAAGCTAATTCATTACTTAAAGTTAATGAAACATTAATTAAAAAAAATAGACTTCATAGGAAGAGCTCACTGCAACACATGCAATCCAGTCTCATTCAATTCATCCAAACAATAGCACAGGCATTATTTAAGGAAAATATTATAAACCCTGGGCAACATAGCACTAAGTCTAAACAGTGAGAATACTGTTGTATATGAGAGGGAAAGGATGTAGGTGAAGGCAAGATGAAAGGTCTACCCCTGGAACTGCTACTATAATAATAAGAGTATTACTGGAGACTTCCGGTTGGAGCCTCTTCGGCGACAGACTGAAATCTGCGATCATGCGTGGTTTCGATCTGTGCTCGCTGCCGAGCCAGCTGGTTTCGGGGCTAAGCCATCCTGTAGAGGTGGTAAAGAAGGGGGAAACTGCTAGCAGGGTTGAGGAGAGCCAAATCTCTCCTCCCCAGCTGGCCTTTACTCCCTTTCCCGAAGGGAGCTCGACCGGAAAAGAATGTGCAGGAGGAAGATAGAAAGAAAATGTTTTTGGTTGACCGAATTGAACTGAAAAAGCAACAATGTAAGGTACCCTGGAATTTGAAGTACTAAAAAATAACATTGTTCCCAAAAGAAGATTTTGAAGCAGCGAAGGAGAGAGGGAAGGGAAAGGATTTGGTTTTCTTTTCTTTTTTCTTCCCTTCGTTATACTGACAGCTAAGCGACTTAAGTAAGAAATTGGCAGAATCCACTTTGACATTAATAGGCATTTAAGCTGAAATAAAATGTCAAAGGGATAACAAAGACTTTTGGATACTTAAAATCTTTAAAAGAGGAAAAGGAGAGAAAAGGAAAGAATAAGACTAAAAAACAAAAGGGCAGGATCTGGAAAAATGGAGGAGACTGCCTGGAATTAAAAGGAACTTATAGCAAAACTTTAACAAGATTCCTAAAGATACATTTTAACTGAAACTTCGCAACAAAATAATAGAATCCCAAGAAGAGAAAGTGGGGAAAAAAAGCAAGAAGAAACAGCTTTGGATTATTTGGATTATTTGGTGATTTTTGGATTTTTGGCTATTGGATTTAAATGACTAAAATTGATTGGGTAGTTGTGTAAAAGTGTTTAAAATGGCATCACTTTTGGAAGAACTGAAAATGGAACTTAAAAAATACAAAGAAAATGCACAAGAAGGCAGAGGTTCTTTTGGCTTCGTATTTCAATTTTTAGAAATGGAGATTTGGAACTATGAGAAACAACAAGAAACACTTGCAGAACAAGAAGGTCGGGACGAAGAAGAAGCCATCTTTAATGATCAAGTAATTTTATGTGGGGAAAAGAAAGAAAAGTGGGGAAAGAGAATGGAAAGTTTAAGATCTGAAAAGACAACCAAAAAGAAGACTAGTTTGAAAAATAATTATAATATTAGGAAGCAACAGAAGAGAGGATTACAGAAGAAAGAATTAGAAGTAGAGAGACAAGGGGGCAAAAAGGGGAGGAGAAGAAAAGGGGGAAGAAGGAAAGGAAAAGAAGTTATAAAAGACAGAAACAAGATATAGAGAAACAGGGAAAATGTATAAGCCTATTTAGAGATAATGGGTGAAAATTTAATTAAAAAAGGGACTCTGCAAAGGTACATAAGATAGTATTGTTATATTAGAAATAGAAATAATTTTAGAAAATATGAAACAATGTATGATTAAAATGATGGATAAAATACTTATTGTAACGCAATGGAATGTTTGTTAATAAATAAATGAAATAAAGAGAATGCGAGAATGAAATTAGGAAAGGAAGGGAACATGTTAATTATTATTAATGATTTATAAAAATAGAAATATGGAAAAAAAAGAATTAATTATGGAAAGTTTATAAATGTTCCCAAGGATGATACTCAATCAAAAAGAAATGTTAAAGAACTAATATTAATGATAGAATTGAATTGGAATGGAATGAGTGTTTTATTTACTATTGTTTTATATATATATATAATTTAAAGATCATAGTGTGTATTTTAAGAATGTACCAAGCAGAGTTCATTTGGGAGTTATGTACTATATTGAATTTTATAATTTCTAAAGCCATAAATTGAAGTATAAATAAGAGTTGAATGGATAAAATTACAAGATATAAAGGTATCATACTCCAATTAGCAATTACAGGGCAAAATTTGTTTAATGAGAAAAGATAATATGGAATTGAAATAGGACAGACAAAAGTATAAATATAATGATTAGGAAGACATTAAAACTTAGAAAAAGATACATAATTGAATAATAAGAATTCTGATTACTCCCAGATTTATCTTTAAAGTGGCTTTCCCAAGATAGCAGCAGCATGAAAAACTGTAGTCAGAAATGTCACAATGTCTTAACACCAGGGATATAGTTATTTCCCACCCACCCCCAGGAAGAAATAAACATCTCTACAAGAATTGCATGCCTCTTTCATGAAACTTCATTTTAGCCAATATCTAAGTCAGCAAAGTCTCATCTGAGTTTCTCTAGAGGCAGAGGAGAATTTGCAAAGACAGAGGAGAATCCGATATCTAAATATATAAAAGTGAAATACTACTAATGCATCATCACAAAATCTCCAGAATCGTAAAGCCTACAAACTTGAAATTTGGCACATATGTTCCTCTTGGCTTCTAGGTGCTCACTAAGAAAGGATTTTTCGAAATGACCATCAGAGCATTAGTATTTCATATATTATTATCAACATGCTCTGATGCTAAGGAGTTCTACTTCCCTTCCCAGAAATCTGTTCCAAATGCAAAACACAAGCAGATGAGAGGAGTTTCAGTTTTACTTTTAGTTTCACAGCACCAAGCAGCTTTAGTACAAAACAGTTGAGCTAAGCCATGCCCAGGCTCCTTGCTGTTTCCTTGCTCACACAGCAAATACTCTTTCAGTTTCCAAACAGCCCTCAACTCTCTCACATACTGACAGGATACTAGCCAGATGAATACCGAAGGATGTTGCAGAATTCCCCCCCCCCTTATTTTCCTCCCCCAAAACTAAGCCCGACCACATAGTTTCATAGTGAAGCACGGGTATCGAGCTAGTATAACAATATTCATGAATTTGAAGCGGGTTTTTATGTCACTGAATATATAATACTGGGTTTATCTCTGGATAGCAGTTGGACAAAATCATTGCCACTATGCCTGGTGAACAAATGTATTGTCTTTGGGTTCAGGTTACACATGCATCAATGTAAGAAAACACTTGGATGTTTGAAGTCCTGGTCTTGATATTAATTCAATTTATTTTCCAAATAAAGCAGTTAATGTACTTCTTAATCAATGCAATGAGCACAACAACTTTTGTTCTGGAATAATTAAGGGTAATCTTTTCTTTCCTGTAGAAATCTGCAAGGATTTACAATTTCTGCCTGAACCCCACCTGTCTGTCAAGGATAAGATGACCACATTGAAGGCACAAGGCAGGACAAATATTTGCCAGAACCAGAGGTGAAATTTATACTGAATATGAGCTATAAAATTAATGTCAAAGTTAAAAAGAAAAAGAGAAATTGTTAAACTCTTTTTAAAATAGCTATTGAAGTATAAAGGATCTCTAAAGGTCCAAACCACTGACCTGCATATGTATGTTTTTATGTAGTATCATAATTAATTCATGGAATGGCAATATGTAGGAGTCATGTCACTGTCTCTCATCTTCAAACCGGATGATAAATTGATCCCCCAATTTTCAGGAAACTAATACAATACCACAACCTCAGGAACTGGAAAGAGTAGTCAATATACAGTAAGTAAATGAAAAGATCAGCACAAGAGCTCAATGGTCAAAATTTACTTTTAAAAGTTTTGTGGGAAACAGCTTTCCACCCTTCCTTTCAGCTTTTTTCATTCTTTAAATAAGCAGTAAGTAAAGAGATCTCACATACGGAACAGAAGACCAATTAGGTAAGAAGTTTTCAGCTAGGTGTAGAGGACCTGCCTCACCAGAAGCTGTACTAAATATAGAGCAAAAATACTGAATCTCTGTCTAAGAAGAAATTAGCTTTCCAGCTCCTGAATGTATTTTTAGAGATGAGTGGGCTAGAAGCCACCAAAATGTGGATTTTTTTTTCTCTGTAACTAATTACGCTAACCTTCTCTGGTTAAGTATTTGGACTTTCTTTTTTTCCCCTTTTCATTCCATACAGCCTTGCAGATTTTCTTCAAACCACGTATTATTTCTTCCTGCATGTCTAATATCTGAATTTGAAGCAAGCAAAGTCCTCTGGATATGCAATGACAATCCTTGCTGTACTTTGCTTTTTTAAAAAAAGGTGGGCTTTTTTTCCTGAGTTTGTACAATATTCAACAGGCTTAAGGGAATGTCTGTTTGAATTCAGGACGAATTCAGGATCTGGGAACAACGTTACAACACATGGCTGCTGTATCTCTAGAATGTCTCAAATTGTTTTCTAGAGTCTGTATAGCTATGGTGGAAGCTCTAACTAAAGAGTTGGCACCAGTAAATACATTCATTAATTTGGGATTAAGATTCCAATATTGAGAATTTATGTCTTAGTTGAGAATACCAGAATCTTAACTCCAAAATTTCCAATTAGAGCCTTAACCCCTAATTTGAAGAGTTACAGGTGTACATGAAACTTTGGCTTTAGTATCAGTGAAGTTCCCACAGAATACATTTTATATGGAATACCTACCATCTTCTAATCCGTTGTATAATTAGAATAAAATTACTTTTCATAAAAATGAAAGCGTATACGATCTGAAGAGAAACCAAAGCAATATCATTTTGTAACACCAGTGTTTGGCAGCAGGAAAATTTCATAAGAGAGGCCGTTTATTTCCAGTATTTCAGTATGATTTCATTCTGAAAGTGGTTTCAGTATGAAGCTAGAATTAAAATATCTCAAAGGTGATGCTAGCACATAAATTAGCAGAGTTCACCTGCCCTTGAGTAGCTGTGATAGACAATATTTTTAAACTTCATTATGTATACCAGCAAAAAGAAGAGAATGAGAAAACTATTTTTTTATGAAATTATGAGAACATCCTATTTGAAAAGATAGACCCTTTGCTAAGTGCTTCTATACTGGAACTGTAGCATATTTTATAGGGAGGCAACTTTCTTTTCTGCATAGATATAGATACCAACATGATGGATATGGACTAAGAGGACAAAATATTGGCTCTAAAATCTAATTCAGGGGTCGCCAACCTTTTGGACCTCAGGGACCACCAAACTCATAATTTTAGATCCCAGGGACCACTAACTGGTTCTGTGGGTGGGGCCTAATTTGTGGGTGTGGCTTGGTGGTAATTTGACTGGCTGGGCATGGCTTTTATGTAAATATTATAAATATTTATATAAATATTGAATTTTTTATAAAAAAGAGCAACTTTTACCCAAAATCAGGCAAAGCAGGCAGATTGAGTTGCTCACAGAATCATTCAGTGATCTATCTATCTGCCATCAGCTAGCTCAGTCTCTCAAATTTGCTTGCCATGAGTCTGCACTGAATTTGCTTGCAAGCAAACCTTCAGTCCTAAGGAAGGTTCAGCTGTGCTTAAAAGCAGAGCCGAAGATCTAAAGACTAGCTAGAAAGCAAGAAATCCAACCATTTTCTGCTTCCTAGTTAATCTAAATCTCCCGGCACAGCAGAACAAATGAACAAAATTTTCTCACGTCCCACCAGTGGGCCGTGGCCCACCAGTTGGCTACCACTGATCTAATTCTTATGTTTCTATTTGAGCAGTGGAAGCAATTCTGTTCAATCTCTACTGATGGCTGAATGCATGGCATTTGGAAAAATGAGTACAAGTTTTAATGTTCCTACCTATAGAGTTTGCAAGACTTTCTGGATGTTGGATTGGCTTTCAATTATGTCATTTGAATCAATAGTAATATTGGTAGTTCTGGAATAAGTAAGGGATTGTAATTTTGAAAATAATATATTTAAAGAATGAGTACATTTTTCAATACAAGTAGCAGAATTCAAATTAGTGAAAAAATTTGTAATTCTACAAAAAACTACCTGCAGCTTTTCAAAATGAGTAGCATCAACTTTGTTCCTTGGAAGTATTGAAATAATAAATAATGGGCACAGACCAAAGAATTAATGGAATACGTTGTCTATGTACTTCTCAGCAATTAGAGGCCATCATACATATATCTATTTTAGGATTCAGCATGAAATGTGACTAAACCCCCCTGGTAAATTAATTGAAAAAATGTAGCATTTTTCAGAAAATCAGTAGTAATTGGAACTACGTGGCTAAAACTATTTGTGTGGACAGCTTCAAAGTTCATAGACTTTGCGCAGGCTTATTTTATTTCTGTAGGCCAAAAGATAAACAATCTTATTTGCTTAGTCTGAGAGAGAGAAATATATATATATATGTACAGGTATATATAAATCAGGTAAGATCCATTTTGTATTGGTGATTCCATCTAAAACACAAATTTGATTCAATTAGAATTTTCAATTCAATTTGAAAAGTCAATTCAATTTAAATGGTTTACATTTATTTGAATTTTGATCAGGGTGGGATGCTACTGGTTCTGCCCGGCTCTATAAAACAGGTAGCTTTGAAGAACAGCAGAAACCAAACCGGTTCTTCAAACCGGCTGTTTGGCCCACATGCCCGCCCAGGCTCTTACCTGACCTTTATTTCCTGCTTTTTCAACCTCAGCTGCTTTGCGCGGCACAGCTGAGGTTGAAAAAGCAGTAAAAAAGTGCTTTTTGAAATGCTACGCACAAGCATACAATGCTTATCAGCTGCCCATGCGTGCGCAAAATGCAAATACAAACCGGTAGTAATGCCAGTTGAATCCCACCCCTGATTTTGATTCGTAAGTGCACTTACACAAATTTATTGAATCAAAGTGATTTGAAGGCACTTTTTATTATTTGATTTAAAGAAGCAATTCAATCAATCTGCTTTCAGAATGTATTTCCTCACTAGCAACTTGTAGCATATTTTAGAAACATACAACTGTTGCTGTGACAAAATAATAGTAATGGGAGCAAGCTTTCTATTGGTTCAATAATGGTTGAATGGTGTTCTGGGTCAGTAGTGAAAAAATGGAAATGTCAATAAGATAAGGAACACATCTACATTATATCAAAATCCAAGCATTTAAATTCATAACCATGATAGTCTGATTCATTCAGCATCCTAAACCATGTCTTATTCAATCTTGGATTACTGAATATGTTTTGGTGGCTAAGATCACAGATTACGAGTCCAGCTACCAAGTTTGCAAACTGGATTCATACAATATTCTAAAACAAATTCAAGCAAGCAACATTATGTGTTACTGCATTGTGTAAACTCAGACAATGTGGGGTTAGGATGGGCATGTTTGTCTTAGCCAGTAGAGAAGGTTCTCTTCTCTATGAATTGCTTGAATTCATGACCATGCTGATTGCTAACGGGAACTAAAATCCAGTGCATCAGGAAAGGCCACTATGTTCTGAGAGTAGTGTTGTCTCTGAGCACAATTCAAGTATAGTATCTCTGTGAGAAAAGAGAACCATCTAATGGCAGCACATAATTGAGAAAGGCAAAGCTATCAAATATCATTTATGACTTGGTTACATGAATAGTAGCTGTAATTTTGATTTCTTATCATTTTTAATGGAAGTATTATTGTTATTTTCAGATTGGCTGCAGAACAGATGCTGAATGATACCACACTGTGAATGGTTCTGGTGCTCCTTTAATTATGAGGTTCTGAAGATGAACATTTTCATTTTAAGATTTTCTGAAAATTCTACTCTTTAATTATTAAGTATTGATGTGTCTGAACACATTTTTTTCTAGATGTTTTCATAACATTCAACAGAACTAATTTTGTTACTTGTTGATGTGTTGACATAATTTTGCTTGTCTTTTCATAACCACCACCTTGCCTTTTATGGCATTCAAAAATTAGATTTTGATGTAGATTTAATTTGGATAAGCAAAATATCACATATTTTATTGAAATTACTTTCATTTCTAAATTCCAGGTCAATCTCTTCATTAATCTGATTATCAATAGCAGAGGTTGATGACAGATGATTAAGAAATTTCATTCAAAACATCCTTTATATTGTTTTCCTTCTGACATCAATGTTTTTGTAATCGTAAGATTTCTGTAACACATGTTTATACTACATTATATAAATTGGTTTTTTTGTACTGCTATGTAGAGAAAAGTCAACTAGGTGCACAATGGCAGCAAAGTTACAAAAATATGCAAGCTGCTAAATTGAAGAAATACTACAATACTTACTGAATATAATTAAATTAATTTATTTTAAAAGAAATGTTGGTAATTTATCAACTTGGATTTATTACAGGTAGTCATTTGCTTAATGATGATTCAAAATTATGACAGTCTGGGAAAAAGTGTGATGGAATGTTGTCTGGATTCCTAGGAGGGAAGGAATGCATTTTAGAGGAGCAAGAGACATTGTAATTTGTGTGGGAGAAGAAGGTGAGGACAGTTCCTCCCTAACAGTTCCCAAAGTATATGTTTTATGGTGCTTGTAATCTGCTTTTGTTAAGCAAGATTGCTGGCTGTAGATAAGGAACAATAAAGAAAACTTATCTTGGCATGTCTTTCTTGGTTTTTGAAGTCTGTCAAAAAGTGACTTATAACCAGTCCTTCGAGTTACAACTGTTGTACATCCACATGGTTACTTGATTGCAATTCAGATGCTTTGCAAATGATACATATTTACAATAGTTGCAGTATCTTGCAGTCTTGTAACCTTTCAATGGGCTCCCAAAAGAAAATTCAATGGGGGAGCAAAAATTGCTTAATAACCATTGTGATTCACTTAACAACCAGAGTAAAATGCTTGTAAAATCAAATCTAGTCATGTGATAACTCACTTGACAATTGCAAAATTCTGGTCCCATTTGTGATTGTAAGTCAAGGACTATTTTATAGTAGCCCAAGTCTGAAGCAGTGGTGGGATTCAATTTTTTTTTTACTACTGGTTCTGTTGGGTGTGGCTTGGTGGGCATGGCTTGGTGGGTATGGCAGGTTACTGCAAAATCCTCATTTCCCCCCACCCCATTGATCTGCTTTCCAGTTCTGTTTTTCTGTGCAGGGCAACCAAAGAAGACCCAGCCAATCAGCTGGGATTTGGGAGACAGAGAAGAGATGGGGGCGAGCCAGTCAGAGGTGGTATTTGCTGGTTTTCCAAACTACTCAAAATTTCCACTACCAGTTCTCAAGAACCGGTCAGAACCGCCTGAATACCACCTCTGGCCTGAAGGTTTCCCAGCTTTTTCTCTGAAGCTGAAGTCTTTCTAGACTTTCTAGACAAACTAACAATTCAAAGGGTTTGTTCTGCTTTCAGTCTTTTAAAGTTATAGCTTTCTTTTACAGTATTAGCTCTATTTGCAATTATTGAGAGCTTTGTTGAATAAACAATTTACATTTTTTGAAAATCAAAAATAATTTTTCACTAGGCTGCCTTCTTTCTGGAATAAATCTTTGCTTACTTTAGCTTTGTACTTTCTTTTTTCTGTTTGCCTCCATTGAATTGCTGCTATAATAAGATATTCAAGCCTCTCTCATATTGATTGGCACCTGTCTTGAACAAACAAACACTAGATGAAATCAGAAAGGGAGCTCTAAGCAACAATAGATGGGGCCATCTGAAGACCTTATAATGAACAAAAACTTTATGAAAATTCTTCTTCAGAAAGTATGCCGGTTTAAACCCAACAAAATAGATCCCATGTGACTGTCATGGCCCTGTCTGCAGAGGAGGACGAACCGGAGCTGGGGCCAATGGAGGAAGAGGGTCTGGCTTCATTGGCTCCAGAGGAATTACCAGAGGAGCAGGATGGACAGCCCTGGATCCCTCAGGCCTGGGAAGGATTGCCAGAGAGGAAGAAGAGGTGCAGGATGACCTGGTGGGGGGAGGGAAGAGAGGGAAGGCAGTAAAGCTGAAGAGCGATGGAGCTCCAGAGATGAGCAAGGACGGCCCTCTCCTGATCGCCGAGCACTGAGAGTGGAGAGCAGATGGGAGCAGTGTAGGCCAACCTGACGACTCAGAAGGAGAGTGCGCCACCTGTGCTGTGTTTCATCTTGTGTGCTTTGCCCAGTTTGCCTGCCTCCATGGATTCTTGCTTTGTTTGCTGCCTTGCTAACTTTCTTTGTGGGATTACACGTAGCCACAGACTGTCAGAGTTGCAGGTGGGAGTTTTTGCTTCAGGACTTGCAGAAAATGTGGAAATGTTTGGGAGAAAGTTGGAGCAATAAAGGGAAGGTAGAACAGTTCTACGGCTGTGTTTCTTCTGTGCCTCACCATTGGTCATCACATTCACAGTGACTGTGGTTGGAATGGGTTCCTGCAGGAGAAAAAAAGAAGATATTTCCCACATAATGATAAATGTCGAAGGGCCAAGACATACATGCAACCTAGTGTAACAAAGCCCTACTTAAAATAAAAATAAAATAGACAATATTGGAATCATTTAATACAATTTTATATTAAACAAAATTCAGAATCATTCTACAAAAAGTGGTCAAATGCATGGGTTGAACCTGCATTATTCTGCATGAGTTCACACATATTGTTGATTAAGTCTCAGAGGTTGTATTTGTACACTGTACTAAACAGGTCAACAATCAAAAGATCGGGGAGGGTGGTGTCAACACATATATTCATCATACAATATGAATCATATTCAGAGGTGGTATTCAGCTGGAGAACTGGTAGCAAAAATTTTGAGTAGTTCGGAGACCCGGCAAATACCACTTCTGGAGATTTTACAGTATCCTTTTCCTGCCATTCCCATCAAGCCATGCCCACAGAATCGGTAGTAAAAAAAAATTGAATCCCACCATTGATCATATTACATAAATCCCATAATTTAGGAAAGGCTGTGATTGGGCCTGTGACTTATGGCTGGTCATTTTTTTTAATCATTGTGGTTTGTACTGAATGCCTATTAGCTTTTTCAGAACAGACTTTACTTTTATGGTAATTTCATTCAGTTTTGGGATCCATTTCCTCCTCAACTGTTCTGCTTCTTCTCTTCCTTCCATTTTTTTCCTCCGTTTCTCCATATCTCAGTCTCCGTATTTTGCTTTTTAAAAATTGTGTCTTCTTTCCTTAATTTTTTTAAATAAAGCAATGACAAAATGACATTTGAGAATTAAAAAGAGCAGTCTGTTCAGGAATCTCATTTAGAATACTCTGTGTATCTAATGTTATGTGATAAGGGATTCAGTATTTTTAAATCAGATTTCTTAAGGTCAGTGAAATGCCACTGTTTTGACAGTGAACAGTGATCACATAAACCTCTTGAGTCCAGATGGCTGGTTGTTTACTAGCAAGGCAGTGCTGATAAATTCTCCAATTAGATAGCATTAATATTACATTGCTTGAGATTCTAAACACAGTCTGACCTCATGGAGTGAGTGAAATCTTGCTTCATTTCCCGCGCTTGTTCACCAAATATTACTCTGCTTCCATAGCAGAATCATCTTAGTGTAATAAGCACAATCCATTACAGTAACAATGAGAAACAAAATAAGAATAATATGGTAACTCGGCCCATTTTAAGAGATCCTGCTACTTAGTTAAAACCTTCTCTTTCTCTAGATTCGATGCAAATGTGTGATTTCCTCTAAAACTCTTTTTCTTTCAGGACCTTATATCCTTGGTGATAATCTAATTAAGGACCTCATGTGAGCTAGAAATTAGCCAAAAAAACATGGGATTATTAGCTGTATCTCTTAGGGACATCCTCTCCTTCCCCGATTGTATCATTTCGTTTTATATTACCATCTCTCCCCTCCCCCACCCCCACCCCCACATTATTACTCCCAATAATGCCCATGCTGAAGTCTGGAAGACAGCAACAGATCATTTCTATTGTGACCTGAATGAATCGCTTTCCGACAGCTGCATGACACTTTACCAAGACAGTAGGCTAGGCAGGGAGTGCAGCTTATTAGTGAAAATTCCATTATAGTTAACAGATAACAATGCACAAGAAAAAGAACTATGCAATCTAAAACCATCTCTATCTATTGGACCAGACAGAATATGTGCCTACTTCTTAAAAAAGCTATCTACTGCCATAGCCTAACCTCTAAGCATTATCTTTGAAAAATCTTTCAGGACCAGCTCCTTGCCAAACCAATGGTCACAAGCCACGGTCATCCCCATCTTCAAAAAGGGAGACCCCAGCCTAGTTGAAAATTACAGACCAATCTCTTTATGCTGCGTCACCTGTAAAGTCATGGAAGCAATTATTAACCAATCCAGTATCCTCCACAAACAACCTACTCTCTAATAAACAATTTGGTTTCCGAAAAAAACTACAAAAACACTACAAAACCATATGGACTACACAACTTGATCAGGGCAAAACAATAGACGCAATCTACATAGACTTCTGTAAAGCCTTTGATTCAGTGGTACATGACAAACTACTCCTAAAATTAAGGTCTTATGGTATCTCTGGACACCTGCATAACTGGATAGAAGCATTCCTGTCAAACAGACAACAAATGGTCAAAATTGGGAGCGTCCTATCAAATTCTGTACTTGTTAACAGTGGTATCCCCCAAGGCAGTGTTCTAGGACCAACTCTCTTCATACTCTACATAAATGGTCTCTGTGATCATATTAAGAGCAACTGCGTCCTCTTCACTGATGATATAAAGCAATTCAACACCACAGACAACTTTAAGGCTTTAAGACTTCATCTTTTTGGAGATGAAATACAGATTATATTTTCTCTGTAAAATATAGATCCATGATAGCAAACCTATGGCATGCGTACCACAGGTGGCATGCAGAGCCATTTGTGTTGGCACTCGAACTGCAGACAAACTTACCTCACTGGGCACTCACAGCTGATTTTTGGCCAGTTTGAGGCCTTTTTCGGCCTCCCAGAGGCTTTTTCATTTTCTGAAAAAATACTGGAAGTGATGAAATGGGGCTAGTTGTCAGCCTGCAAAGCCTGCAGAAGCCTTCTTCAAGCCTCTCAGAGGCCGAAAAAGGCCTCAAACAGCCGAAAATCAGCTGTGAGGCACAGGGCAGGTAAGGGGGCGGCAGAGTGGGTGGGTAGGTGGATGGCAATTGTGCACGTATGCGTAGGAGGCATGGAGGGGCGCACATAGCCTTCTGGGTACTGGCACACAAGCACAAGCGTGCGCACAATTTTTGACACAGGAACCTAAAAAGGGAGAGAAAAAGAAGAAGCTACTCTGAAAAGTTAAAGAACCAATTCTCAACAAATGAACCAGCAAACATGTGGAAAACTTTTAAAAACATCATTGGCTTCAGCAAACCTCATTCACAGAAGGGAAGAGGCAGAAGGAAATCAACAACTAGCAGATGACCTGAATGTGTTCTACTGCAGGTTTGAAAAGAAACTACAGCCATCTATCTCCACAACACACATCTCAAACACACCAACAATAGAAAAGCCTCCTACAACTGGCCCCAATCCATTGGGCTCACAACCTCTGGTGATCACAGAAAAAGAAGTGCAAGATCTATTACACAGACAAAAGCCAGGAAAAGCACCAGGGCCAAACAAGATAACTCCTTCTTGCTTAAAAGTCTGTGCTGAGCAATTGGCCCCCATCTTCACCCGAATCTTCAGTAGATCACTAGAGATGTGCTATGTTCCTTCCTGCTTCAAACATTCTACCATTATCCCAGTGCCAAAGAAGCCCTCCATCAAGGAACTGAATGACTACAGACCAGTTGCTCTAACATCTGTAGTTATGAAAATCTTTGAAAGGCTTGTGCTGTCCTACCTGAAAACCATCACGGATCCGCTGTTAGATCCCATGCAATTTGCATACCGAGCAAATAGATTGACAGATAATGCTGTTAACAGGGCTCTGCACTATATCCTACAACACCTCGAATCTCCAAATACCTATGCAAGGGTCCTCTTTGTAGACTTCAGTTCAGCATTCAATACCATCATTCCAGACACTCTTCTAAGTAAACTAAACCAACTAGCAGTACCTGAACACACTTGTAAGTGGATCATAAGCTTCCTAACAGACAGGAAGCAGCAGGTGAAGTTAGGCGAAATCACATCCAATATCTGTACAATCAGCACAGGTGCCCCCCAAGGCTGTGTGCTATCTCCACTTCTCTTCTCCCTATATACCAATGATTGCATCTCAAATTATCCATCTGTTAAAATACTGAAGTTTTCTGATGACACAACAGTCATTGGTCTCATTCGAGACAACAATGAATCTGCATACAGAGAGGACGTTATACAACTTGCCTCGTGGTGTAACTGGAACAATCTGGAACTGAACACACTCAAAATCGTAGAAATGGTGGCAGACTTTAGAAGAAACACTCCCATACTACCACCCCTTACAATACTAGACAACACAGTATCAACAGTAGAGACCTTCAAATTTCTAGGTTCTACTATATCACATGACCTAAAATGGGCACCTAACATCAAAAACATCATCAAAAAAGCACAACAAAGAATGTTCTTTCTGCGCCAACTCAGAAAGTTCAAAGTGCCCAAGAAGCTGCTGATCCAGTTCTACAGAGGAATTATTGAGTCTATCATCTGCATCTCTATAACTGTCTGGTTTGGTTCTGCAACCCAACAGGACAGATACAGACTTCAGAGGATAATTAGGACTGCAGAAAAAACAATTACCACCCACCTGCCTTCAATCGAGGACCTGTATACTGCACGAGTCAAAAAGAGGGTTGTGAAAATATTTACAGACTCCTCACATCCTGGACATAAACTGTTTCAACTCCTTCCCTCAAAACGATGCTATAGAGCACTGCTCACCAGAACAACTAGACACAAGAATAGTTTTTTCCTGAAAGCCATCACTCTGCTAAACAAATAATTCCCTCAACACTGTTCAACTATTTACAAAGTGTACACTACTATTACTGTTAATTTTCTCATCATTCCTTATCACCCATCCCCTCCCACTTGTGACTGTAACTTTGTTGCTTGTATCCTCTGTTTCCTAGTATAATTTGATGTTGATTGTACCCTATGACTATCATTAAGTGTTGTACATTATGATTCTTGATTCTTAACGAATGTTCCTTCTTTATGTATACTGAGAGTATTTACACCAAGACAAATTCCTTATGTGTCCAATCAAACTTGGCCAATAAAGTATTCTATTCTATTCTATTCTATTCTATTCTATTCTATTCTATTCTATTCAAAAAGATTAGCCACCACTGATATAGATTATCACAAATTCTTAAAGGCTTGAGCTCCATAGCCATGAACTCCCAATCTTGATGATACTAATTTTATTACATAATCTCTTTAGTCCTTAGAAATAACATTGTTTGCTAATGTCATTATTTCAAATATGACGTTTCCTTTGAAAATGCAAAAATTGGTTTAGCCAACTACCTATAGCATTAATTGCTGAAATGCTGTAACAAGACAAAAGATTAGCCTGACATATTCTGCAGTGTACGACAGATGAAGCTTCAAGCTTAACAAATTAGCACTATTCTTAATTCGGCATTTTATAGTTTTACTTACCTATTGAAATACAGTATATAGGACCCTGACTTTTATCATCATCATCATCATCATCATCATCATCATCATCATCATCATCATCAGTCTAGCCATTGTCTACTGCAGGATGAAGGCCTCTTTTGCCTCTTTCCTACAATACAGTCCTGAGCTTCCTTTTTCTTTTTTTTTTATAACAAACTTTATTAATTATACAACTAAAATAACAAACAAACACATACACAACACACACAAAAAGGGAATATATATATATATATATATATATATATATATATATATATATATATATATATATATATATATATACATATACATACATACATACATACATATATATATATATGTATATATATATATATAAAACTATTCCATTATCAACAGTCTGTGATTCCTTATTTGTTATCATTATTGGTGTCATATTTTCAAATACATCTTAGTGCGAATATATAGCTACTACCACTTTTGCAATTTAACAATATTTACTACTGTACTTTTTATTTTTGTTCTACCCAGTTATACCAGCATTCCCAGCTCTTATAATACTCTGAAGATTCTTTATCCTTAAGTGCTAACGTTAATTTATCCATCTCTGCACAAGCTGCTATCTTCTGAATGATCATTTCCTCTGTTGGAATATCAGCTTGTTTCCAGCATTGTGCAAAAATTAATCTAGCTGCAGTGAGAATATTATATATTTAGCTTTTTTAGAAAACTGTCTATTAAATATTCCTAATAGAAAGAATTCTGGTTTTAATTCAATTTGTTCCATTGTTATTTCCTCTAACCATTTTTTAATTCTACGTCAATATCTTTGGGCTTCAGTGCAGGACCACCACATGTGAAAGTATGTTCCATATTTCTTTTTGCACTTCCAACAGTTCAGATTCATGTTAGGAGACATCTTTGCTATTCTCAAAGGTGAGAGATGCCATCTATAAAACATTTTATAGACATTTTCTTTATATGTTGCTGATTTTGTAATTTTATTATTCCTAATCCAGACCTTTTCCCATTCTAATAATGTAATACTACGTCCTATATTTCTACTCCAAGCTATCATGTTGCCTTTGACTACTTCTTCTTCTAATTCTATCTCTAAGAGATAATTATAAAATTTTGTTATTTTTTTTTACCAGGGCCTAATAAGATTTTAATTAATTGTTGTAGATATAGATTCCAAAGTTTTTTTTATCTTGTCTGTATCTATTTTGAATTTGCAAATAAACCCACCAATCTACTCTTAGCCCTTGTTCTTGGAGGTCTTGCCATGATTTTAAAGTTCCTTCCTCCTAGGAGGTCCTTGTATTTTATCATTTTATTAAGATCCAAATTGTTTGGGTTTATCATCGCCTCCATCGTTGAAATCCAAATTGGGATTTTTAAATAATGTTTTTATTTTATTTTATTCCAAGTAGCCAATAAAGAGTCTCTAATTATGTGTCTGTGGAAATAATTCTGTTTAGTTTTTCCGATGTCCCATAAAAATGCATGCCACCCCCTCTGTAAATCGTGGCCTTCTAGAAATAAGATTCTTTTATTCGACAGATTTACCCACTCTTTCAGTCAAAGTAAGGAGGCTGCACTATGATATATTTTACAATTTGGGAGCTTCCTTTTTCTAATTGGGCCTTCAATACTTGCTTATGTCGTCGATCCATCTTGCTTTAGGTCTCTTTCATGGATGCTGTCAACTGGTGCTCCATTCAAAATCCAAGAAAGAAATACTTAGATTCCATTAGTTAGAGAAAAGATACCTTTTACTGGAAATCAAGTGGTAGCAACAAAAGAATTCTGAATCTGAGAAAATGGGCACTTAAATCACATATACAAAGTGATGGAAACATTCCCACCCCCAAAAGTTCAATTAGCTCAAACAATTAAAAGTTGTGTATAGCATCATGTGGGCATCTTCAGGTGGTGATGAGGCCTCTGTCCATTGACCTTGACATATTTTGATAAAGAGTTGCGGCTGCGCATAGCATAGAATAGAAACCTAAGCAAGAATCTCCCCCCTCCAACTTATACAGTTCTGTTTTGTAACACCATCAGCTCGCTTCCCATAACCATGTCCCCCCTCCTCCCCCCTTTACTTATGACAGCCAAAAGATGCAAAGTAAAGGGAGAAAATCTTGAAGGTTGACAGATGCTTTTTATTAAGTGGGATCAGTGGTGGGTTCAATTTTTTTACAATCGGTTCTGTTGGGCATGGCTTAGTGGGCATGGCAGGGGAAGGATACTGTAAAATCTCCAGTCAGAGGTGGTATTTGCCAGTTCTCCAAACTATTCAAAATTTCTGCTACCGGTTCTCCAAACTACTCAAAATTTCTGCTACCGGTTCTCTAGAACTGGTCAGAACCTGCTGAATACCACTTCTGAGTTGGATCCAGAGATGGTATTATGACTGCCTAGATCCACCTGCCATAAATTATTTTTGCCATGTGACCAGACAATTTTCATTTCAATTCTTTTATTCTCTTGATGATATTGTATACTTTTGTTGTTCTCTAATCCATGTGCAGGTCTTTCTATCTTGTCTTGTAATACTGAGCACATATCTTTCCATGGCTTTTTGCACCACTCGTAGCTTTTGTATCCATTGTGAGGTTAGTATCCATTTTTCTCCAGCATATGTTAGAGCACATAGCACACACTGATCGAAAACCTTTTTCTTCAGGCATAGGAGGAGGTTTTTCTTGAAAATTATGCTTAGCTTGATGAACGCCTGCCAGCCACATTTAATACGCTGTTCAATTGAAACTGACTTTTAGAGGATGTAACTATAAATATAACTTAGTTTGTAGACCACCTATGTTTCAGTCCTCTGTAACTGTAACAGCTATTTTTAAAGGTGAAAAGAAAAATTAGATTGTAGATATAAACACTGTTATTTATTTCCTTTCTTTTTACAATTAAGAGTCTTCTGAAAATGTCATTGCCTTTAATGAAGACAAAGCAATTTAATAAGCCTAGCTTGACAACAAAAGAGTAACTGCGTAAAATTGTATACATAGAAAATTACAGAACAATTTTAAAAATGCAAATTCAGTACAAAAACTTACTGAGTTCAGAGGAACCTGCTCCCAGACTGAATTAGTTTCAGAATTATTCTGGAACTAATCCTTTTGAGTTTAATGATATCTTTTCTCAGACATGTATAAATATCTTCAGAGCAATTATAAAGACTTTGATGCTAATTATACTTAATTTTTCCCATTCAGTAATTTTTGAAAAATGAGTGAAAGAAATATAACATTAAAGGGATGAGTTTTATATCCAGAAGATGTTAACCTAATCTTACATAGCTTTTTCTCTGGTAATATTACACTAATAACTAGAGCATACAAAACATTTGCTAGACCAATTCTCAAATACAGCTCATCAGTCTGGAACCCACATTACGTATTTGATATTAACACAATTGAGAAAGTCCAGAAATATTTTACAAGAAGAGTTCTTCACTCCTCTACTCGTTGCAGAATACCTTATGCCACCAGACTCGAAATTCTAGACCTTGAAAACCTAGAACTACGCCGCCTTCGGTCTGATCTAAGTATAGTATATAAAATCATACATTGCAATGTCCTACCTGTCAATGAATACTTCAGCTTCAACCATGACGGGCTGACGGGCTCCGCTGCCGCGGCCGAGATTCGGGGTGAGTCCCCCTCCCCCCGGGTCCTCACCCGTGGCAGGGGTGGCGAAAGGACCCGGGGGGGGGTGGGCGTCCCCGAGGAGGCCGTGGGGGTGCGGAGGAGGCTGTGGAGCCGCTGTGGAGCCGCTGGACGGCCGCCGGGGCTGCGGTTGCCGCCGCTGAGGCCGTTCGGGCTGCTGCCGCCAGAGCCGCCGACGGGGCCGCTGCTGCCGCTGGGGCCGCCGGCGAGGCCGCTGTTGCCGCCGGGGCCGGGGCCGCCGGCGAGGCCGCTGCTGCCGCCGGGGCCGCCGGCGAGGCCGTTGCTGCCGCCGGGGCCGCCAGCGAGGCCGCTGTTGCCGCCGGGGCCGGGGCCGCCGGCGAGGCCGCTGCTGCCGCCGAGGCCGCCGGCGAGGCCGTTGCTGCCGCCGGGGCCGCCGGCGAGGCCGCTGCTGCCGCCGGGACCGGGACCGCCGGCGAGGCCGCTGCTGCCGCCGGGGCCGCCGGCGAGGCCGTTGCTGCCGCCGGGGCCGCCGGCGAGGCCGCTGCTGCCGCCGGGGTCGGGACCGCCAGCGAGGCCGCTGCTGCCGCCGCTGGGACTACTGTTGCCGTCGGCGCTGCCGCCAGGACCGGGGCTGCCGTTGCGACCGCTGGGGTTATCGCCGGTGGCTGTCGTTGCTGCTTCTGCTGGGGCTGCCGCTGCTGGTGATGGCTGCCGTCGTTGCCGGGGGCCGTCGTCGCCGCTGCGGGGCCTGCTGCGGGAGCCGCTGGGGCCGTTGCCGAGGCCGGGGCCGGGGCCCCCCCCTCCGCTGTTGCAGGTGCGGAGGAGGCCATGGAGAGGCCGGAGGGGGCCGTTGCTGAGACCGCCGCCGCTGCCGCTGCCGTTGGGGCCGTCGCTGCTGCCCCCGCCGCTGCTGTCGCTGAGGCTGTTGCCGGCATGGAAGAGGCTGTGGGGAGGCCGGAGGAGGTCACCGTTGGGGCCTCTGAGGCCGCCGCCACTACCGCTGGGGCCGCTGAGACCATCATCGCCGCCGCTGGGTCCCCCGCGAGGCCGGATGCCAGCTGTCGGTGGGTTGCAGCTGCTGCGGCCTGGACTTGGGTCCCACCTGGTTCGGCCTTTGCCTGGTCGTTGGCAGTCAGGGAAGATCCAGCCTAAGACTAAACTGACATATTCCTCACAACATCTGTGGGCCCTGAGAAATGTCCCCCTATCTCAGAGTTGGCCCGCTTGCCTTTCCAAGGCCTTTCTCAAGGACGGATCTTGGGATCCGGAGAGATGGTGGGGTCGCCGGAAATGTGGGAGGGAGGGTTGTTTTAAATTTTTAAGTAGATTCTTAAAGGGGTTAGGGTTGGCCGGGCGGGGTTTGGGGGACAACCCGCCTGGGGCTGGGTCCGGGTCGTGGGTTGAGCGTTGCCGGACGGGGCTGTATTGAGGATGGGGGGTTGTCCCAGGGAGGGTGATTTTAAAGCGATTAGTACGGTGAGCGGGAGAGGCAGATTTGGCGGTTATAGGGGGCCACATTCTGTTCTGGGAGCGCGCCCCCGCTATTTGTCGGCGGTGGCGCGCTCCGACCCCCTTGTTATATCCCGTTCCCCGGGGGGTGTGAGCGATCGGGCCCGGGGCCTTCGGCTGATGTTGTGTAACGCCAGGTCCGTTATTAATAAGGCCCCCCTCATTTATGATTTGATCTGTGAGGGGGGAGCGGACCTGGTGGGTATTACCGAGACCTGGCTGGGCCCAGAGGGGGGAGTGCCCCTTGTGGAGATGTGCCCAGCCGGATTTCGGGTTTTTCATCGGCCGAGGGCCCAGGGGAGGGGCGGGGGTGTTGCGGTGGTTATTAAGGAGGATCTGTGTCCGAGGGAATCCACTGTTTCTCAGACGACCGGGTGTGAGTCTCTTTTCGTGAAGTTCGGTCCCAGGGTGCAGGTGGGCTTGCTGATCGCATACCTGGCTCCCTGCTATGCGGCATCGGCCCTGCTTGAGCTCCTCGAGGTTATAGCCGGCGTGGCGGTTGAGACCCCCAGGCTTATGGTCATGGGGGATTTCAACCTCCCTTCTGCCGGCGGTACCACGGGGATTGCTCAGGAGTTCATGGCTTCCATGACAGCCATGGGCCTGACCCAGTTAATTTGGGACCCTACTCATGTGGGAGGTCACACCCTGGATTTAGTTTTTGTCTCTGATCAGTGGCAGAGTGGTCTGGGTGTAGGGGACATAGTCATAGAACCCCTGTCATGGACAGACCACTCGCTCCTGAAGCTCGACTTCCGTTCCGCACCCCCCGACCGCAGGGAGGCGGGGCCGCTTAAATGGTACCGCCCCAGGCGCCTGATGGACCCGGATAGGTTCCTGATGGAGCTTGGGCCATTTCCCGAAGCTCACACACACGACTCGGTTGAGGGCCTGGTTGCCACCTGGGATAGGGTGGCTGCTGGGGCCCTTGACCGGGTCGTGCCCTTGCGGCCTCTGACCCGGTGCCGATCCCAAATGGCTCCTTGGTTTTCTGAGGAGCTAAGGGAGATGAAGCGCCGGAAAAGACGCCTAGAGAGTAGTTGGAGAGCTAGCCGTTCTGAGTCTGACCGAACACTTCTACGATCTTATATTAAGACGTACTTAGTGGCGATAAGGGTGGCGAGGAGGACTTACCTCTCCACCCTTATTGCGTCCGCGGAAAACCGCCCAGCCGCCCTGTTTAGGGTGACCCGCTCCCTTTTAGAGATGGAAGCGCGGGAGGATCCCTTACAGGGACGGGCTGAGGAGTTTTCTAGGTTTCTGCAGGACAAAATCGCTCAGATTCGGGACGAGCTGGACTTCGACTGGGCATCTCCGGGCGGGGGAGCGGGGGTGGATATCGGTGAGGCCATTTGGGTTGAGTTCGACCCTGTTACTGTAGAAGACGTGGACAGGGTGTTGGGGGGACTGAATGCCACCACCTGTTTGTTGGACCCGTGCCCCTCCTGGCTGGTTTTGGCCACTCGGGAGGTGACACGAGGCTGGTTCCAGGGTATTATAAACGCTTCCTTGAGAGAGGGGCTTTTACCCGCCGCCTTGAAGGAGGCGGTGGTGCGGCCCCTCCTCAAGAAACCGTCCCTGGACCCAGCATTGTTATCAAATTATCGTCCTGTCTCCAACCTTCGCTTTGTTGCGAAGGTTGTAGAGAGTGTGGTGGCCCGTCAGCTCCCCCGCTTCCTGGATGAAGCGAGTTATCTTGACCCCCTCCAATCGGGCTTCAGGCCCGGGCACAGCACGGAGACGGCGTTGGTCGCGTTGGTTGATGATCTCTGGAGGGCTCGGGACAGAGGTTGTTCCTCTGTCCTGGTCCTGTTAGATCTCTCGGCGGCTTTTGATACTGTCGACCACAGTATCTTATTGCAGCGGTTGGAGGGGTTGGGGGTTGGAGGCACCGTGTTGCGGTGGTTCTCCTCCTTCCTCTCCAACCGCTCGCAATTTGTGTTGACGGGGGGGCAGAGATCGTCCCCAAGGCCCCTGCTTTGTGGGGTGCCTCAGGGGTCGGTGCTCTCGCCCCTTCTGTTCAACATTTATGTAAAGCCGCTGGGTGAGATTATCCGTGGCTTTGGGGTGGAGTTCCATCAGTACGCTGATGATACTCAGCTGTACATCTCCACCCCGGGCCACCCCAACGAAGCCGTCGAAGTGATGTCCCGGTGCCTGGAGGCCGTGCGGGGTTGGATGGGTCGTAACAGGCTTCGTCTCAACCCGGCCAAAACCGAGTGGCTGTGGTTTCCTGCGCCCAGATACAGCCAGCTTATTCCTTCGCTGGCCGTGGGGGGAGAGGTTTTGACCCCCGTGGAAAGGGCACGCAACTTGGGTGTCCTCCTGGATGTGCGGCTGTCTTTGGAAGAACATATTGCAGCCGTCACCAGGGGGGCTTTTCATCAGATTCGTCTGATTTACCAGTTGCGGCCCTTTCTGGATCTGGGCGCACTTCGCACAGTCACTTCTGCCCTCGTTATCTCCCGCTTGGATTATTGCAATGCTCTCTACATGGGGCTCCCCTTGAAGAGTCTCCGGAGGCTGCAGTTAGTTCAGAATGCAGCCGCGCGGGTGATCGTGGGCGCCCCTCGGGGCGCGCACATAACACCACTTCTCCGCAGGCTGCACTGGCTTCCTGTGGCCTTCCGGATTCGATTCAAGGTGGTACTGACGGTATTTAAAGTGCTCCATGGCTCGGGACCTGGGTACTTACGGGACCGCCTGCTGCCATCAACTACCTCCCGCCGCCCAGTACGCTCCCACAGGGTTGCCCTACTTGGGGTTCCGCCACCTGATCGCTGTCGGCTGGCGGCCCCGAGGGTGCGTGCTTTCTCTGTGGGAGCGCCCTCCCTGTGGAATGATCTCCCCCCGGAGATACGAGCCATGACAGATATCCTCTCCTTCCGGCGCGCAGTTAAGACCCTATTTTTTAAACAGGCTGGCCTGGCCCAGTAAGGGTTAAAGGGGTTTTAGGTTAATAGGGTTTTTAAAATTTTAACTATTTTTAAACTTTCGGGATACAGCTATATTTATATTTAATTCGGTTTTAAACTCTATTTAATCTTGTATTTTTGTATTTTAATGTATTTACTAGGCTGTACACCGCCCCGAGTCCCTTTTCGGAGAGGGAGCGGTATAGAAATATGATCAAATAAATAAATAAATAATAAATAACAACACAAGAGCAAACAATAGATACAAACTCAAGGTTAATCGCACCAAACTTGACTGCAGGAAATACGACCTCAGCAACAGAGTGGTCAATGTCTGGAATACTCTATCTGACTCTGTGATTTCTTCCCCAAACCCCCAAAACTTTAACCTTAGACTGTCTACTATTGACCTCACCCCTTTCCTACGAGGTCTGTAGGAGGCGTGCATAAGTGCACCAATGTGCCTACCGTCTCTGTCTTATTGTTTCTTTTATATTTTATTTTTCTTATATATATCCATGTATTTTTCTTATATATATCCATGTATTCATAACTATGTTTTACTTATACCTATTATCTTGTAAGCAATTGACAAATAAATAAATAAAATAAATAAATAAGTAAATTCTGCTCCAATCTCAGATTATTTGTTTTTCTAGCTGGACCTTCACCAAGAGTAGAAGACATCTATTGCCTGTTAACCCAATGAAGCTCCTAAAAGTATCCATTATTTATTAGGTTATTTATTTATTAGGTAGCTTTATGCTGACTCTTCTAAAATAATTTTCTGGTAGCACATTTATTTTGGCTCCAAGTACGTAGTGGATAGAACCATGATAATTGATCAGGGCCTGTTACAAAACTTTTGGAGTATTATGATTTTGAGAAACTATTTAAACCCATACAAAACCGGTTTCTTCTTAGTGTATTTTGGTAGTTAATTAGAAAATAGTTGACATGATATCTAGATACTCTTGGACAAAGTGCTTACCTTCAGATAGACATAGTTATATGGCTAAATTCTAAGTAAACTTGTCAGTTTTGTTTCCAATTAATTAGTTGGTGTAGATGATGTAACTAGAAGGATATTTGAATTGTACAATGAAAAACATGTTTCTAAAAAAGTCTTAGCAATATGTAATTCTGTCAAAGAGAGATCACTTGAAAGAAAATTGTTACCAAGGATGTTACGATTACTTTCACAGTGACAGAGATCTTCTCTTCCCAGTAATACAATTTCTGTTATTCTTAGTTTGAGGTGTAGTCCAATTATATCTTTTCTTGGCATATTCTATCATGTTTCAAAAGTTCGTAAGACTAATTGCTAAAACTTATTATGAAAAGATCTCAGCAGTTAGGAGTGATCAACCGCTGATCAAAACAATATAATCCAAGACTAGGATAATATCTAACATTGTAATACGATGCATGACACTTAATATTATACAGAGAAAAAAATATGATTTTAAGGAAGACATTTACTTAACTCTTTAATCTGAAGAAAAACATGGCTTCTTATTTAAAAAAAGAATCAGTTCTATATTATGCAGGTTTCATATATTTTATGACTCCTGGCAAGATCTGCATGTTTTCTGTTGTTTATTAGATAGATTGTAAACCATTCAATTATTCAGAGACAAAAGAACCACAGAGCTGGCAACCCTCAAAGAGTTGTATTTATAGAAATAGGTGCTAATTGACTTCCTTGTGATAGCTATTCTTTTTTGGAAAATTTAATTTCAAAAGATTAATGTATCTACATCAGATTCTAGTGTTGCTTGAATTCTAGGACTAAGCAATATTGCCAGTTTCTACAAAAGATAACTGCTGCAAATTCACAGCAAATTCACAGCAATGCATCTGGGAAAAAATTATTGTAAGCATGTAACCATGCAAATAAATGGTTAAATGGTTAAATGGTAAAAGTTCAGTCAATCATTCCCTCCAACAAGTTTGGAAAATATAATTAAATTTAATTGTAATGTAGATGAAAACATCAAAATGTTATAAAATGGAAAATAATTTCTGATAGAGAATTCCAGTAGAATTTATGCTTCTGCACTGAAAGAAAAATAAGGCAACCCGAATAAGTACTAGTGGATTTTGTATTCTCAAGGACACAAAATGTATAAGTTTTAAAATAATTATTCCCTCAAACCTTATATAACAGAACATGTTAGTTTACAGAATGTTGATAGCATTTATGATTTAAGAGAGAAAGGGAGGAAAGGGGAGAGAGTAGGAGAGAGCGAGAGAGCAAGATAGGGGGTCTAGGAAAATCTAAATTTTAATCACATTGCGATGCAATTCCATATGAACATATTGACATCCAGCCATTAGTGCAGGAGTAGCAAACTCAAAGCCCGAGGACTGGATCTGGTCCACGGGATGCTTAGCCCTCGAAAGGACTGGTTCGTGGTGCTTTGCCAGCAATAATGGAGCTTAGAGAGGATTGCAGGAGGCCATCACATCTGAAAATGGAGCTCAAGAGCCAGTTTTCACTGGCAGAGTGCTCAGGCCACCACAGATGCCCTTTGACATGAGTGATGTCATGCTGGCCATGCTCACCCTGGCCACGTCCCCCCATCCCCCCAAGGTCAAACACAACTCTGATGCGGCCTTCAATGAAACTGAGTTTGACACCCCTGCATTAGTGTATACAGGTAGTGCTCAGCTTACAACTATTTGTTCAGTGACAGTTCTAAATTACAACAGCACTGAAAAAAAGTGACTTAGGACCAGTTTTCACACACCCGTTGCGGTATCCCCATAGTTACATGATTAAAATTTGGGTGCTTGGCAATTGGCATGTATGTATGACAGCTATACTATCCTGTGATCACTATTTGTAAGCTTCCCAGTTGGTTACCAACAAGCAAAGTAGGAAGCCAGATTCACTTAACAACTGTGGACAGAAAGCCCATAAAATGAGGCAAAACAACTGTCTTGCCCATCAACAGAAATTTTGGTTCAGTTGTGGCTGTAAGTTGAGGACTATCTGTATCTGGTAGGAGAAGATTCTAGAGCTAGGAATTAAATATGATAATAATAAAAAACAATCCCAAAAAAGCACACAAAATAATTTTAACCGTATATGTATGTTATATGCTTCACACTATATGTATTAGTAAAAACTGGTAAGTAATTAGCAGTTGCTTAGAGGAAGATAGCTAGAATTTTTTCTCCTTCATCTTGTGTGACCTAAATCTATAGCCTGAAGAGCTAATTTTGATAGACTTACTCCACCTAATTTCTATCAGTTATTTCTTTATCCAGGGTAAAGTCCTTAAAAGGAAATACAGAATAGGTAGAAGAAACAATGTTGGCTAAAGTTTAGAATATTGTTTTGCTAAGAGGTGGGATTTAAAATTTTTACTATTGGTTCTGTGGGCCTGGCTTGGTGGACGTGGCGTGGCTTGGTAGGTGTGGCTTGGTGGGCGTGACAGGGAAAGGATACTATAAAATCTCCATTCCCTCCCCACCCCACTAACCTGCTTTCCAGCTCTGTTCTCCATGCAGGGCAACAAAAGAAGACACAGCCAATTAGCTGGGACTTGGAGGCAGAGAATAGATGGGGCGGGCAGGGACAGTCAGAGGTGGTATTTGCCAGTTCTCCAAGCTACTCAAAATTTCCACTATCGGTTCTTCAGAACTGGTCAGAACCTGCTGAATACCACCTCTAGTTTCGTTCTTCTATCTGTTTTGGAAGAAGCACATCCGAAAAGATAATAGCCTGAAGGACTGGTATAATTAATATTGTCTGGTAAATGAAATCTAATTCCTAGAAATACAGAAGCAAAGCAACCATTTCCTAGATTTGTGATGAAAAAACATGAAAAAAAATTGCAATAGTTACAAGAATATTTATTAAAGAAAAAAGATAAATAATATTTATCTTTTTATTTATTAAAGAAAAAATAAAAAGATAAATATCATGGCCCTTGGATTATACTTTAAGTTGTTTTAAGTTCATCATGGTGTGTTTCAAGCCCAAAGACAATCACTAGCTAGTTATTTGTAGGACCTTTGGTATTTTTAAAGCCATCATTATAGGATTTATCCTGTGACTTGGCTATAGAAATGGAAGCTGTCATGAGTCCAGAAACAAAGGCAAGAGGAGAAGAAAGACAAACAGCTGGCTTACAGTAAATTGTGACAATAGCAAATGCAAGGAATCCAGGGACATGGCTATTCATCTTGCTGTCTTTCTCTGTGAGCTTTCTGACTATGAGGGGTTGCAGAATGACTTAATCTCTGAGAAGACTTCCACAAAAAGTCTTCATTGTCTGCAAGCACTGAGTCCAGCCACCAAGACTTCTGTCTGTGTGCGATTAACTTAGGGTCACCCATAGGCTCACCTGGGTCATCCTGCTTTTTTAAAAAAATAAAATGAAATGTGAAAATAAACAGAAAGCAGAAATATGCTTTTCCTTCATTGCATTCTAAAAATACCTGAAAATACTACTTGTGTTGCACCTATTGTCCATAAAGGTCTGTCATTGGTATAAGTCAGGGATGTCAAACTTGATTTCATTGGGACTACATCAGAGTTGTGTTTAATCTTGGAGGGCCGGGGTGTGTATAGCCAGAGGCATGGCCATAGTGGGCTTGACAGAAGACTCATGTCAGGGGCACCTGGTCAAGTGCTAAGGCAGGATTTCCCCGATACCGTCCCTCACTCTCATTATAATCTCCTTCCTTCCTTTTCTTCTTTTTCCTTCCCTCTTCCTTCTTCTTTCTTCTTCCTTCCCCTCTTTCCTTATTTTTCCTTCCTTGTTCTCTTCCCATCTTCCCATCTTTTTCTTTGTCTTTCCTCTTTCCCTTTCTCCTTTCCTGTCCCTTCTTGCATGCTCAAATGCAAAAGGGGAAACAGTTCTCCTTTTGTTTTGAATTTGTTTTGATAGCCTCTGCCAGCACAAATAGAGCTTGGAGGAGCTGCCACACCACATTTTTGGCCCCAACGGCCTCCTGTAACCCTGAGCCAGTGAAAACAGAGTTCTGGAGGGGGGCGCCTATGGCCCCCTGAGTTCCATTTTTGCTGGCAGAGGCATTGGCAGCTGGTCCTTTGCTTTTTCCAGGCTGGCACTGCAGCCCATACTTAAGCACCCTGCAGACTGGATCCAGTCTTCAGCCCTTGAGTTCGACACCCCTGGTATAAGTGGTGATGGCACTACTTATGGAACCATATTCATAATAGCTGCTAGATATGGAATGTTCATTTTACACAAAATTCTTTAATAGCATCAACAACTTGTTTTTCTAGATTTAAATATACAGATCATATAATTACTATGTGTGAAAGTATATAGCATAATGGACATGTAGGTATGCTAAATCTACATAAAAATAACCAAAGAAACAGGAAAAAAAGACTTATGGCCAACCCCAAAGAGCAAAAGGCCACTATCTTCGGCCATAGGACAAAAGCAAATAAGGATGTGTTGAACATGAAGATAAAAAGGCACAGCCATTGTTGGCAAGAGCAGCCAATTACTGAATGGGTTGTAAAACAAGATTATTTTGATCAGCAAAAGGGTCATTTGAAGTTTGAATAGAGTCATAGGAAAAGTCAGAATTCAAGTCAGGGCTCATCAGAAAGTATCATGAATGAAACTATCATTATTTCTAATTCATTTATGGGGTGGGAAGTAGAGGAAAGAAAAATCAGGAGAGAAGTTAGGCTCAAAGCAAAAATTTCATATTTTATCTGTCTGAATATTGTCAATATAATGTTCCACTTTCAATCCCAAAAGCAGATATGGGGATTTCCATGAAGTCACTTGATTTTCTACCGACAAATGCTGTCAAAAAGACCAATAGTGCTAATAATCTCCTAGCACATTTCAGAGTTTAATTACTACCTAATTATCACCAATCCAGTCTATTTTAATTTCAACATTGCAAAGTGTTTGATTTGTGGTAACACAAATGGCCTATGGCAAAGACATTGAAAATACCAGAGAGATGGACTAAAAAGGAAAAGAGAGAAGGACAAGTCAATCATAGCATGTGCTAATGTCAGCCAAATGTTTCAGGATAGATGATAATACATTTTGAGTGATATGGAGGATAAACTTGATCAAGAGTTCACAAGTCAGGGATACATTTATACACTTAGACAACATTTACTCACCATGATTTTCTCTCCAATTATTTTGTAATTATTTATGACAATGAATAACAGACATAGTTGCTGAGTCATGAAAGAAAATCAATGAATATTTGTAGATCTGGCCAACAATCAATTTATTGGTGACAAGAAATGTGGATAAAATTTGAATAACACTAGAAATACAAAATAGCATGTGTGTGTGTGTAATTAAATTTAAATTAAATATATTTAAAAGATTGAATCCAACATTGGTACACGTAGATCCTGGGTTCAATAGAGGCATTAATAGTGGAGAGGGAAATTAAAATGTCCAATACAGTTTTCAGATTATGGTGACAATTCCCTTGTTTCCTTATCTCTTTTTTAAAAGCCAACCTTTGAAAGAGTGAAAGCTTCCCTTGTTCTTGGCTTCCAGAGAGAAAAAATGGCAGTCTGAGATGACTTTAAAAATGGAGCCAATGACTGTGGCAGAAACAAATGGCAGCAAGTCGATTGAATGAAGCAAAATATTCTAATTTTGGATATACTGAAGGATGTTTTTGAACAATGGATTCTAAAGTTAATTTGAATATAATGAATAGAGACAGCTTCCTCAATAGAGAGACTATGTCTAAAATATGTTATGAAAGAGGAACAAGTTCTATCTGACAAGACTGAGCCTGATTTGAAAGTAGATTTATAAATGACAGGCTATAGGAATGACATGGAAATATGTTACAATGGACATACAAAAGAAATCTTAATAATTAAAAGGGATATGTAGGTAATAAATCAAGAGAGTGACCTGGATAATTTTCTATACTGGATTTATAAAAGAGGCTTGCTAAAGTTTTGAAGGATCTTGTGAAAAGGGATAAAGAAACAAAAATAAAAAGAAAGCTCTACATTATTTAAATGGAGATTTAAATTAAAGATTAAGATTGTTAAAAATAAAAGGAACAAATATAAAGTTGGTTTATTAGATCAAGGTTAAAAGATATATGTTGTTATCTCTGTTAATGTCAGGCTACAAAATCCAAGAAAGACCTATGTTAGGTCCAAAATCAAAGAAAGACACCTAAGCAGTCTCCTTTATTTTTTTCACATTTAGAAATTTCCACCAAACTAAAGCAGATCTTGAACCATTAAACATGTCGTCTGAAAAGTCCTAGGGAGCCGCTGTTTTAATTTTCTTTCACCCACACAAACTTATCTCAACTTTTTTGTTGTTTTTCCTTCTGGAAACCACTCCCAGTCTGCCCCTTGGAGTTTTAAACCTCTGTCTCTTTCTCCATTTCATCCAAAGATTTTATTTATTTTGACACCACATGCATTTTCATATCACATACCAGACCATAAATCAAAATTGCTCTGCCAAAAGAACAAAACCAGTATGGCTTTTTCTTCTTTTGGTACAGCAATTTTAGTTTGATTCATACTTGTTAAACATCCCCTCTCCATTTCAACAAAAATTTCTTCGCCTTCTTTCCCTCACAAATTACCTTTTTGTAATACCTATCTAATGGAGAGAGTTAGATACTTTGAAAGTTTTTCACAATCTTTGTATAATATTTGGCTGACCCTAAGGCAAACAGAAACTGATGGGGCATTTTAGATTGTATTTTTGAAGTTGGTAAATCATGGATGATTGTAATTGTCAAAGTGAACATACAATTGTTGGCAAGGTATTTATAGAGAGTATTAAAAAGATACACTTGCCAAGAATGCTGTGTTCACAGTGGTGCCTGCCTGGAAATGTTAACAGATACTGTATGATTTACATATTATTCTCACTATTTCTTCAAAGAAAAATAGTAAATCACTTTTCATTGTTTAATTGAAATTCATAGTAATAATGATTATGTTTGGTGATTAAATAAATTTTATAACATTTTCATCCAAAATAAATGAATTGCCAATGATAATAAATATTTAGATTTCTGCAAAGCTATTAATAACAAGATTGATTTAATAATTCATTTTGCAACTCTACATGATTTTCTGCATTCATTGTTATCACTTATTTGGTACTCTCAAGAATTTAGATTTTCATCCTAAACAAGCAAAAAGAGAAAACACAGTTGGAACACAATATTTTGTACCTTAGGAAAAGGCAATGGTAGCTACAGATAATTTAAAATATAATACATAATGTATTTGTATTATATGTAATACACATTTTCTATGTTGAATTATGTAGACCAGGAATGTCTACAGGGCATGGTAAAAAAAAATAAAAAATTGTCCTAGCATCATGACCATATTTTTTCAGTGATTTATTTTTCTTAAAAAAAAAATCGTTAGTACACTTACTTATAAGTATTAGCCATTTAATTTGCATGGCTGTCCTTCCCAACAAAGGATTCCGGGAAGCAAACAAAATTAAAATAAATGAAAACAATTGCAACAATACAAACATTAAAACATGTAACTGAAGGCTAAAGCCCCAACCTTGAAAGCACTTCATTTAAAAAAGGACCTATTCTTATCAATTGCTTTTCAGTGTGCTTTTGTCTTGTCTGCAGCAAAATAAACAAACAAACAAACAAATAAATAAATAAATAAATAAACTGTGTTTAAACTGTGCAGGAAATACAACTTCAGTAACAGAGTGGTCAATGTCTGGAATACTGTACCTGACTCTGTGGTTTCTTCCCCAAACCCCAAAAACTTTAACCTTAGACTGTCTACTGTTGACCTTACCCCTTTCCTAAGAGGTCTGTAGGGGGACGTGTATAAGCACACCAACGGGCCTACCGTCCCTGTCCTATTGTTTCTTTTATATTTTATTTTTCTTATATGTATCCATGTATTCATAACTATGTTTTACTTATACCTATTATCTTGTAAGCAATTGACAGACAGACAGACAGACAGACAGACAGACAGACAGACAGACAGATAGATAGATAGAAAGATAGAAAGATAGAAAGATAGATAGATAGATAGATACAAACTCAAGGTAAACCGCACCAAACTTGATTGCAGGAAATAGGACTTCAGCAACAAAGTGTTCAATGTCTAGAATATTCTACCTGACTCTGTGGTTTCTTCCCCAAATCCCAAAAACTTTAACCGTAGATTTTCTACTATTGACCTTACCCTTTTTCTAAGAGGTCTGGGGGCGTGCATAAGCGCACCAACGTGCTTACCATCCCTGTCCTATTGTTTCTTTTTATTTTTCTTATATGTATCCATTTCATGTATTCATAACTATTTTTATACTTATACCTGTTATCTTATAATTGATTGACAAAATAAATAAATAAAATAATAAATAAATAAATAAAATAAATTCAGAACAGGAAGCTGCCAACAGCTTAGTTAAATCAAAACAAGATCTACACACTTGATAAACAATGCTGAAAGCTGACTCTACAGAGAAACAATAGGTAGATGCCCAAAACATGTTAGAACAGCACCTAGAAGCTTGGTGCAGCTTTTGTTGAGGTGCAAATAGCAATATAGGTGGTATAGCTCATGCTAAGAACACCTGAATAGCATGACTTGTACATTTGCTATTCCACACTGAACAGTATTATTTATACATGTGGTATATTATTAAAAAATTTGTAACCAATCGTATTACTGTTTAGAATTTCCTGTAACCTGAGATATAAAAATAGAATGCCAGTCTTGCTGAGTGCTTCTTTGCTATTTTGCTTTTTCTATTACTAAATTCAGCAGAGGAAATCCTCTTTGCTTCTGATAAAAGTGACAAATTTCCACTTCCCTTGACCTTATACTCTTGATTAGCCTTTGTGCTGGGTAAATGAACCACAGATTGGCTCTTGGCTATCATGGCCAAAGGGAAAAAAGAAAGAAAGAAAGACATTCATATCCTATAATTACTGATATAACCAAGAAATGGGTCTGGCCACAGAATCAGGTTTTTGGAGCTCAAGAAAGGTAAGCAGAGACAGAGATTTCTGAAGAGAGGATACCCCATAGGATGGTGCTGTGGTGGAATTCCAGCCCATCAATTAGCATTTCTTAGCTTGACAGGACCTGAATCATGCCCATCTGGCCTGATCAGACTTAGATACAATGTTCAATCTATGGTGGGTCATGGGTGTGTGTGTGTGGGGGGGAGAGGCAGGATAACTATGTAGTAATTTATTTATTTATTTAAATTTCTATACCGCCCCCTCTCCCAAAAAGGGATTCGGGGCGGTGTACAGCCTACTAAAAATGGACAGTATATACAATTAAAAACAAATTAAATAACATAGATCCGGCCGAATCCCTTCAGATATAAAATTCCCAAGGTTTAAAATTCCAGGATTGAATTAAAAAGTTAAAATTTAAAAATTTAAAAGCCAAATTAAATTAAAACCCCATGAACCATTTACTGGGCCAGGCCGGCCTGTTGGAAAAACAAAGTCTTTACTGCGCGCCGGAAGGTCTGGATGTCAGTAATGGCCCGTATCTCCGGGGGCAGATCATTCCACAGGGAGGGGACCCCCACAGAGAAAGCCCGCACCCTCGGGGTCGCCAGCCGGCAACAATCAGGCAGCGGCATCCCGAGGAGGGCAACCCTGTGTGAGCGTACTGGGCGGCGGTTAGTAATAACAGCAATGTTAAAATTATGGCTGTGAAAAGCATCCTCTGATTTTTTTAAAAAAAAACCCCACTCTGTTTTAGTTTGATAGAGACAACATTCAGAAAATAAGGAAGGAAAACAAATACCACTTTCACAGGGAAGGAAATTGTTTGAAAAATTACAAAGCAAATCTCAACACTGCATTAGCCTACATGCTGGAATCGTTAGATTGGCTTTTCATTCAGTCCTGCCTATGTAAATCATTATGGGGATAACATAACTGACCAGCTGTGCATTTGTAAGTTCAGTTGGCGACTTCCTTCTTAATGCAGTCTCAGAAAAACAAACAAATCAGGTAAACTGGTGGGTTGTGTTCAATTTTACAGATCATAAATTGAAACAGACATAAAAGTCCCTGAAAGCTCTATACTTTTGCAGGCAAGCAAACAGCATGGCAGCCACAGAACCACAGTAGCACAGTGGTTAGAGTGCAGTACTGCAGGCTACTTCTGCTGCCTGCTGGCTGCCTGCAATTTGGCAGTTGGAATCTCACTAGGCTCAAGGTTGACTCAGCCTTCTATCCTTCTGAAGTGGGTAATAGGAGGACCCAGATCGTTGGGGACAAAATGCTGACTCCATAAACCACTTAGTGAGGGCTGTAAAACACTGTAAAATTGTATATAAGTCTAAGTGCTATTGCTATTGCTCCTTGTATTCCATCATTTTTAATTTAAGGATGATTAAACTATTTTTGATAGATTGTTTTACAGTATTTTTATTGTTTAAAATATAATTTGATCATTGATTTGTCAGCCACAGATGAAATTGAGAAATATTATTTGTAAATAAGGACTCTTAGGATCCAAGAATAAATCAACTAAATGTAGTTCTATGTAGCTTGATAAACCCTGGATGTACTTGTATCCTAATATCCATTTATAATTACCTGAAATTTTCTTGCAGTGTAACAGAATCTTGTGAAACTAAGGAGAAGTAAGATGCAACTAATATATTCCAAAAGCAATAATACAGATGGCATCAACTTTAAGATTTTGGAAATATCCAATCAAAACATAATAAGGTCAAGGTTCTATTCTTTGGGGGGGGACCCTACTTTGCAATACCTACATTACTCACATACAAATCAAATGAAATGAATGGGAAAGACTGCATTTAACAATTGATATTCTATACTGTTTCCAAGCATTTATCTTTATGCACATATTCCCACCACTTTTCCTATAAATTCTGGGTGTCTCCCAGACTGCCTCATTGATTCTTTTTTTTTTTGCAAAAAACAAATTGATTTTTAAAAATTATATCCTTGCAAAATATTACATTCTATAGCAAAGACAATTTAAGCCTGTTTTTTAAACTGTGTGTTTAATTATTCATTTTAAAGAAAGCTAAAATAATTTTTAAAAGTGAAGCCATTGCAAGATGATCTTGTATCATCTTAAAAAATTAACTGTGGTCTATTTGCCATAATAAACGTGTTAGTCTCCAACATCCTACAAGATTATTTATTTAAATAAAATAAGTAACTTAGTTTTGTTAATTTGTGTTATGAGTTCATTTCTGTGATGACCCAGGGCGTGGTACAAAAGCAACACAACCAGAGAACAGGTCTAACTCTCCTTTATTGCTCCAACTTTGCCTCCCAACATCCCCATGTTTACTACAAAGCTCTCACAGGAATCTTCAGCAGCCTCTAGCTGTGAGTAGTCCAGTAAGCCATATTAACCAAACTAGTAACCAAGGCCAGCAGCCCAATAAGTCAAGTTTACCCAAACAGTAATCAGGACCAGCAGTCCAGTAAGCCAGGTTAGCCAAACATAATCAAGATGAAAAAGCCCAGTAAGCCAGGCAAACCAGGCAAGCCCCACAAGACAGAGCACAGTAATTTCCAGGCATTGGCAAATGCACACAAAGCTCGACAGATTCATCTTGTTCCTAACAGATGCTCCATCCTACCAGCACCACCTTACACCCAGTCCCCAGGTGCGCCTTGTAAAGGGGGAGGGGACTCGCCTCCCTCATAGATGGCTCAGTCTGTGTTGGTCTCACCTTCTCTTTTCTCTCCGTGCTCTAGGATCAGGAGGGAGTGGTCCTTGCTCTTTGGATGAGCTCTATCTCTTCTGTTCTTCCTTGTCTGTAAGTCTTTCTAATCTTGAAAGGCCTTACCTGGACTGACTCTGCCCTTTCTCAGTTTCCTCCAAGGCTAACAGAGGAACCCTCTTGATCTCTGTTGGCTCTTCTTCCAGATCATCTTCTCCCACAGATTCAGACTCTGATGAGGGCATGACAATTTCTGAATATATCATTTAATCCAGTGGTGGCATTCCAATAACGTAATAACCAGTTTGCCCAGGGTAAGGTTGGCTGTTGTGGGAGGCGTGGCCCATCCCTATCCCCCAGCTCTGCTGCACATGCAGGATGAGCCTCCTCTGACCACCAACCTGACCCTGGGCAAACCCATTAAATCATACACACACACCCTGCTATCAAAGAGAATCCTGGACACTGCGCTGAACTGCAATAGAGAAATGGGTAACAGAGCACAAGAGAAGGAGGAAGAGCAGAGAGAAGAAAGAGAGAAAGTGGCCTTCTTCTCTCGTGCTGGCCACTTCATTGCCCATTTCTCCATTGCAGTGCAGCACAGTGCCCAGGATCCACTTTAATAGTAGGAGTGGGTGGGTAATTTAATCTATGTCTTAGGGAATCCACTGTTCCTCAGATGACTGGATGTGAATCCCTTTTTGTTAAGTGTGGTTCCGAGGTTCAGATGGGCCTATTGATCACATACTTGGCTCCCTGCTATATGACATCGGCCCTGCCTGAGCTCCTCGAGGTTATAGCCGGCCTGGCAGTTGAGACCCCTAGGCTTATGGTCATGGGGGATTTCAACTTGCCTTCGGCTGGCGGGACCTCAGGGACTGCTCAGGAGTTCTTGACTTCCATGACAGCCTTGGGCCTGACCCAACTAATTAGGGACCCCACTCACACTGGGGTCACATCTTGGATCTGGTTTTTGTCTCGGAACAGTGGCAGGATGATCTAGGTATAGGGGACGTTGTTATTGAGCCCCTGTCATGGTCGGATCATTTGCTCCTTAGGCTGGACTTCCAGGCCTGCACCCCCTCGTCGCAGGGAGGCAGAGCCGACATGATAGTTCCACCCCAGGCGCCTGATGGACCTGGATAGGTTCCTGATGGAGCTTGGGCCATTTCCCGGTGTTCGAACACACGACTCGGTTGAGGACCTGGTGATAGGGTGGCGGCTGGGGCCCTTGACCGAGTCGTGCCCTCGCGGCCTCTGATCCGATGCCGATCCCACTCAGCTCCATGGTTTTCTGAGGAGCTGAGGGAGATGAAGTGCTGGAAAAGACACCTAGAGAGTGGTTGGAGGGCCATCCGCTCCGGATCTGACCGAACACTATTGCGGTCCTATATTAGGACCTATTTAGTGGCGATAAGGGCGGCAAAGCGTTCTCATTTTTCCGCCCTTATCGCGTCTGCAGGCAATCACCCAGCTGCCCTTTTTAGGGTGACCCGCTCCCTCTTAGAAGTGGAAGTGCAGGAGGATCCTTTGCAGGGATGGACTGAGGATTTTTCAAATTATCTGCTGGACAAAATCACTCAGATCTGGGATGGATTGGACTCTGACTGGGCAACTCTGGATGGGGGGGTCGGGAAGCGGAGTTTGGGGAGGTCATCTGGGGAGAGTTTGACCCTGTGACTCCTGAGGACATGGACAGGATGCTGGGTGGGCTTAATGCTACCACATGTTTACTGGATCTGTGTCCCTCCTGACTGGTATTGGCCACTCGGGAGATGACACGAGGTTGGTTCCAGGGTATTATTAACACTTCCTTGAGTGAGGGGTTTGTGCCTGCTACCTTGAAAGAGGCGATAGTGAGACCCCTCCTCAAGAAACTGTCCCTGGACCCAACTTCGTTATCTAACTATCATCCGGTCTCCAACTTTCGCTTTGTGGCAAAGGCTGTTGAGAGTGTGGTGGCACGACAGCTCCCCTAGCACCTGGATGAAGCTGTCTATTTGGATCCACACCAATCAGGCTTCAGGCCAAGGTACAGCATAGGAGACGGTGTTGGTCGCGTTGGTGGATGATCTCTGGAGGGCCCGTGACAGAGGTTATTCTTCTGTCCTGGTCCTGTTAGATCTCTCAGGCGGCTTTTGATACTGTCGACCACAGTATCTTATTGTGACGGCTGGGGGGGGGGCTTAGAGTGGGGGGCACTATTCTACAGTGGTTCTCCTCCTTCCACTCCGACTGTTCGCAATTTGTGTTGGCAGGGGGGCAGAGATTGGCCCCGAGGCCCCTTATTTGCGGGATTCCTCAGGGGTCAGAGCTCTCGGCCCTACTGTTCAACATTTATAGGAAGCCGCTGGGTGATATCATCCATGGCTTTGGGGTAAAGTGTCAGCTGGTGCTCCCTTCAAAGTCCAAGAAAGAAACACTTAAACTCCAATTGTTAGAGTAAAGATATCTTTTACTGGAAATCAAAGTGATAGCAACAAAAGAATTCTGAATCTGAGGAAATGAGCGCGAAAAACACATATACAAAGTGATGGCAACGTTCCCACCCCCAACAGTCCATATTGCTCCTCCAATGAGAAATGGTGCATAACATCATGTAGGCATCTTCAGGTGGTGATGAGGCCTCTGTCCGTTGACCTTGGCATAGTTTGATAAAGAGTCGCAGTTGCGCATAGCAAGGAATAGAAAAGCAAGGAATAGAAACTTAAGCAAGACTCCCCCTCCCCTAGATATACTACTCACTCCAGCCTGCTTCCCAAATATATCATGGCCCACTGCCCCTCCCGTTACTTATGGCAGCCGAAAGATGCAAAGCAGAAGAAAGGAAATAAAGGAAGAAATCTTGAAGGCTGACATTCGGCCCTCCTGCAAAAAGACGTTAGTCCTAAAAAATATAAGAATAAAAGATAAGATGTTACAAACAAATAACAACAGCATTAATGTTCAGGGTTTATCAGGATACATGGTGCGAAACGCCTGCACCAGCCGGGGAGCTCTAACATCTCTCTCGTCTACCCATTCAGACTGGAAGAAGGAAAATGCTTCCACGCAACCAAATATTGGACTCGACCCCTCTTCTTCCTAGAATCCAAAATTTCTTTAACTTCAAAATGTTGTTCACCTTCAATGAGCAATGGTACAGGGGGGGCTACTTGAGTAGGCCTCAGATCAGATGTACGTTCAGGTTTTAACAAACTAACATGGAAAACAGGATGGATCTGACGGAGGGTTTTAGGCAGTGTCAATTGAACTGCCACAGGATTCACAACTCGTTCAACCGGAAAAGGTCCCACAAACTTAGGTCCAAGCTTTTTCGATTTTTGTGTGGTCTGCAAAAATTTGGTTGATAAAAACACCTTATCACCAACTTGATATGGTTTTTGTGGACGTCTCTTTTTATCTGCAAATTTTTTATGAGCTTGATGAGCATCATCCAATGCCTTGCGGGCAACTGGCCAAGTTATCTGGAGATGCCTTATCCACACATCCAATGAGGGAATGTTAGATTTCTCTTGCGGAAGCTCGGGTATGGGAACAAAGTCTTGTCCCGAGGCCACTTTAAATGGAGTGAATCCGGTGCTGCTATGTACCGAATTGTTGTATGCCACCTCAGCAAAAGGCAGTAAGTCAGTCCAATCATCCTGCTGATAATTAATGTAACATCTCAGATACTGTTCCAGAACCGAGTTAGTTCTCTCGCAGGCCCCATTGGTTTGTGCATGATGGGCGGAGCTTAACCCCTGGGCAGAGCCTAGTAACTTTAGGAACTCTTTCCAGAAATTTGAAGTGAATTGGACGCCCCTATCAGAGATTATGCATTCAGGAACTCCATGTAGCCTGTAGATATGCAGAATAAACAACTTAGCTAACGTCTTCGCTGACGGGATCTTCGCGCAGGGTATAAAGTGTACCTGCTTGGAAAACAGATCTGTCACTACCCAAATGACTGTATTTCCTCCACTGTCAGGCAATTCTACTATAAAATCGTTGGAGATTTCCTTCCATGGGGCCGTTGGTCTAGCCACATTTTGCAATAAGCCTGCTGGTTTACCAGGTGGCCGCTTAGCCGAAGCACAAATAGGGCAGCTAGCGACATAAGTCTCAATGTCCTTTATCAATGTGGGCCACCAAAATTGCCTTTTGACCAAGTGTAGGGTCTTCATGAACCCAAAATGTCCAGCAGGTTTAGAATCATGAGCTTGATGTAAAATTTCGTGTCTTAGTTTTCCCGGTACATATAATTTGGCCCCCATCCAGGCCAACCCATCTCTAATAGTACAGTCATTCGAGTGGGTTAGGAACCAATCATCAAGTTTTAGAACTTCTTTCAATTGTGCCGATAAATCGGTTGACAAATCAATCTCTTTTTTCTTCTGAGCTCTGGTAACCATTGGAACTGCCAACTGTTCGGTTGGCTCTGGTAACCATTGGAGCTGCCAACTGTTCAGTTGGCGAGCACTATTATACTGAGGTAATCTGGACAAAGCATCAGCCATGAAGTTCCTTCCACCAGGAATGTACTTCAAAGAAAAATTGAACCGCTTGAAATGTTGCGCCCAGCGAACTTGTTTGGGAGACTGTTTCCGAGGCGTTTTCAGAGCCTCCAGATTTTTGTGATCTGTCCAGACCTCAAAAGGGTGTTTGGCTCCTTTGAGGAAATGCCTCCAAGTTAACAAAGCCCATCGAATTGCAAAAGCTTCTTTTTCCCAGATGGCCCATCTTCTCTCGGTTTCAGTTAGTTTACGGGAGGTATAAGCACATGGTTGCAGGTATCCTTTTTCATTTACCTGAAGTAGCACCGCCCCAACGGCTACGTCACTCGCATCAGCTTGGATTACAAACGGAACGTCCATGTCTGGGTGCTTAAGTACGGGTTCAGCAGCAAACAGACGTTTCAGTTTCTCAAAAGCAGCTTGACACTCCATGGACCACTCCAGTGGTGTACTGGACTTCGGTTTCACCTACCCTCTGGTTTTAAGGAGATTCGTGATAGGCATCGCGATCTTCGCAAAAGCAGGAATAAATTGACGGTAAAAATTTGCAAATCCCAAGAAACTTTGCAGTTGTTTCCTGGTACGGGGAGGGGCCCATTCCAAAACCGCCTGCATCTTCCCCGGGTCCATTTCTATGCCATCGTGCGATATGCGATAGCCCAAATAGTCAATTTTCTCCTGGTGAAATTCACACTTAGACAGCTTGGCATACAACTGAGCCACTCGAAGTTTCTCTAGGACTGACCGCACTAGTTTTACATGCTCATCGCGAGTCTCTGTGTAGATAAGAATATCATCAAGATAAACTAACACTCCTTTGTACAAATGCTCTTGCAATACTTGGTTTATCATTTGCATGAAAACTGCAGGCGCCCCCTGTAGGCCAAATGGCAGGACGTTGAATTGAAAACAACCCATCGGGCAGTTGAAAGCAGTCTTCCATTCATCCCCTTCTTTGATTCGGATTCGGTAGTATGCTTCTCTCAGGTCGAGTTACGAAAAAATCCTTCCTTTAGTGAGGTGGGCCAGCATGTCCTTCATCAGGGGGAGGGGGTACACGTTCTCCACCGAGATGGCGTTGAGGTTACGGTAGTCGACCACCAAGTGTAAGGAGCCATCTTTCTTCTCCCGAAACAACACTGGAGCTGCCACCCGGGGCCTAGCAGGTTAGATGAAACCATGTTCTAAATTTTTTTCAATGAATAACCGCAATTCTCCTAATTCCCGTGGGGTCATTGAATACAGCTTCGGTTTTGGGAGTTTTACTTCGGGCAAAAATTCGATACTGCAATCCGTTGAGCGATGAGGGGGGAGCTCATCCGAGGCCTTCTCACTGAACACCTCCTTTAAGTCCCAGTATTCCTCTGGAATTTTCTCCTCCTCTTTCAGAATCTCAGTGCCAGTAGAAGCCAATTCTGTGGGATTTTTGGGTCTCAATTTGGATTGCCCCTCCCCTTCTGGGGGTTGGTCTGTACGTATGCATAGTGATCCCCTCCTCCAATTAACATGGGGGTTCCATTTCCGGAGCCAAGGCAAACCCAGTATTAAGGGGCGTTCCATCCCAGGAGCCACAATAAAACACAGAGTCTCTTTATGGTTCCCCATTGTCATCTCCACTGGTTCCGTTATAAAATGAGCAGGTCCACCCCCAGCTAGTGATCCATCCAATTGGCAAAAAGCTATGGGCGTTTTCAGAGTCTTTAGCCTTAAGCCCAGCTTCTCTACCACCTTTGAACTGATTACGCACCTTGTGCACCCAGAGTCTAACAAAGCCAACATGTCCCCTTCAGCCCCTGACGTGGGTACCCTTAATCTCACTGGAATGGTCATAGGGCCCTGGTTCGGACTTACCAGTGCGTCGTCTTCCAATTCGGATTCACTCTCTTCAGAAGAGGTTGGAGTTCCCAACCCCCCTCCTTTTTGAGGGGTGACCTCTATAACCTCCTCCGCTTTTAGCGCCGATCCACGAGGCATGGCTGGAGGCCTCTCAGACTTTCTCCTTCCCCCTGGCGCCCCTTTTGGTTCCAGCTTGGCACGGCAGTCTGCAGCCCAGTGGCCCTCTTTCCCACATCGGAAACATGCTCTGGTCCTGGGTTTTGCTGCTGGTCTTCCCTTTAGAGGTTTTAAGGCTTCTTGGGGCCTGGTGAGAGGGGCATTCTTCAAAACAAAATCCCCCCGGCGTCTGTTTCGGGTCAGGTCAATCTCCACCTCTGCTGCCAGCACGTACCACTGCTGCAGCTCACCCGGGTCTCTTCTGGCTACGCAGCATTGATAAACATCTTCATTCAGCGCATCCTTAAAAGCTTCTATCAGGGCTCCCTGGGACCAGCCGCGGATATGGCACGCCAGCTCCCTAAACTCCTGGGTGTAATCAGCTACTGACCTTCGCCCCTGATTTATGGTTTTCATCCTGATTCTAGCCTTGCGTTCAGCTAGAGGATCTTCAAATCTAGTGCGCAATGCTGTCATGAACTGGTCATAATTCAACAGCTGAGGGGCATTATCATTATGCAAAGTCACCATCCACTTTGCAGCCGTTCCCTCCAGAGCCCTGGTCACACACCTGACTTTGGCCGCTTCTGAGGAAAAATCCTGCCCATACTCCTCCATATGGCTCCAAACTTGTGCTAGGAAAAATCCTAATTCCTGGGGGTCCCCTCCATATTTTACTTCCAACGGAGGCACTTTTGGAGCTCTACGCCTTCTGGCAATTATCCCCCCAGCCGGGGGGCCCTGTGCTGCTGCTGCTGCCTGTTGCGCCGGCCCAGGTTGATTTATGGGGGTGGCTGCTCTGGTTCTTCTGCCTGGGGCTACCTCCCCCTCTTCCCCCTCATACCTTTGATCAGCTTGAGCCTCTCCGGCAGCTTCATGTAAAAGTTGCATGGCTTGCGTTAGTAAGAAACCTCTCCATTCCTTCTCCTGCCATGGCTCATCTTTCCCTCGACGACGGGTCGTGGTCACTCCTGGAGGGGGCCTTTCCTCAGGAACCTTCCAACTGACTCCCAGGGACCACTTAGGCTTCACAGCTGGGGTTTCGCCAAGACTTAGCTCTGCTAAGAAGTCAGCCTCTTCTGCTCCCTCCATCAACAGGGATTCTGGTCCTCCAGTCGCTCCCTGGTCTTCTTGGTCGCTGGCTGGACTAGACATTGTTTGTTTGCAAACCCCCTCGGAAGAAAATTTGGGTTTTCTCCGGGTGGGCTGGTAAAAGTGAGATTCAGAATAATGTCAGCTGGTGCTCCCTTCAAAGTCCAACAAAGAAACACTTAAACTCCAATTGTTAGAGTAAAGATATCTTTTACTGGAAATCAAAGTGATAGCAACAAAAGAATTCTGAATCTGAGGAATCTGAGCGCGAAAAACACATATACAAAGTGATGGCAACGTTCCCACCCCCAACAGTCCATATTGCTCCTCCAATGAGAAATGGTGCATAACATCATGTGGGCATCTTCAGGTGGTGATGAGGCCTCTGTCCGTTGACCTTGGCATAGTTTGATAAAGAGTCGCAGTTGCGCATAGCAAGGAATAGAAAAGCAAGGAATAGAAACTTAAGCAAGACTCCCCCTCCCCTAGATATACTACTCACTCCAGCACGCTTCCCAAATATATCATGGCCCACTGCCCCCTCCCAGTTACTTATGGCAGCCGAAAGATGCAAAGCAGAAGAAAGGAAATAAAGGAAGAAATCTTGAAGGCTGACATAGAGTTTCATCAGTACGCTGATGATACTCAGCTGTACATTTCTATCCCAGGCCACCTCAACAAAGCTGTTGAAGTGATGGCCCTGTGCCTGGAGGCTGTGCGGGGTTGAATGGGTCGGAACAGGCTTCAGCTCAACCCAGCTAAGACCGAGTGGCTGTGCTTCCCGGCACCCCGATACAGCCAGCTAGTTCCTTCACTGGCTGTGGGGGGGGGGGGGGAATTCTTGCCCCCACAGAGAGGATGTGCAATCTGGGTGTCCTCCTGGATGTACAGCTGTCGTTAGAAGACCATATAGCGGCCGTCACCAGGGGGGCTTTTGTCAGGTCCAGTAGGATCTACCAATTGCGGCCCTTTCTGGATTGGGATGTGCTTCACACGGTCACATCCACCCTCATTATCTCCCGCCTAGACTATGCCAATGATCTCTACATGGGGCTCCCCTTGAAGAGCACCTGAAGGCTCCAACTGGTGCAGAATGTGGCCGCATGGGTGGTTTTGGGGGCTTCTCGGAGCTCCCATATTACGCCACTCTTGCGCAAGCTGCATTGGCTCCTGGTGGTCTTTCGGGTGTGTTTCAAGGTAGTGACCATCTTTAATGCACTCCATGGCTTGGGACCTGGGTATCTACGGGACCGCCTACTGCCACCATTGGCCTCCCGTCGGCCAGTGTGCTCCCATAGAGCGGGTCTCCTTGGGGTGCCACCGGCTGGACGGCTGGCGACCCCGATGATGTGGGGCTTCTCGTTGTGGGCACCCTCCCTCTGGAACGAACTACCCCCGGAGATGAGGACCATCCCTGACCTTTTGACCTTCCGGCGTGCGTTGAAAACTCACCTATTTCATCAAGCCAGTCTGGCCTAGGGTTTTTATAGGGTTTTAATTGGTTTTAATTGGTTTTAGTTTTTAAGTCTTAGTTTGATTTTTATCTCTCAGCCACAATATTTAATCTTTTAATTGTTTTTAAATATTGTATTGTTACTGCATTTTTAATTTGGCCGTACACCACCCCGAGTCCTGCACAGAGAGTGGGCGGTATATAAATCTAATAAACCTAACCTAAACCTAACCTAACCTAACTGGTTCACCCAAACTGATGTGAAACGACGGAATCCACCACTGGTTTAATCCATCCAAAACTTTTAAAAAATAATGAACCTATTTGATAATAAATCCCTCTAGCCTAGTTTATTCCCTGAACATCGTTATATCTTCCTTTTTATTTATTTATTTATTTTATTTATTTATTTATTTGATTTATATACCGCCCCCTCTCCCCGGAGGGACTCGGGGAGGTGAACAGCCAATAAAAACACATATACAATGTACAAAGTATGAGACAACATGAAATATTAAAATTTAAAAACTGAAATACAATATGGCTCTAATAAAATATAAACAAGTATTAAAAAGATTAAAACCCGATTAAAATTTAAAAACCCCTAGGCCAGTCCAGCCTGCCGAAATAAATGCGTTTTGAGCAACCGACGGAAGGCCATGAGATCGGGGGCGGCCCTTATCTCCGGGGGTAATTCGGTCCAGAGAGGGGTGCTCCCATGAGAAGGCCCGCGCCCTCGGGGTCGCCAGCCGTCCAGCCGGCGGCACCCCGAGGAGGCCCACTCTATGGGAGCGTACCGGTCGGTGGGAAGCCGATGGTGGCAGGAGGCGGTCTCACAAGTAACCTGGTCCCGAGCCATGGAGCGCTTTAAAGATAGTGACCAAGACCTTGAAGCGCACCCGGAGGGCCACCGGGAGCCAATGCAGCACGCGTAGAAGTGGCATAACATGGGAGCCCCTAGGTGCCCCCATTACCACCCTCGCGGCTGCATTCTGCACCAGCTGGAGCCTCCGGATGCTCTTCAAGGGCAGCCCCATGTAGAGAGCATTGGCATAGTCTAGGCGGGAGATCACCAGGGCGGAAGTGACCGTGCGAAGCGCATCCCGATTTTTTTTATATTTTAACAAAATTAGATTTAAATAGAATCCTCTTGCTACAAATTCACATCTGGCCATTCAGAATAATGGGCAAATGCTCTTGATAAAATTTATCTTGCATTATTCTCACAGTATACTTTTTTTTATTACAAAGGATTTTAAAGACCTTTCATACTGAGGGTTATGGTTCAGTCTTAATTACCTTTCCAAGTAGTGTAATATGGAGCTGTGAGAAGGCAGGAGGAGAGAGCCGAAGGAGAGAATTTTATCCCATCTTTCTACAACAAGTTTAGACATTATGCCTTGCATACAGCCTCCATAATTGCCACGGTGTCTATATGGGCAATTGATCATTTTTAATGTATTGATGTGACAGTGCTGTTAAGTACAATGAGAGTTTTAACACCTGAAGAGCAGTTGGTAATTATAAGAAAAGGGTAGTTCTTTCACTTACTCTGGTATAATGGTTTCACTAAGGCATTTCTCACAGAAAAACAGCATGTCTTAAATGTTCCTCAGTAGATTGTACTCAGATAGCATGTCACATTCTTCATTGCTATTTTGAGGATGTATTACCTGGATGGGATGGTTAGTTTTAGTAATATTCCCTATAGATGTTCTCTAGGAATCCATGGAATAATAGGAAACTTAAGGATGGTAACATATATATTTTTTTCATCTTGAAAGAAATAAGGATCACATTTTTAGAGCATACCATTTTGAGATCTTGAATTCGAAAAGACATACAAATGAAATGGATATTCAAAGATACTGCATAGCAATATATAAGGATAGCAGCATTATGATTACAATGATTAGCAGATAATGAATGCAATGATAGAAAATAATGAATGCAATGACTGATTTGCACTTTCTTTGTTAGATACCCCTACAAACAGTATAGGCCAGGAAACATTCCAATTGCGGAAAACTTTCAACTGCTACATAAGGATATATTGATATTTTAGAGAGATGAATAGCCAGAGATCCAAATGCAACAAATGACCCATTATGCTTATTGTATGTCTCTTACATACATACAGCATGTATGTCTGTTAAGCTATACTGTATAAGCATCCAACTGCTTTTTGGATTCAATAGATCAATTACTGATTTCTTAAGATTTTGTAGATCAGATTAGTTCCTGAGGTGAGGTATGATCCAAAGTCAGTTCAATCCACTTACATGATTTAATTAATGCAGAATACTTCTTGAATTTTTGAATAGATATAAAGAAGAGGGCAATCAAGAATTTGGCATGTGACATGACAAATGTGATGCTACTTGTAGCTTTGTGTCCATCTTTAGTAGTTTTTCTAGCAATAATTTGTGCCTCAGGGCCTTCTAAATTACATATTTTTAGAAGACCCTTGCAAAATTGAAAATAGAGGAAATCCTGATATAATGGGTGGTCTAACATAACCAATGTCTTCCTGATATTTATTAATTTGGAATGGTAGTTACTCTTATTCATTGCTGCTGAGGAAGCAGGGAATTGTAATGTAATTATAGCTGAGATTAATAAAGCATTGGGCTGTGACTGAAAGTGGATATTACACTTAAATTACCTTCACTTGCGGCATTTCTCTATTTTACCACTAAAGCTAGCTGTGATGCAAGCATATAAAATCTAAAGTGTTAGTCTGGAATGTAAAAGCTAAACATTAAAGAGTTTCCTGAGCTCTACACCTCTATTCCACCCACAAAACAACAGGGAACAGTACAGTGATGGCAAAATGCAGGGCAAGGGGATCTATGCAGCATGAAGGAAAAAACAAACTCATTCAAAATATTACCAGTACTAAGGGAAATCATAACTACGCAGATGAGAGGCAGGGGATTTTGATGACGGAAATGTACACTCAACCTGGTGGGCTATGGCCCTGTAGGGAAAGGTTATTTTTGAATGGTTGCTGTGGCCTGACACAAATGATAAACACTTAGATTCAAGGGCAAAAATCATTTGATCATTTTAAAGACAGATTAGTAGCCATTAAAAAAAACTTGCAATGAGCAATTCTGGTCTTTTATTGTAGGTACTTACTGGTGTATCCTGCAAAGCTGATAGCTTTCTTTAGTGAGGCATGAATATCTTGCTGAAGCTTTGCAAGAAGATAAATCTCTGCAAGTGTCCAGACTGGATTCTTGAGCTTTTTTACTAGCAAATGCTTCTAAAGAATATGAAGATCCTTGGAAAAGTCCTCCTTTGTTGTTTTTCAGGTCAGTAAGAGACACTGTGACAAACAAATCTGGTCATGTTGCCAACTTCAAAAGCCGATACAAAAATTTATGCCACTGGATAAAGACTGAATGCACCAATTATCACATTAAACAAGAGGAAAACATTCTACCACCAATTCCACCCGGGCTTTCTACAATTTTGTAAACAACAAACTAAAAGACTCCAGATCCATCCCACCCCTGAAAGGACCTAATGGTAAAGACTGTAACGATGACACCATTAAAGTAAACCTCTTTAACACATTCTTTGGCTCAGTATTTGTAAACAGCAATGGATCATGCCCAGTAGTTCCTAGTCGAACCACAGACAGCTACAATGATCTAATACATATCGATTTTACAGAAGACAATGTTGAAAAAGCACTACGCAATCTAAAACCATCTCTATCTATTGGACCGGACAGAATATGTGCCTACTTCTTAAAAATGCTATCCACTGCCATAGCCGAACCTCTAAGCATAATCTTTGAAAAATCTTTCAGGACCAGCTCCTTGCCAAAACTATGGTCACAAGCCACAGGTCATCCCCATCTTTAAAAAGGGAGACCCCAGCCTAGTTGAAAATTACAGACCAATCTCCTTATGCTGCATCACCTGTAAAGTCATGGAATCAATTATTAACCAATCCATTATCTTCCACTTAGAGACAAACAACCTATTTTCTAATAAAAAATTTGGTTTAAGAAAAAAACTATCTTGCAATCTGCAACTCTTACACTGCAAAAACATATGGACCACACAACTTGATCAGGGCAAAACAATAGACGCAACCTACATAGATTTCTGTAAAGCCTTTGATTCAGTGGTACATGACAAACTACTAGTTAAAACTAAAATCTTATGGTATCTCTGGACACCTGCATAACTGGATAGAAGCATTCCTGTCAAACAGACAACAAATGGTCAAAATTGGGAACATCCTATCAAATTCTGTACCTGTCAACAGTGATGTCCCCCAAGGCAGTATTCTAGGACCAACTCTCTTCATACTCTACATAAAGGACCTCTGTGATCATATTAAGAACAACTGCGTTCCCTTCGCTGAGGATGTAAAGCTATTCAACATCCCAGATAATTCTGCTACCCTTCAAAAAGACCTTGACTATGTATCAGAATGGTCAAACAAATTGCAACTTCAAATCTCAACAAATAAATGCTCTGTCTTACATATTGGCAAACAAAAATCAGAAAATAAAATACAAGCTGAATAGTCAAGACCTTGCTGATGATCCAAGCTCTGTAAAGGACATTGAAATACTCATCTCTAATCATCTAAGTGCTCACTGTAACTATATAGCCAAAAAGGCGCTAAGAGTTGTTAACCTAATTCTGCATAGCTTCTTCTCTGGTAATATCACACTACTAACTAGAGCATACAAAACATTTGCTAGACCTATACTTGAATATAGTTCATCAATCTGGAACCCACACTACGTATCTGATATTAACACAGTAGAGAAAGTCCAGAAATATTTCACAAGAAGAGTTGTCTATTCCTCTACTTATTGCAGAATATCTTATGCCACCAGACTTAAAATTCTAGACCTAGAAAACCTAGAACTATGCTGCCTTTGGTCCGATCTAAGTATAGTATATAAAATACATTGTAATGTCCTACCTGTCAATGAATACTTCAGCTTCAACCATAACAATACAAGAGTAAACAATAGATACAAACTCATGGTTAACTGCACCAAACTTGATTGCAGGAAATACGACTTCAACAACAGAGCGGTCAATGTCTGGAATACTCTATCTGACTCTGGGGTTTCTTCCCCAAACCCCAAAAACTTTAACCTTAGACTGTCTACTATTGACCTCACCCCTTTCCTAAGAGGTCTGTAGGGGGTGTACAAAAGCACACCAACGTGCCTACTGTCTCTGTCCTATTGTTTCTTTTATTTTTCTTATATGTATTCATGTATTCATAACTATGTTTTGTACTATTGTCTTGTACTTATTATCTTGTAAGTAATTGACAAATAAAATAAAAATAAAAAATAAAATAAATAAAACATTGCACAAACCCCTGAAAAATAGATTCTCTCAGTAGAAATAGGAGACCTTTTTGGAACAATATTCTAGACCCTATGTATGTGGTGGGAGATACTACTTTGTGGCTAGGGGAACATTCACTACTGGTCATTTATAATTTTATGCTCCAAGGCCTCAGTAAAGAAATAGAAGCTCTTAAACTTATGCAACAGAACTGAGATGGATTGTAATTATGAAGTGGGGAATGTGGTGTGATAGACTACAGTGAAGTGACGGTTTAGACTAGCCCTACATAGCCATAGTGAAGGGATACTGAGACATGTAGTGTAGCAGTATATAAGTTCTGCATTCTTAAAATTTTAAGGAGTAGAATGGAATAGCATAGCATAGCATAGCATAGCATAGCATGGCATGGCATGGCATGGCATGGCACGCCACAGAACGCCACAGCATAGCATAGCATAGCATAGCATAGCATAGAATAACAGGGTTGGAAGGGATCTTGGAAGTGTTCTAGTCCAATCTCCTGCTTAGGCAGGAAACCCTATACCATTTCAGACAAATGGTTATTCAATCTCTTCTTAAAAACTTCTAATGTTGGAGCATTTACAACTTCTATAGGCAAGTAGTTCCATGGATTAATTGTTTTAATTGTCAGGAAATTTCTCCTAAGTTATAGATTGCTTCTCTCCTTGGTTAGTTTCCACCCATTCAAGTTATTTGGAGAATAGCTTGACTCCCTCTTCTTTGTGGCAGCCCCTGAGATATTGGAGCACTGCTATTATGTCACCCCTAGTCCTTATTTTCATCAAACTAAAGTAAATCTTCAATTTATTTTTGTGTCAGAAGTATGTGATTCTGGATGCTTTGGTGAGTTTATTGGGTACTATATTTGAAAGGTTCATATAGATAAGTCCTCACATAATCTCTGAATTTAGGATTATAGCAATAAAATGTGTCTGTTTCACAAGATATGGATGTGACAGATACAAAAACTGTTATGAATTGCAATTAGGAGATGGACTTACGATTAGCTTCTGAATCTAGACTTATTTGTATAACTTTAGACAATAAATTTATTCCAAAATCTTGAAATGAATTAATATACAAGTAGAACAGTCACAGTGGCATTTTTTCTCCTCACAATTTAAATATCACATGCTACCCATGCTATTTTTTACTTATCAAGGAAATACAGAAAAAGATTCCAGTAGGACTTGTAAATTAATGTACATACCATTTTACTTAAAATAATTTGTTATCTTATTTAGCTTTATTTATGCACATGACAAGTTTATAAAAAGAAACAAAGGCAAGAAGGCAGGATGTGTCAGTGAGACACGTGCCTTCCTTATGCACATCATGTGGTAATGACAATATGTTTACTCTCTTTTTAGAGTATATGTTCAAGTGTTCATGTGGCCATTGCATGAATGCTATTTAATTAGCTATGGTATCTAAAGAGTTAATTTTATCTCTTTTGCCATGGAAAGTATATTTCAGATTGCAGACAGATTCCACAGAATGTGTTCCTAATTAAAGTAAAAATCCTGCATATAGAATATAGGAAATTTATGAGAGGAAAGAACTTCTTCCTGTCGATTTTGTTGTAATCTTGCATTAAAGCTTGATTGTATAATGTTGGGAAAACTTTACAACAGTTACACAGTGGATATACCAGCTCAGAGTATCAATATTCTTTTGCCATGAAACTGAACAAATGATTAGCAGTAGACAAAGATATTATGAAAGTGCATTTGTTTGGGAAGAGTGAGGTATACTAGCATCAGAATAGAGGAATAACAGAGTTGGAAGGCATCTTAGAGATCTTCTAATCCAACCCTTTACTCAAGCATGAAACCCTACACCATTTAAGACAAATTATCCTCTTCAACATTCAACCAATATAATATTATATAACAGTGGCCTTAGGAGATGAAATCCAAAGTTTATAAAGAAAATTGAAATGGGACTTAAATAATTCTTCTACTTGGAAATGTCTTGTGCTTTGGGCTTTAAGTGAAAAGGATATTCCTGAAATGATGTTACCAAGATAGAATAGAAACAAAATAGAAACATAATATTTTGCATTTGTAAACCACATTTGCCACCTCAGTGTTGTGTTTCAACAGTGTTGAGCTAGAAACAAAAGACACTCCAGGTAAAATCCCAACTTAACAAGATGCTCACAAGGTAACTTTGGCCAGTAAAAACCTCTTGGCTTCTTCAGTGTTTCAGAGTTGTTTGTGGGTAAGAAAAAAAAACAAAGAAGATCCTTGTCCACATTTCACCCCCATTCCATCCCCATGTGCTGTTTTGATTAGCTAGACATGTAACAATAAATAACAGATTTAAAACGTTCATCCCAAAGTAGTGAAAATATTAGCCTCAGCACATTGATTTTAACTTGGGGACACAGCACATAACTAAAACAATGATTGATGCAGATGTTTGGCCTGTGACCTTCTGCAAGGATGGGTAAAACACTGATGGATCATTCAATCACTTACCAATCTTTCAAGAAGTCTAGGAACAAAACAGCACACCAGTATGTTAAGAGAAAAATTAATTAATCATGAATTTGTTTCTCAGAATATATTAGCAGTTCTTTCCCATTATGCTGGTAGCCCCACATGGGAGATAAAACATCATCTGTAAAAGACTTGTGCCTGTTCAAAACATTACAAATAGCCTCTGTGTGATTCCAGACACAAACACTGCTAGAGGCCTGAACTCTAGGCTGTAAGTGATGATGCATGAGCAAATGTGTTTTGCCTTTCCATGCTCTACACATTCTTTTTGTCATGTAAGCACAGCTTGTGATCTCTGTTAAATATCAAATTGGAAATATTGCCAGTAATAGCGCTACATATTGTTACAAGTATGCATGGATGTTTCTCTGCAAACAAAGATTTGTCAAAAAAAAAAAAAAGCCTTGCCTAATTTATGTTCCACAGACCAAGAATAAGCTCATATTCAGGGGTGGGATTCTACCAGTTTGGACCTGTTCGGATGAACCAGATATTAAATTTGCATCGCTGAAGAGTATTTGAACCAGCTGGCTGGCCCCGCCCACCCTGTCCATTACCTCCCACAGCGGCCCATTTTCGATGGAGGTAAGTGCAGGGGCCACGCGGATGCTCTGGGAGGAGAAAAAAAAAATGGGCCTTCTGGAAGTACCAGAAGTACCAGAAGTCCGGAAATGGGCCTATTTCTGGCTTTTGGAGGATCTCCAAAGCCTGAGGAGACTTTTCTCATTCTCCCAGAGGCCCAAGGGAAGCCTCTGGACCCTTGGGAAGGTGAAAAATGGCTCTCCCAGAAATTCCAGTAGGCCACATCCACCATGGCCATGCCTACCCAGCAACCGGGCAGCAACTGGGCAGCAACTATCCAGCAACTGGGCAGCGAACCAGTTGCTGGGATTTTTGAATCCTATCCCTGCCCATATTCATTCTCCTGTTCTTACATGGAAAGTCAATGTAATGTTCATGTCATTTATTGTTATGAACTCAAACACATTAAAAGCAAATAATCTTTTAAAATGAACATAAGAGAAGATTTCTATTGGGAATTGTTTGCTTACTGTTACTAGATATCTTGTAAAGAATCCGCTAGCATGAAGCAGTGCAGAAAAGAGGCTGTCGCTTTATCTGCAAACAGCAATTAAAATAATTCAGAATGATAACTACAACTGGTGGATTTACAAAGCACACTTCAGTAGGAAAATGACAGTCTTCTGGCAAAATGACTCACTTTGCATTTACTTCCCAATGTTTTATCCAAACTCTTGAGCAGAAGGAGACATCAGAGCTTTCAAGTAAATGTTAATATGGCTGACATGATACCAACGACATCCCTCCCCCCCTTTCAGATCACATCTGTCTTCCATACTTTTGCTATTCTATTAGGGTGGCATCTTGTTAGCTGGGTTACCATGTAGTTACCGTATTTAGTTCCTTATTTGCTGAAGCTTTTATGCTGTGGTGAAAAAAATATTCTAAGTAGTTTATGATTTAAGATACAGCTTAAAGCTTAAGAATAAAAACATAAATGCAATAGAACACAAAAAAACATGACTGCTTCAGATGTAGCAACAACAACACACAACCTCATATTGAACAGAATAAAAACTTGGCTTATTCCCCAAATGACTTTTGGAAGAACAATATTTTAACGGCCTTCCAAAAAGATAGGATTGGGACCATTGTGAAACCAGGGATAATGCTATTCCAGAGAGGTTGGGAAAATGTAAATATAATTTCTGCTCTAGGACTTGGGAAGGACAAACATTAAATTTCAAGTTTATTGTAGATATGAGGGTGGATTTTTATTTAAGCAAATAGAAATGAAAACAGAAACATGACAGATTGCAACATAGAGGTTGCTTCTTCTTCTTCTTCTTCTTCTTCTTCTTCTTCTTCTTCTTCTTCTTCTTCTTCTTCTTCTTCTTCTTCTTCTTCTTCTTCTTCTTCTTCTTCTTCTTCTTCTTCTTCTTCTTCTTCTTCTTCTTCTTCTCCTCCTCCTCCTCCTCCTCCTTTCCCATTAGCTGATGCTCAATATTTTCCCCATAGCTGGATTAATATTAGCATATGATTACCTCTTCTGACATTGTGATCTGTCCCTCTTAATTTTACATCATGCTTCCAACCATGGACTTGGAGTGCTGCAAACTAAAAAAGTATCACTGAAGTTTAAAATGTTGCCACTGTAGCCAGAATATAAACACAGGCTCACAAGATACTTTTAATAATATGGATCTAATCCTCCATTAGGATAGGAAGGCAGGAAGGCAGGAGCCATGCTTCCTATGGTCCTGCTACATGTAAAGTAGCAATACCATAGTAACTTTGTAACTGCATTTAAAGGGATGGGGCTAAATAGGATTTAAATCCACCTTATTCTTTGTCTCTCTTGCTGGTTTTGTGCAAGCTATTAATTTTATTACTCAAAAGCAATATAATGAATGCTCATTATGTTGGCTAAGCTACTCCATATACACAAGGAGCGACTAATTGAAGCAGCTAGTACCTTGTTCATATGTGAGACTTTCCCTTGGTGGTTATGATGTTCTGGAAGATTCTCTTAACCTTATTATTATTTTTTCCTTTATTACTGTTCCTTTTTTTACTCTTTCATAATATAATGTCATTTCATAGCATAAAGTCTTTTCTCCTATCTCCTTGTGACTATTAGTATTTTATATACCAATAAACACGTAACTAAAGTATGTGTTTGTTATATAAAATGATGTAATTCTTTAAGAGGAGCAATTGGCTCAAGAAGGGAGGGAGAAAAAAGATAAAAGAAATGAAAATAAAAAGCAGAGTTGAGACCAATTATAGCATTAAGCAGAATACTGACCCATAATTCTTTACTATGTCTTTTGCCACATAGCAAGCCTCATACAACATCACACATTCCTACATCAGATCTGATGTTAGGTTTTAAAGAACCATTTGTGCTGAATTCATTTGTTAATTCTTTTGCTCATTTTTGCTTTCTTTAGCCGTCACAAAAATACTTTTTTTAAATTATTCACATTTATGTTGTTCACATTTGGGTAGAGAACATTTTTCCATCTTAAGAGGAATGGCTTCAAAGAAACATGAGATTCAAACCATTTGTTGTGATAAAATGAAAGTCCTCCTTCTTTTTAAATACAGTATTTGCGCAGCGAACACTTGCCATTTAGATTTTATAGGAAAGTTGCAACATATGTGCTATTAATTGGCAGCTTTTTTGAAAAGAGAATACTTAATTATAAAGGTAAAAGGCTTTTGTTCTCTTTAGGGAACAAAGGCTGAATCTACCCACTCCATTACTGTCATACATCAGCAAATGATGTGACCTTCCTTCTTATCAAAAAAGTAATTAATGCTGCTTTGAGAGTAATGCTATTCAGAAGCATCATAGAATAGCGTTTGTATACCTCCAGAATCTTCATTACACATCAAGGCTCTTTTCATCTGCTTTCATTCCAACTGCAATGGTTCACCTTATGTCTGAACACAACAATAGCCTGCAAACTCAGCTTGACGTTTGAGGATTCTTCTAGTGCAGAGTCTCACAATCTGTTGTCCATGTGAAGCCCACATAGTACCACATTGGCAAATAACAGATAATTAGAGTTGGAAGGGACCTTGTAGGTCATCTAGTCCAAACCCCACCCAAGCTGGAGACTCTACATTTCTGACAAATGGCAGTCTAATCTCTTCTTGAAAGTCTTAAGTGATGACTGCAAAGTACCCTGAGATCAGTGTCATTTTGCTTAGAGTCAATTCTTTTAACTGGCAAATATACATCTTTCCTTCCCTTTGTCTTAGATTATTAAGATCAGAGGCTACAGCAATGTCATGAAATTTAACAACAGTGCTTCTTACAGAATAAAGGTCCATATGCTAAGGACAGGTGAAAGAACAATTAAACAGTAGTATTTCCAAGCAAATCTATAATATCTTGCACTATAATATCTTGCACTAAAACAGGCACTATATCAAACTATGATACCAAAAGCTAAATTTATATGAAGTTAAGCTTACGGTAAGATCAATTATCAGTACAAGAGATAATAATTGGACAACTTCGAAAGCATGCAAGTAGATAAGTAGGTACATCTTTGGTGGGGAAGGTAGCAGTGTTCTGTGCACCTCATTCAGTGGTGGGATTAAAAAAAAATTACTAACAGTTCTGTGGGCATGGCTTGGTGGGCATGGCAGGGGAAGGATACTGTAAAATCTCCAGTCAGAGGTGGTATTTGCCGGTTTTCCAAACTACTCAAAATTTCTGCTACCAGTTCTCCAGAATTGGTCAGAACCTGCTGAATACCACCTCTGAATTGTATAGTCCATGCTGACCACATGACTACAAAATTGCTTCAGTCAATGTTGGCTATGAAATGGAAATGAGCACCGCCCCTTAGAGTTGGATACAATTGGACAGGGAAAAACTTTACCTTTTTATAGGCACCTTGGACATAATTCCAAAACAGCTGGAGCACTATCTGAACACATCAGCGTCAATCAATTGCAAAAGGCAGCTTTACTTTGAACAGCTTACATCTTGTGACAATACATTTAACACGATCAAAAATCAACATCTGCCTATCCGGGTCCTTGGGAAAAACTAAATAGGTGGATAAAAATGTCATACCTGATCTAAACATCTGCTTGATGATGTGATCATGGTAATTATAATTGGATTAATTAATTAATATAAGTATAATTAAGCTTTGCTTAATGTCAGAACTTATATTTCATTTTAGATAACTGCTGTTGAAGAAGAATAGGGACAAATCAAAAAAATAAAGATGATAAGAGTGCAAAGAGAAATCCTTTGTCTATATTTATGAAGAAAGATGCTATGCTTAATGGTTTCAAACATTTTAAAAGATTGATGATATTTATATCCCATCTTTATTTTGTTCAACTCAAGGTGGCAAAATATCATTTCAAAGACCCAGGAGGAAGTACATGACCAGTTTTACCTTTGCTTGTGACTCATCAGCATACATAGTCACAGATCTTTCTATGGAATTCAAACAGGCTACTGAAATTGATTTCAGAAACAGGAACATAGTCAGTTTTTGATTCCTTCTTTTGATAAGAAACAATGAAAATTTGAAACAATCTTATTTTGTTTCCTCTTCTAGTACCCATGGTTTTTTAAAAGTAGATTTGAGTAGGAAGGAGTGGCAGTTAATCTCTGAGTCATATATCTGACTAATTAGAGGGATGTCTCATAAAATGTATTACATCAGAAGTGGTATTAGCAGGTTTTGACCAGTTCTGGAGAACCGATAGTGGAAACTTTGAGTAGTTCGGAGAACCAGCAAATACTACCTCTGGCTGGAGATTTTACAGTATCCTTTCCCTGCCACCAAGCCAGACCATAGAACCGGTAGTAAAAAAAATTGAATCCCACCACTGTACTACATCCATTATTACTTAATGCAATTGTACTCACAGAAAAGCTTTACTTTGTGATGCAACAGATCACCAATTTGTGCTAATTATGATTGTATCTTGTTTTTATTTAATTTTTAAAAAATATCCTTTTATTTTAAAGAAATGAACTTCTTTTTTTAATAAGTAAAACATTAAGATTAGCTACAGCATAAATAAAATTTTTAACCAGTAATTCAGTATCAGTAATTAATATAAACTTCTGCCATAGTTAGTACTTCATGGTGGTATATCACACAATTAAAATTTTCTCAGTCTGGCTCCTGATGAAAAATAAATACAATAAATTTGAGGAAAGTTTATGCCCACAGTTTCCCAAGGCAATCTGTCATTATCACAGGCTTTCCATTTCTGCCAGGATGAGAAAATAAACCTTACAGCTGTTTATTGTTTTGTTTTGTTGAAAATTAAGTAAAGGTTTGTACAGATGTAGCAATTTCTTCCATCCTCTTTTTACTAATTTTAAGTGAAGATCAATAATTTTCTTTCCTGACAGAGATATGTGTTTCACAGATTTCTGAAATTGCTAGTTTCAGAACTACAGATTTTTAAACTACCAATCAAAACAAAAAAAATGGAACATTATCCAAAATATAGTCATACTTACAATTAATCATATTTAGTCATTTTATCAAATTTATATATTAATTTATATGATTACAATGACTCTATGCCCGTGATGGCGAACCTATGGCATGCATGCTGGAAGTGGCACGCAGAGCCATCTCCCCTGGCACGCGAGCTATTACCCACTGCACAGGCACGTGCGCCGCCTACTCACCAGCTGATCATCGTCTAGCTGCCACATATGTGTGGGGGGCAGGGGGCGTGTAGGAGATGCATGCACACATGCAGAAATACATGGTACATGTGGGGAGGTCACACATGCATGTGCAGAGACATGCACTGCATGGGGGGGTTTGGATGCGCAAGCGCAGAAACGGGCGGTGTGCCTTATGGGTGCTGGCACGCATGCGGATGTACGCACTTTTTGCACGTGAGGATGGAAAGGCTAGCTATCACTGCTCTATGCGATATATAAGTCATATAAACAATGCATATATAAAACAGTCACTATAAAAATATAAAAATCAGTATTAAAGATTAAATATTATTAAAAGCAAAATCTACAAATCCCACAAAAAGAAAAAAATAAGTACAGTATATACACCAATTGTAACTCACTGGCAGATGGTACTCTCAGCAGGCCTTCTTTAAGAGATCTAATGTGGCGGGCTGTTATACTCAGAGTAAGTCCCGAAAATATGATAATAGCTTGATCAGCACGTTAAAAAAAAAATCCTACAAAGCCTAAACTTAGTATGCATGCTGGGGACATACATGCCAGCAAATTTTACTGGTGTTATGTTCCCCCTCTTTTATTCATATAATCTTTAATGAACTATGTCTACTTCATATATACCATGGTATGATCTACTAGGTAAAAAGACTTAAATTTAAAGTTTACCCAAAGTCACAATGATGCATGAGCAAACAATTTTTATTTGTATTAAAGAAGACATTCTTAGGTATTTTCATATACATCCCTGCTAGTATCTGCAGGGGTCTCCAAGTCTAGAAATCAATCACTAGAGTCAATACTCAGGGGCTGACAGTAATGGCAGAATGGTATTTATGCTCTCTGGTGGGGACTCTATTCTTCCTGTATTTTGGTTTCTGCAATGGACAGATAATTTTTTTTCTGCATCCCTAAAACATTTTCCCGTTTAGATGCATTCAGGATTGCAACTCTTAGTCCTGGCAAAGCTCCAATCTCAAAAGACTACAGGATAAGGGGTGATTAACTTCTAAGGAACTTTTTCTGAGCAAAACAAACATTGCAAAAGCGAAATTAACTAGTTCATGGGAAAATATTACTAGTAGCTACAAGGTTGTATTTCAGAGTAAACTCAGTTTTAGTTTGGGTTATATTCCTAATAAAGTGAATCCTGATTTCAACTAACTTTTAAAAACAATCCCCACCCGTCCCTTGAAATTTGCAATATTCTTCTGTAAAAAGTGGCGAAGGTGACCACTCTCCATGGAACTTTTTTTCTTTCCTTCTTGCAAATAATTGTCAAGTAGCAAGGGCCTATGTTTCTGCCTCTGGGACAGATTTAGGTTATCATGATTTAACATTTATCTCCCTGGGAACTAAAAAGAATTTTTGAATCTGTCTCATAAACTTAATTATTGCAAATGTAGATGGTGAAAATTTTATATTCTCTTAAATTACATGGAAATTACAGAATTTTTAGGTGTCCAAAATGCAGTGAATCTTCTTCTATTTTTAGTCAGGAGTACATCAGTTCCCTCACCTATCTGCAATATCTAAACGGAAATGGTAACTCAGCTTTTGCGCACAGTACACTTGTGCTATTTATGCAAGATATGACAGCCTGGAGACTCGATGACATTTTCATCAAATGGAACTTCTAGGCCCCTGTCTTCTTCAATAAGAAAGTCTGTGACACTGATCTAGTACTGCCCTTAACCACACGATATTTAAACATTCTCTGAAATCGGCTGCTTGACTTTCTCTCACAATCTATTAATATAATTCAGAGATAATGAGCACACTCAATTTATGATTTTAAAATGTTAAGGAAGCAGAAAATAAAGTACGGTTGTAATAGCCATCAGGACTAGCTCCAAATTTATGGATGCCCTTGGCAACAGTGTCTTCTGAACAATCTTTTTCTATCTGCACAGGGTTTATAGCAATCTTGTTGAGTTTTCTGGTTATGATATGATATGATATGAAGTAGCAGTGGGATCTTCTGGGAGCTTGCAACAGCCACTGATTAGAATAGAATAGAATAAAATAGAAGTAGAATAGAACAGAACAGAATACAATGTAATTCTTTATTGGCCAAATGTGATTAAACACACAAGGAATTTGTCTCCAGTACATAAGCTCTCAGTGTACCTGCGAAACAACATATATATGATACAGTATGTGCCAGAGGTGGTTTTCAGCAGGTTCTGACCGGTTCAAGAGAACCGGTAGCGGAAATTTTGAGTAGTTCAAAGAACCGGCAAATACCACCTCTGACCGGAGATTTTACAGTATCCTTCCCCTGCCATTCCCACCAAGCCACGCCCACAGAACCGGTAGTAAAAATTTTGAATCTGACCACTGATATGTGCCATAATAACCTGCAGCTCATCTGGCACAATAGTTTGGGTATGCACAATAGGTTAACATTGGGTCACAAAAGTTTGTACCTTGGTTTGTTGTAGGAACCTATTCACTTTCCTGCCAAATTATGTGACTCTTAATGTTATTGTTTCTTGTTCATATCAAGAACACAGTAATTGTACTTTGTTAATTCAAGTTTAGGAATTGATATGCCTTATGAACCCACGCGTTGTCAGACTCACAGAAATGTAACTGATGTTCTCCTAACACTCCCTCTTTCCTCCAACCTTCCCCCTCCAATTTATAAGTCCTATTGGGGTATTACATGTCAATGCCTATTAGTATGTGTTCTTAACATTCACCTTCCCAAGATGCACAACAGGACATAACATTTAAGAAAACAGTAGACATGTTTTACCATTGTAAGCCACCTGAACTTAAAAACAACAATAGAAGATGGACTAGAAATCTAATAAATAAGAAATAAATATTTAACTTCATATTAAATAGACAATATTGGAAATATCCTTAGAATATAAAGACAAAATTCTCTTCTTTCCTCATTTCTTTTTCTTCTCCTTTCTACTTGTGCCATTTTTCTTCTAAAATAAACAAAACAACATGAAAATATTCATCTCTTAAGAGCTTTGAATTTTCCATTTCCAGAACAGTATATTTCAACTTTTTAATCACTATCTGCTCTCTTCAGTACATCCCCCGACTATTATTTTCAGCTATCTTTTCTTGTAATCAACAATAAAAATCTAAGGACTAAAATACATTTAATGATTAGGAAATCAACATATACCACAGCAAACATACATATTGTAAGCAAACTTATCAAGACTCATAACAAATAGTAATTCAGTACTGTTTATTTTTTTTTTATTAAAAAAAAGGACCATTTACAATGAAACTATTATTCAGGGTAGGCAATTACTGAGAGAGGATATTATCCAGTACAGACAATTAGTCAGTAAAAATGTTACTCTGAATGGGTAAATATTCAATCAAAAATTTGACAGAGACAGCAATTATTCAATAAACAGTCATAATTGTACCCAATGGAACACACTTGTCATAAACAGTGCAAATAATTAGCAGATTCAAAGAAGATTGCAATGACCATCCAGATTTTAAACTATTTAATAAGCAGATAAATGTCAAAGATCATTACAAATCTATTGAGATTTTTCTTTTAAAAAAGTCTTTAAAATAAAACCAAACTTTATCTACTTTGCAGAAATATAAAGCACAACTTGTAAACAAATGGAAATCAAGCAAGTTCTCATACTTCATACATGCATACCTTTGGGATCTCCAAATGAGAAAATAATAGGCTTAAAACAGAACTGAGAGGTATTTTGACAAAACATTTACTGTGTGAAGCAAAATTACCTAATTACATGACTTGGCAAGCCAGTACTTTCTTAGATTTTCCAGACCTGAATGGATGTTTCAAATCTGTAGAATTTGTATGGACAGAAAGGAAACTGTATAAAACAGTTACTAGAGGCAGTCCTTACTTAATGACTATCTGTTTAACGGTCTAAATTACAGTGATGGTAGTTACACCCAGTCCCCAAAATTATCGCCATTGCATACCACTATTACCTATGGTAATAAGACCACAGAGACGCTTCAACTCACTCCTCTCCCCAGGACTCCTATCCTTCTCTTGCCTTTTGACTGGCCTGAAATTCACTGCTCTGCCAGCCTGCTACCCTAAATTCTAGTAGCCCTGCCATCCTGGGTACTACAGGCATCAAAATAAAGTACAACTCTGAAACTTTGGTGATATTATCAACCTCTGGAACAAGCTTTACCTTCTGAGCATTTGTCTAATGAACAGGGGCATGCATGTGGGGTGGTAAAAAAAACCTCAAGGTAGACCCATTATGACCACATGAACTGAGAGGGATGGGTAGTTAAAAATATGAAAAATAAATAAATTAATGATTAAAGTCTTTCTCTTTTATGCATCTACTGTAAGTAAAAATGATGTTATATGGTCTTGGATTATATAGTCAGAGCTCCATCTTCCCTGGTTTGATTCCTCCCCCCTCCTCCCCCAGTGTAATTGTTAATGAAACTCTAGGAAGATTCAGTCACATATAAAGAAGGGAGGATTTGGATTATTTTAGGTAATTATAGACTGAATTATTAAACTTTTTTCTTAAAGAGCTATGACCATTTTCAGTGAAAAATATTCCTTTAGATCTGCGCTGAACACGTCAAATGTTCAGCACAGATCTATTAACTTTCACTGATCTTCCAAAGCATCTGAGGAAAGGTCTAGAGACCAATGTTGTTCAACCTTGACCGTTTTAAGATATGTGGACTTCAACTCTCAGCATGTTGGCTGGGTAATTCTGAGAGTTAAAGTGCAAGTTAAAGAGAAACATTCATCTAGAAGAAATGAATAATGTTTTTCCCAAGGCTGCCCAGTAGTTTGAGATAAATCATAACAATTGAAATGGCCAAACAATGACTGGGCAGGGAGTCAGCAGGAACTGTTATGGCCAAATTTCAGGAGTTATATGCAGTGAGAGCACCACAATGTAAATGTTCTTGTACATAGGATAGATTCTTTTTTTTTAATGAAGATCCACACATATTTATAACTAATAATCACAAATCTGTTTGGCAATCATAAAAAATTTGAATTGCCAATAATTCAATTAAACATACTTGTCACTGGAATTAATACAATCACTTACCACAAGAATGGTTGCATACCACTAATGACATCTCACTGTAAATTTATTATCCTAAGCCTAAACCATTTTGTAGTAGGACAGGACAATGAAAATTAATTGTAATATAAACAGGTCTTTAGAAGCAAAGCTATCTTTCCACTATTCTATGAAATAAGGGTATAGAGTCCAGCTATTCGTGCTCTTGGCAAATAGCATTAAAAATAAAATTCAGAAGCAGGATGCCGGCAGTTTGGAGGCACTTAAAAGAATAAAGAACTGGTAGTGCTTCATTAAGTAGGGAAATGTAATGGGCAGCTACTTAAACTTTTAAATTGACGTATAAGGGTAACAAAGTTTAGAACAAAAGTTCTAACCGTTACCAAATATAAAGGAAGCAGCCAGTCCAAGTTAAATAAAATGGCACTTTCATTTCTAGCATCTGCTTTTGGGTTCAAGAAGCATCTTCCATGTCACATCAATTGTTAGATCTAAACACTAAATCATTCAAATTTAGCTTTATTAACAATCATTTACATTGTGTGAGAAACTACCTAAATGTTGAGGATTTGTTAAATTGCTTTTATAGTTTGAGCTGCTGAATCTAAATCTGCCTATTTTTAAATTATACAACTTAAGGAAGCAAAGATGGCTAACATTTTCACAACATAGATTTGCAGGAATATGCTTTATTTTGATTATTAGTCTAATATTTATTCCCTGCCTTATTTCTCTACATTTTAGAATTTTAAAAATTGCATCTGGTGTTCAACTAAGATATATTTTGGGTAATGCAACATGGTATATTACATAAATGTATTCTTCACATAAATTTACTTCATTGTGGATGAATTTAATTCCCCAAAATTGGGGCCTCTTAGAAACTTTTTCTTTTTTTAATGGAATAATAATAATGGAGAAAATATTAAGTATGAATACTTTCTGAATGAAAAGGAATATTTAGATCTGGATGTGTAAAACTTCACTTTGATTCTAATTTCCCTTCCATGAATAAAAATCTGATCATAAAGGGTATTTTTCTTCCTCCTTTCTCCATTACATTGTCTTCTAAATAGTGTGGGATATAACATGGTAGTAGTAGTAGATGTACTGACTGTAGAACAATTTTGCAGGAATTATAATCCTTCCAAGCATTAATGAAAGAGCAGTTTAAAATTTCCTCCACTTCTAATGGGAAGTGGAGATCATTACTTTATACCTATTCGGTGTGGACTATACAGTTCAGTGTCACATATGGAATGACCCGAGACAACAACTTGAAAGCAGCAAAGAGTTTTATTATGTTATTTGCAAATAAGGGTCCAAACAAAGGTGAACACAGATCAAAACATAGTTTGGCATTTTATTCCTTACACAAGCACAAATCCATTTCCTATCCCTCCCCCTTTTCCTGTTCAAATCATGCAGCTTATTCCCCTCTTCAAGCCCCCTTTTTCTTAGATATAATATTTTTGATTATTAAAAGCACTCAATATATTCCCCCCGCCCCTTTTCCTGTTCTAGCCCCAAAAAGCCCCTAAAAGCAGCTTCAAGGTTCACAGTTCTCTATTTGCGGTTACTGTTAGCATCTTACTTGTTTGTGGTTTAACACCTAGCTCTGTACTTTGTTGAATGCTTTTCCTGTAACAATTACACAGACAACTTATTTTCTTTTCTACTTAAAAGCATTTTTAGAAGCAATACAAACTCCATTTTGTTTTACAATTAATGATTATATGATTATTATTTAATCTATTTATATCAGGTGTAGAGTAATTTGCAGTTTTTTGGTTATTATTACTGATCTTTGATGAAAAAGAAACTGAAAACTGATATTTGTTCAGTTTTGAACAGACAAAGCTTTCAGTTTTATTTCAGGTTTAAACCTTTAAGTCATTTCATTGCCTTTATTAAAACAAAGGAGATAGAAGAAATATTTGAAACCTTTCCATGTTTTTTGATCGCAGAGACATTGAAAAGAGAACACATTATTTTCTGTTGGTACTATTCTTTTTCAGTGTCTCCCTAGGCATCTTTACCAGTATTGATTTTTTAAGATACATTTATATAGAAGACTAAGAAATTTCCTGAATCCTGTAAATCCTTATAAATTCAAACTTGCCATGTAATTCTTTCAAAGATCTGACTGATAACACATCTATATAGGATGAGACCAAAGCCCTATCTGAGATTTAATATAATCGTCATATTGGCCATTGTACTGAAACTTCTACAAAGCCCACAAGTCAACTTAATAGCTTCCTCCTGTTTCTATTCTTCGTCAAGGAAAATAGAAAGCAACACTGTCTGCAGTTTGGACTCTTATTTTCATGTCTCTAGTTTGTATTGTTTCTAGACCTGTGAGAGAGTATTGAGCTCCAAAGACTGCTTAAAACGTTTTAAATAATAAATAAATACATTACAAGTATTTTCAGAAAAGAGCATCATATTTTATTTCTACATGGGGTGTATAATAGCATAATAGACTTGTAATAAATTAATTTGTATCTTAGTTGTGATTGGCAAAATAATTTGTGCTGAATCAAAAAGGTCCATCAGTAAGTATAAGCTTTGCTTATTTATTTGTTCCACTTATAAACTGTTTTTTTCTTCATATTTGAGTTCAAGGAGGCATATATATATTTCCCCATAACAAGACCCTATGAGAAAGATTGAGCATAGAAATAGAGACTGGTCCGTACTCATGAAAAGATTGTTTCCGGCTTACCTTTTTCAAAGCTAGGATGCAGTATTATAGATTTTTTATGCTAACATGATGCTAGACTGACAAAGCTTCATCTGTAATATCCTCACCTCCCTTGAAGATTTTTCTGCAGTAAATTTAATTCAACTCTGGGATTGAGAAATTTTGTAAGATAAGACATAGACTAATGTCATGTATATAAAGACCAGCTAATAAGTAAATATTTTTTAAAGCAAGAAAAATCTATTTGGATTACAACATTAATTAAACTCTAACTCTATTGAACTGAAAGGTCAATTGTGTTGTCATCCTAATGAAAACTTGTGTGATAAAAATATAGCTTATATAAGAACTGCCATGCTGGTAGCAATTCAATGTCATCTGCAATTTACTTTGAAAATATATCCACGTGGAACTTTTCTAGAGGAGGGGTTGTGAAGAACAGTGGTGTGATTCAAATTTTTTTACTACCGGTTCTGTGGGCATGGCTTGATGGGTATGGCAGGGAAAGGATACTGTAAAATCTCCAGTCAGAGGTGATATTTGCTGGTTCTCTGAACTACTCAAAATTTCCACTACTGGTTCTACAGAACTGGTCAGTATCTGCTGAATGCCACCTCAGTATAAAAACTCGGCAATTAATACTCTGGGAAAGTTTTTTTTTTTTATTTGTGGTACTGATATCGAGATCTTATTCTAACAGACTGTAATCTTCTAAAATCCATCATTGCTCTAGCTGAATAATCTCTGAAGAAAGATAATGAGAAAGTATTTTGAAAATATAGCAACATGTTCTATACTACATTACCAATTAAAAGAATGATCTGGTTTGAATGTTGAACCATATCTTTATACTTCATCATTTTCCAATTTCTTCAATTCTCATAGTCTTATATTTTATGTACAACTAACAGTTATGTGAACAAAACTGGTACTGAAAAATAGTTATCCCAAGGGTGCTTTTTCAAGAGACAACTGGACTTTATGTTTTTTCTTTGAAGATGTTTTGCTTCTTATCCAAAAAGCTTTTTCAGCTCTTACTGGGTAGTGGGGAATCTAATCAGAGCTGAAGAAGCTTCTTGGATAAGAAGTGAAATGTCTTCGAAGAAAAACCAGAAAGTCTGGTTGCCTTTTGAAAAAGCATCTTTGGGACAATCATGATCTGGATGAGTGGGAATCTCCATAGCTGAGAAATGTTATTTTGCTATGATGATTCTGCCTTTCATATGGTTCATAACAATGTTTTCAGAAGAAGGCCAACAAGTTTTAAATAATTCCAAATATACCAGTAGGCTGCTATATTGGTTCAAGAATATGGCTACCTGAATAATTGATGAATTAACAATGTAGTACTATGTTGTGGGCAGAATATGGCAGAACTCCACTCGAGTGGAGAAAATGTATAGTGGTGTTGAACATAAGCAAGTGGGATGCATATACAGTATAAACAATCACTTTGTAACAACTCTAAAAGTGTGGTCTGTGTATAATTTCATTCAAATGGTTTCTGTTTCCCAGGAAAGATTGCAACTGTAAGATATTCCTTGTGCCCATTACTAGATTGTGTTCCTGTGCTGTTGTAGAAGAGACAATCAGTCTTATTAAGTTGGATAATGAATGTCAGATACTATAGGGATGGGGCTTGGCATTCAATTCCAATCCCTCACCAGGTAGCTAAGGCATCTTAAAACTGAATTTGACAGCTTTGGACTTACAGCGATGCATCTATACAGTTTAATTGGTAAGAATAAAGAAATGGTTTGCCACTGACATCTTCAGTGGCATACTTGTCACAATTTCTAAAGCCTAGTCAGTAGCCCTAGACTTTCCAGGTGACTTCTTTCCACATGCTGAAAGGGTCAACATTGCTTCATATCTGAGATCAGGTATGTCTGGACCTGATCTATCTCGACTGAGATGGGACTGCTGCAGCAGAAGTAACAGGATAACTTGTTAACACCTGGAGTACTGCATCCAGTTTTGTTCACCACATTATAAAAAAGATGTTGAGACTCTAGAAAAAGTACAGAGAAGAGCAAGAATGATTAGGGGACTGGAGACTAAAACATACAATGAACAGCTACAGGAACTGGGCTTGGCTAGTTTGGTAAAGAGAAGGACCAGGGGAGACATGATAGCAGTCTTCCAATATTTGAGGGACTGCCACAGAGAGGAGGGAGTCAAGCTATTTTCTAAAGCACCTGTAGGCCAGACAAGGAATAATGGATGGAAACTGAACAAGGAGATATTTAACCTGGGAATAAGGAGAAACTTTCTGACAGTGAGAACAATCAACCAATGGAACAGCTTGCCCTCAGAAGTTGTGGGAGACTTTCAAGAAGAGATTGGACTCCCATCTGTCAGAAATTATGTAGGGTCTCCCGCTTGGGCGGGGGGTTAGATGACCTGCAAGGTCCCTTCCAATCCTGATTATCTGTTATCTGTTAATCCACTTAGTCTGAGAATGAAAGGGCTACTTGCAATCTCCTGTTGTGTTAAGTACAGTTTAGTCCAGGTTACTCTAGAGAAGCTCAAGCATATTGAGACTGATATTTATTTTTTATGGTTTGAAGCACAATGATATTTGCCTTCACATGAGAAAACTATACTAAATGCATTCCTCCACAAGGTGGTAGAAGCGAGCAATTAATTATTACATCCTGCGTACATAGTTACATTTTTATTGACTTTAACACCAATATTTCCTCTTAGCTGAGTTCTGGAATATTAAAAAAAAATCATACTTTATATTAAATTCAAGTTCTAATAATGGAGTTTTTGTTTATTCAGAAGGAGAAGCAATCTAAAAAAAAATCTTTTCAAAATACTTGCTCTCTCACCCACCTGCTTTTCAGTGCCACGATTTTATAAAGGAACTTACGATTAATATTTTTAGATATGTTTTGGCAATGATCAGAAACCCTCATAAAGAATTCCTCAATATCTTGTTTGAAAACACTTTGTATTTCATTAGCTGTATCTTCATATTTTTTAATGGTGATTTTTTCCCAGCACCATCATTTTGCAATCCTGTTGTGTTACTATACTAAGAAATGTGTCGGTTCTTTCATTAAGATGCATTTGGTGAAGCAAGTTAAAATATTCTTTCTGTCTTTTGTATTTTTTAGCAAAGGAATGCCAAATAGGAAAGCTTTGAGAAGTCAATGGGAACAAAAACTTTCACTAAGTGTGACTCATTGATATATGCCTAAGCATTGTCCATAATGCTATATAGTCAGAATAACAGAACAGAACAGAAAGAGTCTTTCCTGTTTTCTTATTATTGGTTGGGCATTTAATGCCCTTTGGATGTAATGATCCTTTGGAAGAAGTTAAATTTGACACACTTCTTACTTTTGTGTTTAAGTGTCTTCAAAATTATTTCCATCTGTCATTTACCATATGTAGCTCTATGTTTGCTTATGCTAAGCTGTTTTCCCTTCCTGGCATTCAGAAATGAGGATGTGATCAAGCATAATGATGAAAATTATTGTTGCCAGTATCTGAACTTAAAAGGAGCTTATTACCTTTCACTAGGAAATCAAGTCACATCTAAACTTCACTGCAAAATGAGAATTTAACTGGAGTGTATTAAATATGACAAAGTATAAGCATTTCCCTGGTTGTTACATCAGTAAATAGTCTAGATTAGGTGTAGTATTAATTTGTAAGTAATAACTTTGCATTGAAATAATATGTATCTATTTAGTTGCAGTATAGTAAGACAGTAACCTGCCCCTAGCAGTTTGAAAGCATGCAAATGCAAGTAGATAAATAGTTATCATTTCATTGGGAAGCTAACAGCGTTCTGGTGCTTCAACATATAGTCACATTGGCCAGATGACCACAGAAGCATCTTTGGACAACGCTAGTTCCTTTGGCTAAGAAACAGGCCTAAGCACAACCAGATGAGGAAAATCCACATTTACTTTCAAGAATGTTACATTTGGAACATCAATAAATCTAGAACATGCAATTGATTATGTTGGAATTAAAAATTAGGAAAGACTAAATAGCTGGCTGGAGCACGAGTTCAGTAAGTAGGGTGACCCTACTATAACATCAAAAAACACCACAAGTTCTACTGTATCGAAGTGTAAACTTACTTGTCTCAAAATTGGTCCTTTCTTTCGTTTCTGTGGCTTCAGTCTTAGCTTACCTAGAGACCAAATAATGCAAATTTCCGGTGTTCCTAGCACAATTGGAAACCCAAACTTTTACTTTTTAGCAACCTCTAGAATTTAACCCTGAAGTTAGTGATAATAGAGCATAAAAAATTATGTATGTAGAAAGTAAGGAAAATGACCTTGACAGAGATATACAAGTTCTGTTGCCAAGGCAACCAGGGATAAAACATATTTCAAGTCCAGAGCAGCCAGATAACACTTGGAAGTCACTCAGTTACATGCTTCTTTGATTCCACGAACTCTAAGCTATAGTAGGAGATACAACATAAACAGACTTACAAAATTTTATTATTATTGTCACTCTTAATAAAAGTTTTTCAGGTCTTCTATGAATTAATTTCTTGATCTGACTGCCTAGCGAGGATGACACTATAGGAACTAAATCTTAAACTTTAAGCTTAAATCTCAAACTTTAAACTTCAGTTTAAAAATGCTAAAAAGTATACCATGAACCAGGTACTAATATTATTCCAAAATTAAAAATTATCTGACATTCTAAATAGTTAAATATAGTAAATATATTTACCATATATAAAATATAGTAAATATAGGTTTCAAAGGCAATCATAGTTTCAGATATATATTTTAATAGAAAACTGAAAAATTCAGATGTGAAGAAGGAAAAGCTAAACTGGTTAATGATAGTGCTAAATGGCAGAACCTCAGCTTGCTACGGAGTCCTTCTCAGTAAGTTTACTGTTTGTTTTTTTATCAAATAATAGACTAGTGTTATATTATTTTTTTAAAAAGAAACTTACTAACCGCATTAATAGACACTCCCCAGGATATGACCTTAACCTGTCCTTCAACTCTTCCAAGCTGCCATTGTGCAGGTAGTCTTCAACTTACAATCACTGATTTAGCGATCGGTGTTCAAAGTTACAACAGCCCTGAAAAAAGTGACTTATGACCGATTCTCACACTTACAACTGTTGCAACATCTCCATGGTCAAATGATCAAAAGCCAAATGTTTGGCAACCGGCTTTTATTTATGATATTTACAATGTCCCAGGGTCATGTGATCAACTTTGGCGACCTTCTGACAAGCAAAGCCGGTCCAAGCTGGGTACAAGTCAGATTGACTTAACAACCATGCTAATAACTTGACAACTGCAATGGTTCACATAACAACCGTGGCAAGAAAGATCATAAAATGGGGCAAAATTCACGTAATCATTGTCTTGCTTAGCAACAGAAAATTTGGGCTCAATTGTGGTCATAAATTGAGAATTACCTACAACATGTGGACTCCCACATTATTGCTGGACACTCTCTTCTTCTCTTTCTTTACTCCTTCCCCAGAATTATAAACTTTCCAGAGCTTGATCTTTGCTTAACGTGTCCAATTTGTTTTGAACTGGGATTTCCTTTGTCCCCCTCCCCCCCCATTATTTTTTTCAAATCATCTTTGTCTAGCGTGCACAGCATAGTTTTAACCTCAATGATCAATAGTAAAAGAAACATATTAGAAATTTAATTAAAGTTGCCAGTTTCTTGAACCCTCACAACAAAAAGCTCTCTTGCATTCTGTTGTCTAATAACTGTTTGAGAGACACTGCCCTAGTAATAACAATAACAGCATGGGATAGGATTCAACAAAATGAGAATTCGATAGAGAAACTCTCCCACCCCCAATATCCCCCTTTTGGAAGATGTTAGTGAAGTTTCCCAAATGGCCTTAATATCTCAGCTTCTCTCAACAATATATGCATCAGATCTCTTGTTACAAAGGAGTATGTCAACCCAATTTTTGTCAATAAAAAATACTTAAGTGGATTCAACACTCAATATAACTGAGATGCTTACTGAATACAATGTGCACAGCTAGTGCACCTGCATGAAATTGAATGAATGTTGGCAATATTTTCTAGGGTTTGTTTAATTTCAGATTCCAGAATATTTGGCTCCAGTGATCAAATAATTTTGAAATTTTGGAATATTTTCCACAGTTGTTTATATTTGTGCAATCAATTTTTAAATATCTTCTTTCTTCTTTTAATGAAACATTTCTTGCATAAAAGTTGCTTGATTTCTGTAATATTCTTAAATCAGTCTCTTGGTTTAACCTTTTGATTGTTAATCTTTATCTATTAATATAGAATTTTTTTTTGCACTGTTTAGATTTAACTTACATAGAATTAGTATGACATATTCTTTTTGGTATTGTCTTTAGAATTATTCAGCTTCTGCTTAGATTGCTTCTGTGGTGGGCAAATAGATTTGAGTTACCCTATTATTGATTGACTTGTCTTGGAATCACATTACATCCATCCTATTATGTAATTTAGGGGTTGCATCTGAATACTTGATACCTTTTGTCCATAATAGTGCATGCTTCGTTTCATCTATGATTTACTTGTTTGTGGTAGAAATTCTTTGTGCTCCTCTGTTGATAGGTTACCCATTCTAATTCATTTCAGTTTTGTTGACTTCCAGAATCTCAGTACTGAACCTTGAAATTTCTGACAACATAAAATCTTGGTTATAATATTTGATATAGATGATATACATTTCTTTGCAGCATTGAACTTTTGTCCTTCGTTTAGCCTTATCAACAAGTGGACATAATTTCAGCTTTAATACAGCCACATCAGCAATGCTATTCTTAATTGCTTTTTCGTGTGTGTCTGTGTGTATGAGTGTGTGTATCACCTCTTAAGAATTTTAAGTTGTAAAAACCAAAACAAACTAAACTTAGAGAAAGAAGCAAAAGGGAAACAAAGAATATAATAAAGAAAAAAAGAAACAAGAAGAAACAAATTTAAGAACTCATCATTCCTCTATAAGGTTAAACGGATTCCATATCTAATGGAATCCGTTTATCTAATTCCATATCTATGATCATAAACACCAACTTTTCTATGCTTGTATCAGATCATAAAAGTTGCCAGAACATTGCAAAAAACCCCTCTTATTTTCATTTTTATTAAATAAACCAACTTTATATTCCCTCATTTTACTTACAATAGTTGAATCTTTAATCCCATAACATAGATTTTTTCTTCCCGGCTTTAGCAAACTTTTTTTGTAGATCTAAGAAAAAATATTTTTATGTCGTTCTCCTTGTTTATTATTTGCATTTCTATACTGATTTTTAAAACTTTAGTCAGTTTCTTTTTTATATCCAGTAATGTATCCTTTTCCAAATCATTCTCCTGGCCTGTCATTTGTAGTTCCACATTCTGCATTTTCTCTATCTTGTCAGATAAAATTTGTTCCATATCTATCATCTATCAACCATTAACATCATTTAGACATAGACTATTCATACATTCAGATAATCCTCACTGGCAGTATTGATATTATAGTTACTAACTTATTTTATATAGGGCAGCCAAAATAAGTCTGTTTTTTAATTTTTAATAAGTCAATATTCCAAATTTTTCTGGACTCTTAATCCATTCATAACTTCTTAGATTAAATTCTTATTTAGCTTTTTGCTCTTTATTTCACATTCTTTAAGTTCTTAAACTTAAAATTACTTTTTCTTTTGTACAGAATTGAAGATAAACTCACCTGATGAAGACTTTCTAAAAATGCTTAGAAAGTGGTTGCAAGCAAGAGGGCTGATTCCATCATCTTATGGTGCTCAGTAACTGGAAAATTACTGTGCTGCATTCACATTGGGAAGACCAGCCATTTGGAGCACATCCCTTGTCCGCTCCTAACCTAGAGAGGTTCCAAGGGATTGGTTTACTCTCTGGTTACTTGATTTTTGCTGTAATCATTGGGTCCATTTTCCCAGAGCCATCTTCAGATTGCCATACTTTCACTAACTGTGAATGCCCATTTAGGCAGAAAACTGAGATAGACCGCATTTTCTTCTCTAAATGGGTTGGATTTAATCTGATCCTTCAACTATGACTGTCGAGCATGGGTGATTATCCAAATAATGTATTCCCTGTGTTATTGGAGGTGTAGACCTCTTCATGCTACAAGGAAATGATTCATGAAAGGTATATTTTCCTCTGCTTAATTAGAAGAGTGGAATTTAATACATTTGCACATCTACTCACATTCGTATTATTTAACAGGACATAAACATACTTGATTATTTTTCAGGTAAGGTTCTCTACTTCTGTTCATGTATTATGAATGCAGTATATCAAAATTTCTTATAGTAATACTTAGAACGTCAATAAAGACATGCTGCAACTGCATAGAACTGTGAGGTCATATAACTAATGAATATATTTGCTCACATGTATCTATATTGAGGAATATATTTGCTCACATGTGTTTCTATGTTTCGGGATACCAGTACTAGATGTGATAAACATATATGTTTTAATTTATAATTCAATTTATAAAGTCAGTCCATTCAAAACCAGCAAAGTGTGCAATTACAACCTAATGCAGTACATTAAAAAACAAACCAAATTAACAACAACAGCAGCAGCAACAACAACAAAGGATTTCATGTAAGAGGGAGTTGTATATCAAATGTGCACAATAACGAGTTGAGGGGAGGAAAGCCAAGTTTTTTTGAGATCATCTAAAAGCTTGTACTGCATGATTAAGGCCATCAAAACCTCTTAGGAGAGTCTATTTCAAAGGGCAGGCACTTTTATTATCCTGGTTGCCAGTATATATGTCTATGTACTACTAAATTCACAAAGGCGTAGCCCACAAAAGGAGAAAGCTATTAACAGGAGAATATGAACCTGCCATTCAGAAACTCAGATTTTCTTGTATTATTAAGCAAGATATGGGATCTTAAGTAATCCAAAGAATCACATTTGCACTCTTTTTGCTTCAGTTAAAAATTGCATTATTTCATTAATAAAAGAAGCTAGTGACAGGATAATTAACAGCTCTTGCTGCAGCTTTGATTTTCATGTAGGTGCTTGAAATTCACACAAAAAAATGTGAATAGGAAATAATACCGCGTGAAGAATAAAACACTATGAGATTCATTGAGGCTCACTACTATGCTTTAACAATGTAAAGCTCAAATAATTTCTATTAATTGTTTTAGCCATGTGATATTCCTTTGACCTTTGCAAAACAAAATAGTTGAATCTTTCCCACAAGATTCTGGATCAAATACTGGTGCAGAGAGAGATTTAGTTACATTCTCTTTCTCAAAAAATAACCTCCAAATTACAATATATTAGACTTTAAAAATCAGGCTGCAAAATATAATTGAAACTCATTCTATTTATCTTAGAAGATAAAGGGTTATACTTTTAGTTAAAAGACATTATCATGCTACCCCTTCCACTTGCTAGAAATAGAGGCAAAGATAGAGATGATAGATCTATTTGTGTGTATATGTATTTCCTAGGAGATATCTTGGGAAACTGCCAGAAGAAATTATCTGCACAGAATCCAGAATTCTTTCATAAATAAAAACCTGTCTTAAAATTGGGAATATACTAATCATCTCTATGTGAGCATAGCAAGGATTCAAAAGCATATCCTTGCTTGTCTCACATTGTTGGGAAGTCCAAAACACTATAACAAGAAAAACAGCTCATTTCTAATAATCATCTAATGTAAGGGTTGGAGGGTTTTTAAAGATTATATAGTCCAAGACCCTGCCCAATACAGAAATTTATTTTATAGCATTGAGAACAGATGACCATCCATTAGGAGTAATACTTGTGCAGAGATTTTTCCTATATAGAATTCTCAATACTTTGATGTACCATAAAATTGAAAAAAATCACTATAAATACTGAATTAAAATATTTATATATAAACCAAGGCTGGGGTAGAGTGGGGGCTCCTAGTATGTACCATCACAATTTCTGCTAGGTGTTGTTGAACAAACTTTACCCGGTATGTATCTTTATTATGGTTAATGTTTCAAGTATTCTTTGGTTCTAATCAACAAATCACTTCAGTACAAAGACTCCTAAATTTTTAGGAGAAGGTTCTAAACAACCCCCTAGACATTTTTGGTTGAAAAATGTCTCTGTTTTCATGAAAGCTGGATACGATAAATAGACCAAATTGTAAAGGTGTCATTGTGTAATTTGCATTGAGTCTATTTTTTATGTACTTTGTTATGCTGAATTTAACAATCACATAGATCATATGTAACAGAGCAAAGTGAGATTCATGTACTTCTTTTTGTGATGGTGACAACCTTGTGCGTGCTGTTCAAAAGTATACAAGATTTAATATATGCCTGTATACAAGTATGCAAGGCTCATCCAGTGACTTCTATTAATATGTTTCGATAGTATATAATTAGTAACAGCAAGAAGAAAATGACCAGGAAAAGTCAAGCATGAGTCCAGGAACAGCCAGAGCCCAGAAGACAGTATGAATTAGACCATGTTTTCAAACTTTTTCAAGAACTTAAAAAAACAAACATAGAACTTCTTAAAACATTTTCTTGGGGCCCTCATTCATGAAATACTAGCAATAGCATACTGATTGTGTTTGTTTTTATTGTCTTATAGAATCTCATCAAAATTGTATGGTTCTGAAAAATAAAATTTGAAATAACTGAATTAGAGAGATTTCAGTGAAAGATGCCTAAAATATAACCTCCTTCAAGCTTGAATAACAGCACTTTAAGTAAAAGTTTAATTACTTAACTTTTCTTTCTATCTTCTCCCCAGAGATATTCAGATTATTATGAAAGCTTGGAGATTCACATTTCTTGATTGTGAGAGCTTCACAAAACACCCAAGAAGATTATAAGGCTTACACAGACCATAAGCCTTGCTGGAACTGGTAGGTATGCATTGTATTTCCTGGACAAAGTTGTTAAAATGATAAGCCTTAGATGCAGATCTCTGCCTCTTCTGCAGTAAAAGAAAAAAATCAAACCTTTTGGCCTGTTTTAATATATAGCTATCCTGCTGTCCTCTATATTGCCAAAATTGCTCATTTTCTCTGAATATAAACACTAATACATAATCCCATTAGCTTTGAAAATCAGATATCTCAGGGGTTTTTAGAATACTGTAAAGTATAATGATTCGAGATCTATCATGGACCAGTGGCTTGGCAACTAATCATTGCATGAAAATATTCTATATCTATCTTTGCAATAAATGGAAAAACTATTGTTCTTAAGATGCAGATGGTCAGTGTTGACAGATGCTGTGGTAACATCACCAAATCCAAGAAAGTCACAGGTTTCTTACTGTACACTACAATATCTATTAGTTACCATTGTGCTTCAGGTACTTACTAGCTCTCAGACCAACTGACACTGACTCAAAATGTATCAGATGCAGGTTTGAAAAACCCATGATAGTCATCTTATTATATTTTGGGAGGAAGAATGCTGGAGCTAAATTACTGGATATGGTTCACTATCGAATGACTCAGCCCCAGCAAGTGCTGCAGTTAGCTCACTTATTCTTGAATGGAAGAAAGTTTTTTTCCTCTTCCACTTGTCCAGTAAATAAAATGCTGCTCTGATGACTCAGACATCTGACTTTGTGGTGGTAGTGATAAATGGGACTGCTGCTCCTCATTATACCTAAAAGGCTATACCTGAGGGAAAATGCTGTTCAGAATCCGGTTCCTGTTTGCTCTTGATAGTTTTTCCCCCCAACAATTTCTTGTTGAGGTATATAAGTATTTTAAAGTCCTTGGACTTTAAATTACTACATTTAAATTACTAAATCACTTAATTTATTAATTTGAATTACACTTTAGAGAGATTGCTCTATATATGTAAATTACAGCCATTAATTTTTATTTTTGTTTGACATTTACCTCATACCCTACTAGTATTCCACAGGATATTTCAGAATAGGATATATTACTTAACAACCACAAACACATACATACTGCTTGAAAACATCTAATGTGGCTTGTTGCTTCAACTATTTAGTTGAAATTATGAAATGTTAGGTCTCTTTGTCTCAAAACACCCATACTGTACCATATTTATATAGCCAGACAACTTCCAGCCAAATATTTTTTTAAAAAAATCAAGGTATAGCCTAGAACCGTGATGGTGAACCTATCGCACGCATGTCACAGGTGGCACACAGAGCCATTTGTGCAGGCACGCAAGCCCCAGCCAGACTTATTGCACTGCACATATGCACAGCTGATTTTTGGCCTGTTTAAGGCCATTTTTGCCCTCCCAGAGGCTCGAAGGAAACCTCTGCAGCCTTGGGAGGCTGAAAAATGGGCCTTCCGGAAATATTGAAAGTGCTGAAATGGGCCCATTTTCAGCCTCCTGAGGATCTAGAAACTTCCCTCAAGCCTCTGGGAGGGTGAAAACAGTCTCCCCTGGGGTCCAGAGGCGCTTCGGAGGTTGAAAATGGGCACTTCCAGTATTTCCGGAAGGCCAGTTTTTCGGCCTCCCAAGGCTGCAGAAGCTCCCCTCGAGCCTCCAGGAGGGCAAAAACAGCCCCAAACAGGCCAAAAATCCACTGGGAAGCGCGTGCATGCACAGTGCAGGTAAGGGGTGGGGTGTTATGCATGCATACGCAGGGGGTATGGGGTGCATTGCATTGTGGGTGCACTCATGCTTTCGGCACACCACAACAAAAAGGGTTGCCATCACTGGCCTGGAATAAGCTGAATTTAAACACAGATTTCATTCTGATTTTACACACTTGATCTGATTATGCTTTCTCACACAATATAGATTTATATCATGTTTATGTAAAAGTAGTATTCTGTAAGCAATGAACTTCTAAGTTACCTCTCTCATCATTGATTATTTCAACCAAAATAATATTTTCTTATTAATTACCTTTCCAAATTTGCAGAATATATCCAACTTATTGATTTAGAAGAACAATGGGGGGGTCACCTCTTAGGATCAACATCATTTAATTGTATTTGTGTACAAATATTAATAGTAAAAGCCACAATCCTCTCTTTTCCTTCCTGACAGGATATTGAAATAAAAACAATCAGAAATGTTTTTGGTGTTGCAACGGGAAGATGATACCAAGTTATGTTCTAATGTGGATTAAAGGCAACTTGTAAAAGAATTTAGGCAGCAATAGTTATTGGGACTGAGCACTTTCTGAAGGACAAACTTTCTGACAATGAGAAAAATCAACCAATGGAACAGTTTGCCCTCAGAAGTTGTGGGCAAGAGAGTTGACTTGAGACTTTCAAGAAGAGATTGGACTCCCAACCAGAGATGGTGTAGGGTCTGGTTGGGCAGGGGGTTGGGCTAGATGACCTACAAGGACCCTTCAAACTCTAATTATCTGTTAAGTACTTCAGCCCTCATGTAATGACAAATGCAGCCAGCAATGTCTAGACAATCCCACTAGGTAGACCTGAGTAGAAAATCAATTCGGCAGGATATTTCAGAATAGGATGTGCATATATTCCTCATTTAACAATGACAATTGGGACAGGCAACTCCATTGCTAAGCAATGTTCTCATTAAGTGAGCTATCACATGACTGTGGGAGACTTACAAACTCGCTTTCTCTGCAGTTGTGAAGTGAATCACCTTTAGGCTGTAGCCATGAGCAAGACATCACATGAATATGCAATTTTACTGCTGGTTTTTCCATTGACTCTGCTTGTTGGAAGCTGGCTGTGAAGAACAAATATGGTGACCATGTGACTATGGGATGCTGCAGTAATAGTTAACTCCTGCTGGTTGGAAAGTGTCCAAATTTTGATCATGTGACTGTGGGGATGCTGCATTAATTGTAAATCTATATAAGCCCGAAAAATGGCTTGTTGATATATCATTTTAATTGGTGATACCTTAGAACAGAGGCATAATTTTTATTCCAACATAGAGATGAATAACTGTGAGTCTTAAGCTTAATTTACAGTATATCCTCTCAAAAATTTCTTTAAAATTGTACATATATTCTATACTGTAAATGCATCCATATCCATTCGGAGTATATATCAATCAATCAATCAAATCTAGTTGAAGACCTATATAAATGGTGAATAAAGAAGATTCATCACAAGACCAAAAAAACACTGTCTCTTGCATAGAAACTAGACTTCTCAATATTTCATCAGCTAGCATTTAAAATTGTATGTCTGACTACAGAAACTCAAAGTAGAGGATTATAATTTGGATAATTGTTATGATTATTCTAGCTAAATTATATTAAGTAAATTTGCTCTGGGAAAACTATCTCATTCTTTCAAAAAAACAAACAAACCAAGAAGTGAAATTAATTAGGTATGACAATACCAACAGATGTTCCCTTCCCTTCATTTTGTTTGCAAAGAAATAATCGGGGGAAAAATACAACAACAATTCAAAACACAGCAAAGCAACATCTGCATCCTTGTAGGATCCACGAAACCCCTACAGATATATGCCATGTTAAAAATGTTTACAGTAGAGGTCCCATTTTGCAACATTTGTACATTCTGCCAATTTTTTAGGATTAAAATCTGCTTCTCCATTTGGTCATTTAAAATCAAGAGCAAAAAAACAACACAATTTCCTTTTTTATGCAATTGCCTTACATGAATCCCCCATGAAGTGCTGAACACTTGCTAGATTTGCTTACAGACAAGGAATCTCATGGCATTGGTATCAACACTTGCTGTGCCATGTGCCTAAGAATGCTTCAAGTCAAATGCATTATGCAAATGAAGATTTCAGAGCAATAGCTCATATACTACAATATCAATAATGAGATCACATTTGGTTATAGTTAAAGAGTCATTCAGCCCTTTACTTAATGTTCTGATCAGTTTTGGAAGAATGTCAGAACTTTGAATAAGTGTTTCCCATGGTACAATGTGGAAGTTATGATTTCATTGCAAGGCCTTAAAAAACCTCTCATCTGATGTAAGTGATGGGCATGAAATAATTTTTCTTCTATTTCATAGATCTAAAAATCCTCTTGGTCTATTTTTGCAACCTTCCATCATTTTTCTTGTCCTACTTAGTATAAATCATATACCTGTATATCAAATGCAGAAAAGTAGCATGTGTTAAAATAGAACAAAAATAGAATTCACTGAAGCATTCTTTTAAAACTTTAACTATTGACTTTTAGAAAATGGGTAAGCTCCAGATGGATGGCACCTTCTTATTGAGGAATACAGTATTCTTATAGCAGTAAATTAGATTTATTGTGAAATGGCATCTTGCCACAGGAAAGAAACTTGATTAACTATGACAATTCTGAAATCATAGAACCAATGGTTTCTTCTTGTATTAAAAGAGAAGAAAACAGAAGAAAAGAAAAAGAGAGGCATATTTTGGAGGAAGAAGAGAGTAAAACAAAACAAAACATCAAGATTTCAGCTGTGAGCAGACATTTGAAGCCCTGCCAATTTTTAATGTGCGTTATGGCTGCAACACATGGAGAGAATTAAAAAAAAACAGATGAGGCTTTAGTTTTGTAGATGTGGCCACAAAATTATATTTACTTTTTTTTTTCACAGTCTTTGCAGCTTCACCTGGAAAAATGGTTATATTTTCCTTTTATTGAAAAGAATTCAAATACCTAGCATTTACTCTGTGAATTTAGGGTTTTTAAATTTGCTGTTGCTATTGCTAAATCCTGAAAAGCTTAATCTCCCCCATTCTAAAAGTTAACATAAAATAGTATTAAGGGTTAGTAACTGAGAATGGATTAACATAGCTGTCTAGGAAGCTCTTCAGTTAAACAGACTACACAATATATATTTCCAAGGAGAGAGGAAGAAACCCTTCTAAATCAAGAATTAGGAAGATGAAATTACTTCTTTGAAAACTTGGAATGATCTTCTGATACATGTAAACTGCCAAATACTTGAAATCATTTTTATTGAAATTTGATAATCTATATGAGGAGATCAACATTAAACCTGGGATAGGAAGAAAACAATTGCCCAGTTTTTAAAATATCATTGTAGAGCAGGGGTCCCCAACTTTTCTGACTTGGTGGCCCAACCAGAGGAGGGGGAGGAGGGGGATGGTCCTGTGTGAATGCACGGTGCTTGCATGTATGCCCGTCACTCACACAAGTGGAGGTGTGAATAAGGGTGAGCATCTGCCGGTTGTGCAAGTAGAGCTGCATACTTGGTTCCAAATGAGCTGTAGCCCAGTAGTGGGCCATGGCCCAGGAGTTGGGGGCCCTTGTTGTAGAGCATTTCATTTCACAAACTTCACATAGCTTTCCTATTATAAATTCTCACTGAAACCCAGACACAAGGACATTCTAACCCAGAGGTGTTAAATTCAATTTCATTAAGGGCACCATCAGGGTTTAATTTAATTTAGTTTTAACTTTTCACATATTTATTGTTTTAATTGTATGGCTGTGCACCGCTCCGAGTCCTTCGGGAGAGGAGCGGTATATAAATAATATTATTATTATTATTATTATTATTATTATTATTATTATTATTATTATTATTATTATTATTATTATTATGTTTGACCTCAGAGGGCCGGGTGTGTGTGGCCAGATGTGGACAGTGGGTATGGTGGGCATGACACGGGACTCATGTTTGGGGCACCTGTAGTGGCCAAGTGCAAGAGCAGGACTTCCCTGAGACCCGCCCTCCCACTCTCATTATAATATCCTTCCTTTTCTTCTTTATCCTTCCTTCTTCATTCTCCGTCCCCTCTTTCCTTGTTTTTTCTTCCTTGCTCTCTTCCCATCTTCCCTTCTTTTTCTTTGTCTTTCCTCTTTCCCTTTTTCCTTTCCTGTCCCTTCTTGCATGGTCAAATGCAAAAGGGGAAACATTTCTTCTTTTCTTTTGTTTGTTTTGATAGCCCTCTGGCAGTGAAAAGGGAGCTCAAAAAACACTGACAGAGGCACTGCAGGCCAGTCCTTTGCTGATTCCAGGCTGGCCCCACAGGCCATACCTATGGATTTGAGTTTAACATCCCTGCTCTAACTAGTGGAACTGCCCACTTTTGGTTTCTTTTTGGAATTAAATACTCAGAAGTATTTATTGTATGCATGGATGGACTGATTTTCTTTATTAATAAGGACTGAAATGCACATTGAACCTCAGATTGGGACAAGCATATAATGGTAAAAACCCTTTGTTGTTCTAAACAGTTTCCAGCAGTTAAAAAAAATTCAGGAACTGAAGGAAGGGGAAATATATATTAAAAGAAAAAAAATGGCTTTTCCAATATATATGGCTTAAAATATTATCTGTCTTACTGATCTTTTCACTATTAATGCTTTGGACTCAGAACAAGATAATGTCATGAAAAGTGACATCTTAATGAACCAAATTGCTGGGCAATTTTGTCATAAAGGATGTAAGCTTAGTAGCTAATTAGAATCTACTCAACTTTAAACTGACTTGGGAATACCTACAGTGATGGAAATCATGTTCTTAACAGTGTGAGTGACTGATAGAAGATGACCTGCTAGTATCACAGAAACCAGTTCATTAGGATTTTTGTATTGGTTACTGCTGGTATATTCTGATAACTCATTATATTCAGCTGCTAGCTGAATAATTTGAATCTTATAAGTTCAGTATGACATGTATTTGTCAACATGACAAATCTAATTAAATAATATTCATTTGAACTATGTAAATGAAACATCTGTGCCATTTAAATACTAAAATAAGATATAATCAGGTAATACGATCCATACTTTATGATTTTCTGCCCAGTTTAAATGTTTTGCACTGTAATGTCACCTTTTTATGGCTATCATGACAAAGCAATGGAGCTATCAGTGCTAATATTTCTACTTAATGTATTGAACAGGTAGCTCTGAAAATGAGCATCTTTCACAGATCCTCTCAAGAGATCAAACATAAATCTGAAGTAAACAAACCCATAAATGTGTCTCCTGTTGGATATTTTTCATGAAAGACAAGAAAAGGTTCATGTTACTCTGTGGAGAAAGAGTTGGGGAACAAAATTTATTCTTTAGAAGACAAATGTTGCCAGCCATGTTCATAGATAAACAAAATAATACTATTTCAAATTTGGAGAGCGCAGGATTAAGACTAGAAGCCCTATGCAAAATTTCCCCAGAACAAGAACTTTGCACTCCGTGGTTTTACTTTGAATAAATATTAATAGGATTATGCAGCAAGATTCAAGGCACACACCATGTCATCTTTCTCTTTAAATATGGTGGAACATATGATCTGAGCATATGTTTCCTTTGCATCATATTCCCCCTCCTCCTCTCATGGCAACATTGTTTAATACAAAATTATGACTAACAGCTAATCCTTTTCTTATACTTCTGTTTTGTATTCTAATATTTAAAACAGAAACTTGTGGCAAATATATTCTTTTATTGGTGGAGACTCTCTGGGACAGAAGTCTCCAAACTTGGCAATGCTGGCTGGGGAATTCTGGGAGTTGAAGTCCACAAGTCTCAAAGTTGCCAAGTTTGGAGATCTCTGCTCTGGGACAATGTTTCGGAATCTTGTTGCAACTTTAAAATGTGTGGTCATCAATTCCAGAAATCCCTAATCAGCAGATTAATAGAACAGTCCCTGTTGTGGAGCGGCGGTAATCACTCAGGCAGACACCAAGGCAAAGGTTCAGCTCTCACTTTATTTTTGAAATAAAGGGTTACCGCTACTGCCGCTCTAACACGGCAGCCAGCTGGAGCGGCAACAGCTGATGCCGTTTGACAGCTGCCTTTTATAGCCGGCTGTCAAATAGCATCAACCAATGGGAGAGGTCCGTGCTTTCCCGCTCAAAGCACGGACCTGAGTGAAAACTTAAGTCAATACACAACACTCCTCCCTCCCAGTGAGGAACATGCGTAGTCCTGTAAATAAGTTGGGCGCCTGTGTACTCGTCCAGATCTTCTTGGTTCGGTTGGAAATGGCACCGGGTTGTTGTCTTCTGCCTGCTGCATGGCTTCTATCAGAGGTGAGGCTGCTGGGACGTCTGGAACTGGGTCAGGACCTTGGTCAGCTTCTTCTTCAGGTAGGCTGTTATCCCCGGTGGGCTGGAGGCTGGTTTCTCCGGGTGGTGGTGGTGCTTCTGTATGGGGACCGTCTAGATGACCTCTGGGTGCCGTGCTCCAATGTCTCCTCAAGTGGTCCACGTGGCGCTGCCAGACACGCCCATCAGGTAGCTGGACTCTATAAGACTTAGGGCCAGTTACTGCTACCACACGACCCGGTAACCACAGTGGTTGCCCAGCAAAGTTCCTGACAAACACTTTGTCATTTACTAGGAACCCTCTGTCTTGGCTGTTAGATCCAAGGGGAAGCATTGGGGCATAATTTGGGTGCAGCCTATCAAGAGTGGTCCTCAGCCGGCGTCCCATTAACACTTCGGCTGGTGACCTATTTGTGGAGGCACAAGGTGTTGTATGTTGGCTCAACAGATATTGGGCCAGTCTAGAATGCCAATTAATGGGTCCCAATCTCTGTAGTACCTCCTTGGCAGATCTGATTGCCCTCTCAGCCAGCCCATTACTAGCAGGATGAAAAGGGGCTACTAATATGTGTCTGATGCCCAGGTTTGCTAGGAAAATCTCAAATTCACAGGAGATAAATTGGGGGCCATTGTCAGATACAATGGAATCAGGAAGGCCATGTGTGGCGAACATCCTAGTCAGTGCCTTGCTAACTGCTTCAGTAGTGGTGGAGTGCATTAAGGCCAATTCCACCCACTTTGAAAATGAATCCACTACCACCAGGAATGTGCGCCCATGGAAGGGGCCAGCCAAGTTTATATGGATTCTGGACCAGGGGCTGCCTGCCTCCTCCCAGGTCCTAGGAGTGGCTGCTAGTGGGGATGCCTTGGTGGCTTGGCATGCCTGGCAAGAATTGACCCAGTTAGAGATTTGGGCATCCATGCCCGGCCACCATACGTAGCTACGGGCGAGGGCCTTCATCCGAACTATTCCCGGGTGACCCTCGTGCAGCACCTTCAAGATTGAGGTTTGCAACTTGGGGGGAATCACTACTCTGGTTCCCCACAGTAAACAGCCTTGCAATGAAGAAAGTTCCTGTTGGCGTAGCTTATAGGGTAGGAATTCTGATGGATAAGGGGTTGTAGGCCACCCCCTCCCTACCCAGTCAAGGACTTGGGAAATTACCTGGTCCTTGGCCGAATGGGCAGCGATGTCAGAAGTGGTGACCGGCAGCCTGAGTTCTTCAATGAGGAAAACATTAGTTGCTGGTGCTGGGTCCTCGACTGGAACAGGCAGGGGGCAACAGCTGAGGGCATCAGCATGGCAAAGGTTTTTTCCGGAGCGGTGGACTAGAGTGTATGAATATGTAGCCAGAAAAACAGTCCATCTGGTCATCCTTGGGGATAAAACCTGGGGAGTTTGTTTAGTGCCGGATAAAATACCTAACAGTGGCTTGTGGTCAGTTATGAGTTCGAAGTGATGACCGTAGAGAAACTCATGGAATTTCTTTACTGAAGCAACTGCAGCCAAGGCCTCCTTATCAATCTGGCTATAGTTGCGTTCAGTGGAGAACAGTGTCCTGGAAAAGAAGGCTATAGGTGCTTCTGCACCGTTAGGCAGTCTGTGGCTCAGAACGGCCCCAATTCCGAAGGGAGAAGCATCAGCTGCTAGAACTAGTGGTAAGTCCATATTGAATTGAATTAATACAGCTTTGGACATTAGTAGTGACTTGACTTCCTTGAAAGCAAGACTCTCCCTTGGTCCCCAGTGCCATGGCGATTTCTTGTCTAAGAGCCTGTGAAGAGGCTCGGCAATTGAAGCTTTATGGGGTAGGAACGAAGCATAGAAATTCAGGAAGCCCAGGAAAGCTTGAAGCTCTGTTTTATTAGTAGGAGTGAGTGCGTCATGAATGGCCTTGACCTTTGACTCCGTTGGGTGAATACCTTTGGCGTCAATTTTGTAACCTAAGAATTCCATTTGTGGACTGGCTATGGTGCATTTCTCCTTTTTAATTTAAGACCTGACTGTCTAAAATGCTCAAGTACACTTCTGATCCTTTGTAGTAATTGCTGTTGACTGGTGGCAGATACAAGGATGTCTTCGAAGTATGGCACAACACCTGGCAACCCTTGCAAAATTCTTTCCATGAGGGACTGGAAAATTCCAGGGGCAACACTAACTCCGAATTGTAGGTGTGTACATTTGAAAGCCCCTCTGTGTGTCACTATTGTTTGCAGTTCAGCAGTTTCGTCATCAACAGGGAACTGTTGATAGCCTGGGACATATCTAATTTTGCAAAAATGGAGCCAGGCTCAAGGGAATGGAGTAGGTATTGTACCACGGGGACTGGATACGCGCTTACTTGTAAATATTTATTTATCGAAGATTTATAATCAGAGCAGATTCTTAAATTTCCGTCCTTCTTTAGAGGAGTCACTATAGGGGTCTCCCATTTTGAAAAGTCTATAGGTTGCAGTATGCCCTGTTTAATTAATTTGTCTAGTTCCTTGTCGAGTTTAGGACGAATTGCAAAAGGAACTCTGCAGGGTTTTAAACGGATTGGTATTGCTTGGGAGTCCTTGGAAGGATATTGGGGTTCCCACGTAGCAGCCTAGGCCCTCGCTGAATACGTCAGCATATTCCCTGAACAGGGAATCAACTTCTGAACTTGCAATGGCGTGGATTCCACCTATGTGGAGGCCCAGGGCAGGGAACCAGTCTAGTCCCAATAGGCTTGGGAGGGCGCCATCCACTATCACTAGAGGCAAGTGGCCCTTAAAATCTTGAAAATGAATTAGAAACTTGCCTTTTCCGATGACAGGAATGGTTCTGCCTTGGTAGTCCCGTAGTGTTAGATTGCAGCCTGGAATTTCTTTCTTGATACCTTGGGAAGTAGTTTCTTCAAGGTGCCCCACGAGATGATGGATAGTGCAGAGCCGGTGTCTACTTCCATTCTGCATGGTCTACCTTCTATAGAAACAGTGAAACTAATTTTGTTAGAATTATTTTTAGGTATCTTAGATTGGTAGCATGTGAAGCAGTCCTCAATTTGTCTTGGATATTGTATGGGTTTCTGAGGCCTTTGTGGCTGATTAAAGGTCTTTCCTGCCTGACATATTTTACCCAAATGGCCCTTCTTTTGACATTTTAAGCATATGGCATTCCTGAATCTGCAGGATGCCCTGAGATGGTTGCCCCCACAGCTTAAATAGGTAGTCTGTATTTGTGGGGTTTGGCTTGTACCTTGCCTGTATTCCCTTTGATTTGCGTTGGGCTGTCTGAGGTGGTTTATCTCAGTAGCCTCTTCTAAACCTTCCTCTGTGGAGGTTTCATCAAAATGCACTATTGGGTTATTTAGTCTGATTGGGTTTCCCTGTATTTCAGCTCTGAGAGTGCTGATAGCTCAGCAGCCTGGGATTCCTCTATGGCTTGCTTTAAGGTTAGATCCCCTTTAGCTAGTAATCGTCTTTGCAATTTGGGATCTCTAACTCCACATAGCAACTGATCTAACAGCATCTCTTCGAGGTATCCCTGAAACCACAATGTAAGGCAGCTATTCTCAGTACTGTCATATAGTCACTAATGGTCTCTCCCTCTGACTGAATGCGCCTTCTGAAGGCATGGCGTCTGGCAATTCTGGTAGGCTTAGGGGAGTAATGATTTGAGAGAATTTCTTGTAATTCCTCCCAGGGAATAGTCTTAATAGATCATGGGGTCAGTAATGCTGTTGCGGTGTCAAATACCATGGCTCCGCAAAAGCTTAGGAAGTAAGACTTTTTCCTATGGTCAGAGATTTCTGAAAGGTCTATAGCGTCTAAAAAGCAGTCAAACCAGTTCCTGTATGATTCCCATGTCTCTGCCATCGGTCTGAAGGGTGGGAATGCAGGATTCGAAGTCATCTTTCTGTCAGCTGTGCTGCTTCTCCTGAGGCGAGTTAGAGACCGTGCTTCGCGAACAGTGACAGCAACTCTGTAGTGATTTCAGCTCTTGGCTAGTGATTTCACTCTTTTTCCTTTTTCCTGGCTTGCCTTTATTTAGGATCCCGCCCTCGTCGCCAGTGTTGTGGAGTGGCGGTAATCACTCAGGCAGACACCAAGGCAAAGGATTCAGCTCTCACTTTATTTTTGAAATAAAGGGTTACCGCTACTGCCACTCTAACACGGCAGCCAGCTGGAGCGGCAACAGCTGATGCCGTTTGACAGCTGCCTTTTATAGGCGGCTGTCAAACGGCATCAACCAATGGAAGAGGCCTGTGCTTTCCCGCTCAAAGCACGGACCTGAGTGGAAACTTAAGTCAATACACAACAGTCCCACTTATCTCATTGGATAGATATAAATTTAGAGTCCTTTACAATTATGAAATTATCATTCTCCCCTTTATTACATTATTGTTATATTGCCCAACCCTATTTTTCCTAACATGGCACTGATTTTCTTTACAACTCCCAACATTCTTATCTAGGCTTGTTGGGAACAATGAAATCTGAAGCCATCATATTCACTGGGCCAACAACAGTTTGGGAAAAGCTATTCCAGGATAAGTGAGTGCAGTAAATTCATTCCCAGCTGCAAAAGAGTTTTCACTTTAGGGAATTCAGCCCTAAGCTCCTCTTGTTTTTAAAATTAAATATAGCTGCTTCTGAAATAAGTCCTAGCATAGCATGACAAGATTACCTTCTCTAAATCTGATCCATTGCAATAAAACATCCTGATCAATATTTCACTTGGGTGGCTAATGCAAAAGGATACTGGAAAGGGAAAAGATTCCAACATAGGACTTTCCTCTTCATTCTGACATGAATTCCACATAGAATTTCTAAAGAATATCATAAATAATATTTTATAAAAGATTCCATGGCATTGAAAGTTTAAAACAACCCCTTGAAATTGGCAGATTTTATAAGACATTCTGCATTTTGTCTAAGAAGGGAATCCCATTGTGATTCCTTCATAGTTGAATACATTAATCTAATGTTTTTTTTAAATTCCCTGCTTGTCCTCCTTGTTGGAATGCATAATAGAGATGAGCCTTCAAATAAATTAATCATGAATGTAGTTTCTGAGTGATTGAATATATTTTGCACAAAGCAGCTCACAGTCTGTTTGCATACAGCTTAGGCATTCAAATGCGTCATTTTTTAAATGCTATACTGAAGCCTAAAATAAAGCAATAAAAATGCATTTATAAAATCTGCTCACAGCTTATTTTGCTTGACTATTCTGATATCTTCCTTGAATATAGGCAACCCCGCTTTTCATCACATTATCAACCATTTGTAAGCAATGATGCAACAGGAATTTAAAATGAAGCAATGAAATAGTGAAGGGATGTGGGGGTAACTTGACAGAGAATCTTCACAGTTAGTACGCTATTTCATCCACATATCTACTTATTGTAAAAGAAACTAAAGAAAGCACATATATACACACTTCCCACTTCTTGGCACTGTAGCAGAAATTATACTTCAAAGACTGTAATAGGTAGTTCAAGATGGGTCCCTCCCCCCAAAAATCAAGATTTGGCCATTACTGTGACCTAAAGTCACATTCTTTTTTATATGTGATATTCATGCATATATTACAAAAGGGAGTAGGCTTCAATTGCATGGTAGTGACTGTCACCTTGATTTTTTTTACCCATTTCCCTCCTCCCCCCGCATACTCAGGGGTGGGATTCAACCACTGTTACAACCGCTTCGGTAAGAGTGCGTTTTGCTGCACGCACATGTGGAGTATTTGCAAAAAATAATCAGCCGTGCCACTCAGACAGCTGACAAGCACTGTGCGCGTGGGTGCAGCATTTGAAAATCCCCTTCTTTCCTGTTTTTCAACCTCAGCTGTACCACGCTAAGCAGCTGAGGTTGAAAAATCAGGAAATAAAGGACAGCCAAGAGCCCAGGTGGGTGTGTGGGCCAAACAGACAACCAGAAGGTTGTTGCAGTGAACTGGTTTGGTGTCAACTGCTCTACGGAGCTAACGGTTCTATAGAACCAAGCTGAACCGGTAGCATCCCACCCCTGCGCATACTCCTCAACATATCTGGGGCAGACTTAAAAGTTTAGTAAACTTTTAAGTAACCTACTAAACCTTGTCACCAACACTGATTTGTTGGAAAAGCTAATCTTGCTTTCAGTTCAGATGCAAGGTTCAGATGATAATATCAGGAATATTCTTTGTCTTAACTGTAAAAAATTTAAAGTCCTCTTATTGTTTTACTGCAGAATCCATAAAATTTGAAAGATATACCAACTAAAAAACCTGACAACTCAAGACCTTTTGTCAGTTCCAATCCAGTTGAAATAAATTGTGTGCTCGAAACGATTCAGCCAATCTCTGAGGACAGCACTTCAAAAAAACGAAAGCAAAGCAGATTCTTGTTATGCACCTTTTAATGAATGTATAGCAAGAACAAATGTTGCTGTATTTAATTAACCAACCCATTAAACATTTAGTGTGCCATGAAAATGAACAGTGTTACAGCATAAATGTGAGATACATTTTTTTAAAAAATTATAGGAGCTCAACTTTGTTGGAGCAATTTTAAGAAATGCTACACTAAAAACTGTCCTCCACAGGAAACTTTTATTTTTCCACCTTATTTTTAGAAAATCTCAGAATTAACTTTGGGTGACATCTTAACTCTTTTTAAATACTAAGTGATGATAAAGATTCAACTAACTTTTTTTAAACACATCTCTATCACACAGTAGCTTTCCATGATATCCCTACTTTCAGCTCTGAAAAAAATCTGTGGGAGGAACTCTCTTGAAATTTAATTGTTGTGTGGGAAATAACTATTTTAGGATAAAAAAAGCCTTGGAGCAATGGCTACAAGCCAGAATCATCTGTCTCTTCTTTTTACTAAGAGACAATATTGCTTCAAGATGGTTGAATAGCCTTGATGCAATTGAATAGCCTTGGCCACTGTTCAACTTTCCTTTTTGGAAAGGGAACAGGGAAGAATGGATTTTCAGAAAATTTATTAAAACATTAGCTTCCTGAGTGAACTGATTTTTTTAACCTGCATCTTTCCAAATAACATTGAAGGACATGCAGCTTTTATAAAAAGGACATATATGACATTTTATGAAGAGTATAGATCATGCAACCTAGTCTTCAAATATCTTCAAAGTAGTATCTCATAGGTAATAACTGATCCTTCTTCTTTTTAGCCAAGAAAGGGTTGGTTTGCTCATTTGTTTTGATTTCTCGGTCAACTTTATTCCCTGCAACTTGGAGGCCACTTTTATTAGAAATATTTTTGGAAATAGTATGCATTTCCTTTTTTCTAGGACTACAAAAGAATGAATTTTACCCAAAGTCACCCAGTTGGATTCCAAGCTGAAAGCAGGACTAGAACAGAACTCAGATTTTCCCATTCCTAAGCTAGTGTTTTATCCACTAGATTTTAAAAACTATTCCAACTGTAGAAGAGGTGATTTCCTAGGGCTTTGTTATTTCTCAGGAGTGTCCTAGAGGGGATTTAAAAAAAAGGCTTTACCCAGCTGTTTAACATAGATATTAAATAACATAAGGAAAATTATCATGCTTTGGGGAACCCACATTTGTTTTTTCAAGTGCTCAGTTGCTGCCTTTCACCAAAACCTGTAACTAGAATCATCCATTTTAGGAATGAATACAACTTCATGTGACCATAATTATGCTCACAAGTCAAGATGTTTATAAATGATTCTAAAAGAAACCATGTCCAGTTGTATCAAATAACACCCATAGATCTAACAGATCAGAGGAGGAAGGAGTGGGCAGCTCAGCCCCTCATATGAATTCTGACAAAGGTCATGTGTCCTCAGAGAACCAGTGCTCTGATTGTCCTAAGCTGGTAATCTCTTTTCCCAAGTTCATTTGTAATTAATTCATTATCTCTCCTCAACAACTTCCTTAAAAAGGAAAGGCTGAAATTGAACAAAGTTATCAAACAGCAGACCTGGGGTTGGCTTCTTCTGGAGAAAGATAATATTATCTCTTTCCAAGCAATAAATATTACATACTCTGCAAAGCATTTCCCATACTCATAGACAACATAGAACAGTTATGCCATGCACATTCTTATGTATCACTGTCTCTATGATTTGTATTTATCTATTGCCTTTCATTCATCATCTATTATCTTGGTTCTTAACTTTTTATTCTAATTTTAACTGTTTTAGCATTTTTAAACTTTCTATTATATTGTAATCCACCCAGAGTTGCTGTATTAGTGAGACGAATAACACAGAAGTTTTAAAAATCAAACTATCATGTTAAACTGAAGAATACTAGTTGTTCCAATTCTTTTTAAGGGACTGCTAATCAGTTTCTAATAGTGCAATACTCTTGTGGAAGTATGACGATGAGAACTGTAACACTTCAAATGTGTACAGGATATTTGTATATGGGCATTTTTATAATAGAATTTTTTCATTGTTGTTGCCTCTTTTACTATCAGCTGCAAGTATGGCAATTTTATTACAGGAATCTAGTTCAGACCATTTCTATTTGTTAATTTATATAGACACCATTCTCTATGGGACCCTCCACACACATCTTGCCCATGTGAGGATTTATTTCTACTGTCTAGATTTTTTAATCAACTGCTAATCCATAAAACTAACTGTCCTCATAACTCAGACTGGCTAAATTGTTTAGGAACTTTTAGTAACAGACTTTAAAAATGCTTTTTGGCATTCAAGTGTACAGTATCTCCTGAATTACCCTTGTCCTCATGTTTATTGATACATACCCTAAAAAAATGAAAACCTAAAAGATTAGCAAGAAACGTTGACATTTGCAGACACTATGCTGGTTTCTTTTCAGCAAGACTCATTCTTGTATGGTTTGTTTATTTTCTCCTTAATAATTCTTTTCAATAATTTTCTGCAATGAACAGAGTTAATTATTTCTAGCCTGTTTAGCATAAATTTCTTGCAGACTTTTTGGGGAAGTTAAGCTGAAGATAGTATTTGAGTGATATAACACTTCTGAATCATTAATTTTGTGAATGATTTTAATTGCATACTTCACTTAGGCTTTAATTATGCTAGGCAGGACAAGTTATCAACTTGCTCTCCTTAAACTTCTCATTATGAAAACCAGCAATTTCTAAAACCAATACAAAGTCAAGTACTGTAATATCATGCTATTACAGCAGTGAACATTTTATTCTGCAAAGCAATTTTAATTTAAAAGATTGATCACTCATCTCTGTGTAGTATCAAGGTATTAATCAAGATACAAACCACAATTACAGTGAAAATAATTAATGAAGTTTTAGTATAGATATTTAAATTCTTAAGGAGGCATAAATATTTTTAAATCAATCACATAAATCACGTTCATGAGATTTTATCTGTGGAAATCAAATAATAGGTATGTATATTCATCAATTCTACAGAAAAAACACCTTAAAACTATATTGTTTTACTTGATTTTACTTGGATTTTAATGATTGATATTATTTGACTTGGAACATATTGGGAATTGATGGGCCTACTATAGTGGGAGTAATTTGTCTTAAATGTAAATCTGATTTTTACCAAGACATCTTAATTTTTATGTTTTTCCTAGACATTATGTTTTATTATTTCAGATTGCTTAGAGTCCATGGTAGATTTGGCAGGTTATAAATGTGATTAATAGGTTAAAAATAAAATATATATCTAGAAAATAATATATTCCATAAATTAAAAAAAACTATTTTGTTATACTACCTATGCATACATAGATAATATGCATACTGTCCCACTGTAACACTGTGAAAACACTGGAATTGTCACCATAAAAATTAACATTTGTGTGTTTACATTATGCAATCTGTCTTATTTTTGATTGCTTTACAGTAAAAGAAAAGTATGGTATATACCTCGCAGATTCAGAGTAGTTGAAAACTAATTAAGTTATACAAAATTGAATTATGTGGGATATCTTAATGGACATTCAAAAATGTTTATTATAATAAGGATTAGCATAATGTGTGCATTTTAAGTTAATCTATATCATGAATAGCCTTGTCAAAGAAAAAAAAACTAAAGTCCATAAATCTTCAACTTTAAAAAGATGTACAATTTAATGAGCATGGCAATTCAAATTAATTCTGCAGTATATTTAGCAGGTTTGAGAACTGTGCTTAAAGTTCATCCCTTTAAATTATTTAATTTAATTATAATTTTAAATTGCCTGTTAGTTAAAATAGTATCTGCCAAGAGTAGATTTAAATACAATAGAGATTAAGCTTGGCAAAATAAGAAAATACCGTAATAACATCCAAAAGACAATCATACAGATGCAGTATGAGCCTCCTGGGAGAGAGATCGGAAGATCTTCACAAACTAGAGGTCCTTGTTTTATAGCAATAGAACTTACATACCGCTTTATAGTGCTTTACAGCCCTTTCTAAACGGTTTACAGAGTCAGCATATTTCCTCAAAAAATTTGAACCCTCATTTTATCTTCGTCGGAAGGATGGAAGGTTGAGTCAACCTTGAGCTTGGTGAGATTCGATCTGCCAAATTGTAGGCAGTTGGCTGCAGCAGACGTAGCTTGCAGTACTGCACTCTAACCACTGTGCCACCAAGGCTCCTTATGTGCACAGCCAGGCTCCATACTATAATGATACTGTTTCTTATGATCAATCCATCTGATTCAATGCTGGTCTGTGACCACAATAAAAAATTGATTGAATTCCATCTTATTGTCAGTTTAAGCTAAACTAGATAGAACTTTGTTTTAATTGTTCTCAGTGTTTCTTTGATCAATGTAACAATTAACAAAGAGGCTGTATGTATGTATAATGTAGGTATGTATGTATGTAAACTGCAAATATCTGAATTGCAATAATACACTATGTTGAAAAAATCCTCTTCTTTATCTTTAAGACATCAAAACTTTTTGTTGAAAGGATAAATAAAATGGGGACTGGACACTTTCTCCATGCCTCACGTTCCCACTATGAATTTTAAGTAGCCAGGTTTGTAATAAGCCATTGAGGCAACCACTTAATGAGCTATATTTAACCATATAATATAAATAACTTGATTCATAGCTTTCTCAGTAAAATTGCACAGTTAGAAATACATAGAGAATAAAGAAAACAACATGCAACCACTGTTTTTCAGCAAATGCTGTTGATCTAAAAGCTATGCTAGAGAAGAATGAAAGGAAATAACACAGAAGGGTGGTATTTAGTAATTTACAGATGGTCTTACTCTAGTTGTCTGAAACCATGGTGACTAGGTAATGGGAGTGAAATTCCAAATGCTTAAAGCCATCCCAGATGGTCCTGCAAACACTCCAGAGAATACAATTTAATAATCATGATACAGCATGTGTGACACTTTTGAAATTTGTCATTCAGCACCATCCCTGAACATCATTCCCTTGTGTGTAATTTAAGGACATATACTGTATCAGAGCTCAGAACAAAAAGAGATTATAATTGGATTCTCAACACATCAAGTATAAAGGGTGGAAAGTTAATCAATTTAAAAAGATAATTTTAGCAGATTTGGCTCCTCTAACAACACTCTGATTAGTACCAAGCCATAATTTGGGACACGTGGTAAAGCTTCTAATTATTATCATTATAAATCTTTCTTTTTAGTGAAGACTGGTTTTAAAACACAGTTTTTCCAATCATGTGTATTTTGACTAACTCCTAATTTTAAGATATGTGGCTTAATTAAAATATTGTGCCCAGTGATGATACAGAAAAGTACTGGTCAAACTGATTTTGTTCGTTCCCTGCAATCCTGCCATGAGACCTTCAGTCTTCTGTAGAAGGAATCCTGTATGGAAGGATTTGAGGAATCTTGCAAAGCAGATGCAGATACATGGAATGCAGAGAAGTGCAAGAGGAGAGGAGGAATTGAAAGCCCCTAGTGTAATATATACCATTCTTGTTTTACTAACCATGAAATAAAAGGCTAAATATTATGTCTGACTCTTGCTAGCTTAATAACTTAGCTAATTCCTTTTTGTTGAATATTTTGCTTAGTAATGCTCTTACACTTTTAATAATATTTCTGTTATTACATATTAAATATTGTACTGTTTTTTTCTTAAAATATTGATACCACTGCTTTCTCAGTTAATTCACCATGTAAATTATAGAAAGAAAATGCAAACATGCATTTAAGGCCACTCCTTTTTATGTGAATAAGTGGAATAATTGGATGGTAAGAATGCCAAACAAAGGATGGATAGACTGGTCATTTCCTCCCAGGTTATATTCTAGCAGGAAGAAAAAAAATGGGAGAGAGATTTGAGAATGGCAGCTGGAGGGCAGGCCAGAATCCAAACCTGGATATCCCCTTCCCTGTAAAGTTAGGAATGTTTTTGAGTGCAAAGATAGTCTATAATATATTAATGTGATCTAGATCAGAGGTCTCCAACCTTGGCAACTTTAAAACTTGTAGGACTTCAACTCCCAGCAATTCCTCAGCCAGCAATTCAGGGAGTTGAAGTCCACAAGTCTTAAAGTTGCCAAGGAGACCCCTAATCTAGAAATATACTGTAGATATAACTGAAAAGTATCAAATACTATTTTAAAATAGTTTGAAGTCCGTTCCTTAGTTTCAGTGTTAATCCAGATTCTATCTTGAATTGTATAATTCCCCTCCCTTTCCTCCAGTTACCCAATCTTAGAGATTTAAAGAATTTTTAAGCTGGAAAAGCATAACAAATGTGTTTCACAACAAGATGTTGCATTAAGAATATAAAGATTATCTTTTGCTCAACATGAATAAATTCTGTTTTCCCTCAGTTCAGTCCAATTTTCCTTTGCTGTAATGCAGACAAAGGAGAATGCTAGGTTAATTAAGCCATACATTTAAATTTATTGAAAACATTTTAATCCTGATTTGTTTCAATATGCTATAGTTAATACTAGCTTCACTTTTTAGTTTGTATATAGTAAGTCATTCTGCAATGGACAGCATTACTTTAGCCAAGGCAAAACAAAAACAGATGAAAGAATAGGAAAAAGTATTCTTTCCTTAAATAAATCATAAAGGTTGGATAATCATAGAGCCATAAGATTGGTGTGTACTTTGGAATCTTCCAGTCCAACCTTCCCACCCAGAACAGGAACTTTTAGTCTGTTAAATTAAACAAGCAAGCAAAACCCTGTCCAACTTTGTTTGAAAAAAACAAAGAAATATAATACCTATGATTTTAGAGTTAGGATATTCCATTGCCATTGCGATTGGATTTCTCTTACCTGTCTGTCTCTCTTTCTCTTTCTGCCTCTCTCTCTCTCCCTGCTTTCTACCTGCTACAAAAAACAAACCCACAGCTTCTTTCCTCTACAGCAGTCCTTAAAGCATTTGAAGACTGCTATATGTTTTCACTCCCCCTTCTCTTCTTTAGATTAAACATATTTAGTTATTTTTACCAATTTTCATAGACTTAAGCTTCCAAGCCCTCATCACCTTTGTTGCTTTGTTTGGAGAACAAGTATTGGGTTTCAGTAGCCATCAGAATTGTACTCGAGAACCAGACTAGTCTATGGCAGGGGTCTCCAACCTTGGCAAGTTTAAGACTTTAACTCAGGAATTCTGGGAGTCGAAGTCCACAAGTCTTAAACTTTCCAAGGTTGAAGACTCTTGGTCTATGTCATTCTGTGCCTCCGCTGGTTTCCAGTCATGGCAATTTAAGAAAAGAGTTCCTTCAAGCAGAACTTGATCTTAGGACATTTAGCAATAATACAGATTGCCAAATCCCTCTTTCTGGGATTTTTTTATACCATCCAGCATAACATCTCATAGTTTTCTATCCTAACAAGTTTAACTCTATTTGGCTTGTGAGCCCAGATAAGGTCAGTCAAGAGCTGCCATTGCTGAAGCATGGATGAACATATCCTTTGCTTTATGTAGGTGTATCTCATTTTCATTACAGTAGTCACTTATTTAAGTAGTTGCATAATTGTCCTTCCTGAGAAAGTAACATCAGTATCATAAGTATATCTGAATCCTTTGATTGCCTGCCAGATTTTTTTCTGTGGGAACATATATTCAACTAAGACAACTTAGTTGCAAATACCAAGCCATTTAAAATAGAAATTTGACATTACAATTTATAAGGGTTATACAAATAATAACTCTTGTCCAATTTCTTTCAAAGGTTGCTCAGAAAAACAAAGGTGGGGGTATCTCCAATCCATGTGAACATTAACTAGAATTTTTCATCTTAGTGTTAACTAAGGACCTGAAAAATTCCTCATTTCTAAGTTTACTTTAGTATTGTGTGAACTTGTCCCCTTATATTAGCATTAGAACTTTTACATATCACTTTACATATCACAGTAAATCAAAGGGAGCATTACATCTATTCTATTATAAATCTAAATATATATGACTATTTTTAAAAATAAATTGCTATTAGGAATGACTGTGAGAAGCTATATAAACCCATATAAATTATTGGAGGCACTAGTGACATATTCCTCCTACACAGACATAGAAAGCATTTTTCTTCTGAATCTGAAAAAAATGAACCATAACTAGCACAATATTCCTTATGTAAAACAGTAGGTAAGAATTACTAGTCTAGTTAGTATCAAATATCATTAAGTAGTCTTCCTCTGCATAAAGCCTTTCTGTTAATGATAGCTATGACTAACATAGGGTTATCTGTAAGAGTTCATACATTAAGATAGTAGTTGCAACCACAAAGCTAAAGTCCCATCCTTTTCACATTGACACACATTAAAAAAGGGTTAGAGTTTGATTACATGGTGTCAATACCCATCCTGACTTTTCTGAACTTCCTTGGAAGCATGCCTACACTGAATATTTTTTCTAGAAGAAACTTGTGTTAACTTTCAATTTTGTATTTTCATAAAATTAAAACCTTCCTATTATAGGAACTTTAGGATACATTTGAGTAGTATATATTCATGAAGTTATTTGTGCTTTATATTGAAAACTCTAAGATGCAAATAAGCTTTAAAGAGGAACTGTTTCTTTCATAAGAGATTGGTGTAGACATGAGGCAGTGACACAACATCAGAGGTTGGGGTTTTTTGAGTCAGGTAAAAAAGTTAGCAAGGTAACTTTTTAGTTGTATACAGTGGAACCTCCAGTCACGACCGTAATTCATTCTGTAACTTTAGTTGCAACCCAATTTATTTATTTATTTTATTTATTTATTTATTGAATAGTTTTATATACCGCACTACCCCCGAAGGACTCAGAGCGGTGAACAGCCAACTCAAAGAGCCAGGTTTTCAGATCACGTCTGAACGCCCTCAGGTCAGTGGTTGTCCGTAGCCCGGGGGCAGCCCATTCCAAAGTGTGGGTGCCCCCACAGAGAAGGCCCTATTCCTTGGGGTCACCAGGCGGCACATAGATGCTGTCGGGACCCGAAGGAGACCCTCTCTGTGGGAGCGCACCGGTCGGTGGGAGACTACTGACAGAATGCGGTCTTGTAAATATCCTGGTCCAATGCCATGGAACATTTTAAAGGCCAAAACCAATACTTTAAAGCGAACCCGGAAGGCTACTGATAACCAATGCAGCTCGCGCAGGAGAGGCGTCACATTGGAATATCTCAACGCCTCATAACCCACCCGCGCGGCCAGCATTTTGTACCAGTTGGAGCCTCCGGGTGCTCCCCACAGGGAGCCCCATGTAGAGGGCATTACAGTAGTCCAGGGCGTGGGTGACCTTGCATAAGGTGTCCCAATCAAGAAAGGGCCACATCTGGCGTATCAGGCGAACCTGATAAAAAGCCCCCCTGGAGACGGCCGTGATGTGATCTTCCAAAGACAGCCGTACATCCAGGAGGACACCAAGATTGTGAGCCCTTTCTTTGGGGGTCAAGAGCTCATCCTCAATAGCTAGCGACAGGAGTCAGCTGACTATATCGGGCCACCGGAAACCACAGCTACTCAGTCTTGGAAGGGTTGAGTCGAAGCCTGCTCCCGCCCATCCAGTTCTGCATAGCCTCCAGGCAACGGGACATAACCTCCACAGCATCGTTGGGGTGGTTTGGGGTGGAGATGTAAAGCTGAGTGTCATCAGCATAGAGATGACATTTCACCCCAAAACCACGGATGATCTCTCCCAACGGCTTCACATAAATGTTGAACAGAAGAGGGGAGAGGACTGACCTCTGAGGCACCCCACAAATGAGGGGCCTAGGGGTGGATCTCTCCCCCCATCAACACAAATTGCAGGTGGTCCGAGAGGAAGGAGGAGAACCACCGCAAAACGGTGCCTTCAATTCCCAAGCCCTCCAGCCGCCGCAATAGGATACGATGATCGATAGTATCAAAAGCCACTGATAGATCTAATAGGACCAGGACAGAGGAATAACCTCTATCACAGGCCCTCCAGAGATCATCAACCAACGCGACCAATGCTGTTTCGGTACTGTACCGCCTGAAGCCCGATTGGAATGGATCTAGGTATTTTGCTTCCTCCAGGTACTTAGGGAGCTGACACGCCACCACACTCTCAACAACCTTTGCCATAAAGAGGAGGTTGGAGACAGGACGATAGTTATTTAAAAGAGCCGGATCCAGGGAAGGCTTCTTGAGGAGGGGTCACATCACTGGCATTTTCAGGGTGGTAGGAAGAGCCCCCTCGTCAATGAAGCATTGACAATCCCCTGGAGCCAGCCTTGTGTCACCTCCCTGGAGGTAGAAATCAACCAGGAAGGGCACGGGTCCAGTAAACATGTGGTGGCATTCAGCCTCCCCAGCAATCTGTCCACACCCTTGGCGGTCACAGGATCAAACTCCCCCCAGATAACCGTCTCAAGACCTGCCCCGGACACCTCCCCTGGGACCACCCAACTGGAGTCCAGCCCATCCTGAATCTGACCTAATTTTATCGTGCAGGAATCAGGAAAACTCTTCTGCCCTACCCTGCAAGAGGTCCTCCCGCGCTCTCAGCTCAAGCAGAGAGCGGGTTACTCTAAACAGAGTGGCAGGCCGATTTTCTGTCGATGCAATAAGGGCGGAGAAATGTGAACATTTCGCTGCCTCTATCACCACTAGGTAGGTCCTAATATAGGACCTCACTTGTGTCCGGTCAGACTCGGCATGACTGGTCCTCCAGATGCCCTCTAGACATCTTTTCCAGCACTTCATCTCCCTCAGCTCCTCCATGAACCATGGAACTAAATGGGATCTGTGCCGAGTCAGAGGTCACAAAGGCACAACTCGGTCCACAGCCTCAGCGGCCAACCTATCCCAGGTGGCCACCAGGTCTTCAGCCGAGTTATGAGCCAGAGTTTCAGGAAAGGGCCCAAGCTCCATCTGGAACTGTTCAGGATCCATCAGGCGCCCGGGGCAGAACCATCTCCTCGTTTCTGCCTCCCTGCGATGGGGGGTGGCAGCACAGAAGTCAAGTCTAAGAAGAGAATGATCGGACCATGACAAGGGCTTTATAACTAGATCCCCAGAACGATCATTCAACCACTGACCAGAGGCGAAAATCAGGTCCAGTGTATGTCCCCCCGTGTGAGTGGGGCCAGAAACTAATTGGGTCAGGTCCATGGCCGTCATGGAAGCCAGGAAGCCACCCCAGAGGTTTCCCCGAGCAAAGGCAGGTTGGAATCACCCATGACTAAAAACCTAGGGGTCTCAACCGCCAGCCCAGCTATCACCTCGAGGAGCCTGGGCAGGGCCAATGATACGTGGCAGGGAGCCAGGTATGTTATCAAAAGGCCCATCTGAACCCCCCCTGCCCCACTTCACAAAGAGCGACTCACAACCAGCCGTCTGAGGTACAGTGGCCTCCCTATGACAAAGAACTTCTCTAATAATTGCTGCCACCCCATCACCCCTTCCCTGAGACCTTGGTCAATGAAATGCTTGGAAACCTGGTGGGCACATCTCCACCAGAGGAACACCACCCTCTGGGCCCAACCAGGTTTCGGTGACACCAGCCAGGTCCATGCCCTCCTCCTGAATAAGGTCGTGAATCAGGGGGGCCTGATTAACAATGGACGTGGCATTGCACAACATCAACCGGGTACTCAGGTCCTGAGACTCTGCACAACCAGGCCTGCCAGACGGGTCAGGAGGGTCGGCGCGCTACCACTTGGAGACAGCGGGTACGTGATCCCCTAACCTGATATGGCCCTCTACCCCTGTTATATCTGCCCCTCCCACTTATGGTGCCGATGGAACCCACCCCCTGCTGTCCAAACTCTGGCCAACCCCACAACTCACGACCCTCTGGGCCCTCCCAGATGTGCACGCCAGCCTGGCTGACTCCAAACTCCCCTAGGTTATCCCCCAAACCCAGGTCCGGGTATCCTCCCTAACCCCAATAACTCCCCATTTGGTTGTGACCAGAAGCGACACCGACCATGCATGTGCCTACAAAAAAAATGGTGCGGAAAGGGAAATCTGTGCAGAAAGGGAATCGGCTGTGGCTGTGTTTGATTGCCACCTGTTTTTTGAATTGTGACCTGATTCAAAAATGTTGCAGATTTTTTGGTCGGAACCAGAGGTGGTATTCAGCAGGTTCTGCCCAGTTCTGGAAAACCAGTAGCAGAAATTTTGAGTAGTTTGGAGAACTGGCAAATACCACCTCTGACTGGAGATTTTACAGTATCCTTCCCCTGCCACGCCCACCAAGCCACACCCACAGAACCGGTAATAAAAATATTTTTAATCCCACCACTGGTCGGAACCTCATTTGGTCATGGTCAGAAGTGTTTGTGACCGAAGGTTCCACTGTATTCTGTATTCTGTATTCAGCTAAAAACTATTAAACCAGTATTACAAATCAAAATAATGCACAGCTTTAAAATCATTAAAAATCCACCACTGTAAACCACCTTAAGACATTAAAACAAAAATAAATACAAAATTGTTTAAAAGGCCAAGCTAAAAATGTGCAACTGTGCTTTCCCTAAAAAACTGAGAGGATGGGAAACCATTAATATGGATACCAATTACTTTTGCTAATGTATCTAACAATCTCCTGACACTCTCTAACAATTACCTTTCGGAGGAGAAAGAGTTACTTTGAAGGGGCTCTTCAGATGTTCTTAATAATTAGATGGGCTTATAATATAATGTTGGTCCCATAGCTGGAACTAAACTAGCAGTTTAGATGAAGCCTGATTTGTATAAACCTATAAAGATTAAATTATCTCATGACTAGAACCTAGAAAACTATTGACAGTCCAGTCCTTTTAGCAATGTTATAGTTTAAAATAAATTCCATTTCCCAATGAAAAGTTTAAGGTTCACATAGTCCTATGTGATTAAATTTCAAACAAGCATTTGAGTGCTAGGCTTAATGGATGTCTTTACATCCAGGACACCATATTTGTGTAATTTCATTTCTTCCTTTCTTTTATTTATTTTTCTTGTTAAGTTACATTTTGAAACCACTAATTTTTTTTCAACAACTCTTCAAGGACATTTCTACATACAACTGTCTAAATATGAAACAATAGGGGCCATTTTAAGATTCTGAGAAGCTTAGGACTGGTATAGTCATCTGATTTCCCTTCTTCCGTTTTCTTCTCATGGAATTTTTGTTAGCATTATTTTTTTAAAATATATTTTGTCCACTGGAATGGGACAAATGGGAAACCTAAACTGCTAAAATAATTCTTAGGATTATGGTGTAATGGAATAGTTTTGTTCCTTGAGAGTGCCCTTCCATGTAGAAGGCCTGAAACAGTTATCCACATAGTTTTCCTCTAAAAGAGTCTCTGCCAAATTGTAACAAGGAAGGAGAAGTCACATAAAATATGCTGTTAGTAGTTTAAATGCATTCCTCACCATTGCTGCTATCTGACACGTGGACAAGGAAAGATCAAAGGGTGATTCATAAGTTCCAAATCTACCACAAATTGAATTGGAATTATGGAGAAAGATGCACACTATCGGAATCTTATCTGCATGTAATATCCATTCATTCATTTTCATCCCTCCTATCATCAAATTTAACTAAAGTTTAAGGCCGTTTACTGTTTCTCTGGCAGTTATTAGTCATTTTGTCTGTCATTATCTGTAATATTTCATTCAACCTATGTGTCCAACAGGAGTACCCAGTAAGATAATTGTTATTATTGTAGTATTTCAACCAATTACCTAAAAAATTCTAAGGAATTGTGGTACTGACTCAGTTACTATCTGATCCCAACATTTAAACCATTTCCGAATCCTTATGCCAAATACAATCTCATAGCTTCCATCTCTGTTCACTCTCATTATAGTTATAAGTTACTTACTTTTCCTCAGTTTTAATAATGTAAGATATTGGCGATCTAGATCTTTTTTACTTTTTCACATGCATCACTGTGTTTTTTTCAGCAGTTTAATATTTATAGATATTTGGATTCAATATTTGCCTTTTTTCAGCAAATTCAGCATACATATTTCACATTATATTACCATATGTTTCATTTCTACAAGTATGTAGATGATTTTTTTTTCTGGAAACTAAAGCAGTTATGATAAATTATTCATTCTTTGATAGCTACCTCTTAAACTTATCTCATGCTTTTTGATTACTTGATGAAGCAATTAGATTATATAAAATGCATGCAAAATAGACAAATCTTAGATAGCCTAGCGTTTTGGCTACCTACCAATCCAATATCTATTAACATACTTTACATATAGTATAATCTCCATGATGCTAGCTATGCTTATGTGTATCACTATTCAACAGATATCAATCATAATAATTAAGCCAAAAGTAGAGTTTTCTTTTTATCCCCTGTGTGGAGTCAGTGGTCTTCTAATTCTAATGAAAATATTGAGTTACTTACTCTGTCTTTTGTGCTGCATGGGATCAACACAGCAATTAAGGTAGCAATTCTATGTACCCTTATCTGAGATGCCTGAGGACTTCATTTATAAGAGAACTGACTAAACATATATTTCACAGGCTAATAATAGATCAGAATTCTTTGTTTTGTTCCTCTTTTATGATATAATTCTCATTTCCCAAAAATGCACATTTTGATTTGAACACATATAAATAATTTAGGATACATTGTAGTAAAACCGAAGCTAATCTGTACACAAAAGTGTGTATGTTTGAAAATAGATATTTTGAATTACTGAAGACTAGTCCCCACTGGAACAAGAAAACAAATAAGCTTCCTGAGTGAACAAATTTGATTAAAGATTTCTGCAACAGTTGTGCTACAGTAGAATGATGCCAACATTAAATGGAATTTTTATCAGAGCCACAATTTGTTCTGTTAAAGTCTACAGTAGACTGGGCAATTCAGGGAGTCCAAGTCACACATCTTAAAGATGCTGTCTGGTACTGAAATAGGTAGCTATAGCTACAAACACACATACTTTCTCTGTGCTAAGGATAAGTATACTGTCAAAAATACTTTAGCATAGACATACATATGACTTAACCTTGTAAGAGGTTATTATCTTCTCTGCCACCTAAACCAGAGGTGGTATTCAGCAGGTTTTGACCAGTTCTGGAGAACTGGTAGCAGAAATTTTGAGTACTTCTGAGACCAGCAAATCCCATCTCTGACTAGCTCTGCCCACATCTATTCTCTACCTCCTAAGTGTCAGCTGATCAGCTGGGTCTTCTTTTGTTGCCGTGCACAGTAGAACGGAGCTGGAACGCAGGTTAGTGGGGTGGGGAGGAAATGGAGATTTTGCAGTATCCTTCCACTGCCACTCCCACTGAGCCACTCGCTACACCCACCAAGCCATGCCCACAAAACTGGTAGTAAAAAAATTTGAATCCCACCACTGACCTAAACATTCTTTGAGCTTTAATACAATGATTATGAATCAGGATAAAATGCCAGCATGCTTTCTCCCTTTCCACTCCAGACCTTGGAAAAACCATTCAAGAAACCTAATCTCTTCTTTTCCCACTCTTTCCCTTTTTTGTTCTGCAGCAGTTGATACATTATTTTATTTTCTCTTTTCTTTATAATTATTAAGGTATAATATATTCTGGCCAAAAAATAATTCTTTCTGCTTTTGGTTAAGGCTCTATTAAGACTACAGTTAAACTCACCCAGACATGCCTCATGAATGACTGTTGGACTTGTAACATGAAATTTTGAGTTTTGCAGGTTAATATGACTACTCCTCTAAAAATAGGGAGCTCATCTGGTTTTTAAAGCTGAATGAAAAAAGACATTCAACTGGCTCTCAGCTATCTAATATATAAGCTGGTAAGATTGGAGTTTGGTGAAGAAAGTATTTAAAACAAGTGGTTTCCCATTTGCATTCTCCTATTGACTCATTAGTGACCATGTCTGAATCACTTCTTAGCAAAGAAGGCATCCTGAACTGAGCAAATGTTTCCTCTATATTTAGCTGACAAATTCTGTTTCATCTTGTCAGATGGAAGCTCCAGCTTCTCCACCCACTATTTACCCTCAAGAGATTGTGAAAACACAATCACTTTTCAGCAAGTGAAAGCCTAATCAACAATAATTTATCAAACAGTTTTGCTGCTGTAGTATTTTTGATTTTTGTCCAAAACAAAAAGCCTCAAAACACCATTGCAAAGAATTAACAAAGGCTAGTATGTAAATTATTGTCATATTATGCACTATGACCCTAAATAATTAGCAAAAACGTGGAGGTCAAGATTATTCTGAGTCCATCCATTAAAAAGACAGAGTTCCCTTACCTTGTCTGCTACAAGGTTCATTACTGTTTAATAGTTTAATTGATTTACAGTTTATAAATAGTTAACTGTTGAGGGACTAGGGAATTTTAAACACTTGTTATGTCTGTGGAATATCAAAGAAATGACATCTCTATCAGTTTCACAGCATGACAATGCAACAGTAAAAATGGAATGGCTGCTTTCAGTCTGTATAAACAGTGAATCCCGTTTTTGACCAAAGATGGGAATAACATGTATATTTATTTTTTAAATATTTAAAATACTATGATGAAATATCTTTGAACAACATCAATACTTCTATTATACTATGTATAATATGAAAAAGCAATTATCTTGGCACCAAAGGCAGTAATGGCCCGTAACGTCAGTCAAATTTACATTTCAAATATTTGCTTATGTACTAAAGTCCAGCTCCTTATATTTAAGGGCTTCATCTTTCTTTCCTATTACACCACTGCTGGGAAAGCTGCCCTGGCTTCCAGTTCTTTTTTGGGTGTGATTCTATGTGTTCATTATCCCCTTTATGTGGGTGATATATGGGGAGGTTATTTGCAGAAATGTCTCTCACTGAAAGGGTTTATACTGGAATGAGACAACTTGGTGCAGCCATCTTGCTGTGGCTATTTCACCACAGACATCTCACCATAGCCATCTCACGGTGTGGCAATCTTGTCATGGCCAACTCATCATGGAACAACTCTCCTCAGCCAACTTGTCATGTGACAACTTGCCACAGGACAATTCTTTGCATGATAACTCAATGTTATAAATGTTAGCCACCACTGTTTCTTTAACTATTTCCATTTCCAATAATTCTTTAATTATTTCCATTGACAAAAAATGAAAACAATGTAGAAGAAACAGTGGCAGATAACATTTATTGCATTTATTAATATTATTTCCATTGACAAAAATGAAAATAATGTAGAAGAAACAATGGCAGATAACATTTATTGCATTGAGTTATCTTGCGTGGAATTGTCCCATGGCAACTGTGCTGCAACAAGTTGTCCTGTGACAAATTGGCTGTGGCGAGATGGACCTGGCGAGTTGGCTATGGTGAGATGAGCATGGCAAGTTGTCCTAGATCCAGTTTAGGCAAGGTGGAAGCTCTCCAGGTCCCCTTCCCTTAAATTTTGTGAACTGGTGGATTCTCAGAGATGTTCCTTTTTCAAGAATGCTTCAACTCTTTGGAAGAGCCTCCTCTCACAGATTTGGAGGGCCCCCATCCTATTTGCCTCCTAGGTGACTGTGAAGACCTGGCTCTTCATCCAGGCATTGGGCTAGGATAGTGAACCTAGCCAATGCAAAAGTAAATGTAGAGCTAATGGTATGCTGCAATGTTCTAGGTAGAGCCTAGCTAGACCAATATTGTATAACAAATATTTTAGTTCTATAAATTAAAAATGGTTCCTAACTGAATCATGGCAGGGTGAATCTGAAAAAATGTGCAATGTGATTCACACTGAATCATTTAGAAATATCTTTTGATGCCTCTGATTTAGATTGAGATACTTGTGGAATTAATATTTTACTTCAGTTTATTGTCCATCATGAATATACAAATAGAACCTGTGCCATAGGGCTAAACTGCATCAGCATGGAAAATGCTAATTTATTTAAATGTAGAGCAATAGGACATATTTGCAAGACTTAAACACCTGACTTTTAGTCTTTCTCTTTATTCTACAATTTTTTAGTGAATATGAAAAAAATAAAATAAACAGCATTGCAATATAAGCTTCTGTCAGGATCCGGATACGCCGCAACACACACCAGGGCCCGACAATGATATTGGGCAGTGGGAGGAACTACTGTTTACCTCATCGCTGCCCCAGCCACCCCAGGGACTGCTATTTACTTTGTCGCCACCTTAGCCACCTCTATGGAGAGACTAGGGTGATGTCATCAGGAGGCGTCAGGGAGATTGCAGCAGGCTGGGAATGGGTAGAAGCTACTGAATCCGGGACTGAAGGAGAGGTAAGTGGTGGCTGACATTCAGAGGAGAATGGCCATGGTGGTGGGTAATCAGGGCACAATCATGGGATAATAAGGAAGGATAGTAAGCACACAGGTGAAGGGAGCTGCAGATAGGCGATGTTAGCATAATGAAGGACCAGATGTTAGGCAGATTAGACAAGTGGGAGGGGTGGAACTAGGGTATGTAAAGTGCTGAGAGGCAGTGGCTCTCAGGGCTGGCTTTATTTGGAAAAATCCTTACTCATTGTTGGATTGTTTTGATTGCTGGGATAAAGCGAAGGTTACTCCAAACTGTGAGTCCTGGCTGCTTTTTCCAGGTGGGAGACCAGAGGCAGCTAAGAGCGTCAATGTTATTGATAATTTTGCAAATTTGCATATTTGTTATCATAGGATGCAGATATTCAGTTGACCAACGGTAGAAAGGTGATCTAAAGATATGCTTTACATGCTGTTCAATTTCCAAGGTGATTTAATGCATTTGCCTTCCACAATTGTTCAAAATGTGAGAATACCAATTCAGACAAAATACTGAAGTATGCAAGGAATACAGGATCAAGGCTGAAAAGGTTCAGTCCACTAAGATGAAACAAGTGGTCCATCCATCCAATTGGCTTCAACACTCTGTCACTGTCAGCCCATGGATCTTGCTAAGCATACGCAAGTATATGTCTAGTCCCATGAAGAAAACAACTCAGAGCAGGTTAAGCTGATATATAACCATAAATAACAAATGCTTTCCGTAGTCTTATCTGCTCAAAATATTTATCCAGATGCTTACATCTTAATTAGACTAAGCAAAGTTGGAAGATATGTCGTCTAGGAGGACATATTGTATATGCACATGGAAAGATATATTGTGTATAAACATTGTCAGGATGTTTAGTCTTTAGCTGCTGCCTATCTTTTCCACCACCTGAGTCCAGATTTGGTTGGTTGCCCTGTAGCAGTTGATTATCACTAATCAAAGTAGATTTGGGATAAATTACAGCACTTGCATTACCAGATTTTCCCATTGTAACGTAGTAGGGAAGAGATTTGGAAAAAGCCATTGCTTCATTTTTGTATTTTCTGTGAATGGTTTTAGGGTTAGCACATAAATGATATTTTGTAAAATTCTTCTAAGGTTTAAAAATATAAATTATAATGAGGTTAAGAAAGAAATAACTACAAGTATGCAATAACACAATTTGAATAAATAAATATTATGATGGTGATTAAAATACAATGATGCTTTAAGAAGAAATAAAAAGAGCCATAATGTACTGATACATTATTAATATACAACTATCTTCATTTTATAACATATTAAATCTAAACCATATTAAAATATATTTCTCCATCTTCTCATTTTATAATATAAACACATTTCAGAAATCAATAAAAAGCACATATCTGAATCCACTTTCTTCTTCTAATGCCAACATGGATATTACTACCCCAGCATAAACTGAACTAACTGGCTACTGTATTGTATTGCGTTGTGTTGTATTATGTAGTTTTTCAGCATCCAAAGCTGTTGAGCTCTACTTTATATTTATTCCACTGATTCATGAATCCTAAGCAACGTGCCCTCACTGATTCAGATACTGAAGATAAAAAGGGTCAGTTATTCTGGAGTATGTATGTATGTATTATGTTAGAATCTCCTCTAAAATACACTGTTTAGCCTTGTGTGTTGTCACACCAAACACTAATAGTAATAGAACTTACATACCACTTCACAGTGCTTTGCAGCTCTCTCTAAGTGGTTTACAGAGTCAGCATATTGCCTCGAACAATCTGGGTCCTCATTTTTCTGACCTTGGAAGGGTGGAAGGCTGAATCAAGCCTTGAGACAGTGAGAATCGAAATGCTGGCAGTTGGCAGAATTAGCCTGCAATAATGGATTCTAACCACTGTGTCACCATGGTTCTCTCAATGACTCTGACAGCTCTTGTAAGAGCCCAACACATCTTTCAGCAGGCAAAAGTTTATGTATGCTTCAGATGAAAAGATGAGAAGGGAACAGAGTATCCCTTCAAGGGGTAAGAAAATGAATGCCACATTGATGTCATAGGAGCAGTGGTCAGTGCAGTGAGTAGGTCTTCCTAGATTAATAACATGGTTAATCTATGCCATGAAAAAGTACAGTAGAGTCATTAATTATTCATGAGGTATAGTAAACATAATAATTTTCTATTTCACATCTTGGCCAAGGTTTGCAAATGAGCTCTTTAATAGTGAGTCAGAATTTAGTAGCTAAAAGAGATTTATCAAGCAAGCTGACAAAAGAAGAATGTGGTAGGTTTCCTATGCAGCTCATAAATCATCAGGCACATTTGGCAGAGATGTTTTCTGAACTTCTGTATTTTTCTCTTGCCATTTGATTCATCTCAATACCCTACAGCTATTTCTTCAGACAAAAGTAGAACTTGAAGGGGTTATTTTTCTTCATATCATCTGTATTTAAGAGACAGTAAAACATATATGCCAGTTTTTAAAGATAGAGTGTTTACTGTATTTCTAAGAAGAGGGTTAGATTCTCATTCAACTATCATAAAATGTAGACTACAGTATTACACAGGGAATTAATGATATATCTCTAGGGCTGTTCTAATTATTATTTCAAGCAGAGCAGGCCCTCCCTTTCTCCTGCTACAAATTAAATCCAATCCTATCTGGATCACATTTTAAATTTTAACTATCTACTAATCCCACCCAATCATCTTAGTTTTCGTGTATTTTTTATGCATTGAATCAATTTTGGTTGCATTAATGTTGCCATTTGGGTTGTTGTTTTTTAACTCAAACATGGCGCTGTATCTATAGCAGTCGCTTTGAGAACAGATGCAACATGGTTGTGTGATTTCAAATGATGTGTTTTAAAATTCAAAATTAGTATTTTACATTGCACTCAAAAACAAATAGAAAACCAAACCAAAGTCTGAGATACAGGTGTTAATGCTCTGGTACCATAACGTACCTAACAACTAGATTGCTACACTCTGAACTAATTGAAGCTTCCAGATGGCTTCCAAAGATAGCCTCAGATGCAACACATTGCTGCAGCCCAGTAAAGTAGGGTTGAAATCATGTGCCATTATTGTGAAATTGTTGTATTCTAGGTAAGGCTGCAACTGATACACCAGCATGTCACCTTGGGTAGAATTTTATCTTTCTAGCAGTAGCTATAAGTGTAAGAGAGCCATCAGTTTTAAAACTCTTCAATGCTACTCTAATAAGAGATAATGCTAGAGACAATTCAACATGATGATGGATAAAAATTAACCCTATCTTGCTTGAATTCAGCTTCATTCTGCATTGTTCTGTTCATATCTATACAGACTCCAGATGTTGAGTCAAGATTTTGAAAGCAACTCTTGCACAGCCTGGAGTACTAATGTAAAATTGGGTATTATTGGAGTACTAATACTGCAATGCCACAAATTAATATAATATCTTTCCTAGTGGGGAAATATTAAAATTTTGGGCTGAGCTTTGGGGCATCCCACAAAGAAGAAACTTATCTATCTTGCCCTACTATCACATTCATTCACGAGAGAGGAGAAACACTATATTGCAGATTGTCTGATCTACAACCCCTGCAGGTTCTTCATAAGTCTACCATGATTCTCAGATTGTTGAAATGTTCAATAAGACTATGACAGGCACACTCCTTCCTATCCTGATCACACAAAGGTCATTCATAAAAGTAACCAACGCTTTTGATAGTGCAGTGGTTAGAATGGCCACAGCCTGGAGCTCAAGTCTGATATGACTTGATGTTCTGTCTCCCCTTCCCTTTTCTACAAAAAGGTAAGAGATTACTCACAAACAAGAACTGACAGACAAGCTGATGTGAACTTCACCAAAGAACTCTTTAGTAATTGATAAAAATCTTGGCAAGCTATTGCGTCCTGCCTGCCAATTCCAAACTGGCAGCAATTTCCAAAACAAAGCCTTTACTCACAGAGATAATGAAAAAAACAGTTCAACAAGCACGTGCTCTTGTAATACAGTCACAAACCAAATCCAAATGCAGTTAAGCTTTGTCCCATTCGAAACCTGAAGGGAAAGCACACCCATTTTTATCCCCTGTGGGGTGTGGCTCCATGACTCAGCTTATTCCTTGTTCCGCCCACGCCTCCTCCGTTGCTGCTCACATTTCTCCCTTCTATGTTGCCTGGGATCGAGCCAAACCTCCTCCTCTTCGCTCCCTATCCTGGGCTGCTCTGTCATGCCTTCTTCTGGAATCAACTCTGGCTATTCCTTCCGGTTGTCTGAAGGAACCTGAGGCATTACCAGGGAGGGAGGCATTGGCAGGGAGGAAGGTCCTGGGGAGGGAGGCCTTGCCAGTTCCTCCACCTCATCTTCCAGATCATCGTCTTCTGATAATACAGGCTCGGAAGACAGGGCCACAACAACTTGAGGTTGATTCAACATTCCATCCTTCCATGGTTTGAAAAATGAGGATCCAGATTGTTGGGGGAAATATGCTGACATTGTAAACCTCCTAGAGAATGCTGTAAAACACTATGGGGTGGTATACATGTTTAACGCTATTGCTATTTTGGTCCTGTGCCAGGTGATTTCTGTAAGGGAAATACTTTCATGTCTAGAAAGAAAAGGTCACAATCAGAGCAATAGTATCTAACATAGAGGGATTCAGAAAGATACCGAAACCACTTCCCATCACTCTTCCTGCATCAAGGCATTGATAGACCCCATCTCCATCTACCCAATTGTATTATTGAATGGAGAATTACCTGCTACTTATTTTCCATCTCTATTCTGCTGCTGATTTATAATTAAAATTATTTAAGAATTAAATCAGATGCACTAATTACTCACCCTATGTTTCCCAATAGCTCTTGAAAAACCTGTGTCTTTGGAAAGTCTAGATTTTAAAATAGATAGAGTAAATATAGTAGAAGATTGTTCATATTGTTGATATAGGTTTTGTCCTTTTATATCTTTCCTATTCATCTCCCTCTGTGTGTTTTGCCTGCTTTTTGTCCCATTTAACTAGTTTTCATGTTTGCTGATATTTAATAAAGTACAGTCAAACAATATTTTTGCTAGCTAAATTGAGTTTTGATCTGTATATCGGGACTGATGTGGAATGTGCTGCATGCAAACTAAATTGGAAATTACCTGTAATAATTTTTCAAGATATGCTACCTACTTTCTGCAAACAACCCTTTCAACTTTGCAGTGCATCAAACAGTTCATTCTCTAATATTTCAGGCCAATTTTAAAAAAACATTTGCATAAAATATGTTTCTTAGCAAGGTAATTTATCAAAAATTAAATGTTTACTTTGCAAATAATAATTTATATCTGAGAACATAATTTATATCTGAGAACAGGTGACATTGTGTCAATTCTTTAACTTGTTGAAGTTCTTGGTATATTTTTAAAAGAAAAATGTTCTGTCTTTGTCACATTTATGATTAATTACTTATTCTTGGAGCCATTTGTTGTGACCAGAACAGTTATAGATGATCATTTAGAGAATGATCAACTATAAGTTGAAATGTCAGAATATAAAATAGAACTAATTAAGTCTGGGATACATTTCCTGCTTTTTTAATCAATAACTTGAGCAAAGGCACACAACTGTAAAAACTATTACAATTTAGTCTTAATATAGTGTTTGTTATATCCAAGCTGTTGCTAGTGCTTTACTTTCACAACTTCTCTTTACAATGTTTTATTTCACTAATTGAGTGGAATGTTGAGCAACGATATGAAAATTTCCTTTCCTAAATATTTCTACAAGATTACCTCATACAATGTTAATAATTAAATCTCATAAGTAGAGGAATAAAAAGCTCTGATTTCAAATGAGAAAATCGAGGATGGGGACTTTTTCTAGGGAGGGGAAGGAAAGGGCCATCTCTACGATTTGCGGGAGAGGCAGGTATGGTGTTGACAGGGGTCTTATCAAGTTATGGGAGCCTGCCCCCACTGTTTACAAGCGGTGGTGTGCTCCGGCCCCCAGGTCATGTCTCGCTCCCTGGGTTGTTTGAAGGATCAGGCCCCGGGCCTCTGGCTGATGTTATGCAATGCCAGGTCCGTAGTGAATAAAGCCCTCCTTGTTTACGATCTTGTCATGGAGGGATGTGTGGACCTGGCTGGCATTACCGAGACCTGGCTGGGACAGGAGAGGGGTGTCCCTCTGGTGGAGATGTGCCCAGCCGGGTTTCAGGTTTTTAATCGGCTGAGGGCCCAGGGGAGGGGTGGGGGGTTGCGGTAATTATTCAGGAAGATCTGGGTCCTAGGGAATCCACTGTCCCTCAGACGACCGGATGTGAGTCCCTTTTTGTAAAGTGTGGTTCCGGGGTTCAGATGGGCCTATTGATCACATACCTGGCGGTTGAGACCCCCAGGCTGATGGTCATGGGGGATTTCAACCTGCCTTCGGCTGGTGGGACCTCGGGGATTGCTCAGGAGTTCTTGGCTTCCATGACAGCCTTGGGCCTGACTCAATTAATTAAGGAACCCACTCACATTGGGGGTCACATCCTGGATCTGGTTTTTGTCTCTGGACAGTGGCAGGATGATCTTGGTGTTGGGGACGTTTTTATTGAGCCCTTGTCATGGTCAGATCATTCGCTCCTTAGGCTAGACTTCCAGGCCGCTCCTCCCCATCGCAGGGAGGCGGACCAAATACATTGGTACCGCCCCAGGCACCTGATGGACCCAGATAGGTTCCTGATGGAGCTTGGGTCATGCCCTGACATTCGAACACATGACTTGGTTGAGGACCTGGTCGCCACCTGGGAGAGGGTGGCGGCTGGGGCTCTGAACCGGGTCATGCCCTTGCGGCCTCTGACCTGGCGCCGCTCTCACTCAGCCCCTTGGTTCTCTGGGGAGCTGAGGGAGGTGAAGCACCAGAAAAGACACCTGGAGTGTATTTGGAGGACTACTCGCTCCGGACCCGACCGAACACTACTACGGTCTTATATTAAGACCTATTTAGTGGCGATAAGGGTGGCAAAGTGTTCTTATTTTTCCACCCTTATTGCATCTGCAGGAAACCGCCCGGCCGCCCTGTTTAGAGTGACCCGCTCCCTCCTGGAAGGGGGAGCGCAGGAGGACCCCTTGCAGGGATGGGCTGAGGACTTTTCGAATTTCCTGGTAGATAAAATCACTCGGATCCGGGATGGGTTGGACTCTGAATGGGCAACTCTGGGTGAGGGGTCAGGGGCAGAAATTGAGGCAGTCATTTGGGAGGAGTTTGATCCTGTGACCCCCGAAGATGTGGACACGTTGCTGCGGGGGCTGAATGCTACCACATGTTTATTGGACCCTCCTGGCTGGTGTTGTCCCCTCGGGAGGGGACACGAGGTTGATTTCAGGGTATTATTAACACTTCCTTGAGTGAGGGATATCTGCCCGCCGCCTTGAAAGAGGCGGTGGTGAGACCCCTCCTCAAGAAACATCCCTGGACCCAACTTTGTTATCTAATTATCATCCGGTCTCCAACCTTCGCTTTGTGGTGAAGGTTGTTGAGAGTGTGGTGGCACGACAGCTTCCCCAGCACCTGGATGAAGCTGTCTATTTGGATCCACGCCAATCGGGCTTCAGGCCTGGTCACAGCACGGAGACGGCATTGGTTGCAGTTGGTGGATGATCTCTGGAGGGCCCGTGACAGAGGTTATTCCTCTGTCCTGGTCCTATTATATCTCTCGGCAGCTTTCGATACTGTCAACCACAGTATCTTATTGCGGCGGCTGGGGGGATTGATGGTGGAAGGCACTGTTATGCAGTGATTCTCCTCCTTCCTCTCTGACCGTTCGCAATTCGTGTTGGCAGGGGGGCAGAGGTCGGCCCCGAGGCCCCTGGTTTGTGGGGTGCCTCAGGGGTCGGGGCTCTCGCCCCTTCTGTTCAACATTTATATGAAGCCGCTGGGTTAGATCATCCGTGGCTTTGGGGTAGAGTTCCATCACTATGCTGATGATACTCAGCTGTACATCTCTACCCCGGGCCACCCTGATGAAGCCGTCGAAGTGATGACCCAGTGCCTGGAGGCCAGTGTGGTGTTGGATGGGGCGGAAAAGGCTTCAGCTCAACCCATCTAAGACTGAGTGGCTGTGCTTTCTGGCGCCCCGGTACAGCCAGCTGGTTCCATCGCTGGCTGTGGGGGGAGAAACTCTTGCCCCCACAGAGAGGGCCCGCAATCTGGGTGTCCTCCTGGATGTGCGGCTGTCATTGGAAGACCATGTGGCGGCTGCCGCCAGGGGGGCTTTTGGCCAGGTCCGAAGGATCTACCAGTTGCAGCCCTTTCTGGATCGGGGTGCACTTCGCCAGGTCACCTCCGCCCTCATGACCTCCCGCCTAGACTATGCCAATGCTCTCTACATGGGGCTGCCTTTGAAGAGCATCCGGAGGCTCCAGCTGGGGCAGAATGCGGCCGCGTGGGTGGTGTTGGGGGCTCCTCGGGGCTGCCATGTTGCACTGTTTTTGCGTGAGCTGCATTGGCTCCCGGTGGCCCTCCGGGCACGCTTCAAGGTCTTAGTTACCATTCTTGAAAGTGCTCCATGGCTCAGGACCAGGATATTTGCGAGATCGCCTCCTGCCATTATCGGCCTTCCCGCCGACCGATATGCTCCCATAGAGTCGGCCTCATCAGGGTGCCGCCGGCTGGACGGCTGGCGACCCTGAAGATGAGGGCCTTCTCATTGGGGGCACCCCCTCTCTGGAACGAATTACCCCCGGAGATGAGGACCATCCCTGACCTCATGACCTTCCGTCGTGCATTGAAAATTTATTTATTTCAGCAAGCCGGCCTGGCCTAGACGTTTTTAAATTTTAATTTGGTTTTAATTTTTCTTAATTCCCGTGTTTTAATCTTTGTCAGTCAACCTATTTAATTCTTTTAATTTTTAAATATTGTATGTGTTTATATGTGCTTTTATCCTGGCTGTTCACTGCCCCGAGTCCCTTTGGGAGAGGGGGCGGTATATAAGTCTAAATAAATAAATAAATAAATAAATAAATAAATAAATAAATAAATAAATAAATAAATAAATAAATATAAATATATACAGATTCCTCACATCCTAGACATAAACTTTCAACTTCTTCCATTAGGAAACCATTAAAGGGCATTGCATGCCAAAACAACCTGACACAAAGATAGTTTCTTCCCCCATGCAATCATCTGCTAAACACTTAACTCCCACAACACTGTCTTATACTTAAAGATATTTAACCATGCATTGCTATTATCTTTGTCATCTTTCCCATCTTCTCATCTTTCTCACCTTCTCATCTTCCTATTACCTTCTCCTATTGGCATCTTATGATTTATCATTTATTGCTCGTATCTTATGGTTATGATTGTATCTTATGATTTATGATCTATGACTTATCACTTTATTGTTTGTATGTATCCCCATATCTTACGCACCAAAGACAAATTCTTTGTGTGTCCAATCACACTTTGTCAATAAAGAATTCTAAATGCAAGTATGAGTATTATGAAATAGTTTTCATGCTGTTGTACTAAGTGTTGCATGGGAAAGCAATATATATTTTCTTAAGACACAAAGATCTTATGCTCTAAAAAAGAGATAGCAATTTCATCTGGTTTCTAAAATTACCCATTTTACTAGTAGTGTACATCTGATTCATTATGCTTTCCTAAATTTTATTTCCTTATGTTAATACTGTAGAACAGGGGTCCTCAAACTTGGCAACTTTAAGACTTGTGGACTTCAAGTCCCAGAATTCCTCAGCCAGCTATGGAATTCTGGGAGTTGAAGTCCTCAAGTCTTAAAGTTGCCAAGTTTGAGGACCTCTGTTGTAGAATTAAATTGCAGGGAATCACAAAGCCATTATTTCTTTAAAGCTATGGAAACAGTCTTTATTATTGTTGACAATGAATATATAATTAAAAACCAGCAGATTGCTATATTGTAGTTTCCTAGGTTTTTTTTTCCAATTCCAATAAACTTAGATAAATTTCCCTCTGTTATTTATCATAGTTATAAGTAAACCTGAGATAAGGCAATTACCTGAATATTTCCAAGGTTTGCTGGGATCTGAGTTTGGAGCAAGTTAATTAAAGTCAATCAGGAATGAGAAAGTACTTAAAACTGCAAATTTCTACATTTATTAAATATATGAATGTGGGAAAGGTTAATTAGAATCAATCCACAGCATAGTAAATATTAAAAGTATGTTCTAGGGTTCATTAAACTGACTAAATCCAAATACGCAAAATCAGCTTCACAATGATACATGTTTAGTTTTACATCCTTATTCTTCCTTTCTATTTTCTTAACTTATTATACACAGTAAATCCTGTTGATAATTTTTTAAGGTCCAACAGATGGCAGAGCTCAGTCTAGGCTTTTCTCTGCTTTTATTTTGGTTTTATATTATAGATTGTTTTTAATTCTGATAGTGATTTGATTTTTGAGCTGTCTACTACTCTTCAGGCAGGGTATCAGTACTTAAAATCTAAAAAAGGAGAAATAAGTAAGTCTTGGAAACAAATCCTATTTCCAATATAATAAGCCTTTGAATCCTTTTTTAAAGTCAAGAGATGTTACATGATAGAAATCTCAGCATGGAATAAAATGTAAAGTAAAAAAATGAATCTAATTATGGTTTGTGCAAAATAATTTAAAGTACCTGTTGTGTGTGTTTGAAAAAAAGTTAGCTGTAAATTTGCTGATTGGGTTAATGGTAAAAGGAAACCTGGCCTCCAAAGAAAATGATGACTGAACCCCATCAAAGCAGACACCAACCAGAGCATAGAACAACCCAAAGAAGTAGTGCAAAATCCGAAGATGTGGAAAGACCTGGCCCAATGTGGCGCATAGAATTTCCAAGAGTTGGATACGACTGAATGCATAATATCATCATCATCATCAGAAATCTGGAAGAGACTCAATAATCTAGAATTCAGATAAAATGAATTGAAACTGTTAATCCAATGCAAATATTTTAAGTCAAGTAGGACATACTCTCTGGTAACTGTGTTCTGGATATGTGCTTTTAATAAGATGCCTGCCAACTGTATTAAGCCCACATAATTAGAGGATAGATGATAAAAAGAATCCTATTTTTTAAATTCATGGGAATATATCTGGCAATATGTTTAAGGGACATTCGGCCTGAAGGTAAAATTGTTTCAAAGTTATTACAAGGTCGCTACAAATTACGGAAAATGAATAAGAAATTGGTCTCTTTTCCTTTTTGATGGATAAGTCCAGGAGCAAAATAACAACAAAAAAAAAAGAGATGATTCATAGAATTGCTGCCTGCAAGTGAAACCAAGTTTTGTTTCCTTTTTTTTTGCCAGAATACTAAAACAAAGTGCTTTTAACAGTAAGCTTACATAGCAATATGTTCAATTCAAACAGAATAGAGCTGGAAGGGACTTTGGAGGTCTTCTAGTCCAACCCCCCCTGCTGGGCTCTAGACCAAAATCGCCTTTACTAGAGACACTTTAATTTTTTACATACATTATATACATTGCATATAATTTTGAAATCATATTAATTGCCTTTCTCAAAAAATTAAAGAAAAGGTAACGAACATTCTAATACCTGACCTGAGGCATCATCTAATCTACCCTAGCATTTATTATTACAATGATTAGCTTTAACCAATGAGTGTATTCCAGAGGTGATATTCAGCAGGTTCTGACTAATTCTGGAGAACTGGTAGCGGAAATTTTGAGTAGTTCAGAGAATCAGCAAATACCACCTCTGATTGGAGAGTTTACAGTATCCTTCCCATGCCACACCCCCAAGCCACGCCCACAGAACCAGTAGTAAAAAAAATTGAATCCCACCACTGGTGTATTCCCTATTAATGTCCTGTTCTTGATCCTTTGAGGACATTATATTGTAATATTTTCAAGGGCTATAAGAAGATACTATATTGGTTGAGTTTGGTAACCATTCATATTTTTAAAAATAAATATATAAATAACCATGAAAAAGACTTATTTCCAACTCTTCAGCAAAAAGAAAAAAAGCATATTGCATTTGAATGGGGGATCCAGTAATGACTTCATACCTTGGAATTGTCTTATCAGCCACAACTTAAAAATAAGAAAGAGTAAATCTGTAATTAATCACAAGTGTTTTGTTGCCAAACTAAACTAAAATGTTTTAAATTATTTTAGGTATTTGTGTATATTTTATTTATTTTAAAATTGGGCATGACCTGGACTGATTTATGGGACATGAGTAGCCATATCAATCAAATATATATATATATATATATATATATATATATATATATATATATATGTGTGTGTGTAAGGTTTTTAAGCTGATAATTTTTTTTTTTTTAAATAAATATAAATAAATAAATAAATAATACCTTACACACATGTAAACAAAAGGCAACGAAACAAATAGCTTTCTGTCGGTATGGTCTCTGGTGATGAGCCGAAAGACAGAAAAGAAAGCAGTATGCTTTCTCCCTTAACTGGGGCTTAACAGGGTGTTGTAATACAAAGTATATATATATATATATATATATATATATATATATATATATATATGTTACATGTAACAAAATTTTAACATACATCTCATTTGAAACAAAGCGCAAAACAACATTCTGATATTTTAAAAATAGTTTTTCACATTTAAGTAGAATAGTTAGAATAAGTATTAGAGGAATTAAAATGACATAAGAATTTATTGTTCCATCCCTATGAGAGAAAGTGAAATGATCTCAGACAGTTTAATTTGATAACAGAAATACAAAGTCGCTTAACAATGAACACCCCAGTTTGAAGGATTCTCCTATATAAATTCAAACTCATTTTCTTTCCTATTGTCCATAGGTTTTTACAACTTTACAAGCCTCTTCTTGCCTAAAAACCACATGATGAGCACTATTTTTATGGGCCCAGTGCAACAATGGTCTCCATCCTTCAAAGTGGTAATAGAGAAAACAGTAGGAACCACTAAGAACACTGATCAAATCCAGTTGGTTACTATCAGCTCAATCCTTTGCAATATAACTTAGCTACAACATAACTTAATTCAGCTTTTCTGCTCAATTAGACCAGGATATCTCCCCTCCACCCCCGCCATTCTTAAAAGGTATATAAAAATCCTATGTTAGTTTATCTCTAATCTTTTTGTTCCTGAGTTGGGGTATCTGGAAGAATTGGCTTGGGGAATGTGAGATAAAGGATTCTGGTCAAATGCAGTCACAGTACCCATCAATTATATATTCAACTTGATTCTGCATTTGATGTTATCAATGTCCCATCATGTTAAATAAATTAATATGATAAATTGTCCTGATATTCATGATTTGCACAGCCATAATAAAATATTGATATGCACAAAATGTTTGCAAAATGCTTTGCGTTCTTATGTTGCAAAACAGCAAAATAAAAATATATATATAAATGCATGATACCATCTCGGCTGAAACTGTTGAAAAGAACGGGAATCAGAAAAATGAAGCAGATATTTGAATTGTGTGGTTTGAGACAATAGAATAAATAGAATTACAGCTATCCTATTTTTTAAAAAAATATCTCAGGAGGAAGATTTCTTAAACCGGAGATTTAAAAAAAAAACAGAAACATAACAACAATTCATATAGCATTTGCTTTTGAACCAAAATCCATCATAATTCTAAATTCTAGTTCTTTGAACATCAGAAGAATGAGATTAGTTAATAATTGGAAAATTCATTTCTGCTGAAGTTTTTTTTTTAAGTATTTTTCTAAGACTGGCATTATTTCTATTTCTTTTCTTGACAGTGAAAACCATTTTGGGTGTTGCCAATATGTATGTCCTCATTTTTGTTAAAATAAGGAGCTAAGGAGAGCTGCTTTGCAGACTTGGTAAATAACAAGAAATTTATTCAGGAACAGCTGCCATTCTTGACCAAGTTGCCAGATCAATATATAGAAATCAATAAAATAGTTACCCAGAACATTGCTGGCTTTTGATACTTTTCACATCAAATGTTGAAGATAAAAATCTGGATCGGCACTGTTCATTCTATAACAACATTTTTGTGATAGTTAAGGCAAAATTAGAATGGATTATTTGGCCTCCTTTTTTTAATGTAAAAAATAACATTTTTAAAAAAATATAAGATCAAATTCTATTTGATCCCCAGCTCCTTTGTTCTAGTGAATATTTCAGTGATTTTATTAACAAATACAGTCTATAAAATTACCTGCCAAAGAAGAAAGTAAAGAATTTTTTTTTTGAAGATCTGCAGATCCCTTGGTATTGAATTGTGACCTTTCTAGATGATTAGATATTTGAAAGGACTGTGCAGGGAATTTGTACCTAAATTAGCAGCCAATGATTGGGTGAGAATAATACATTAGCATTGTGAGCAAAATATTAGAGCAGTTTCTTATCACTTACTTTTAAGTTTTTCTTATGTATCTCAGGACTAAAAGAATTTGAGGGCAAATCATACAGTAACATTAGAAAAATTGATGAGATGTTAGCCTTGTTCACAACAAAATGAAGAAATATTATAATCATGTTTCAAACTTTAATCCATCTGATGCTGGTGCCTTGATAGATTTTAATAATAATGTTGACAAAGAAATTAATCTATGGAACTATAATAGCAGTTTATCATGCACAGATATATTTAATTCAATAATAGTTTACTGATTAATTTCAAGGCAGAGAACAGGAAGGCAAAAAGCATAACAATTCATTTTGCAAGTATGATAAATGAGAATGAACTACTGAAAAACATATTCTGTAACCATTAAGATGATTTGTTGGAAAGATCAGCATTAGAATACATTCAGGTCTAAATTCTAACTTCAAAAAATGTATTTAATGCCAATCAGTGGTGGGATTCAATTTTTTTCTGTGGGAGTGGCTTGGTGGGCATGGTAGGGGAAGGATACTGTAAAATCTCCAGTCAGAGATGGTATTTGCCGATTGTCTGAACTACTCAGAATTTCCCCTGCCGGTTCTCCAGAACTGGTCAGAACCTGCTGAATACCACCTCTGATGCCAATACTTCAAGAGTAAAAGGAAGACAAAGCAAATTCTGAATGACTATATTAGTCAGCAAGTAAAACTTCAGGTCTTCAGGGCCAAACAAGCAAATACATTATATTTCCCTAGCCAATCATCCAGATTATGGGAGCAATAATATTATTTTATTATTGTTCATTCTACTATTCCATCTATGACACCGACTTCTTTTTCTTGTATTTAACACATTTTTGTTCCCATGTGATGGATTGTGTAGTGAATAGGATGCCATTAGAATAGGATGCCATGAGCTAGTTAGATGAGATGATTTCATTTTGACTAGTATCAGTTTATATAAAGAAAGAAACTTTGTAAAGGAATGCCAATTTCATTCAAAATGGGACAGATAAGGGTTTGGAAAGCCAGGGAGTAATTCTGTATCCAGGCTACATATTACACTAACATTTAAAATAATTTCCATCTATTAGAGGGTACCTTCATATTTGAATGGATATTTTTGTTATTGCTCTGGGTTAAATCAGTTAAATCTTCTGTGGCTTGGACAGAATGTACTTTATTTTAAAATTTCTTTTATTGTTTATACTGTGTTGATATTTATATGTTGTTTGGATTTTAATAGTGATCTTTCATTTTCAAAGTAATATATTTAATGAAATTAATGAATGTAATATTGAACAATTTACTTAACTCTATGATTTCTGCTTTGCTTTATTTTTTTGTACTTTTAAATCTTTCTTTCAATAATGCTTATATTTTTTGAGTCAAGCATGTCAAAAATAGATCCCTTTTAAATGTAACTTTTAGCAATCAATGTTTTGTAAGTCATTTACTCTTAAGAAAAGTAACCTAGAGATAATTCTGCTGATTTTTGATATTTATATATTGGCAAATGTTACTGGACCTTCTATTATGTTTAGTTTCATGTTTTCATTAACTTTTCAAAAATAAACAAAATAAATATTTTACCTAAACTTTTTTGGGGGACCTGGAAGCACAGGCTTTGGTATTGCATTTTTAAAAATAAATATATGAACTTTTGTCCGTGAAACAGTGCATTTTTTCCCAAGGAGAAAGAAACATATATCTGGATTGAGCTAACTGAATCTGGACTTCTCAAACTCACAGTCCTATCTACTGCGGCATAAAGAAACTAGTTTTGGATCATACAGTGATCCAGTTTTGAAGGACTCCAGAAAAAAAATGCTTTTTAAGAGGTTGTCAACTGATGTAATGCAAGGGCCAGGGAGGCAGATTCCTTCACTCTTTCATGAATTTAATTATTTCATTGCTTGTGCAGCATCTGAGATTATGACCAACCTTGATGTGTGATAAAAATATAAATTTCTCTCGTGATATTTTTCCTGTAACTCTGCCAAGTCTATTGTGCTAAAACAAAGAAACAATAGAGCCAATATGGCTGTACTGAGTCACTAGCACAACATATATCTTAGAATTAATGTTTTCTAAGACCATTTTATGTTTTTATATACTTTCTGCCAGCTTATTTTTTGAGGGTCATGCATTTGTTTCGATTTCAACCGTGTCTTTGCTTTTAGAGATTCTCAGATTAAACTGGCAGCACATAAACATATTCAGTTCCATCTTTGCAAAGTCCAACCTAGAGCATCTGTTAACTGAGCATTGCCTGTGGGTTTTATTAAAAGCATTATATTTTAACACCTTAGCTCAGGTGCAATGCAACATAAAGGACCATGTCTCTAATGTTATTTTGCTCCATGAGGGCAATCAGGCAAGGATATGTGCTTGCTCCTTTACTGATCAATCTCTATCTGGCAGATTTATTCCAGGCTCTTAACAAAATTGATGCATATCCACTAAAACTGTCAACATGGAAAATCTGCATTTTAATGTACAATAGTCCTAATGATGTAATATTACACCCTCAGCCAAATCTTGGTTTATAGAAGCTACTGACCTATAGCTGAACTTGCCAATGATTTTAAAAAAATATGTTATCTATCATGAAGGGTCCTTGGTGTTCTCTGAGGTGGGTGTTTTTCTTGCAGACATTTCATTACCCAAACTAGGTAACATCATCAGTGTTAGTAAGGAGTAATGTTTGCTGTCAGTTTATATTCTAATGGCTTCCCTGTTAGTGTTGGTGGGGCTGTTCTTAGAGATTCTTTGGTTGGGCTGTTTGGTTTTGGCAGTGTTTTGATTGGGGTATTGTTTACTTGATTATGGGTCTTGGAATTAATCTATCCTAATCTGGGTACTGATGGCTGGTGGAATGGTGCTTAGGTCTTTTTGTTCCTTTTTGGGCTGGGTGATAATCACTTTTGCATAGCCTACAGATGTTGTTAATTTCTACGTGCCTATGGATAGCCGATTAGTCAGATTGCCAGGCTTCTAGAAATTCCCCGATATCTTTTTTACTTGGCTTGTCTAGGTTCATCACATTTTCCCAATTGAAACTATCATTAAATCTGTCTATATGTTGTGAAATTAAACAATTTTCATCATGTCTTCTGAGTGTTAATTAATATTCTTGGATGCATTTTGCCAATCTTCTGCTTGTTTGTCCTACATAGTGGTTGTTGTTGTCGTTATATTGTATATTGTGGATGACTCCTGTTTTTTTTCTTCTGGGGTTGTTGGGTCTTTTGTTGCTTAGGATGTTTTGAAGGGCTTTAGTTGGCTTGTGTGCTGTGTTGATGTTATCTAGCAATTAGGAGAAATCCAAGATCTTGATGTTTTTTTCCTGTGGCAGCAAATCTATGGCGTTGAATAGAACTTACCTTTAGTATGTGGGTGAGAAATCAAAATTATTATTATTTATTATTTAATTATTAAAATTATTATATATTATTTATTTGAAAATGTCTTGATTTCAAAACAGAGAGAAGCCTCAGAGGAATATTCTGTGTAATTTAAATTCCCAGACTTGTCCTACTCAATTATCCTGTGTGGTTTTAAATAGCTTCAGAACCATGCATAAAACATTATGGTCAATAGTAGTTCTTTCTGGAACACATTAGCCGTCAATGGATTAAAAGTGCACTCAAATATATATGTAATAGCTTCTAATCAAGTGATATTGCCATTGAGTTGTGGACATATAATTGCTATAATACAGTAATTAATATGGTGGTTATAGATCAAAATATTTACTTCAGTGTATGTATTTGCTTAGTGTCCATGAATTTTATCAGAATATCAATAAAATGAATGACAGATATAAAAAGATATTTGGCATCGATAAGGAAACTCATTTTCTGAGAAAAACAGTATTGAAAACAGATGTGTTTATTGGCTTGTGTGCTGGGCTTTTTTGCTATTCTAATCACAATGGATTCTTAGCTGCTAAATGCCCAAATACAGCAATCAGATAAAAGGCAATGTATCAAAATCAAAATATTCCCCACATTGTCAGCAACCAGTCGCAAAGTTATATTCTCTTGCAGCGGAGAACAAGATATCAAGTCTTGAAGGCATGTCAGAACAACTGGATTTTGATTTTGAAAACTCAGGAAAATAAGTCAATCTGTTTTGAATACTATTCCAGAGATGTGGGTTTTCAGGAAGGCACTGGAATCAAAGGATCTGGAGGAAGATAAAAAGAAAAAAGCAAGAAATCAAGATAGTAGATAGGATTGCAGGATTGAATACTTTTTGTGTTCACTGAAAACTTTTCTTCGATGGCAGAGTGCTGTGTGGATGAACACTGGTGACTTTGCCTGGATTTACTTTAAGGATGGTTTTATAGGCAATGCTTTTTAGCAGAACACTTATGTAACATTTTATTGTGTTTTATCAGTTCATCATTCAGTGACTTGCAAGTAGACAATATAACCTGTTGTCAATAAATAAACAATGGAACTAATTTTGAAAGTTGTAATTGATTTCAAAGACTTCATAATTACTATATTGACAAAAGTCTGTGAATATTACCTTCTTCAGAGTCTAATCAGATCAAATAATTTCACTCTTATTCTATATACAGTATATGATTTCATGTGTAAGCATTGTCATCAGTCATTATCAATGACAAGAATCAATACAGATTTTACCTTCATTGTGTCTAATGGAATAATATATCCTTTCCTTATGAAGATACATATAAAATAATATATTTGGATTTGATATATTACAATCTTTATAACAATCAACTTCTTGAATATATCCAGACACTCAGGGGTGGGATTCAAATTTTTAACAACCGGTTCTGTGGGTGTGGCTTAGGTAGTGGGCATGGCTTGGTGGTCATGTGACTGGCCGGGCGTGGCCAACTCAATATCACATCGAGGCACGCATCTCTTCGCCTGGCCTCTCATGACTGTGGGGATGCTGCAACAGTCGTAAGTGTGAAAAATGGTCATAAGTCATTTTTTTCAGTGCCATTGTAACTTTGAATGGTCACTCGACACAAGCCAAGTACCAGCAAAGGAGGGGAAAAAAACTCCAGAAAAGTTCCTGAGACAGGAAGTCTAGTCCTGCCAAGAATGTAATAAGGGTTAACAGAGAGGCAGTTTCTGCAAGCAACACCAAAATGTTTCCTTTCTGCTTTCCTTACAGGATTAGGCCAGTAATTTCTTCTAACGATCAGTTCTCCAAACTTCTTAGAATGTTAACAACTAGTTCTAGCGAATAGGTGCGAACTGGTAGAATCCCACCTCTGCAGGCACTGATCAGAGAGAGCACATCTAGTGGTTGAACAAATGAGACAAGGCATTTCCTGTGCTGGATCCTGAAATACACCATTTCCTCTGTTATTGAAATTGTGATTCCCAGGAAGCATACCAGATATGGTACTCAGCAGGTTCTGACCAGTTCTGGAGAACCGGTAGTGGAAATTCTGAGTAGTTCAGACAAGTGGCAAATACCACCTCTGTTTGGAGATTTTACAGTATTCTTCCCCTGCCATGCCCACTAAGCCACAGAACCAGTGGTAAAAATTTTGAATCCCACCACTGAAGCATACATTTGTTTTCTTGGACATCTATGAGAAATTTCAGTGGTCTGTATATGAAATGATTGCGTATCTTTCACCTCTTCTTTCTTCTTCTTTTTCTTGGCTTATGGATAATTTTAAGGCATTTTATGGCTTTAGTGTAGTTATGTTGTTATTTTTTTTGGAATTCACTTTCAAGTGTAGCGAAAGGTAAACATAAGTAAATGGACAAAGACATAAAGACAACAAGTCAAGTTATATAATAACACCTTAGCTTGGCTCTCTGAAATAAAGAAATATCATTGCAGTTGATTTTATGTTGCCACGAAGCCAGTGAGTTATTGAAGATTGTTAAGCTGCTTAATGAAAGTGCTTTGTGCTAAGTGTATTTTGTTCTCTTGGTACTCATAAACAGAAGCATTATACCAGTAAAAACAACCAACTTGCCTACCGTCCCTGTCCTATTGTTTCTTTTATTTTTTTTTCTTATATGTATCAATGTATTCATAACTATGGTTTTACTTATACCTATTATCTTGTAAGCAATTGACAAAAAATAAATAAAATAAACAATAAACAATAAAATCAGCAGCAAAAGAATATGCAGCAAGTCTAAAATATTTACCAAAAAGGGTGAAAGAATGATCACCCAAATGAGACACCACTACTAAAAAGTTTTTCCCCCTCGTGGTTACTGGCATCAAATATTAATATTGCAAAATGATGACGCATGTAACATATAATACAAATGTTAGCCCCAGGATTTGTGTGCTGCTATCCTTGTGTGTGTGTGTTTTCATCTACTCCACCCCCTCAAGTATCTATTCTGCTGATATAATAGGAACTGCCAATGGAAGGAGTACAATGCTGTATTTTGAAAGGATATTTATTACGCTTATTCCATTATTTGTTCTGATATGACAGAAGTTCAAATGCATTTAATGCTTTGTGGCATTTAATTAAAAATGCTAGAATGAAGAGGAATTAACATGACTGCTGCCTTATTTTTGTTTTATTGTCTTAGTATCTAATATGTTCTTTGATATTTTCTTTTTGAACAATAATGAGAACAAGATGCCAGCTAACAAACTTCTTTATCTTGGTACAAATACTGAACCATCAGACAATCCCCCTGCCTAACTTATTTGGCACTTTCCCCAACTTGTTATGCTTTCATATACCTTTCCTAATTTTTCTGTTATCATTTATTTTGATAACAATAGCTTTATAAACCATTCTGCAATGTTGACCCTTTCAGCTTTCTCCTGGAATAGAAGGCAGTTATCATCATCATCATCTTTTAACAACTCCAAATCTCTTGCGGGATGGAATCTGTGCAACTGAATGGATCTGAGTGTTAACTGGCTGGATGCCCTTCCTGTTGCCAATGCAGAAGTTTTTTGCCAGAAGATATATTCTCAATAGGTGGCAATTATATTGTTGGCATATTCCATATTTCTTGCATTAACAAGAAAGCATTATTTTTTATTGAGCCGCTTATTATGTGTGCCTTATTTGATTTGTAAAGGATGTTACTGTGCACCAGATTGCAGGTAAAACTGATTCTTCTTCTTCTCCTTCTTCTTTTCTCCTTCTCCTCCTCTTCCTCCTTCCTGCTCTTCCTCCCCATTTTAAGTTTAGTGTATTGTATCTTACAAGGTTCTGCTCAAAAACAGGGATAGCCAAAGGTTGCGTGTTATTCTCAATCTTTTGTAAGTCTAAAAAAAGTTTATAAATCTTTTTTATATATATTATAGAAACTTAGCACCAAACACTTAATTGGGCCAAGGGCAACCTATTCTTTAATCCCTTCTGAAGCCCAGAATTAGAATATGCCACCTACTAATTCTGTTCTGAGGCCTGATAGGTTAAACTGTACCCAGAGGCAGTGGTGGGATTCAAATTGTTTTACTACCGGTTCTGTGGGTGTTGCTTAGTGGGCATAGCAGGGGAAGGATACTGTAAAATCTCCAGTTAGAGGTGATATTTGCCAGTTCTCCAAACTACTCAAAATTTCCGCTACCGGTTCTCCAGAACTGGTCAGAACTTGCTGAAGGACATAAAATATATCTACATATCTTTTCACCAATAATCTCAATATGAACAATGACCAGGGCTAGCTAACTTGATGGCATCTTCCACATTCTTTCAACATGTTCAGGTCTGTCCCATAGCTAGTATAACAACCTCAAGAATGATCTGGCTTATGTCTTAAAGAGCATATCTTCAGTCTGAGTGTTCATTATCCAATCAATAATTATGAAATGTAGTTCATCCCCTAAGGCTGGGAGAGGTTCAAATGAATCCTGTCTCAAGAACATGCACCAAGAAGCATAAAAGGACTAATGAAAACAAGGACTAATGAAACCAAGAAGCATAAAAGGACTAATGAAAACAAATCACCAAGGCCTGATGGATTACATCCCAGAGTTTTAAAGGAGCTGGCAGAGGTCATCTCAGAACCACTGCACCATATCTTTCAAAAATCCTGGAGCACCAGGGAACTACCAGAGGACTGGAAAAGAGCTGATGTGGTTCCCATCTTCAAAAAAGGAAATAAAACAGACCCAGGAAACTGTAGACCAATCAGCCTAACATCAATACCCAGGAAGATACTGGAAAAGATAATAAAAAAACAGATCTGCCAACATCTAGAAACAAGTAAAGTAATAACTAGCAGTCAGCATGGGTTTGTTAAGAACAGATCATGTCAAACTAATCTTATTTCATTCTTCAACACAATGACTAAATTAGTAGACTAGCAAAATACTGTGGACATAATATATTTAGATTTCAGCAAGGCATTCGACAAAGTAGACCACAACCTACTTCTTAGTAAGCTAGAAAAAAGTAGAATAGATAGCATCACCACTAGATGGACTCGCAACTGGCTGGCAAACCATACTCAATGAGTAGTCCTTAATGGGTCTAAGTCTAAATGGAGAAAAGTAAGCAGTGGGGTGCCATAAGGTTCCATCTTAGGCCCAGTACTCTTCAATATCTTCATTAATATCTTCACTTAGATGAGGAAATAGAAGGGGAACTTACCAAATTTGCAGATGATACTAAGCTGGCAGAAATAGCTAACACTCAAGAAGATAGGATCAAAATCCAGATGGATCTTGACGGACTAGAACACTGGGCCATATCTAACAAAATGAAATTCAATGTAGAGAAAAGGAAAGTCCTACATTTAGGCAAGAAAAACCAAAAATACGTATATAGATTGGGTGAAACCAGGCTCAATAGCAGTAACTGTGAGAGGGATCTTGGAGTCTTAGTGGTCAACCAGCTACATATGAGCCAGCAGTGTGCAGCAGCAGCCAAAAAACTAATGCAACCCTAAGTGGCATTAACAGATGGATACAATCGAGATCAAGGGAAGTACTAATAGCATTCTATGAAGCCTTAGTAAGACCACACCTAGAGTACTGCATCCAGTTTTGGTCACTACATTATAAAAAAGATGTTGAGACTCTAGAAAAAGTACAGAGAAGAGCAACCAGGATGATTAGGGGACTGGAAGCTAAAACATACAACGAACTGTTGCAGGAACTGAGCTTGGCTAGTCTAGTAAAGAGAAGGACCAGGGATCGGGGATGGAACTTGGAAAAGTCATTTGGGAAGAGTTTGATCCTGTGACGCCCGAAGATGTGGACAGGATGCTGCGGGGGATGAATGCCACCACATGTTTATTGGACCGTGTCCCTCCTGGCTGGTGTTGGCCACTCGGGAGAGAACACGAGGTTGGTTCCAGGGTATTATTAATGCTTCCTTGAGTGAGGGATATCTGCTCTATGCTTTGAAAGAGGCGGTGGTGAGACCCCTCCTCAAGAAACTGTCCCTGGACCCAACTTTGTTATCAAATTATCATCCGGTCTCCAACCTTCGCTTTGTGGCGAAGGTTGTTGAGAGTGTGGTGGCATGGCTGCTCCCCCAGTACCTGGATGAAGCTGTCTATTTGGATCCACGCCAATAGGGCTTCAGGCCTGGTCACAGCATGGAGATGGCATTGGTCGCATTGGTAGATGATCTCTGGAGGGCCTGTAACAGAGGTCATTCTTCTGTCCTGGTCCTATTAGAACTCTCGGTGGCTTTCGATACTGTCGACAACAGTATCTTATTACAGTGGCTGGAGGGGTTGGGAGTGGGGGGCACTGTTTTGCAGTGGTTCTCTTCCTTTCTGTCTGGCCGTTCGCAATTTGTGTTGGCGGGGGGGCAGAGATCAGCCCCGAGGCCCCTGGTTTGCGGGGTGCCTCAGGGGTCGGTGCTCTCACCCCTTCTGTTCAACATTTATATGAAGCCACTGGGTGAGATCATCCGTGGCTTTGGGGTAGAGTTCCATCAGTATGCTGATGATACTCAGCTGTACATCTCTACCCTGGGCCACCCCGATGAAGCCGTCGAAGTGATGACTCAGTGCCTGGAGGCCATGCGGTGTTAGATGGGGCGGAACAGGCTTCAGCTCAACCCATCTAAGATGAGTGGCTGTGCTTCCCAGCACCCCGATAAAGCCAGCTGATTCCATCGCTGGCTGTGGGGGGGGAAAATTCTTGCCCCCACGGAGAGGGCTCACAATCTGGGTGTCCTCCTGGATGTATGGCAGTCATTGGAGGACCATGTGGCAGCCGTCGCCACGGGGGCTTTTGGTCAGATCCATAGGATCTACCAGTTGCGGCCCTTTCTGGATCGGGATGCGTTTCGCACGGTCACTTACGCCCTCGTGATCTCCCGCCTAGACTATGCAAACACTCTCTACATGGGGCTTCCCCTGAAGTGCACCCGGAGGCTTCATCTGGTGCAGAATGCGGCCGCGTGGGTGGTGTTAGAGGCTCCTCGGGGCTCCCATGTTACACCACTCTTGCGTGAGCTGCATTGGTGGTCCACCAGGTGCGCTTCAAGGTCTTGGTTACCATCTTTAAAACGCTCCATGGCTTGGGATCAGGATATTTGTGGGACCGCCTCCTGCCATTATCAGCCTCCCGTCGGCCAGTACACTCCCATAGAGTTGGCCTCCTCGGGGTGCCGCCGGCTGGATGGCTGGCGACCCCGAGGGTGCGGGCCTTCTCGTTGGGGGCACCCTCCCTCTGGAACGAATTACCCCCGGAGATGAGGATCATCCCTGATCTCCTGACCTTCCGGTGCGCGTTGAAAACTTATTTATTTCATCAAGCCGGTCTGGCCTAGGGGTTTTTAGGGGTTTTTAGGATTTTAATCTGGTTTTTATCTAGTTTGGCTTTTAAACTTCTTATAAATTTCAGCCTTTTATATTTGGTTTTTTAACTGTTCTTAATTTTGTATTATCCTCTGTATTTTAATTTGGCTGTGCACCGCCCTGAGTCCTGTTAGGGAAATAGGGCGGTATATAAGTACAATCAATCAATCAATCAATAAATAAATAAATACGGGGAGAGACAGTCTTCCAATATTTGAGGGGCTGCCACAGGGAGGAAGGGGTCAAGCTATTTTCTAAAGTGCTTGTAGGCTAGACAAGGAATAATGGATGGAAACTGAACAAGGAGAGATTTAACCTGGAAATGAGGAGAAAATTTCTAACAGTGAGAACAATCAATCAATGGAACAGCTTGCCCTCGGAAGTTGTGGGATCGCCATCACTTGAGACTTTCAAGAAGAGATTGGACTGCCATTTGTCAGAAATAGTGCAGGGTCTCCCGCTTGGGCGGGGGGTTGGACTAGATAATCTACAAGGTCCCTTCCAACTCTGATTATCTGTTATCTGTTATCTGTAATGGACCTTGCATGCTCATCTTCTTGTGAGATTTATTGCAATTGCTAACTCTCCCTTCCATATGATGATTTTTAGAATGAGAGCAGGTTGGACTACCTCAGCAAAGTGACCTGTGTTTGCATCTTTTTCCATATCAGATCAATGCAAAGCCAGCAGTGGTAGGCATGTTTCACATCTACAAGGAATGCATTTTATAAATGCATTTTAGTTAATAAAAATAAAATACCAGTCACCACCATAATATGCTAGAAAGTCCCTTGCCTTTACTGAATAACATTTTAGAGCATGGCTAACCCCAGGAATAGCATTATACTGGAATAATCCAGTTTAATTTAATTTGTTCTCAACATCTTTTTGTTTTCTCTATTTTATTTTCCAAATAGGCAGGCAGGCAAAGCTTCTTAAATGCTTTATCATTTGACCACTGAGGTCAGGCTGTGAGTTTCTGCCACCATGACAACCAGATGGAACTATGCTTACCATGATCAGTGCTGGCCATTAATCAGATGAACAGGTCACTTTTGCACAGTAGGCAGGGCACAACTGGAATACAGTGAAGCTACATGAATTGAACTATACATGGTTTTAAAAATCTAGCAGAATTAAAACATTTGCTTGCTTATTTTTAGAATAAAGCTAAATATTTCTTGTTTCCAGCTGGAAGCTCTGGGTTTGTTTTTTGTTTTTCTTTCTTTTTTGGAAATACACACACACACGCAACCTGCACTAATCTCTAGGCCATGTTTTCAAAGGAATAATGATATTATTTCTCATTTTGCTCTAGATGGAGCGCTCTTTATTTAGGCAGATAGGAGGTGACAGCCTTGTTGGTGACAAGCACATTGATTACTTGATAAGTCGTTTGCCTGGGGCAAAGGTTACAGACATCATGTATCATGTAGATGTGCCTTTAGTTCATACATGAGAATGACACGAGAAGATAGAATCAGCCACAAATCTTGAAAGCTGTACAAGACGTCAAACACATGTTACAGTCAGAAAGACAAATAGACACAATTCACCAATATCAATTCCAAGTACAAGAAGTATTAGTATTTCCTGGAAAGTACCTTTAGCTACTAGAAAAAAAAAATTGGGGATATACTGAGCTTGCACAAAAGGATATACTTGAAACCCTGATGCCTGTACTTCATTGGGAAAGAAGTATGGTTAAACTCACCAGCAGCCAGAGCTTTCAACTAAAGGAAAAGGCTTTAATAATGTGAAAATAGTAGTCTTTTATGTATTTAGCTGAAAGAAATACCCTCGTGTTCCATTCTACCCAATTTTCCAAATTAGTCCAATATTTGCCCTGTAGTACAAGCTAGATCATTGGATCTATGTTCAAAATTATTTAATTTTTTAAAAAAGTCCATTTCAGGCGGTTCGGGCACAGGATGAAATCAATGAATACTTCAGCTTCAACCATAACAATACAAGAGCAAACAATAGATACAAACTCAAGGTTAATCGCACCAAACTTGATTGCAAGAAATATGACTTCAGCAACAGAATGATCAATGTCTGGAATACTCTACCTGAGTCTGGGGTTTCTTCCCCAAACCCCAAAAACTTTAACCTTAGCACTTTCTACTATTGACCTTACCCCTTTCCTAAGAGGTTTGTAGGGGGTGTGCGTAAGAGCACCAACGTGTCTACCATCCCTGTCCTATTGTTTCTTTTATTTTTCTTATATTTATCCATGTATTCATAACTATGTTTTCACTTATACCTATTATCTTGTAAGCAATTGACAAACCAAATAAAATAAAATAAAATAAATAAAATGAAATAATATTAGCCATGAGTTAAAATAGAAACCAAAAGAAATAATGATTTCTTAGCAAGATGAATTGGCTTTGAGAGTCAGTGTTAGAGATTGAAAAGCGGATATCATTTTAATCTACAATGGCGGGAAAGAATAACATTTATTTGGGATTGAAATTAGTATAATGGCAGAAAATTTTGCAAACTTTCTAGAACTATACCTGACTACAGTGAGACTAAAGAGTAAAAAAAAAAAACAATATTGGTGTCAATTTCTTTATGCTATATTAAATTAATGCTATATTAAATTGGTTGAGTAAATCAGATGAGATGAATATGATTACATAAATTCTATATTGGGAAGCTAATTAACTAAAAGTGGAAGTACTTTAAATCATTGCTTAAAATAATATTCAGATAAACACAACAGACACTTGGTGAGAAATCTTTCCAAGAGGACACAATTTTATTCTATTACATCATCATTAACAGCAAAAATGTGACTTAGGTCTCATACAGTCAGTGAAAACTAATGTTTGGCAAATGTAGCACACAGTCACTTGTGCCCTAATTATCTCTCGGTTGGATTACTGCTGTGCATGGTGCTACCATTGAAGAGTATTCAGAAGTTGCAGCCGGTGCAAAAACACACTGGCACAGAAAGTTCTGGAGGCCCCCTAGAATGGCACATATAACACTGCTGTTGCTCAAGCTGCATTGGTTGCCAGTTTGCTTCCTAGTCCAGTTCAAGGTATTGGCCATTACCTTTAAAGCCTTTTATGACATGGATCCAGGATATCTGAGGAACCATCTTACCCATTGGGATTAACCAACCCCACTGATTCCAATGGAAAGAGCTTGCCATGGCCCCAGTCCAATCAGGAATTTTGACAGGTGGGATTGAGGAGAGGAGCCTTTTCTGCTGTTGCCCCCATCTTGTAGAATATTCTATTCAGAGGTGAGATCAGCTCCCACGCTTCAATCTTCCGGAAAGGACTTCAAATCTGATTTGGCCAGTTGACATTTGGCTCTCCCTATCAGGAGAAGCTCTTTGCTGAAGGTCTTAATGGGGTAAGAAGAAAACCTTATCCCCATGCCATCCATCTCTTTGATCTTCTTTTGTAACTCTTAATTTTAATTGTTTCATATATAGCTTTTTACCATTTATAAGCCACTTGGAATCGCCTGATCATTTAGATAGGTAGCATATACATTTAATAAATTAAATAAATAAATAAGTTAAACAAACAAACAAACTGTTCTGACCCAGCTTCCCAAACATGACAAACACTCTGTAATTAAATCAATTATTTTCTTTATTAGGAGCACTAGCAGCCCCGGCAAAAAGTCTCTCTCTCACAGCAAGTTTATACAGCAAGTAAACAAATAGTTGTCTGACACATCTACTCATCTCCACCTCTTTCCTTGTATCCCCAGAGCTAGGGTGGGGCTTCACTAGCAGCAGTGGCTCTTCCGTCCCAAGGATTGGCCCACAAATTTCCAATGCTCTCCTCTGCCTTTTGCACATTCACACATCAGGCACTGTCCCCCAGCTGTTTCTCCTCTTCCTCATCAGCCACCTCCAGACCTGGCGACTGTTGACTCTCCATCTGAGGGCTGATGGACATGCTGTGGCCACCAGTGGTTGGCGGAGCTGGCAGCAGAGTTGAACAGCAAGGAGGTTGGGGAGGAAACTGGGGCAGTCCTGGAGGCTGATAGGCCACAACACAAACAAAGAAATGAATAAAATCTGACTGTGCAAATATAAAGGAATGATGGCTGCTGCTGCTGCCTTGCAGACCCCTTACTTTGTATATTGAACATAGAGATCTATTTGTTACCTGTGACGAGAGCAATTTAATTTATAGAATCAGAAATCAAGATATTATTGAGTAATAGCCACAAATACCCTTTCAAAACACCTTTTAACTCATTTGTCTCTCTATATGTTTAATATGGTTCTAAATTGATGACACACATTGTACAATTTGGTTTGCTGTGCTTTGCATGGTAATTAAGACAACTCTAATATATTTATTTGGTGGGTAATGGAAATTCTGTGATATAAATATAGAGACTGCATCATCTCTTCAATTTAGTTCATTATAATGTAAAAACTGATGTATCTTGAATGCAAAGCTAATATTTGTGTTTCAAGTATAATTCCCAAGTGACTTGATTATGACTAGCTACAGTGGTATTACCTCTCATTTGCCAAATACTAAAAACAATAATTATCAGTAATTTTCAATATAATACTTTTTCCTACTCCTATATTATAATAGAACTAATACAATTCATATATTGTTATGCTAATGTTATTCATATATACTTGCATCATGAATTTGTCAGCACATAAGCTTCATTTTGATATTTGCTCAAGCTCCAAGTTAATCTCCTGTTGTGTGTTCTCAGATGTTTTAAAAGCCAGATTTCAACCTTGGGAGCAATTAACAAACGTGGCAAGTAACAGACAGAAGTGACAAAATTACATTGAATATTAATGATTCCAAAGCACTGTCTTTTCTGCATCCCCCACTAAGGAACTCCTTTTGGCACGCTGAAGGAATTACCATTTTAAACTGGATTTTCTGCTGCTGTCGCCTTTAATTAATTTAATTTAATTTTAATTAAATATAAGCTTTTGGAAATTCCGTTCTTTTTAACTTATTATGAGTTTTTCTATATAGCCTCTTTTTACATCTGCACTGTGAACTGCATCAAGAATCATGATTTTAACAGTGCTATATAAATATTTTAAATAAAATATGCAATATGTAACTAAAGTGACATTAGAAACAGACATTTATGTCACCAAAGACTTTCTTTTGTAGAATAAGGGGGAAAGAACTATTTTCTCCTGCCTCTTCATTACCAGTACCCATTTCCAACATTGTTTCACTTGATCTTCTTCCATGGGGAAAACTATCTTTTCCACCAATGTAAGCCTATATGAGTATAAAGAGCTTTCTGACACAGGAAGGATAGCAAATGAATGCACTATTTTTTTTCTTTCAGTATTTATTAGTTTAATTTTCCAGTACACGAGCCAACAACTACCACTGTAACAATACAATATAAACATTCCTAAAGTCCACTTTAATGATATATGTTTAAAGTAAGTTTAACTTACAAAAATGACAGAGAAGGCAAAATTAATTGGCCTCATTAAGAAAAGACATTGGCAAAATTAAATGGAATTTTGGAAATGGAAACCTTTTTTGGAGTTTTTGCAAGAAATAGGAAAAAATGCCACATGGATTTGATGATTGGAAACATTATTGACTTTTTAAAAATGAATACTATAATATAATACAGTTCTATAGATCTAAATTAAGCTTTACTCATATTTTTTTGTAAAAGATGTTGGAAATCTTTTTCATTTTGACTTTTTTTTATAGTTCTTTTTTTCTTTGCTCCTGTCCTCTATATTTCTCTTTATTGCTTCTTTCTGACTACTCTTATTTCTGACTTATGTTTGTTAGTTTTTATATTTAACATTTCTTCAAAAAACTTATTAAAGTTATAAAATAAGTTTATCTTCTAATTCTGCATTGCATTGAATTTATTTTTGGGTTTTGTCTCTCAAGTACTTAATGTATTTTATATCAGGGGAAGTTGGTGGCAACAATTCAGGATTATAGTGGATTATACTGTTCAGATATAATAGTCTATCCATGAAACACTTCTTGAAATATGCTCCTTAATGGGGCTTACTAGTGCCATTTTACTGAACATCAGTAAAATATTTTTATTCTCCTAGGGTTTTTAAATGTATTTGCCTTTTATTTTACTACAGTATTTTTTAAATTTGGTTTTCTGATTTTTGAAAAATGCTTTGAAAACATTTAATGTTTGATTGATGTATTTAACTATATATTTTCATTTTAATTGATGGTGCCTGTTTCATATGGTAGAATACTTGTAAATACATTTTACTATATCTATTTTAGAAGATTATTGCACAGGATCCAATCTGTGTCAGTCACCAAGACCAAAGGCTTAATTTTCTGAGCTTTTGGACTGAGTGATTATTACACAGTCAAATGCTCCAGGGAGTTCCTAGAAATTTATATCATTTCGTAAGTTCCTGATTCTGCATTTGAAGTTTAAAAACAGTTGAAACTTTAATTGGTTCTGGTTTAGTCACTCATTGCCAGAATCTACTGTGAGGATGAGTTTTATGTAACAAGAACTCTCTGCTTAATTGAGACTTTCTAAATCTTCTCTGGTTTCTAAAATCCTGCTGACACTTCTCACACTTTGAAAATGCCATGTGGATTTTGAAAGACCCCTGACAGTCTTAAAATCTATAAGCAAATGAATTAATTCCAAAGATATATAAGCTTAGGATACCAATGTATTCATCTGTGTCTTCAGAAAAATAATATCATAATAGCAGTCTAAATTGTTATAATAATAGGACCATGCAATGATCTAAAATCTGAAGGGGAGGCAGAGAGTTGGAAACTTTACTGGGTACGCACATTGCACCTGTTGACATAAATCAAATGTACCATTTCCTACTGCTATATATTGAAAAAGTACCACTTTTAAAAGATACTTCAAATTAGGTCTTCTTTTGTCTTTCAAAACTAAATTGTTGTTTAGTTTTTTTAGTATAACACTAGTTCAGCTTTCTTTCACCAGGTCTGGCAGCAGATACATTGGGTTATTACTTCCTGAATCAAAGAAAATTTATATATATGTCTCTCTCTCTGTGTGTATACATATATATATTTTCTTATGTTTTCACGGGTATTTATATGTATGGTATTCAGCTTTTTGGGGGTATTTTCCCACGTCTTTATAGTTGTGCTTTTAAAGTTGTAGCGACATTTTAGCAGAATCTCATCTGTCATCATCAGGGTTGTGTGTTAGGTTCATCTTTGTCTTGTGCGTCAGGCTTTTGCAGCAATTTCAAATTTGGTGCTAGCCTCATGCTTTGTTTGAATGGTCTTTTTCTTCATCCTGATTGGTTGGGAGTCTTAGACTGTGTTATTGGTCTTGGAGTTGGCTGTGTTCAGCTTGATTGGTGTTTGTAATATCTTCTGTCTGTTTTGTAGAGTTTTTTTGTGTTGATTAGCTGGCAATATTGTGTTTTGTGTATTTGGGCTTTTAGCACAGCTTGGCTTCAGGTGAATGGCCTTCAAAATAGACAGAAAAATAGCAGCCATCCTAAGAAACCCCAAAGATAAAATTGACCTGGAAAACCAAGGCATATATTAAGTCCCTTGCGCATCATGCCCTGCCACATACACCAATAGAAGAATAAGTACCCACCTTGATGAACACAAGAATGCAGTAAAAAAGCTGGAACACACTTCCTCACTAGTCCAACACATGAAAACTACAGGTCACAGCATTGACTTCAATGGCACCAAAACCCTAGCCACAATAGAAAACCCCAGCTACAGAATTATCAGAGAAGCCATAGAGATTGAAAAACAACCTGAAAGCATGAATAGAAGAGATGACTCCACCAGACTGTCAATTATCTGGAAGCCTGCACTCACAAGCAAAAAAATTTCCACAACACAAGCCAAGCAAGCACCTGGGCACAAACAGACATCCCCTGATACCTCCAGCCCAAACACACCCCAGCCAGCCACCCAGATGAAACATAGCTCCTAATAAACAACAGCCAGCCATTCACCCGAAGCCAAGCAGCGCTGAAAGCCCTCAATACACAAAACACAATGTTGCCAGCTAATCAAGACAAAAAAAACCCTACAAAACAGACAGAAGATATTACAAACACCAATCAAGCAGAACACAGCCAACTCCAATAAACACAGACCAAGACTCCTAACCAACAAATGAGATTCTGCTGAAACGTCGCTACAATTTTAAAAGCACAACTATAAAGACATGGGAAAATACCTGAACAAAGCTGAATACCATATATATATGGGTAGGTGTGTGGGTGTGGGTGGGTGGGTGTGGAGGTGTGGGGGGAGTTGGGGGTGTGAGTGGGTTGGGTGTGGGTGTGGGTGGGTGTGGGTGTGTGGGTGTTCCAGCATAACTGTGGAACGCTCGAGCAATTTCAACCCAACATGGTATACAGATGACTTACTCTCTGGAAAAAAAATACTGTGGGGGTTTGTGTGTGTCTTAAAATGGCTTTTACTGTACAGGAAAGTAGACTGATACTGGCTTCACAGTACTCCAGGAGGAGGCTCCCTCTGGTAAGGGAGATTGTTATTACAAAAAACAAGGGGGTTCCCTCTGGTAAGGGGCCCTCAGCTTCAAGCAAAGAGGGCAAGTTCTTGGGGAATGTGCCTGCTAATGCAGATAATCATCTCAAAGGCTTTCCAAGGTTGTTGGCCAGAGCAATTAGATCTCTAATTCTCACCACAGTGGTTGAGGTAACAGGGCCAATCCCAAGATGCCTCCAAGGAAATGTCAGGCAATTGGCCAAGTGCAAACAAAGGCTACAAAAATGAAACACCAGTGTAGACAAGAAACTCCCGAGGAGAGGAATAGAAGACTTGTGATGCTGCGTGAGAAAGCTACTACATCTAGAACTTCAGAGACAGTATGAGGCCCAACAGCGTGAGGCCAACTACAGGATAAGAGAAATAGAGCTGCTGCATCTAGACATTCAGAGACAGTACAACACCGTGAGGCCTGACTACACAATAGGAGAGATAGAGCTGTTACATCTATAATTTCCTTTATAATTTGTATACTCTAATTATACTTTTAAAATGCTGTAAATAAAGTTACTTTGATTTGACACTAAAGATATAATTCATTCCTTTTCCTGTCTAATATACGATTGGGATAAATAAATACCTGGGCAACATGGATTATCAGCTAGTATAATAAACCAGGGGAAAAAAATGGGGAAGGCTGGCCCAGGCCTTTAGAGTAACTTTTTTGCATGTTTGATCCCATAGGATTAAACCAATGGAGTTTAGGGCAGCATCCTCCATTTTGTTGAATACAATTTGCTCTCCAATATATTACTTTAGGATTGCATCTTTAGACCAAATTTCCCAGTCTGTTATATGTTGAATTTCATATCCTTGTTAGACTTCATGTTGGGGAAGGCTATCATAGATAATGTAAATAATACCTGAGATAGATTCATCACACGAGGCATGTGTATTGTTTTGATGTATTTCCAAAATGTTATCTTCCTTTAATGGCTAAGTTGATTTTTCTTTTTAGTTGGCTTCTGAATGGCTAAACTTACAAAACTTAAATGTTGCAACTTAGAAGTTCTTGGAAGAATGTTTGACTCACTCTGCTTTCTTCTTCTTATGTTTATGTTTATTAAATTTCTATACCGCCCCCTTTCCCAAAAAAGGGACTTGAGGCGGTGTACAGCCAGCTAAAACAGAAACAGCATATACAATTAAAAGCAATTTAAAATGATTAAATTGGAGGCCGAATATAAAATTAACAGATATAAAACTGATAAAAAATTAAAAATACCAAATTTAAAACCCCACAAATCGTTACTGGGCCAGGCCAGCCTGTTGAAAAAACAGGGTCTTTACTGCGCGCCGGAAGGTCTGAATGTCGGTAATGGCCCGTATCTCCGGGGGCAAATCATTCCAAAGGGAGGGAGCCCCCGCAGAGAAGGCCCGCACCCTTGGGGCTGCCAACCAGCAACACCCAGCCGGCGGAACCCCGAGGAGGCTAACCCTGTGGGAGTTCACTGGGCGGCGGGAGGCAGTTGGTGGCAGCAGACGGTCCTGTAAGTACCCAGGTCCCGAGCCATGGAGCGCTTGAGTTCAAAGTTCCCTAACGCAGCTTTTTTGGTCCCTGCTTGTTTATCAGTGTGCATCACATTATTGACTCCCTAGCTTTCCAGCCCTTGAGAGCAAATAATCCATTATTCTTTCTCATCACATACACAGAGCAAACTACAATGCAATCTACAGTCATGATTGTAGCTGTTGGGAAATGCATGTAGCTGTAAAACTATGATGGTATTCTATGATATTTGCTTTCAGTGAAATTTATATGCAGGATCAATAACATTTTGATGGGCAGAAGAGAGCCAGGATATTCTCTTTTGATAACTCATGTTTTGAAAATAATAGTACAATAAAGATATATAGATTTTATTGAAAATATGAGGATCTAACAATTTACTTTGTCTCTTTTCCAATGCTCCATGGGGTTAGGGTTAGGATTAGGATTAGAAGATATGGAGATTTTTCTTTTATTTCTCCAGGAGCTACTATAGTTCAAGAGGCACAGAATTCTTTTATTTACCAAGGATTCTGGAGAAACCACTAGATACTTTTGGACTGCTCCAAACTTGACAGGATTAAGTTGACCACACGATTGGCCTCAACATTCAATCCTGATAGGTATTCATAGAAATGAAAAGAGTTTTGATATTGAACACATTCTGTTACAAGACTGAAAAAAGCTGAGCAGAAAAACATGAGCCAGCCTATATTTACACTGAAAAATAGAAACATAAAACTGAAATAGTCATTGAGTGCCTCTACCAAAAAGAGATGACAAAAGAGGGAATGGATTGTATCCAACTGTACAAAAAATACCAAATTCTCATTACCTCAAAAGTTTAACAAAGTGATGGTTCACTCAACATTAAAAAATATCCATATTAGTACATACTACATTTTTCTTATAAATGTTTTATGACTGATAGTCAGTTGCTTTGAAATGAACAGCTTCTACAAAAACATATTACCCTTATAACCTACAATTTATATCATTTCACTAACATAAAAGAACCATTCCCACATTTGGGTATTTTGTTCTTATACAAAAGGATAATACTTTCTGGAAAACTGGTGTCATTAATCATGTTTACCATTTATTGGTCCATGACAGAAATGGTTGTGGCAAATGTCCGTTATTATGCAGATAAGCTTCCGATTGCTTCCAGCATCACCCTGTAATTACTCAGCTATTTCTCATGTGTGATTTATTGAATCAGCAATTTATGGAGATGGAGTACCATAACCTAATTTACCCATGTAGATTCATTAAAATTTGAGACATGAAAATATGGCTCTTGTCACTTTTATGCTAGACTTCGTTAACACTGCAACTTGATACGGGTCATTTAATTTGTCTATGCAGATTCGTTCACGGTAGGTTTCAGGATCAGTAGCTGCTTGACAAGCATGCCTTGGAAATGCTTCCTGTATTCCCACTGCTGGGTTTTCATTTTTCAACTTTAAAGAAAGATCATTGAGAGACCAAGAACAGCCGAGCCTAGACAAACAATGATTGTGAATTAGATTGCGTAGCATAAACTTACAAAGGTAGTGATGAGATGGATAGTCATTGTTTCATAGATGTAAACAGTTATAAATGGAAAACAAGAGTTCATAACTCCCTATGAGATGTAGCGCAAATAATGAGTTTAAAGATTTTTATTGATGTATGCTACTCCCTGTACTTAAGCAGTTATATCAAAATTATGTGTGATACAACTCAATTTTCAATTATATATGGCTTTCCAACCATTCAGATACAACATAGCCTGTTAATTTTAAAAAAACAAGCATAATACTTCGCTGAATTAGTTGCAAAAGCAGAATACACAGCAGCTATCAAATTAAAAACTTATATTTCTGTTTTCTTTTTCATATTTACAGTCCTGGGTCATGTTATGTATACAGATATTTATTATAAGTCATTTTCTCTTCCTAGTTTACCTAAAATAATAGATGGTAAAACGCTTATGTAACAGATTCCCATTCAATAGACTTTAGATTCAAGGGCAAAACATATGTTGGGCTGCAAATACGTTTATGTATGAAGTTGTATGTAGTGGATTGATAACACTGAGTAAAAATATGGATTTTATGTGATTGTATACATCAGAAATTAGGAATTTATGGCTAGTTGAAGCTGCTGGAAGTACAGTTGTTGTAGGACTTAATGGACCAGGGGTTGCTTAACTTTCATATTACAATTGATTTGTGTGTGTATATGCATATATGTGTAGTGTTTTACAAAGTGGAAGAAAGTGCTAGAATCACCATGGAAACTAAAAAGATGAGAGAAAGAGAGAGAGAGAGAGAGAGAGAGAGAAGGAGAGTATCAAATTTCATAGGAGTCTAAGAATAGAAATGGACATAATTATTAGAAAATGCAATAAAGCAATGCATTTTGCTCTATCAACTATTTTATTTCCCGGTTTAATATCATTCCATCAAAAATTATCTAAGATGGGTAAGGTATTTCCCAAAATTCTAACAATCATAATTTTTAACATGTTTGTGAAAATCATTAACTTAGATGAGGGAATATTTAAAATTTATTAATTTATTTACATTATCAACTAAATAAAATAGAATAGAATAGAATTCTTTATTGGCCAAGTGTGATTGGACACACAAGGAATATGTCTTGGTGCCAATTCTGAACATTATCAATTCTTCTTACATAAATTGTAAACAAAATACAATCAACTGTATAATTGCAATTTAAGATCCTGGCAATAGTTGCAATCTACACTTATCCCAATTGAAACCTTCTCCATTAGTAAAGATATTAACTTTTCATTCAAATGCTAAAGGCTTCACCTCTAAATGGACTATAGAAGTCTAGAGGAATGCCTTTCCACCAAAGTGTAACAGGAACACAAATGGCATCTGTGGTCGCTATTGACAGCCCATTTTCCCTCTTGGAGCAACCCAGAACAGAAAACGTGGAAATCTTCAGTTCTGAAAGTTGATTCCCAAATAACCCTCACTTAAATTCAAACCAACGAACAATACAGAAGCACAAATGTTGGACATGGTAGCTTTATAGTATAAGCTTAATTTTAAACATGCAAATCATCAACCTTATATACATCTAGGATAAAAATTGTACGGAGCTGGATTTAGCTTTCATTTTACTTAGGAAAAACAGACAAGAAATGGAAAAATTCCCTTGGCTTCAGTGGTTCCTTTCAAGTATGATTAAAATTGCCTAAAACTCATAACCATAAGACTTTTAACTTTTTAAAAATATCATGGTTTACGAGAAACAGTTCATCTAGTAAAGGAAGCTGATACTTATTTTTGTTGCTCAATTACATGAAAATCTTTGAGTTGAGTGATGTTATCCTTAATTAAATCTGACTTCAGTGAGTGTTCCTTTCTTCTTAAATTTGCAATTTAATAGACTTTCTACTGTTAAATTAGTTTGGACTTCCCAAATATTATCTTTGGAAATCAGCAAGGTATTTCAATTATAACTGCAGGATATCATTTTTCCATTATCTTCATATCAAACATTTATTATTTTCAATAAATTATTTTATATTGAATTGATAAATAATAAAAAATAAAAAGAATTTCATATGAAAATAAATTACTATAACACTGCAAACGAATGTTTTAAAATTAGTAGTAGAAAAACAATGATATGACAACATTCATACAAAAATTCATATTGTATCAAAATTGGAAAAGAATTCTAGCACCAGAGGTGCTAATTGAAAATCTTAAAATTAAATATTATATTATCAAATAGACAAATGATATAGACAGTTTCATCTAAAATGTTTTGAAATGTTTAAATAATTGCTATTCAAAAATTAACTGTAATTTGTTATTTAAAAATACATCTCTTATTCTATCGGTTTTCAGTTTCTTAATGTAGATTACTGGTGGTAGATGGATCCATCTGCTGAATTCTCTCTCTCTTTTAAAAGAAGAAAAAAGTGTTTGAAAAGTAAGGATATGAAAAGAATGCATTTTCTGTGTGAAACTTATTACTAAAATTTAACCTATTTTCTTCTTGCAGAGTGAATTTCACATCACATGGAACAGACACCACTTTTCTGCTTTGAAATATTGTGACAATATCCTGAACCAAAAATCAGAACCTGAACTCTGCATTAAATCATTGTATACTTGGTCTAGTTAACAAGCTCTGTACTTCCTGACAAATATAGATGAAACCTGTAACATCGAATTCCTCATATGAGGTCTTATATAAGTATTCTTTTCATCTTCAGTTATTCTTTTCATCTTCAGTTGTAAGTGTTGTGTCACACCATGAAACAATCTAATTAGTTGGGGCTGGATGGTAGATTTCTGAAGTTTTGAAGAAAAATAAATGTTTTGAAATGTATGTTTAGCAGTATTTTATGAAATGTAATAAAATACCAGTACAAACTGGGGTAAACTGTTGTTGTTATTTCATAGCTTCTAATAATTACTAGAGACAAAATTTATGTAAAGTCAAAATTAAGGGATTTTGAGAATTTTTTTTTTTAAATCCTATAGACCATGGCTGTTAAACTCGTGCCCCATGCCACGGATGCTACACCCCCGCCTGGTTTAGCAAAGGGGGGAAAAGTCCTGATATGTTATGTGATGCTGCCATGATGACACAAGTTTAACACCTCTGCTTTACATGAGTCAGTCTTATGGTGCTTAAGGTTATTCTTTTGAGCCTTTGGGCCTTGTTTTGTATTTTCTTTTTCCTTCACTTCATGATTCCAGCTGATAGAGATCACACACTAAAGCATATTTGGTCTAGTGGTTAAAACAGGAGATTGTGAGTTCAAGTTCCATCTTAGCCATGAAAACCAAATGAGCCGGTTGGGCCGGTATATCATGCTCAGCTCAACCCATTTCACAGGTTTGTTATTATTATGGAGAAAATAGGAAGGAGAATGAGTGTTGGATATGTTTACCACCTTGAATTATTTGTAAAACTAACAAAAGCAGGATACAAATAAAATAAATTAATAATAGTATTATGGCATTACGATTACATTTTATTCACCAATTATGGATGTCATTTAGGAAGTCGTGAAAATCTGTTTCCTCATTCTGAAGTAAAGGCATAGAATGAACTCAGGTTCTCCACTCTTCATTTCATTGCCTTAGTTTCATTCATTAAAGTTTAAAATGTAATCGAGCACCAATGAACAATGAAAGATTTGGAAATTGAATTCCAGATCAGTAAATCCGCCTTTAGGTGCTATCAGAATTCCTTGGAAAAATGACTGCAGGGAGGAGGGGGAGAGCAATATGAGTGAAACCCTCCAGTCATGTCTCATTCAAAGTGCATTTTCTGCTCCACTTTGCTTTGGTGAACAAACAATTATATGTCATAAGAATAGCAGATAGAAGGTTTGATAATTTAGACAGATGCAAAATTATATTTAAAAAGACATAGAACATTAAGTTTGTTCATTTTCTCCTTGGCAATATTTCTGTAGATTTAACAGTTATATGATACTCAGCAGGCTCAGGGTTTTTGCCACATAAAGCAGTGTTCAGTATAGTCATGGTCTGGTAGCTATAAAATCTAACATGACTTTATATCAAACATAAAAAGCAATGGTAAATAAAAGGTAATGAAACTGAAGAAAATTGACGATAAAAAGATTTCACAATGTTGTTTTTGTCCACTGTACAGGAGAGACATAAAAAGCAGATACAAGATGTAGAAGGGATCACACTGAACTAAAATTACTTATTTCCCTCAGCATTATCTTCAATGAAAATATAATTCCTACCTATGCATATGAATATAACCATTCATATACATAAGCTTGGAGAAACGGGCTACAATGGATTCCATGGACTGGCATCCTCCAACTTCACTGCCTTTGGGATGGAGATGGAATGTATAATAATGGGACCCCTGAAGGCTCCCTCTGTGCTCAATTCCAGATCATGGACCTTCTTCCATGGATGCTAGAGAACAAGACAAACAAGACATGATGGCAGGGACATGGCAGCAGATTGCAATTATATTCTGTTGTTTCATATTAATGATTTGTATAAATGAATTATATTAATTGCACATTAAATTATATTTAGATATTACATATACATTAATAAGATTAACATTAAGTGTCATACCTTATGATTCTCAATGCCTGACGAATGTATCTTTTCTTTTATGTATACTGAGATTATTTACACCAAGACAAATTCCTTGTGTCCAATCACACTTGGCCAATAAAGTATTCCATTTATTCTATTCTAATAGAAAACCCAATAAGATTCATGGAAAAGATTTCAGGGAGGGACTTTGCAGTGATAAAGAAGGCCAGAGGGAAGACAAAGAATAAATCATCACAGGTGGCAGGACCTTGAGAAACCAAATGTACATTAATTTAGGATTTTTTTTCCTCAGTAATAATGGACTTAGAGCAGAGAAAAGGAACATTAGAAGAAATGGACATATATTTCTTTTCAAGGACAATGTGTGCTTAGAAACATAGAAAAAGAGGCCATCTAGAGAGGGCTAGGGATAAATATAGAGTTGTTCTAGGGCAGCAAAGAACATTGCTGATAGCTTTACTTCTGGGAGGATAACCAATCAGCAAAATGTAAAAAAAGGAATCTGAAATGCATTAGAAACTTGAATTATGTATTATGAACCTGCACTCAGGACCTGACCCACAGCTTACTGACGTCAGTAGAAAAACCTCCCACTTAGTCAGTGTGACTGAAGTTAGAAAAGTTACTGACTCCTTTTTAAAAGAAAAAACATATGCTAATAAACACAAAAAAGAATAAATGACCAGTAGAAGAAAATGTTTTAAAGCCCTTCTTTTAAATAAAATTAGCCAAGTGTTAAAAATTAGAATGATTCAGTTTTTTTAAAAAACTTTAATACTCCCATTGAATATAATTTAGAATTTATTTGATCTGTCAATCACTTACAAGATAATAGGTATAAGTATATACATATACATATAAGAAAAATATTGTGTGCTCTTGTGTTATTATGGTTGAAGATGAAGTATTCATTGACAGGTAAGTCATTGCAATGTATGATTTTATATACCATACTTAGATCAGGCCAAAGATGGTGTAATTCAAGGTTTTCTAGGTCTAGAATTTCAAGTCTGGTGGCATAAGGTATTCTACAACGAGTAGAGGAGTGTAGAACTCTTCTTGTGAAATATTTCTGGACTTTCTCAACTGTGCTAATATCAGATACGTAATGTGGGTTCCAGACTGATGAGCTGTATTCGAGTATTGATCTAGCAAATGTTTTGTATGCTCTAGTTAGTAGTGTGATATTACCAGAGAAAAAGCTATGTAGGATTAGGTTAACAACTCTTAATGGCTATGTAGTTACAGTGGGTTCTAGCACTTAGATCATTAGAGATGAGTATTCCAAGGTCCTTTACAGAACTTGGATCATGAACAAGGTCTTGACTATTCAGCTTGTATTTTATTTTCTGATTTTTTTTTTGCTAATATGTAAGACAGAGCATTTATTTGTTGAGATTTGAAGTTGCCATTTGTTTGACCATTTTGATACATAGTCAAGATCTTTTTGAAGGGTAGCAGTATTGTCTGTGGTATTGAACAGCTTTACATCATCAGTGAAGAGAATGCTCTTAATATGATCACAGAGGTCATTTATGTAGAGTATGAAGAGGGTTGGTCCTAGAACACTGCTTTGGGGGACATCACTATTGACAGGTACAGAATTTGATAAGACAGTCCCAATTTTGACCATTTGTTGTCTGTTTGACAGGAATACTTTTATCCAGTTATGCAGTTGTCCAGAGATGCCATAAGATTTTAGTTTTAGAAGTAGTTTGTCTGTACCACTGAATCAAAAGCTTTACAGAAATCTATGTAGATTGCATCTATTGTTTTGCCATGATCAAGTTGTGTAGTCCATATGTTTTTGCAATGTAAGAGTTGCAGATTACATGACAGTTTTTTCCTAAAACCAAATTGTTTATTAGAGAGTAGGTTGTTTGTTTCTAAGTGGAGGATGATGGATTGGTTAATAATTGATTCTATGACTTTACAGGTGACGTAGCATAAGGAGATTGGTCTGTAATTTTCAACTAGGCTGGGATCTCCCTTTTTAAAGATGGGGATGACCGTGGCTTGTGACCATAGGTTAGGCAAGGAGCTGGTCCTGAAAGATTTTTCAAAGATTATGGTTAGATAATTCTGCTATGGCAGTAGCTTTTTTAAGAAGTAGGCACATATTCCATCCAGTCCAATAGATAGAGATGGTTTTAGATTGCGTAGTGCTTTTTCAACATTGTCTTCTGTAAAATCAATATGTATTAGATCATTGTAGTTTTCTGTGGTTCAGCTAGGAAATACTGGGCATGATCCATTAGTTTTTACAAATACTGAGCCAAAGAATGTGTTAAAGATGTTGGCTTTAATGATATCGTCATTGCAGTCTTTATCATTAGGTCCTATCAGGGGTGGGATGGACCTTGAGTCTTTTAGTTTGTTGTTTACAAAATTGTAAATTATTTGTAAATTTTAAAATAATTAGATGCAACTACTCAGGATTCAAAAATATTTTAGTAGTATTTTGCCAACTAGCAGTGTAATATAGCTGTGAAAAATATATACATTCAGGGCTGGAGAGTGGAGATTGTATGTGCATACAAAGGTAACCAAAGGCACTGAGTACTTCACAATTAATAAAGTAAATCAAAGTAGCTTGAACGATTGCTTTAACAACAAATGCTTTTGTATGGTATATCTGACTGTTTTTATGTGTTTTTCAAATTTATCTTTTATGCGTGTGAGTGTGTGTGTGTCCCCTTCCTGCCCTAAGGCAATAAAGATATTAATAATGGCACATAAGAAAATCATAAAAGAATGAAATCATTATTTTTTAAAATGTGAATAAAGATGATAATAGAATAAATGAGTTGGAAGAGGCCTCAGAGGTTTTCTAGTAAAAACCCCTCCTCAAGCAGGAAACCCTATACCATTTAAGAAAATTGTTAGATTGTGGATAAGAGAAGATGCGGGAAGCTCTGATTGTTTAACTTCTTTATTTCACTGTTACAGAACTGATCTCGGCAGCCGCAGCAACTCCTTTTACAGTAGGAACTGTTCGCGGCTTCGACCAGTGATGGCTGTTCAAATTCCCACCGCCGCAGATCAACCAACCAGAGGTGAGTATGCTAATATCTAACACAAATGGTTGTCCAATCTCTTCTTTAAAAACTTCCCATGTTGGAACACTCACAACTTCTGGAAACAAATTGTTCCACTGATTAATTGTTCTAACTGTTAGGAATTTTTCCTTCGTTTTAGGTTGCTTCTCTCGTTGATTAGTTTCCGTCCATTGCTTCTTGTCCTGGCTTCAAGTGCTTTGGAGAATAGGTTGGTCCCCTATTCTCTGTAGCAGCTCTTCAAATATTGGACCACTGCTATCATATTGTATCATATCACTCCTAGTTCTTCTTTTCATTAAGCTAGACATAACCAATTCCTGCAACTATTCTTTGTATGTTTTTTCCTCCAGCCCTCTAATCGTTTGTTGCTCTTCTTTGTACTCTTTCTAGAGTCTCAATATCTTTTTATATTGTGGAGACCAAAACTGGAAGCAATATTCCAAGTGTGGTCTTACCAAGGCATTATAAAGTGTTATTAACACTTTATATGATCTTGATTTTATCCTTCTATTAGTTTAGGATTGCATTGTCTTTTCTGGCTGCTGCAGCATACTGCTGGATCATATCTAAGTGATTGTCCACTAGGACTCCAAGTTCCCTATTGCAGTTACTACTGTTGAACCAGGTATCACCTATTCTATACCTATGCATTTGGTTTTTCTTTCCTAAATGTACTTACTTCTCTACATTAAATTTTATTTTCTTAGATAGGGCCCAATGTTCAGGTCTGTCAAGATCCTTCTTGAGGCTATCTTCTGAAGTGTTGGTTATTCCTGCTCGCTTGGTATCACCTGCAAATTTGTTGAGTTACCCTTCTATCCTCTTGTCTAAGTCTTTAATGAAGATGATGATCAACCATTTCATTAGATAATATTCACTAGTAAGATAATATTACTATCTTTCTTAAAAAAATAAAAATTATAATGCCATCTTGTAAGACAATGAAAGGCCAACTTAGCCAACAGGATGCCAATGCTAAACATTTGACAACACTTTTCTCTGTCTAGAGATTTAAGTAGGATTTATTTTGCAGAAATAGCTCTCTGGTAAATAACTGAAGTATTAATTCAAGAACTGAAGTACTGAAGTAAAAGGCCTATCAGTGCCAATTTGGCTTAACTCTAGAGGTCTGTTATTCATATAGTTTGGAGCCTCAATAAGTTCTTCAAAGGTTAGGTAGAAGTTGATTTGGTCATAAAATGGAGGGTAATAAGCAATTCAAAGTTTAAACAAACCTACTGAAAGAATAGAAAATCAATAGCAAGCAGTCATTTTACAAGAAAGATAAATAAAATGGAAGTATTCCAGAATGGGCAGATGATGGACTTTAAAAACTGAGAAGAATGATCTACTTTCAGTCCCCATAACAAATTCCACAGACTGAAATACACACGCATATACACACACACACACACACATACACATACACACAACACACACGGAGGGAGGGAGTGGGGGAGAGAGAGAGAGGGAGGAAGACTGTCCCATGACTATTTGACTCAGATAATAAGCTTAAACTTTCATAAATTAACTTTCTGGAAGAACTGATAATTCCATATTTCTCTCTGTGTGTGAATGATAGTGTAGTGGATAACAGGACATAAGGCAATCATGAAAGGAAATTATGACTAAAGAGAAAATAGAAAATCAATACTGCTACTGTGGATTACCAAAACACACCACTTGAATATCCAATGACTTTTCAGAAAAGAACTATATGAGGTTAATGAGACACCTCAATTAGGGTTGCCACCTGTCCTGTACTCTGTATTTCCCACTGCAGCTCCAATTAAATCTACAAAAAGAGTATAACTGCTTCCTCCCGTACAGTCTTTTTGAGATTTTTGGCCAACAACCATGATGTCTTTAAATGAATTAGGCTTTGCTTCCCTTTGGAGCATCTTGCTTTGGTTCTTCATGAAAAAATTCCAACTATTAAATGTAACTATGTTGAGCAGGTATGATTCACTTATTTATTTATTTATTTCCCAAATTTATTTTTTTATAAACAATTCAAAACTGTGAACATACCAACTCAACTTTCTCCTCCTATTTCCTCCACAGCAACAACCATGTGAAATGAGGCTGGACTGAGAGAGAGTGATTGCCCCAAAGTTATCCAGCTGGCTTTCATGGCTGAAGCATATCTAGAACTCACAGACTACATATAATACTCAACGTATGACCACAATTAAGCTTAAAATTCCTGTTGCTAAGTGAGACCATTGCTGAGACCATTGTTAAGTGAATTTTGCCTCATTTTACAACCTTTCTTGCAATAGTTGTTAAGTGAATCACTGCAGTTGTTAAGTTAGTAACATGGTTCTTAAAAGAATCTGGCTTCCCCATTGACTTTCCTTGTCAGAAGGTTGCAAAAGGTGATCACGTGACCCCGGGACATAAATATGAGTCAGTTGCCAAGTAGGCAAGTTGAGCTGTACAATTATTTTTGGCTACTTATTTGAGTGGTTATTTCATCCAATCAAGTTATAATTAATAGCTTATGAGTAGCATTTAGTTTTACTTATTTATTTATTTATTTATTTATTTAGTCAAGTGATTATAAGATAACAGGTATAAGTATAAACATAGATATGAATACATGAAATGGATACAAATAAATAAAAGAAACAATAGGACAGGGACGGTAGGCACGTTGGTGCGCTTATGCACGCCCGCTACAGACCTCTTAGGAAAGGGGTGGGGTCAATAGTAGACAGTCTAAAGTTAAGCTTTTTGGGGTTTGGGGAAGAAACCACAGAGTCAGGTAGAGTATTCCAGACATTGACCACTCTGTTGCTGAATTCGTGTTTCCTGCAATCAAGTTTGTGTGGTTGACCTTGAGTTTGTGTCTATTGTGTGCTCTTAGAATAGAATAGAATAGAATAGAATAGAATAGAATAGAATAGAATAGAATAGAATAGAATAGAATAGAATAGAATAGAATAGAATGCTTTATTGGCCAAGTGTGATTGGACACACAAGGAATTTGTCTTGGTGTAAATACTCTTAGTATACATAAAGAAGGAACATTAGTTAAGAATCAAGAATCATAATGTACAACACTTATTGATAGTCATAGGGTACAATCAACATCAAATGATACTAGGAAACAGAGGATACAAGCAACAAAGTTACAGTCACAAGTGGGAGGGGATGGGTGATAAGGAGTGATGAGAAGATTAACAGTATTAAATAATTGAACAGTGTTGCGGGAATTATTTGTTTAGCAGAGTGATGACTTTCGGGAAAAAACTGTTCTTGTGTCTAGTTGTTCTGGTGAGCAGTGCTCTATAGCGTCGTTTTGAGGGAAGGAGTTGAAACAGTTTGTGTCTGGGATGTGAGGGGTCTGTAAATATTTTCACAGCCTCTTTTTGACTTGTGCAGTATACAGGTCCTCGATTGAAGGCAGGTGGGTAATAATTATTTTTTCTCTGAAGTCTGTGTCTGTCCTGTTGGGTTGCAGAACCAAACCAGACAGTTATAGAGGTGCAAATGATAGACTCAATAATTCCTCTGTAGAACTGGATCAGCAGCTCCTTGGGCACTTTGAGCTTTCTGAGTTGGTGCAGAAAGAACATTCTTTGCTGTGCTTTTTTGATGACGTTTTTGATGTTAGGTGTCCATTTTAGGTCATGTGATATAGTAGAACCTAGAAATTTGAAGGACTCTACGGTTGATACTGTGTTGTCTAGTATTATAAGAGGTGGTAGTATGGGAGGATTTCTTCTAAAGTCTGCCACCATTTGTATTGTTATGGTTGAAGCTGAAGTATTCATTGACAGGTAGGACATTGCAATTATAATTTTATGTACTATACTTAGATCAAACCGAAGGCGTCATAGTTCTAGGTTGTCTAGGTCTAGAATTTCAAGCCTGGTGGCATAAGGTATTCTGCCACGAGTATAGGAGTGGAGAACTCTTCTTGTGAAATATTTCTGGACTTTCTCAACTGTGTTAATATCAGATACGTAATGCGGGTTTCAGACTGATGAGCTGTATTCAAGTTTTTGTCTAGCAAAAGTTTTGTATGCTCTAGTTAGTAGTACGATATTACCTGGGAAAAAGCTACGTAGGATTAGGTTAACAACTCTTAATGCCTTTTTGGCTATGTAGTTACAGTGGGCTCTAGCACTTAGATCATTAGAGATGAGTACTCCAAGATCCTTTACAGAGTTTGGATCATCAAGGACTTGACTATTGAGATTTTATTTTTTTTCTTATTTTTTTTGCCAATATGTAAAACAGATCATTTATTTGTTGAGATTTGAAGTTGCCATTTGTTCGACCATTCTGATACATAGTCAAGGTCTTTTTGAAGGGTAGCAGTATTGTTGGTGATATTGAATAGCATTACATCATCAGCGAAGAGAACGCAGTTGCTCTTAATACGATCACAGAGGTCATTTATGTAGAGTATGAAGAGAGTTGGTCCTAGTGACTATTGTGATTATTCTAATAGCAATCACAAATCTGACTAGAATTCATTTTATATTATATCTTCTCTGAATTCAAAAATGGTCACAAAATCCTGATTCAAGAATCTCTTCTGGGAAGAAGAAAATACAACTTCTATATATTGTTTACTACTGAGCTGAAAGAAAGGAAATGAAATCATTGCCTCTAGTAATTATCTAACTTAGCATGTGAGTATGTTGAAGTCATAAAAATAAGTTGTAACGTGACTTAATAATTTTGTATTCCTCATATAACTAGGATGAATATATTTTCTTGGAGAAAATAGAGGAAAAATCTGTAAAAAGGGTCAAATTTTTAAGAGGTTCATAAGAATAAAAAATGTAATTGTTTTTGTTTATAATTTTACTCTGCATAGGAAAATTCAAGAGCAAAACCAAGAAAAACTTTACAAAAAGGTATATCCTAATAAAAATATCTAAAATCAAACACAATATGTAAATTTATTTTAAAAAGGCAACTCAGTTTCCATCATTTTCCTGTGAATGTGAAAAACTACATTAAGTGGTACCATTTGTTAAATAATCAAGGGACAAAAGTGAGTTTCTGAAAAATAAATTTAAATGACAACTTTCTGAAATAAAGGACTGTCCTTTATAATAAAAAGGCAGGGTAAATGTACATAGACAAAAACTCCTTTGAGAGTTAAAAAGGATTTATATAAACTGGCAAAATTAAGTAGAACAAACACCCAAAGACAGCTATTTCATAAGGAAATGTAGAAAACCTCACTTATTGGTCAAATTACAATTATTCATAATAAGTTGTAATGATGAAAGAATCATGCATCAGATTCTCTTTTATTCTTGGCCAATCTGGCTTTGATTTTGAAAATCCTGTGAAAGTCCACAGCATGCAGCTTCTTGTCTGGCAAATACATTTTCCATTTCGATCAATACTCTTGTTTCACTGACGTGCCTTTGAGGCCTGTCATTATCCATCCAGTTCTCTATTCCCAATTGTGTTTCTCTTTTGAAAGGGCTGTGCAGTTTAATGAAAAAGCTGCCTAGGCCGATGCAACGAGATTGGTAGAGGGCAATGAAACCAAATGAATTCCCAGGATGCAAAGTATCATATATATGATTATATAAGCTTCAGCATTCATGCGTCAGATAATAAACCTGGATAGAACTATCCAAAAATATTTTGTTCCCTGAACACTTTCTAGTAAGTACATAAATAGCAATTCAATTATGAATTGAATCAAGTGGAATTCACCCATCACTCCTTTAAGGATTTGACATTTTTCAGCAGTAGACTCTTCGGAAGAAAGAAAATAGCTCTAGCATCAAAAGCAATGATTTCAAATATTTGTTCTGCAGAATGATCTCTGCTTAAGCATGTATTACAACAGGCAGGTGGCTTGCAGAACTGCACTGCAGCATGCCATTATTGCCCCAAACTCAGAACATGACAATTATACTACATCCAGTCCTCATCTACTCAGGCTGCCAAATCCATTTGCATGCAAAGTTGAAAAGTCTCAGGTATCCTTAGCATACGCCATTGTTCTGCCATATGTCTTAGCTATCTAAATATTCCACACAGCTGTCACTCATCAATTCATTTAGAAATTGGGGAGTGATTTCATTCTAAACAACTCTATCAAATAGTAAAATAATAATTTCAAAAGTAAAATGCATACTCACTGTTAATAGAAACACACACACACACACACACACACACACTCATTTTAGTAGGCTTATAGCTGATACACATTTAAAAAGCATTAACAGGGAAAAAGACAGAAAATAAGATTCTTATTTCAGACAAGGGACCTGTATACAAACCTTTAAGCATCATTGACTAAATTCCTTCTTATTTAGGCAGTTTTTAGATATTCAGCTGAGATTCTTTTATTAAAGTAGGATTTGGAAGCATATGTTGTTTAAAATGGTTAAAACCCAGCATGCAAGAACAGCTGGAGAGAAATCAAGAAGTTTTCTTTAAAATTTACAAAAATTGAAACCTTTCTGGTTTGACCAACAATCCAAATACTAGTAACTATACTATTTCCATTATTTTTCTTTAGTCCTTGGTTGTTGTTTTTTGCTCCTGAATCTCTGTCTCTGGTTCCTAGGCAACCATGATAACATTTTTGCATATGCAACTGAAATATTCTTGATTCCAAAATGATTCTTTCCTATAAACAGGAAATGATCCTGGGACTTTCAAATGGCTGCAGTAAATTTTCTGCCAAATACTTGCAACATTATGAGCAAAAATTACAAAGATGTAGTAAAAATCTGTCCACAAAATATCAGAATGAACAAATAGCTTTTTAGATAGAAAGAATGCTTTGTGAGAAATATGCTAAAAACAACAATGTTCCACTTCTGTTTTTAAACTGAAAAATAAAAACTCAGATGTTTATCTTGAAGTCTAGAAATTCTCCCCATAATGAAGATTGTCATTTAATATTTGATCATTATCAACTTTGTCACAAAGTTGAGTGAGGTGTAACATAAAATAATCTGGAAAATGAATGGATTTAGAAAAGATGGTATCCAACATCAGATATCAAACAATTCTCATTAGACAAGTTTCATGAACATGCCATGATAATAAAATGGCCCTGCTTCTACAACTTTTTAATCCAGTCAGTCACTAATACAACCAAATCTTTTCCAATGATTTGGGCAACTAAATCAAAGTTATCATTCTGTGACTACAGAGTCACGACTCACAACCATTTTCTCTGATAAGTCTTTTGTACCACGTTAGTCTATACATCAAGTAGATTCTGATAAGTCTTCATGGTGTGATTACATCATTTTCTCTTAAACAGACAAACAGCATTGGCTGTCACTGCATAAAATCAGTTTAGAGAAATGGTATTCTGCTGATTGAAGGTCTTGGCAATGAATTCCATAATGGAATTTTTTGAAGATCAAGAATGCAAAATATAGCAATTTATAGAATTGGATAATAGGTTGAATTTATTTACATTTATGCAACATGGTTTTGCTTTGCCCTTTTGAAATTAAATGACTGGATCAATTAACCTCTTTTTCCATGTTGTCCCATAATTATCCTATTACCCACTTAGGCATATTATGAAACAAAGCCATTGATTCTTAGGCTCACAATTACTTCCTCCCATCTTTTTTTCTATTTATATTCTGGTTTCTTAGCTTCTTTCTATGCTTTTGCATATCATAGATTTTAGTGACCCATGAAAGATCATTTGATCCTTTCACAATGAAAGAATAGCTACACAGGCAGTGGGAGTATGTGTCAGTGTCTTGAATAACTTCATATTTTGAAAGTAAACCTAACAAAGATTTCAACTTAAACTGGAAATAATTCTTAATCTAATACACAGTCTGGGTTTTGCATACTGTGTCATAAGGGGGATATCGGTTGGATCGGGGTGGGAAGATACCCGGGGAGTGGGGAGGTGTTATCTGGGGTTGTGCACCGTGGTTGGGATTAGAGTTGGATGGAGGCGCGCAAGATTTCTATAGACGGATGTTGGGTGTTTGCTAGGGGCGGGTGTTAGCTAATTATTGGGGGTGGAAATGGATCATAAAAAGCTCTGAGAGGCAGATGCTCTGAGCGCTGACTTTGCTCAGAATCACTATTTGTTGCTGCTGTTGGAGGAAACCATAATAAACACGCCTTGCCACACCAGGATTGTGAGTAAAGTGTTTTATTGAACAAGTTTCAACGAACTCCAGCTGAACCTGACATATATATTGCATAGAATTTATATTTCAATTTTATGAGAAACCTAAATCAGAATAGATCCTTAGTTAAATTGTTAGATTTATGTAAGTTTATCATGGTTCCTAATACTATTAGATAAATAATAGTGATCCTTAGTTTTTAGACATAACATACTCTATGTAATATATTATAATATATATAATATAGCATATTGCCTATTCACAGCTATTTAATGATAAAATAGAAAACCTAACCCTAATCTCCATGGCAGTTGTAAACCCTGACTTATCCATTTGTATTATGTTCTTTTATTCTTTCTTCATGTTCTATTTTGTATTTATATACATTACTTTATTCGAAGTACCCAAAATAGACAACATTAATGGCTTGCAAATGTTGTAATGCATAGTTTGTTCAAACATGTTCTTTATGCAGTCTAGGAAACAAACCGAAACAACCATATCCCACCAATGGAGAACTCTTTGAGAAGTATTTTACTTGCTTATCAATCAATTAAATACTGAATAACAAAAATATATTCACTAGTTCTAGACAACAAATTAGTGAATACATTAGTTACATGGAAATGTCATCAAACATTAAAAATTATTCTACACTTATTTAAAGCTCATGAGGCTTTGCTGATTATAGTTATTTATTAGACTTGTTTCTTCTCCTTCAACTGGAAAAGAAATGGCTGCCCATCTTACCATTAGGTAACTCTGGGAAGCATATTTATATTAATTATTAAGTTACTATTTCATAATTTAATGAAATGTCATAAGTTATCTTTGTTTGATTCATTTCTTATTTATTTCTCTTATCTTCTAGTTTCTAGGGCTTATCACCTTCAACATTTGCTCTCCCACTAGCCAAACACTGGCTTATCCTTTCCTTATGGGAAGCCTCTATGCAGGACATGAGCACAATAGAACTTCCCAGTCATGTCTTCCAAGCAATAAGATTCAGACATCTATGGTATGTCAGCGGCATCACCAAGATTATTCATAGCTTTATTCTCCAGATTCACAGCATGTAGGCTGTAGCAGTATGTCGTTATTGTGCTAGTTCAGGATACATATTTTCTTGCAGACTGTTTATTGATAATTGGAAAATAAGATTTTTTGGAACATAGCAGCATTTGGTCCAAGCATTTCAATTGTAACCTCAGACCTGTTCTGCAAGAGGATCAGCTACTATTAAAACTAGTCCCCAAACTAATGTGTTTACTTCTTTAAGAATGAAGGCTAGACATGAGACTGTGCTTGCAATGTGCTCAGGGGAACTACTGAGATGAAATCAGTGGCTTTGTGGGATAAGAGATTTTATTGAGAAGCTATTTAGAAATAGAGTTCTATAGCTCTCTGTAAACGTTGTGTCAGAGAAGGAAAAAAGAAAGAAAGGAATGAGTCAAGGATTCTATGCAGAGATTCTCTGGCTTTGGGGGAAAGAAAGAAAAGGAGAAAACTGCTTGGAGTTCTATGCAATCGAACATGCTTCTATATTCTTTATCTGAAACAGAGCAAGGAGATGTAAGAAACCTTAGCAACAGGCTGTTGTTGTTGTTTTTTAAAAAAAGAGTAGAACTGTTTTCTTTCTGCAGCAAGGATTTACTAAGTCTTTTGTCAGTGTGATGTTCATATATACATAGAAAAAGAATACTTACTGTCATGATTTCAAACTCAGTCTCCCTTTATCTTAGTGATGTTCTCTGAAGTCAGAATTTGAATGTTCAAGGGGCACCCAGTCTTGACCTCCTCCAGAATATTTGTAATACCTTCCAGTATATCTGTAAAGGACAGTCTCTTAGAAGATTCTCAGCACTGAATTCTAGTGTTTGATGAGATTGTAATAGCACATTGTTCTGGAACAATCATTTTTAGGTTGCGTTTTCTGCATGACAAAAGATAAAATCTAGGTTTTAATTCTTCAATCAGAAGCTCTTTCTTTTTATAAGTTATATAAAAGTGTATACTGTAAGTTCCTATGGAGCATTAATGTTTTCAACAAGTTTCTTTACCAATATGTAAACGATGGTAACGTTCATTCATGTATTTCCAGAAAAATTTTCAACAAAAACTTTAAGGTTTTTGCTAAACCTTGTTTGATCTGATATTTAATTCTGATTATGTGGCATCAAATCATTTTTTACTCATAGCAATTGCATAGATACATTTTCTCCATGACTATCCTAATCTATTTTTTCAAGTTTCCCAATGGTGCACTCATTGTCACTACTGTATACCTGAATCCATCCACCTTGCTCTGGGTCATGCTCTTTTTCTCTTTCCTTCTACCATTCCTAGCATTAGAGTTTTTTCCAGAGACTCTTCAGTCTTCACATGTTGCATCTGAACTAGGACAGTTTGGATCTGTTTATTTGTGCATCTAGTGAGAACTCTGAGTTAATTTGTTCAGTGAGCCATCAGTTTGTTTTCTTGGCTGCCCATGATATGCCCATGATTTCTAACACCAAAGTTCAAAGGCACCAAAACTCTTCCTATCCTGCTTCTTCAAAGTCCAAATTTCACCTCCATAGAGCATCAAAGAGAATATCACGGCTTGCACAATACTCATCTTTGTAAGTATAGACTTATCGTGGCATTTGAATATCATTGCCAAGGCTTTCATAGCACTACGAAGTGCCACTCTGCAGCAAATTTCTTAACTTCTTGTTCAGTTACTATTGTTTCTGAAAGGCAGAAGCTATCCACCACTTAAATATCTTCATTGTCAATTCTAAGGTTGGTTGTTATAGACGTCATTATTTTTTCTTCTTTAAATTTAATTTTAGTCCCATTTTTACTGTACTTTTGGCTTTTAGTACCTTGCAGATCCTTTGCATTTTCAGCTTTCAGGCTAGTGTCTTCCTTAATGCATATTTAGTATATTCAACACATAGACTGAATAAATAATGATAAAGTGTGGAGTCTTGTTGAACTCCTGCCAATCAGAAACCAACATGTTTTGCCATGTTCTGTCCTTACTGTGGCTTCCTGGCTGCATGTAAGTTTTTCATAAGGACATTAAGATGTTATGGCATTCCATATTTCAGAGCCCTTTCCCCAGACATAATTGACACAATCAAAGGCCTTTCTATAATCAGTGAAGTACATGTAGGCTTCTTTTGATATTTTTGGCTTTCTCAATTATGCAGTGTGCATTGATGATCATATTTAATGTTTGTAGCCTTTCTAAAGCCAGCTTGAATATTTGGTTTCTCTTCTTCCATTCAAGGCTCTAATCTACATTGAGTGCTCCTCAGCATTATTTTTCTAGCATGTGAAATTAAGGATAATCATGATGATTATGCCTCCTTGTTTTTCTATTGGAATGAAGATTGATTACTTTCTCCACAAAGTTGATCTGGAAAAATATTGAAAAGCTCTAATGTTTGCTTGACATTAGAGTCACTTTCAAAAAAACAGTGAATAGATTTTATACAATTTTACTGTAACTTATAGTTTAGACTGATTTAATCTTAAGAAATAGCTAGATTTCATCTAATGTGAGGCAGTTTGGATCTGCCATGATCCAGCAAGAGTGAACATGGCTGGATATGCTCAATACTTGGAAAACAAACAAAGCTCTGTACTTTTAGTGATAGGGACTGCTACTTGTTTTCTACAAGTGAATTTATATTCTGCTAATGAATTGTACTTACTTAGAAGTGGCATCCATTCAACAGAATATAAACCAATTCACTGAAATCAGACATTAAATAAAACCATGTCAAACTGCACTGTTTTAAATATATCATAGTTTCTAAAAAAACCTCCTTATCCTTTTTCAATTTTCTCTTTTTTATGGTCACCTGATTCCCTAATATCTTAACATTTTCTATGCATTACCATATAAGTTGCTTCTATCATTGCATGAAGCTAACAGAAAGGTATATTGAAAGGCTATATAGAGGAAAAAAATAGAAAAGATTGTTGTTGACAGTGGGGAAAAAGGAAATCTCCCAAGTTTCTTTCAATAACTTTCTTCAATTTAGTAATCTTTTGATTTCAGCACTTCTGGCTATGTAGGTATGCAACAACTTATGATGTTATTGGCATACTGGCTGTATATACCTTTTTTTTTAAAGGCTGAAGTTGGAATGATTTCAAAGATAAAAAAACTAGGCATGAAACTTTATAAACTGTCTTTATCACATTTAATTTTCATGGGTAGTTTTTTATTTTTTTTTTACTGTGTTTGGTTTCAATATTGCATTCTCTAACAATTTCTTGGGTAGGATTTTGTTAGCAGCAACACCAATGCAGTTTCTTTCTTCCTAAAAATTTCTTCTTTTGAAATAAAAATTGTTATAAGCTGTAGAAACTTAGTTGATAGCTATTATTCTTATCACAATCTTCCAACCTCAGTGATGCCACAGACTTACAATCTTTGCAAGAGACTGTGGGAAAAGTAGAAGTTATCACAGTTAAGGTTGAGAATATTTGGAGAAAACGTGGTTAAGGTGAAGGAACTTTGTTCCCAGCGTCCTTCCCTAAAACCCAAATGAGTTGCACAAGTAAATTCACTTCGGTAATTTCCATCTAGAAATAATTACAAATTAATATTATACCAATTTTTTTTAAACATATTGTTTCACAAATTTTGTCTTGAAATATTTAAATTGAGATATTTCTTCAACTCAAAGTACATTGTTTGATCACAAAGGTTTCACATATACATGCAAAATATGTATGCCATTGTAGTATGTAAGAAGTTAATTTCATGGTGGGGATTTTACAATATGATGCATACTTAGAATTTGCTACTATTTCTTCTTATTTCAAATTGGCAGAATAAAAGGAATCATTGCAAAACATGTAGCAAGACAAATGGGACACTTTTTAAAATATATAGTAGTGCATTCTGTCTTTATCATCATATTTATAAATAATTGTACTGAAGTTATGTTGAAGGATGTGCAGTCATTCTAGTTCTTCTTGATTTCTCAGTAGGGTTTGATATAATCAATTATGGTATCTTTCTCAATTGACTGAGGTTTGGAAGTAGAGATACAATATTAAGGTGGTCTCCATGGTCAATTTCAGTCAGTGTTGATAGGAAGAAACAGGCTAGGCCCAATTCCCCTTCTTTACAAAGGGCCTCAGGGTTTAATACTCTCCCCATTTAATTTCTACACCATGACCCTGGGTTAGATTATCTTTCAGTTCATGATCAGTTATACTGAAGATAATCAGTTATACAACTCATTCCTAGGATAGCCAAGCAATTGTATCTTATTGCCTGGAGGCTAAGAGATGCTATGTGGCTATAAGAGGGACAAACAAGCTTAGATTCAACTCTGGCAATATTGAATGGTTGTTTGAAACTCCTGATGTTGAAGGTCTTCTGTTTCTTATCTGAATAGGATTGCATTGTCCCATTCTAAACTTGTTTGGAGGTTCTCCTGGACAGGAAGATCCTACTTGGCAGCTTGGCCAGGATGGCCTTTGCACACATTCACCTTGTGTGACAGGTGTTTCTTTTTGCAGACTATAATGTTTTTCTTATGGTTACTTGGTCTTGGTCACCTTGCAGATGTACAATTACAATGTGTACTACATGAGGAACCTTGAAAATTATTTAGAAGTTACAGCTGGTACAGAAATCAGCAACACAAGCATGATGGCAAGGCAGGTCATAGTCATGTAACATACATTTTCCATGAGCTGCAATGATTTCTAGTGCAGCGGCACCTATTGGAACCCATTTGTAATTCAAGATGTTATCTGCCAACTTTAAAGCCCTAAATGGCATAAAACCTAGATGTTTGAATACTCTCTGTCTCCATGGTTTCTGCCCATCTGAAAGATTGGGCAAAATTGGCTTTCTTTCTACAATGTCATGTAGCAGATCTCTGTCACAGCACTTACTCTTTGAATCAGCTTCCCCCCCAAATTTGAATAATCTCCACTTACCAGCCTTTAAAAAGCATTAAAAACCTGGTTCTTTCCCAGTTAGGGTGACCTTTTGTCTGTTTTATCCCTGAGGTTGGAGAGAAATTTTCCTGTTGCTACCTCAGAATGATGCTGGGTTTTTTGGCTTGCATTATTATGATGTTACATATAAAGGTTTTTGTATTTAACTTAATTTAAATTGCCCAGAGTCATTAGAGTTCATCTTTTATGACATAATAATTGAAAATGTGTCTTATTGTATGTTTTACTTATTTTTAGGCCCTAAGTCCCATGGGATAAATGGAGGACTATTGTTAATACACCTGGCATGAAAGTCATTTTTCATGTCAGATAGGCATAAAGACAAGGGTGAGATTCAAATTTTTAACAACCGGTTCTGTGGGCGTGGCTTAGGTAGTGGGCATGGCTTGGTGGTCATGTTATTGGCTGGGTGTGGCCAACTCAGTGTCACTCACATCGAGGCACACATCTCCTAGCCTGGCCTTTCATGACAGGGGATGTTGCAATAGTCGTAAGTGTGAAAAATGGTCATAAGTCACTATTTTCAGTGCCATTGCAACTTTGAATGGTCACTCCACACAAGCGAAGTACCAGCAAAGGAGGGGAAAAAAACTCCAGAGACGTTCCTGAGACAGGAAGTCCAGTCCTGCCAAGAATGTAATAAGGGTTAATGGAGAGGCAGTTTCTGTAAGCAACACCAGAATGTTTCTTTCCTGCTTTCCTTACAGGATTAGGCCAGTAATTTCTTCAAACAACCGATTCTCCGAACTGCTTAGAATGTTAACAACCGGTTCTAGCAAATAGGTGCGAACTGGTAGAATCCCACCCCTCCATCCCTGTATAAAGATAAAGATCTCTCTCTCTGTGTGTGTGTGTGTGTGAGAGAGAGAGAGAGAGAGAGAGAGAGATTAAAAATAGTCATAACAAGATCTGTGATTTTCAAACTTTCGAAATGTATTTTTGACTGTAAGAGCAATATCTTATTTAGTGGCTCTGGCATTTCATTCTATGCAAGAAATATCTGGGGAAAGTTAAAATCAATATGACTGTTCTAGAGAGCACTACTGACCCTCATGCTGTAATCATTCAGTGATGGATTATCTTCTGCAAACATAATAACTTTTACAACTGCAGTCATAATTAAAATCTTACAGCCAAATTATAACTCCATGTTGAACTATACTCTTGAGTTTTCATTTACTGCTTTATCCATAATTATTTTAATGTGTTATTTGATTCTGCTCTAAATCCATCATCTTAGATTAAATGACTACCTCATCATGGTGTCCACTGTGCACTTTTCAAAACATGCATGTGACATCTCTATTAGCGTATTATGCTATGCAGTTATTCCATTTAACATGACTACAAGATGGAGCCTCTAACCTGTCTAAATAAAAGCCTCAGTGAAAACTCATTTCCTTTCAATATTGGTCCTATCTATATATAAAAATACCATTTCTATTGAATATTGTCTAATTTTTCTATTAATAAATGAATTTTTCTATTAATAAATGAATCAAAAGAGCAAATGGATCTACAGACAACTCTGTTCCACTAAACTGAAAATATTTAAGCATCTTCAGATTTACCTTGAGTTGTATGTTTAACTTTCTATTTAACTGTTTTAGTTTAAATATGCATATTAATAACAATATATGTTCTTTATTGTAAATCAATCTATGAGGAAGAATTGTGGAAAAGAGGATAGATTATAATATACCCTCTTTTCCACATATACATATACTGAAATAATATCTGCATAAAAACACTTGTGTTGGTTTAGTCTAGAGTAGTCTAAAATATGGTTATTTGTGGATTAATAGATGTCAACCCAGATCAGTGGTGGGATTCAAAAAATTTTACTACTGGTTCTGTGAACATGGCTTGGTGGACGTAGTAAGGAAAGGATACTGTAAAATCTCCAGTCAGAGGTGGTATTTGCCGGCACTTAAAATTTCCACAACCGGTTCTCCAGAACTGGTCAGAACTTGCTGAATACCACTTCTGCCCCAGATATAGTTTTAGCATGTTAGGCCATCACACTAAACTGTATGATTTATTTAATTGTTTATGGCATTTTATATGATAGAGCAATTGGGTATTTTATTTGGTTGATGCTTTAGACTGCTGTGTGAACCCAGCAATAGATCTGTTATATAGCCTGTAATACAGATAGTAGAAAGAAATGAGACAATGACATTGAAACATAGTGGGCAATTAGCTACCTGATTATTAAATAGATTCAGAAAAAATTATTACAAATCCACGTGTATTTTAAAAATTATAGTTACAATTCCATGGAATCCATATGTAATCTACATCCAAACCTGACACTGAACAGTACCAAATTGATCTACCAAAATATGTGCAACCTCAGGCATCTGAGACTAACTGTTCAGATTCACTTACATCTACATGACACATTCTTCATCCTGATGTAATTTTGCTCTTTTCCTGAGGCCATACTTGGAATTCTGTGTGTAGTTCAATTCTTGTTTTAGGTTTAAAATGATTTTGTATAACTAGAAACTGCACAAAAGATTTATCAAAATGATCAGAAGGTAGGATCAACAAAGAAAGGTTACAGGTTAATAGGAGGTTCAATATTATTCAAACACAATAAACATTGACAACTTTTGCCAATAAATGGTGTTCTTATGTTTTTATAGGCCTCATGTTAACATACACATAGAATTAGGAACTATATTAATATATGACATATCGTTAGTTATATATAATTAGTCATGCTGCCTCTCCAAGTAATTCTGTATATTTTCATAGTGCATGAAGAAAGACAAGCAATTCAGAAATGACCATTGTGACTAAGCAGAAATAGTATCAGCCCATACTTGTAAAAAATTGTATCAGGCCATGGTTGTAAAAAATATGACTCAGTGGGTGACACTGCAGCTTCCAATCAATAAAGAGCTTTAGGTCCTGCAGCCTTTTCTCACGGCAGGACATGAAGTGGTCTATTGTAAAAGACATGACTTTCATGACTTTGCTTAAATCTTTTTATACCTCTCAGAGCCCAGCTGGGGAATGAAGATGAGATGCTTTTTCAGTCTTGTGTATGGAGTCTGCCTTATTTAAACTTGTTTCCAATGCCATCTGTGTCCCTTTAATTGTCACCCGCCATCTGTCTCAGGGAACCTCCCTAGTATTCTCAGTTTATGGAATCATTGGCCTCCGATAGTGGATGCCAAAATGTGAATTATGTTAATAAATTAATAAGTAGCATTGTTAGTAAGAGGATCCTCATTTTCCAATTAAACCCCAAATCTTTGTTCTTTTTATTTATTTTACTGAAGGTATGGGAAAAAATATAGAAAGTACAACTAACTACAAAAAAAAACTAAAGAAGAAAAATACAAAACATAATTGATGACAAACAATAACAAAATGGAAAACAGAAAAAGATAAGCAATCGAAGTATGAAGCCAATATATCTAATATGAAATAGTATGTAAAGATCTCAAATTTAAAAGAGAATAAAACCATTGCTCTAAATCAATCTGTGGCAAGGGGGAACATTATTTTATAATTAGTTTTAAAAATTGCCTTTTTAATACTCTTGTCCTGAATCAAATCCTTAATTTCCAGAGTAATAATTCTATTCCAATTTCTCAAAATAATTATCTTTGCAATTCCATGCACCCAACAAAACCAAAGTATGTCAAAAACAGCCAAATCCCACATTTTGAAGTATAATTTAATGTAATATTAACTTCTTTTACATTAAAAAATATGCTGATAACTGCTATATATTAAAATAGTTTTCCAGAAGAAAATGTTGATTGCTTATTTAGTATCCATGACTATCACTAAGTGTGTTGTATTTAATATTTTGTGATGAATGTATTTTTACAATGATTATGATAATGATCTATCACTATTATTGTATGTACACTGAGAGTTTATGCACTGGAGACAAATTCCTTGTGTGTCTAATCACACTTGGCCAATAAAGAATTCTAATAAAGAATATTAATAGCACACAAGACCAAATCATGAGTCAATAGTCCTTCAATAATCCATATTTTCTGTTTTTACAGGATAAGGATAAGTTGCAGGTTGGAAGAAAATAATGCCACGGAGCTTTCATACAATATCTAAGGATACCAAAGCTTCTTAGATATCCTTTCTTCATACTTATATGGCCTTATATAATGCTTTGAGATAACTTTTGAATTTTGGAGGGCCAACCTCCAATCAACTTTTCTAAGTACAGATTATAAAAGTATAAGCAGGCACGAACAATGAATCACAATCTTCAGTAAAGTATAGAAACCTTACAAAAGGGCTGACCATTTTTCTTGGCCCTATTAATTCTGACAAATATTACCATCTCTTTTAACAGGAACAGAAACATCGGTATATTGCAAAAACAATATTGTGGGTATTAGATTACCCATGTTGTATGAATGTGCAACAATAACAACAAAATTAACAGGGTTTTTTTTTAGGTTTCCAGCAATTTGAAAATGTTTTGAGGAGAGAAAATGCTAATACAGATTGTTGTTGGAGTAAATTAAACTGGTAAATTCTATTTGGTCATTCAGTGAAACTTGTCTATATTGCACTAAAAGGAAATAAAGAAAAAGATTGTAAGTGGACTCAATAATATATACTTCAAAACAGAGGAGGTATTCAGCAGGTTCTGACTAGTTCTGGAGAACCATAGCAGAAATTTTAAGTAGTTCAGAGAATCGGAAAATACCCCTTCTGACTGGCCCCACCCCCATCTATTCTCTGCCTCCTGAGTCCCAGCTGATCAGTTGGGTCTTCTTTTGTTGCCCTGCACAGAAGAATGGAGCTTAGATTAGTGGGGCGGGAAGGAAATGGGATTTTGCAGTAACCTTCCTCCTGGAGTGGGGTGGGAATGGAGATTTTGCAGTAACCTTCCCCTGCCACGCTCACCAAGCCACACCCACCAAGCCACACCATGCCAACTAAGCCACGCCCACCGAACCAGTAGTAAAAAATTTTGAATTCTACCACCCCTTCAAAATTCTAATTCATAATTCATTAAAGTTGTTCTAATAGAAAAGTTCCTTTTCTGCTCATTGTTAAGGAATGGTGGTTAAAAACATGCAAGATTAATCAATATTAGATTGTATTCTGAAACTTTTAATGGCCGCAACTGCCTCACAAATTTCATAGTCCTCTATGTGCAAACATAACTATAGCCTGGAAAGCTTCAGTTTACTGACTAGTCCCCAGCAGAAAGCTCTTTGGGCATGCATCTACATACCTTAAAGGGTTCCGGAAGGCTTTAAAAGTGTCTAGACAAGCCTTACAGCATAGGGTAGCATTCCAAGGGCACTATCAGCAAGTAATGCATATGCCCAAATTTATCATGACACAACCAGAATTGTTTAGTTTGTATTTATTTGCCATAGAACTATGTCACTTCTGTATGCATCAGAGAAGGACTGAGGAATTATCAAAGCAATGGAGAATGACCTTGGTCTGGATCTTAAAGAAGGGGAAGATATCTCTTAGTTACGACTTGTTCTCTAATACAACCCAATCTTCAGTTCCTCATATTAGCCTTCTATTGAATCTCGTTCAATTATTTCTTACAGCACATGTTAGGACAATTTATCTAGTGGTCTGCTTCTGGCCTTCATCTTCAGGTATGATGAAAAACCACATGTGACTTTCATTGTAAGATTTCACCTTCCTTCACTTGATGTTGTGGGGAACGTTCAATTCAGGGATGAAATCAGCCACCTCACACCACCTCAGGAGAGGTGGTAGGGACAATTTGAATTGGTTGGCCCCACCTATGCCCCCACTCTTCGTTTTAGAAATCGAGTCCCACCAAGCCATGCCTACCAAGCCATGCCCACAGAGCTGGTAGGGAAAAATTTTGAATTTCACCCCTGGTTCAACTCTATCTTGACATTTTATTATGGAGCAATCCCATCATGTTCTGATTGGTATCCAGTTGGGGAAACCTGTTGCAAGGGATTGTGATTATCCCATCAAGGATTCTGGCATAAAATGTCCTACAGCATTTTACAAGCAAGATCTGAACAGAACAAACATGACTTTTAATGTACTATATGTTCACTTATCAAGAGAAAAACTAAAACTCTTGCCTGGGGTGGCTTCTGTTTTTTTAGCCATAGGCTTTAGGCATTCTCATGGACTGCATCTGGTCTCTGCAATAAGCAAAATTGTGTCAGCTGCTTGAAATTAAACCCCACCTTTCTATTGACTTAGCATAGCATAGGAAATATCGGTAGAGAAACTTTATAAACGGCTTCCCAGGTGACAGTGCTTTTATGTGTTCTGTTGATGGCAGTAAAAGAAGATGAAATATTCCATGAAATTAAAGGTCAAGTTTTATATTGCACTAATTTTCTCTTTTTTCATCACACCTGCAGGGGACTCAAGATGAAGTGGAACTTTAAATGAAGAGTAAAGGGCTTTAACTTCTCATCCTGCTACTTATAAAACCAATCCAGAATGGGAATATACATGTTTGCAATGGTAAAATAATGTAGAGCTGATCTGAGCAAAGTATGAGAGAGTTGTTAAGGGGGGACTGCAGACAAGAGACACTGTCCTGTAACAGAAGTAAGCATGAGAAACAAACTCAAAATAACCCCTCTTTGATTGTGTTTTGTAGAAGATGGGACAGAGCTGGAAAAGACATTCAAGATTCTCTTATTCTACTTGCTACCATAAATACATCCCTGGCTCAATGGCTGTTTCTTGACTTGGTCTATCTCAAAGGGCAAACAATAATAGAAAGGAGACTGTTATTTGGCCTCTTAGGTCCAGTTCATGCAAACTGGCTGTTGTTTTTTAGTTCTTTTTAAGACTTCCTCTGAATCCTTGCCCTAAGCCTATACATGCACCCTCTTCAAGTAGCTGAAATACTCCTACATCTTTCAGAAGGACCTTTTATGAGGGGAGGCCAGTATACTGGGCAGCTCAGAGAGATTCACACTTACATTAGATTGGAATATAATTTCAGGCTTCTTTTGAATGTGAGATGGAAAAGGGATGGAATAAAGTTGTGCCATCACTCTGCTGAACACCAAATTACTACAGCAGCCTTAGACAATTATATCTATGGATATTTACTCATGTAGCATGACTTCATTACTATTATCTTTCTCATCTTTTTTACTACCTTCTCTTTTCCTTGGTATCTTATGATTACAAATTTTGTTGTTTTTATGTACACTGAGATGCACCAGAGATAAATTCCTTGTCTGTACACCTGGCCAAGAAACTATTCTATTGTTATTCTAAACATTATACCTAGTTTTCTGTCTTTGCAAGTACAGAAAATGAGATGATGGGAACAGACTGACTTTGTATAAAGAGAGGTGTGTGTATGTGTGTGTGTGTGTGTGTGTTGATGCAATATATTTAGGGTCTATTATTACAAATGAAGTTGGTGAAAGGGAAGAAGAGGAGCTGGAACTGGTTGTCTGATTCAGTGTTGTCTAATTTAGATAATACTTCATTATTTATATTACCAAAAACAATATCTCCATTTAAAAAAAAAAAGGTATTATGCCAATATAAACTGTGGATACACGAATGAAAACAATTAACTGTACATACAGTTCTTAATCTGGATGTTCATGTCCTATACTTACTTTCAATTTTTTTTAATAATTATTTTTATTCTTTAAAAACAAAAAATACGAAAAATCTCATTTCCATTAACAGTTATTGTGTCATTGTATATACATGTTTCTTATTTTGTGACTATACATTATTTTTATCCTTATCCTTCACCCATTCGTACCACCTCTCCCATGTCGCATAGTATTCTCGATTCTCTTTGCCTTTCAGTTCCATAGTGAATTTATCTAGTTCAGCACAGTCCATTATTTTTTGAATCAAAACTTCATCTGGTGGTATTTTATCACTCTTCCAATTTTGTGCTAATGTGATTCTTGCTGCAGTTAAGATGTGTACAATAAGGTATCTTTTATCTTTACTTAAATTCCCTTTGATCATACCTAATAAAAATGTTTCGGGTTCCAAATTCAATTTATATTTTGTAACCTCAAAAAGCCATTTCTGTATTTGATTTTTTTTAAAAAAATAAAATGTAGCTACTAACATGTTTAAATATAGCTCTTTTAAAGTGTCCTTCAGTATTGATAGTTTCTGATTATGTGCCAACAAATCAGTGTCAACTCTTAGCAACAACATATAGATTTTCTCCATGAAATAGCAGTTTACTGTTTTTTCCCTCACCAGGTTAAAAATAAAAGTTATTTTCATTCTTTTCATAGACAGCCCTAAATTTTAAAAAAATAATAATTAAGAGATATTTGGTTTCATTTTTAGAAATATGATAGCTTGATCTTAAATTTTGATATCTAGCCATGGGAAAACAAAATCAAATATATTTTGTAAAGAATTCAAAAAAGCCTAATATTGTTAAAAATGAATACAATTACAATTGTGATTAAATATCTTGGATTGTTTCATTATAGCATTTAACTAACTTATTTTTGTAACCAGGATTAGACATTAAACATATATGTTAAGTGGCTTAAAATTCTTGCTCTTGGTAAAATAGCTAGATAATCCATGACCCATTGAATGATCGTTTCAAATACAGTACTTTATTTAAACAGAATAATCATGGGTAATTAAAAAAAACAAACAGTGGAAACATGAGTGATTTCCGACTTCATGTTGCCTTTCTCATTGAATTTTCTTATGGAAGCTGGCAATGACCATCAGATATCTTCAGGGGTGGGATTCAAATTTTTTAACAACCAGTTTTGTGGGCATGGCTTAGTTGGTGGGCGTGGCCAACTCAATATTACTCACATCGAGGCACGCATCTCCTTGCCTGGCCTCTCATGACTGTGGGGATGCTGCAACAGTCATAAGTGTGAAAATGGTCATAACTCACTTTTTTCAGTGCCATTGTAACTTTAAATGGTCACTCCACACAAGCAAAGTACCAGCAAAGGAAAGGAAAAAACTCTAGAGAAGTTCCTGAGACAGGAAGTCTAGTCCTGCCAAGAACGTAATAAAGGTTAATGGAGAGGCAGTTTTTGTAAGCAACACCAGAATGTTTCCTTCCTGCCTTCTTTACAGGATTAGGCCAGTAATTTCTTCTAACAACCGGTTCTCCGAACTGTTTAGAATGTTAACAACCAGTTCTAGCGAATAGGTGCGAACTGGTAGAATCCCACCCCTGGATATCTTCCTTCCTTTCTTCCTCCTGCCCTCCAGCCCTCCCTCTTCTTTTCTTTTCCCCTCCACTTCCTTCCCTCCCTTTCATTCTATCTATCTTACCCTCTCCCCCCATCCCTTAAATTTCTTCCCGTTTTCCCCTTTACTTTGCTTGTGGAAAGTTTGCAGGGAGAAACTCGATGTGGAAGCTAGCAAGAAGTTACAAATCCAGCCAGCAAATGAAATGGTGCTGCTGGATAGAAAAGGAGTGAGCATAAATGTTCATCTAAGATTCTTACTTCAAGGTTTTCTGGAAGTTGGATCATGGCAACTTGACTTCTTGTTTCAAAATGTTTTACTACTATCCAAATAAGTATTCTTCAGTCTGAGCAGGTTGGTTAAAGGAACCCTATATATGTCCTCCAGAGAGGTTTCATTTTTCATCTAATCTAGGTAGGCTTGCTGGGTGAGTAGACAGTCATTTTCAGAGGTGGTATTCAACACGTTCTGACCAGTTCTGGAGAACTGGTAGCGGGGATTTGAGTAGTTTGGAGAACTGGCAAATACCACCTCTGACTGTCCCCGCCCCATCTATTATCTGCCTCCTGAGTCCAAGCTGATTGGCTGGGTCTTCTTTTGTTGCCTTGCACAGGAGAACGGAGCTGGAAAGTAGGTTAGTGAGGTGGGGTGGGAATGGGATTTTGCAGTAACTTTCCCCTGGAGTGGGATGGGAATGGAGATTTTACAGTACCCATCCCCTGCCATGCCCACCAAGCCATGCCTACAGAACCGGTCGTAAAAAAATTTAAATCCCACCACTGATTGGAATATATATGTTCCAACTCCTAAACCCTTTGCCCTAGGTGGGTCATTATGTGTGGTCCCCTTGGCAAACCTGTGTAGTGGTCCATCTCCGTGAATTGATGAAAGAACATCATAAAAATGGAGGGCAGGTTGTGTCTGAGGCCTCCACACCTATTAAGGGAAGGATTTTCCACCTTGGCACCAGTAGATTCCTTCACTCCTTTGTCAAACCATTTATTTTCCCTGTTCAAAATGTAAACATTATTGTCCTCCAAAGAGGCTTCTTGTAAATGAAAGTATACTTCTGATTCTGGTCCTGTGGTATTGCTTTTCCTATGCTGGGCCAACTTCTTCTGTAAAGGCTGCTTGGTTTCTTCAGTGTAGAGTTCAGACTATTCCTCACTGCAGTGGACTGCATACGCTACAATATTCTTCTGTGTTTTGGTACACAATCTTCAGGGTGGACAAGCTTCTGCTCAGTGTGTTGGTGGGTTTGAATAACATATATTTAATAAATATTTGGAAATATTTTAAAATTTAAAGCTCTCCTAATCAATCTTGCCATTCTTTTGCATAACACATTTTTAAACGATTCCTATGAGGTACAATCCATATCATGCCAGTAGTTCATCAACTTAGACTTCAGACAATGGTCCCAGACTATCTCCCAGCAGCACAATATGTGTAAGCAATCATGGGTTGTGTTATACTTTTCGCCCTTCCACTTTTCTTCTGTGAATTAGAAAGACTGAGGGAAAAAAAAACGTCTCTGAACCCCTGGGCTGTGGACTTTCTTCCCAGACTGAGATGATATGGGTATAACTGTTCTTTACAGCATCATTTGCCATCAAATATACCAGCAGATAACTGGCAATATATGTGATAAGTTTAGAAGATTTACTCTAATAGATATCACATTTGGATCAGGTCAACATGTTTCAATTCTTTGCAGTAAGCAAATAATCAAATTCCATGAATTTTGTCTTTGTCTGCTTAAAGGCTGACAGCACTGACAAAAGTAGATTTATGATTGGGTGCTTCCCAACCAGCACACATTTATGTTGGTCACAGCAACCCACAGTGATTTACTTCACAATTGCAGTCAGAACTGACATTGTAAATCTGACATGGTCACATCTTGTTTCAGTTAATGACCATCTCATTTAGCAATAGAGTTGCCGTTCCCAATTGCAGTCATTAAGGGAGGACTATCTGAAAGAGTCAATAAGAATAGGAAATTTACTCAGTATAAAGAAAGGTGACACAAGTCTTTGCTGAAATTATTAGTAGAGTGATTTAGTAGAAAAGAGAAAGTTGCTTATGCTGTGACAGACAGACAGGCAGGCAGGCAGATGACAAGAGAGCATATCAGTCAAGTTACCCCAGCAATACTTCTTACACAGGAGACAAAGCAGTTATTCCAGTATTCTCTAATCTTCAGCAACTTAATATAGACACCTAATAAAAAACGGATTTAACAATGTTCTTTGTAGAACCTGAAAGCCCGAAGAATATGTTTGACAAGTCATATTATTTCAGGGAAATATAGGCAGAACAAAATAGCAAAGGTATGAATTATACATAGAAAGGAAAAAAAACTGTTTCTGCCCAGAGATTTTTTTTCCTGGCCCAAACCACTCACATGCAAACATTATGATATTTGCCTGGACTAGAATAGGCACTATCAAGTAATATAATCAGCTCTGATTAAAAAGCAGGAAGTAAAACCATTTAATGATTTTATTTTAGCTCATAACTTTTTGTATATCTGTACTGGTATTTAGATTGCTACCCTGATGCCCACCCTTTAGTTTAGAACATTATATGTCCTAAATTTTGCTTGACCCCAATCCTGCTGATGTTTAGTAACTCCTTAAAGACTTGGATATTACCTCAGCCATGATATCTGGAGATTAGGCAACCTTGACAATGTGCTATTTCTTAATATCGTTATGGTTGTGAGAATTCAGTTAGATAAATGTCTGTGGATCTTTTCAGTCATCCAGGTCATAGTTTTCTCAAAGGTACTGTTTCAAAAGGCAGCTGGACTGTTTTTTCTTTCAGGAAGACAGTTTGCTTCTCATCCAAGAAGCTTCATTGGTTCTGGAAGGATAGTTAGGGGCGATGGAAGGATTAGTTCTAACAGGACAGGTATGTGGAAGGATCATATTTCTTTGCAGTCATCTGGTCGTTAGCACTCTCCCTGAGAGATATTGAGGTCACTTGGCTCAAGAACTATCCATACTCTGTGTGTATGTGTGTGTGTGTGCGTGTATACATATATAATTATATTCTCTCTCCCCCCCTTTCTTATACACACACACACACATGTATAGATATATGTATGAACATGTATATATGTATATACAGGGGTGGGTTTCTACCGGTTCTGTCCACCTCTGTAGAACCGGTAGCTCTGAAGAGCAGCAGACATAGAACCGATTCTATGTCTGCTGATGTTTTTGCCCACCCACCCACCTGGGCTCTTACCTGATCTTTATTTCCCGATTTTTCAACTTCAGCTGCCGAAAGAAGCACAGCTGCAGTTTAAAAAGCAGGAAGAGAGGGCTGTTTCAAAGGCTGCTTCTCTGCACGCAGTGTGTTAATGACGATTTACAAGTGGGAAACCACATCATAAAACACCGAACCTCATAAATCCCGAACCGGTAGTTAACCCTGTCGTATCCCAGCCCTGTGTGTATAGATATTTTAGAGTTTATAGTTAAATAGTTCTTGGGTGCTGCTATGCTTTTATCATTATATTATTTCTTTGCTTATTAATATTAGCTGTTTGGATGATAAACATAGGATTAATACACAAGTGCAAGATAGATGGCTTCCTTAGGACCAACAGGTAAAGAGGTCTGGACTTTCCTTTGCCCATGTCTTTAACAAACATATTTTTGTAGTTGTAGGCCCAATAGACAGAGAGGAGTCACAGAGAATAAAGAAATACAAGAATGAAAAGTAACTGCTGTTGCTAGAAATCATCTGGAATCCATCATCTAGTATGGAAAGGCTAGATCAAACACAATTGTGCTCCTCACACCTTACAAAGTCCAAAAACTGTCAGTGTTGTTGAAAAATCTATGTATCCCATGACTGGCAAGAATCTCTTGATACTGTATGAAATGCCTGCCTTCAAAATTATGATTTCTCTTGTTCTCAGTTTCTAAATTCCATTTTTTCAGTAAAACCTGTTTTATCCTTCTCCCTTGCAAGTCTCTCATTTTCCCCTTGTGTTGTATGGGGAGATATTGGCCTTCTTATCTGATTTTGGTTCCTTCTGATTTCTAGCTGCCATTTCCTCTGCCATTTTCTAGTCTTTTCATCACAGTATTAACCTGTTTCTCTTCTCTGTGTTCTGTCTTTTCACTGTTGGAAAGAAAAAGAAAAGACCCCTCTTTTATCTCTAACCTCCTTATTCCTGAAGCAGGATTCTTATTCTTGTTTTGATTCTTATAAACTGATTTTGCCCCTTGGATTTCTTTGAAAAATCATTGGTACACTGTTTATTGACAAATCCAAAACCAACATTCAGTCCTTGCCCTAGCCAAATTTGGAAGTTATTCACAGCTCTTCTGTGTATCTTGTTATCATTTAGGTTTTCAAGATTTACTACCTACATGCATCACCATTTTTTCAATCAGGGCTGTCTTAATGCATTGACCTGATGGGCACTTACCAGAGGGCCCCATACTAATCTGTGTATCTTAACCCTACAATGCACCTTGTATCATACATAGCAACTGTTGGGCTTACTAAGTATTATTGTGTTTTTCAATCCTTGTTTAAATGTTTATCATAGCAATAGCACTTTAGACTTATATACCGCTTTATAATGCTTTACATCCCTCTCTAAGCGGTTTACAGAGTCAGCATATTGCCCCCAACAATCTGGTCCTCATTTTACCCACTTCAGGAGGATGGAAGGCTGAGTCAACTTTGAGCCTGGTACGATTCGATCTGCCAAATTGCAGGCAGCTGACTGTCAGCAGTAGTTTGCATTACAGCACTCTAACCACTGCGCCACCGAGGTTCGATTGTTGATTAGTTGTTGCTGCACAGCATGTTTTTAATGCTTCAACACCAATTTTGTTGGAAGTGCCAATAAAATAAATATATGTTTAATTTTATTAACCATTTGCATTTTTATTACTGTGAGTAGTTGTCATAGGGATCCTAGTACACTGCTTTGCCTGGGGCCCATAATGTTGCTAAGACAGCTCTGGTTTCAATAAATTCAATTAATATCTCACATTTGTTTATTCTGTTTTTGCACTGGTGTCACCAACTTACCTGATGATCAGACACAAAGCTTTGATTTTTTTTCTCTGTTTTTAGTATATTCCTTAAGTCCAATTCATAACAAATTATAGATTTATTCACACTGTTTGTCCCATTGCCAGAGAATAAGATTTCTGGAGGGAAGATGACATGTCCTCTTAATCCTTTACTACCTTTCAAAGTAATTGTAGGATGTACAGTATTTCTCTATTCCACTTCTGAAGTACATTTTTCCTATTATGTCAGCTCAAAAATTTCTATCCATTTGTGCTTTCAATCCTTGAAAATGAATTACTTAAAACATATTTTTTTAAAAAAACTGTTAAGTTTCAACCAAGCAACACTTTTCTCTCTTTCCATTAGATAATGTTCTTATCCTGGTCACCTTGTACTTCTAATAAATATTGCATTGTCAAAATTATTCATCTCTTTCATTGTTCCAACCTTGTGATCTCAGTCCTTCAATCCCTTACTTGCTTTCCTGTTCATTTCGTGATCTGTCACAAACTTATTTGCAAAATTCTCCAGACCTATTATAATTCTACAATTCATTACCAGCACATTTTCACTCATCCAGCACCACTAACTATTTTCTGCTCTAGGGAAATTCAATCATTCTTTTTAGCTGTCAGTGTCCTTGCATCCAGAGCATCTCCATGTTATGATTTACTTATTTCCCTTTATTTCCTGAGGAAATCATCTTATAAACCTTTGATTTCAGTCACATCAAACCAATGCTTGTGTAAGAGAAATAACCATATGTTCTTCTTCTGTTTTCCCATGGTTTTCTTTCTTGCTTCCTCTACTGAAAAAAAGGACCATGTGTCATATTAGTTGCTTATTAACTTTAATATAATAAATGGTGCTGGATAAATAAAAAAGTATTTCTTCCTTATGATTGGCAATATTGCTGGAGTGCTTAAGAAAAATCTTCTTTAAGTTGTCAAAATTGTTTTGGCATAGCCTACAAAGAATAATAAAAATCCTTATTTTTTCTTATTTAGCATAGCATAAACTTTTACATTTGTGAAGTAATGACTCAATAATTTTAAAGAAGATTATAAATGGATCCCTTTACACAGCATTAGTGTAAGTTTAAGATTAGTGGCACTCATCATTAATGTTCAACTGTTAATGTTCACTTGGTGGTTCTTTATTCAAAACATAGATTCAAAATAAGTGAACTTTTGTTTAGCAGGAGCTGTCAATTTAGTCATAGTTACAAAGCAATAATCAGAGAAAATGGATCATGGGGTTCATGCTTTAGCAATGATTGCCCCTCTGTGGAGCTATTAACAAAATCTAGTCATTGGATCAGCATGCAGTTTTAATGAAGCTACAAGTAAACAAACTGCAAACTCATGCAGGCTAGATGTCACTTGCCTATGATGAAAGCAGCCCAACAATTTTCATTTACTATTGGATACTTTTTTAAGGCTTAGTCTTTTGAACAGAGTAGATTTGTGTAGGATTTATTATTTAGCAATAAGGTGGCCAAATATACTGTCATCCTTATGGGTTTTCTGAATATTTTGGTTTAGACATCTGGATATATCATACTAATACTAACTTATAAAAGATGCCGATGTAACAAAATATCACTACTTTTAAAATTTGCTATCTTTCATAACAATATTTTAATTCAGGGCTTTCCTCTGTTAAAATTGGTTTAATGGACTAATGATTTTGCAAAAATCTCTTTGGGCTTATTCACCCTGCCTAATTGCTTCATTGCTAAAATGGACTACCAAATGATTTGTGAGAACAGAAATGGATGACATCAGCCTTAATTCAACTCCATCCCGTTGTAATGTTGATCATCCTGCGCATTTTGCTGTTGTGGTTTGAAAGTATTCTCTTCCTCTTATATCACCTTTGTGTTTCCTATGGAATGTTTACCTTACAGGCAATCCAAGTTCATTGAAGATTTGTAAAGGGAGGAATTAACTTTCAAGTGAGCCTGTATTTACCATGGATTTGAATTGGTTCCCTTCCCCAGCCCTGTCGTTATGATTTTTGTTTAGGTAAAGAAAAGGGTTGCATGTGGCAAGGCAGAAAGATGATGATGATGATGATGATGATGATGATGATATTTTCCTGAATACCTAATCTTTAAAGTCTATGTTTTATTGTTTTTAGAGTCAAAAAGTGGATAGGTGAGAAGAAGGTTTAAACTACCAATAATGTGACATCCCATGAACACACAGATGATATTTGAAGGAACAGGTTAATTTCCAGAACTGAAGCACAGACAAGTTCAACGCTGCATCCAACCTAGTGTTATTAAAAACTTTCTTTCTAGTGTTACTTTCTTTCTAATACATTTTGCAAATGGAATACTTATTTCCAAATAATTATTGAAAATAACTGTCTAGTTTTTAAAACTAGAGAAAAATTGAGTTGAGATCTATTTTGTTTATCACTTTTGCATGGGCAAAATGAGTCACTGAATGGACACGAATATGTGTTGCATTTTAAATTCTTTCAATTTGTGGACAGAGTATTGCTCAGAGTTGAATCATCCTTGCTGTGATGTGTTATAAACAATAATGAACAATACCAATTAATAAATTAATTTTAAAAAGCTATACAAAAACTGTTATCTCAGGCAGACGTTTTAAATGTTGCTGCTTTTCCAAGGGTAATCAATAAATTACTGTAGTAGAAGGGAAGTACTCAAACTAGAAAACGTTTTTTGAGCAATGCTTAGATTTATTTTTCACTGCAAAAATAATGAAACATTCTGTCAGCGGCATTTAGGTCAACCTATTCTTGAAGAAGTCTATTTTTTGTATATGCTGTTCTACTTTGTGTTCTATCTCTTGTCCTAAACGGTTGCACATGCCAAAGTTCTCTGCTGGAAAGCAAAAAACAAGCAGAGTTTTGGGATACATAATCCCTCGCCCAGACTTTTTGTTACTCTTTAATGGCCACTATCTTTGTCTATTTTGGATGCACTTTTATAGGAACGAAAAGAAACCTTTGTTGAGTCTGCAGTCTAAGCTAACTCCAAAGTTCACCCCAACAGCGAGAGGAAAACATTATATATGAATCATTGGTACCACCATCATGCTGCTAAATCAGCTGGAAGAAGGGAACTTAAATTTTACATGCTGGTGTTTTCAATGAAGCTATAAAGCTACATAATATTTTCCCTATAGTGGCCATTTAAAACAGCATATCACAGCAAAAGCCAAAGTGTCACTTTCCCCCTTTATTTACAGAATGAACAGCATCTGGATGTCACTCAGGATATACTGAAGTGACCAATACTTTCCAGATTACAATAGACTAAAAATATACCCTTTATTTCCAATTGCAATGTGTATTGAATCAAACTATATGGTGACTTGAGTTACTATAATGTGCCTGTACATAGCCTTTTGCTGAGAAAATCAGCAGCAAGTTTTCTTATCTCTTTAGGACCTTCTAATAATCTTCATAGATTCTTCAGTTCAGATATATATACCTAACTCTGACTGGTAAAATTAGCTGATATAAGTAATATACCATTGTTTGCTATTGCTGAAAATTGAAGTTGCACCATGTGCCTAAAAAAAAAAAAACCAAATCTGGGAGCAAGCCCAGTAGGAAATATTTCATATCCACATTAATACCCATTGTTTTGGTTTGTTTTAGAGTTGCTATTTTTCTTACAATATGTCTGACTCTGTTTGATATCTCATATCCTAAGGCTTTCCACCCACCTTCATTTTAATAGTGTTGTCATCAATTAAAACTCACAAGTCACATTCATTTAAATGCAAAATGTTAAAGAGAAAATATACGTGTGTCAACCAATGTCTCATCATTTGCCACTTTTCATTCTTTATATTGTGACTGGCATTCTATAAAATTTTAAATTATTTGCACGAGAAAAGGGTTGCTGTGTTTATTTCCATCCTCCTCTAGTTGTCTAAAACCATGACTGAAGGGCTAGGAACAAGTGGAATTTGCTATAGCAGAAATCTACCCTTCCCAGTCTTTGAAAATTATCTTGTTATAAATATGTTTAAGATAACATCTCTAAATAATAGATTCTATATAACTATGCAAGTCTTCTAACAAACAGAACCTTCAAGAAAGAATTGTGTTCTTAATGGTACTTAATATTACAGTAAAAGAACCCTCCATTTCTTGAACATGAAAGGAACCTTCATTCATTGAACTTTAAATTTCACTAATCCTCTTTTTTTTAATTATAGAACTATTATCCATCTAACCTTTTATGTTGCCAGGCAACTCAAATGCATCTCTGCTCACAAGGTTGATCCACTTGTCACCACTGAACATGAACATTTCCATGCAAAGAAATGATTTTTGTACAAAATAATACTTCTTGGAACTAATATTATTTTCAGAGGGTATAGTAATATAACTTCTAATGAGTGTATGAGTTTGTGTGTGTGTGTTTCAAATGTCTAAGCATGTTACAGGATATAATGAAACTACATTAGAAAAACAATCCCCAAGGTCACTTTACTTTGTATCTAAAGAATTGGGCTTAGATTTCCAGTTTCATTATGCCACATGAAAGCTTGGAAGGTTTTAAGTTAGGTGAGCCAAACCTGCAATCTTAATTCTAAATTCTCTGATAACCAAGTTTGAACCAAAATGCTCTTCCCTTTCACTACCCAGTTTGAGATTTTCTGAATTTCCAACTGAAAATCTCAAAAGGTTGCCATAGTGGAGAATTTATGAAACTTAGAACTGAATTATTGGACTCTCTGAGATTGCTTCTCTTGCAAACATTACTGGGAAGCTAACATTATCAGAACATGGGGGAAATGGAGTTTGCTGGCTGTTTATATGTTGTAGCTTGTCTTACTAGCCTTGACTGGGTCTCACTTCTTTGAGTCCCAACTTCAAGAACTGCTGTGTTGTATTACTATAATGGCAGGATGTACCTGGGAGGGATGAAGAGTGCTGGAAGTATATGGCAAGGATATATATTCCCAACAGGCTCAACTAATGTGGGAAGGTGGTCATCTCAGCTGCCCAGATAAAGCAAGCAGTCACCTACATTGGGCAGCATTATAGAAGGCAATGACAAACTTCTTCTGCACCTTACCAAGAAAACCATTCGATAGAAAATATAAAACAATTGATAATATTGGGCTCCTCAGGTCAGAAGGCACTCCAGAAGAGGAGGAGCTAACAGTATTGATGACATTACTAAATTAAAACCTTTTAAAACTCTGTTTGCAGATGTTGCAATGCAGGAAGAGAAAAAGAAAAGAAAATCAGGCGTTACAAAGGCAGGATTACAATAGCAACATGGAATGTAAGAAACAAAAACATGGAAAATGTAACACAGTAAAAGATGAAATGAATTACTGTATATTAATATCTTAGGCACTCATGAACTAGGATGAAGTGGAATTAATTCAATGTATGAGGAATATATATTGAGGGAAAATGGATTGGAATAAAATAAATGTTGTTCCAAAATTTGAAGAAGAAACATCAGTAACCTAAAATATGCTGAACACATTACCTTGACAGTGGGAGATGTAAATGATCTGCAACCTCTAGTAACAAAAGTCAAGGAGTACAGAAAAAAATAGGATTAAGATTGAACAGAAGATAAAACTAAGTACAACAGGTAGAACAACTAGCCTTGAAATCTACAATAAAACTATTGAAGTGATAGATAGTTTCTGCCTTTTAGGATCAGATATCAACAGTCCCCCAAAAAAAATCAATAGTCCAAAAACACACTATGGGCTACAACTTGGTAGAGTAGCAAAGAAGATTATAAAATGATATTCAGGTGCCAGAATATATTTATATATACAAAAATCAGATTTATGCAGACAATGGTTTTCTCTGTGACATTCTAAGGAAATGAAAGTGGGACTTCGAAGAAGCAGGATAGAAAGACTACTGGTGCTCATTAATTTTGGGAAAGACTCCAGAGAATGTCATAGAAAAACTGAAAGAGTGTATTCCTAAACATAAATTTTCAATACAAAGAAAACAAACAAGCAAATTATTGAAAAAAATTACCCACATTTCTCACTCAAGGCACAAGTGACCAGGTTCACATTATCATATTTCGGTCACCTTGTCTGAAGATTTAACCTCTCTGAAAAAGTTTTAATGCTGGGGAATGGAAGGAACAAGAAGAATTGGACAACCATCAGCAAGGTTTGAGGTCTTAATTACATTCAGGGATAGGTGAATCACTGGAAGATCTGAAAGACCAGTTTCAGGGCAGATTATCCTGGTGAAAATCTATCTATATGGTAACTAAGATTCAAAGCTAACTTGATAGCATATAATCAATCAATAACCAGATCAACTTGAGAATTCCTACTTCATGTGTATCACTGCTCACTTAGCTTTCAAAATAAGTTTTGTAGCCTCAATCTTTTTAATATTTATCTTTTGTCTTTGATGTTTTTTTCCTGCTGTATTTTACCTTGTTATTAATGTTGCAGCTTTAACGTTTTATTTTCCCCTTAAACATTTTTTTTAAAATATTCACTTATTGCAAGCCACCTAGAAAACTTTAAGTTATGGAGTGCCATGCAAATGTTGCAAGCCATAAAAGATTGTTCCCACATTCTGGTTTGTAACAGCTATGAGTGCTTTGGCTGTTGGACAGTATAGACATGTAGTAAATAAGAGAAAATAATGCATGGCATCTGTAAAATGAAAAATGGTATGCTCTCAAAGAGCATTTTACTTGTCAGCCAAGTGGATGTGATAAATGGGATCACATGCACCATTTGCATGCTCAACAGTAGTTAGCAGGCTCAGCATGATACACTCTGACTGGCAGGCAGCCAGCCAGTGCATTTAGTCACTGGCATTCAATATACAATACTGTGATTCAAGCAACTGAAACAACAATAAAACAACAATGATATGCGCTCTTCTATTACATTAAACAGTGAGAAGTGCTTTATTTTTGTTTGGCTTTCTTTGAGGAAAGATCACTGGAGAGATTACTTTTCATATTATTTAAAATATTTTGAATTATAGCTACATCAGGAGCGCAGAATATGAAGTTCACTGCACAATTGGTGTAGCCCAGTGGGATGTCCAGTGTGGCTCACAATTCCTATAGCTTTCTCTGTTTCCCATACATCACTACATTTTCTATTTGTTCTCTTAAGGCTGCTATCTTTTTTCTCCCCCAGTTTTCTTTGATTTCCATCACAATTCCCATCTGTCCCTATATCTCCACCAAGACTAGCATTTGTTATCTAGTTGAGTAATGAAATGTCTGCAAGAAAACAAGAAACTTCAGAAAGCACTTTATTTTCAACCCTGAGCTAGAAATATTCTTCCTTATTGGTATTCTTCATCTCATCCTTCCATTCCTACTTCATTTCTTGGTTCCCAATCTCTTCATACCTTGGCCCTGCATTAGCTCTTCATTACATGCCCCGAGTCATAGTGGATATTTGTGGCTGTAACACTTCTGGAAAATAAAATCAATTGAGCAAAAACAAACTCGGTATATATTTCTAGATAATTGTGTATTGTATTCAGCATCCTGGAAAAACCTTTTTCCTAGATTTCTTAACAGCATGAGATTTGAGGCTGAATTTTAATAGAAGTTGCCAAAACCAATTCAGTGTTTGCTTCTTGAAAGCAAAATCTTCATTCCAGAAATGTACCTGAATCTTCAGAGAGAGGAAAACTTGCTTGAGGAGAAAACTGACTGTTTTTACATGATTCAAGAGATAAGCATCTATGGCTAGAATCAAAGGATGCAGAATAGTATATATGCATAGACTGGCTGTGAAAATTACTGAACATATGATTGTAAGAGCCCAGCCCTTCATTATGCTGGCTGGAATATCCTGGGAGTTTGAAGCCAGACATTTTAAAGTTCCATGGCTAAGAGATACTGCCTTATAGAGTAGATGCTGGATTTCCTCTTCTCTACAAGATATGCCTGCTGCAAGTTATGCCTGCATCTATTAAAGCTGTTTTCATTAATAACCAATGTGGTAGACATTGTGTTCTTGCTACTACTAAAGCATCTTTTAACTGCCAAGATGCTTTTCCACATGGAATAAAAGCTGCCATATTTTTTTTTTTAAATTACATTTATATGCCGCCCTTCTCAGGAGACTCAGGGCGGCTTACAGTCTATGGAGCACCATGCTAAGTGCTCAGCAATAGCCTTCATTCCATTGTATATGCCTGCTTATTAGTAGGGCTTTTTGGCCCCCCCAAGCGGCATTTTTACAAAGTCAGCTTATTGCCCCCAACAATCTTGGGTCCTCAATTTACCTATCCCGAGAGGATGGAAGGCTGAGTCAACCTTGAGCCTGGTGGGATTCAAACCTGCACTAATTGCAGGCAGCTTGCACTAAGTGCTAGATGATTAACAGCCTGCACCACCAAAGCCCTTATTGCTTAGGATTTCAAGCATCCATACAATTTGAGCTGGTTATTTTGTCTACAGATGGGAAGAAAAAAAGATTGACTTGCTTTTCATGATGAGCAGAATCAAAAGCTACCAGAAACAGAAATTAAATTTATTTTCATTTACCCATGAGCAAAAGAGCAAACATCTGACAGGGAATGATGAAGCCAAGATGATTTTATATCCTTCGGTTACAAGACAGGACTGGAATGTAGGGGGAAAATTAATGTATGTGACTTTCTCTGCCCAAGACAAAACACACACACACACTAATTGCTGCTGTTCAGTCAGTTTTAAAATCAGAATATTTGCTTGTCCAACTCAAATGAAAATTTCACTTACTTGTTTACCATCTATAGAGATAACTGTGACCTTTATAGCTACAAACCATGATGGAGAAAGGTCACATCCTCAAGGAAATATACCCCTGGAGATAGATTCAGCTCCCACTTGGTTATTTTTCTGAAAAGACCTGAAAAGTCATGGTTCTATCAGAGGACTTGGAGACCCCAAGGTGATAGGGAGCCAATTGAGTTGTTTGCTTGATTGTGTTTGCCACCAGTGTGGGAGGGGAGAATTTGGGAATTTAGGACTTTTCATTTCTGTACAGTTACCCAGAGTCACCATGTGTGAGTTGGGTGGTTGTATAATTTTGCTAAACAAATAAGTAAATCATTTAAGATTTTCTGAAAAATGGGTGGGGAGGTAGCATATACTGAAATTCAAATCTGATTTTTAAAAAAAGTCTGTGCTCTTTCAACATGCAATCTACACACAGTATATATGTACTTTTCCACCACAATAAGAAGGCAGAACTGTTAATATGTGCCTTTTGTCAACTTCAGGTAATATTGATGTGGTATAATTTTAAAGAAGACCAAATCATATTTTAATTTTTTTAATATACCATATCCTTACATATACATTCATCATCCTATGCCCTTTTGGAATAAACCAAACCAAAAGGCAATAAAAAATAGTAAGCAAAATGAGAAAAAAGAAAATGAAACCAAATCACCAGGTGGCTATGGATACTAAATTTGCTTCCCATCCTGACTTTAGTTAATCAAAGATTTTATATCATTCATTTTAGTAAGATCAAGAAAGAGAAGCCTGATAGTACAGATCAGGTTTGTCACATTTTAGCCAGTAAGGAACAAATGCAAATAAAGCTCAGTTTTACCGTAAGGATGTTAACAGTCTTGAATCTAGAGACTACAGGTTTGTTGCTAAGCAATGTGGTCATTAAGTGAGATATTACATGATGTGAAAGATTCATGGCCCCCAATGTGGTTAAGCAAATCAGTTACAGTTATTTCATGAAATAACAAATCATTGAGAGTTGTGATTTCACTGACAGACTCTCCATTGACTCTGCTTGTCTCAAGCCAGCTATGAACCATCATTACACCGAAAGGTTGCTAAACTTGATAGTCATTAAACAAAGACTACATGTATTTTGCAAGTCAGCATTCTGTCTTCATACCCTGACCTAAGGGAGATATACAGTATACATATTCAGGGGGAAAAACCATGCAATCAAACCAATATTTTTGTATTGGCTTACTTATTCATATCATGCGTCATGATGAGTTAAAACTACAGTAAGTCATTCCAGTAATTCATTGTTATAAATGTCCTTAAAAAAACAACAACATGAATTAAAATGTTACTTGTTTTACGTGAGTTTCCATAAGAATGTTGCCTTACTAACAAGCTAAGTGTGGTGAAATCTCATTAGCAACTTGTTTTCCCAAGCTAAAGCAAGAGGTTAGGAAAGCTTTCCATTTAAAACTGATGGCCTTAAGAGAAATGCATTTCCTCGCAGCATAAGATGAAAAAGATAAATAAATTTTAGAGAAACTCTTAAAGAAAGATAGCACAAAAGTTTCTGAAAATTATTAGAACATTTGGTTTAGGGAAGCTTCTTAATTCCAAGGCCAGTACATACACAGAGATTGATACAATTCATTGTTTGTTTGTTTATTGTTTATTCCAAGGCTTCAAAAAAATTTGTGGTTACTCAAAAGCTGTAACTTTTCATTTTATTGTTTCATTTTTTATTTTGCTATTAAAATGAAGCCTATTCATATGTCAGTGTTTGTTGATATGCAGAAGTCACTTTACATTCTCAGCTACTTTCGAGAAAATCACTTTGATTCAAAATCCATTTTATTGTAAGCCAGACAAATTTGTACATCAAATCAGGCAGTTTCACAACTTGTCAAACATAACCTCAAGTCTTTCATTCAGTGTTACTATACTACTTTTGGTTGTCTGTATAAATGATCTGACAGTTCAGATAAGCTGGAATGACTAGAAATATCTTGTGGACATTTACCTACTTACTTACATGATGTTAAAGTTTCCAAACACAATGTGGTGGATCAAACTATCACCACTAATTTGCACCACACAATAATTTGCCTTCAGTTCAAGCAACATATTTTCCTGTTTCTATTATTCATATGGTTTTGTGGACATCTATAGCAAATATGTGAAGAAATAAAAAGTGGAAGGTTCTTTGGTAGAATTGATGCCATGCATAAATGATTCCTAATTCTCAATTCAGTCTTTCATGAGTCTAGACAAGTTGCTGTATCAATGCAATGATGGCTGAGCAGATGACAAAACGTATAGGCCTACCAGAACTGGTTGCAAAAAATCAGGCAACTGCTTAATGGCAATAAATACAAATGGCATTTTAGGACCAAAACAGATTCCTTACATTGGAAACTAACCATATTCAAATCTAGATAATGTTTGGATAGAAGACTGTCATCTACTAGACTGCTAGATTAAAAAATTGAAAGAGGAAATGGCATCTCATTTTTCTAATGCTGTAAGAAAACCAAGCAATCAAGTTCAACTGAAGGAAAACTTTATTCTTTTAATGTAATGAGTTGTTTGGTTCATAAGTTTTGAATCCCAAAGTTTAATCTATTTACACGGTATTACTAACTAAAGCATAGAGGTCCATCTATTTTTATATCTATTTTAACTTATTTTCAGCAATGGCAAATAAGATATAAGAATCAGATCCACTTCATATAGGAGTTTGGAAAAAGACTTCTATATACCCATGAAGTAGACATGCATTAGACATAGTTTTAAAGTACCATATATTTGGGATATTGGAATACTCTTTATTGTCCAAGTATGATTGGACATACAAGGAATTTGTCTCAGTTTACATGTGTTAACTGCAACATGTGCACATGTGTTGCATGTGTTCTCAGTTTACACACAAACAACAAAGTCATAGGTCATAGATCATAGAATACAGTCATAATTCATAAGATACAAACAGGTGATAAATCATAAGATACCAATAGGAGACGGTAGTAGGAAAGATGATAAGATGACAAAGATGAGAAGATGAAGGAAGGTTTGGGCATTTCTAAGATCCCAAACTAATATAGAAACTTGAAAAATCAGTGTTCTTATTCATGTGCAGATTCTTTAAGGAGACAAGAGTCTTACTAGATGCCCTGCAAATAAGACCCATAACACAAAAAGAGAACTGAGCTGTGTATGGTGGAGCTAGGGGCTCATCTTTGTGTTTTTTTCCTGTCATGCTTACAATGCCAGATGCCAAACATCTCGAGACAACTAAGAGCAAAGAATTAAGGTTGATGACTGATCTTGGGCTAAGCACCATCCCTCTGTCTAACTTACTTAAAACAGTACAATGTGATGATAAGGAAATAAAATACTATATGAACAGCGTTCTGAATTACGTCTGTGCTTAAAATTATGTTCCACTTTAAGCTCTGGCCTCAGTCTAAGCCATGGCATGATCTCATTTGGATTGAACTGATTCCTTTGATTGGCCAATTCAGCATGGTCAATCCTTTTCTCTGGTGGAAAGAGATCTCTTTGCATGCATGGCGCATGTGCAGAATCCCCTTTCATCACCTGGACTGAAGCAGCATGGATGCGTGAAATATACCACTTCAATTCACTGCATTGCTTCAAAGGGATGCTTTGATCAAAACTTTGTTTAATCAAAGTACCCTTTGAAGCTCTGCATGAGGCTGCTCTGGAGGAAAGGCGGATTGTAAATGAACATGTGCATTGGTCAATGTCTGAAAAATATCCATTTGTTCAGCTTAAAAATGAACCACAGAACTTGGCAATGTTTTTGCCACATGGAAGAACCAAATGCCATGAAATACCTATGTATTTCTGCTCATTTCGGCAATATATCTTCTTTAATCTATTCCTAACATGCAGATTTTCTGCTTCCAGATTTATGAGTGCTGTTTTGGGATAATAGTGGGGACTAGGTGGTCACAGGATGTCTTTGCAACTGAATTGGAATACAGACAAACAGGTATCTAGGGCATGGTCAAAAAAGTCAAAATGGTTTCTCTGCTGATACAATGCAAGCTCCACCTGTTTTTATGTGCAATTCAATGCATATAAAAATATGGGTGGAGTCTCATCACAGCTGCCACCTGGACTTTTTTTATAACATCTGGCAGATCTAACTCAATACAGTTGTTTTCCTACAAGAATTAGCTATGAATATTTAAGATTCCAGTGGATACACACTGCTAATTTGATTTTTAAACATTTCATTTTAATGCCTGAAGGAAAGAATGTTCCCGACTAATATTGTACAGTATTTACTTTGAGAAGAAGCCTCATGGAGTAGATGAAAAAAACAACATAATTGGTAAAACAATGTTAATTATGAATGCAAACACAAATGCTGAACTGTAAAAGTAGATTATAGTGTTATGTGCTGATTTTTTTGTGTGATTTTGTTGCTTGTGTTATTGTGTTTTTAATTCTCTTTGCTCATTATTTCCAAAACATTTTTTGAATCTGCCAACTATAACTTTTATTTTGAAAAACTAGAAGCTTGTAAAAGTGAAATATGGGAGTTTTAAAATATCAGAGACTATTGATTAGGAATATTTGCCTTTGAATGGGAGTCCTTAATCAGATATACCATCTTTATTTTGTTTTTATTTTGCTTTGAATGCTAGAGTTTTGTTCGCTCATTTCAGGTTTAAGATTTAAACCTTATTAAGCAAACCTTTAATCCAATGAATAGTTGGGTTCATTTTTCTGTCCACGACCTTGTGATTGTGTTCACAAAGGAGGGAGGGACATGAGCAATTCTAGAGATGACTTGAGAAACAAGCCTAAAGCTGTTTTTGTCAAATTGTATGCAATTATTATTGTTACTTTTGCAAGCTAGGCCATTCAAAATGGCTTGCCTTCAGAAGTTGTAAGTGCTCCAGCACTGATGGCTTTTGAGAAGGGATTGGAAAGCCACTTGACTGGAATGGTATAGGGTTTCCATTTGAGCAGGGAGTTGTACTAGAAGATTTTTAATGTCCCGTCCATCTTTGTTGCTCTGTTAACAAACTGGGCACGATTTGGCCAGCTCTGGCAAAAATAATTTATTTTATTTTATTTTTATTTATTTGATTTGTCAATCACTTACAAGATAATAGATATAAGTATAAGAATACAGGAAATAGGTACGAATAAATGGGGACAATAGGACAGGGACGGTAGGCAGGATGGTGCACTTATGCATGCCCCTTACAGACCTCTTAGGAATGGGTGAGATCAATAGTGGATAGTTTGAGGTTAAAGGCAAGGAGGTTAGTGGATGTAACAACAGAGACAGGTGCATTCCAGGCATTGACCACTCTGTTGCTGAAGTCGTACTTTCTGCAATCAAGTTTGAAGCAGTTTACATTGTGTTTGTATTTGTTGTGTGCTCTTGTATTGTTGTGGTTGAAGCTGAAGTAGTCATTGTAGCAGATAATTTTGTGTGCTACACTTAAATCTAACCGTAGGCGGTGTAGTTCAAGGTTGTCCCAGCCCAAAATCTCAAGCCTGGTGATATAGGGTATTCTGTTGCGAGCAGAGAAGTGTAGTACATCACTTGGCTACGCAATTAAACACAGCTCCCTTATTCGAGAACTTTTATCTGGAGTTCTGCTTCTCAAGAAAAAAACTTATTAAGATGACTGGTCACACAGGGACTCCTATAATTATCAACGCTGATCACAAAAGTCAAGCAGGTGACCTTTTCATAATCTCACTATTACATTTTCTGTAGCCCTTCTAACCCTTATCCTGTAACAACCGCTTCTCATTACTTCTTAATGTTTTTTTTTTAGATTGTTAGGTGTTTGCACATCTTTTGTTTCACATCGGGGGGAAGGGGGGAATTTCCATGCTAGTTAGACTTCTAAATTCAACTAGAAAGAAAACAAGATGGCAAACTTCATGGCAAGAAAGAGAAGTGGCAATTGAACTTTGGGTAGAATTAAACCCCTAAGTTCATCATTTCTGTGTGCTCAAACAATATTTCAGAATGTGAATAAATGGTAGTGAAGAAAGGGATTGTGAACTTAATGCCTCGATATAATGACAACTTTCAATCTGTAGAAGAAGTCTATGCTCAAGGGTCTTGCTATAATATGACTTAACTTTTACAATGCATTCACACCTGTCCATTTAGATTTACTGTTTTAGCAAGGCATTACTGAATCTATGCAAGTCAAATACACATTTTCAATGAGTTTCATTTTGTTGCATTTCCCTGCTATTTGCCACATGAAGACATGTGGAATTCTCTGTATAATGTAACCAAAGAGGTCTTTCTGAGTTTGGGGTAGTTTTTGTGCAACATTTAATAGGAAATATTGCACTTATATTCCTGAGAAGGTATCTATAAAATTTTAGGTAAGATAAAGGAAACTTCCAAAAACAATATGAAACAAATACTTGGAATCTTTGCTCTTTAATTACTTCTTAGCTGGGCCCAACTAGTAGATATATTTTCCAAAGGCTTTTATGTTTTGCAAAGTATTACAAAAATGATATCAGCTGTAGTAAGAAGTATAATTAACCCTTGATACTTGCAATGCAGTAGTGCTTACATTTCCCTCCATACATGTTGGGAAATACCCAACTTGTCAGTGGGAAGAATGAAGCATGGAGCTAGCCTAGAGTCACTGTGCAATGATAAAAGGGCCAGAACTGGCTCTCCTGAATTCCTTGGAGGCTTATGCCCAAGAGAAAGCTTCCAGACTGGGGAGATTACAGGCAGAACTTAATAAAGTAGTTAGTTTGAACTCTGTACATTGGACCTGGTTGCTTGTGCCACACCAGATGAAGAAGAAATTCAACATACCATGATAATGGTTATGAATTACTACTAAGGAGAGTTGTGCAGGGAGCCTACAATAGATAGCCCTGAAGAATATCCTGAAGTAAATTCTAACTGGCCTGATGAGTTGGCATAAGCACCATAATTTCTAGATGGGAAACCAGTTTTTTCTTGCTTTCTGTACAGGAAATCTTCTTAAAGAACAATTGTGCATATGTAGATAATGCAAACTTTGTTTCGATATTCCTTATTGAATATAGCTGAAATTTAGGGAAATAACTATTCACACTGGAATCACATTTATTTTGCTTGTTTTTTCCCAAGTGCCTCCTTTATTTCTAATGAAATGTTCAGAGTTCCCCCACCCTTTTTTAAATGAAATAAAGTGTTCCAGCTTGATTGTTGATTTTATTCATTTTTGTTACAGTGTTTCCCCAACAAACTATGCATCTATGTTCATAGAGGACAATAAAATGGCATATAAAAATTGTAATTAATTGAAATAAACTGACATTAGGAACAAAAAAGGTTTTATTGTTAGGTATAAAGTTTATGTATATTAATGCGATGCATTGCTAATATGACTTCTGTTTAGAAATTTCTGATTTGGTGTTTTATGTCAAGAGCAGAAACCCATTTCATTTTTAATTAAAGTGAGATGGAAGAAACTTTGCTTTGCAACAGATGCAACAGAGGAAAGCCTCATATGATACTTTCTTAGAACTTACACATCAGATTTAACTAGTAGTTTCCTTGAATAGTTTCTGAAGGGAAATAGCAGTTCTTAAATGACAGGTTTAGTCAAGCATCCATTAAGGGTAAAATTTGGGATTATACTTAAACTCAGACTGGAAATTGATAGAATATTATCTGCCAGGCTTTGTTTGAAGTTAGAGTATGTATGTATAAGGAGATAAAAGGGATCATAATGTACTAGAAAAAATGTATAAAAACTCCACTTAATTTACTGGAATGCACCACTGGACAAAATCTACTTTGCCAAAGAAACATTTAAAATAATTCAGTGATTAGTGTGATGCAATAAAAGTATTTGAATAAATCACATATGGGATATGCTTATTCCTCATTTTAGCCTTTACTACAAAGAGTTTTTCCTAGCCACAAGTGATAAAATCAACTCCACTTCTAAAAGATTTGTATTTTTTAAAAAACTGTGTTTCGGGATCATCTTATAAGAAATGACTATTTGGCTTTAAATTAGTGTCTCAATCACTCCATCCATTGATTAGGGAGAAAGAGGTACATTGCTATTCCAGCAAAAACAGCCCCTAACTAAAACAACTCAACTTATAAAGGAAAGAAAGGTTGAGTTTAGCATTTTGCATTGAAGTCTAGCCTTGAGAATTGTATTTTCCCTATAACATTCCGTTCTGTCTCTTGCATTTTGATTTTTTTTAATTGATGTGACTGCTTTGTGATGCCATAATTGAAAAAAGGAAGATAATGGTGATGGTGTTATTTTAAAAGTGAACTTATCTTCTTTCTTTCATGTATGGCAGTCCCATGAATTTTTTTATCAGGAAGAGAAGAACGTTATTGCTTCTTTTTTAAAGTAATAGCAATGTATAAAGAAATTGGTTTGCTGAAGAGCTCAGGGAGGTGAAGCAGCAGAAGAGATGCCTCGAGCAACATCGGCATAAATAAGGAATGAGTATGACTGGATATGGGAAAGAGCTCAAATTTGATCCTAGGCTATGATGGCAAGAATGGCAAAGTGGATTTACTTCTCTGCTCTTATTACATCTGCAGATAGCTGCCTCATAGGGAAAACCAAGCAGATCTAGACTACTATGAAGAATTTGCTCATCTTCTGGAAAGTAAAATTGCTGGGTAAGTCCAATGGAGACGGCAGGTGTTATTTAGGACTTGTTTGAGCAGATGGATCCTGAGATGATGGACAGAGTTCTCTGTGCTATTAGCCTGACTCCTGTAGATTGGATACTGTCCTGCCTTGCACAGAGGTAGACTTAATAGCTCTGTAAATGCAGATAGATAACTCAACAAAGCTTCCATAACAAAGTTCATTTATTGGTACATCAGGTATCCTCGTAACTCACATTTGTGATGAAATTCCTCTTTCAATGACCAATCCTTTGTATATCTGCCTTGCACGTGGAAAATAGTTATCTCCTAACCCATCTTGTATCAATAGAAGAAAACGATGTTATCAGTAATGAGTGCAGGTAAGAATGGAGGGCAACCTCCTTCAACACCTTGAGGGTCAATTTAGTGGCCAATCAGGATTACAGATGTGGCCACGTGATATGAACTACGTTTCCCAGGATACCCTTACCTACATTTCCTATGATGCATTCCCTTAAGGGGACAGCTCACAAATCCTAAGTAACTAACCCATTCCATAGACTGGCTGGGACAGCACAGATACCTTATTAGCAAAAACTGCCAGGAAGCTGATGAAGTAGTGAATGCATTTTTGAGTGAGGGGTACCTACTTTCTATCTTGAAAAAGTGGTGATCTTCTCAACTATTACTTGACTTAACTATTTTGGACAAGTATTGTCTACTAGACAATCTTCCTTTTTCAGGAAATGTTATTGAAAAAGGTGGTGGAACTGCTACTACAAACAATCCTGGATAAACTAGATTAGATAATTCCAGTTATCAGTCAGCAATCAAGCCTTAGTATAAGGTACTTTTTCTGGATAATATTTGGTGGAAGCAGGATAATGGGAATTTGACATTCCAGATCCTGCCAGACCTTTTGAAGCTTTTAGCACCATTGACTAAGCAATTTTTCTGAGATAGATGCCAAGTTTGGAGTAGGGAACCTATTTTGCCATGACTTTTCTTCCTCAATTGTCAGTTGCAATAAGTGAAGACAGGGAGAGATCAAACTCTGAGGCAATTTGTTGTGAGATGTGACAGAGTCCTTTCATCTTTGCTCAAGTTCTGTGAGTAATTTATGACAATTTAATTTAAGCACATAAGCCTGTTAATTGCTTCTGGCTCTGCCTGCTTTTGATCAAAGTTTGGTGTGGAACAGCTATTAAGCAAGCTGCATTTGCTACCAGTTAACCATTGGATGCATTCAAGGTGGTTGTATTCCATAAAGCCCTACATGAAAAATGCCTGCTTCTCACTGTCATTATCCCCTCTGGCTTGAATCTATTTAGCTGGTAAGATCTGAGAGATCGATTGCTGAAGGTTCCTCTGACAAAGAAATGTCTTCCAGGGCCTCACAAACACATACACATACACACACATACACACACACTGTATTCTTAGATAGCTGGACCACCTCTTCTTTATGGGCTTCAGAAATACTTTTCTGGAGAATATTTGGGGACAAATCAGTGGTGGGATTCAAAAATTTTTACTACCGGTTCTGTGGGCATGGCTTGCTGGGTGTAGCAGAGGAAGGATACTGTAAAATCTCCAGTCAGAGGTGGTATTTGCCGGTTCTCTGAACTACTCAATATTTCCACTATCAGTTCTCCAGAACTGGTCAGAACCTGCTGAGTACCACCTCTGGGACAAATATAAGATTAGCATTCCCCTTATTGGTGATCCATCAGCCTGATCTTACAATTAATATGTTACAAATATTTTATGAATATGTTACAATGAATGGAACAATGGATGGAAGAAAGGTAGGAAATCTAGATATAGATACAGATAAATATATGACATATTTAATTGTAACAAATTATTTTACATTGAAAATTGTTGATATAAAAATCCTTTTTAAGTGCCTATATTAGCATTAAATGTTCACTGGACCCAGCAGCAGATTCATGGTTGTGAATTTCATCCAAGACTGACTAATTCTGAGGTAAGTCACACTACTGAACAACCCAATGTAATGTGAAGGATATTCACAGAAGTGGGATTCAAATTTTTTAACAACCAGTTCTGTGGGTGTGGCTTAGTTGGTGGTGTGGCTTGGTGGTCATGTGACTGGCTGGGCGTGGCCAACTCAACATCACTCATATCAAGGCACACATCTCCTCGCCTGGCCTCTCGTGACTGTGGGGATGCTGCAACAGTCATAAGTGTGAAAAATGATCATAAGTCACTTTTTTCAGTGCCGTTGTAACTTTGAATGGTTACTCTATACAAGCAAAGTACCAGCAAAGGAGGGAAAAAAACTCCAGAGATGTTTCTGAGACAGGAAGTCTAGTCCTGCCAAGAACGTAATAAGGGTTAACCAAGAGGCAGTTTCTGTAAACAACACCAGAATGTTTCCTTCCTGCCTTCCTTAAAGGATTAGGCCAGTAATTTCTTCTAACAACCAGTTCTCCGAACTGCTTAGAATGTTAACAATCAGTTCTAGCGAATAGGTGCGAACTGATAGAATCCCATCCCTGGATATTCAGCGCATCAAAGGACTGGAAAAGGAGACTAAGCAAAAGATGAAATTGGTGTATTTTGTTTTAAGTTGCCATATTGGGTTCTGTATAACATACACTGTCATAAGAAAAATATTTTAGTAAGCTCTACATAATGTAAGAACTACATAGGAGTGCAATTAGACCTCATTATTTAATAAACATCTTATACATACTTTCAATTCATGGTGGAATGTTTGAAATTCTCACAGCTGAATAACTCATTGTATTGTGATTTAGCATACTTATTCATTCATTTGATTTATACTCTGATTAGTAAATTAATAAAGATTACTAAAATAAACTAAGAGATGGAGAATCCTTGGTGGAAACAATACCTTAATTAAGGAACTATCAAGGAGGAAAACTACACCGCTATCAACAATGGCAGAGCAAGCTACTGGATATAAACAGGGAGCAAAGCCATACTTACTAGCATTGATGATGTTACCTAGCCAAGCTCAAAGAACACCAAAGAATTCATAAACTAGTGGAGCCACATTCCTCAAATCTAGTTTCTAACAGAGTTTCAGTACCAGATAGTGGCTGAAAGCCTGTAAGAGAAAAAAAAAATAGAAAAAAACAGTATTCAGATGAATCTGGAGCTATGAGGCCAGCATGGTTGTAAGGTTATAATTGCATAGATTTCCCAGGCCAGGCAAAGGTATCTTCAGTAGGAGTGTTATTACTATAGTTTGGATCTGTTGTTGTGTTATGTTGCAGTGAAACCCGATAAAGGAGACTCATGGTTGAACTGTGGGTTCCTTGGTGCTCTCTGAATTTGTTTGTTTTCTTGCAGATGTTTCACTACCCAAACCAGGTAACATCATCTCTAGCACTGCTGATGTTGTCTAGTTTGAGTAATGAAACATCTGCAAGAAAACAACCAAGCTCAGAAAGATTGTTGCAGTGTAAATTTTCAACGTTTTTTCCAAAACATTTGTGAGGGGAAAATTAAAACTTTCTTGTTTCAGTACATGGATGTCTTGAGTTTTTTGCACTGCATTTCCATAATTATAGCAGTGCTGAAATTTTACTATTCAAATTTTGAACCCAATATTTCTGGTTACCCTGCCCCCACTGTTTGTCCACCAGAATGTCTCCTATTTGACATTTCTGCTATTTATAATTGTCTTATAATTTTGCTTTGATCATTGTGTAATTGGCAAAAAAGAAAGACCAAAGGAATGGTTTTTGTTTTTTGTTTGCCAAATATGGGTAATTCCTAATGTTAAAGGCTGTCAGTACAATGACAGTCATATTATGTCTTACTTAGAGTGAAGCATCCCCTTTGAAAAAATACTATAAATGTTCTTTTATTCCAGTTTCGTATTTCTCAATTTATAAGGTGATGACTCAAGACGTACTGGAGACTTTCCATATTGGGTAGAATCCAGATTCCTACTTGCCCAATGAGGCAGCTGCTTTGTGAGTTTATTGCTTTTTCAAAAGTCAGGCCTGTTTGTAGAATTAGGTTGGGAAATTACTAACATTTACCCACCTGTGTTTGCAATTTCCAGCTAGATTGGACAGGATCACAGATATCCACAGCTATAAGCCTGAACTGAGATGTTGTTCGTACATAGTGAACATAACTGCTTTCAGAAAGAGCATCAGAAGTAAATTGGCATGATGGAGCATATGCTCTCCCGCTCTATTTGCCTTGTTACTGCATTGTTCCTCACACATTTGGTTCAAGAAAATGCAGCACATTACAAACAAAAAGAGTGGAAAGTTGTTTCCTCAAAAATAAAAACTGTAAAATCGAGACTTTTGGTTATTAGAGCTAAGCATATTTTGGGACATTATAGAGAATCCATAATGAGACTGGTTTTAAAAATAAAACAGCAACAAATCTTGCATTCCCCCTCCTCTCCTGTGTTGTAACAATTTAATATCGCCAGCATATGATGAGAATCAGAATTATCCCTTCTCCACCCACTACTTACAATTTCTTTCCTTCTGATTTCAGCACCTTTTTAATGGTGTTAAAACCAATTAGTAAAACATTGAAAGGTTTTGCAAAACCAAAGTTCAGCCACTGGAGAACATTAGTGCATCACCTACTCATTATAGCCACGAATACATATCATCTTTGATCTGTATGAGAGAAGCTAAATTCACAAACATGTTTTCTTTGGTCACCTCATTGCCTCTTAATGGAAGTAAAATTTATATTGCTAATTACTGAATTGCAGACAATGGAAACAGCGCACAAAAACAAATAGGAAAGATTAAAATCAATCTCACTTCTTTTGCTCACATTTCTTTTTATAAGTACATAAAAAATAAATCTGCCTATTAAACCTCTGAAGCAATTGTTTGAAAAATGACTTCCTACATCTATTACACATTTCATTAACATTCTTTTTAGACAAATTAATCTGTGCAACGTGCCCTGTCATTAGTCTGCCTTTGGCTTTCAGTTATAGAGCCAGTGATTGAAATTGTCTTCATTTCCAGGGTGGCTGTAGAAGGAAAAGAAAGAAAGAGAAATGAGACTTTCTCTGCACCTTTTTTGTCTTCTTCCACTTTCCACCAGCTGATGCCCAATCTATAGGAAAGCAGGCGGTTTTTCAATATTTTTGGGCACAGAAGAAAAGAAATGCTTAAATAGTTGGATCACATTTCTTACAGCTGTTTTTTCTAAAATATAGTTCCATCTGAATTTCCTCCACACACACATACACCTCTTTTTAAACTATATATACTTCAGCAAAATCGTTGAATTGGCCTACTTTTTTAACATTATGATTAGGAATAAGAAACAAAGACTACAAAAATAACATGAGATATCAGTGGCAGTAATTGATTAAAATAAACAACATAGGATATTGTAATCTTCAACTTTGTAATTGGGAAATACATTCCCCAAAGGTATGGGCCATGTATGTTCTCATCCCCAGATGGAAAGGCTATTTGATATATTAACTGGAAATGATGGGGAAACATAGGCAGAAAAATTCGGAAAGTGCCTTGCTGGAAGGGTAGAGTTTAGATATCCCTTCTACAGCAGTCTTAGAACAGATCCGAAGGTGAGACACATAGAAATACTTTGTTATGATTTTGTTAGTAACTACCTTTTCACTTGGCTACCTTTTTCACAGGTTCAGTTTATTAGACATCAGTCTCTCTGAAGACACAAGCCCCTGTTGTATTAATGACAAAGAAGAGGCTTATACAAAAATGTATTTGTAAAGATATGAAATGCTCTTCTTACAAATGCTATTCAGACAAAAGCTTTAGGGATTCTGCATTTCTGCGAGGAAACTATGGCTGTTTAAGGTATTTATCTGCTTGGCATAAAATGGGGTAATTGGGAAAAGGAATATGAACAACACTGTTGTCTTTCTCAGTTCACTGAACATTAACCATAGGTTAAAGCTTTAATTATTGAATAATTATCCTTTTAAGCATAAGATAATAGGTATGTGTTCAAAACCTTCTGTGGCTCTGGTGTTTTGATCCAAAGTTTACAAAGCTTCTGATTCATTGAATTCATTCTGCTTATTTCCCCTCTGCTCTCTGTTAGTAAACTGAGAGGAAGTATTTCACTGTTTATTTATTAACCAAAAAGCCACCACAAAATTATGCCAACTGGTAGAGTTGAAGAGTAAAGTCATTATATAGGAAATACTAAACACAGCCAAAATCAAAACAGATGGATGATGGCTTATATATTAAATGTTGGTTTCGTTATCATCATTTTAGCTATTGTCTATTTTATTTATTTATTTATTTATTTTAGGTTTTATATACCGCCCTTCTCCCGAAGGACTCAGGGCGGTGAACAGCCAACTAAAATACATGTAGATTGTCTATACCCTGCAGGACGAAGGCCTCTTCTGCATGTTCCATACTATTCAAATATAAAATGTTCTCTTTTTAAAGATGCTATATGGGCATCTTTCTGGCTACACAGATTAAGTGAGAAGATCAAATCTCTGATCTATCACCTCAGCATCTTATCAAGAACCTTAAGACCCAGGCAGAAATGTGAAGGGAGATATTTCTACATCCCAGCATAGAGTTAGCCACATCAGTTTATATCTTTGATGGTCACTGAGCAAACTTCATTCTTCAAGGGAAAATATTAGATCACAAGGCAAAGTTTCATCATGATGTTCCCAAGATTAAACCTGCCTCAATTTATTGAATTCATGAGCAAATTTTCTGTACAATATTTGCATTATAACCATCACACATTTTGCCTCTGCTAGTATCCCATGCTAGCATCATTTTATTTTCCCTCTGAAACTATAGTCACAACTAATCCAAAAAAGGGAGCCATATGTTAACTGGAAAGAGGCTACTTCATTTTTCCAAACAAAGAATATGAGCTCAGGGAACTTTCACGTACACTGGAGTGAACCTATCAAAGGATTACCACAGGATTGTCTGCCATATTCTCATGAAACAGCAAGCTATTGTTACTATTAGTGCAAAGCAGTAAGCACTAAATCCTGGGCAAAGTTCCTGCTCAGCTTGCAAAGGACCAGTTATGGAATCTGTTGGTCTGGCATGTGTCTTTCCTATTTCCCATTGCAGTGAGACATATGACACTGAAGCCTTTTGCCAACAAGGCACTAACCAAAACCAACAGATCTGAGAAATACTCTTACCATAATCTGTATTTTGTCCTTCATATTTCAACCTGCCCATATTGTCTCTTGCTGATCCATCCAAGTCACCCAAAAGGGACATCAGAGAACTCTTGCATTACTCTGCAGAATTGGAAGAGCTGCACTGTTATATAAACACAGCTGTTCCCTTTGCGACTGCTGCCATTGGTTGCCTAGCAATGGAACTCAGCAGCAGACTGCAGTATTTCTGAGAAAGCAATAGTTAGGCGGAGGCTTCAAAATAGCATGCCATGTGTACTAGCTTATCCTCTGTTATGTTGGAAGAGTGGTTGATATAATGGACTGTGAGATAAATGGGAAGAAGTTAGTATTTTATTTATTTATTTATTTGTCAATTGCTTACAAGATAATAGGTATAAGTAAAACATAGTTATGAATACAGGGATACATATAAGAAAAATAAAATATAAAAGAAACAATAGGACTGGGACAGTAGGCACATTGGTGCGGTTATGCACGCCCCCTACAGACCCCTTAGGAAAGGGGTGAGGTCAATAGTAGACAGTCTAAGGTTAAAGTATTCGGGGTTTGGGGAAGAAGCCACAGAATCAGATAGAGTATTCCAGACATTGACCACTCTGTTGCTGAAGTCGTATTGCCTGCAATCAAGTTTGGTGCGATTAACCTTGAGTTTGTATCTATTGTTTGCTCTTGTGTTGTTATGGTTGAAGCTGAAGTATTCATTGACAGGTAGGACATTGCAATGTATGATTTTATATACTATACTTAGATCGGACCGAAGGCGGCGTAGTTCTAGGTTTTCTAGGTCTAGAATTTTGAGTCTGGTGGCATAAGGTATTCTGCAATGAGTAGAGGAATGAAGAATTCTTCTTATAAAATATTTCTGGACTTTCTCAACTGTGTTAATATCAGGTACGTAATGTGGGTTCCAGACTGATGAGCGCTATTCAAGTATTGGTCTAGCAAATGTTTTGTATGATCTCGTTATTAGTGTAATATTATCAGAGAAAAAGCTACCTAAGATTAGGTTAACAACTCTTAACGCCTTTTTGGCTATGTAGTTACAGTGGGCTCTAGCACTTAGCTCATTTGAGATGAGTACTCCAAGATCCTTGACAGAGTTTGGATCATCAACAAGGTCTTAACTATTCAGCCTGTATTTTATTTTCTGATTTTTTTTGCCAATATGTAAGACAGAGCATTTATTTTTTGAGATTTGAAGTTGCCATTTGTTTGACCATTCTGATACATAGTCAAGGTCTTTTTGAAGGGTAGCAGTATTGTCTGTGGTGTTGAACAGCTTTACATCATCAGCGAAGAGAACGCAGTTGTTCTTGATATGATCACAGAGGTCATTTATGTAGAATATGAAAAATGTTGGTCCTAGAACACTGCCTTGGGGGACAACACTGTTGACAGGTACAGAATTTGATAGGACGCTCCCAATTTTGACCATTTGTTGTCTGTTTGACAGGAATGCTTCTATCCAGTTATGCAGGTGACCAGAGATACTGTAGGATTTTAGTTTTAGTAGTAGTTTGTTGTGTACCACTGAATCAAAGGCTTTACAGAAGTCTATGTAGATTGCGTCTGTTGCTTTGCCCTGATCGAGTTGTGAAGTCCATATGTTTTTGCAGTGTAAGAGTTGCAGATTACATGATAGTTTTTTCCTAAAACCAAATTATTTATTGGAGAGTAGGTTGTTTGTTTCTAAGTGGAGGATGATGGATTGGTTAATAATTGATTCCATGACTTTACAGGTGATGCAGCATAAAGAGTTTGGTCTGTAATTTTCAACTAGGCTAGGGTCTCCCTTTTTGAAGATGGGGATGACTGCTGCTTGTGACCATAGTTTTGACAAGGAGCTGGTCCTGAAAGATTTTTCAAAGATTATGCTTAGAGGTTCTGCTATGGCAGTGGATAGCCTTTTTAAGAAGAATGCACATATTCTGTCCGGTCCAATAGATAGAGATGATTTTAGATTGCATAGTGCTTTTTCAACATTGTCTTCTGTAAAATCGATATGTATTAGATCATTGTAGTTGTTTGTGGTTCGACTAGGAAATACTGGGCATGATACATTGCTGTTTACAAATACTGAGCCAAAGAAAGTGTTAAAGAGGTTGGCTTTAATAGTGTCGTCATTGCAGTCTTTATCATTAGGTCCTTTCAGGGGTGGGATGGACCTTGAGTCGTTTAGTTTGTTGTTTACAAAATTGTAGAAAGCACGGGTGGAATTGGTGCGTAGAAGGTTTTCTTTTTGTTTAATGTGATAATTGGTGCATTCAGTTTTTATCTGGTGGCATAAATTTTTGTATTTGTTTATGTGCACTCAATATCTATGTATTATTGTCTCTATTCAGTGGTTTCTTGAGCACCATTCCACTTTTCATTGCTAGTAAGACCCAGTTGTTAGAGTTTACATTTTCTCTGAACTCATATATACCATATGTGTTGGCCCCCAGAATGACTTACACATTTAGACATGTACACGATACTATATTTGCATCAGCTAATGTTTATTTACATTCAAAGTGTTTACTAACACAACCATTGTTGTGGGTCCAATCCTAATAATGATATGTGCATAAATAAAACTAGATGGAGAACACCTCTGCAGATGTTGAAGGACATCTGTAATCCATCGGAAGGAAAAGCAAATAGATGCTTCAATTTTATATGTACCAGGAAGTCTGAATTACCATAACTAATCTTTTGAGTAAGATTGAAGTAGGTGGTTACTTCTATCTCCATTCTTCAAGGAACTGAAGATAGTCCAAGCAACAATTTGGACACAATCTGTATTTGGATTTGTTAACATAGTAAACAAATCCCACTCACTAGTAAAGAAACCTATGGGGATCTACTCCTGGGACTCATGTGGGACCTAAGGAATGATATTATCACCCATAAGACTTCCTCAGGTCTCTTAGGTCCATATTAAGTCCTCCAACACAGAAGTATCTGAAATTTCATGATCCCCAGAAGGTATTATTGAAATATCATCTCACTGATATCCCATGGGCTGTCTGATGGAGCATGCTTGCCTCTTGATAAATCTTCATTACATTGTATGGTGACAGATAGTCCAGGCGAAGTGGGGAGGAAATATGAGCATCACATCCAACTTCTCCTGTTGATTCAGAGTTTTTCCCACCTTAAAGTCCATAAGTACTGTACTGTGCTTGACTGTACTTATTCCTCCCTAGCCTATGAAATTAGCTATGTATGGAGGAGATTACAGTATTTTCAGAAAGTTTATCCATTCGGTTTGTTTGGATACCTTGGAGTTTATGGTACAAATGTGGTACCATAAACTCCAAGGTATAGAGGAAACTTCTCTAGACTAATGACTAAAGTCATTGGGGTATTGAGGTGCAGACTGACTCTCATCTATAATTGATCTGCAGTCTGTGTGTAGATGAAACACAGATATTATGGCAGGATATATTTATATTTATTTACATATTTATTGTTTTAATTGTATGGCTGTGCACCGCTCCGAGTCCTTCGGGAGAGGAGCGGTATATAAATAAATATTTATTATTATTATTATATAAACTGAATAAACTAACAAATAATCAAATACCGGTAAGTACACTGAAATCCCAAAGCTTCTTTATATATTCAGTGATGCAAATTTTGGTTTGGTCTGCTGCATTTTCTGCTTCCTTTTCTCAGATTTTTCGGCGTCACATTTCATAAAACGTTTAGTTTTAGAAAATTTCTCAGCTGTAAGCAGTTCTTGATTATTGCTCAGCTGTTTCTTAACCAGTGGTGTTGTCCTTACCTTCTATGGGAGAGGATTACCAGCCCCTTTCCTTCCAAGCACTGACTCAAACTTCACTTGTTCTGTTGAATCTTTTAGACAACAATTCTACATAATTTAGTGGAACTAAATGATATGTGTAGATGTGAGGATTACTGATGATTTTATTCATACATGATCTGTAACATTCTGTCTCAGTCTTGGCCACTGTCTGAGCAGCAGCTTCCTGGACTTGCATATTGGTTCATGTTGTATACTAGGCTGTACACTTGATTCTGAATCCTGATCTATATAATGAGTTCAATGAATAGACAACAAGTCTAGGGTCATTATGGAATTATTTATCTAGATGCTGTCATAGATATGGTGTCCTAGTGTAAGTCTGACTACCAAAAATGTAGTTATTTCACTGAATGACATTTTATTTTTTTTCCAAGGGATTGTTTACTACCTTTTACTTGTGTCAAGAATGTGCAACAGCATCTATGTGAAAACAGTGGGAATTGGGAAGCTGCAAATCTGTGTGTTTGGTCTGTGTGTTTGGTCTTCTTCAGTTCGGTTACTGTTTTATTTTATCTAAAGTGACATCAACATTATTCTGTGTCAGTTAGTAGATTGCAAACCTAGACAAAATCTGAGGAACAGGCATTTTTAGAATAAAAAACATTGGTCTAATAATTATTGTAGCCATTATTGTAGTCCAAACTATTACCACTGTTGGTATAGAGATGATTTTTTTTAACCTGTTGAATTCTTAAAATTCTGAATGAAATAAACTCAGAATGGAAAACCCTGTTCTTTTCCTGTTTTGCCATTTTGTATTAGTCATCTATTTTCATGCTTCCTTTGTGAATTTATAGGCTCAAAGCAGAATATTTATTAGAAATTCTGTAGTGAGATTAAACTGTTGAACAGAAAGAATACAGAAAATCCTTTAAGACATATTGGAGAGAACAAGCATAAACATATGCACTTAAGCATAAAATATATGGTTCTAAAATAGCATTTTTGTTTTTTCTGTCTAACGAAGAAATACACAGTCATCTGTCTTCTTCCTTGATACTTGATATTTATAATACTAAAGAAAGAACTGCATTGCTGTATTTAAAAAGTACAACTCCTGATTCATATGCTCAGATGTGTATGTAGAACACACGTCAGTGTGATGCAACTATCCCAGATTGTAAAGATGGAATTGTTTGAAAGTACTTTATTGATGTCCTGAACTCACACGATACCATAACAGCATTAAGCAAAAGCAGTTACTGCTAGAGCAGATGAGAAACAACAGCTCTGGAAAAAATTGCTGATGAATTTGAAGGAGGGGGAAGAAGAGTTGAATAAGGATAATAATATTGTTCCTCAACTTTCATGCTTCTTCTCGTCTTTCTGCTCTAAAAAACTGAGCAAGGGTATATGCCAAAGTCTTATCTGCAAAATTTTGAATGGTTTGAATAAGGAATGGAAACAATCATCAGTGGAATTTTTCATTATCTCAGATATAGAAATTCTCTATCAGAATTTCTATAGAATATGAAAAGTAATAGGCTGCAGAAGAACCCATTTTGGATTTTTGTGTTATTGTTCTCTATTGATTGGCAATGGCACCTGTCTCAAATCTTTCTAAGATTTTCAGAGACTTACCCAAATTTTGGCAATATTTCAGGTTGTATTAATATATTTGACAATAGAAGAAATAACCACAAACTTTATACAATACTGTAAGCCACATTTGATATGCATATTTAATAATAAATGAGTATGTTTTAAACATAGTTGAAAATCCCATAGTATTGTTAGCAGAATCATAAAACAATTTGTTTTGTTTTTGTGGGGCGGTTTGTTTGTTTGTTTATGACACACATAAAACATTCTATTGGTTGGCAGTTTCCTAAAAAATACATTAGATGCTTTTGGACAAATTCAAACTTGGATGTCAGCTCTCTATTGCAAAGATTATAACACATACAACAAAATATTTGTTAATTCTCTCTGGAAGTAATATAATGGGAATGTGGATTATCATTTGTACTATTTGCCATGGTTACCAAGCAGGTTGCTCCCCTAAAATGATAAATGAAAGGCAACCCAATCATACAGGTAATTTATTTTTAAAAATTGAGAACACAAAGTTACATCTGTGCAAAAGATGCTGGGTTTATTCATCATGTACACAGGTACAATCAGTGAATTTTTAACCAATTCAGACTAACAAAAGAACCAAATTGAAAAATGCTGCGTTTCCAATAGTAAGTGCTATTGGAAACTATGATTATTCTAAGACCTCTGGCTTAAACTGAAAAAGTGGATATGCAGTGGGGAAAGGAAATGTGCTACATAGTCCCTCTCATATATACACAGGCACAAAAACAAATGTTATCCAGGAGAGTGCAAAGTATTGTGAAGCAGGAAAAGGAGTGGAGATGGAAGAGGAGGGGTTCAATTAACTACTGCCAACTTGCTCACTCTTGGCAGTCCAATATCTTTAGAAAGGATAAGATAAATTTACAGAAGCAGATAGTCCACCTCACATGGTCATCAGATCTCCCACACTTTGCTCAGCTTCATATTCATAAATATCAAAAAAGCTGTCTGGAGAAAAATTACGACTCCCCAAATGGAGAAAATCACAAGAGATTAGTCTAAAATTGCATAGAGCTAATGCTAGACACTGCAAAATTATTAGTGGACTAAAATCCCAATAACTATTAATTTTGGATAGTTCCCTTTGATGAGTAAATAGTTCAGCATCCTGGCAAGTTAATGAAGGAGGAGAGAAGGAATTCCCTTTTGTTCTTAACTGTAAGATCAGTATGGCAAAACATTGTAAAACAACATTGAATGTTGCCATCTTTAAAAGATTAGCATAATCTATTGCCATTAAAATTATATCTTAGTTGTACATCAAAGCATAAAGCCCTTAGTCAGGGCCTTTTTTGAAGGAGGAGCAACAGAGGATTAGGTATTTGGGCCTCCATCCCTGATAAAAAAAAACTATTTAAAGTATGTTTCTCTGTTTTAAAGGATAAAATAAAGCACCCCTTTGCATGCGGGTCTGTAAAATTAATCCATTAAACAGCCTCGCAAGAGTTTGATCAGCATTTTATATATGACTTCCCCACATCCCCACTTATTGAGCCAATAACTTCATTGGACAAACAATTACGAAGGAAAAGATTGTAATGACTTTGAAAGCAGATGGGGAAGCTTAAATTAACATTTTATCCCTCCTCAGGCTTCTTGCAATCTTAAAAAGGCTCTGTCAACAAGCAAAGAGGGAGGCAATTTCCTTAGGCAGCATATATTGTAGGGAAGCAAAGATAGCACTGAAAATCTTAATTGGCTGCCTTGGCATTGCCTTCCTATGTGGGGTGCTAGCTATGGTGCTCAGAGCCTCTGAACTAGAAAAGTGCTACAACTGTAGGAAAGGATATTATCTTATGCAATAGTGGACAATATCTGTACCTTGTGTGTAGGATGAGGATGGAAGTTCTTTCTCTGAGCTTCTACTGAGCTTAGTAATGGTTGGTTTCCAACCATTTTGTTACCAGGGTAAGTAACAACTTCAGTGAAATTTATACGATGTCAGTGTTGGTGTTCTTTTTCTGACTCTGACCCTGACATTCTCTAAATTCTGCTGAAGATGTTATATAGTCTGGTAATGAAACATTTGAAACCAACTTATAAGCTCGGACAACAAACCTCCATCCTCATACTATCTTATAATCAATGTGGAAATAAGTTGGCAAAGGACCTGATTATCTGAGAATCACCCATCTCTCACAGTTTCTGCTTGATCCATGATCTTATAGATTTGGCATGCGCCAAGTCCAATAGTTAAACAGGATCATCTGATGGGACTCAGGAAGCTGGGTTTCTCTTTCATGGTGCCTGCCCATTCTAGAGGATGGAATGTTGGTCAGTGAGTAGAAGTGTTGTTTTCTCCTTGCTAGTTCTAATTACCAAAGGGAAAACCACATCCCCACAACACTGGCAGGACAAGTTACTGTTTATAAATGGGAAACAAACCCTACACTCACTAGCACTGTCAAATATTGATACATCTTCAAGCAAACAACCATGCTCAAAGAGCACCCAAGGACTTCACAGACCAACCCTCAGCTGCATATATTTTCTTCTATTGAAACAAATAAAATTCCTCAGTTAGCAACAGCTAGCATCAGTACATGGCATACATGAAGTCACAAAAACTTAACTTGTCCCTCAAGCTATCTATCCAGTTTGATTTTCAGCTATATTGATTGTTTTATTTGGTATTCCTGTGTTATATTTCAGAAAATGTTTTAATATATATGTTTCTTAATTGTTCTTACTTGTTGTAATTCTATTTCTTAATTGTCACCAAACGCAACAGTTCTTTTAATGGAAAAATCAGTAGAAATGTTTTCAATGAAGAAATATTTATCTTTTCAAATTGTCAATAAAATGCTTTGAGGAAAGTCCGTATTTTTACTCAATGATCCACTGAATTTGCTCTGATGAGTATTAAAACTGAGGCTATTGGAAGCTAGCAAGAGACCAGAAAAAGAAAGAAAATAAGAAATTAATAAGAGATCATTTTTAAAAAGCAAGTTGAGATTTTGAAGATGCTGAATCCAACCTGCTATGTTAAATACACAGCACAGAGTAATCCAATTAGCTCTATATATTTCATGTGAGAAGATATTTTAAAATTGATATTTTATGTATATATTCATACGAGATACTTATTTCTGATTAATTAAGATGGGCTTGTATGATTTTATTGATACTATAAGAGCTTAAAATTACACAATTATTAAAAAGTCAGATATTTACTATGTCAAGAAGCTATCACACAAGGAGGATTTCACAGCAGGAGGAAAAACTCTTTCTCTGCCTATAAGGGTGGATAATTTTGAAACAAAGAAATGGTTTTAGCTGAGTAAGACAGAATGGGACTTGAACAGTACTGTGTCTTCTTTTCTGGGTTTTTTGGGAGGCGGGATAAGGTGGAGAGGTTTAGTTGGGATGTTTGCTTGTTTTGTTGTTAACCACAATAAGCCTGTTTACACTACAGCTATGTACAGCTATATCTAGAATACCACAACATCCCTGACAGAGAGCCAGAACTCAGTTTTAATACTTTTAGCAAAGGTCATCAATGGATATTTTCTATGCTTGTATCTGGAACTGCGACAGCACACATCATCACAATCTTTTTACATGAAAATAGCCCATGAACCCCACACTGTTTTATTATTGACAATGGCAACATTATTGTGAATGTGAACATGAGCATCATTCTGCCCACTTTGTTATTTCAAAGGAAGCGAGAGTCGGATATGTCAGGAAAAATAAATAAAAAAGGAACGGGTTCCTTGAAAAGTATGCACTGGTAAAACAAGAAAAGATGGGGTCAGGAATAAGCAAATGCTGAATGGTTTAAAATTAAATACAAAGGAATGAATGATAATAAAGAAGCTTACTAAACTTGGTTTGTACATAAAGAGGCAACAAACCAGGGTCACATCGCAATAGCAAATATGTAAAGACAGAATGGATGGATTGATAAGAAAGAAAAAGACTCAGAATGCCGTGGTCTTTTCTGTTAGAAGGGGAGACAGCAATGTGTGTGGGTGTGCATTTATATATTTCTGGCTCAGAATGGTACAAGAGGGACAGGATAATTTCTAAGACCCTGAAAAAGAGACTCGAAGTTTTAAGAACAAAAAGGAGCATATGGACTGGGCTTTAGAAGCAGCAGGGATGATATGTAAAGATGAAAAGGTCTGGAGCATAATAGTGAGAAATGTTTATTATGTCATACATTTCATTGGTTTACTGTTTTTTGGGGGGGGATTCCCTCACTTTTAATAATAGTGACCATAATAGTGAACAGCATGATGGGTATGCATCAAGGTAATAAAATTGCTATAAAAGGATGAAAAAAACATATATTTTTGTTTACTTTCACAGTTAATTGAAATGCCAAGGATGGAAGAGATGTAAGACTTATATTTTAGCCCTGGTCTTTCCTGTCCCACTTCCTAGGAGAATTTTAAAGTACAGTCCTAGGGATTAAGATAGGTATGGATAGATGTTAAAATATAAGATAATACTATATGTGGATGTCAATACTGTTGAAAAAGTAACTAAGATTTGTACGGATGGAAAATAATAAACATTTATTGGGGAAAAAATAAAGTACAGACCTAGGAATGCTTTCACCTGCAGACTTGTAAAAGATTCCAAGCCAAGTGCCTCTTTTGTAGCTAAAGGATTAGTTCCATGGTAAACCTAGCAAACAGAAGCAAGCAGAGGCAAAAGTCCCATAAAGGAGCTGAACTTGCCATGAACTTGCAGTCATTTGTCTAAGCCATGAATTGTCAACATGTGGGAGGGGGGAGAAGCTCCTATTCAATGAAAAAGCAATATAAACGCAATGACAATAAACAGGGAAAAAGTGCTACTGACAATTCCAGTCAGATTTGATGGAGAGGCTGTTAAGCCATCAGAAATAGCAATGAAAGACTGTAGGGAAAAAATGCCCCTGTGCTACACAGTTTTATAAGCAATCATTCAGTATTCCAAGGATTGCAGACTAGATAGGGAGGGGAAAAAATCCAACGAGACAGGTGAGAACTTATTTTATTCAAAATAAAACCAGAAGGGAAGGAAGGAAGGAAAGGGAATATTGTCTATAAATTCAATATTAACAGCACACAATAGACTTGCAAATAAATGAAGCAAGAACTACAGTAAAGTTCTGGAAAAAACATTTTAGTGCCTGATAAGGATATCACATTTTCTCCCTTCCCACATTCTGCCAATATCAGTTAAATTTAACTTCAATGCTGATAATGGGACAAAGTTATCTACCTCATCAGACCAAAGCAGGACATCCCATCATTAAGTCATGCATGTGTTAAATTTTTAGATCACATCACTTCAAAATGTTTCTGGGGAAGTTTTGCAAAGTTAAAAAAGCATTATTATTATTATATAAAGAACGAGCAATTCTCTGTTAACACAACATATTTACAAATGATCCCACTGAAATATTCAATGTAAGTCTTGAGAGGGACATGATTTAATAATCATTAAGGTGGCAAGATCATTAAGGGGCCAGACCTTGTGGGGGAAGAAGCTGTTCCAAAACGACAGGTGCAACAATGGAAAAGACCCATTTCCTTGGTCCCACTAGGTAACATTCCAAAAAAGATCCAAATTGTGCAAATCATAGTATGATTTCTATTGATCTATAAAATTGGAATAGTATAGATGCCTTGAACTGTGATGTTCAAGGACTCCTGAGAATACTATGGATAGCCAAGAAAACAAAGCAATGGATCATTGAACAAATCAACCCAGAACTTTCACTCAAGGCACAAATGAACATGCTCAAATTTTTCTAATTTGGACACATTATGCAAAGACTCAGCTCTCCGGAAAAGTAAGTAATGCTGGGAAAAATAGAAGGCAAGAGAACAGGATGACAGGCAACCAGATGAATGCACCATTGGGAGACTTGAAAGAATAGGCTAAGATTCAAGAAGACGTATCTATGCAGTCACTAGAAGTTAAATCAACTAAATAACCTTGCTAAATTGATATGATCCACAATAAGCTGACATAAATCACTATTAAGTCAAATTGGGAAAGACATTCAACTCTATTCTCTAACCCATCAGCCTTTGTTATCTCAAGGCATTACCTGAATATGTCTCATTGTAAGACCAACCATTTGCCCATTCCAGATATGCATTGTCTTGAAACAAGTATGATCAATATTAAAAATGCAATCTAAATATCCACTTTATTATTTGATAGGAATACTATTGGAGGGATTTGCTCCCAAATTTTACCTGGAATTATATTTGCTTGACAAGAGTGGAAGATCCTGCTGAAAACAAAGGAACAAGCAAGAGGTGTCCCAAAAGTGCTTTTTTCAAGAGGCAACTGGACCTTGTAGTTTTCTTTGAAGACCTCTTGCTTCTCATCCAAGAAGCTTCAACTTGGCCTGCATGACTGAGAATCTCCATATATAAGCAAGTGTTGCAAATGTCTACATACCTCCTGTTGCTGCTAATTGTAAGTGTCTGAAAATGAGCTGCTCTTTTACCTATTTGCCTAAAACTACCCATTTGTAATACCTAACATGGGTTTTTATTTCCTCTCTTTATTTTTTTCCTGCTCAGTTACTTCTTCCTTTCAACTCTATCCAGTTACTTTTGCCTTACCTTGAAGCTATTCTTTTCTCACACCAGTTCACCATCTTGAGTGTTTGTTTTGTTTATTTTTGCTTCTTCTCCTCCTCCTCCTTCTTTTCAGGGCAATGTGAGTGGTTGTGTGCTTGCATAGTTCTAAATGAGTGAATTGTTGATATATAACAGAGAAAGAATAGTTGGCATAAGCAAAGAAAGATTAGTTGATTTTTATGAAGAGGGTAAATTATTTTACAAGCCAAGGATTTTATTTATTTATATTTCATATTTCTTAAATGCCCATTACCCGCAAAGAGGGGTTCTTTTTAAATCAATCAAGAGTTGTTAATTTAATTATACCATAAGGGTTTTTTGTCATGGGCTTACCATTTTTGTCTTTTGCCAGAAATGCATATGCATACAATATATACATCCATGTATACATTAGGTTGATACTGAATCTATAAGTTGAATTTCAAATTATGTTAACCATAGTTGGACAAGATGGGAGAGCTAGTCAAGTCAAAATTTCTTTTTCTGTGTATTCTTCTTTTGGGATCAAATTTCATATCTTTCCTATGAATAATTTAAAAGCAAGAATAAAATAAATCATTTTGGAATGCTGCATAATTCAGTACTTTCTCTACTCTTCCTAACATCAACGTGAAGCCTTTGAGGATGGCCATCTGTTGGGCCACAAATGAGTTATACATTTTGACCCAAAAATGAATAGGTGATATCATAAATGTGTACTTCATAATTATTGATAAATTATTGATAAATCTTAAGGTTTATGGAAGATAATGTGATGTTTGAGGTGGTATAAAATTCTATTTTATTTGAAAAAAGTTAGGTAAACAATAGGATGGGATAGTTGAGCATACATTGAAAAATTATAGAAATCAGATTAGCTCTGTCAAGCATTTTTTTCATTGCACCTTGATAAGCTTGAAGGACTGTGATTAATTTTATGGGAGAACTTAACTTTTTTATCTTCCTCTAATGTGTACATGTAGCTTCTAAGAAGTCAAGAAACTTCTTCATGATTTGCACAAATGCCAGAGTACAAATGAAAAATGCAGTAACTTGGCAATTATAAATTAAATCTCTTTCATGTGGGGAAAGAAACCCATAAAAGACAATAACAATTGCAATTACAGTTGCTCTTGTTGTACCTTAAATAACATGTTTACAAGCCATTCTGCTAACACTTAAATTAGATTTACTGTTAATATTCTGGTGGACAAAATCTTATAGAAATATAATTTGAATAACAAATGAAAAGAAAGAACAGCTTTGTCAGAACACATTTGCTTTCAGATTATGTTTGTTGCATTGCATGCCTATTAGTCCTTTTATGTCATTCTGTCTTCTAGCTTATTTATAGAAATGCAAAAAGGGAATTATATTTCATGTGTATAGATTTTTGCTAAAAGCTTTAGCACCTATCTTTTAAACAATTTTAAAGATTGGTAATTAATGCAGGGTATTGTACAAAAATGGACACAGTGTGTTCTCTTCTCCAAAATTATGTACAATTTTTAAAATTGGAATCATGTTGCATGATTCCCTTGTTATACTTTTTAAAACCCTGCTGATGGAGAACACTGGATTGATCACATAAAATGGAACATTTTTTTATGGATATATTACCAAAAAACTGGATTTTAGAATCCAGCTATTTAGAATGGGAAAGGTCCCTGGAGATGAGAGAGAGGGCAGATTTATAAGCTAGCATTGTTGCTTTAGGTGAGACCTAAATCAGCTAAATTTCTATCCAAGTAAGAGATCAGCCCAAGTATCATTTTGTAATTTGTCCCCACCTTGAATACCGTAGCTAATTTAATTTCCCTCTCTCCCTCCACTCACTCCTTCACAAGCGCATTATAGAAATATAGACTGATACAGCGTAACTGGCTAAATATAAAATTAAGCTGATAGTTTTAGGTTTGTAATTACAGTACAGTCTCATTCCCAGTCCCAGAAACAAGTTCCTTACTCAGCGTGCCTTTCAACCTAAAATACATCTTACAAGGCTGAAAAGCCACTCCATGGATTCATATACAGCTTTTGTGGAGATCAACAAAGAGCAACCTTGCCTTGAGAAATAATGCATCAGGTATGTACTGTGGGGTCAGGAAAGATATGTACTGTGTTATAAAGTATATTGACAATGTTCTTCATAAGATTCATTGTGAGAGGCCAGACTGACAGGAATGTAGTTGCTGCTTCCCAAAGATAACAAAATATGTTTGATTTTAAAAAAAGTGTATTGCCCTAATAATAATTTGGTGAATTCCCTTGTATTTCTACTTATCCACATACTGAACAGAAATGGGTCAAAGGATCAGCAGATTTTTAATATCTTTTGTATGCACTGCCTTGGCAATCGATCATTCATTTGTTTGTGTTCACATAAGGATTTGAAAAGACAAAGCATATTGCAAGGACAATATTCAACTAGGTTACATTGATTTTTTGTGACCGAGAGCAAGATAATTCACTTTTTGCTTCCAGGGTAGGAAGTATCATTCTGATATTTTGTTGGAATGGTTACATTGTTGATTCTCAAGGCCAGGGTTTGTATAGCTACTGAGAGAAACAATACTATGATAAGTTACTTGATAAATGTTTGTTACTAAGGGAACTGTCTTTTATATTTGCTAAAACTAAAATATACTGACACGCTTCCCTAGAAATAGTGCATGACCAAGCAGGAAATATGCAATCCTTACAAGTTAAAAATGCAATTTCCAAAAATAGCTGTAGGTTTCACCTTGTAGCTTTCTAGCTTTACCATCTCTGTGATTCAAAGAAAAGGAAATATACTCAATACTTAAAATGTCACCAAATGACAAGCAAACTCAAATGGAATCATGAATGCTACTAAATGGGAACTAAAATATTGGATGATCTTTTTGAAACCAAAATTTCAGATACGTATCAAGTTTTTAAAATCAGTGTAATCCTTGAATATGGGGAACTGAAATATTTATATCTTCCTTCTTTCATGATCCAATATTATAAATATAATTGTAGATATATATTAATAAAGAATACACATTTGGCTGAAGGATTAATCCAGTGGTATGCATGATATTAAAGCAATGCCAATAATTTCATTAAGCATTGGTTCTTTTAATCATCTGGTATAGAAAAAAGAGGAAAAATTGCTTTAATTTTTTTTGCATGTTATACTATTCTTGCAATTATTTAAGATAATCAAAGATTATACCCAGTATATTATTGCACTATTCATTTTCAAATAATCTGAAAACTCCCTAGCTTCCTATAGTTTATTTAAATAGCAAAACACATCATGAAGGAAATATTCCTGTTTTTTTTTCCTTCAGAAGAACATCCAAGGAATCAGGGAGACATGGAAGTTGCAGATTGAAAGATATGTAACATAAAAAAGGAACGCTATTATTTAAGTAAGCTTTTAAAATCTTGAAAGAGATATTCTAATGAATCATGTAGTTGGAAGTGTTTTCTCAGTTCCATCTCTTAATTCAACTCTCTGCAGCACTAACTGGACTGTGTTTGAAGATCTCCAGTGAAAAGGAATGTATGATGTAGATGCTTCCAGGAACACTGAGAATAAAGAATAAAAACTGAAGTCGCACCTTAATGCTTCCAATGATTTTTTTAAAAAGGAATGGGTTGACTTCTGACTATTTTGTTAGCTTTATCCTCATTTGTCTTTGAGGATAAAAGTTTTCTTCCTGGAATGTTGGCAGGGAGGCTAGTACACAGCTTCTTCTGCACTTCATTCCGCTCTCCAGTGGAACAAGATGGAAAGGCTTTGCCTTAGGGACAAAAGACTAGCCATTTGTAAATTAGAAAAAGTAAAAAATAAACTGGGCAGAGTTTTGGACTACAGTATCATCAAAAAATGATTCTCATCAACTGTGAACATTTTTGTTGCCAAGTTCCAGGAACACAGTCCAATGATGAGACTAATCTCTGGGGTGGAGTGGGGATAGTCTGCCTATTGAGATTATTGAGATGAAGTGGAACTGTTGCTTTTGTGGTGTGGAGACAATAACTTGGTCCTTAACACCAATAAGACCAAGGAGCTTATAGTGGACGACAGAAGGAATAGATCAAACATCCAGACCTTGGTTATCAATGAAGACCAAAGGCAGCAAGTGGCCAGTTTTAAGTTTTTGGATGATTCCATAAAAGAGGACCTGACCTGGGATGCTCACATTGCAGCACTGGTCAAAAGGCCCCAGCAGAGATTATACTACCTGAGACTTATAACGAAACAACAATTGAATGAAAAAATGCTGGTGACATTCTACCGCTGCACTATAGAGAGTATTTTAACTTACTGCACCTGTGTATGGTTTGCTAATTACACAGTGGCAGATAGGACAGCACTCCAGAGGGTTAACATCATTGCCCAGAGGATCATTGCTTACTCTCTCCCCTCCTTGGAAGAGCTTTATAGTTTCCGCTGCCTTAAGAAAATTCAAAACAATCTTAAAGATCCATCTCATCCTAGTCACCCCTTTTCTGAGCTATTACCATCTGGCAGACAGTACAGGACAATAAAAACAAGGACAAATAGGCTGAAAAACAACTTCTATCTCAGAGCAGTAACTATATTGAATTCTACTGTATAGTGTAGAACTAAAGCAGTAACAGAGGTTTCCAATTCAATTGTATAGAATGTGAAGGTTGTATGTTTGTGTTTTATTTTTATAGTTTTCTTATGAATGATGTACAATGAAGATGGCATTTAATTTCACTATATGAGGTACAATGATAATAAAGTAAACTAAAAACACTACAATACATTTGAACATGTGTGGTGAAGTTAAACATGAATATCACGTGTATGGAAGATTTATATGTTACAGTAGGGACTGTGCCTTCTAAATATGGCTGAACTTCTCAACTTCCAAGAGACCCAGTAAAAAGAGTGAACGGTAAAGAATTTTATATTTTGTTTCAGTAATACCTGGAAGGACCAGTTTTCTTAGCTGTGGGATACAGGGTTATATCTAGATGTAGAAGGTGTGGTGGCGGCGACCCTGACTGGAGCGACCCTACCGAAGACGGTGGTGATGATGGAGACCGGGGTATCTCGGAGGCTTTGCCAATTACAGCGGTGGTGTCGGTGGGAGCAGCGGGGTCGGCCCGGTCTGGTATAACCTGGTCCAGCAGTGGGAGTGCCGAAGACATTGCTAATAAGACCATCATGCCCTCAACCTTTTGCCCGCCGAGGTCGGCGACGACAACAGGCCACGACTGGTTGCCCGGGACATCGGGATACTTGGTGGGCCTTCGCCTGCCCAGTCTGCCCAGTCCCAAAGTCAGACATTAACAACACTAAGGACATGACTGTCTGGACACGGTCATGCCTGCCTGATTACGTACTCAGCGGCTGATTTGTGGGCACTCAGAAAACTCCCACTTTCTTTGAGGTGGCCCCCTGCTCTTCCCAGGGCATATCTCAAGGATGGGTTTTGGAACCCGGAGAGATGGCACAGTTGTGGGAAGCATGTGCGATTACATTCTTTTACCTTTAAATTTTTATCGGGGTTAGGAAGGGTGGCCAGGCTGGGTTTGGTGACAACCCGCCTGGGAAAAAGGCCAGACCGGGGTTTGTACGCAACCAGGAGGTCTTGGGATCAGGGAAGACCATATCGAGGAGGGGGATTTTTATTCGGGAGGGGGAGGGGATGGCCATTACCATGATTAGTGGGAGGGGCAGATATGGCATTGACGGGGGGCCTTATCATGTTGTGGGAGCTCGCCCTCGCTGTCTACATGCGGTGGCGTGCTCCGACCCCCATGTCACGCTCCCTGGATTTCTCTGATGTTTCAGCCCGGGGCCTTCGGCTGATGCTATGCAACGCCAGGTCTGTAGTTAATAAAGCCCCCCTTGTTCACGATCTTATTATGGAGGGGGCAGTTGACCTGGCGGGCATTACCAAGACCTGGCTGGGACAAGAGAGGGGTGTTCCCTTGGTGGAGATGTGCCCAGCTGGGTTTCAGGTTTTTCATCAGCCAAGGGCCCAGGGAAGGGGTGGGGGAGTGGCGGTAGTTATTTAGGAGGATCTAGATCCTAGGGAATCAGACGATCGGAAGTGTGAAGTGTGGCTCCGGGGTTCAGATGGGCCTTTTGATCACATACATGGCTCCCTGCTATGTGACATCGGCCCTGCCTGAGCTCCTCGAGGTCATAGCCAGCTTGGCGGTGGAAACCCCCAGACTGATGGTCATGAGGGATTTCAACTTGCCGTCGGCTGGCGGGGCCCCAGGGGTTGTTCAGGAGTTCTTGGCTTCCATGACAGCCTTGGGCCTGACCCAACTAATTAGGAGCCCTACTCACATCGGGGGTTACATTCTGGATCTGGTTTTTGTCTCTGGACAGTGGCAGGATGATCTTGGTATAGGGGACATTTTCATTGAGCCTCTGTCATGGTCAGATCATTCGCTCCTTAGGCTGAACTTCCAGGCCGTTCCCCCCCATCGCAGGGAGGCAGACCAAATACGATGGTACCGCCCCAGGCACCTGATGGATCCAGATAGGTTCCTGACGGAGCTTGGGCCATGTCCCGACGTTCGAGCACATGACTCGGTTGAGGACCTGGTCGCCACCTGGGATAGGGTGACGGCTGGGGCCCTTGACCGGGTCATGCCCTTGCGATTTCTGACCCGGCACCACTCTCACTCGGCCCCTTGGTTTTCCAAGGAGCTGAGGGAGATTAAGCACCGGAAAAGACGCCTGGAGAGTATTTGGAGGACTACTCGCTCCGGACCTGACCAAACACTATTGCGGTCTTATATTAAGACCTATTCAGTGGCGATAAGGGTGGCAAAGCATTCTCACTTTTCCGCACTTATTGCATCCGTAGGAAATCGTCCAGCCACCCTGTTTAGAGTGACCCGCTCCCTCCTGGAAGGGGGAGTGTGGGAGAACCCCTTACAGGGATGGGCTGAGGACTTTTCAAATTTCCTGTTGGATAAAATCACTCAGATCCGGGACGGGTTAGACTCTGAATGGGCAACTCTGGGGGAAGGATCGGGGACAGAACTTGGGGAAGTCATTTGGGAAGAGTTTGATCCTGTGACTCCCGAAGATGTGGACAGGATGCTGCAGGGGCTGAATGCTACCACATGTTTATTGGACCCGTGTCCCTCCTGGCTGGTGTTGGCCACTCGGGAGGTGACACGAGGTTGGTTCCAGGGTATTATTAATGCTTCCTTGAGTGAGGGATACTTGCCCGCTTCCTTGAAAGAGGCGGTGGTGAGGCCCCTCCTCAAGAAACCGTCCCTGGACCCAACTTTTTTATCTAATTATCATCGCTTTGTGGTGAAGGTTGTGGAGAGTGTGGTGGCACGGCAGCTCCCCCAGCACCTGGATGAAACTGTCTATTTGGATCCACGTCAATCGGGCTTCAGACCCGGGCACAGCACGGAGACGGCATTGGTCGCATTGGTAGATGATCTCTGGAGGGCCCGTGACAGAGGTCATTCCTCTGTCCTGGTCCTATTAGAATTCTCGGCGGCTTTCAATACTGTCGACCACAGTATCTTATTGCAGCGGCTGGAGGGGTTGGGAGTGGGGGCACTGTTTTGGGGTGGTTTTCCTCCTTCCTCTCTGGCCGTTCGAAATTTATGTTGGCGGGGGGGCAGAGATCAGCCCCGAGGCCCCTGGTTTGCGGGGTACCTCATGGGTCAGTGCTCTCACCCCTTCTGTTCAACATCTATATGAAGCCACTGGGTGAGATCATCCTTGGCTTTGGGGTAGAGTTCCATCAGTACGCTGATGATACTCAGTTGTACATTTCTACCCCGGGCCACACCGATGAAGCTGTCGAAGTGATGGCCTGATGCCTGGAGGCTGTGCAGGATGGGGATGGGGCAGAACAGGCTTAAGCTCAACCCATCTAAGACTAAGTGACTGTGCTTCCCGGCACCCCGATACAGCCAGCTGGTTCCATCGCTGGCTGTGGGGGGGGAAATTCTTGCCCCCACAGAGAGGGCTCGCAATCTGGGTGTCCTCCTGGATGTATGGCTGTCATTGGAGGACCATGTGGTGGCTGTCGCCAGGGGAGCTTTTGGTCAGGTCCGTAGGATCTACCAGTTGTGGCCCTTTCTGAATCGGGATGCGCTTCACATGGTCACTTCCGCCCTCGTGTTCTCCCGCCTCGATTATGCCAACGCTCTCTACATGGGGCTTCCCTTGAAGTGCACCCAGAGGCTCCAGCTGGTGCAGAATGTGGCCGCGCGGGTGGTGTTGGAGGCTCCTCGGGGCTCCCATGTTACACCGCTCTTGCGTGAGCTTCATTGGCTCCTGGTGGTCCTCCGGGTGCGCTTCAAAGTCCTGGTTACCATCTTTAAAGCGCTCCATGGCTTGGGACCAGGATATTTGCGGGACCGCCTCCTGTCATTATCGGCCTCCCATCGGCCAATACGCTCCCATAGAGTCAGCCTCCTTGGGGTGCCGCCGGCTGGACGGCTGGCGACCCCGAGGGTGCGGGCCTTCTCGTTGGGGGCACCTCCCTCTGGAACGAATTACTCCCGGAGATAAGGATCATCCCTGATCTCCTGACCTTCCGGCGCGCATTGAAAACCTATCTATTTCATCAAGCCGGTCTGGCCTTGGGGTTTTTAGGATTTTAATTTGGTTTTTATCTAGTTTGGCTTTTAAACTTCTCTGTATTTTTAAGCTTTTCAGCCTTTCATATTTGGTTTTTTAACTGTTCTTAATCTTGTATTGTTCTCTGCATTTTAATTTGGCTGTGCACCGCCCTGAGTCCTGTCAGGGAAATAGGGCGGTATATAAGTACAATAAATAAATAAATAAATAAATAAATAAATAAATAAATAAATAAATAAATAAATGAATGAATGAATGAATGAATGAATGAATGAATGAATGAATGATCACATTTATAACTTCCATTAGATATAAAATTTCTGAACACCTAATTTTAACTAAACTCTATATAAGAAATAAAATGGCAATAAATAATATTGATGCTTGATTTATTTCTAGTGGTAAGGACTGTTCCTGACTTTTGAGAATTTCACCTAAATTTTCTTTTTTGGAACAAAAAGTCAAAGAATCTTTTTTACCGAGCTAAATAAACTGAATGTGAATAGTTACAAACATGGAGATTAAGATTTAGCAAGATATAGCAACCTCTTCAATCCAGCAGAAAATTAATTGATTTCAAGATCTTTGTGAATATAATTCAAATAATTTTCATTGGCAAAAGTATTTACAGAACAATGTAACTGAACATTTTTGAAGGTGATTGCTGTGATTGCTTTGAAAAACAGAAGGAAATATGAACAATTATGATATTTTCTCTGTGCAGGTATTTTCTACCTACCCCAATTCAGAGGGCTGCTAGGAGGCCCCGAGGCTCCTTTCAAAATCATATGGCAAGAATACTAGAGAAATGATTGAAGCCTGGGGAAAGGGCCCCTTGACAGACAACAGGAATGCTGATTTACCATCAACTTACCAAGTACTTAGGAGTCCAGAATGCAGCAGCACAAGAAAACAACAATCAACTGACTTAATAGCTAGCCAGCCACACCACAACACTACAACCAATGATTAAAAGCCATACACAATTAGGCATCACATAAATTTCATACATACAGTAGAACAGCCCAGTGGATATATCCTAGAGATTGAGAAGTTTCCTGAAGATGAGCTCCAGCATGAGTCCAAAAGCTTGGAATAAAAAATCTCTGATCCTGGTGACTGACTGAGATTGGATCCCACAAGATTATCCTGGGACATGCAAAATATTCACGAGAATGTTTTCTTTTTGCTTTTCTTTCCTTGTTTAAAGGATTCTAAATGATGTGTCTCCATGAAGTCCAGTACAAACTTATTTGCTTTTAGGTTTGAATTATTATTTTCTAGGTTATATTATACAGTATAATGTTCTCATTAGCTCTGCTTGTAATGGAAATCTGGGATGTAAATTTAATAAATAAGTAAACGCAGAAGGGGCTTTCCTCTGAAATAATGGGCTGCAGAATGCATATAAAACTCACCGCAGAGGGTAAATGATAGAATCAGTCACCCTAGGGCTAATCATAAAGCACTAGTGGATGAGTAACATTTTTAACCATCTTATTTGAAAGCCACCCTGTATCATCAAAGATTCTTGCCTTTTGTTTGCTCAAAGAGTTGCCATGCTGTGACAGGAGACAAAGGAAGGTTTTATTTTGTAAGATTGTACAAGGAAGAATTAGCAGTTTAACTGACAGTTGAAGTGGCGAAGCCTAGCAATGAGGAAATGAGAAAGGTAGATATTCTTAATTTTAACTTTTTTTTTAAAAAAAAAGCAGGGCCTATTAAAAATATAATCAGATTATATTTTTTAATTTGCCAAGTAATTGACACTCTCTGGATTATAAACAAAACAAGAAGTTAATAATGTATGATGATAATTAGCAGGGATAAAAATCCTAATGTATTAAAAATAATAATAAAAGCCACTTTCCAACATAGCAGAGGATGCTTAGAAATTATCAGCCAATTAACATCTACAAAATGTCACCAGAGTAGCATAAAATCCAATGGTTATTAGCAATTTTTATGCAGTTTTGTCACCTTCCTTCAGACAGAAGGAAGACAGAAATTTGAAATTTTATGCTCCATTATTCACTCGCTAAATTAAAGCAAATTTCAAGACCAAGAACTATCAACTACAGGAGATGGTTTAAAAACAAAATGATAAAGATTCACTCTTGATTCCCATTATTTCTCCTGGACCTCTGGCAACTTTTCATGGGGCAGGACCATATTGTAGTGCTGAACTTTAGGCTATTATATATGGCAATATTTTCTATCATTATTTCTATTGTATCATTCTATTATATTGTTACTTCTAAGGGCCAACCCACTGAAGGAAATAATTCAGAGTAAATCACAGTAAAGATAATTGAATTTCATATTGGGTCCAGATCGAAATACAAAATATATCTACAAGCCCTGGAGCAGGGCTCTCCAAACTTTAAGACTTGTGGACTTCAACTTCCAGAATTCCTCAGCCATCCATGCTGTTTTCCAAATAAACTTCTATAAATAAGAACACATTATTTAGTCCTCATGTATAGCTCCAAATATTTGCACAAATGTTTGTACCTTAAATATATACACTAAGATGATTCTTTATTAATGGGGATACTTTTAATCACCAAATGAACAGTGCATCTTATTTAATTGAATAATCATTGGGTTCATACATTTTTGTGTGAAAATTCCATGCTGGTTCCCAAATATACTTCTATATATATGAATTATTAAACCCTTCATATAATAGTTGAAATCTGTTATCATATCTGGAAAAAGAAACAGATCAAAATAAAAGTAATGTGACATAAACTGCAAGAATTTTATTGATATAATTTTAGCTGACTGTTAATATATTCTATCAATACTGTGGATATGGATAGTATTTGGAGTAAGTAGCTTTAAAAAAAGAATGTAAACTGTTACAATTTAACAGGAATCGACAAGAAAGCACTCTAAAGGATGCCCAGAAATAGGAAACATCTAGCTGATGAGGATATAATCACGAGACTTTATATTTACCATACTCCCAGGAGCTGCTTAAACACCCATCTGAATGAAATCATGGGGTCCCTTCGAGTTAAAAATAAGAATCTACAACAGTGGTATCAAACTCGCGTTGTCATGGTGTCATCACATAGCGTATTGCAACTTTTTTCCCTTTGCTAAATCAGGCATGGGTGTGGTCAGTGCATGACACATCTTGCACACAGACTGTGAGTTTAACAGTCCTACAATGAGAAATATATATTGATCTTCAGAGATTTATTCAGGTATCCAACAGCATATAGTACTTATGAAATGGCCCATGCTCTCCATTTGGGTAGTCTGATTTGATCTCTATCTTGGTACAGAATAACGATTGATGTCTTATGTTGCTAAAAATTTTCCCTATATCCCCTCTAATTCATGCTTACATTGCTATCCCTTGACAAGTTTAGCAATCGGTGTCATGAAGTAGCAGGAAGAAAGATTGATTTTATTAAAGATGGGCACTTCCCTCTTTCAACAATTCTGAACTCAGGTTTTTTTAAAAGAAACTGAAATCAATCCAGGTCTCTTTGATTATTTTCAGATCTGTTTGAATGTCAGGCCAATGAGTTTGGGCATGTTTACATGTTTGTAAATCAATAGAGTCTGCAGAGAACCATTAGGTAATCAGCACTTTTCCTTTCTGGCAATCGCTCAGTATAAAGAACTGCTAGCCTCCTAATGTTTCTTCTATTCCCCACAGGTCCATTGCTTAATCTTACTTCCTTTCCCCACCTTTGCAAAACTAAAAGAGAAATATATTGGTAATGTTTTCTGGTTCAGCATAGTGGCAACCCTTCCCTATCTTCAAATAGGCTACCTCTGCTTCATTGGCACTCTGCCCTTAGGTCCTTCTCCTAAGCATGCCAGCATTTTTGCTATGATAGGACTCCAGAAGAGGGATTTGGAGTAAACCAAGTTTCTTGTATAATAAGAGCACAGACCCTGTGTCTTTAAGCGCAGGGCAACAAGACACTATAGAATAGAATAGAATAGAATAGAATAGAATAGAATAGAATAGAATAGAATAGAATAGAATAGAATAGAATACTTTATTGGGCAGTGTGATTGGACACACAAAGAATTTGTCTTGGTTTAAATACTCTCAGTATACATAAAGAAAAGATACATTTGTTAAGAATCATAACATACAACACTTAATGATAGTCATAGGGTACAATCAACAATCAAATCATACTAGGAAACAGTTAATATAAATTTCCAACATGCATTATTGCCTTTACATGACATTTCTCTAGTCAGAGATAGAAAATATGATACAAGGACATATCGCAACTGTTTCAATTGCAAGCTTCAGGTAATTACAGATCAACAGTGATCCCATAATCATCAAGCCTGCTGCTTTTATTTGGAAAACAACAATGATTATTAAATAGTGAAATGTAAGATAACTTTCTAGGCATACTGTATGTATGTTTGTGTGTGAGAGATTTGGTATCAGATGGCAAAAAATGTTTTTAATATTTCACAGATAAAAGCAGATCAAAAATCTGCTACATGACAATGTATGGGAACAAACTATAATAGAAGTGACACTTTTTCTGAAGTTAAGGAAAGAAAATCTCAAATGAAAACTATCAGTTCTTGAAAACAGAACAAAGGGCTTTGATTCTGAATTATGACCTGAAGAGCAGAAGTTGAACTTCAGAGGCACTATGAATTGTTCCAACATAAATACAATAATTTGCCCATGAGGACATATTGCACTGAATTTTTGGAATTTGATCAGTATCAAGAGAAGGATACTTCCATAACACTCACTACATTTGCATGAGGAAATGGGTTTTGCGACCTGTCATCACTCAGCTGCAGTGGCTTTACTGCTGATATACTTCCATGTGTCCTGGCCAATTGAAGCATTCTGGTGGTTGTAGGCAGCAAAGCAAGTCCCTTGGAGATTTAGAGAAGGGGAGTGCCTATGCCTGGCCTTGGTGTTTTAGCTAAGCACTGGATTATAATACCACTTTACAACATCTTAGTAAGACCAGTCTTGGAATAATGCATCCTAATTTGGTCACCACAATATAATATAAAAAAGATGTTGATCCTGGAAAGAATGCAGAGAAAAACAACAAAGATGATTTTGAAGATAAGGAAAGAAAATTTAGCTGGAGGCTAAAAGATACGAACAACGGTTGAAGGAATTGGGTTGTCTAGTCTGGTGAAAAGAAGGACTATGGCAGATGTGATAACAGTGTTCAAATATCTGGGGGGCTGCCAGAAAGATGAAGAGGTCAAACTATTTTCCAAAGCACCAGAAGGCAAGACAAGAAATAATGGATGGAAACTAATCAAAGAGAGAAACAACCTAGAACTAAGGAGGAGTTTCCTAACGGTGAGAACAATTAATCAGTGGAATGGCTTGCCTTCAGAAGTTGTGTGTACTCCATCACTGGAAACTTTCAAGAAGAGACTAGACAGCATTTGTGTGAAATGCTAGAGGGTTTCCTGTTCAAGTAGGGGATTGAAATAGGTCCATTCCAAGGTCCATTCCAACTCTCTTATTCTGTTCTAAGAACTAATTTTGGAAAAAGACATTGCTTGCTATTAACATTTGCTTAGTATTTGAAGAAAGTTTAATTCAGGTAATTGTCACCAGCCAAGGCAGGTAATGATGGGAAAGATAAGTGCCATTCAATTTAAATTGGCTATCTCCAGAAACCCCCTGTACAGGGTGAGTATAATGGATAAATGACAAAGAGGGTAGAATTGCTCATTCCTATTTTTCGATCTGTCTTTATTAAGAGTACTAGATGTTAGCCATCTAGAGTCACATGGTGAGTGGGCAGCCCTACAAAACTGAATGAATGGATGATAGTTACCTGTTGATGAGGGTGGTGAAGTATGACCACCAGTCCAGAATAAATGGGTTTCACAGATTCACTTTGCTTTCTAATAAATGGGTGGTTTTGAATTTATTAGTGGAACCATTTTATGGCTAGAAAAGCTTCTATCATGGGAAATTTTGTATTAGTTACCACCAAATTCCAAATATATTAATTAGCCCAAAGAAGGAATAGGAAATGGTAAAATAGACAGCATATTCAAAATTCAAAAATAGCATAATTCAAAATTATGGAATAAAGGACACTTCACATATGGAATATATAAATCATCAAAGGTGGAAAACTCATCTAACAAATGCTGATCATTGGAGAAGATCCAAACTTATTTCCATAGGTATCAGGTTACAGTGACTTATTGGATTCTTACAAGAGAAAATATTAAGGGCAAGAATCTCAAGATTACACACATCTCATCATAGCCACATGGATGGGCCCTGACAGAATAGTAACATTTTAAATATTGTTATAGGTATAGTAGGCAAGAGATGGTACAATGATTAAATTTTCCTACTGATCAATTGTAGGAAGCATTGATTGCTTTGTAATTATGTCTGTATTATTTTAATATTCAGAAAATAGGCAGGCATGCATTCAACTAATTTCAAAGTGACATGGAGATGCTGAAAAGTAGAAACTATTATTGTGTGAAAGCAAAAGAAAACAAGCCAATTCACAACATGATTTATTCCACACAATATGCTAAGCAATGTGATGATTTGTTTGATTCCGAATCACTTATTGGTATATGAACCATGGTTTGACGTTTTGGGTGCATTCAACCTATATTTCTGAATGTTCATTTCTCTGTGTGTGACATTTACCTTGAGAAATAATTCGTAGGTTTGACAAATAGATTATGAAAGTAATCATTTGGTTCATGAGCAAATAAAATAGAAAGCAAAAAATCCCAAATATTATACAGCACAAGTTGATGTTATTATCACACAAAAATAAAGTTTGAAATGGAATATTTTTTGCAGCCTTTTTTATTGAACTATTCTTTCCTGTGGTCAGAAAAAATAGCTTTAGAACTGTGAAGAGATGACCGACACATCTGAATTTGAGAGAAAAAGATGTGTACATCCATTTTAATGGGGAGAAATGTTTATTTTTTTGACAAATGACTATTCTACTTCTTTATTTTTAAAAAATTTAGAGTACTAAATCCTTACCAAAAATGTATTTGAGTTTTTTTTAAATTATAAAGACACAACCTCATACAAAATGGCACTCCTGCCATACAGTAACAAATTTTAACATCTCCTCAGGGAAAATAAAGCAATTTCAGATAAGAAAGCACAATTCAATATTGTTTGTTAGTGCTTACTATTTAGAGACTTGGAAAACCCTATGCATATTAAATTGTGAGTTCTGGTGATATTAAACTAATGTTTCATTTTTATTTCATAATTATTTTTTTTTATAAATATAATCTTTGTGAACCTAAAGTAACGAAACAAACTAATTTAACAAAATAGTTTATCATCTTTACTTATATCTTTGTTAATTTTTCTGTCCAATGCGTTTCTAAATATTATAGAGAATACAAAATGAAGGTGTGACAAATTATTATCTGTATTTATACACTATCAAAATTCTCATTGTCATAATGTTTACCTAAGCGAAACAGTGTATTATAGACCATAATTTTTGAAACAAAGTAGTTTACATTAGCTAATTTATAGAATGCATCCAAAATTAATGACTCATGACTTCTGGGGAATTAAATTTGGGGGAAGTAGTAGTTGTTTTAGTGCTACTGGCTGGTGCTGTGCTGCTGTGCTGTTGTTCCTACCATGTGATCTTCATTTTTTATTTTTCATGACAGTTTCCCTGCCACTCTTGCAATCCTTCATTCTCTCACTCATCTGCAAAGAATTAATATGTGACTTTTAAAGAAACAGTTTAGGTACATGAATCCAGAGCTAGATATTTATATTGCTTTAGGTGCCCCTTCTCTGGAACACAAACATGTATATGTATCTAAATTCCATCTTTGTTCAGGAACTCAAGGCATATACATTGGGCTCCATTCTCTGTATTTCTTGCCAACAACCCTGTGAGGTAGATTGGACTAAAAGTCTCAGAATGAGCTGCTGTGGCTCCATATTTTAGTTTTTTTGCCCATCCTATTTCATTTTTCAATTGCTTCCTACTCTGAAACTGAGTGTAGACTGGTCTCACCATAGTCTCAGGAAGTCATAGGATTCTGTTTTTAAACTGTGTTCACCTTCCCAGTGGAAAAGCCAGCACGGATTCTAAACTGTTCTCAGGCAAAAACCTTTATGTAAAATTAAATAATTAAATTAAATTAAACTATCCACATAATTATGCCATGTGGAAAGAGAGGAGAGATGTCATGGCCCAAGAAATAACATAAATAATAATCTGCACATGCCTACACATGACTACTTTGGTGTACGCTTGTGTAGGCGTATGCAGAATTGTTATTTATAAAGAATGTATTCATTCTTAATTGCTTGTAATGTAGATTTTATCACTTACATCTGAAGTTCAAAGATTGTGAAATGGAGAATTTTACTCTAATGTGATTATTCCTCATATATTTAATATGTATGTCATTTTAAAAATTCTTATCTTTCCATTCCAAATGATTCCAATAACTATTGAAAAGTTAGACATAAACAAACAATAAATGAATATAGTAAAATAAAAGACCTATAGAAATCAAAAGAGCAAAGCAAACTGGTAACCCCAAATTTTAAGTTGTATTACCATGCCAGTTGGTTAACATAAATTATAACTTACATCTCAGATCTTCAAATAGGATTTTTTAAAGTCTACATAAATATCTCTGAATTGATACATAATAATAACCAATGTAGGAAATCTATGAAATAAATACATGTTAACCCATTTTTCCATCTTGTTTAACTACTAAATATCTATCTTTATAAAGAGGAAAGCTCAAAGAAATTTCCTCATTTAGAGTCCGAGATTTGATGCTAATAAGACAAAGATGTTTAAAAATGAGATTTTTACTGCACAGTGGGTTAGTCCACCTGACTGGTTTCAATATCTCAAAACAAGTAGCATGGCATTAAAAGAATTGCAGAAATAAGAGGGAGAACCTCTAGAGACTTGACTGAATTTAAAACTCTTATATAACTCACAGCTTCTGGAGGGCCTTATTTGTAAACTGGTGAAATATGACTCAGAGACCACACCAAACAAAAATTGTATGGTTAAATGGATACAAAATTTACGGGCAATATTATATTGACAATAATGGGGATTTCGATGGGATTTAATGAATATCACACAATCAGTGCTTGAGGAAGAACCAACTCTTCAAAACCTTTCCAGAAGCTGGCAGGTTGAAGCTTTGTACTCAAGATGAAGCTACCTGGATTTTTAGGAAGATGCTGTTCCACAGAAGAACAGAGTAGACATGCCTCCTTGATCCCTTGAGATGGTATTCTTTAACTGATGGGACCCAGAACATGTCAACCCCGTCTGATTGTTTGTCCTCTTGAAGATGCTCCCTTGGGAGCCTCTTGAATGTATAAGATAGCTCTTGAAATATCTCTGTCATGCACTTTTAATTATTAATTATTTTAACTTTGATTTCTAATTTTTTGGTATAATATTTGGGTTGCTTTTTATTATAAGCCTTCTAAATACCTCACTAATCAGCAGTATAGAACTGAAAACAAATTTAGCAAGCAAGCAATTATCCAAATCAGTTTTATTTCACAAACAATCCCTGCCTATATTTATTCTGTTATAGTGCAGTGTATAGTGAAATATAGTTCTCTCTTTCTGTTTTCAACTAGTGATAAAAGATAAATGTAGAGACTCTGTGCAGGGCACTATTTGTGAGAGATTTTTCTACTGTCAACTTTTGTTTCATAGAGTAATTCTCTTTATGATTATCAACTATTCATATGAACAAAGATGAAAAATGAACTTTATAAGCAACCCTTGCATTTATTTATTTATTTATTTATTTATTTATTTATCCCAGCGGGACTTGGGGCGGTTTAAGCCCAATAAAAACAATTCAATAAAATATTTAAAATACAATTAAAAAGATTAAATAAGTGGCTGAGGATAAAACAAACTGTAACGTTAAAAATTAAGAGAGTTAAAACCAAATTAAAAACAATTTAAAACCCTACCAATAACTCTAGGCCAGACCAGCTTGGTGGAATAGGTGGGTCTTCAGTGCGTGCCGGAAGGTCAGTAGGTCAGGGGTGGTCCTCATCTCTGGGGGTAATTTGTTCCAGAGGGAGGATCCCCCCACAGAGAAGGCCCGCACATTTGGGGTCGCCAGCTGGTTCCGTCCAGCCGGTGGTATCCCGAGGAGGCCCGCTCTATGGGAGCGCACTGGCCGACGGGAGGCTGATGGTGGCAGTAGGCGGTCCTGTAAGTACTCAGGTCCCAAGCCATGGAGAGCTTTAAAGATGACCACTAGCACCTTGAATCGCACCTGGAAGGCCACCGGGAGCCAATGCAGCTCATGCAGAAGTGGTGTAACATGGGAGCTCCGAGAAGCCCCCAAAACCACCCGCGCGGCCGCATTCTGCACCAGCTAGAGCCTCCGGATGCTCTTCAAGGGGAGCCCCATATAGAGAGCATTGCAGTGGTCTAGACGGGAGATGACAAGGGCAGATGTGACCGTGCGAAGTGCACCCCGATACAGAAAGGGTCATAACTGGTAGATCCTACGGACCTGATAAAAAGCCCCCCTGGCCACGGCCACTATATGTTCTTCTAACGATAGCCATACGTCCAGGAGGACACCCAGATTGTGGGGCCCTCTCCATGGGGGCAAGAATTCCCCTCCCCCACAGCCAGTGATGGGGTTAACTGGTTATATCGAGGTGCCGGAAAGCACAGCCACTCAGTTTTGGCTGGGTTGAGCTGAAGCCTGTTTTGCCCCATCCAACCCCGCACAGCCTCCCGGCACCGGCTCATCATTTCCATGGCTTCGTCGGGGTGGCCTGGGGTAGAAATGTACAGCTAAGTATCATCAGTGTACTGATGAAACTCTACCCCAAAGCCACGGATGATCTCACCCAGCGGCTTTACATAAATGTTGAACAGCAGGGGCGAGAGCACAGACCCCTGAGGTACCCTGCAAGTCAGGGGCCTCGGGACCGATCTCTGCCCCCGTGCCAACACAAATTGCGAGCGGTCGGAGAGGAAGGAGGAGAAGCACTGTAATACCACTCCCAACCCCCCCAGCCGCCGCAATATGATACTGTGGTTGACAGTATCAAAAGCCGCTGAGAGATCTAACAGGACCAGAACAGAGGAACAACCCTGTCACGGGCCCTCCAGAGATCATCCACCAACGCGACCAGTGCTGTTTCTGTGCTATACCCAGGCCTGAAACCTGATTGGCGTGGATCCAAGTAGACAAGTTCATCCAGGTGCTGCAGCAGCTGTCGTGCCACCACACTCTCAACAGCCTTCGCCATAAAGCGAAGTTTGGAGACCGGACGATAATTAGATAATAAAGTTGGGTCCAGGGACAGTTTCTTGAGAAGGGGTCCCACTACCGCCTCTTTGAAGGCAGAAAGGCAGAAACCCCTCACTCAAGGAAGCGTTAATAATGCCCTGGAACCAACCTCGTGTCACCTCCCGAGTGGCCAAGACCAGCCAGGAGGGACACGGACCCAGTAAACATGTGTTGGCATTAAGTCCACCCAGCATCCTGTCCATGTCATCGAGGGTCACAAGATCAAACTCCACCCAAATAATGTCCCCGAACTCCGCCCTTGCCATCCCATCCAGAGTTGTCCAGTTGGAGTCCAACCCATCCTGGATCTGAGCAATTTTGTTCTGTAGAAAATTCAAAAAATCCTCAGCCCGCCCTTGCAAAGGATCCTCCCGCGCTCCCACCTCTAGAAGGGAGCAGGTCACCCTAAAAAGGGCGGCTGGGTGATTTTCTGTGGACGCAATAAGGGCGGAAAAGTGAGAACGCTTTGCCACCCTTATCGCTACTAAATAAGTCTTAATGTAGGACCGTAATAGTGTTCAGTCAGATCCGGAGCAGTGGCCCTCCAACCACTCTCTAGGTGTCTTTTCTGGCGCTTCATCTCCCTCAGCTCCTCGGAAAACCATGGAGCCAATTGGGATCAGCACTGGGTCAGAAGCCGCAAGGGCACAACCCGATCAAGGGCCTCAGCCACTACCCTATCCCAGGTGGCCACCAGGTCCCCAATTGAGTCGTTTGTGCGACCACTGGGAAATGGCTCAAGCTCCATCAGGAACTTATCTGGGTCCATCAGGCGCCTGGGGCGGAATCATTCTGTCGGTCCCGCCTCCCTGCGACAAGGAGGAGCGGCATGGAAGTCCAGTCTAAGGAGCGAATGATCAGTCCATGACAGGGGCTCTACAACAACGTCCCCTATACCTAAATCATCCTGCCATTGTCCAGAGACAAAAATCAGATCCAAGATGTGACCCCCGATATGAGTGGGGTCCCTAATTAATTGGGTCAGCCCCAAGGCTGTCATGGAAGCCAAGAACTCCTGAGCAATCCCAGAGGTCCCACCAACCAAAGGCAGGTTAAAATCCCCCATGACCATAAGCCTGGGGGTCTCAACTGCCAGACTGGCTATGACCTCCAGGAGCTCAGGCAGGGTCGATGTCACATAGCAGGGAGCCAGGTATGTGATCAATAGGCTCATCTGAACCCTGGAACCACACTTAATGAAGAGGGATTCACATCCGGTCGTCTGAGGAATTTATGATCTTACATATATCTATAAAGCAGAAGACAGATGAAGTAAGATTGTAAGCACATCACAATTTTATTTAGTGATTGCTTACTTAACAACAAAATTGCTAGTCCCAACCATGATCACTAAACAAGGACTTCCTGTATTACCCAATGTTTGTTTACTATTTAGCCTATACTGATGCTCTCATCATGAATGCATTTGATTTGCTATCAACATTCAGAGTCTGACATTTTACCTATCCTATACCCAACTCACAGTAGTATGGTTTCCCTTCTGAAAAATTGAAAAGGTTGTTTCCAGAAGACAATACAAAATCTGATACACCCACAAGATACCTTACACATAGATGAGCTACGGTGTGATGACCCAGGGTAGGATACAAAACAAACACAGTCACAGAAAACAGGTGAAGCCCCTTTTATTGAACGAATTGCTTCCAAGCTCCGAATATCCTTGATGGAAGACAAAAAACTCCCATACAAACAGTTATAAGAAGGACCAAAAAAAGCAACACAAACCAGGCAAGATAAGGGCTGGAGGCCATCCACAGATAACAGAACACACATTGGGAAGGACGCCAAACTCAGACAGGAACCATAAACTAGAGATATTTCCACGCTTTGTTTCCAGCACTCGCTTGTACGCATGTCCGTCGTCTTATTCAGTTGTCACAGCTGCAGCTCATGAAGAGGATCAAGGCCCTCTCATCCCAAGTAGACTACCTCTCTCCCTTATCCTCTCCTCCCTGCGTGCCCTAGGATGGAGAGGGGGTGGGCCTGGGTCCTCCTCTGACTGCTCAGCTGGCCTCTGCCCTTCCCCAGCCTCCTGCACAACCTCCACAGCCACACTTCCACTCCCTGTCGGCTGTTCCTCCTCTCCCTCAGAGTTAGTCTCCACCAGGAGCATGAGACATGGTGGTACAGTGGTTAGAATGCAATATTGTAGGCTAATTCTGCCAACTGCCAGCAGTTCGATCCCAACTGGCTTGAAGTTGGCTCAGACTTCCATCCTTCCAAGGTCAGTACAATGAGGACCCAGATTGTTGAGAGCAATATGCTGACTTTATAAATCACTTAGACAGGACTGTAAAGCACTATGAAGCAGTATATAATTCTAAATGCAATTGCTACTTTTATAATAAAACAGTTTGTTGAACATATTTAAATATTAAAATTTGTTTATGTGCATACTTCAATCTTGTAAAATATTTATTTATTTATTTAATATGTCAACATTATTATTCTCCACATTGCAGATGGAAAATTGAGGCTGAGAGGGTTAGCTGTAATGAGATTTGAACTAGTTGGACTAGAAAATCTCTGATTCTTAGCTCAAATACATTAGCATTTCAAAATGCGTACCCCAGATATGTGATGACAGGAGTCTCATGTCCAGAAATGTAGTATATTACTTGTATACTACACAAAACCAAATTCAGCAGCCCAATTAAAATATGAGGAGGACGGGAGCAGGATGGGGTGGAGGTGAAATATAGCAACAGTTGGTCTTCTCATTGTATTGACTACTCTCTATTTATATTGCTTTATGTATAGAATCCTAATTGTGCTATGTTTCCATCATTATTAAGATAATATCAAAATATCAAGCTGCTTGTCACATACTGCTGAACCCCGCCATGACATATTTGTTTTTAACAAAAAATGTAGAGCAATCCATATGGCATTGTTGTTATTTTTTTTCCATGGATTTGTTCTCATTATTCTTATTAAACATTGTGTTGTTTGCTTGCTCAATGCTGTGACCTCTAAAAATAGCTACTGCATAACCTGCCATATAAATGTGTTTTTAAAATCCTAAAATCCTAGATGGAACTCAACTCAACTTTTCAGAAGACAGCATCTCTAATTATTGCATTGTCCTTAGGAGAGAAAGGCCTGGTAGATCATGTATAAAAGTAAAAGGGAATGGTAAATTTTATGCAGTTTTATTATGTGCCACTCAGTGTATGTCATGTGCTCAGTGATAAGTGCAAAGTAATTAGTTCATTACCCTTCCATTTGAGGTCTTTTTCAATCACACATAATGGAGCACAAACTAATAACTTGTACCATTCTTCTACAGTATAATAAAATAAAACCATAAAAACTTACTGATATGGTTTGTTTACTCAGGCAGCCTAGTATTTTGGATATTTATTTTTGGAAAAGTGAAAAAGCTAGTTGTTCTTTCAAGTGAGTCTGCATCTTTCAATATGCCTATCAACTAGGTTTAATGCAACCTTTAATGCATACTTAGGGTTGGAATTGTGGTCAATTGTGAACTTCTTGGTTCACATTTTCCTGTACATGATTGCTAAAATAAAGCCTAGTTTATTTCTATAGTAAGACACTGATGCATCAAAACACTGAAATTCCACATGATTAAAAATTGTATATATTGAAAGGACAACATAGGGTTTTACTTTCTGAATGGAAGATTTTCTTTAAAAAGCAGATGCCTTCTGGAAAAAAATAGCTACTGCATTCATCCTGAATATTCATTAATATTTCCCTTAATATATTTGTTAATATTTCATTTCTGCCCCAGTTTAAATATATTGTATTATAATGATATGTTTAAATGTGCCTCAGATTTTTGATGGGAAAAAACCACATGATAATAGCAATAGTAATAGCACTTAGACTGGTCTGCTAAAAGAAACCACTGGTCAGATAGTAGCTGTTCAAAAAAGACAGAATATATATACTGAAATTCTATATTGTAGAGATGTCAAAAGATACTCAATATTTACAAGAACATATAATACTAGAAGTTAAAGTTAGAGCAGGGACTTTTGAAAGGAAAAAATATCTAAAGAAATATGTCAAGCACCAGCAAATGAAACAGTAAAAGTTTCAACTGAACCACCCCAGCAAATCTGTAGAACAACACAGTGACTGCCAACAGATTGGAAGAAATCAGTCTATGCACCAATACCAAAGAAAACATTATTACAAACTATCATATAATATTCTTAATTTGATATACTACCAAAAATACTTAGGGCCGTGCAAAACAGATTATATAAAAAGGTCAAATGTTTAAACTGGATTCAGAACAAGGAGCAAAAGACATTATTCCTGATTCACAATGGATAATTGAAAAAGCCAAATGATAACCTCAATTGGTTGATGGTGAGTAAAAACCAGGCCTTGTCACAATAAGAGCCAAGATGGTTAAATTTATTCATTTGCAATCAAAGACTAAAGCCATTCTAAGATAAAAAATAAGCATAAGGAATACTAACAATTTATAAAATACAATAATTAATACAACATATATAACAATATATAACATCTAATCAAATAGCAATATGCATTCTTGGTTCACAATCCCAAGCCTAAACTTAATTCTTCCTTATAGGAGAAATTTTGGCAAGAAACTATTTCAGAAGAACAATTCACTTGTAGAAAACACCCATTTCTTTAAGTCAGATTTATGTATGGCAGCAAAATATGAATAATTTTCAATTGATTCCTTCTTTTTTTATAATTTTATTAAATTTCATAATATAAAATACAAATGAAAATAGATGGTAAGGCTATGGAGAAGAATAAAGATTAGAGAAATGGGTGATGTAGAGGGGGAAAAAAGAAAAAGGTATTAACTTTCAACATTTTTCAGTGCAGCATAGTACGGCCTCAACTTCTTACTTTTACATACCTAGTATAATAGCCATTTCTATCCCACAGACTTACCTAATCATAAAAGGCAAACTTTCATATTTTTTTTCTGTCTCAAACACAAAGTCTAGAATCTGTTTCCAAATAGAAGCAATACTAGATGTATTTTTTCTTTGATTAAAGCAATTAATTTGGCATCTCTGCAAGCTCCATCAGGTTTTCTATCCATTCTTCCATTGATTAATGTATCTTTCCATTTTTGCACATAACAATTTCTTGCTGCAGTCAGCATATACTGTTCCAAACTTTTTCCCAAGTTTCTTGTCTAGTAGTCCTAAAAGAAAAGCCTTTGATTTTAATTTATATTCATTTTAAGAATCTTCAGCATTGAAATATGAATTTGGCCCCAATTTTTCTTTGCCAGTTGATCCCTCCTCTTAAGGTGGGCAAGTAGGTGGATGTTTTAGAACCATAGTGGGCATAGCATTAAATCTAGAATACTAAAGAAGCAGTTAGCTAGGATAAATCATCTTGCATATATACCACTCCTATAATAAAAGGAGTGGACTAGTCTTTGATCTTCCTGTAAATCAGAATCAAACACCCAAAGTTTTATCTCCAATAACACTTTCTCGTACACCTCTGAAGTAAGAATTAAGCTGAAAGGCCACAATAACTTAAATCTATGTCTATGTTTTTTATTTTCCAAAAGGAAGAAATTTGTCAATGATACTTTGGGGCCACAGAGACTGGAAAAAGGGAAGAGTCTTCAACTATAGAAGTTAAGCAGGAACTTTGGACCAGACACTATATCTTGCAGATCTATCTCGGTATTACTGTGGTCAAAACTGGAGGAAAGGTATATGATGTAAGCCACCTTGAGCTTCTAGAAAAAGAACAGGATATAAATAATAATAATAATAATATTTATTTATATACCGCTCCTCTCCCGAAGGACTCGGAGCGATGCACAGCCATACAATTAAAAACATTAAATATACAAAAGTTAAAACTAAATTAAATTAAAGACCCTGGCTGTAAAACAATTAAAACCCCTCCCTTAAACCCTAAAATTTAATATAAAAATTAAAATACCCAAATCTAAAATCAGCCCAAGCCGGCCTGGTCAAAGAGCCAGGTTTTCAAGACATGCCTGAAGATCCCCAGGTCCGTGGCTGTACTTAACTCGGAGGCAACCCATTCCAGAGGGCAGACACCCCCACAGAGAAGGCCCTATTCCTCGGGTCACCAGCCGGCACATAGATGCCGACGGGACCCTCAAGAGACCCTCCCTGTGGGAGCGCACTGGATGGTGAGAGGAAAATGGCAGAATGTGGTCTTGTAAATATCCTGGTCCGATGCCATGGAGCGCTTTAAAAGTTAACACTAAAATCTTAAAGCGACCCGAGAGGCCACTGGCAATCAATGCAGCTCGCGCAGGAGGGGCGTCACATGAGAGAACCTTGACGCCCCCATAACCACCCACGCGGCCGCATTCTGTACCAGTTGAAGCCTCCGGATGCTCCCATTCGGGAACCCCATGAAGAGGGCTTTAACAGTAGTCCAGTCGGGAGGTGACCAGGGCAAGAGTGACCATGCATAAGGCATCCCGATCCAAAAAGGGCCGCATCTGGCGGATCAGGTGAACCTGATAAAACGCCCCCCTGGAGACGGCCATAATGTGATCTTCCAAGGACAGCCGTACATCCAGGAGGACACCCAGATTGCAAGCCCTCTCTGAAGGGGGCAAAATCTCACCCCCAATAGCCAGCGAAGGAACTACCTGGCTATATTGGGACGCCGGAAACCACAGCCACTCAGTCTTGGAAGGGTTGAGTCGGAGTCTGTTCCCACCCATCCAGTTCCGCACGGCCTCCAGACAACGGACATGACCTCCATGGCATCGTTGGGGTGGCTTGGGGTGGAGATGTACAGTTGAGTATCATCAGCGTACAGATGACACTTCACCCCAAAGCCTTTATCTATCAAATAGATAATGTGTCTCATCCCACCACATAACTGAAGGGTATGTTGTGCCAGATAAGAAAGATAAGTATCTTTTTCTGAGTAGAAAAGAGCTACATGCCAAATTTCTATTGTTTTGTTTTGTTTTTAATTCAGTGGAACACTCTCTTCTCAGGAAACCTAAAGCATCTGCCTGTGTTACGTCATGTTACGTCATACCTGTGTTATGTCTGCCTCTGGATAACACTGAGTTTAAATTTCAGTGTTATTTGTTTTAAAATGCAATGCAATGCCAGAAACACAGAACTGAAATAAATATTCAAGATAAGAAGTTCACAGGCCATATTTTGAAATAAGATAATCTTTATTGGCATTTTTTTCTGTGGGCACTCTGGCACACATTAAACATGACATTCTGTTGCCTGCTGTCAAAAGGCATTAGACACATATAGATATGATATATGCATACATATGTATATACTTACACCCTAACATATAAATGCATATAAATATTAATCACTGTCCATCTTGAATACATAACGGAAAGTGGAAGCTTGAAAATTCATAAAGTTGATACTGTATGGAACAAAACTGTGGCTGAATCTGGATGTTCTACGTTGGATATCACGAAACCTTCCCCCAGAAGGTAACAAGAAAATTTTGACAAGGAAATTCAAGTTTCTGCTTGTCTTAAAAGTTGTTCCCCCAATAAATCAGCTAAAATAGGCCAATCTGTGTTTTATACTATTTAAGGGTAATTATGCTCACAAATGAAAAGCTTATCAGGCATGTACAATAAGTTTCAAAGCCATCTAAATGGAATATGTCCTCATTTTAGCTAAAAGAGACATCACAAGACTTAGCTCTAGTAAACGTAACAGAAGGCCCTCTGCCATTCACGTGTTTATAAGAAGTGAAACCAGAGGTGGTATTCAGCAGGTTCTGACCAGTTCTACAGAACCGGTAGTGGAAATTTTGAGTAGTTCGGAGAACCGGTACTGGAAATTTTGAATAGTTTGGAATACCACCTCTGACTGGCCCTGCCTCTGTCTCTGTCTCCTGAGTCCCAGCTGATTGGCTGGGCCTTCTTTTGTTGCCCTGCACGGGAGAACGAAGCTGGAAAGCAGGTTAGTGGGATGGGGAGAGATGGGGATTTTACAGTATTCTTCCCCTGGAGTGGGGTGGATTGGAGATTTTACAGTATCCTTCCCCTGCTACGGCCACCAAACCATGCCCACCAAGCCACACCACATCCACCAAGCCACACCCACAGGGTAGTAAAAAGTTTTTAATCCCACCACTGAGTGAAATCACTTATTGGTGCCTTTATGGGAATTAATGCTCCATCTCCAGTGCCACTCAATAAAGTCACTGTAAAAAACCTTGACACAATCTGAACCAACTTTTAATTCATCCTGAAATATTTATACTTATTTATTATTATTTGGCCAAACTCCTATGCATTCTACACTGAGTGCGCATGTGGCCGTATTTCAAAAAGCGATTATCAATGTTCTCCTTACAAAATGGGAGAAATACTTTTGAAAGGAATTGTGAGCAAACCAAGCAACCTATAAGCAAATTGAAGTACATATTATGGCAGTCAATTTGATTTGAATTTTGAAGTGTTATTGAATTTAGTATTAATTGAGGTCTGGGTAAGTTTCTCACAATGAAGAAGCCTGACTATAAATCTCAGCCAATATCCATAGGCAATTAGTTTTTAATTTAACCAGTCTCTTAGGTTTCCTGCAAGAATAAATGCTGATCTTAATTATTTCGAGGAAAGTTATATAAATACAAGCTATATTGATAGAGTATTGTGTTTTACAGCTTCCATTATCACCATCATCATAATTACTATTGAACCTAGCCAATGGTCTCCCAGATGTGTAACATTTGTAGTACTCAGGCAACAAATCTACTTTGAAATTTATCAAGTAGCAAGGAATCTCTGCTTTTGCAGAGTCAAACTGCTGATTTCCTTTTTCTAACCCATTTTGATACTAGCTTTTGTGCCGCTTTTTGCATTTTACTTTTTCTTTTATAACTCACTTGAATTCGTATACATCTAACACATATCTTGTTCTGATAATATGTCACTTATTAAAGTAGGGCTTTTTATTCCTTGTCATTATTATTGAATGTTCTTTTTGTTGATTAAAATGATTCTTTTTACAAATCACAGAAGTCACATGGATGTCCTATCGATGATCAAACAAACAGACCATATTTATCTAATTTGCCCTATATATTTCACACACGAAAATGGATGTAAATAAGTAGCCTCAAAGAAGGCTCAAAGTAATTCTGATTTAGGTTTCAACCAAACTCTTATACAGTATGTGACATGCCTACCTGAGTGTTCATGTTCTCCTATAGTCACCAGTGAACCTCCAGGCATTTCATCTGATTTCACCAGCTATTCTTATTGACAGTTGTATGTTTTCCACAACAGAAATTCTACCCATATGGACTGGATAAAAAATTAACCCCTAATAAGAAAGAAAACAGAATACATAAAGCATCTCCTGGCATAGTTTTACATAATTTGAATGACAAAGCTAAGTAATATAGAATGAGAGCCTACAGTAAGAAAGAAAATCATTCCAATTTTATCTAAGAAAGGCAGTTTATTAATTATTAGTAAAATGAAACCAGTCAATCACTTCTGTGTCTTCTTGAGTAAGGTATTTATTTATAGTAACTAATTCACTTTAAGTTTCATTATGAGTAGATTTTTGGCCAGGTCATTCTGCAGCTCTCTTGGTGCAGAGTGACAGTGTGGCCAAGTGATCCTGTTGACTCTTACAATGTCACTGAACTACAGTTTTGTTTTGGATCCTCTTTCTGGGTCAGAGGTGTAAAACAAAAATAAACAGGAAAACACAGCAGCTAATGGTCAAGAGTCATAACCTGGCATCCTGATCTTCTGAAAAAACTGGAAGAAACTTCCAATGATACAATGATTTCTCTGAAAGGATAAACTTTTAGGCCATAGCTAAAAGAATCAGAACAGACTAAGGAGGGCATTACAGGACAACAGTTTTCATCTTCATCTTTTTAAAAAAATTCCCCTCCCCCCTTCAAAAAAGAAAAACCTATTTTCAGTTATGTTTTAGATCCTGGGGGTTCAAAGTTGAGAACAGAACCAAATGTATGGAATACCTTGTTTTCTATACTTTGATCATCAAAGGGTAAAACATTATATTTGGCCATCTAGTTCAAGAAATTGCAATGAACATTTTATTGCAGTGTTAATTAAACAATTTTGAAATAATATCCTCTCAGTATTAGCTCAGGCATCAAGCTAATTTCCTTGATTAGCTAAGGAGAAATTTCCTGACAGAACAATTAATCAGTGGGACAACTTTCCTCCAGAAGTTGTGAATGCTCCAACACTGGAAGTTTTTAAAAAGATGTTGGATAACCATTTGTCTGAAATGGTGTAAGGTTTCCTGCCTAAGCAGGGGGTTGGACTAGAAGACCTCCAAGGTCCCTTCCAATTCTGTTATTCTATTCTATTCTAATTATGACATTTGGAGCTACAATATAATGTATTGCTTTGCTATCTGCAACAGAGCCTTACAAATCACTAAGGTCTATAAAGAACTGAAATACCAGTTCCGATGTTAAGGCTAATAGGACTAGATTTAAAAAGGGCTAGATTAAAAATTAACAATTACAATTCTAACTTAGAAAATTTTCACACGCTACACTGAAGTAAAAAAATGAATTAATCTGGTCATTCTTTATGCTTTAACTGCACATGTAGTTATTTTATTATATGTAGTTCTTATAATCAATTAGCAAATATACTGTATCTATATCAATTTACTTTACCAATTTACTTCACTATTTCACAGGTTCTGATAGCTATAATGCTTAATAATATCAGAAGTCAAAAATAATTTTATAGCCTTTTGAAAGGAAAGAGTTTATTTCATTTTTTAATATATGCGGAACGGATGCCTATTGTAAGATAATATTCAAAGATATGTTTCAGTCATTTGTGTCTAGTCCTAGCTAGTTCCTGATATATTAAAATATCTGAAAATGTGTGTTTTGAGATATCCAGAAGTAAGCAAATTTCATGAAATCAATGATTTCTGATCATTGTCTGATCTTTCTATAACGCTGAATAGAATTAATTTTCAGATTGATATTTATTATTGCATTATACATTCTATCTCACATTCACTGCAAATTATTGAGGTTCTTAACCAATATCATGGCATTGTTGTATAGAAAAGTACACAGTCACATTCTCATCAACATCCCTTTGATGTCACTTCAAGCATTCCTTATATATTTATCCATAAATGTTTGAAACAAGTCACTGCTTGCTAAGAATTGAACCATTCTCAAGTATTCCATTTATTTTCATGCAAGCGCGACACTTCAGGAATCAGCCTTAAACTATATATTCAAACAAATTGTCCCTTTATCCAAGCTCATTCCATTTGTCATATATTTTCTTTAAATCAATAAGCATGCGGTAAACTTTCTTATATTCATAATTTTTCTGAAGACCAATTATCTTCTGACCAACATAAAGTCACAATGCATTCTCAAATTTTCATAATGTCTTGCCCCATTTAAATTCTGCCAATATCTTCCCAAGCAAAGATGGGAATTAAGGACCATTGTTTTTGCATTTATTCTTATTACTTTTCCCTTTATATAGGGAAACAGTAATGGCATTTCTCCAATCATCAAGCATAGATGTTGTCTTCAAAGATGCTTTAAACACGTCATGCAGCCACACTATAAAAAATGATAAAGTAAAAATTGATGGAGTTATCAGCTATGGTTGTACCCAGGGGTGGGGTGGGCTGCTGGGGGGTTGCAGGAGTTCAGGAGAGCCCCTAGCTAAGATTCTGTGCAGTTCGGAGAACCCCCAAATCCCTCTAATGGCTGGCCTCACCCACCCTTCCCAGGAGTCCCCCCGGGGCATGTGTGAAAGGTTCCAGAGAGCCTTCAGAGCCCAGGCAGGTAGTTTTCGTCCTCCCGGAGGCTTCAGGAAAGCCTCTGGGCCTGGGAAGGCAAAAATGCCTTTGCTAAATTTTTTGAAGCCCATTCCTGGTTGTACCCAGGTAAGATTAATACTGCAAAAGGATAATAATAATAATAATAATAATAATAATAATAATAATAATAATAATAATAATAATAATAATAATATGCTAATTGTCATATAATGAAATATGATGGTAACTTTAATGCCTGTAATTGAATAACTTTTCAGATTTCCTCATAAGTTTGAAACAATCTTTCACTAGAAAGATATATTTATATTTTATATATTTGGCAGCAGTCAAAAAAGCTGATGCAGTCCTAGGTTGCATTAACAGAGGGAAAGAATAAAGATCACATGAACTATTAGCACAACTTTATAAAGCCTTAGTAAGATCACATGTCTGGAATGGTATAGGATCTCCTGCTTGATCAGGTGTTGGATTAGAAGAAGGCGCGGGCCTTCTCATTGGGAGCACCCCCTCTCTGGAACGAATTACCCCCGGAGATAAGGGCCGCCCCCGATCTCATGGCCTTCCGTCGGTTGCTCAAAACGCATTTATTTCGGCAGGCCGGACTGGCCTAGGGGTTTTTAAATTTTAATCGGGTTTTAATCTTTTTAATACTTGTTTATATTTTATTAGAGCCATATTGTATTTCAGTTTTTAAATTTTAATATTTCATGTTGTCTCATACTTTGTACATTGTATATGTGTTTTTATTGGCTGTTCACCGCCCCGAGTCCTTCCGGGGAGAGGGGGCGGTATATAAATTAAATAAATAAATAAATAAATAAATAAATTCCAAATCTGTTATTCTGTTATATTTGCTACACAGAGTATTCTAAAGTTGGTGATTATCAATAAATCTAATATTCTAGTCAGTGCAAGAATATAAATTACTGTAGAGCAATTGGCTGTTTAAATTGTCTAGGACATATCCCAAGGTAAGAGAAGAGGAAGAAGTCTGGGGGTGGGGGTCAAAAGCCTAGGAAGGAACGACACCAAATAAACAATGAAGAACAGATGTGGTATTCAGCAGGTTCTGACCAGTTCTGGAGAACCGGTAGCAGAAATTTCATGTAGTTCGGAAAACCGGAAAATACCACCTCTGACTGGTTTCGCCCCCATCTATTCTCTGCTTCCCGAGTTCCAGCTGATCAGTTGGGCCTTCTGTTATTGCACTGCACAGGAGAACGGAGATGGAAAGCAGATTAGTGGGGTGGGGAGGGAATGGGAATTTTGCAGTATTCTTCCCCTGCAATATCCACCAAGCCATGCCATGCCCACCAAGCATACCCACAGAACCAGTACTAAAAAATTTTTAATCCCACCACTGATGAAGAGGCAAACAATATCCTGATTATGTAATAAGAAGAAAACTACACACCCCAGGAAGACTGGCTATTGTAAACAAATAGTCAACAAATGTAGCTGGTTGTGAAACCATTACAAGAAAGCAACCAAATTCAGAACTCAATGATTCGATCCTGAGCTACATAAATTCTTTTCTATTAAATTCTTGCAAAGGATTTTTTAAAAGATAGATTAAAAATGGCTTCACAATTGCAGAAATAGTTTTTAGTTATGTTCACAAAAATGCACTTTATGGGAAGCTCTTTGCTGCTGGAATTCGGATCATTTGTAGCAACGGGACAAGCTCCAGAGCAAATACAGTATTACAGCCTATCACCAAAGCCTTGTAAAGACAGACAGGTCATTTTTAAAAATACGGATAAGTGCTTTTAACTTAGCTAAGCAGTACATTATAATACAGTGTTGCCAAGACAACAATATGCCAAGACTTGGAAGAGAAAAGCATTTTTTTTACCACAAGCGGGTAGAAGAAAATTTCCAATTCTGTAGCTCAGAGTCTTATTAATCTTTGGAGATTTGAAATAGTTAACAGAAGTCCCAGTGAAATATTTGGGGTTGCATTTTCAAAGCTGTATTTCAAAATAATTACCCCAAATTATGTAAATAAGTGAAAAAGATTTTAAAAAGTAGAAAATATTAAAACATTACCTAAAATGTCTTTTAAATTTTCAAATGGTACCAATCTTAATCTTAGAAAAAGAAATTGCAAGGTTGACAAAGAATAGTTTACAAATTTACTTCGAAAAGGAAAAAAAAACCTAGAGTAAATTTTTTTTTTTACAAAATTAAAAGATAAAGGTGGACTTGCTCCCTCAAATTTTAAATTATTTTACCATACTAGTTGTTTTTCATAGGTAGATAACACCCATGATTCATATATTTATAGATTGCTGAAATAATATAAAAAACAACCTCAAGAAAGAAGATTTTTTTTAAAGACAAATGATAGAATTTTAAACATTTGTACCAAAGACTTACCTATTACCATGTGTGTGCAAATTGATATTAAAATATGACACAGAGACAAAACAAGTACAAAACCATATGATAAAGTGGATACAAAATTTTAAAAAACAATTACATAACAATCAATAAATTTATTGAAAAAATTAAGTGAAATTTACCCCAAAGTATAATTTAAAGAAAATCGGCATAACAATTTAAAGATGATTCATAGCCCAATCTATTACTGCAAAAAATAAAATATATAATAATAAACATAGGAAATATTGTGATATACCTAGAACATTTTACCATAGTTGATAATCACATCAAAACAATGAAAAACACTGAAAAGAAATATACAGTTTTCTTCAAAAAAAAATCTAAAATATGTAAATATCCTGTTATAAAAATGAAATGATTTCCTGGGAAGTTAAAGTTTATAGGAATTAGCATGGGCATGTAATTTAATTTAATCAAGTATGGGCATTTTAAGAAAAAGAGCAATATATGAGTTTTACGTAGATTCTACTACTCCACTCGCACAGGGACAGAATCGTGGATTTTGTTTTCTCTGTCCTTGGGAATCTCTGAAAATGGATATTGAAACATGTAAGAGTTAAGACTTGCTTTCAGAAGAGTGAGCTACTCTAATTATACGGTGATCTTGTATGTGTCAATTGAATTTCTAGATATTGCATTACTTGAAACTGTGCCACAATCCAAATGATTATCTGTATCAGTGGGTCTTAATTTAAAAAAATTGCTTGTACCTAAAAACGTCAGTGGTGAAAACCCATACTGGAACTTATTACTTGAATCTGGAAAGACTGAGAATAGTCAATCACTATTAAAAGTTCTAGATCTTCAGAAATGAATATTTAAGTTTTTTAGCTCTGTGGAGTATAGTATAGTATAGTATAGAGTATAGTATTTGAGTCACAATCAGCATCTTGGGGGAAAAAAATCCCAGTTAGATTCAGAGCCTTAGAAGAATAAATTAAGTTTCTATGCTATGTTCCACAGCATTTAGGAGTTGTGCTAAAATTTGGTCACAAAATTTGGATAATGCCATGCTGGGTAAGTTTCTTTTACAAATTTCATGGAGCAAAGCAGTTAGTTCTAATTCACATGATTCTTATATCGAAAGTATCATGTGATTTCTGGTGTGCATTGTTTGGGCGTTAGGATTGTTTTGTGTATATGGTAGTCCTCATTTAGCAACCACAATTGGGACCATCAACTCCATCATTAAGTGAAATATTACTAAGTGAAATAATTACTATGCTTATGATCTTACTTCAGCTTTCATTTGCTTTACAGTCATGGCTAGCATTTAGCTTAGACTTATATACCACTTCACACTTTACATAATTCCCTAAATAAGCATATTGCTCCCAACAATTTGGGCCCTCATTTTACTGACCACAAAAGGATGGAAGACTGAGTCAACTTTGATTTAGTCAGGATCAAACTCCTGGCAGTGAACTAAATTATGCAATGCTGCATTCAAACCACTGCACAGTTAGTTTTTCATTGTAATTTCAAACTGTGAACTACTGCTGTCAGAGGTAGTATGCTTAGAAATGTAAAATAAAGCCCTTTTCTATATTAACTCTTCAGGAAAAATGTGAATATTGTTCTTGGCTTGGCTTGAGGAAAAAAAATTATTGTCAGCATTAATTTTTCCAGCACTCCTTAAAAAGGCAGCACATTTATACCCCCTCTCTATTACTGGGAAGGAAGTATACATGATTCAGTAAATTGGGTGACTCACATACAAAAGGAAATGACTATTTTTCATCTCCCAACACAAATTCTTATTTCTCCCAAGAAGAATATGTTAGGCAGTAACCACTTTTCATTTTGTGCCTCCGCATGCTCCTTCTGGTGCAATATACAGGAAGCCCTCAGAAGGAAAATATGGCATAATTGGAAAAAATAAAATAAAATTATCTGTTACCAAAGAAAAGACATGTGCTTTTTTTTTTCAAGACAGAGAGAGAGAGATAGAAAGAAATATCCACATGAAAATATTTGCATAAAGTAACCACTTAGAAAGGAAACAGCATTAAAGTTAAGAGTTTGCATTAAAGCTCAGGAGATCCATAAAAAAAAGAAAAAGTTTGAGAGCCAGGCTACTATTTCTCTCTCACTCAATTCCCACAGTAAGAAACAGTCTTTTAAATTCCACATCCAATTCCCAAGAATATCTTACCAAAGGTGCATAGGTCCCAACCTTCTTAATTCTGAAGTAAGATCTGCCTTTGAATTTTTCAAGTTTCCTTCCTTTGAGAAAGAGGCTCCTATTTTCCTACTTGTTTTTGTTTCTTGGTGGTATTATTCTATTGCTAAGGATGGCAAGAAATGCTCCTGCTGGGGTTGTGTTTTCCTTTAAGTCTGCTAACGAGATAGTGGTTAAAGTACTCAAGTAATTAAACCAGTACCACAGAGTGGTTAATGTACTATACAAGGATTAGGAGATCCAATCCCAAGTCCACCATTTGTCAGGGAAATTTAATAGGTGACTATGGGTCATCCATTCTCCCTTAACCAATCTGCCTCACTGCGGGAATAAAATTAAAGATAAAAGTGCAATGTAAGCTTCCTTGCACTCTTGGAAGAGCAATGGGATATACATCTGACAAGTACACATATAAATTGTATCAGGCTGTTCCCTCAGCAATTATTTTATCAGAAAACAATTGAAGGAGATATCATGAGGGACAAGGCCATTCCATAAATCCTGCTTTATGACCATCTTCAGAAGCCTTCTGTCTCTGAACTGAATCTAAGAACTAGCATTCCAATTCTAAGAATGGCTCCTAAAGCTGATTTCTATCCCTCACCCTCTACTTCATTTTTCATTATGTAATTTCAATTTGCATCATTATATGCCTATCAGAAATGCTTTTTCTTTATCCTTGGAAACGCCTTGGCTAAAGAGGAAGATTAAGAGTTATTTAATTGGTTAATTAATTAAGCATATTATTGGTACTCCTTTTCTGGTATATACATTAATTTGATATAGATTTAAATCCTTTTTTTAAAAAAAATAATCCTTTAAAAAGATGGCTGAAGAAATAAATTCTGATTGAAAAATAATCACACCCATGTAAGTTATGTTCAGATTCCTGAAATAGCAAACATACAGAAGAAATACAGTTTCTTAGTATTCATGGATAATTCCAGCCGTGTGACAAGCAAATTTATTTCTGTGATTCAGCAATTCAACAGATGTTCTGCTTCAGAAGGAATGATACATTTCAGAATATTTTGTTTCTTGCTGAAGTTCCAAATCTAGTTGTTTCATGAGTAATCGTACTGCAATTAAGACAACTGTCTTCTACATGTTACATGAGAGTAAGATCCACTGAAATCAGTGAGATTTCTTTTTTTTTTTTTAAATTACATTTATATGCCGCCCTTCTCCAGAGACTCAGGGCGGCTTACAGTCTAAGGAGCACCATACTAAGTGCTCAGCAACAGACTTCATTCCATTGTATATGCCTGCTTATTACTAGGACTTTTGGCCCCCCCAAGCGGCATTTTTACAAAGTAAGCTTATTGTCCCCAACAATCTTGGGTCCTCAATTTACCTACCCCGAGAGGATGGAAGGCTGAGTCAACCTTGAGCCTGGTGGGATTCGAACCTGCACTAATTGCAGGCAGCTTGCACTAAGTGCTGGATGATTAACAGCCTGCACCACCAAGGCTCTATTTCTGACTTAGTAGAGACACTTTTGGGTCTGGTTGTTTATATTTGTAAAAAGCAATGGAATGTTTCCATTTAGGTTTTGACCAGTTCTCATTCAATTTGATGAGATACTGTATAATGTGCTTTAAAATATTTTATAGAAGGATACAATTAAAAAGAAATTAACACAAAATGAAATGCATTGCTCCTAAACCTATTTAGCTCTAAGATGACAAGGATATATGAACTTTTATTGTAGAATTATTTCTGAAGCAACCTAATTTCCTCACTTATTCATTTCATGGGAAAACTATTTGTGCCGAATGTAGTCCTACTTCTTACAGACTTATTCTAGAGAATGATTGTCCATATAATTATTTGAATGTAATAAATTTTATAAGTAAATCTTAGCAATACCAATAGCAGCAGTACTTAGACTTACAATATATACCACTCCATAGTGCTTTACAGCACTCTCTGAGCTGTTTACAATGTCAGCATATTGCTCCCAACATGTCCTCATTTTACTGACTCCCTGAAAGATGGATAGATGGGTCAACATTGGGTCCCATCTGGATCAAAATCCAGGCTCTGTATTGCAGAGTTAGTCTGCAATACTGCACTTTAACCATTGCTCACTAGGGGTCCTTAGCAATTAAATACCGGTCCACACAACCCAGTTGATATTAAAAAAAAATAGTTCAGATAAATGTGAGAACCATCTAAGTAGGCAGTAAAATGCCTCACAAATAATTTGAACCACAATTATCCCATGCCTTCTGTTTTTTGAGAAGAAGAGTAAAAAACCATAGAGGGCAATGGGGGATGTGTTGTTTTTTTCTTTCCCATGGCCATCATTCTAGTCTAATGAGGAAGAATTTCATAGGTTATAGTAACATTGTCCTATGTCTGAATCACTCCTGACCTTTAACACCAAGACAGTGCATCCATATTGCCTATTCAGAAATAACCCCTATTCAATTAATCCCTGTCTGCTCTTGGACAGGGAGTACAACATAGCAGCCAAAATAACCTTGGACCATGATATTTGTCACTATGTATCCTACTCATTACAGTACCTTAATGTTTTCGCCAAGATCCTACTCGGAAGTGTTGGGGATTATTTTGTCATTGGTCAGCCTTTCCCTTGTTCATCCATCAGGTTCCTTCCCAGTCACTTAGTAAAATACTATGTTGGTTGATATTTGTATTATTCTTGAATTATTATTGAAGGTGATTTGAATGATTACTTTGCCTATCCGGTACAAACTAACAGAGATCATGTGCTCTAGGTTCTTTTTAGCAAAAAATATCATCTATCAGGCCCCACAAAACTAATCTTTTTTGTCACAGTGTCTCCTCACCCCAAAATGAATTCCCTGTGAGATATAGGTGACCCCTCGCACGCACAATTAATTCACAATTTAACAATCCAAGAAAATTTGCAAGTACTTTGTTAAGTTCAAATCAAGGCATTTGAGCCAATATCTGTACTCAAACACTAAGACAAATCCCATTAAGTTTTACAAAACAACCATATCAAACCTAGTGTATCTTAAAAGCAAAGTTAAAAGCAATCTACTTAATCTGTTTTCTAAGTTATCTGCACTGACTATATTGATTTTTATTTCAAGATATGCTGGGAAGCTCTTACAAGTTACCTCGTCACTTTTATTGGATTTGAATTATTTATTAAGGCATTATGTTATTCTAGTTTAATAAACATGGTTTTCTTGCTCTTGACCTTTATGCCCAGAATGCTCATTGTATTTCACTTTCTCAGATATGCATAATATCATCTTTGATCATAGTTTATGCATCAAGGTACAACTCTATAATTACAACATTATATACATTCTAAATATTATTTTTTTCAAGTCATGCTTTTGTCTTTTGAAGTGTAGAATATTATAGATACAGCAAATTAAGACATTCTCACAAAACAACAACATAGAAGGTACTTGACGTAGTATTGTATATTAAGTATACATCTGTGATTATAATTTGAAGTGGAAATCTAGGGAGATTAAATAATTTCACACAGGAAAATGATATACAGCATAGAGGGAATAAGAGTTAAGAAACTTACATCTGTATACCCACCTTTCATTTGCAGTTTTAGGTCGGCAAGTATGTGGCTGATTTTCATCATCTTACTGTATATCTTTATATGTGAATGCAAATAAATATTTGTTATTTGTCAGAGCATATTCCAGAAAGATTTTATGAAAAACAAGCAATGATAATAATTATATTTATAAGTGATTTATGTTAGATAATATCTACCAACATTATAATTCAACTATAAACCACGTTGGGAAGAATTTTCAAATTCACATCATTATTTCTATTATGTTTCTGAAACAGGAATCTATCTTGACATGTGGGGAAAAACTACTTTTGAAATACAGTTCAGGGAACTTTCAAAAATCTTTTAGATGTTATTCCAAGACCTGGTATTAAAAGGTGAGGAGATGAGATGAATAGCAATTCCACTGAGTATTATCAAAACCACTGAATTTGCTTAAAAGATCACTTGAGATCATGGCTATCATTATTTTGGTAAGCATGCAAGGTTTGTTAAGTTTTGTTATATCTTTTTACATTTGTCTTCCTTTGTTTTCTTCTTGGACTGCATCCAAGAACTGGATGCTTGTCTTTGAACTCATTTTCTCTTATTGAATCCTAAGTGAAACAATCAGTTTAGAGCTAAAGTCTCCATTGCATCATTTTTGTGAACTAAGCTATTCTGAAAGACTGGAGTGCTGCCTGAAGAACCATATTGCTTGAGGTTTGCTTGATTCTTCTTTATCCCTATATGAGGTATTCCCTTTATACTGAGAAATTTCTATTGTTTCAATAAAAAGATTCAGAATGCCACGAGCTGCTTTTCTGCCAAAATTATGAGAGCCAGACTGAAAGCTGATGGTCCTGAGGCTGCTGAGAACTCAGATAACATGATAGAGCAACTGAAATGAGGATGGAATTCTTTGATGGAAAGCGCATTGATCAACCATACTTTACCTGAGGATACCAGCAATACCAGCTTTGTCAATGTATTTTTTTAATCTTTAATTAATGCACTATGCTATAAACCAAGGCTTTCTGGATGCTCCAAGTGGCTAATATCAGAAAAGTCTGTTTGGAGAAAGGGGTATCTCATTATTTTCAGAAAGAGGAAATTTGCTCTTTAGAGGTACTCTTTGATCCCCACCAATTATTAGTTTTCTAAGTAATGACTGTATCGAGCAGTATATTTGCAGAACTACAAGCTAAGGCACCAAATCCCATTCTTCCTGAAGTGGATGGAATTATAAGTTTTTAAAGTATCATTAGCAATAAGCTGTTCTAAAATAATAGCCCCATTGTTAGGCCACATTTTCTATACAAAAACTTTTATCTATCCTTTCAAAGGAGGAATTATTCAAAAGAATATATTCCTCATGGGAGCAAGAGTCAAATGTTAATTTCTTTCCCACTAACATCCAAATACAGTATATCTGAATGGCTTGGAATACAATATCATTCTTGTTCGGATTTCAAGATTCCAGATAATAAGAATACTTTAATTGTTCCCATAGTGGTACTTGTTTAACCTTGGTTCCATTCCAGAAAAAAAAAAACTCATTAATAAGAATGTTCATGACCACAATTGAAAATTAGGAAAATTACAGCTTCCTGTAGTGTTGTAATCCTGCAGTGCTCAATGCTCATATGGGAGTCATAGCTTTGGTAGAGGGTTTGTCCATTGCATGAAAATTTAATAATTAACATCTCTAAAATATCCATGAAAATCTCTCTCTCTCTCTCTCTCTCGATATCTTGGCAATGTTTCGACAAGGTCCTACTCGCCATCTTCAGGCTGGTGCTTTCGCTTCTTGCTTGTGTGAGCAAAGAGTGATCAGAGCTACCGTCTCTCTATAAATATTGGTGGGGAGGTTGGCTGTGTTGTGTTAATATTGTGTTTATGGAGAATTTTGCTGATTTTATCTGTGGTGCCTTTGATGTAGGGGAGGAGGGTGATACTGTTGTTCTGTTCTGTCGGGGTATCTCCTTTAGGATTAGGTTGGTAATTGTGTTTCTTTGGAATCTGTTGGAAATTAATACGTTAATGAGACTGTGTATTTCTATTCTCAGGTGGTCTTTGTCAGATAGATGTTTGGTTCTTGAGATGAGGGTCTTGGCTAAGGAGGTGATCTGTGCAGGTGGTGATGGGATTGTGCATTTAAGTAGCAGTTGATGCGTGTTTTCTTCCGGTGGATGGTGTGTCCTAGGGAGCCATTGGGTTTTTTGTAAATTAGGACATCCAGGAAGGGTAAAAATCTTAGAAAGCACATAATATTTCCCAAATATTTGCTATACAATAATATGTTAAGTTCCAAGTACCTATTTAGCTTCAATATTACTATATATATAGCTACAGGATCATTATGTGTAAATTGGGTGGTTATATACATTTGTTCAATAAATAAATAAATTTAATGAATGAATTATCTAATAAGAAGAGCCAAAGTCTCCTTTGATGGTTTGCACAATGCATTTTAACTAGCAGACAGATAATCTCACTTATAATAATTTGAGAAAAAGAATTAGAATAATAAATTATAACCAGCCAAAATGGAAATTGAAGGAAAATATTTTATGTTCTAAAATTTCCAAAAATTTAATAACTGTATTTTCATTTCCACATTTTTATTGTATTATAAGCCACTCAAAGTCACTGCCCAAAAGTGAGATGGATTGCATAAAACTTTAATATATAAATAAAATTTAACCTGTATAATATCAAATGCTTTTTCCATATCCAGCAAATCTGTTTCAGGACTTCACTAGTAAAATATCCAATATTATATGATCAGAATGTTGTATCTTTTCTACCAAACTGTACACCAAACTATAATATTGATGGTATCATATTTTGGAGCCTTCATGCTAGGTATTAGCTTAGGTTAGGCATTTACAGATGTTGATCCAAAAGTTTTATTTAAAACTATTTTTAAATGGAAACTAGAAGGTAATTAACCACAAAAGCTGCCTTGTGCCAACCTCTATTTGGCACAAGTATATTCTGTATGTTCTCACTAAAAGTAGACAATTTAGCTCATGTTATCAAAAATAAGATAATTGGATCTGACAGAGTACTTGGTCAACATTCATTATACAACTATATAAAGGTAGTTTGTACCGTTCTGTGGGCAGAATTTTAGGGTCTGTCCTCAGTACTGTTAAAATTACCTTGGCACAAGTAGATTGTGTTGTCGCCACTTGTAAATTTGAAAGGGAAAAATCTTTCCCTTTCAAATGTGTCTTCATTTAATGTCTAAAAATGTAGGCGTTAATTGAAGACACATTATATTGACTCAATAATATTGCAGAGGGTGTTTATGAACCATTATATTTATCTTGGTCAAGCTGTGCTTGTTTAGATATATGAGCAAGAATGTAAGTGGCATACCAGGAAATCTTCATCTGAGATTCTACAAAGTATGTTTGGGGAAAAAAACTCTTTTTGCTTCTATCTACTAGACCACTAGACCTTTCTTTGATGGATTTGGGGATCCAGAGAGTTAAATTCGGCTTCTTTATGCATTATAACTTTCCAGTATCTGAAGACTGAACATGTCAGAAAGATTAATTTGGAAAGTGTATAAGGAACCTGGAACATATGCCAAGGATAAATAGAGTTTGACCAAGGAGCAAATGTTCAAAATATCATGATAGGCCATTCTAATTCACTTAAACTCAACAATTCTTTTTTCTTGCTTCTATTGTTCTCATCAGGGAAATCTTTGGTGCACTCTTCTGTATTTTTTAATCTGAGTACTTTCTTTTCTGAAGAAAAGAAATAAATGTCCTGGATAAACAGCAATATATGAAATTCTAAGATTAAAAGAAAAGCAGGCTTCAGTCTAAAACTACATCACTCAAACCCAGCTGTGTCTACTGGGAACCATTCACTTTTGCTTTTGACTGCTTCTCCAAAATGTTGAATTTAATAGAACTGTTCTAATATTTTAAGCAATACAGCCATTGGTATACCAGAATAACAAAGTTGGAAGGGTCCTGGGATGTCTTCTAGTTCAGGCTCAAGCAGGAGACCCTATACCATTTCTGACAAATGTTTCCCAATCTCTTCTTAAAAATCTCCAGTGTTGGAGCACCTGCAACTTCTGGAGGCAAGTCATTCCACTGATTAATTGTTGTAACTATCAAGAAAATTTCTGCTTATTTCTAGACTGGTTCTCTCATTGATTCATTTCCATCTATTGCTTCTTGTTCTCCTTCAGGTGTTAGGGTTAGGGTTAGGGTTCTAACACTTAGTTAATTAGAGATGAGTATTCCAAGGTCCTTTACATAGCTTGAATCATCAACAAGATCTCGTCTATTCAGCTTGTATTTTATTTTCTTAATACAGAAAATATATAATATAGAAAAGTAACATATCAGAAGTTAAAAATTATGCCTTTGAATTTCTCAAAATTATGAACAACATTATATAGAGTGATGAATAAGTATTGGTAATATTTCATATTTTAAATGTTGTTGATACATACAAACAGATAGTTGGTTATACGCTTTAAATTTAGACACATACATTTTACAGACTTCACTTAGTGAATATTATACTATCAATAATGTGATGCTATTGCAGTAATAGTATAGCCATAGAGTTTAATTAACACACAATAAAATGTGTTTAATAAAACATAAGCTTGGTCGAATGATGTTCACATATAACAATGTCTTCATGATGTTGAGCAGATTCACTAATGTAGTGCCACAGGTGAAAAATGATATTCACGCTTTTTCTAGCAACTGCATATCTGCTTTGCACATTGTAAAACTTTGGGAATCTATATGTATGTATATATATGTGTGTGTGTGTGCGTGTGTGTGTGTGTGTGTGTGTGTGCGTGAAATGCCACCCACGCATCATCACAAAATCTCCAGAACCATAAAGTCTACAAACTTGAAATTTGGCACATATGTTCCTCTTGGCTTCTAGGTGCTCACTAAGAAAGGATTTTTTGAAATGACATCAGAGCATTGTATTTCGTATATTATTATTAACACATTCTGATAATCCCCCTTCTGAAAATAAATCTGTTCCAAACACAAGCAGAGGAGAAGAGTTTCAGTTTTAGTTTCACAGCGCCAAGCAGCTTTAGTACAGAACAGTTGAGCTAAGCCATGCCCAGGTTCCTTGCTGTCTTCTTCTTGCTCACACAGCAAATACTGCTTCCATTTCCGTTTTCCCCCCTTATTTTCTTCCCCAAAAATGAAGCCCAACCACATAGTTTTGTAGCAAAGCATGGGTATTGATATATATGGAAAGAAGTCACACTGATAAGAAACACTGGAACTTTAATAACACTATCTACATAGTATTCTGTCTGTCTTTAAAAAAACAAATTCAAATTTCAAGATAAGCCACAAATCTTTGTTGATATTAATGTCAGTCCATAAAACAGACTGGATAAGTTTCTATTAATTAGATACTTAGGTAAACAGATTAATCAGATAACTGCATATCTTATCTATTACATGACATTTGGCTACACTTAAGGAAACAGTCACTTGAATCTGACAGTAAATAAAACTTACAAGAGTGACCAGAATATTTCATTAGATATGAGGTTATCTAATAATGAACATTGGTATAGAAAGAACAATATAATAAAACACATGGTTTGGTGGCTCCTTCAGAAGATGAGCAAAGTCTGGAATTGAATGGGATGCCATTATATCTCCTTTCTAAAGCCACTTGTGAAAACTCCTTAAAGCATGTGAAGGTTAAGATTTTTCCCTAATTTATTTTGTTATTTGGCAGGTGTATAAGAGATACAAGAGTTAAAACTTTCAAATAATAATGAATACTTCAGCATGTGAACTAAGGGCTTCACCTCTCAAATGAAGTGTGCTGGTTGGTTCTATAGGAGGAGTGGTAGAACCTGAGAGAGGAGTCAAAAGAGGAATACCCCTATAATTTCTACATAGCCATGGATTAAATCCATGGATATTTCATCTTTACGCTGCCTTAATCCAAATTACTTTGTAACTTGGGGGGTGGGGTGAGTCTGGACTTCAGCTCCTGTCAGGAAGCAGGTAGCAGGTAGCATCTGTAGCAAGTCTTTGAACAACCCCCATCTGGGACTATAGTTGCAACTTTCTTGCACCCATCTCTTCTTTAGTCATTTCTCATTTGGACTCTTGTAATGCAGATAGAGGTGCCTTGAAAACCAACTCAAAACTACATCTGGATAGAAGGTAGTGGTTTAATAATGATGAACACTTCATAATATCCCCATGTGATATTGCTCCTTTGAGAGTTATAATAATTACTAATATAGAATTCATGCTCCTTGTTAATATTAATGGTATTCATAGAGCAGGACATCATGGATATCTTTAGGACAACATTCTTCCAAAAGTTTCTATCCATCCATTAAGGTCAGGAAGAAAAGGAATTGTTCAGGTTCCTTCACTCAGGAATTGCCACCATCAGGAACCTCAGAGCTAATTCTTTTCAAGTGCTGTTTCTTTTCTTTGAATCAGCATTTTCTTCAAGCCAGATCGGTTTTTGTAAGGCCATGAGAGCCTCAAATTTTTAACAAACATCAGGGACAGAAATGTAGAGACTTCTTGTAAATTTATAGTTTAATTGACATTGACTTATCTCTAGCACTAAACTTATATTTTCTTATTTATTGTTCATTATATATATCATATACTGTGCATTTTAACATGCTTATGAATACAGGGAATATAGTGTCCTATATTGATAGTATTTGCTATCATTCTTGTATTGCCAAAGACTGTTCCACTAAATCTTTCTTCACCGTTGTCTGATGGAACCTTCCTTCCCAGGTCTGTCTCAAAGTAGTCCTTGGGGCTAAAAAGAATACGAAAAAAAAGAATACGAAGGCAAATTTATCACATCTCAAAAGTTTATTCTCAACAGAAGACTGCTCAAGTATTTAAATCTAAAAAACAGAAATGCATATATATGATTATGATACCCAACATACCAGCAACATTGCTACAGGGGGTGTAATCGATCTTTTTCCATCAGTTTTCCATACTAATTTTCTGAACAACTTTGGAACTCTGGCAGAAGGTATTTGCTCTCATTTGCTCTCAGAGCAAATTGCATCCTCTAGTAGAACTGATGATGTTACCAAATTTGGTGATGAAACATCTAGAAGAAAACAACCAAAGTCAGAGAGCACCAAAGATTCTACAATTCAACCCTGAGCTGCAAATATTATCTTCTATCAGTTTACAATATGAGTATATCAGTGGTGGGATTCAAATTTTTTTACTACCGGTTCTGTGGGGTGGCTTGGTGGGCATGGCAGGGGAAAAAATCTCCAGTCAGAGGTGGTATTTGCCAGTTCTCCAAACTACTCAAAATTTCCACTACCAGTTCTCCAGAACTGGTCAGAACCTGCTGAATAACACCTCTGGAGCAGAGGTGGGATTGAAAAAATTTTACTGGGGCATGGCTTGGTGGGTGTGGTATAGCTTGGTGGGCATGGCAGGGGCAAAATTTCCATTCCCTCCCCACCTTACTAACTTGCTTTCCAGCTCCATTCTCCTGTGCAGGGCAACCAAGAAGACCCAGCCAATCAGCTGGGACTCAGGAGGCAGAGAAGAGATAAGGCCGGGGCCAGTCAGAGGTGGGATTTGCTGGTTATCCGAACTACTCAAAATTTTTTACTACCAGTTCTCCAGAATTGGTCAGAACCAATGGCGGGATTCAATTTTTTTTTTACTGGGCATGGCTTGGTGGGCTTGGCAGGGAAAGGATACTGTAAAATCTCTAGCCAGACGTGGTATTTGCCGGTTCTCCAAACTACTCAAAATTTCTGCTACCGGTTCTCCAGAACTGGTCAGAACCAGCTGAATACCACCTCTGGTCAGAACCTGATGAATACCATCTCTGGTCTGAAGTATATAAAGAAAGATGCTTGTCCTGTCTCTGGCTTTTTTGTTAGTTTGTTTATTTTGTTTTGTTTTCAGCACTACAAACTTTTTGTTTGTAGTTAGAAAGAAAATCTGCACAAGCCTCTTACTTAATTTTGCTTGAATTATTAGTCCATTTCCTGAAATTTGTATTTTAGAATACAAGGCAAATGTTTTCTTCAGAAGCAAACAATGGATAATGGATTCATTATTCTTAAAAAACCTCTAAAGGCTTGTGAGGAGAAAGAAAGAAAATCTGTAGGAATAGAATGCCATTCTAAAACATCTACTTTTAAAAGACTGTTGATAGAGTGGTGAATTAGTAATAAGCCTAAACATTTGCACTTTGATAAAAGAGGGGTGGATTCAGATTCTTTTCACTGTCTTCTATTTCTTCTTTTTGGAAAATATTAGCTACATTAGAAATAGCAATATTGCATATTAAGACAACTTAAATAGTATTAGTTGCATTTAAAAGGATTGACTGCATTTGTTTGCTGTATGATAATCATACAAATCATGTAATGCAATTAACAATGGATGACAAAAAAGAACAAAAGAAAAGAGGAAAAAGATGTGTTTGTGTGTGTAGATTAAGAAAGGGAAAGTGATAAAACATTGTCTCATCAAGAGTTTAGAGCAGTGGTTCTCAACCTTTTCTTCACCACAGACCCCCTTTAAATACCTTTTGTAGCCGCAGATCAGGGTGCGATTCTACCAATTTTCACCTATTCGCTAGAACCAGTTGTTAACATTCTAAGCAGTTCAGAGAACCGGTTGTTAGAAGAAATTACTGGCCTAATCCTGTAAGGAAGGCAGAAAGGAATCATTCTGGTGTTGCTTAGAGAAACTGCCTCTCCGTTAACCCTTATTACATTCTTGGCAAGACTAGACTTCCTGTCTCAGGAACGTAGGGTAAGTTCAGATACATTTTTTCAATTATTCACATGACAACAGCAATGGTAGTAATGGTGGCAAGGCAGTTGTATAGAATGTACCTCTGCAAAAATAGCTAAGGAGAGAACAACCATGTTTTCATACTTGTTAGTGTATTTTATATATATGGGGGGGGGGAATTTCACCATTATTGCAGTTTTGATCAGTTTTTATGGAGGTTTCTTATCTTGTCAAATGAGAGAGTGAAGTAAAGAGTATTAATATCACACTTCAGACTCTGGCCTTTTAAGATGATATCTAGCTCCTGAGTGACAGTGACATTATAAAAGCAGAACATACTTGAAAACACAATAATCAATCTTGATGGTCATGTTGACATTTGTGGTCTTTCAGTGAGAAATATGTCAGCTTTTTACAAGAACTTTTTTTCTTATTGTCTGGCAGGTTATTGATTAATATGTTCATTGATCTGTGGTAATATTCACCAACTGAGCGGTTAAATTATTGAGCCCTTATACTTTGGCACGAGATCCTCTTTTTTATATTTTAACTTCCTACCTGCAACTAATAATATGTCATAATCTAACTGAAATTCTGTCAACTGGATGCTTGAAAGTGTATGCTTGAGATATAGCAGTTTTGACATTAAGATCTTCAGTGTATCTCAGTTTGTATGGTAAGAAAAAAGGAACTAGATTTTAATCCCATAGAAGGGGGTGGAAGATATGTAAACGGGTATTTGTGCAGACATTTCAATGCCCCTAATTTAATTACTCTTCAGCTGAAATAGACTGAATCAATGGATAAAGATATATTCTAGAACTTTGTATCATGACTAATTCTGTAATAATGAATAACAAAGGTGAGTAATACAACTTTAACTTACTATTTCCTTTGCAACTATTGGTTTTTCTAAATAAAGGTGAGTGAAACAAACAAATTTCATTTCTCTTTAAGAAAACAAAGATTTTATTGTTTTAACTGTTTATCATGCACAAATGCAAGTATTTGACTCCAGTTTACTAAGTGACAATATGATTGTATTGCTAATGGTTTTATGTGCTGACAAACATTTAGGACATTTGCCACTATATGAAATTTTACTAATGAATTGGATATCCAGTGACTAGATTCTATTCTTGGATGGCAATTAAAAATCTCTGTTCTTCTCAGCCAGGCTATTTATTGTCTACAGTTATCTATTTAGGGGAGATACTCAGCCTTTAGGTTACTTTATTCAACAGCTTGACTTGTCACTTCTGACTAAACTGAACATGTGACCAATTGATTGTACTTTCGAATATTTTTTTTCAAAAAATGAATAGGTAGATATAGTAAAAGTAAGAACATCTGAAAAAATCTATATGTGCATAGTGGTTCATTTAATATACTGCATTTATTTGTATTAGGATTTAATTGTTGGCTTTATTTTATGGCTCCCAAGAGCAACTGTATTTTTTAAGAAATGGAGAAGACAACATTTCTGTAACAGCTGAATTAAAGAGCACTCAAAATGAGGCTTTTAACTTCCCAAAAAAGTTGACAATATCAGGATACAATTATTGAATACTACATAATGAAGTTTCTCTGCCAAATATTTACAGATATTAATACTAATCCTCCCTTGCCAAATTACTTATCACAATATCAGTTATATTACTTATCACTGAATCCATCTTAAAAACATAAGAAAAGAGACATAAAATATAAGTAAAAGAATTTCAGTTAGGTTTGTTCTCTATAAAGCATATTCCACATTCTATGGACCTCTTAGCCAAAGATAATAGGGGAGGAAAGAACTATGAACATACTCTTAAGGCAGGGCTGTCAAACTCCCAGCCTGTGGGCCAGATGCATCACGCATTTTATTTTTTCTTGAAATAATATCAACTTTTAAAATTATGATATATCACTGATAACCAAAACTCTATTAATTCATTTATTTCAGCAAAATGCATTAAGAATTAAGAATGCAAAACTAGATGCTCTTTCCTTGGAGCCAAGTGCAATTAAAGTCAATGCTCTCAGGTTAACAAATTATATTAAGCAAATATGTGAATGTAGATTTAAAAGGAAGTAAACTTTGCTTATCCCTTGATATTCAATTGATTTTGCATTAGGAAAAATGATTTTAGGGATTTAACTATTAAAATGAATATTAATTTATGGAAAGAAGTGATAAATATGTGGTAGCATTAGGACTATACCCTGAGTTATATTGATACGTTTGCAGTAGAATTGGTAAAGAGAGAAGAATAAATTTTCTATTTGCCAGAAACAAAAAGGTAACTGTATTTGTGTAGCTGATAACAAGTAATTGATAAGAAGTAATTTAGGAACTGATGCTCATTTTAGAATAAATTCTATTTCCATAAGGATGTCTTTCTCCTCACTTCAACTGATAACACAATAAATAAAAATGTATTTAAGGAGTCTATTAATACTCTGAATTCATTTAGGAAAGTCAACCATGAAATATAATTCCAGTAGCTTCCTTCCAACTGGGAAAATGAGATTAAAGCAGGAAAGTGTTCTTACCTTAACATTCAATGCTCTCATGATGTGCTCTAAAAAGAAAACTGCACAAAAAAATAGGAGAATATTCATAAAATGTACTTCTTTTCTGGCTACTCCTTCTTATTACAGGTAGTCAACTTACAACAATTCATTTAGAGATCATTTGAAGTTACAACACCACTGAAAAAGTGGTTAATGACCATTTTTGACACATATGACCATTGCAGCATCCCCATGGTCATATGATAAAAATTCAGAGACTTGGCAACTGGCACATATTTATGACCATTCCAGGTTCATCCAATCACCAATCACCTTTTGACAAGCAAAGTCAATGGGGAAGCCAGATTCACTTAACAACCATGTTAAGATTCACTTAACAATTGTGGAAAGAAAGTTTTTAAAATGGGGCAAAACTCACTTAACAAATGTCTCACTCAGCAACAGAAAGTTTGGGTTCAATTGTGGTCATAAGTCGAGGACTACCTGTATCTTATTCATTGAATTATGACTTTTAGAGTAGATGCCATTGAAAAATTATAGGTTGAGACTGTGATCTTATTCTCAATCTTCATGATACCATTGGGAATGTAGATTCTCCTGAGTATAAAACATTGATGTAAAAAGGAGCAACCATTTTTCAAGGATCATGTTCCACATACAATAAATGTTTAAAAATGGGGGGGGGGGTGAGTGGAAGCATTGAAGAGTATTTACTTGCTCTTTAACTAAAATTATCATTTGATTTTTATTATTTTTCTGTTGATTTCAATATTAACATTATTATGGTCTCTTTAAGAATATACAGCATTTCTATAATATGAATTTTTAAAATAGTCATGGAAACACGTTCACAGTCTCTAGGACAGTGTTGGCGAAACTTTTTGGCACCGAGTGCTGAAACAGAAGTGCAGGAGGGCGGTGCAGGACACCGGAAGAGCAGCTTCCCGACATGTGCATGTGTGCGCGCTGGAACCCTGAAGAGCAATGGGAGACGGCTGGGGGGGCCCGGAGTGATGGCTCTGCATACCACTTCCAGCATGTGTGCCATAGGTTCGCCATCACAGCTCTAGGCAATGGAAAAAAATGAACTATATTCCAATTGCTCCACAAGCTTTAGAGATGTGAAATCTTTAAAAGAAGCCATCATAACAGAAAGACTTGGACCCATGTATCAAAAAAAATAAAATAAACGCCACTATACCCTCATGAAACGATCATTCATTTTTCTTCTTTGTATGGTAGAAACTTAACAGAAATTCCTGATATATACATTGTAATATTTGAGGTACTAGACTGGAGCTATTTCGCCTTTGCTATTTACTTCCATTGGATTTTGCAACCACATTGGTCAAAGCAAGAGCAAAAATGTGATTAATGACATAGTTCTGAGATTCATTTCTGAAGCAGTCACAAGTGGCTTCACCAGTATCTTAAAATTTAAAAAATAGCTGTTGTCTTCTACTCCATAGTGTGAAATGATAACTAGACATTAAAGCCACTCAGAACAAAAAAAAATGTTGTACTCATACAATGCAGCAGGATTAATACTCACAGTTTGAAATAATTCGTTTGAGAAGAATCTGCTAATTAAAGGCTTTCATCGAAACAATAAAAGCATTCAACAAAACAAATAAATAAATAAAATCCAATAAAACAATAAAAGCAAACAATAAAAGAGGCAGTTGATCTAGCAGTTAAAACACCAGGATAGAAAAGAAGAGACTGTGGTTCAAATCTTTCTTTAGTCATAAAACCCAGCTGGGTGATTTTGGGCTGATCCCTCTCTCTCAGCCCTCAACTACCTCACAGGGTTGTTGTGGGCAAAATAGGAAGAAGAAGGTATGTTGGATATGTTTGCTGCTTTGAATTATTTCTAAAAATAATAAAGATGGGCTACAAATAAATTAAACCCTCATTGTCACAGTGCAACACTCGCATGTGACATCATGATGCTGTCCCCAATTCAGGTCTGAACCTGGTGCCAAAGCCTATCATGAACACCAGACACGAAGTGCAGGTTTTCTGATTGTTTTTTGTTGAAGTACTCCAAGGAAAAGGGCTCCTGGTAAAATGCCAAGAGCCAAGAATAAAGGATTAAGTAAGTTTTATACATTTTTCACTAAAGGAAAAAGCGGGACGAAGTGCAATAATAAGAAATATCATCTAATAAACATTTTAGTAATAATTCTACAATTTGTTTTATTGGTCTCTAATTGTCCCTATTCCTAAATCTTGGCTAATGAAATCCCTAGGAGTTATCTAATACACATTTGATTTGCTGCAGGTCATCTCTATTTTAAACTTCTAGCTGAGGTCTGCCAATTGTCTAAGTTGTGTTACTTTTATCAGTTTTCTAATTAGCCAGGATTGTTACAAGATTTACACATACATATATCCTGTGGATAAGCATTTTTTGTTCTTGCCAGAGAGACTCTACAATTACAATCTTCCTGATTTACTTTGAAGTGTGTGTCGTGACCTGGCTTTATTTTAGCAGATGGCCCATCAATGACACCTGTATAAAAAGGGAAAATACTATATTCCAAAAGGATAATGCTACTTTGGTCATTGTCCACACCCTCACCTGTTGCAGATGAACATGTTTTTAAAACAGACTTAAAATATAGTTACTATCTTAATTTCTAAATTTGTCCGTGGATATTTTCATAAAAGGGTATGATTGTTTAGATTTTTATAATCTATATTTTTAACTTGATATCGAGCTACAGAGGCCAAAAAACAGGGGTAGGATTCTGCCGGTTCAGATTGGTTCGGGCAAACCCCTGGCTCCGAAGATCACCTGGGATCGAACCAGGTCGCTCCGACAATCATGTGGGCCCGCCTCCCCGCTTCTGCACTGTACTGACCTTTATTGTCCCAGCTGATCAGTGCGGAAGAGCGGATTGCTGCTCCTCAGGTGTTTTACTCCCCAAAATAACATTGCAGGTAAGGATTTTTGCATTGCTGCTCACACACGTGCAGCGCGGATCATGTTCATAAAGTGTCCAAAGCGCGCGATCACCAAATGATTATTATACCGGCAGCATCCCACCCCTGAGAAAAGATGTATATAAATGATTAAAATAAATGCTGGGCTGTTTCAGAATTTAGCATATAGCATTTGGCACAATAACTGCTTTTAAAGAAAAAAGAATCTTACACTTGGGTTCTATATCACAGCGGTGATGCATAGAATCTTCATTTCATGTAAACTGCTCCTGAGGAAAAAAGCGAAGATATCAATCTAACAAGCAAATAGATGAATAAACCTCTGATCTTATATGTCAGGAACTCCAAAGAGATTCATGAGTAGCCTGATAACCTTTATGCTGCTTAACCAATGCAACAGAAGTCTTTTGATAACTGCCTGCCAATCTGACTAATCTATGATAAATAACTGTTCTGATGCCACATCCTTTGAAATGCAATGGCAGAGACTTGATTCAAAGCATTACCCCTGGGCTGATGCAGCTAAGCAGCCTTTATTCCATTGCAATGAAAGCCCAAGCCAGTCAGCAAACAGTTGTATTTGCAAAAATAAATGGGAGACTCAGCTATCAGAAATTTTCTTTGCACAATATAAACAAACATTGCTGTTAATATATTTCTGGCTGTTTTATTTATATATTTATTTCTCTATAATCAGTTTTTTAAGAAAAAATAAAAAATACATATACTAGATACAGTGCAAGAGCTGTTTCATAGTTTTCAGAGCATATAGTTTTTGAATTAATGTTTGAGACCATATGCCACCCAAAAAGCAAACAACATATTTATCATTCTTGAAAAACCATCTGGTAAATTTCACAATTCATATGTTCTTTTGTTTTTCCCCTGCTGAACATACACAGCATGAGAGTTTTGTAGTATTAAATGCATGAAGTACAAGAAATTCACATCTTGAAATACTGAAAAGTATTCCTGTAATACATACCGTATTTCTAACACATCTAGACATGGGTGCCTTTTTTTATTCAGCATTTCTTATGCTAATCACAACAAGTGAAAAAAAAAATATTGGATTTAATCGGATTTAAAGCAAACCAAAGCTAAAGCAAACCAAAATGTGAAATAACTGCTTATAATTACATTAGCATCAATATTATGAACAAATTTAATCTCTTTATTTAATATTGTCATTTAATATAGGAATGCTACCATTCTACCATGATAGATATCTAATATGGCTTAACAATTTATAATATTTGCTAAACAACATTTTTTTTTAATTCACTTTAGTCGAGTTAAATAACAACTTAGGTTGAATAAAGTTCAAATAATAGAATGTAAGTTTGGTGAAGGAAACAACAGACAATAAAATAATCTAGTAAATTGAAGGATGCAGTTATAGTGGTGGTAAACTACTTTTCTTGCTTGTAAGAAGATAAAGATTAAATTCTTGGCAGTGCCATTTAAAAACTATACATTCCTGGTTCTATAGAACACTGATAAAGTTAGCTAGATATATTCTAGAAGTCCAGTCCACAAGTATATCTAGCTAGTATCTATGTCTTTAACAAACAATGGTTTAATATGACATGTGAATAATTGTTTCCATTATTCAGAGGCTCTAAGGTTGTTCAGACCAGACAAATTGGTTAAATTTAGCCTATATGTCCCTGTAATATAACAGGCAATAAACTATGAGTTCTGAGTTCATAGAATTGAATTAATGCCATATACATTAATATATTTACACACACACACACACATACACACATTAATGTTATATATGTGATAACTTGATTTAATTCTGTATTGGATTAAAATGATAGAAAACAGCAAAATATATTCTAGGATCAATATCAATTAAAAGGAATTATTATATACTGCGAATACCAACCAATATTAATAGTTATGCAAATAGGGAAACAGAGTAGGTTGTAAAATTGCCTAGTGGATAGCTCTATTATCTTTTTAAGAAAATATAAGTATTTTCATTTATGTTTTCTCCATGGTTAATTAGATTGGGATTTTGGTTTCAGAGGAAAATTACATTTCCAGTTCTATAATTTTGTTTCTTTATTCAGAACTCAAACTCATTAATTAGCAGCTTGTTTTCATATTGGACATATTCACAGATTTCTATTTAAAAGATATATTCGTTGCCTGTTATTTTAATTCATGCTGAACGATTTGCAGGTAGTCCTTGACCCACCCCCACAACTGAGACTAGAATTTCTGTTGCTAAGCAAGGGTTTTTTTTAAGTGTCTCAGGCCTGAAGGCCAAGGACTACCTTCATTCCTTTCCAGTGAATGGAACTCATCAGAATAACTCAATAATGAGTTTCTCACAACTGACTTTGCTATGGTACAGAAATAGACTTTCCTTTTCCCTCTCAATTATGTTTTTATATAATAGCAGGGAGCTTCAATGCCCATGCCTGGATGCTATAATGGACAGGGCCAAACAGGAAAAAAGAACTGCTGCTTGTATATCACTATTCCCTGTCAATTACAGTATTAGGACTCCTGGACTCAGAGCTCATGCCTAAACAGATGGTAGATGCCTTGGCTAGAAGAGCACCAACTGACCTGGACTAGTACAGGAAGACATAATCACAATAACTCATACTGTACATGGCTCGTTCTAAAAGACAACTCAGAAGCTGCAACTAGTTCAGAGGCAGCAGCTGATGTTCTTATGGCTCCAACTTTGGGAATACATAACCCCAATTCTGTGGCTGTGCACTAGTTTCTAGGTACAATTTAAGATGCTGAGTTTGACCTATTAAGTTCTAACAACTTTACATCTGGGTATTTGGGACATGAATATCTAGGATCACCTGCCCCAACTAGAATTAATTCCACTCACACCATCAAGGGTAGGAAAAAACAAAACTAGAAAACACTTACCAATCTTCTATGTCAGCTCTGATGATCTGAAATAAATGACCTCTCTCCTAGACTTCAAGCACTCCACTGTTTATTCTACTCCTTTTCTGTTTGATTTTCTGTTTTTCTTTTTTCTTTTTCTGAGTCTGCTTTCCATCAGCTGGAAATTCATTGGTTTCCATCATGAGATTATATGAAGTTACTATTTTTAGTAACTTCAATAGATATGTTAATGTTGTTACACTGTGTAAGCCACCAAGGGTCATTCAATTAAAGCAAGTATAAGTTGAATTGCAAAATAAAATAAAATATTTTTAGATCCTATGTAATCAGGAAAAATCCTAAATCTTGAATTATAAAGGAAGTGCTGACCCTTGCTCAGGGATATCCATGATGGGAAGAGACGTCAGTTTGATTTTCATACAAACATGGCCATCTTGATGGATTGCATGGATCCTTTTATAGTATTTTAAGAAAATGTAGTGGGAAATGATTGTAAAAGACTTGGTGTTTTCTTATCTTTAAAAAGAGAAAAAAAAGAGGATACATTCAATTACTATATCCACATTTGGAAAGATACTAGAGCATATCAAAGAGCTCCATCTTAAAAACATTGTAGTAATTATCTGATGTCAGTGTTAAATTGTCCAGAACAAATGTTGCTTATTATTACCTCATTTCTTAACCATGCAGCTTATTTAATAGATTGTGGGAATGTTGTACTCTTTTCATTTCAGCTGAATATCTTCAAAATATGCCATGACATTCTGATTAAGAGTGCATTGAATGGCATGACAATAGTTGATAGGATGTTTATCTATTCAAGAAAATGTAATATAGGCAATAGGCTATTGACTTGCACGGTGGTTGCTAGTGCTGGATTAGTGAATCTGGTTTGCAAAGAATAGCATAAACCTGCTTCAGGCTTTGGTTATTTATTTGTATTAACTACTGTGAAAGTGGGAGCTGACAGTTCTGAGAGGTACTCATCTAGTCATCTATCAAGGTATTAAATCAATATTTTAAAACTTGGAATCACATTTCTTCTATTCCTAATAGCATTCTCCCATATACATTCTGATTACAGGTAGTTCTCAACTTGCATCCATAACTGAGCCTGGCAATTATACAGTCATATGACCCATTTTAAGGCCATTTTTGCAGTATTAAGCATACATGGCAATCATTAAGCAAGCACACCACATGTTAAGTGAACACTGCAATTGTTTGCAAACCCATTGTTTCCTATGGTATGGTTTTTGTCAGAAACCAAAGGCCAGCTTCCAGGAAAAATGTCATAAATCAATATGTGGTCACTTGACCGTGATGGAATGCCTAATACCAGAACTTTGAAACCATAAGTAATTTTTGAGGGACAACTGAATAGGATAGGATAGGACAGAATAAAATAGAGTTGGAAGGGACCTTGGAGGTCTTCTAGTCCAGTGGTTACCAGCCAGTGGGCCACTGGTGGGCTATGAGAAGATTTTGGTGGGCCGCAAAGAAATCTCACTCCCAGAGCACTCCTCCAAAGCAATTAATCCAGGCTGCGCAGAAATGCAAGGCTGCGCCATCCACATGGCCCATGGGAACCCTCCCCGCCCACTCACTCCTTACCTGGTAAACTTGTCTGCTAAATTTCTATTTTTCCTTTTTCCAACCATCATCTGTTCTGCTGTGCTGGAGATTTAGATTAGCTAGGAAGCAGGAAATGGTTGGATTTCTTGCTTTCTAGATAGTCTTTAGATCTTCAGCTCTGCTTTTAAGCACAGCTGAACTTCCCTTAGGACTGAAGTTTTGCTTGCTAACAAATTCATGCAGACTCACGGCAAGCAAATTTAAAAGACTGAGCTAGCCAATGGCAGATAGATAGCTCAACTCAATCTGCCTGCCTGCTTTGCCTGATTTTGGATAAAAGTTGCTCTTTTTAAAATAAAAAATTCAATATTTACATGCATGGTGTGTTGTGAGTTAATTTTATGAGTTTGCTTGCTAGCAAATTTTATGTGACAAACTGAGGTAGCCAATGGCAGATAGATAGATCTCTGACTGTATCTGTGATTCTGTGAGCAACTCAATCTGCCTGCCTGCTTTGCCTGATTTGGGGTAAAAGTTGCTCTTTTTTTATTAAAAAAATCAATATTTGCATACATATTTATAATATTTACATATAAGTCATGCCCAGCCAGTCACATGACTACCAAGCCACACCCACAAATTAGGCCACATCCACAGAACCAGTTAGTGGTCCCTAGGATCTAAAATTATGAGTTTGGTGGTCCCTGAGGTCAAAAAGCAACTCCTGCTCTAGTCCAACCCCCTGCTCAGGCAGGAAACCCTATACCATTTCAGACAATTGGTTATCCAATCTCTTCTTTAAAAATTCCAATGTTGGAGCATTCACAACTGCTGGAGGCAAGTCGTTCCACTGATTAATTGTTCTAACTTCCAGGAAATTTCTCTTTAGTTCTCGGTTGCTTCTCTCCTTGATTAGTTTCCACCCATTGCTTCTTGTCCTGCCCTCAAGTGCTTTGTAGAGTAGCTCGACTCACTCTTCTTTGTGGAAACCTCTGAGAAACTGAAACTCTCCTATCATGTGACACCTCCCCCTCCCCCGGTCCTTCTTTTCATTAAATTAGAGATACCAAATTCAAGCTTTATGTTTTAACCTCCAGTCCCATAATCATCTTTGTTGTTTTTCTCTGTATTCTTTCCAGAGACTCAACGTCTTTTTGACTTTGTGGTGACCAAAACTGGATACAGTATTCCAAGCAGGTCTTACCAAGGCATTATAAAGTGGTATTAACACTTCACATCATCTTGATTCTATCCCTCTGTTAATGCAGCCTAGAACTGTATTGGCTTTTTTTGGCAGCTGCAGCACACTGTTGGCTCATTTTTAAGTGATTGTCCACTAGAACTCCAAGATCCCTCTCACAATTACTACTATTATAACTAGAAGCTGTACAGGATCTGCTTTCTTCCTCTATTCATATAGATAGATGATAGATCTCAGCTTGTGGTTTCTAAGATTCACATTCTGTTATCAAGACACCTTGAAAACATGAAGCAACCTCACTAATTCTCCCACTGAAATTTTTCTTCATTAAACTGTGAAAATACAGTATTTAGACAGAAAGTTTCTGAAAGTAAAGATAAATGGAAACAATAAAATATTTTAAAATGAGATTCATTTATTTGGGAGTTAGGGAGAGACAATATTTTTAAAGCTCCTATCCTGTGTTTTTATTACTAGATAGATTTACATAGAAACTACATTTTTGCTCTAAAAATGAAGGAATGCCTGCAACTTATCTTCAGCTAAATGTATAATACACCATTTACAGCCTCAGACAGAGCTCTACTGAAATGACTGCAGCATGATAGAGAATTAGGGTTTTATGTAACTATTCAGAAGAAGCTCCACATGATTCTGAAATAATTCTAACAGGCAAATACATCAAAGTCTAAGAAAAATATATATCTAGTGGCCAAACTTGTTCTATCACTTTTTCCAGGACAAATCGGCATTTATTTTATGTTGCTTTTTAAAGCCGAAGATGGAGATTTTCCTTCTGACTTTACAGCTGATATTTTTGGTATATTTGTATTCCTAGGAGTCATATTTATACATTTCATCATCAGTCAGTCAGATGTATTTGAGGAATGAATTATTCATAACTCTAAATAAAAAATATTATGTCTATTTTAAACATATGTATAACATTCTGGAGTTTCCCTTTGTATAGCTCACAATTCTTGAAATATTATCAAGTTTTTGAATTAGAGATTCAGATCACTGAAATGATATTGCAGTATTTTGTTAATTGGCTAATGAACTCTCAGTATGATTTTTAAGCTACTAAAAATATATAGTGCTGGGTAAATAATACGACAGTGTGTAGCTGCCATTTAGACAGATTCTGTCTAATGTTTTTTTCACCCACATCCCCACTGACACCATATTTTTTTGTTAAAACTCTTTTTATCTGTTTTTCTACTGACATGAAATGAGACATTCAGGAATATTACTAAATTGTCCTTTAAGAGTTAAGAAATTCTAAATGAATAGAAGTGTTCATTTAAAGTAGTAACAGGTAGAACCACGATGTATCTCATGGCAGGATTGAAGAAAGACAAGTGACAAAGTTATTCAATCCTCATGTTAATGTAAGTCTACCTAATTTCACACCTTCATACTTGATTATTCTTTATTATGCAGAAATTGAACAGAAGTCTGAGAAGAACTGACAAATTATTTCGTTTTGAAATATTAAAAGACCAGCACTAATTAGAAGTCTCTGAAAAGCTTCTATTAAAATACACCACTCAGAAATTACTGGATTTCATACTGCATTGTTGAATCAGGCATCAAACTGAATCAGGTATCTTTTGATTCAGTTAAAAATAATTCTGATTTTGGGCACATATATTCTTTGTATCCACAATCCAAATTATACATTTGAACTGAGTTTCCTTTTTCAAATGGCATAATTTGAATTTGAAGTCTTTTTTTCAAATGGAACCCCAATCAGTTAGCACTGATTCACATTCCTCTAGTGGTTGCATTATGTTTTTAATAAAATTCAAGCAGTTGGTTCTAATTTCTGAAGTTAACAAAATGTGAAGATCTCTACTTCAGGGATCTCCAACCTTGGCAACTTGAAGACTTGTGGACTTCAATTCCCAGGATTCTTCAGCTAGCTTTGAGGTGAGGAGCTGGCTGAGGGATCCTGGGAGTTGAAGTCCACAAGTCTTCAAGTTGCCAAGGTTGGAGACCTCTGCTCTACTCTGTCTTTGAGGTCTTCTGTGTGCTCCAATCTTCTAAGCTTACTTGGTTTACTATTGACAAGAGGCCTAGGTGCACTTGTGTCATCTAATATTTTGTCATGCTGTGAAGCCTGTGTTAACTCTTAGAATGTACATAGATTTACTCTTAGATGTACATAGATCATGCACATGGATTTTGTGGTTTGTCTCTAAACTGCAGCTTCAGGTATTCCAATGATGCACCTTTCACCATGTCATCTACCTACTGCTGTTGCTCCCCTTCCACTCTTTCTTTACATGTTTCCCAACATTATACTCTTCCCTAGAGAGCTAGGTGTTCACCTAATGTGTCTGGAGTACAGTATATGTCATCTGAGTCTGCCATTGGTAGTTTAAGTGAAAACTGTGGTTGATTTGTTCAGTTGTTCATGTCCTTATTTTCTTAGATGTCCATGGTATTCTTACAAGTTTTATCTGTCAGATTTGGAATTATTATTAAAAGCTGCCTCACAGCTGCTGAGGATTGGAAGGGGCTGATGTTGTTTGAGTAGCTCTCAGTAGACGAAATAGATTCTGTAGTATTCAAGATCATTGTGAATGGTGCAGCAAGAATTGGAGCTTTATTTATTTATTTATTTATTTCTGAGTTTTATATACCGCCCTTCTCCCGAAGGACTCAGGGCGGTGAACAGCCAACTAAAATACAAGTAGACAAAGTATAAATTATTTAAAAGAGAATTAAACACTAGACTGTCCCAAATCTAAAAACCCCAATTAAAATCAATAAAACTTCATACCCCGTCCCAAGTAATCTAAAAACCCCATTTAAAATCCCATTAGTCAGCTCAGGCCGGCCTGCTCGAAGAGCCAGGTCTTCAGGTCACGTCTGAAGGCCCTCAGGTCACTGGTCGTTCGTAATCCAGGGGGCATCCCATTCCAAAGGGCAGAGAAGGCCCTATTCCTCGGGGTCACCAGACGACACATAGAAGGCGTCGGGACCCGGAGGAGACCCTCTCTGTGGGAGCGCACCGGTCGGTGGGAGACTACTGGCAGAATGCGGTCTTGTAAGTATCCTGGTCCGATGCCATGGAGCGCTTTAAAGACCAAAAACAGTACTTTAAAGCGAACCCGGAAGGCCACTGGCAACCAATGCAGTTCGCACAGGAGGGGCGTCACGTGGGAGTATCTCGACGCCCCCGTAACCACCCGCGCGGCTGCATTTTGTACCAGTTGAAGCCTCCGGGTGCTCCCCGAAGGGGAGGGCATTACAGTAGTCCAGACGGGAGGTGACCAGGGCATGAGTGACTGTGCGTAAGGCATCCCGATCAAGAAAGGGCCGCATCTGGCGTATCAGGCGAACCTGATAAAAAGCCCCCCTGGAGACGGCCGTAATATGATCTTCCAAAGACAGCCATACATCCAGGAGGACACCAAGATTGCGGGCCCCTTCTGTGGGGGTCAAGATCTCATCCCCAATAGCCAGCGACGGAGTCAGCTGACTATATCGGGCCGCCGGAAACCACAGCCACTCGGTCTTGGAAGGGTTGAGTCGAAGTCTGTTCTCGCCCATCCAGTTCCGCACAGCCTCCAGGCAACGGGCCATAACCTCCACAGCATCGTTGGGGTGGCTTGGGGTGGAGATGTAAAGCTGAGTGTCATCAGCATAAAGATGGCATTTCACCCCAAAACCACGGATGATCTCTCCCAGTGGCTTCACATAGTTGTTGAACAGAAGAGGGTAGAGGACCGACCCCTGAGGCACCCCACACATGAGGGGCCTAGGGGTGGACCTCTCCCCCCCGTCAACACCAATTGCGAGCGGTCCGAGAGGAAGGACGAGAACTACCGCAAGACGGTGCCCCCAATTCCCAACCCCTCCAACCGCTGCAATAGGATACTATGGTCGATAGTATCAAAAGCCGCTGACAGATCTAAGAGGACCAGGACAGAGGAATAACCTCTGTCACGGGCCCTCCAGAGATCATCTACCAACGCGACCAATGCTGTTTCGGTACTGTGCCCGGGCCTGAAGCCCGATTGGAACGGATCTAAATAGGATGCTTCCTCCAGATACTGAGGGAGCTGACGTGCCACCACACTCTCAACAACCTTCGCCACAAAGGGAAGGTTGAAGACAGGACGATAGTTATTCAAAAGAGCCGGGTCCAGGGAAGGCTTCTTGAGGAGGGGCCGCACCACCGCCATTTTCAGGGCGGTCGGAAGTGCCCCCTCCGTCAACGAAGTGTTGACAATCCCGTGGAGCCAGCCTCGTGTCACCTCTCTGGAGGTAGAAACCAACCAGGAAGGGCACGGGTCCAATAAACATGTGGTGGCATTCAGCCTCCCCAGTAGTCTGTCCACACCCTCGGTGGTCACAGGATCGAACTCTTCCCAGATAACCATCTCAAGACCTGCCCCGGACACCTCCCCCGGGACCACCCAACTGGAGTCCAGCCCATCCCGAATCTGGGCGATTTTATCATGCAGAAATCGGGAAAACTCTTCTGCCTTACCCTGCAAGAGGTCCTCCCGCGCTCTCGGCTCAAGCAGGGAGCGGGTCACTCTAAACAGGGCAGCAGGCCGATTTTCTGCAGACGCAATAAGGGCGGAGAAGTGTGAACGCCTCGCCGCCCTTATCGCCACTAGGTAGGTCCTAATATAGGACCTCACCTGTGTCCAGTCAGACTCAGCACGACTGGCCCTCCAGATGCCCTCCAGACGTCTTTTCCGGCATTTCATCCCCCTCAGCTCCCCCGTGAACCATAGAGCCAGGTGGGATCTATGCCGAGTCAGAGGTCGCAAAGGCACAACTCGGTCCAGAGCCTCAGCGGCCAACTTATCCCAGGTGGCCACCAAGTCTGTGGCCGAGTTATGAGCCAGAGTTTCAGGAAATGGCCCAAGCTCCATCTGGAACCGTTCCGGATCCATCAGGCGCCTGGGGCGGAACCATCTCCTCAGCTCCGCCTCCCTGCGATGGGGGGTGGCGGCACCGAAGTCCAGTCTAAGAAGAGAATGATCGGACCATGACAAGGGTTTTATAACTAGGTCTCAACACGATCATTCAACCACTGACCAGAGGCAAAAATCAGGTTCAGTGTGTGTCACCCCGTGTGAGTGGGGTCAGAAACTAATTGGGTCAGATCCATGGCCGTCATGGAAGCCAGGAACTCCCGGGCCACCCCAGAGGTTTCCCCGAGCGAAGGCAGGTTGAAATCACCCATGACTAAAAGCCTGGGGGTTTCAACCGCCAGCCCGGCTATCACCTCGAGGAGCCCGGGCAGGGCCGATGACACGTGGCAGGGAGCCAGGTACGTTATCAACAGGCCCATCTGAACCCCCCGACCCCACTTCACAAAGAGAGACTCACAACCAGCTGTCTGAGGAACAGTGGCCTCCCTAGGACAAAGGACTTCTCTAATAATCGCCGCCACCCCACCACCCCTTCCCTGAGACCTCGGTCGATGGAATGCTTGGAAACCTGGTGGGCATATCTCTACCAGAGGGACACCGCCCTCTGGGCCCAACCAGGTTTCAGTGACCCCTGCCAGGTCCGCACCCTCCTCCTGAATGAGATCGCAAATCAGGGGGGCCTTGTTAACGACGGACCTGGCATTACATAACATCAGCCGGATACTCAGGGCCTGAGACTCTGCACAACCAGGCCTGCCAGACGGGTCGGGAGGGTCGGAGCGCGCCACCGCTTGGAGACAGCGGGCACGCGATCCCCTAACTTGATATGGCCCTCTACCCCCGTCATATCTGAAGGAGGACTGGTTCATATGATGTATGATGTAGGGAAAAGGGGATGGGTTGTAGGTTGAGTCCTTGTGGGAAGTCTGGAGGGAAACTTTAGTTTCGGAATTCCACAGAAATACCAAGTTCTATTCTAATAAAAGTATTTTGATATTATGGTTGTCTTGGAGTTACTGGCTGGAATGGATAATCTCTGGAACGCTGACATTATCCATACCAGCGTTTCAAAAGTGTCAGTAGTCTTTCTATTCTGCTTCTTCGTGGTCCAACTTTTGTTTCTGCTGAGTATCACAGGGAATTCATTTGCTTGCACAATACTGATCTGTTGCAGGAGAGTGAGAGACAGCTCAATTCCTATAGTTTGTGTGAGAGAAACAAGGTGAAGAAAGCCTTTCCCTAATAGCTGTCAGAGTATATATGTTGTCATAGATAAGAGCGTACTTCAGTTTGCAAGACTGTAAGTATGAAATAATAAAGAAATCCACTTGAACTAATAGGTGTCTTTCTTGGTTTGAATATCTTTTCTTGTCTGTTCTACCATTTGCTGGCCTGCAGTGTATGTCTGATTGCTTGTTGCTTTACTGTTGTTGGTTGGTACTAAAGGGCAGCAGCTATCTACCATTTCAATTTCATCATTGTCCGTTTTAAGGGTGTTGTGCTTTATTTGGTTCATTTAATGTTTTTTACATTTAATCTTAGTTCTATTTTTTGACTCTGCTCCTTGAGTTTTATTACTAGTGCTTGCAGATTCTTTGCATTTAGTGTCAGTGTAGCAAAGGTTATTGACATTTCTTTCTCCAATTTTAAAAAAACGAAATACTTTTTTCTACTTCTAATCCAACTTCTCTTAAAATGGTTTCTAATTCCTTCTCTGCAAATTAAATTTTGGAAAAATTAAAAAGTACATTGATCTTTCTTATAATCAAGCCCTGAATATGCAAAAAGAAATGGGGAAACAAAATAATACCCAAAATGAGAAAACTATTTCTGGTTCCACTGTTACTAACTTCTGAATCTATGTTTCAAGAAGAGCAATTATCTATTTACTTCTGGTTTTAACAAGATTCTATAATATTTTGTGTGTACACTAACAATATTATGAATAGCATTAAAAAAAGAGGAAACTATACATTTTAATGGTCATTGAGCAGAGTGAAATCTCTGACACCATTTTCTAATATCCATTGCACAGGAAACATGATGGACCAAAAGCCATCATTCTTGAAGTTGTACCAGTGTACCTAATATTTGGAGGGTTGCTGTATATAAACAGTAGCTCAGTCTTCACCTTCTGATAGATTCTTCTAAGGCATTCCCAGTTGTGCAAGCAAAAGCAGCTGTGGAATAGAGGCAAAGGAAATAAAACTGCCTATGAGTGAGCAGAAAGTGTGAAGAATGGAAACTCGCTTTGCTCAAAATGCTCTGACACCTCTGCAGTCAGCCCCATTGTGAAAGATGTTTCCTCCATTCTTCCAAAATACATTTAATTGTACATGTCCCTCTATTAAAAGAGATTGGTGTGAAGAGTAGCAATAAATAAATGTCACTGAGCTAATAATAGAATATTGCATGTTTTATTGTATTTGAAAAAAGATATTGTAGAAAATATTATTTCATAATGAAGGTGTTAATATACAAGAGTCTTTGTATATACATGAACTAAGTTGTGCAGTTATATAACTCCTTTGAGATCTAGCATATTGTGCAATGTACTGAAAGCTTTCCACTTGATCCATTTTATAGTATATGCAATTTAGCAAACTATTTTATTAATTACCATAGGAAACAAGCTATGTTTGGCTTTTGCAACCCCTATTATCCCCTGTCTTCATTTAAACAATTGCACCTTAAATAATCTTAACAACAAAATTTAGAATTAGAATTTAAAGTTAACTGAATCATAAGAACAAACATGTTTTTGGAAATATTGAAAAGTCATCTAAGTCAGATTCCTAATCTTTGTTCAACGTAGCTCCACTGCTACATTTATTTTCCAGTAAAGAGTCTCCCACACTCAAACTTTTATTTGCTGCATGTTTCTAATTCTCAACTTTGTTTCTTGAGAAAGAGACAGAAGCTTGGGACCAGACTTGAGGTAGAAGCAAAACTCATTACATGGTTAGTAATAGTAGCAAAAGAAACTTGATAGAAGCTATGCCTAGCACTTTTAAAACATTTAGACATCTTTGTCTTTCCAGTGTATTCTACTGGAATTTGCTACTGTCACACAAACTACCCACTTGAGTGTAAGCTAGGCATTGTGCTTGAAAAAGATCCTGCATATAAGAAATATAACCCTATTGTGTAACATCTACCTAAAAGTGCTAGGAGTGATTGTTTGCTGCCACAAAGGTAGTTAGTATGAGTGTACTTCTGATCTTCAATTATACAAGTCACACAAGGCCAAAGAAGAAACCAGAACCAATGTCTAGAAACAGTTTGGGTGTAAGTGGCAATTGCTTTTGGTAATTGTAACAAGTTTATAAGAGGCAGTGACCCAGTGGTTCTGTTTAGCTCTAAAATATTCCCAGGTATTAATGTCACACTGAATTGGTCAGAAATTCCCTAGATTCGTCATTTTCCATTTTTTTAATGATAGGAACAACATTCAATCTCCTCCGGTCATCTGACACATTGTTGTTCTTCAGTTTTATTTAAAGATAATACATAAGCAGTCAGTCAAACCATCTGCAAGTTCCTTCAGCAAACTAGATACAATTCATCTTGACCAATAGGCATAAACTGAGTAAAAGAAATAGATTTTTTAAAATCAAACTCAAGTTTCAATTATTGCCCTTTCATTCTGTTCTTCATAATTTTCTGTTTAGGTAATAAGATTTGAATAGCTCTATCTTCTCTAAGCCGTAAACTTCTCTAAGCTATACTGATTCTTTTCTTTTTTTTTTAAAGTCTAAAGTCTTCGTTATTCTTAGCATCTTTCACTTGAAACATCTTAGCATCTTTCATTCTACGTTTTTGCTTTCCTTACATAAGCTCCACAGTTCCCGGATACCTGACCTGCCTGAACTTTTCCTTGTTATCTGCTTCTCTTCCATTTTCTATTATGAGCCTTTTTAAAGTTTTTCTCTCAACTAAGCTTTCTGAGTTGCCATATTATCTTCTTCCCCTGATGTTCATTTTTTTCCTCTGTAGAATCATTTAGTACTGTGCTTTTAGTACCTTCCTATTTAGGAACTCCCAGGCATGTTGAGTTTCTTCTCTAATTAGTATTTCTTGCCATGGAATCCTACTTACCACTGCTCTGAGTTTACTGAAAGGAACATGATGGCTTTAATATTCAGGAACAAGATCTGGAAACAGACTGTTCTGGTGGTGCTTGAAAAATCTCCCAAGCTGCTAATAAGTAAGAAGTAAGGCTTCCTCTGTTTTATATTTGGTTCTTTAATGCACATGCTGTTTATATTAAAGATCTCTTCTAATGTAGACATTTTATTTTCAGTTCTTGCTATCACTGACACTTCATCTCAGGAGCAACTGATGCCACCAAATCTGTCCAACTTCATTTATCATTCAGATCACTTCCTCTGCTTTCCTTTCCTTCTCTAAGATATTTTTCCACCTTTGCAATTTACAACAGGTGGGGACAGGGGAGAAAGAGTGTGTATATTTGGAAAAGGCCCACTAAAAAGGCCCACTAAAAGACAATAATCATTGTATGCATAGAACGGATTAACAGCATTCATGTATCATTGCAATTTGCCACATCATTGGAACTGTCTCATTATTTTATGTTTCTCAATTCATAATTGGATCATAGCAAAGGAGCCCCATTTTATAACAAAATCCCATTGCCAAGTCTTTCAGGGGGAAATCCCATTGTCAAGTCTTGTTTGGGCTGAGTAAGTTGGCTATTTTTCATATCAGCTTCTAGATTTCTGTGCCAATGTATCTATTTTTGACTGCTCATTGTCACTGTGATTTTTTTTATGGCAAAGATTTTCAGACAAAATGATCCTGCTGTTTACTAGGATAAAAAAGAAATGGAAGAAATTTGAAACTATTTACAGACATAGATAATTGTACAATAAGACCTTTCTAAATAAAATCTCCAGTGATTAAAAACCCTTGTACCTATTTTTTCCACATTTTCTCAAAATTGCATGTATTCAAGTAAGACAAATGAACAACTGTCAGTTTCTTTTTTATATGTAATTCTCTTTCTGAATTTTATATATAATTCTTGTTATTTTGTATATAATTATCTTTCTAAAATATTGTGTGCACACCTGTGTACTTGTATTTAAATCTTATTAGATTGCACATGAGGGTTTAGGATTAAACCAAATTTTGTCTAGAGAGCATACTTGACTTTCCATCTTTTAAAATTAGATGTTATATTAAAAGCCTTCTTTTATCAAACACCATTCATATTTTAAAAATGTGTCATCTTTTATTTACTGGGATAAAAAGAAATCTAAAAGCCCCTAAAAAGGGATACAATTGCTGCTCTGGCATATGCTGTATCATATTGAGGAGCATCAGGTGCCACAAGACTCAAACTGGGAACCTTGCCAGAAAAGACAACCTTCATAACTGCATTGTGGGAGGACAAAAAATAGTTGGCAGCAACTGAGAAAAACAGAACACTGAAGCTGGTACGTTTCCCCTGCCTTGGATGACCATAAAGTGAGGAGGCCTTTCTACAAAAATCTGAAATGCCAAGAATGGGTAGTAAAATTTGCTCACCTTCTCAGTCTTTGTATTCCAGGTATCTTTATAGCCAACCTAGACCTTTAAACCCTTTTGGATTTTATTCTTGGATAGTAGACTTTATATATTGCATGTTTATATAATAGCTGGATTAGGTATTTATTACTGACAGAATATTTGTAACTCAGGATTGATCTGCAAGTGCTTTGGTGCTCTCTGAGCTTGGCTGTTTTGTTGAAGACATTTCATTATCAAACTAGTTAACTTCTTCAGTGCTAGTAGGGAGTGGGGTTTGCTCTCATTTCATATACTAGTAGCTTCCCCTGTCAGTGTTTATGGGAGTGGTCTTTGTGGTTCAATGATTGGGCTGCTGTTTACCCTTAGCTTGTTTGTTTGAGTTGGTACCAACCCACCAACCCACTAGTATATAAAATGAGAGCAAACCCCACTACATTAACAATGTTACCTAATTTGGTAATGAAAAGTCTGCAAAAAAACTCAACAAGCTCAGACTCGGTAAATATTAATTGTATTATACTGGCTTACGGTTTCCTGGGGTTTTAAATTTTGTTAGCATATCTTTGTTGCTTTCTGACCTGCTCAGAGAACATGTTATTGGGGAGAGGGGATGCCAGATAGACTATAAAAATGTATGACTGTATTCAAGTTGTTTTATTAGCAGTTAACTGGATCCTGAGATTCAAACTAGGTTATAAAGCAGAAGTCAATTGTTGTAATCTAAGAGATTCTGGTCATCATTAGCATAGAGAAGACTTTCCCACTTCAGGACCTTCAATGTGTTGGTCTTGCAACTAGCAAAATTGCCAGGCAGTGTCTGGAAGTTACAATCCCAATATAAATGTGAGAAAGCTACTACATAGTATAACATACTCTTTTGTAATTGTACCTCTAATATTCTCTGTCTTTTAAAAAGCATTCCTACCTAAAGACTGCTGTTGATGATTTAGTACATCTTACAAATGAGAGGAATATAAAGATGCACCTTCAGCTGAATTATCATTATGCCATCTGGTGCTTTTACCTTTATTTATTTTATTCATCCATAGCAGCTAGTTGCTTGCCAGTAGATTATGTTTCTTTGGTCAAAATGGAATGGAAAAGCTTTCAAAATTCATTTAAAGAGGTCTTTGGGGAAATAAGGAGGTCAGCACAAGATCAGAAAATTTCTTACATGCATAACCATGAACTAGAAGAAAAGATGTGGGGTGGTATGTTGTTGTTCTGAAAGAAAGGTCAAGCAATTCTTCCAAAAAGCTTTTGTTTCTCATTTCTGTTCTACAAGGAATTCAAATAAATTCACCTGCAGTGTTTTCAGAACTCTGCCCAATTATTTAAGCTTAAAACTGACTGAAAAATATAGTTTGAGAAGAGTGAACAAATAGGAATATTCTTTATAATTATACAACAAACAAATATCTGATTTGGAAATAAATTTTGATGAATACAACACATATTAACTTAGAAAGCCTTTTGTCTTATGAGTTGCAGAAAAGGCTTTTCTACTTGAAAGAAACCATTGTATCATGTAGTATTATGTCTGGCATCTTGTGATTCACTATAACAATACAATCAAAGTTAAGAAAGTTCCTTACAAGAATATTCCTGGCATGAATTCATTTCATACTTCTTAGATGTCTTCTTAGATTCTGTAAACTCACAGAAAATTCTAAAGAAACAATCCAGAATTTTCAAATAGCGGGGGCCATATTTTTTCATATATACATAAATCTACCTCAGGCTGCATTCATTGATAAAGATGCTTGATAAAGGATATTTTATGACTTTGAAAAGAAATCTGAACTGGTAGAAAATAGATATTTTTCTTTATGTATTTATTGCATTATTCAGATAAATCTGATATATAGTAATTTAATTTCAGTTTTGTTAATGGTTTTAGTTACATTCCTGAGGAAAATGCCTATGGAGATTCCCAATCATCCAAGTCATGGTTGTCCCAAAGGTGCTTTTCAAAAGACAACTGGACATTCTTGAAAAAGGAAAACTTCTTAAAAAAAAAACTCTGCAGGTGCGCTGGTTAGAATGCAATATTGTAACTTTGCAGGATAATTCTGCCCACAGCCAGGAGTTTGATCCTGACTGACACATGGTTGACTTAGCCTTCCAAGGTCAATAAAATGAGAACCCATGTTTTGGGGAGCAATATGCTAACACGTAAACTGCTCAGAGAATGCTGTAAAGCACTATGAAGAAGTATATAAGTCTAAGTGCTATTGCTATTTGTGAGAAGTACATAAAAATGAATCAACAGACTTTTGATAATCTGATCCATAGGATGCTTTATTGGGGAAAATACTGCAGTATGGACCCCTTGACTCCAAAACCATGTTTAGGAGAGAAGGAAACACCCCCATTTAGTGAATACAGCTTATATAGGTTTATAAAATCACATGGTTACATAACAGTCCTATTTCCCATATATGGACATTATACAACATTTTCATAAGAAAGTTCCAACCTTCCATGGAAAACTCCCAACATTCTCATTATAGTCAGATTTCCTGTTATTCAAATTCCAGAAGATTATAAGAAAGACATTAATATCTCTTAATGTGACATTAATGTCAGAATGCCCCAACATATACCTCTAACTTATGCCAAGTACATAGTTTTGCAATCTTATATTATTTCTAGCAGAAAACACATTACATAAATGTTCTGAACTTTAAAAGTTCAGACTGCGAACACAAAATGGTATCTCTGGACACCTGCATAACTGGATAGAAGCATTCCTGTCAAACAGACAACAAATGGTCAAAATTGGGAGAGTCCTATCAAATTCTATACCTGTCAACAGTGGTGTCCCCCAAGGCAGTATTCTAGGACCAACTCTTTTCATACTCTACATAAATGACCTCTGTGATCATATCAAGAGCAACTGCGTTCTCTTTGCTGATGATGTAAAGCTATTCAACACCACAGAAAATATCGCTACCCTTCAAAAAGACCTTGACTATGTATCAGAATGGTGAAACAAATGGCAACTTCAGATCTCAACAAATAAATGCTCTGTCCTACATATTGGCAAAAAAAATCAGAAAATAAAATGCAGCCTGAATAGTCAAGACCTTGTTGATGACCCAAACTCTGTAAAGGATCTTGGAGTACTCATCTCAAATGACCTAAGTGCTAGAGCCCACTGTAACTACATAGCCAAAAAGGCGCTAAGAGTTGTTAACCTAATCTTATGTAGCTTTTTCTCTGGTAATATTACACTAATAACTAGAGCATACAAAACATTTGCTAGACCAATACTCGAATACAGCTCATCAGTCTGGAACCCACATTCCGTATCTGATATTAATACAATTGAGAAAGTCCAGAAATATTTTACAAGAGTTCTTCACTCCTCTACTCGTTGCAGATTACCTTATGCCACCAAACTCGAAATTCTAGACCTAGAAAACCTTGAACTACGCCGCCTTCGGTCCGATCTAAGTATAGTATATAAAATCATACAATGTCCTATCTGTCAATGAATACTTCAACTTCAACCATAACAACACAAGAGCAAACAATAGATATAAACTCAAGGTTAATCGCACCAAACTTGATTGCAGGAAATACGACTTCAGCAACAGAGTGGTCCATGTCTGGAATATTCTACCTGATTCTGTGGTTTCTTCCCCAAACCCCAAAAACTTTAACCTTAGACTGTCTACTATTGACCTCACCCCTTTCCTAAGAGGTCTGTAGGGGGCGTGCATAAGTGAACCAACGTGCCTACCGTCCCTGTCCTATTGTTTCTTTTATATTATATTTTTCTTATATGTATCCATGTATTCATAACTATGTTTTACTTATACCTATTATCTTGTAAGCAATTGACAAATAAAATAAATAAATAAATAAAAATAGCTTCAATTCAGCTCTTCACATTCTCAGGTGTAATAACCAAATTTTCACCTATAACACTATTGTTAGAATATCTGTTGATAATACAACCTAGCCACTCTTTTTCTATGAAAATATTAGCACTATATCTTGCTATCTTGCTATTTTGTCTTATTCAATTTGATTCCGCAACACACTACTATTCAAAATAGAAATTATAGTTCTGGCTCTTTACATCTTCAAAGTAAAACTCTGAAAGCTTCTAACTGAAATAGTTAGAGATATCTATACTTTAAAAATCGTTAAAGAGAAACTGATGTAGAAGATACAATAGATACCAATACAGATAGATACAGATATCTATTGTAGTTCAGTTTCAGTTTCATTCAACACTAAATGGGCATCTTGGAAACACCTATGTAAGCTTGCAAGATTCACTTTCATGAAATGTTATGACAGCCATTATTTTATGATTTTAAGAGATATGTCAGGTTTCTGTCTGGCAACTGTGAGAAACAAAATGCTTGATCAGATAGTCCTTTAGCCTGGTCTAGGAGACATTTTCTTCTGGTTTTCCTGAAAAAATACCTATGAAGTTGTATTTCAGCTTTATTTTTGCCCAAGTTGACTTCTGATCATGAAGCAACAGCTGTAAAACACCAACTTACTTAAAAACAAGTTTCATTTATATCTCAAAATATAAAAAAAATATGATGCCCATGGAAAGACACAAGTCCTTGTTCTTTAAACTATGCAGTTTAATATTATAATATATATTGTAGTTTTATTAAAATTATACAAACTTTCCAGAAGCATCAGAAGAGAAATTCAAGGTTTAAACATGAAACCAAGTAACATTTAAAAAAAAAATCTCACTCATTTAGAACATAAATAAAATGGACTAATATATTTGAGAAATAAAATATGCTTGTTCTACTGGAATCAATGGGCCTTGTATATTAGCATTTTATTTTTCACTAATAACATTTTATTATATATATTTTTCAAGTACATTGGAAATTAACTAAGAATGAAGCTAAGTCCATTTATTGAAGGTGGTTGTTGAGCTTGGGTCATTGCTAACATTAAAACATCTTTGATAGAAAGAACATTACTTCAGTGTCATAATCATCAAAATGTCAAATGATTTTTTAAATGTAAAAGAATAGTAAACATTGACACTTTTAACTTGCAGCAAAAGATCACAGAATGTTCAGTTCTATGAACACTGTCAAAACAGAATATTATGAGCCAATGTTTGAAAGTTGATTCTAAACAGAAATGTAGCTGCTATTTAGGGCCATGTTAGCAACAGTGACTTGCTAGAGGTTAGAAGATGGTGTTTCTATGGAAAGTGTTCTACCTCAGAGACTGCTTCAGCATCCAGACCTTGCTGTTTAATTACAACATGTTTATTTCAAACCTCTTTAATATCAAAAATATTGTTCATAGTAAGTGTTGCCTTTTAGTATTTTTATGAATAAAAATACTGTACAGCTTTAACTTTGTGACAGACATTTTGTGGCTTGTTAGTATTCTGAGTAAGAACCTGGCCTTTTGAGCATTCAGCCATTGTACAGATTCAAGAAGCTTAAAAGAGATTAGTATTCTTCACATTCCCCCATTGTAGGAAGCTACCGACTGCCATAAACTCAAGAAAGAATCTTACTGCTGCAAACAATATTGAGGTAATTCAATGGATAGAAATAATCCCATTCCTTTCCTCTTTAAAATACTTTTTCTAAAAGATGTCAAGAATTATTCACAAAAAAATTTCCTCCTTGTTCCAATACTGTCCTCATTCTCTGTGTGTGTGTGTGTTTGTGTGTGTGTGTCATTGAGTTTGTGGTTTATTTCTTTGGTATAAGGATTATAAGAAAATGAATTAGCACTACCGGCAACAGATTTTATTTTAGAATAAATTGCAAATTATTATTCTTTTTAACAGATCTAGACCAGTTTACATATCCAGTAGCTTTAGGGACTGGATACAACTTCAGGGCTTGTTTTGAATCAGAGCAGTGATGCTCCTGAGGCATTGGGATCATTGTTCAATCTTCCTTTTTGAAGTAGCTTTCAAGTATACTCTTGTGATAAAGTAGCATTAAGAAAGGCAGGTGTAAAATAATTTACCACTGACTAGATAATTCTTTTCCTTTGACCAGATTCTTTTTTTCCCCCACTGTAGCAGTTGAAATTATCATGATTATTGACAAGATTAGTTGCATTTATAATGAAAAGCTAATGTTTCCAATTCAGCTTGCAGATGATCTTTCGCTAAAGTTCAGTGTTTTGAAATCCTTGGTGCTCTTTGTTCTGTTTCAAGATTGCTGACATGTACACCAGGGATTCTACTGGTTCGGACCGGTTCTATAGAACTGGCTGTTATGATTCTGCACACTTCGGAGTGCCAGCAAATCAAACCACTATCGGCCCCGCCTATCCTTTCCCACCCAATCAGTCCTTATCATGCATATGTGACATGGCTGCCTGCAACCTGCTTTTGCCCACCTGCCACGCCAGCCATTGCTGCCTGCCTTTGCAATCGATGAGTGAGGCTCTGCATACAAACCCCAGTCACCTACCTGTCACCACTAGTCACCTTCCCCCTCCCCCCCACTTGCCTTTTGCTGCTGGTCACCTTCCCCCACCCACTTGCCTTCGCCAGATGACACATGAAGCAGCTCTGTGTCAACTCCGGCGGGCTCAGTGGCTGCTTCTCTCCCCTGTTGGTCTAGCTGGGAGAGTGAGAGAGTCTTTCTTGGCATAGCAAAATTTAGCTTATTGCTGCACAAGAAAGACTCTGTCACCCTCCCAGCAAAAGCAGCAGGAGAACATGTGGAGAGGCTCATGTTGGTTCCGGCGGGGTCAGCAGCTGCTTCTCTTCCTGCTGTTCTAGTTGAGAGAGTGAGAGTCTCTTTCCCAGCACAGCAAAATTTAGCTTTGGGTCCTGCAAGTCCCCATGAGGAAATGGCTCCGGGCAACAGAGAAGCAGCCAGGTTGAATCCTGTTCCTCTCTGCCACCCAGAGCCATTTACCGAAGGGAGGGGGACTTGCAGAACCCAAAGCAGCAACTCCTGGTTGCTAAAGTAAATTTTGCTGTGCTGCACAAGATGGTTTCCCAGGGCCCCAAGGGCTATCCCCCCAGAGCATCACTACCACCACTCTGAAGTTTCCCTTCAGGATGGATCAGTAAGTTCTTGTTTTGTTCCCCGGGAAGGGCTCCGTCATGGAGGGCTGTGTCTTTGGGCCAGGTGCTTTCTGTCAGGCTTCCTGACTCACATGTGGTGACAGGAGGAGGAATGTGTGCTGGGGAAGGCTGTCTGCAGTTCTTGCAGCTAAAGCCAGGAATCCTGGGGTGTCTGCAAACTTGCATTTGTATGAGGTCAGAGCCCCAGATGTTCCTTCCCCCTGCAGGGACAGAGAGAGGGAGAGGGAGAGGGAGAGATGAGAGAGAGAAAGAGGTGAGAAACAGATGAGAAAGAAGAAGAGGGAGAAAGAAAAAGAGAGATGAGAAAGAGAAAGAAAAAGAGAGTGATGAGAGAGAAAAAAAATGAGAGGGGAGAAGAAAGAAAGAGACAGAGAGATATATATCTGTGTAAAAGAAAATAGAAAAATGGCTCTTTGAGTGTTTAAGTTTAGGCAAACACCATGGTTGTTAAGTGAAGCTTGTGGTCATTAAGCGAACACTGGTTGTTAAACAAGTGCCTTTTCCCCAATGGGCATTTTTAACCGGAAACTAGAAGGAATTGTCGGAAACTGGCAAAAAAACATGGAAAACCTCAGTCACATGACTGTGTAACTAGTCATGAGAGAGAGAGAGAAAGAGAGAGAGAATATGCATGGCTGTCAAAACTCCAAAAACAGATCAATTAGCTCTGGGGGGGTCAGTCGTAAATTAGAACACTTACTAAGCAACTGGCCATTAAGCGAAGACCCCTTATATTTGGTTTGCCAGTCAGTCACATGACCACCTAGCCATGCCCACCCCATCACCTGACCACCTAACCATACCCACTCCAGTCACATGACCACTTAGCCACACCAGCCAGTCACATGGCCACCTAGCCGCACCCACAAATTAGGCCATGCCCACAGAACCAGTTGTTAAGAAATTTGAATCCCACCCCTGATGTACACACAAATACCGTACTTTGGAAGCAGGAATATTTACTTCAGATTAAGCAGATAACAGCAGGCAGGATTATGAATTTGAGCTCGCCTAAAGAGAACCAAATACAGTTCAAAAAGCAATAGTGTGGTACAGAGATGTTCCAAAAGTCATAGGATGCCAAATCAGGTACAACATAGCCAGTTCAAAGGGTCAGGAGTCACAAATAAGAAATAAGAACATGATTCATCTGGAAAGCTGAACAGTTGTCTACAACAAAGGATTGCAAGCTCAGGAGCTAACTAAATCAGTCTATAACCAGCTGACTATACATACTCATGCTTTGCCTTTTGGTTCACGAGAAGCTTTACTGAGGAACATTGCTCTGCTCACTTCTATATGTGTCTAGCCTGGGGCTTAGTGGCTATGCTTCATCATCTGACTACTCCAGCTGAACAGGAAATGCTTGTGACTGATTAGCCTCAATTGAATCCTGGCTTACTGATTCCTATTCTGAAGGACAATTCTGAAGCACAGGCTTAGCTGAAACAACACTGTCAGATTCAGACTCTGAATCATGAAACATAACACTCTCTGAGCTTGATTGTTTGTTTTCAGGCATTTTGTTATCAAACTAGATAACAACATCAGTGCCAATAAGTGTGGGATTTTTCGCTGTTTATATATAGTAGTTTGCCCAGCCAGAGTTGGTGGGGCTATGGTTTTCTCCTTGATTAGGATATTGTTTTCTGCTTGACTGTCTGGTGATAATCCATGCTTATCTGGGTGTTGGCTAGTGAAGAGGATGTGTTCTGAACTTTTTGTTTCCTTCTTAGCTTTTAACTCTATATGTCTATTGATGGATAATTTGTCTGAATAACAAAATTCTAGGAATCTCCTAAGCATTTTTGGATTTGGCTTGGTTTCAGATGCTTCTAGTTTCCCAGTTGAAACTATGGTTGAGTTTGGCCATGGGTTGTGAGATGAAGGTGTTTTCATTGTGTTTTCTGCTAATTGGCATTTGTGAATGTGCTTTTCTGGTCTGCTAGTCTTGTCTGTCCTACATAATCTTACACTCTGTTATAAATGACTCCTTTTTTTCTCCTGGGATTATTAGTGAGACCATGTGGTCAAAGTAGTCTGTTGATAGTTTCTGATATGTTTTTGATGTATGGTAATGTTATCCTTTTTCATATCTTGTGTTGGTTGGACTGAGTAGTATGGCACTTTTTGACAATGTTGCATGAGTTCATTGGAAAACGTATAGGTGGTCTGCTTCCTTTTTTCTGGTGTTCTAGGCTACTGCAGTACATTTATTCACTGTCCTTTTTTCAATATCTTTAGTGTTCAATGTCTTTTTATTTATTTTTATTCATTTATCAAATTTAGATGCCACCCATCTAACTCTAAGTGACCCTTTGCTGTCAGAAATAATCACTTCTGAGATTACTGAAATTTGCTTCCTATTAACTATTCATGAACCTACAAGGTGTTATTAGCTTTTTCTGTACTTCTTGTTTTGGGTGTCAGAATTTTATGATGGAACGTTAAATTCCTGAAAATTTTAGAAAAATAAAGCAGAACTAGGATCTGTTCCTTGCCGCCATTGTTTCCGCTTTTCCCATCTACAAAAACTGGTTTAAATTGACATACAGTCACCTTCCTCCACTGACTTCAAAACACTAAGAATGTCAAGTCAATCAGAGATCCCATATCTCATCAAGAGGGGACGCTCGTATGCCTGGTCTGTTTTCACAATCAATGCTAGTTACTGAGTTACTAGATGCCATGTCAACAAGTTACCATTCTCCCACTCAATTTATTAAAATGACAGAGAAATAGTAGTTCAACAGCAGGAGCTGTGAGTGAGGGAATTGTTCCTTTTCCCCAAATTCTATAAGACTTCAGTGCTCTTGATGAAAAAGGCAATGAGCCAATTCTTCTCCTGTGGAAACAAAACAGAGCCAGAAATAAATAAGCTGAACTGTCAAATCAAGATGATTCAGACATGGAACCAGTCAAGAACAGTTTAAAAGGTAGGTGTGAAGCAGCCCTAACTTGACTATAAATACTCCTTGCAAGCTTGGTTACAAAAATTGCTACAATTGGGATACTGAAAAAGATTTACCTTGAATTTACACATTATGCTAAGTTGTAGTTTGTGTAAATAAGGTTAATGAAATAAACGATGATTAAATTGGTTCATATATTCTAAGCAGCAAAAAATCAGCAAATGAGTTAACACAACATACTGAAAACCAAACAACCACATTATGGGATTAGAGTAATGTGTGAACTAGGTCTTGAAGTAAATTTAATAAAACCCATCAATCACTCCTATAGTTTTGAAAACTGATTGAATACATTTTTAAATATACCTTTTAAATTTGCCGTGGAATGTTCTCATTAAGCAAGTCAAGCAACTTAACTGCTATTGGTTTAAGGCAACAAACAATTTCATTTTTCTGCTCTACTGTAAGTTTAGAGCATCTTCAATGTGATATTTCATAAACAAATCTGCATGTTAATACTTTTAAATGTGACACGTAGACCTCCATAATAAATCATAATGACCAAAACTTGTGAAATATGTCCTTCAAGGTGCTTTTCAAAAGACAACTGGACTTTTTTTTTTTTTTGAAAATGCTTTGCTTCTCATCCAAGAATCTTCTTCAGTTTATGAAGAAGGTGAAATATGTGCTACATGATGTTACAAATCCAGACCTTTAATACTTGCATGATGACACAAGTACTAAGTCATGTGGTTTGATATACTACATAACAATGTGGGTTTTTTATCATTCTCCCTCCTCAGCAGTAACCAAATGTGTTATATAGTTGATTTAGTATACAGTATCTTTTATGGGAATAGCAGGTATAGATTGTATTTCCTTTCTTTATGTGCTTTAATATAATTAAACTATGTGGAGTCCTCCATGTGAAGAAGCCTAGTGTAGTTTCTTCTCTAATTAAAATTCAAGTTCACAAATATTCATATTTAATGAATATGTGCCTTTCCTCTCCCTACAATATGTAATCAGTTATTATTGGCAAGGCACTATCATAGCATAGCACTTAGATTTATATATCTCTTCATAGCGCTTTACAGGATGCTCTAAGTGGTTTACAGAGTCAGCATCTTGTCCCCAACAATTTGGGTCCTCATTTTACCAACCTCAGAAGGATGGAAGGCTGAGTCACACAGCTTCCACACTGCCACATTCTTGAGCCTGGGAAAATGGGAGTGGGGAATTTCTTTGAGTCTATGTAGTTAGACAAAATAGCATTCTTCTTCTAAGTCAAGGTCATGTCATTTCTGCATTGGTTGAGAGGATATCTCAAGTTGGGATGGATGGTGATTGGGACATGTGATGCAATGATAGAACTTTCAGATTCAGGATTTCCCAGATGTGCCAGTTTACTACTCTAATAAAAAAAACCTTGGAGAGGATGTCTGCCTCGGAGTTATTTGTTGGAGTGGAGGTTTTCTGGAACACTGACATGTGGAAGGTAGATAGGCACCTGGTATCTCTGGGCAGATATGGAGTTCACTGTTCATCGTTGTCCTGAGCACCCTCGTTTTTTATTCCTGATCTATTGTCGCAACCACTTTAGGCCAATTTGAATGCAGATTCTGCTAGTTGTTGCTCCTGCTAACTTCCATTTCTGTCAGGTAATAATGCAGTTAGTTTACAATACAATGGTGTCTGCCCATTATGATCATAGGTCATGGCCATAATAAATCAGGTCAATTTTATGACCTTTTTTGCAAAAAGATACTAAATAAACCACCATGATTGTTAGGTAAATATGTGATCATTAAGCAAACCCATTGTTTGCTATGGGGCATTTTTGCCAAAAACAAGAAGTGAACATCAGTTTTCAGCAACAAATGTTGTAAATCAGGGTCATGTGACCATGGGATGCTGCAAGTGGACATAAAAAATTGCAGGTTGTGCTCAAAATGGTAGGGCAGCCATTTCAGAACTGGGTCATATGAAAATTTTGGGAGCGTTTTTTTTTTTAACTTCAAATGGTCACTAAGTGTCCAGTCATAAGTCAACCAGAATTAGTCAATTTTCTGTCAGCACTCCTAACGGAGACTGCTCTATTCTAGCTTTGTTTGTTAAATTTTATTATCATTCTTTATATGTAACAGTCAAACTTAGGGCATTGTCTTTAAGATCATATTTACATAATGCAAATGGGGAACATACCTGATCTTTTTTTAAAAAAATATTCAGACAACTTGCATACATAATAAGTATTACTCTGAAAAAAAATTGTATTCTGGATGTTTTTGCCCACTTTGAAAACACTATATCTTAGAAATGCATTTAAATGGAACCAAATAAAATAGTGAAGTCACACATTAATTAAAATATTCAGTTTCTTCCTTTGTGTTGTGATAAATCTATTTGGGACTATATGCGGTGGATGTTACTTCTGAATAGATATTTACACAATAGCAATATTGATTTCTCAAATGAGCAAGAATTAAGCTATCTTGAAAGCTTAGGGCTTATGAACAATAAAATAGAAAATGCACTAATTAAACTGAGTACACAAAATTATTTGTTCTAGTTCAGAAATAAGCAACCTTTTGGAAGTGAAGGGACATTTCCTAACATTCTAGAGGGCATTTGAAGGGCCTTTGGAAATGTAGAAGTGCCATGAGAAACGGGGACCAGATAATTTTGAAGCCTACTTTTAAAGTAGAGGATTAAGGATAGGAAAGGTAACAAGAGAGCCGCTTAGATATTATTGTGTAAGGTGACATGAATAAGACACAAGGGAACAGGTTTCTATCTTTGCTATTGGAACAAACATTTCATGTTTCATTTTCTTTCTCCTTCAAAGCATTTTTCTAAGAGAGAAGGAGAAAATGATGTCATGGTTAAAATTAATTTGGTGGCTTTAGCTTAGTTCCGAGGAAGCACATGCCCAATTGCACCCAAAAATCCCACAATAATTGGCTCTCTCATCATTATTCTCTACTACAGATACCACATTTAATGGTCTCTGTCAAACAAACCATCCTTTCTTACACTAGAAAAGGAAACTCTCTCCTTCTAGGCTAAAGCATCAAGAGAAGAAATCTGATTGCATTGCCTTCACTCAAGCAATATGAATTTCACTCTAAAGGCTTCCTACAGTATCTTCCATACATGCAGTGCTCCTAAATATATATTCAAAATCATTACAATGTAACAAATATACTCAAAAATAATATTTAACACCATATAGGCAACTATAGGAGTTAACAAATATAGGGTCCTGAGTGCTCTCTGAGCTTGGTTGTTTTCATGCAGATATTTCATTACCCAGCTAAGTAACATCTTCAGTACATAGTGGATTAAGCACTGAAGAAGTTACCTGGCTGTAGAATGGAAGTCTGCATAATAAAACCAAGCTCAAAGACCACCAAGGGCTTACTATTCAACCCTGAGCTACATACATTCTCTTCTATCAGTATACTTAACTAATATTGTCTTTAAGTTAGCTAAATGTTATATTATATATTATATATATCAGCAAATTCCCTCTGTCTGTAAATAGCATTCAAGAGCTCTGGCTTTTAGTAAACTCATTTAGCTAGCTCCAGATTAAGTAATTTGAAAAAGAAAAATGTATATACATTTTTAAATAAAGTATTAAAGTTTTCAATCAGTCAGAAAGATGTGTGCATAAATTAGAAAAATATTACCAACAGATATGCTATTAAATGTATATTCAAGAGCAAAAAGGTAGCAAACTTGGTTAAGCTAGATTCCTTAAAATAAAAGTATTTCATTTCATAATACTATCCTTCATTCTGCTTGGAAAACAGGCTCTTTATAACTGAAATTAATTATTATTTATTATAAAGAATATTTTACCATATTGACATAACAAAAATCCAAATATCCTCTGGTTTCTGTGTTCCATAAGAGAAACCATCCAAGGGAACCTAAACCAAGAATTAAAATTTGATTATCCTCAGCAGTTTAGACTGTGATCATATAGAACACAACCTTTATTTCAAAGAAATTTGAAATCCACCACCCACATGTATGTTGTTTATTCATATGGAGACAACAGGAAATGTTCCCAGGAATAATTGCTGTATTGACTCTGGTCATTATGGAAAAGATTCTATTGCAGAGTTTGTATAGAGTCAGTAATAGGAACACTATGGAGCTCTAGCCAGGAAAATTAGGTTCTTTCTTTCAAAAGCATACTATTTGCAAATAATTTACAAAGCTCAACTTTAAAAAAATTGAATATTAAATACAACTTACAGCATCAAAAAATAGTGATTGTACACTGAAAAAAAATGCTTCTGGCTCAGTGATTAAAGTTCCTAAGATTGTCAACTGGAAAGCTGACAACCCAGGTTTGAGACCCGAGCGCCATGTCAACTGGAAAGCTGACAACCCAGGTTTGAGACCCGAGCGCCATGCAAGTGAGGAAGCTCCCGTTCCTCCCCCAGCTCCTGCCCTCCTAGAAATTCAAAAGTATGCAAATGTGAGTAGATTAATAGGTATCACTTCGGTGGGAAGGTAATAGCATTCCATGTGCCTTTAGCATATAGTCATGCTGGCCACACAACCACGGAAAATATCTTTGGATAATGTATTCTCCCTTACCAAAGAAACAGAGATGAGCATATTTGAATTCTTTGGTTTACTAAAGTTAAACATTCAAATTCTTTATTCTACAAGTTAGATAGATAAAACTAATTTCCATTTTAGTTTTTAATTCTTTATAAAGTTGGATTGTTGCTTTCTGTTCAAGTGCTACATTTCTTAAAGACTAAAACTGGATCTATCTCAGGGGCTATTTAATTATAATATTATATATATATATATATATATATATATATATATATATATATATCATTTCATTTCTCTACTGAAGTTAAAAAATATTTGCATTAACAAGAAGATGAGAAACTAATTCTGCACATCTTTAGTGTAATCACTGAAATGGATCGGATTAAATGAAGGATACTCACTGTCATTTAATTGAGCGAGTCTTCATAAACCTTTTTAATGGCAATATTTTAGACTGGTATAAACTAAAGTTTCCTGCTGGGTGTCAAACAGTGTATTTTTTTCTGGATAGGGTTTCAGTTCTTTTTGTGTTTTCTATGTACTTTAGCTGTCTATTTAGAAGTCTCAGGTTAATCTTCTGTATAAAGCTATCACACAAATTAACAGAATTTTCTCCAAAGCCATCATGGACAGCCAGATTTCACTGTACAGGAGCTCCATTTTAAATATTTCTCCTTACAAAATTTAGTAGCATTAAAATAGCATTTCAAATTGTGAGGATTGTGTTAATCATTCTCATAAGTTGAACACAGATGATTTGATATGGAAATGTCAGAGATGTTCTAATAAGGCAATCCCTGAATTTACTGTATTGTTCCATGTTGACATATGTTCCATGACAAAAGTAAACAGGATGTATGTGCTTCTCTGAAGATGTGTAACATTTGACGTTCCTAACTAGTTGATAACATTCCCTTCCCATCAACAATGATTACACAGATTGCCATCTTCAGAATTCTTTAATGGAAACAACTTCTTACAATTCCAAGATATGGTTATGAGTGTTCTCTGAATCTATGAGCTCTATATGCCTATTAAGACTCTGTTCCTATAGACTACCTAGAGACAGAATATTGTGGGGTGTTTTTTTTTGCTATTTTGCTGTAGCTGTGGAATCATATTGCCAGTTGAATTAGTTGGTTTAAGATCTAATGCTGCAATAGTCCCCTGCAGCAGCATAGGAAATAGCTGCAGACCTCTTGATTAATGAGGGTAAATAGATCTATTTTAAATTTTTCCCATTTGTTCATAAAATTCTGTTTCAGTACATGGGAAAGGCAAAAGATTGAATTAGCAGATTATCTGAATGGGAAACAGATTTGTCAGTTATTTCTCTTATTTTAGTCTAGAACATACTGCAAGGTATTTTGAGGGGAAGACTGGGATTTATATGTGTAGTATGCAATTTGCATCCTTGTTTTAACCTCTCCTTAAAGTCTTTAAATCATATGGATTCTTTCAATGTTATCTCCAGTCCTAAACTGAACATAATTTTGATATATGATCACAAATCAAAAGAGGTCAATTTTGTCCCCTGAAAGTTTCATATTGTAATTCCATGTGGAAATATTTAGATTAGTACGATAACAATCTTCATAATACTGTGATAGCTCAAGGGAAGCTTCTAATACTGTAGGACTGGCCTTATACCTATTTCTTTCTGAATCAATTAATAGCAAAAACCTAGTCAGACAAACAAGGAACTTGGAAAACAAATGAATTCATATTAAATACTGTAATCTAACTTTCAGTTTGGATATTTAGAATTGTAGTCTTAACCTATGGATGAATGTAACTTGGGAATATAGACTGAAAGGAAGTTATAATTAAAAGAACTTTCTTATTTAGCTTAGCATTGCCTGTACTGATAGCAGGTCTTCAAGGTTTCATACAGAATCTTTTCTCAGCCCTAGCTCTGAATCTGAGGCTTTCTGAATTAAAATGTGCAGAGTATAACTGAGTAACAATGAATCTATGGGGTAACTGGGTTACAATGAATCTTTGACTTGTCCTTCATTAAAATCTAAAAGATTAAAGTTATGATTACTTGAACAAACTTTTCTTTAAGCTTTCAAGAACTACTTATGTTGAATCTTACATAAAATGTGGATTTTGGACACCCAGACACATTCTTTTTACTGCCTAAATTTAACAATTTATGACTTAATAGAAAGGGCAAGATACACCAAGGTTGAATTATGTTTTTAATAGGCTCAGCTTTATTTATTTTTGTTTGTTTGTTTTAAAATGGGTGTAAAAATCTTGTTGCGTGAAAGCTCAAACTTCAGACTCCAATGGTGAGAATAATGCAATAAATATCACCTAGAACAAAAAGTTTGTTCTCATTTTTCTTAATTCACATGCAACTTTCTGATCAAGATGTGATATCTACAATTCCCAGAATTCCCAGTTAACATACAGAATATGAGCACTGACAACCTCAAGTATTTGGATGGTGCTGTAATAATGGGATTGTCCCCAATCTTTCAATTATCATACATTTCTCATAAGGAGTTGTCCTATGAAGTTCTTTTCCACTTCCCAAATGAAAAGACACTCTTCTGCAGTACATCTGCAGTTACATGCTCACTGCTCCGCAAAAACTTCACATTCTCCCAGTAAACCTAACATTCTAAACCTAGTCCTAGAATATAAATGAAGAATTGAAAACACAAGGCTGCCCCAATCCAGCCCTGTGGTTAACATTCTCACATTCAACAGCATTAGTCCTTTATTCAACAATCCATGCAGGATGCAATGCAACTATGACAAATAAACACACCTTTAGTGTGTACAGATACAGGATTGTCTTTTATTAATATGATGTATGTTTCTTACAAAGCGAGCAGACTATGCTGTTTATTATACTACTGTCTGAAGGACAAGAAATCAGCTGGCATGATTTTATTTATATAAGCTTTTTGTTATTATTATACTATTACCTTTGTTTTGCTTTTGTTAACCTTTGGGGGACTTGCCATTTTATTTTTGATCGAGAAAGAAACTTGGAGTAAGCTTTGACTTTTTTTATTTTATGATTGCTTATGGCGTTAAGGAGATATTTGCAAAAGCAGAAGTAACAAATGGAATTGCACCATCGGAAATAGGCCATCGGAAGCTTAGAAATAATGACTTGTGAATAAAGGAAAAAAGCTAGGATACTTCTGTTATTCAATTACCGGAAGAAAGCAACAATAACAATGAAAATACTGTGACACCTAAAAATGGAAAAGCAATAATAAAGAAAATTCAGAGCACAAAATACTCTAAGGACTCCAGAACTCAGGCATTTGCAGATTGGGAGAGCAAAAATTAGAATGCAGGGAAAACTATAATTTTCCATCAATTTCAAAAGAGTATTTTTCTCCCACTGCACCATGGAAAGAAATTATTTAGACTGGCTCAAATGTATTGGTGATTGTTAAGAGCCAGTCTAATCTAAAAGATGAGAAGTGAAATTTACAAATATAGAAAGTATGGCTCTTCCGCACCATCCAGCAATTACCTGAGGCAGTTCACTTAATCTGTTTCTGATTAAAACCAACCTTATTCCTGGAGTTTCTTCCTATTACAAAATAAAAGTTAAAAAATAGAAAACTCAGGGTTGGTTTTAATGTGAAAACCTGGGTAAATCACTATTCATTAAGGAACAGAAGGAAGGCACAGGGCAGCCCTTTGGAGAGAAATCTACTTCCTTGTGTCACTTAGTTTGTGGGGAGCAGACAAAGAGCTTAAGCTACAAACCGGTTCATGTGGAAGAAGGTAATCTTTTGAATAACTTAGACAGGGCATCATGAACTATAAAGGTCAATATTAGCATTTTATATTGAAACTATGGGGGCGGGGAGAAAAACAAGATCTGAAAACAAATCAGGTGAATAAAACGTGACTTTCCAGACTTATTTGTAGCACGTTGCTTCATATTCCTATTCCTTGTGAAAAAAAAATCCTAGTTCTTATTTATTAATGGAATATGCTCACATGGGGGTATTTATACTTTATCCTATAAATAGTAGTGCAAACGAGCAACACTTTGACACTAATCTCAAAGCTAGTGTGAAATGTACCTTTTAAACTGCTCTTGTTCTCTAAAAATTATTCACTGTGAGCATGTGGTTCTATTTCTGTTTGATTTTTTTCCTATTGAAAAACACCCATAGAAATGTGCAGCATGTAAAGCATATCACTGCAACAGAGGAGTAAATAAAATGTTTACTGCTTTCTTTAATAAAAATGTAAGAAAGGTGGACACTACATTTGGTCTACAGATAATGGTGTTTATGTGGTTGTATATGTTAAATGAAAGATAGATGATAGATAGCTTGATTTGATTTTCCCCCTTACATTCAATTTTCTGTGAAGTTAATAAAATTTAATCTTTATATTAGCATTTTATGTTTTTAATATTACATTTTATTCCTTGCCTTTCATTATCTGCCATGCATTTTTAGTCCTTAATTGTCACCAGTGGCAATTACATCTTCCACTGCTTTTGGGTATCATTTCTAACAACAACATCTACAATCCTCAAAAGAAAAGAAACAAATCTTCAAAGCACCAGAATGCTACATCCAAGAAATAATAAAAATATGTAATACAAAGAGAATCTTGTTTAAACTAAAAGCCTGGACCGTTGTAGCTTCCTTCCCACCTTTTTTTAATTGATATTTTTAATGAGCAGTCCACAACTTAACCTTGTGGGTCCTACTATTGGTGCTACATTTGGAAGGAATTATATATATATTTTTAAAAAGAAATCAAGGTGCCAGTTAGTGATGGCCTTGGGCAAAGTAGCTGAAGTCTTCTGGGATTCCGAAAGCAACCACCAATTATGTTCGCTGTTGTTCCAGGTGCACATCATAGGCCCAGTAGCCAGAGATCAGAAGAAAGGGAATAGTCTAGGCAATCATAGTACACCCATTAGGAGCCACCAGATTGCTGATGCAGAAGACATCATGGCAAGCTATCTCTCCATTTACATAACAAATCCCACGTTATCTTCCTGAAGCAATCATAATAAGAAAAGTTGACTTGGGTAACAGATCACCTAAGCCGCCCCTGCTGCCTTATCCTTTGACCTTAAAGTACAGGCAGCAGCAAGTGCTAACAGAAAGCTTTTTACCAGGGCTTGAAGGTGGTGTGGATGTGTCCTGATACTGTAGTCCTAGTTTAGTAACTAGGAGAGTATTTGCACTGTTGCTACACTTTAAGGAATAAGATCCTCCATAGGCTTTCTTCTGAGTAAAACCTGCTGAAGAGATTGTACTCCACATCTTTCATGTTTGTTGGGAAAAGAGTATCTGAAAATAATTGCAAGTACTTAAATTTAATAGAGGAAAGCTACTATCCACTCAATTTAGTACTTTCCTTTATTGTTTAATATGGGTTTATTAGCCAATTTTGAGCCATGATAAAATAAGATTTGCATTTTGATTTGTGCTGCTTAAATGAAATAATTAAATGCAAAACCATTCCTAGTATATAGCAGTATAACCATATACCATGAGCCACTTTAAGAGTTTTATTGATTTGGAGAAGTACTGGCATAAATATAGAAGGTTTTTTTTAATTAAAAAAGCCATTATTGGCTATTATTTAGTAATGGGCTTAATGTACAGAATGAATAACCTTAGTTTCTTAGCTCCAATTAAGGACTATAACACATGCATGCAGACACAATCACAGCATTTGGTGAATGTTTGAACATGGACAAAGTAGAGCTGAGCCAGCAATTTATACACTTTGTTCTTTGACAAAAATTAGAGCATATAATTATTGGGGCACAACTAGTCCTAAAACTGATACTCTCTCAAAATTGTATCTGATAAAACAAAACCTCAACTATAAAGACCTGTTGGACCATTTACAAATTACATTGTGGCCCTACTGCTTATTATCCAACTGTCTCTAGACAAAGGCTTAGATATAGAAAAGTTCAAAGAGATATACTCAGTAAGGTCATGGATGAGCCACTACAAGACACCTTTCTTTTTTTTCTTTTTTTAATTCGTTTATAGTATCAAACACAAAAATATAAAAGAAAATAGTGGGAAAGTAAAGGAGGGAAAGGAAAAGTGTAGGGCAAAGGTAAAAAAGAAAGAAAAAGCATTGACTCCCTTTGGTGCAGTAGACTATACAAACACACTTTTCAAATTGGAAAATTTCTAAATATAGAAATGCCCAAGCATTTCAGGAGGATATTTACTCATGTATGTGTATTTGTGATGCTCCAGAGAGGACATAGCACATATATTATTTGAATGTTAGTTGTAGGATAAAGACAGAGATCAATATCTTGGGCCATACATTAGATGAATGGCCCAAACAATGTGGACTTTTATCATTGGCAGATAGAAATTTTATCAATACGCATATTTTCTAAATGCCATCCAAGATTTTTTGGTATGGCACCCAGGGTGCCAATAATCAATGGGACTACCACAGCTGGTTTATGCTATAATCTTTCAATTTTAATTTTCAGATCTTGATAGTTCTCCAATTCTTAGTCTTCTATTCCACTATCTCTTGACATTGCCACATCAATTATCCACACTTTTTTCTTTTTTTAAAAAAATTTTAATTGAAAATTAGGTTTTAAAAACATTGAACGTGGTGATCTTTTTGACATACATCACAGTCTTTACATTGTTGTAAGAGCAAAATGTCATCAAACAGTATTAACATTTATATACATATATACAGCTACTGTATATATATATATATTTACATTGTAAATCTTTGTATCAGTTTCTATTTTAGACATTTTGTTGAGGTATAAACTCTTCTTAAATTTTATTTCACTTTTTTTTACTTCCTTTCATATCCCTCCAATTATAAAATTTTTTACATATTTCATAGAATTCTGAAGTATCTCGCTCCTTCAGTTCTAACGTCAGACTATCTAACTCGGCGTACTGAAAAAAAATTTCTATTATTACTTCATCATTCAGTATTCCTTTTAACTTCCATGTTTGGGCAATTGATAATTTTGCAGCTGTGATCACATGAATAATTAGATATATATCTGCTTTTTTGAAATTCTCATTTATTATTCCCAATAATAACATTTCTGGTGTATAATTTATTTTTAGGTTTAACATTTTTTCTAACCATTGCCAAATTTTGTGCCAGAATTCTTGTATTTTCTTGCACTCCCACCACATATGATAATAAGTGCCCCATTCTTTCAAACATTTCCAGCATATCGATGATTGAGAACTATACATTTTAGCTAATCTGGTAGGTGGGAAGTGCCATCTGTAGAACATCTTAAAGAAATTATTTAGATGTGGCTAAAGTAATCTTTTTATTCCTATCCCAGATTTGCTACCATTGATCCAGATTTATGTTATAGCTGAAATTTCTAGCCCAAGTTAACATTGGTTCTTTCACCTGCTCCTCATACATCTTATAATAGATAAGTTATATACAATTTCTTTATTTGTTCCTTTTCTGATCCTAATAATATTTAATGTAATAATGTATCTTGTCAATTTATTCCCCATCCTTTTTTATCCCTTTCATATCTGGATTGTGCTTGGAGGTATGCCCACCATTCCAACGTTAAACCCTGCTGGTTAGGTTCGAGTCTTTGTTTTAATCTTCCTTTATCTGTTAGGATATCTTTGTATGTGATTACCTTTTTCTGGTTGTAGAAGTTTGAATATGATATAGCTTCTAAGGGGGCCAGCTTGGACTTTCTATATAATTTTGGAATCTTATTTTATTCCAAATTGAAATTAGAGCTTATTGGATTTTATATCTCAAAAAATATTGATGTGTCGTATGCCAGCCCTGTTATAGATCGTGCTCTTCTAAGAATAAAAGTCTTTTATTTTCCAAGTTTATCCAATCTTTAACCCATGTTAAGGTGGCCACTTGATAATATAGTTCCCAATCTGGAAAACCTAGTCCCTCTTTCTTTCATATCTTGTAGATGTTTTAATTTGATTCTTGGTCTTTTACCCTGCCACACAAAATTTAATGTTATTTTATTCTGTTCCTTAAAGAAATTTTTCTCTAATTTAATCGGTATATTTTGGAATAAAAACAAAATTTTGAGTAGTATGTTCATTTTAATTGCCAAAATTCTGGAGATTAATGATAGCTGAAGTTTATTCCAATTTTCTAAATCTGTTTTAATTTGTCTCAATAAATTCTTGTAATTATCCTTCTTAATTGTTGAGAAGCATGTCAAAATATTAATTCCTAGATATTTTATTTTTTGTACTATTTGAATAAGTAATAACAAGATTTTCTCTTTGTGTGCTGGTTATATTCTTAGTCATAATTTTCCTTTTCACAAGTTCTTTCAATGTCCAGCACCCTCACTGCTACTGTTAAAACTTTTGCAGCTCTCATCTCTCACCAGGTACCACGGCTCTGATCTCTTATTTGTGCTTCCTTCCACTGCTTCGCTCAAATAGCCTAGGGGAAAAACCTTCATCAAATTTAGATCACCGTCATTCCGCTTGTTAACTGCTTGTTCTGTCCAGCCATCAGATCATCTCGATGGCCATTGCTGGTCGCCTTCTCCTGGTCCCCTCGGATCGTGGTTTCTCCTGCTGATTGCTGCCAGCCACCACTTGCAAAAGGTCCACAGGATGCCCCATTCCTTCAGCCGTCCTTCCAGGACTTCTGTCAGCTCCGGCGAGCTTCACAAACACAGGAAAAGTGGCTTGCGAAGCAGAGAAGATCGCTCATGCCACCGCTTTCTCCAACAGCTGCCCCCCACACACACTTTCTTCTTTTTAATCACAGTTAAGTCTGGTGTGTTATAACTCAAGACTACCCATTTGGAAATTCTACAATATTTTAACTGGCTCTTTCCCAACTATTTTTTGAATTCTATATTCCTACATTTTTCATTACTGGCACATGAATTACTCTGGTGACTGCAAGCTTTTGCAAACTTTTGCATCAGCTGAGTGATCTACTGTTTCTTCTGTATCTTTGCATAATCTGAATCAGTTGATGATTTTTTTTTTCAGTTCTGGCCCTGATTGCATTAGTTTGAATAGCTTACTCTTAAGTTGCCAAAATCAAATCGTTGGTTTCCTTTTTTAATATTCCAGCTGTAAGCCATTGCCAGATTTTATCTTTATCTACTTTCTCCTCGGGTTGTTTGTAGAAATTGACCGTGTAATGTTCTTCCTTGCTAGTAGTCTGTTCTTGTTTTTATTATTTCAATATTTCTGCTTTGTTTCCTGCACATTCAGTAAGTTCCAATTTTAATTATTTTATTATTACTATGGTTGGTCACACGGTCAGATGTTTTGACTGTTTTAACTGTATTCACTGTTATATTTTTCTTAATTAACAATTATAAATATTTCCTTTTGGTACTGAAATATTTATTACATGTCTTTGGTGGCTCCTTCCTTTCTTCCTTCCTTCCTTCCTTCCTTCCTTCCTTCCTTCCTTCCTTCTCATATTTAATTAAATTGTGTAGTTAGTAAAGAAAAAAGAAAAAAAAAAACCCCATGCATTTACATTCAAGTTTCAAGCTGAGATAAATGGGGAGATATGAGGTATGGTGAAGTACTTTGTAAAAACCTCACAAAGAAAATTAATCACGTACGCTGTGGACTTCAGACCACATTATCAATATATGTGGTATTAGCAGAGAAATATTGTGTTTACTTATATCAATTAAAAAATCTGTAAACCAAATTTAAATCTTATTTCCTCTTATAGGTTCAATAACTTTTTGTTAGTGGTAGAACAGAGCCAACTATTGAATTGGCAAAGTTCCTATTCACAGATTTGACATACTACATTCCTAACTGCTATAAATTTGTATACTTGGGATACTTGCCAAAGGAGCATTTTTTAAAAATGGGTTTTCAGAAAACGGAAAATGCTTTCAGCTGTGGAATTCAGGTCATGAAAGAAAAAAAAGGACATTATGTCTATGTAATAAAGATAAAACATGTTTATATTGATATTCAAGAAAAGTAAACATCATATGGGCAAAACTATTGGTGGCACCTAGAAGTTCAGTCTTCTCACTGATTATATTTTTTTCAAAAAACTATTGTACATATACAAATAATAATGAATAGAAATTGATTACAGATATTTTTTGTTACTTAGGCTGATTAATGCTGGGCAACTTTCCTTCTTCATATGCAAATTAACTAATTAATTAAATAATTAGTTTAATGTTAAGTATACAATATTTAAGTACAATATTTATTATTTCTTTTTTAAATTGAATTTTTAAAACATATTAAAAGTAGTAAAATAGAAACATACTTCCATAATGATCTCAGTAGCTGATCTGACTTCTAGAGTGTGCCCTGGATGTTCTTGTTTAAAAATTTACACCTCTTTTTTCAAGCCAAGGACTATACACAGATTTTGAGTGATGTGCCAAGGCAAAATTTCCCCCCAATTAAACCATGCTACCAGAAAGGAGAACATGGAACTAGGAAAATAAAAATTGAGGGAATTTAATTTAAAGGCAATCAACATGATTACTACCCATGCATTTAATAGTTTCTCTCTTCTGTTATACTAAAAATCATTATTTAGTAATGACTTTAGGGAGAATCTTTGTTGCATAACTAAAGATGGGGTAGCATATGGTCGTAGAGCCTCACACACCTTGAATCCATTGATCATTTACCTTGTCACTCATTTATGAAAACATGATTGCTGCTTGAATATGGCAAACAAAATTTGTATTTGCTGTGCTGAATATATTGAATAATGCAGTGCTGTCAACAGCCCAATATCCTATGTGCTTGTACTATATATTGTATTTCTCCTTGAAGAGACTTAAGTTACCTTTCCATCAAATATTTGAAATATTATTCTATAAGGTTTTTTTAATTCTGATCCAATCAAAGTTGTAGATGTCAGGATAGTTCCCTGAAGTGATTATCCCAGTCACTTAGAGCCACCCACAAAAATGTTCTGAGTGCCATCCCTGCAACCATTCAATAACAGCTGTGTGTAGGTGTTTTGCGGCGGGAATTAACGAGACAACGCACCTTTAGTGATAGCTCTTTTCTCTTTATTTGTAGGAATCGACTCGGACTGGCGGCGCGGCAGCCTCTCCTTTTAAAGGCTGGCCGCGCCTGGTACCAGCCACTGGCGAGGGCGCAAACTCCCGCCAGAAAGTGACCCAATGGGTGGTAAGTATTTTAAATATGAATTGACCAACCAGAACACCCCTCCCCTCTTGGTCCAGTCCGACCAATCAGGAGCCGCGCCTACGTGACGTAGTCACGTAAGTAGGCGGGGCTCCTGTGGACCCGACTGGACCTGCGCAGCTCAGTCGTGTCGTCGCTGTTGGCCGATGCGGAAGGACCTGTTGATCCTCCTGCTCCCGGTCCTGGAAACTTCGGGAAGGTCGAGCTGGCCAAGTCACTCCTGGCGGGCCTCGCTCGGCTGGTAGATGTGGCTGTGCCGCTCCCTCCCGGACTCGGATTATCGTCGGTCTCGCCAAGGTCTCTATCTGGATGTTCACCAGGCCCAGGTGCGTAGTTGCGAAACTCGACCGGGGCTAGTGTTGAGGGTGTATATGTGTGAGTTAGGTCGTCGTTGTTTATTTGTGGGTTCGTTGTCTTGTTGTTGCTTAGTGGTAATTCCCCTTCCCCCCCAGGGTGATCGTGAGATCTGGGTAGGGTGCGGGATCTAATTTGATCGATATGCCGCTTCCAAGTCCTGTTATCAGAAATGGTTAGGCGGTATGATCGTGGGCCTGTGATTTGTGTTATGGTGGCTGGCACCCATAAGGGATGTCCGACCAAGTTTTTTGCGTAGACCAGGTCTCCGATTTGGAATGTCCTTATTTTACTGGAAGAATCAACCGGCTTGTCTGTGGCGTATGTGGGGTGTAACCTGTCTAAAGGTGAGCGTAGTTTCCTCCCCATTAGTAATTCTGCTGGGGTCTTGTTAGTGATAGTGCTCGGTGTGGTATGTTGTAAGAATAGTAATTTGTCAATTCGAGCCTGTATGGGGCCCTGGCCTAGTTTGTGTAGTGTCTCTTTGGTGAAACGAACCATGCGTTCGGCTCGTCCATTCGCCGCCGGGTGTGCCGGCGCGGTTAGGGCATGCCTTATGCCCAAGCTGGCGAGGTAACTCTCAAACTCTATTGCTGTGAATTGTGGCCCATTGTCCGATACTAAGGTGTCTGGCAACCCGTGTGTTGAGAACCATTTCCTGAGCTGTCGGATGACAGCTTCGGTAGAGGTTGACTGCATTAGGCTTACTTCTAGCCAATTTGAATAAGCATCTACCAGAATTAAAAATGTGTGACCATTTGTCGGACCCGCGAAATCTATATGCAGTCTAGACCATGGCCCTCTGGGAACATCCCACTCTGTGGCCGGTGCTTTCGGGGGTGAGGGTCGGGATGTTTGGCATGGCTGGCAACCCCCAACCCAGTCCGTGACGTCCTTGTCTAAACCCGGCCACCAAACATAACTTCTTGCTAAGCTTTTCATTTTGACTACCCCTGGATGACCTTCATGCAATAGTCTTAAAATTTTAGTCCGTAGTCTTTTTGGAATAACCACTCGATCACCCCAAAGTACGCACCCCTTCATTACTGAAAGTTCCATTTGTCTCTGTTTAAACTGTGTATACTCGTTCTGTAGCTGAATGTCCGGCCATCCCTTTATAATCCAACCCCTTACTTTCTGCAGTAAGTTGTCGTTGGCGGTTTCCTGAGCGATATCTGCTGCTGTAATCGGGAAATCGGTTAAAGTCTCAATTAAGAATGTTGTGGTACAAGGATTCGGGTCAGGGTCACTGTCCGGTAATGGGCAGCGGCTTAATGCATCAGCGTGCAAAATTGATGGGCCGGGGCGGTAAAACAGAGTGTAGTTATATGCTGCAAGGAATTCTGTCCATCTTGTCATTCTGGGGGATAAAATATTAGGAGTTGCTTTGTTTCCAGCCAGAAGTCCTAACAGCGGTTTGTGATCAGTTATTATAGAAAATTGACGGCCATACAGGTATTCATGGAAACGTTTAATACCCGCTATTATGGCTAGAGCTTCTTTGTCTAATTGGCTATAATTCCTCTGGCTTTTCGATAGTGTTTTTGAATAGAAAGCGATTGGGGCTTCTCTGTTATCCGGTAGACAGTGGCTCAGAACGGCTCCGACCCCAAAAGGCGACGCATCGCAAGTTAGTATCAACGGTAATGTTTCATTATACTGTATAATCACCTTAGTTGAAGTAAGAAGCTCTTTTATTCGGTTAAATGCTGTTTCTTCCCGACTGCCCCACTTCCAAACTGCCTTTTTGTCCAAAAGCCTATGCAAGGGTTCCGCCACTGTCGCTTTCTGTGGCAGAAAAACATGATAAAAATTTATTAGTCCCAGGAAAGCTTGCAGTTCAGTCTTGTTGTTTGGTGTGGGGGCGTCATTTATGGCACGGACCTTTCCTTCGGTTGGGTGGATACCGTCGCCATCAATAAGATATCCCAAAAATTCTATTTTCTCTGTCATCAATGTGCATTTTTCTTTTTTAACCTTGAGCCCCGCTTCCGTGAATCTGGTAAGGACTTCTCTTAGACGATCTCGCAATTGCTCTTTGTTACTAGCTGCGATTAGTACATCGTCAAAGTATGGTATAACCCCCGGTATTCCCTGTAGGAGGCGTTCCATTAACCCTTGGAAAATGCCTGGAGCCACGCTGACGCCAAATTGGAGGCGGTTGCATTTAAATGCGCCCCGGTGTGTAACAATGGTTTGGGCTTCAGCCGTTTTTTTGTCTACGGGTAGTTGCTGATAAGCCTGAGCCAAATCGAGTTTTGCAAAAATTTTTCCGCCTTTGATAGAGTGTAGCAAATGTTGTACCACCGGAACGGGGTATGCGCTTTGTTGCAGCGCATGGTTAAGGGTGGCCTTAAAATCCCCACAGATCCGAATCGACCCATCCGCCTTGATAGGGGTTACTATAGGGGTCTCCCACGTAGCGTGATCGACAGGCTCGAGGACCCCTTGTTTAACTAATTTCTCTAGCTGCTCTTCTATTTTTGGTTTTAAGGCGAAGGGTACTCTTCTAGCTTTTAATCTAATAGGTGTCACCTTAGTGTCTAGGTTAAATGATATTGGGTTTCCCCGGTACTTGCCTAGTTCTCCGTTGAATAACTCCTGGAATTCTTGCACGATGTCTGCTTCCCAATCTGTATCTGAGACATGGTTGATGCCGGTCATCCCGATTCCTAACGGCTCGAACCATTCTAGACCCAAAAGACTTGGTCTGTTCCGGTCCACTATTGTTAAAGGCAGAATTTCCGTGTGATTTTTGAAAGTTACTTGGAAATGTCCAACTCCCACAACCGGAATTCGATTTCCTTGGTAGTCTTTCAGTATAAGTTTCTGTCTCGAGAGTTGGCTCCGCTGTAAGCTTGGGATTAAATCTTTGATGTTGTTCCACGAAACCATGGAGAGGAACGAACCCGAATCTACTTCCATCTCGCACTCTCGCCCCTCAATGCTAACTGTAATGTGTACTTTTCTAATGTTTGTCGTATTTGCATGACCAATTATTACTGTTTGGTGTGTCTCTTGTCTTCTGTTAGATGATTCTTTGTATTTTCTATTCCTCCCGTCTTGGTTCCAACGGCTACTGGTCATCTGTTCTCCCTCTCTCCCTCTTGGGGGTGGGCTTCTTCTTTGTCTTGGGCTGTAACTGGACCTGGCTCTACATACTCTGGCAATGTGACCCCTTTTTTCACACTTCCTACAGATGGCATCTATAAAACGGCACTCTGATCTGGGGTGATTCCCTCCACATCGATTACATTCGAAATCAACCCTTCTGTTTGGCCGTTCTTTTCCCCCTTTCGTAGTCTTTAGATGGTATACCTCATCTTCCTCATTACTATCTTCGGATTCTAGGTCCTCATGGTGTGTCGTGGTTTTTTCTCCCTCGCTTTGAGGTCTGATCGTCTCTTTGCTATTGCAGAGTGCGGCGTGATTGATTTTTTTCATTTTTGCCACCGACTTTTGAGCGGTTTCGGCTGCGGTAGCTTCCTCTATCGCCTCATTAGCTGTTATCTTAGGTCGGTTAAGTAATTTGCTCTGCAATATTGGGTCTTTTAGCCCCAGTACGATCCGATCCCTCAAAGCCTCATTGAAGTCTGAAAATTCACAATCCCCCCCAATGTCTCTTAAATCTGCTACGAAATCCGCGATGGACTCACCCTCTCTTTGGTTTCGGAGGTAAAATTCGTGGCGCTTGATAAGGCAGGAGACTCTAGGAGCATAATGTGCTCGCAGGATTTTTTCTAACTCTGGCCAGGATAATGTCTTCACATCCGTTGGTGATGCCAGAGTTTTTGCCATTTTGAAAACTGCTGGACCGCAATGAGTTAGGAATACCGCTCTCTTTCTGTGTTCCGACACGCTGCTCAGCTCGCTGCTCTCTAAAAACATGAGGAAACGATCGATGTACGTCTGCCATTCTTCCTTCGCCGGGTTGAAACGTTCTGGTGGGGGATTGTTTCCGGCCATGTTGCCGCTCGAGTTTCGCCGCTATCCACTCACTGCTGGTGCTGTCTCGATCCCATCCTCGTCGCCAGTGTTTTGCGGCGGGAATTAACGAGACAACGCACCTTTAGTGATAGCTCTTTTCTCTTTATTTGTAGGAATCGACTCGGACTGGCGGCGCGGCAGCCTCTCCTTTTAAAGGCTGGCCGCGCCTGGTACCAGCCACTGGCGAGGGCGCAAACTCCCGCCAGAAAGTGACCCAATGGGTGGTAAGTATTTTAAATATGAATTGACCAACCAGAACAGTAGGCTTTTGCATCTGCCCTACTTCACCAACTTCCCACTAGTCAAGCATACGTAGGAATACATAGAGCACTTTTAGAAGCTAGGACTGCATGTTTTCATGACCTCCATGATTTTTAAAGACTAAACTTAACATGCATTGAAGTACATAAGAATAAACTAATGTACCTTAGTTTCTAACTTCAAGCAAATTTCAGATTTGCTTCAATTGAGCTAATGGATTCATCACTTGCTGAGACTCACCATGTCTACTTGTGAGATAAAATTCAACAGCTGCTCACAAATGCATGGCAAGATGGCATATTGTGACAATCTTGACAAAAAATAGCACCAATTATTACAAATAAAAAATGGATCTTGAATTCAAGGCTTTGGGCAAGCAGCATTAATCTCTTAGCATTCCTTAAGAGTTAACGTTGTATTGTGCCTCAAACTCCATTGTGGTGTAAAGGTAATTATGAATGTAATAAATATTTAAAGGTAAATAAGCCCCTGCAGATTTTCCTCTGCTAGTTGTTGCTGACTATAGGGGGCAGTGGTCATGTCCATTTCAAGGGCTGTTGAGCTAGCACTATCTGAAGACGCTTCCACAGTTAGGTGGCTACCATGATGTCATAGAGTGCTGTTACTTTCCCACCAAAGTGATACCATGCTTTCAAACTGCTAGGTTGGCAGGATCTGAGGTGAGTAACAGTAGCTCATCATGTTGCGCAACACTTGGGTCTTTTCAGCCAACAAGCCCAGCATCTTAACTACTGAGTTCTCATAAATACTGCAAAAAACTAAGTATCTCTCTACTTCAATCAGTACCCAGATGAGCATAAATTAACTTCAAGATGAACATCAGACCAACAATCAAGTAAACAAAACCCCAGTCAAGAAACGGCTAAATAAGCCAACAGCAAACAATTCAACCAACCAAAGAATCCATAAGATCATCCCCACCTATCCCAACACTGACAGGGCAAGCCTCTAGAACATAAACCGAGAACAAATCCCACTCCTTACTAGCACTGATGATGTTATCTAGTTTGGGTAATGAAATGTCTGAATAAAACAACCAAAGTCAGAGAGCAGCAAAGACCTCTCTTTTCAACCCTGAGTTACAACTATTCTCCTTTATCAGTACTGTCTATGTTTCAGCTCCCAAGAGATGTAATTAATTCATTGTTCTTTAGTAGCTTAGGACATTTATTATTCAATGTGCCCACATTGCACTGGAGTTAATAGCTGAGATCTTAATATCTAATCTGAGTATCTCTAATCAAGTTTTTAAAATCACCATTGTAGGACTTGATGATCTACTCTTAACTCATTTTGAACGCAAAATTTTACTCTTACCATTACTGTTACATAGTGTTAAAATTATCTGTGCCTTCTTGCTCCTAGACTGGGGATTAAATCCATTTGCAGACTTCAAGTACTCATTGCTTTTATAGTCAGAAGAAGAAAAATGCTACCACCATGTTGATTTTCCATGCAACAATGCAATCAATATTTCATTCTCAAAAAAGGGCAAGAGATTAATAAGCAATAAAAAATAAGAGTTGAATAGATTCTTGGAGTGAGAAGGAAAGAAATAAGTGGGTGCTTATAAACGTCATCTTATTTGAATTATTTTCTGACCTGGAACAGATTTCCATCCAGGAAGTGAGGACTGAATAGGATTGTAGTAATTTCAGAATCCCTTACATAGAATTAGCTTTAAAAGATATTGACACTGGAAAAAAACCTCTACTATTTTCACCTTTACAGGGACATCTAAATTTCATTGTGTAAACTTCATTCCATAAAATAAGATTATGGAATTTTTTTTGTAAGAAAGTTGGGTGTTTTTTTCTCCCAAATTGATCATTCTCCCATTTCAAGAAAGATGTACCACAAACCTTAGGCTATGATTACCACCATTATTTCAGTCAAGCTACTTTTTGTCTGCTTTGGCTTTGTGTCAGCATCGCTGAGGGAGGAGGGAATTCCCTTTCAAATATTCTATGTTGAAATTTAAGAAACTGACATAACATTACTGAGGCATGAAAAGATTCTTTCTGAGGACCTTATTTTGACCTCATACATTTATTAAGGAGTATCAAACAATATCAGTTTTTTCTTTTACAAAAACAACATACTTCTTAAGAGTACAGACATCATGCTATAGTATTGCCTTACCATAGTTTGAATAAATCTCAATATTTCAAGTTCATAGGATGCCCTGAAACTTGGCAATGCTGGTTTGGGAGTTGAACTTCCAAGTCTTAAAGTTGCCAAGACTGGACAATCCTGCCCCGAACCATGATTCATAAACTATGGGGTCTGGTTTTACAAAATACATTAACATAATTAAACAAACTATATACAACTTAGCATGAACCAAACCAAACTAAATGCAATCAAACTTAGTCACAATTCCTTTCTGTATCTCAAGCTCTAAATGTACAAAATGTTGTTTAATTTTCCATTAAATTGATTGATCATCTGTTCAGATCATTATAAAAGATAATACTACACTTTCTACTACAAGTGTCTGTTTCTTGTGTTGCTTCACAATAGCTGTAACAAGCAAACAAATCACCCAGAGAAGTCAAAAGGCTCTCTCTGTTATTTGGCAAATCTAACTGTTTGGTGTTAGAGAGATACCTTCTTGGATGTTTTAATTAGTTGAATTTCATCCAGTGTAAACAGTCAAGACTACTTGAGGAAAGGAAGTGTAAAAGTACATCTTGAAAATAGCTATGATAGTTACATCCTTCCTTCCTGATGCCAGAATTTATCTTGCATTCAAATCACTTAGCAAACATGGTCTAAGAAGCATAACTAAACACATTTTAAATAAATTAATTGAAATATTGAAATGTACATTTGTCTACAGCACAACTCTATTGCAAAGCCAATATCATTTATATGCCATGTCCTGTGACTCATTGAATCATAGTTTAAATTTAGGGTACCAAGATATAAATCATTCTCATGATTAATATGTTCTAATCAAATCCTATTAACTATTTACAGAAAAAGAAATAGCTGTATTAGGGGTCGTGGGACTGAATTGTGCTTGGTTAATGCTAAAAAGTCAAGCTTCCATTTATAATTAATAGCATGGTGCCAGGTCAGAAATTATTTAAGAAATGAAATATTACTTTGTAGTAAAATGCCATGGTGCAATGAAGGCTTTATGAAGAAATGTAAGAACAATTGGTATCTATTGTGATTGGTGCTTAGATTAAGTAAAAAAAGAATATTTCATTCTGTGTCAATACGGCTATGTAGGTTTATCAGGAAACCAAGAATTGTGACTAATTAGATTTGTAGCAGAAACAAGAGTATGTCATTTGTCTAGCTTTAAGAGCAACTTGTAAACTTCTAGACTCAATAAGGCTCAACAACTTATTTCTAAATAGAGTTTCTTTCCTCCTTATATGGAAAATTCAATGTACTGGGGTTTTGTATATCCAATCCATAAAAGTTGGAGATGGGGGTAATAGCTGTCGTTTAATTTATTTTCTTCCTTTTAACCAGGAGCTGGCATTCATGGCACGCACACGCACCTTCCAGCTTTTCTTCACTAACAATCCTAAAAAGTAGGTTGGGCTGAAAGATACAGTATGGCCCAAAGCAATGAAGTGAATTTTCATGATTGGGAAATGTCTTAAACCTTAGTCTGCCTATCTTAACCACTGTATCACACAGTGAGTCTCTTTGGAATATTGATATCTATTTACCAGTCCTATGCCATTAACTGCCATTTTTCCATCTCTTCAATATGTAGTCAGCAATGTGTTGGTTTGGTGAATGAGGGCAAATATGCAGCAAATGATTTCTCTGAAAACTTTCAGCCAGATAAAAATTAGTTTGAAATTATCAGGGACCATGATGTATATTCAAATGGACACAGCATTTAGCAGAGCTGAAAAGTTGAAAATCCCAAGAAGGTCTTCAAAAAATGAGATGATTTGACAACATGTTAAAATTGGCATTACCTTCTACTTTGTCTTCTGATTGCTATTTTAAAAACTCAGGGAGATGGATTACCATATGTTTAGTCTTCAATAGGCATAAAGCCAACAGGATTAGAAGTACAAATTAGAAATAGAAAGTCTCTAAATTATAAAGCAATCCTTTGAACCAAAAATTATTTTGTGCATCCTTTTATTAAGTAAAAATTAACATTCTATATACAAAGTCTGAGTGATTCTGTGTAATATTTAATTAATCATGGTTCAAGTTAAATATTCTGCAATAACCAATGATTCAGCCCCATAAAATTTGGCTGCTTCCTTCCATGTATGTATTCAGCCATAAACTAATACATTCTATTAGAATCATTCTAGTTATGAAGAAGTAAATACTGATTTTATTTACAACTTAATAGCTATTCTATTCTCACAGTTTGTCACTGACTATCTATACAAGTTCATTGCAACCATCGAACAAACTTAAAGGCTTACTACCAGCCCACTTTATGTCACTTTCTAAAAGAATTTAACAGGGAATTCTTTGTCCTTTTGTTAATTTTTTTAAAAAGCATGGGAAAAAGGAAAGACGCCCATAATTAGTTCCTTTGGTGGTCTTGTGAAAGATATCCCATAAAGGACAGATGCTCACATAAAAATTATGTAAGAAAACAGGGAGCAACATTTTATGCTGGCCAGATTTTAAAAAGAAACTGGGAGAGGAGGGACAGGTAGAATTCAGGCCCCAGTGTCTTTTTTCTATTTTTAAGGGGTCCAGATGTTTAACTAGTATGTCAGGCAATAGGAAACATGCCTGACATACTAGTTAAACATCTGGATCCCTGTCCTAAACAAGAAGGACCTTGCTCAGGCTTCTCAGATGGTCCTGAAGAACTACAGCATAGGAATGCAGTTTATACAACAGGCACACACATATTTTATGCACCAGTATTAATAAAAAGGAACCATGCAGGTTGTTTCCCTTTTCTTCATTATAGTCATGGAAAAAGTCCAGAGCTACAACTTCCACTTAAGAATAAAATCTTTTAAACATATTGTCAGAATCCCAACCCACACCTTATTTTTTATTTTAATTACTTTTTAACATTTAGGTTATTTAATTCTGCTTTCAAGTTGATTGGTTCCAACAAACTTTAGTTAAAAGTAACAAACTTGTCACAATTCTTCAAAAAGCTTTCAGACTGCTCTCATTATAACCACAGCTCACTGTTTACAGCAGGGAGAGCAATAAAGAACTCAAAAGGACAAGAAAAGAAAGGGAGAGATTGCTGCAGCTACTCATATTCTACTTAAGGAGCATGATGTATTATCTATGCCAAAGTACCCATTGTGGAAAAAGAGGTCACCAGTAAGGCACAAAAGTCATCCTCTCTCTGCTTCTCTGCAGCACTGGGGTTGGATGCCAATAGACGTAGCTCATTAGGTAGGACTTGTAAATGGTTATCAAAAATAAGGAGAAATGGTCTTGTTGCCAGATTTATTAACTACAGATGACACAGTTTCTTGAGAAGGAGGGAAGAGGGCATGTCATCAGAACTGAAAATGAGACATGAGAAACTAACGAGAATGGAATGTGAATAAAGATGAAGCAGTATAGACAATTCCAGAGCAAAAGTCTCATGAAAATAATGGATGAATTGGATCATAGAAAATTTAGCTTTATGAAATATTTCTTGCTACATCATACAAGGGAAATATTTGCCGAACAGCTCTTCGAAAACACATTTTCAATGCTTTTATTTGTACATCCTAAATAAACATATTTAACTAAAGATTGCTACTTTAAACTGTTTGCAATTAATCAACACTAGTTTTAATTGTAATCCATCAGAAACTACACATAGATAATCAATGAATATATCATCAGCATCACTATCATAATCAAAATGAATAATGAATGTATCCAAATATTAGAAAAACAATTCCAGAGAGACCAATCCCTAATTACAGTGTAGAATTTCATTACACTACTTAAAGAAGATATAAATTATTAAAATAAGAATAAAAAACACCCCTTTCAAATAGAAATGGCATGACTAGCTAGTCTTAAATTAAGTATTTGATTAATGTAAATGGAAAATTGTGGTAATTAAGATTTAAAACACATGATTATGAATTAGTTGTGTTTAATATTCTCATAATCTGAAACCTAAACATATGAAATATAAACAGATTAAATAAATTACATTAGTGGGAACAATAAGTGCATAGGAATCTCCATGATTCTAAATCATTTCTAGGACATGTTTTGATCTATTGATACTTGAACCTGATCAAACTGAATTTCATGCAAGGATGTTTATGTAAGAATAACTAGCCTCAGTGACTGCAAGGACCTAAAAGAGGTCTGGTGAATTGTAATTCTAAATATGCAAAATGACCAATGGCCAGTTGAACTGGCATATTCATCTTGAAATGAATATTTGCTAAATCCAAACCCAAGGAGAATATATCCTGCTGGGTTCAGTAGATTAGAAATTGTTCTGGGATTACCAACAGCTTTCTCTACCATTATACAAGTAGTGTGGCTATGTCCCTGTTGTTAATAAGGCTTAGGTGTTCCGTAACTTGCCTCGTCTTTGGTCTGTCTCTTTTTCCATCTCCCATTTTGATCTTCTATCAGCAGATCTTCCTTTTCTGGCAGAAATGAATAGGGGGGAAAAAGAAAAATTAACAGGAATAGAATGGAGAAAAGGAAAGGGCCACCATCAGCTCTGTCATGTATCTTTCCCCTCCCACAGATATGAAGGATTGTTCTATCCATCTTTAGATTTCTAGTTTATTCACTGGCATTGATTATTCCACAATTTTACCAGGAAGAAAGCCCCACATTGTCACAAACTCTCATACTGTTGTTCATACAGGTGTCCTTTTGATTTCAGCAGGACATATTGGTACCCAATTCTGTACAGCATCCTAGTCTAGACTTTAGAATCATGTAGTTTAACAAATCAACCTTTTGAAAAGGAAACAGAAAATAGTTTCAGGAATATGCTCTCTCTCGCTCAGTAAGGAGCTTCACAGTACCACTGCACAAGCTAAGAAACAGCATGACTTTATTTTTTTCTATTCACTTTCAATAAAGGAAACCAAAGCAAGGAAGATGAACAAATACATTCATGAGACAATGCAGTCGTACTTTCCTCATCATAGACTGTGGAAATTACTGATTTAGCAACACAAGCAAAAAGGGCTCAGTAGACAGAAATCATTACAATGAAAAGACAGGATTTCAAACAAATGATGACATTAGACAACTCATGATCACCTTCGAAAATGTATCAATGTATTTGATGTATTCCACTGTGTGGAATTCTGGCCCAGAAACCGCTTTAGCCAGTGGGTTGAATCCTTTGGGAAGGCTCTTGTTTTAAGAGAGATAACTTTTCCTGTATTTCCTTCATCACACCATCTGCTCTAGGTTGCAGAAGACTCTGAGAACTTCCCAATGAGCATTTTCATCTGAGAAAAATCTATAACAGGACCCTAAGCAGGTAAGTGTTTTCCTTGAGAAGAGTTACTCATCCTAGCTTTCACCATATAGTCTGTGCTATATCCTTTGCCCTCAGGATCCTAAGCAAGACCACCCATCAGGGGCCACAGTGGCTCATATGGTAAGATGCTGGGTCTGCGCACCGCTGAGACTGGCAGCTCAACAGCTCAATTCCCATGAATGAATAAACGGTGGAGGGACAAGAAAGGAGCCTCCCCCAATTGTCTACCAGCATTTAGGCATCTCTGGGTAAAGAAATTCCTTTCACAGAGCTGACAGCCACCTCAGTGATTCCTGGCTAACACATGCCATACACTAAATAAATAAATAAACCACACACCAATACCCATTCATGCAAAGAGACAAACTTCCCACTGTGCCTATTGCAAACAGAAAGTGCAGAGAAGTAATTCTGACAAGAAGGATGAGGGAAGAGGGATTTCCTATGTCACCCATGTTTGTTTTGTGTTAGCATACCCAAACATCTAAACATGCAAGTGTTTAATCAGAAATATATGTGTCTTGATTCCAATTTATTATTATAATTGCTAAATATTTTCAGATCTACTGTGCTGTATCCCAAGCCAAACTTTAATAGAAGGAAATGGTAATGACTTATAAACCATACAAATGTCCAAAAATGTTTTCCTGCAGAGATTACAGGCATCCAGGTCAAGACATTAACAATCCAGCCCATTGTCATCTGTTTTGTATTGTCAAGAGAGATATCTTTTTTAACCTAACATACTATAGATGTGTTGAATTATCACTCCAAGGATAATAGCTTTTTTTAAAAAAAATTATATAGTTGCCCACATACAAGACTTTGGGTGGCTATAGGACATTCTAACTAGAAGTTTTAATGTAACACATTCAGAAGACACTAGATTAGAGAAGGCAAGGTAGTGGCACCGACCATTTGGTTGCCCCACAGGTTAATGATGAACAGCAAAGAAGTAAAAACCGGGGGTGGGAGGAGAATGGGTATGTTATCTATTGCAGTTTTGAACATTTGTTTATACTAGATGATGAAAGTGATTTCAGTGTGTCTGTGTGTCTGTGTGTTGCACCTGTTGTGTTAAAACGTCTTCACTGAGCCAAGTTAAGAAAAATCAAAGTTAATTGTTGTTACAACAAAGGCTGCACTTGAGTATTGATTACTTTCTGTGCTTTCAAATTATCATCGGTTGCTTGAGAAAGTGGGCTTGTTTTCACCATTGACTTACTGCAAGGAACACAACGTGATATTTCACATGCAGAATATAAGTTTCTCTTATGTGCTACCGGATCATTGCAAACTTTTAAAAATCAGAGAGAGTTAGCTTAGCTGGAGGATGAAATCGTTTCATGCATTCAAGTTTCTGTCATTAATTACACTTTCATAGTTATGCACTCCATCATATAATTACGGGCCACTCTCTTTTGATCACATCAGTCTCTAATAGCATCTTTACTTTTTGTTTTAATCCAGTGCATCTAAAATTATTACATTAGATTTCAGACTAGTGAACTCAAAAGAGCTTTTGCTTTTTCCAAAAATATTAACAACTGAGCTGCCTAACAAAGAAAATAATATTGAAAGTTAATTTTCAGTGCTCCCTATAATTGTTTTCCAGGGCAACAGCAACCTGGAACTACCAATAAATTTCCAAAGAACCATGATTCATAAGCACAATATTAAAATGGAAAGGCATTGAAAATCTTAGATTTTTTTTCAATATGCAAATTTATCTAAAATATATTCTAATTGCTTCTTTCAAAACAATCACATTGTAATTATTTATGACACTTTATTAGTTATGTTCCGGACCACCAGAACTGGACAGTTTTCCACATTACCACTCACTCAATCTTCTCCTTATGCTGTTATAATTCCATTATAGCTGACTGGTATTATGTACTATGAAGGAGTTAACGTCCTGTAATCTGGTGCTCACAATTTGCGACATTTTTTGCTGAGTTGTTGTTTTGGGGGTCGGGTGAGGATGGCAAAAACACCCATTAGGAAAGCTGGATTCACTTACTGATCATATGTTTTGCTTAATGACTACCATAACAATTGTTGTAAAATATATCCAAATTAACTTATGACTGCAATGGAAGTTTCAATCCCAACTCTAGTTTAAGAAATACACACACACACACACACATATACATACAATTTCATCAAGAGTTGACTTCTGTCAAATTTCACTGTTTAAAGAAAAGCTGTATTTGGGCTGTCATAGTGTTTCGATATCCAACATAATAAGGGCATGGTTTGGAAATGGTCTCCTCTAAAAACGCCATTTCAGATTTTATTCCACTATGAATGTGGCTCTTTCTTTTATAGTTACATACATGGTCTTTGGTTCCAAAAAGATATAGGGTGAAATATAATTTTTCATGCTTGAATGTCAGCTTTCTAAGATTAATTTTCTGACTTTCATTATTTGCAAGAAGGTCTATTAAGCTGCACAAACAAGTGTCTGGATGATATATAGATATTAGTCTATCTCAATCACTTAGTGCTATTTCTGCCTTAGCAGATGTCTCCTGCCTACAATACCCTGTTAGTTACAACCAACTCATTTTGGATAAGTTTGATTCAGCACCCGGTGTGGTAAATAACACTGTTCAGCAGAGTCAATGAAACTGCAGCTATAATTACAAGAACACACATCCTGAAATTTAAATAGGACAGTTAATTTGCTTTTTCCTTGGGAGTTTTTGTAATCCATAACGATTACTTAGCCTTTTGCACTTTTTAATGACTTTTAATGCTTTATGATAACAATTTTCCAGGGTTATATTTATAAGGATATTATGTTTATATTATGTTTAATTAATCTGTTCTATATTTATTCTTTATTCTTAGCCACTGGAAATGCTCTTTTACTTGTGAAAGGCAAGATATCAATCCAATTAATAATGATCATAATACCACTTAATTCATAGTCCTATTTAATAGTTTTATCATTAGCACTTTAACAAGCAGATTGACTGAGTTAGCCAGAAATAGAGATGAAAAAAATGTTTTTTTAAAAGCTGTAAGAGGCGATGTCTCTTCCTAAAATGTGAGATACATAATAGACTGCTTTTCTGTCCATTTTGAACAAGAGCACTTCAAACTCAGTGTTTCATTGCTAAGTAGCATATGGTACCAATGTAATTCATGACAAAGTTCAATCATATTCCAGTCTGTCACACCAACCTCTAACCTTCTGAGACTTGTCTGTGACAACTTGTAATTATGAACGAGGTCAGCTTATGCAAATCATGTCAGTCAGTGGCATCATGCCAGTTTACACCATCTGTGCATACTGCGCAGGCCTAGTCCTATGGCCTTCCATAATTGCCAGAAATATGATATTGAAGTGCTGTAGATTGAAAAGATGTAGACATTTTGATACTATATATTTAACATATTATTACAGGTTAAGCCTGGGAAATGTACCAACTTCAGCTGAGTCCAGTGATCTGAAATTCGTAATAAAAAGCTCAGTTTCCTCTCCATTTATGTTTAGTGTTGCCAAAACAGGAGGAAAAAGATACCAAAGACACATCACCACAGTGTGATATAAATTGAAAAGCCTAAAAATGTGTGAAAAAGAAAAGCATTTCTTGTGCTAAGAAGTTTTCCTTGAGTTAACTCAAGGTTTTTTAATTTCAGGATCATGAATTACTCAATGAATCTGGTGATTCATTTGGCTTGAAATGTTAGGGTGAACTCCTGAGACATTCACTACATATGGCAGTCTTCTATCAGTGAAATAAATGGATCTAAAAAGAGGCCTAATGAAAAAGTCATTAAATATGGAATCTAAAATAATTTAACATCAACACTGAAGACAAACCAAGATCATTCATTCCTTTATGCCAACTTGTTTAACTGTGGTTACTGACTATGGCACAATCCTTTGACTTCACACTGTATTAACCTAAACAAACAACACTGGTTTAATGCAACATGTATGAACCCAGTCACAGTTGTTGTTGTTGTTGTTGTTGTTGTTCTTCTTCTTCTTCTTCCTCCTCCTCCTCCTCATGAATCACTAGAACAGCAGTTATAGCAGCTTTCTTAACTGATACCTTCTTTGTTGTTGTTGTTCTTTGTGTTATTCCTGTCATAGCACAGGGTCTGCAATTTTGAATTTCACCCACCATTTTGTCTGGTTTGCAGCTACATAATCCCCAATGGCCATCCAATTATTCACAATTCCATTGTGTCCAACATCTTGACATGTCTCTTTGTTGTTGGCCACATTCTGCCCCATAGAGTGCCACTGGGAGGACAACTGTCTGGTAGATATTGATTTTAAGGCATTGCGGAATCTTCTCAACTGATATATGAACCAGCTTTCATAGCTTGCATTATAGCATGCATTATATGCATATCAACCATCAAACTTAAACTACCTCTCCAGAGCTGGAACTCATAAACTAGATTCTCATTCACTGTGCATGCAGAAAGTTGTCCTATAATTACAGGCAGTTCTTGATTTACAACAAATGGTCATTTAGAGACCATTCAAAGTTACAACAGCACTGAAAAAAACATGACTTATGACTGTTTTTCACAGGTACAACTGTTGAAGCCCATGGTCACATGTTAAAAATTCAGGTGCGTGGCAACTGACTCATATTTATGACAGTTCTGGTGTCCTGGGGTCATGTGATCACTTTTGGCACCCTTCTAACAAGCAAACTCACCTGGAAATGCAGGTTCACTTAACAACCATGTTATTAATGTGACAACTGCAGTGATTCACTTTAAAACTGTGGCAAGAAAGGTCCTAAAAAAAGAAAGGGACAGCAAAATTCACTTAATAACTGTCTCACTTAGCAATAAAAATTTTGGGCTCAGTTGTGGCCATGAGTCGAGGATTATCTGCACTGTTAATTCATTTGCTGTCCTGTATTTCCTTTAGTCAGCAAAATTATTTGGGCTGGTCCTTATAAAATATTTCCATTTAAAGAATCAAATATGCCTCCAATATCAACCTGTTCCTTGAACCTAAGTAAATGCTGCTCTCTAACATGGTAGGACTGGTGCTTGATTTATGAGGGATAGGAAAAACTACTACACTAAAAGAGTTATTAAATATAATTGCAACTATGCCTGATTAGCAAAAGGAAAGGGAGGGGGAGGAGGATGCAGGAACCACATCTTTATTGAGGCAATCAAAACAAAAACTAAAGCTCTAATATTGCTTTAGGTCTGCCTCCAAGGTAGGAATAGATGGAAAATGTTGATAGAAATCTCTTTTTCTCCCATTCCCTTCCAGAGACAAAAAGTAAGGGCAAAGAAAAGAAGAGAAAAAGGAGCCATCTACAGAGGATAAAACATATGATAACAAGTTTGGAGACTTTTCAGGTTGCACAGCCATTCAACTGTGCCCTAACAGCATTGCTAGATTGGAGAGAAGTATTCTGGTGTCTTTCTTGAAAGTGTAATGCATAAAATGTGAAATTATCATATGTGATCTCATCTGCTTGCTGTAGATAACTATATATGGTATCTTGTCTTTGCAATTTCCCCAGCACCAGAATTGAGATTCCTCCATATTTCTATAATTACAAAAATAGAACTTTATAAAGGATCCTGGGATATGATATTTATCTGCTTTCATCAGGAACAAAGGTCTCCGTGGCTATTGAATCCTTTTATTGCAATTGCACTTTCCGAAAATTTCTAAAAATACCGGAAATTATACTGGTATTTCCAGAAGGTTCATTTTTCGGCCTCCTGAGGCTGCAGCCTCAGGGAGGCCGAAAAAGGCCTTAAACGGGCTGAAAATCAGCTGGGAGACATGCATGTGCAATGCAGGTAAGGGGGAGAGGGTGTTGCATGCGCATAGGTGGGGGGCGGGGCGCATTGCATTGTGGGTGCCAGCACGCACACATGCACACTATTGCGTGCGCGCTTTTGGCACACCACACCAAAAAAGGTTCGCCATCATTGTTCTAGATTATACGTATATGCAAAATGTTCTTCTTTGGCCTGCTCAAGCAAGAGTCATTCACGAAGGACAGAGAAAAACAATGAGCAGATAGAAAACAGAAGTGGTTTTTAAGCTTTTAAAGTGGGAAGAATGAAAGAACCATAAAAGTACAGCTCAGATATAAAAGAATAAATAGAATGTATACAGAGGTACAGATTTGTAAGAACAATTTGTTAAGAAAAGTATTGCTTCTATTTCTATCAAACTAATCTGATTGAACCATCTTAGCTGAAAAGTCAGAGCAGAGATGCAAATGGAAATACATGCCCCTTCTTCCAAGCACTCTGATAAGCAGCAATGCTAAAGGTGGTAAAATCCATTGCCCAGAGGGTCATTGTCAAGGACTGGTCCCATTTCTCAAGCACCTCTTTAGCTTTGTGTATATATTGAAAAAATGTGCAGCATTATTTTTCAAATTCTTTGCAAAGCCAGAATAGTTTATAGGATTCTTTAAAACTGATGGATCAAGCTGATGGATCCAAATTGTTTTGATAACTCCAAATGATCTTGTACATCCCAACTACATGATTAATCTTATTATTTTCTTTTACGTTGGTAGAATGCATCAGAAGTATTGATTTCACTGGCAATAAAATTTCCCAAAGCAGTTACCGTACTAAATTGTCTTTTCAAGTTTTTTTTTTACCAGAGTAATGAAGTTTAGCAATAATTGTATTAAATTTGATCACGTTAAAGGTACGATTACTCTGTAGCACTATCAGACTTCAGCTTACTTAGAGAGGAGAGTTATTTGTACCAAGTTGCTGTCTTTTGACTAAATGCCATTTCATGCTATTCCCTGCTGTTTTAACACAGATGGTGCAGCATTTAAATATTTCATTGTTTATGACGTTGCTTTGATTTGCTGTGTGTGATACTTCACTAGTTTTATGGAGTTCATGAACAAATGACAAGAGAATATCTGTGAAGTTCCTTCACTTTTTTCTGTCCTAGAATATCAAGTGCTTCACTTTAAAGGCAGGTTTATAATTTTAAACACAGCAGACTAGTTGTTTGAATTCAATGGAATGGCATGAACAGAGAATTGTAATACTGCAAAGGAAGTAACAAGTGTATAACGTCACAGAGAATACCCAGGGGTAATTTAATAATAGTTATTTGTAGAGTACTTCAGTGATGAGATTCAAAATTTTTTACTACTGGTTCTGTGGGCATGGCTTGGTGGGAATGGCATGGCTTGGTGGCCATGGCTTGGCTTGGTAGATATGGTAGGGGAAGGATATTGCAAAATCTCCATTCCCTCCCCACTCCTGCGGGAAGGATACTGCAAAATCCCATTCCCTCTCACCCCACTAACCTGCTTTCCCGTTCCATTCTGTGCAATGCAACAAAAGAAGACCCAGCCAATCAGCTGGGACTCGGGAGGCAGAGAATACATGGGGCGGGGCCAGTTAGAGTGGTATTTGCCAGTTCTCTGAACTACTGAAAATTTCCACTACCGGTTCTACAGAACTGGTCAGAACCTGCTGAATATCAACCACCTCTGGAGTACTTACTAATAGAATATCTACATAATAATCTGAATATTCTATTATCTATCTGAATCATTATCATGAAGGGATAAATGAATGAATAAACAGATAAGATAGATAGAAACAGAATCATTTTTTCAGAATTATCCTTTCTATCCTCCCTGTGATTATAACGTGACACAAAGAAGGGGAATGATTCCATAGAGGAATGAATTAGGATGCTGTATTTATAAATGCACTCAGTACTGTAGAGCTATATATCTGAAATTTCTTTCTCGGAGATATCACAATGGTTTCTTAGTATCTTCTGTGGTTAAGCGTGTCTTTGACTCCATTCCAAATACTTAAAGAATGTAGGCTAATCTGTTTTCACATTTTTCATTCTACTGCTGTGTTCTTTTATTATGTGGATTCTCTCTCTCTCTCTCTCTCTCTCTGAATCCAGAACTTTTCTTCCTCCTTTTGTGCCACAGGAACTCACCTTCTGTTAGACAAAAAGAAAAACATGTGAAATAAGTTAAATGGAGTTGTTAAAATCTTTCAGTAATGGGAGGCAGTCATCTGTCCTAAAGGATCACAATAGGAAGGATTCCAAAGAAGTCAAATGAAAGCCTTCTAGAGCTGCATACTTTCCAAGCAGAATATTCAGAAGGTATTTTGTTCATTTCCTAAAGTAGTTCTCCAAATGAATTCTACTGCGAATTTCAACTTGTTGGTAATATCTATAAGGCTTCATTCTTTTTCCTTTAAGTCTCTAAGTGCTCATTCACATCGGTATTTACTTACCCATTTTCTTCCCCTTGCTTCTCAGTGAAGTGATCTCTTATTCTTATCCTATTTTCATCCTAGTTTTTCATTTTTTTTCCTGCTGAAACATGTGTGAATGTGTACATTTCTATATGTTTCCCCAGTCTATTTAAAACTATACAGCATTAATATACAGTAAATTCATTTGTAATACTGTCTTTATAAAGTTGTCATATAAAATGTGAACAAAATCCTTCAAGGAATAACACTAAAATAAATGCTACAGAATCCCAAGATCAATGTTACAGGCATGGGAGGGATATCACTACAAAAGATAACCTTTTCAGGGAATAAAAATAAGATACTTGTCAATAGAATGGTGTATTAAGGAGAATAGAATAATGTAATTCTAATTAAATTTAATTGGTCTAGAGTCTAGTTACTATAACACAAGCATATTTTCAGTTCAATTCATAAGATATTTTATTAGATCAAATTTTCCTTAACTTGAATATCAAACATCTTTCGTATTTTGGATCTGTTGCTCAAATCCTTTGTAATAGACAATGTTTTCCTTCTTACAATTATGATAATATTGGCCTTGCAATTCATTGCCATATGAAATGATAATGAATAGAAGATCTTGCATTCAAATGGCTGAATCTCCTCTATAGACAAATACGGTGTATAGTTTCATCTATGAAGAATTACATAAGGGTAAAACTTTTTCTTCATCATCCCCTAACAGATCTTGCCATTTCCGTGTTTAACTCAACTTTGCAGGCTTTTGTTTTCTGTTTTTCTAACATTCCATGAGAATGGAAGATGTACTGCTCCCTTTCCTTTTCCTTAAGTCCTAAAACAAAATTTCAAGGCCTTTATTTTTTTTAATCAACTGACACTTTCCAATTGACAAATTGATGTTTTCTTGGTTTAAAATCCTGGGGACATTTGACCAGTCATGATCTTTATGTTGCTTCTAACCACCAACCCAAATTAACTCCGTGAGTAATCCAAGTTTTAGTTTACTATATATTAGACATTTGTAAACTGTCAGCTTGCAAGCATACTTCCATAGCAACTATAACCAAAGCAGCCAGATGGTTTCATGCCAACTACATTGTAGAAAAATTGGGCTTCTGTTAAATTATAACCCTATTTGGAGACCAGTCACAAAATGCAAACATCACCATAATAAATACAGAGGTTCTTCATGAAGGTCAATTCCCATATAGCCTTATTTAGTTGTATCCAGATGTTTCAAATTTACTCTCTTATTGGACAAAATGATTAAATCATGTCATGATTTTCTACATTCAGGAAACTGCTGTACCTATTCTTGTTGCATTCAATTTTTTAATGAATTACAGTATTTATTGACCTTTTGGTTTTTTTTCCCCTTCATCCAAGACAATAGTCTGATTGTATATGCAAGCATTTTCTCTGCTACTTAGTTGACTGCTATCAAATGCCAAATAACAGAATGCAGAATAGATTTATGTACCATGACACAGACACTGCTGGGGTTTTGTGTATGTGTGCTTTGATTCCAGTTAAACAATACCCAGAGGGCTGCCATACTAACAAGCTTTATAATGATTGACTTCACCAGCCACTTTGAGACCTTGGCTTCAGTTGAGTAGCTCAAACCCTCAATTAACATGAAATTTATGTCTGAGACAGGACGCTTGCTTTGAGCAGTGATGCATGTCTTTGATTTTTCCCCACAATATCTGACTCTTCCTTATTTAGATATACTTTATCTACACTATCTACTCATATCAATTTCAGACTGCCAGAAAAAAAGCAATAATTAAGTTAATGTAGTGAGTGAGTCAAGAATTATGTTTAACTTTGTTAGGGGTATCTATTCTGAATAGTTTGTTTACATTATAATGCTTAACTAGCTTATCATATTAAAAGCTGAAATATTCACTATCTTCTTTACCCATGGTATTTATATGCATTGTATAATATGTATTGTATAATAACTTTTTTCTCTTTCCTGAAGCCAGTTCCTGAGATTAGTAGAGCATAAAGCTTTAAAAGCATATTACCACTTCCTGACAAAGTTAGCTCCCCATTTAGTGGAATTTAGTGTTAGTCTCCCCACCATCATGAATGGATTCCTGGTGTTCTGCTTCTCTAAAACATGGACATCTCAGTATAGATAAAAGAGGTGTATCATTGGCAATTAGAATAAAACTAATATGATCACCCTTTTTTCTTATAATTGTGTTTTCTTTACAGCTAGTCCCCGACTTACAACAGTTCATTTAGTGAGCATTTGAAATTACAAAGTGCACTGAAAAAAGTTTGTCACACTTACAACATGTAGCATCCCCATGTTCATATGATCAAAAATTCAGAGGCTTGGCAACTGACATATTTATAACAGTTGCAGTCTCCTGGGGTCATGTGATCACCTTTTGCAACATTCTGATGAGCAAAGTCAATGGGGAAGCCAAATTCACTTAACAACCATTACTAACTTAATAACTGCAGTGTTAGTGCCTACTCTTTCACATTTGCATTACTAGACAATCCAACTTTTTTTGTAAACATTTTGGCAACCATTCCATTTTAAATAGGAGTGTACATTAAGGCAAGGTTTTTTCCCACTGTATTCTGCAGAGGCCTAAGGTTCCATGCGATATTGGTGGAGTTTTGTGAAAGGCTAATAGGGAAAATAGTTTATTTAAATGCAGCCAATTTTTATCATTGGCTCTGGGTTGTACTCCTTGATCATAGAATCCAGGTTTTTTTTCTTAACTGATAAATTCTGCAGGCTAAAAAGGCTCAAAAATCCTTGCATTAAATACATATTGAAAACAATGGATCTGGATAATAAGTATGGGAAGGATAAGATCACTTTCAGAACTCCATGTCATATTCAGAAATAAACAAAAAAAACAAAAAAAAGTAGCAATCAAAATGGCAGAAAAGCAAAAAAAAAAATGTCAGTATCCCAACCAAACTCTCCATCTCAATTCAGCACTCAGAGACAAAGTCCATTCAAGTAAGAATTTATTAGAAAAGTCATATTGGCATATCTGGGAAAACCCAAATCTGAATTCCCACATTTTCCCGCTATTTTAAACTCACACCCAAACTCCAGCGACTCAGCCTTGAGCTCTGGCGAAAGAATGTTGTAGTAGCTATTCTCCCTTCTCCCTTTACTTTACATAGTTACCCATCCTCCCTTGTGGCAAGCCCCAAATCTGATTCAAGATGGATGGGGGCTGACAATGAAACCATGAGAAAAATCTTGCTGTGTCCACTGTCAGGGCTTTTATATAGTATGTACATTGGAAAACACTTTTTTCCTGTATGCATTATTAATATCCCTTCCAGAATATAATATTGAGAGTAGTCCTGAATACTTTCTGGAGTAACAGTTGGAAACACTAGTGTAAATGCAAGGAAGAAAATAACAAGATTTACATGGTGGATTGGGAATTGCAGGATTTATCAGTAGAGAAAAGTGTGAATTTTGCAGGTTATTGCTCTCAGCTTCTGTCTCTAAAACAAAAAACTCTTGAACTCCATTTCTCTCTTTGTCTTTAATTAAAAGAAAACAGAATAAAATGTTACTTATTTGAGAAGACACAGAAAAAAACTAGTTCCAATGCTAATTTACCATGCAGTTGCATAATCAGCTGCAACTCATTTAGTGTTAATTGGATAAACTGTATTCAAAGGATTAATGAAGAATATCCAAACTGTCTTTTGCTTTGACATTCTTTAAACAAGAAGTTAGAATTCATCCAGATAGCAGCATCCAATCAGTAGTTTCCTACTTTAATATTAAATCAGAAAGAGAAGAATTAGGTTTTTTTTTAATAAATAAGAGTAATACTTCTTATTGAAGGATATAAGCAGTCGTACAATCCCTTAGAAAAGGAAACGTTACATAGAGACAAGCAAATAAGGATATATCTTCTGTTGTTAACCACAATCGTGACGATTTATTTCATCTTCCAATTTTACTTCCCTATATTACTCATTCAATCTAAACTTGAAAAAAAATGAGGAGACACAACTTTCTTAGCCTTTGGGTACATGCCAAAACATGGGCATGACTAGGAGAAAAACTAAATATGATTTAACTTACATCTAAATCTAATTCAATTACAATTAATATAATTTCATCTTGTGTAATTAAATTTAGTTAAATAGTGCACTCTTTTAGCCTAATGGCTGGCCTGCAGTGAATAATAACAGGGTTAATAATGAGCAAGGACTGAAAAAAAATCCTCCCTCCCCTCATAAAATGCTAACATTTTAAATTATCTGCAACATCAAAATAATAAGCCAAAACACAATTAAAAGTACATCAACAATAAAGATGTCAACAATTAAAATGCAGCGGCAAATTAAGCCTAGTTAGTATGAGAAAGCTATACAGAAAAAACATGTCTTAAGATTGACCTGACTGACTGAGGGAAGGAATTCCAGAATGTTTATTTATTTTGTTTGTTTGTTTATTATTTATTTATTTAAAAGTTGGAAGCACCACAAACAGACTGTAGCCCTAGTTGATGCCATATGTTCAGGGCAGCATACACAAAAGACTGCAGCTAGTCCTCGTCTTACGACCACAACTGAGCCCAAAATGTCTGTTGCTAAGCGAGATGTTTCTTAAATGAGTTTTGCCCCATTTTATGATTTTTCTTGCCAGTTATGAAATGAATCACTGCAGTTATTAAGCAGTAACATGGCTGTTAATTGAATCTGCACTTCCTGTTGACTTTGCTGGTCACAAGAGCACTAAAGGTTATTACATGATCCTGGCACATTGCAACTGTCATAAAAATGAGTCAGTTGCCAAGCTTTGGGATTTTGATCACATGATACTGGAGATGCTACAATGGCCGTAAATATGAAAAATTATCATCACTCACTTCTTTTTAGTGCCAGTATAACTTTGAATGGTCGCTAAATTAACTGTTGTAAGTCAAAGACTACTTGCACAGAAACCTTACTTCAAAGAAGAGGTGCTTAAATCATGTAGGGACTTACATGTGGAAAGAACAGATTACTCAAAAGGTAACTGGACTATAACTATACCAGCATGTAAAAAGAGTGGAGTAGAGTTCAACTGCACAGCTTTGGCAAAGATCTTCACTTTTTTAACCCTCGCTGTGAATATTCTTAAGGGCAAATAATAATCCATAGTTGTTTGAATAAAGAGATTTTATTTATGTCAATATAAACATAAAATTGCCTTGTTTTAATGATTGCCAAACAATAATAAAACAACCCATTATTGTCACACTACAAAGTTCTCTTGCAATCATAGATTTGAGTCAGATTTGATTTGATTTGATCAATAGGACAACCAGAGACCCTGGAAACAGCCTTAGGAAAAAAGATCTAATTGATCCAATTTGAATCACCATATTCTAAATCATTACACATGGCTCTCATAGGTGGTATCTGTTAAATCAGAAATAATGTTATAACCATTTTATCTCTTCAAAGGTGGTAATTGATTCCACACTTCATCACAGAAACATTTGAAGCTCATAATTTTTAGTTTTTTGTTATTGATTCTCTTCTCCCCAGGTCCCAAACATACAGTATAGATTTTTTTTTTCAGCTTTGTGACATGTTGTTGCTGTGTGAATCCATTGAGTCAGGTAACTGTGAATCTATAAAGGCTCAGTGATTGCCAAGAACATCCTTTTGATTCATTTACAACATTTTCTTCTGAAGATATACAGTTAAAACTATAAAGAAATTATAAAGACAAACCTATTCAAGTCTGAATTGTAAATTTTAGGTCCACTGAATTTCAAGAATGTATTGCCACATAAATGTGTGAAACTTCCTTTTTCTTATTAAACTTTTCTGAGTATTTAAAGAACGTGTAGACTGTTTTATGTGCCCCAATTTAAATTCTGTGTATTTCTATGGAAATAAAACAGTCCAGCAATGTGCAGAACCAACAAGCCTGAGAATCTCTTGATGTTCCTGAAATAAAATTTTCAACACAACTTTGCTAATAACCATTGCTATTGGATGCAAAAATTTTAGCCACCAGAATCAAAATAAATATTTCAATATTCCCTAAGTGTAAAGAAGCTCACAAAGGCTTCTATTCTATATCTATATGGTAAAAATTTAAGCATGACATCTTTCTGCAAGTGTGAATACATGTGTGAATGCATAGAGCTCTTCTTGTGAAGGAGATGGGCAATTTATAAATTAAATAAATAACAAATATTTACTTTTTCTATGCAATATGTTACAGATTCAGACTAAAAAAAACAGAAAGCAATGGGTATCCTACCAGTCACCTGTAATCCCTCATTTAGTAGACATAATACCCTCTAGTTTAGTCTAGCACCATGTCTGTAGTACCTGAAATCTTCTATTTAGCCATTAATAGTGTGTAGCAGATATTTGTTTTACATGACAATTTAACATGAGAATAGGCATACAAACCTGATAATCTGTTATTTAAAAGCATATTTAAAATAATACTTGTGTATTAAGGTTATGAAAATACTAATAAAAAAATGTAGCACATTCTTATTTCAATGAATCTTCATTTTTATGAGTTTTCTTTTTAAAAGTGCTGGAATTTTGGTAACAAGAAATCTGAGCAAAATGCTTAATTTAGCATGAAACCAGGGGTGGGATTCTACCAGTTCACACCTATTCTCTACAACCAGTTGTTAACATTCTAAGCAGTTCGGAGAACTGGTTGTTAGAAGAAATTACTGGCCTAATCCTGTAAGGAAGGCAGGAAGGAAACATTCTGGTGTTGCTTACAGAAACTGCCTCTCCGTTAACCCTTATTACATTCTTGGCAGGACTAGACTTCCTGTCTCAGGAACTTCTCGGGAGTTTTTTCCACATCCTTTGCTGGTACTTTGCTTGTGTGGAGTGACCATTGAAAGTTACAATGGTACTGAAAAAAGTGGCCTATGACCATTTTTTACACTTACAACTATTGCAGCATCCCCACAGTAATGAGAGGCCAGAAGAGGAGATAAGTGCCTCGATGTGAGTGACATTGAGTTGGCCACGCCCAACCAATAACATGACCACCAAGCCACGCCCACCAACTAAGCCACACCCACAGAACCAGTTGTTAATCCCCTGCATTGGACTAATCCAAAGAGCCATATGCTGGATTGTAACCAGAGTTTATTGATGTGCCTAAAATCTCCCATGATTCCCTAGTAATACATTAATTATCTTAAATTAGAATACATTCCAGTAAATTCACTGTTTTAAAAAGCTTATAGATATAATCAAATACATAGTACTCGTTGCATTAAGAATACTGCATTATAAAAGACTGTTAAAAGATGCTCATAGCAAAACACTTTAATGCATTATGTATGGCTGAATCAAATGATGGAAGCAAATACATGAGATTAATCAATAACATTAGTTTTATGTTATATCATTTGCTTGTTTGAACAAAAGAAATCTCTTCACACATTAGGTATTCCAACCTACAAATTTACTCAGGCAATATCTCTTTTCAGACTTTTTAAAAAAATAAAAAGTTGGCAAGCTTTTAAGCAAATACCTCATTTCGAGCATCATTTTCAAGAAGGTGAAAGTTGCCTTGAAGGGGGAGATCAGTGGCAAATAAACATGATGATAATAAAAATGTGATAATAATCATAATGTTCCAGCCATTCTCAGAGATGAACATGATCCTGAGCGTCTAAAGCTGAATGATTTGTTTAAAAATAGTCCTACTTGCACAGATCACATAAAAACAATAATACAGAATATCCTCGGAGCTTAGAATACCTATCAGGGAACAGACAAAATTGAAGTCTGTGACTAGTTTCTGACTGATAATAATTTTATGAGCAGGCAAATCCATCTGCAAAAAGCATTCTGTGAGAACATTCACAACATTCTCCCAAATATCTCTACCACCCTAAATGAGGTGTTATCATAAGTGCAAAAATAAAATAAAATAAAGACTGGAGTTTATTCTACGGAGTTATATGGAATAGCTACACCAGAAGTGATATTCAGCGGGTTCTGACCAGTTCTGGAGAACCGGTAGCGGAAATTTTGAGTAGTTTGGACAACTGGTAGTGGAAATTTTGAGTAGTTCAGAATGCCACCTCTGACTGGCCCTGCCCCCATCTATTCTCTGTCTCCCAAGTCCTAGCTGATCGTCTGGGTCTTCTTTTGTTGCCCTGAACAGGGGAATGGAGCTGGAAAGCGGGTTAGTGGGGTGGAGAGGGAATAGAGATTTTGCAGTATCCTTCCCCTGCCATGCCCACCAAGCCACACCCAACAAGTCATGCCCACAGAACCAGTAGTAAAAAAAAATTGAATCCCACCACTGAGGTACACCATCCTATCAGTTTTACATAACCAAGTTTTTTTTTAATTTATTTATTTATTTATTTAAATTACATTTATATGCCGCCCTTCTCCGGAGACTCAGGGCGGCTTACAGTCTGTGGAGCACCATGCTAAGTGCTCGGCAATAGCCTTCATTCCATTGTATATGCCTGCTTATTAGTAGGGCTTTTGCGCGCCCCCCTTCCCCCCCCCTCCCCCCCCCCAGTGGCATTTTTACAAAGTCAGCTTTCTTACACTATTCATTGCTGGTTAATCACATATTCCACAAAAGGAATTCAAATTTGTCCTTTCCTTGAATTCAACCGTTTTGCTAATCAGGAAGGACCCCAAAGTGTTGTCTTCTCTGCCAAAGTGCTTCCATCTGAAATTAGATTCAAACAATCCTCTCTATACTAGTCTGTAAGATTCAAAAAAAAAACCTTGTAAGACTCAAACAACCCTCTCCATATCACTATTTCAAAGGGCCCTGAAAACTGGGTGTTTGCCCAGGGATTTGGGAAGTTCGACTGAAGCCCCTTTTTTTCTTTTCATGTAGATTAGTTATCTTTGTATCTTTGCTCTTTTTTATGCTGTTTTCTTGTTTTAATTTTTAAATATTTAACATCAAGAGTTACTGGAGTCAAACAGCATGCAAATTAAAAAAGAAATGAATAAATCTTTACTGTTTCCTTTTTTTTTTAAAATTAAAAATAAAGGCCCAAATTATATTGAATGCTATATCCTTTGCCCCTTTTCTCCTGTACTGTTATATTCAATTTGTATTTGGATTCCACTTGTATTCACTGGAGACTGAGCTTGAGAGTTGCTGCTTTAAGGACAGTCAGAAATAAAGATTTTTTTAAAATTAGAGAAACACTATTCATTACTGTGCTATTAAACTCCACCAATTCCTTGAATTAATTTGGTGAGCAATCCTAAATTTAAAATGTTCCATACTGTATTTTTAAATACATCACTAACAAACCAACCTAATTAGCACAAATCCCAGGAATTTATCAATGTACCTATAGTTGTACTTATAGCTAAACATTCTTAAGCCCAAACTCTTTAAATCAAACTTCAGCTTGTATTTATTGTCTAAGATATCTTAATTCTTGGGAGTGTACAATTATAAGAGAACTTTGTATCTGCTATATATTTTCATTCATCCATGTTTGTGCTTGTGTGTGTATTTCATTATAAACATACCTTTTAAACTATTTATTGGTTCTAATTGTCCATATTTTAGCAGTAATTAGTGTATTATAAATAATCTTTATTTACAAATAAGTTTTTTTAACAGGGCATTTTATCCCTTCTCGTGTGGTAATAAGACGTCCATCTTTTAGATTTTTCTTTCTCCTAGCAAATTTGATGTTCCTATCCCAAATCTAACAAGCAGCAGTGATAGATTTCTCCATAGGTGAGTCCATTGTTTCTGTATGTTTCTGTTGATGCCTATAAATATGCAGGCTGTGAACCTTCCCTAATCAAGATTAGATGACAGGTAGATGCTCCCTTCATTTGCCTGTTTGATTGTTTGATTTATTCAGTATTTTACCCAAGTGGAAAATAACATAAGGTTGATTTAACAGTTTCATGCTTTGCATTACAGATAGAGTGATTTTCTCTTTGGTTATTTTGGCATTTTTCACATAACACCAATTATGTGCAAGCTGCAAACATGTACAGGTCATTTCTCAGATGTGAATTAGGTCTAAAGTCTTTACAATTAATCATAATTTCATATGCCTTGCACATATATATTTACTATATGTATAAAGACAGTATCTTCTCTCTGCTTCTTTTATGCTCAGGTTCCAGTTGTTCATTGACTGTAATTCCTGTTGTCTCTAACCACTGACCATGACAAAGGCTAATACAGATTGGAATTCAGTAGTACTTGGAGAGCCACACCTTGTCCACCAACATCTTAGGATCTGCTGTTCGCTTTATGTTTTTGTTGGATTAATGTAATGGAAACAAATTACAATACAGTGGCTTATATATACAAACATTATTGCACAGCTTGATAGGAATAGCAAATGGCTTGTATTTTACTTTCTGTATAACTTGTAAATTAGCATCTTATTAGTTTCGTTATCATGAATATGTCAGACTCATAGAAATAGAAAAATGTACAATTACTTAAATTAAGTGTCATTAGACATCTGATAATCATGTGCCTGTCAGATATGGGTGTTCTCATTCTTCTTCACTTCTGAATAAAATTCAATGTTGTCCTCAAGCTCCCTGTTTTCTTCCTGATACCCCCACTATCAGAGATCGTTTGTTTATTACAGATGGCAAATCTATTTTTATAATTAAAGCAAGGAGATGTAAATACCTTTCATGAAGCAGACGAACCTACCATCATATTCTAATTGCATTAAAAAACTCCCCCCCTCCAAGAAAGCATCAAGAAACTGAAACTAATATTTATTTATTTATTTATTTATTATTCATATTTCTATACCGCTCCCTCTCCCAAAAAGGGACTCGGGGCGGTGTACAGCCTACTAAAACACACAGAATAAATACAATTTAAATAGAATTTAAAACTAGATTAAATAAACAAATCCGGCTGCATCCCATCCAAATTCAAACATTTAAAATCAGGGATTGATTAAAAATTTAAAAAGTGTAAAATTTAAAAATTAAAACCCAAATTAAGTTTAAAACCCAAAAACCCTTACTGGGCCAGGCCGGCCTGTTTGAAAAATAGGGTCTTAACTGCACGCCGGAAGGTCAGGATGTCCGTCATGGCCCGTATCTCCGGGGGGAGATCATTCCATAGGGAGGGGGCTCCCACAGAGAAAGCCCGCACCCTTGGGGCCGCCAGCCGACAACGATCAGGCGGCGGCACCCCAAGCAGGGCAACCCTGTGAGAGCGTACTGGGCGGCGGGAGGTTGTTGATGGCAGCAGGCGGTCCCGTAAGTACCCAGGTCCCGAGCCATGGAGCACTTTAAATACCATCAGTACCACCTTGAATCGAATCCGGAAGGCTACAGGAAGCCAGTGCAGCCTGCGAAGAAGTGGTGTTACGTGGGAGCCACGAGGGGCACCCACGATCACCCGCGCGGCTGCATTCTAAACCAGCTGCAACCTCTGGAGACTCTTCAAAGGGAGCCCCATGTAGAGAGCATTGCAATAGTCCAAGCGGGAGATAACGAAGGCGGAAGTGACTGTGCGAAGTGCGCCCAGATCCAGAAAGGTCCAGAAAGGACCTTTTATTTTCTCCTTTTCTTAATTCTCTCAACTCAGATTTACAATTTAGAGCAAACTTGGAAATCATAAACCCTAGAGCTAATACTTCTTTTATTATAAGATTTTAGCAGCTAAAATCTTGTAAGTCTGAATTCACTTCTCCTCTTTCCCTTTAGCCTAGTGAGAACTAGGGATGTCATGCCTGAGACTTTTACTCAAATAATATTTCTGCTTGGACCAGGGATAGGATTCAAATTTCTTAACAACCGGTTCTGGGGGTATGGCCTAATTTGTGGGTGTGGTTTGGTGGTCATGTGACTTAGTGGGAGTGGCTAGCTGACTAGACATGGCTTGGTGGTCACATGACTGGTTGGGCGTGGCTTGTATGTAAATATTTATGTAAATATTGAATTTTTTTATTAAAAAAGAGAAATTTCTACCCAAAATCAGGCAAAGCAGGCAGGCAGATTGAATTTATTTATTTATTTATTATTTATTTATTAATCAATTTTATATACCGCCCCCCTCTCCCAACGGGACTCGGGGCGGTGTACAGCTGAATAAAAATACAATTATAAATACAATATTTAAAATGAAGTTAAAAAGATTAAATAGGTGGCTGGAAAGTAAAACAATCAAAGAAGTTAAAAAGCTAAAACCATTTAAAATCAATTAAAAGCCCTACAAGTAACTCTAGGCCAGACCGGCTTGATAGAATAGATGGGTCTTCAGCGCGCGCCGGAAGGTTAATAGGTCAGGGATGGTCCTCATCTCTGGCGGTAATTCGTTCCAGAGGGAGGGTGCTCCCACAGATAAGGTCCGCACCCTCGGGGCCGCCAGCCGGCACTGTCCAGCCGGCGGCACCCCAAGGAGGCCCGCCCTATGGGAGCGCACTGGCCGACAGGAGGCCAATGGTGGCAGTAGGCGGTCCCGTAAGTATCCAGGTCCCAAGCCATCGAGCGCTTTAAAGATGATCACTAGCACCTTGAATCGTACCTGGAAGGCCACCGGGAGCCAATGCAGCTCACGCAAAAGTGGTGTAACATGGGAGCTCCAAGAGGCCCCCAAAACCACCCGTGTGGCTGCATTCTGCACTAACTGGAGCCTCCGGATGCTCTTCAAGGGGAACCCCATGGAGAGAGCATTGCAATAGTCTAGACGGGAGATGACGAGGGCAGATGTGACCGTGCGAAGTGCATCCCGATCCAGAAAGAGCCACAACTGGTAGATCCTACGGACCTGACAAAAAGCCTATTTGTGATACTTGCAGAATCACAGATTCACTCACAGATTTACCTTTCTGCAATCTGCTGCCTGAGTCTGCACTAAAAATAGAAGCTTCAGTGCTAAGAAAGTTTCAGCTCTGCTCTCAGGCCACTTCTCCCCACTCTAACTCCCTGAATATCACCCCTGACTGGGCCTCAGGGAAGCCTCCCGGGCGAAGGTAAAGAGTACCACAGCGATTTAAATTAGTTAAAAAGCAAGAAATCCGATGAATTCCTGCTTTCTTGCTAATCTAAATCGCACGGCACAGGAAAACAGCAATTTAACAAAAAAACAAAAATAGCAATTTACCAAAAATTAGACGAAAGCACAACGCAGGCAAGTTGGATGGCGTGCATGCAAGATAAGGAATGACTGGGCAGGAAGGGAAAGGGTGGGCGGAGAGGGGCCAGCCAGTGGCACGATTTGCCAGTTCTCTGAACTGTGCAGAATCGTAATAATCGGTTCTATTGAACCAGTCTGAACCAGTAGAATCCCATCTCCTGGCTTGGACTCAGGTTTCTTTTATCTTGGTTGTAGCTCTTCCTCCTATACCTCATTACGTTAACAAAAAAGAATTTTAAAAAACTGAAGAGCTGGCAGGATGTATTACAGAAAAATCTGAAAACATACTACTCTTTGCATTATATAGATCCAATTCAAAACACTAGACTGTCAAATTGTTGATCAAATTGAAGAATGGCAACAGGGGATATAATACTATCGCTGGAACTCATTAAAAATGTATATCCTATATACACCTTTCAATTATCATCATCAAGATTCAAAATGCTTTTACACAAATTTTTGAAACCAGCATGCTTCTTTGTCCAGCTCTTTCTTTCAGGAAATGTGGATGGTTAAAAAGCTCAATCAATACTGTTAATGAGCCAGGGTTGTGTGTCCCAGCTAAAACCCAAGGATCCCAAGAGGATCTAGGATTTTGCCCCAGATCATAGGACAAAATAATAGAGTAACCTTTCTAATAGAATGAAGAAATACAGCTGTCACATATGCTATCAGCCCATTGCTGAAGACCACAAGCCTGATTGTGCATGTTCTAAGGTTGCTCCTAGAGCAACCAGCAAAAACAGTGGCAATGATTTGTTATGATTCATTCATTATAAGTGCATGGGACATCCAGATTATCTCATCTTCCAGTAGATTCTGATCCTTTCTTTAAAAAACTTTTTTCTGTTTTAACAAAGATCATCCATTTTGCTAGAATGACCTGTCTCAGAAATCCAGTTCTCCAGAATTATCCCTGTACCAGACTGCTGTGTGCTTTGGTAGTCTTAGCTTATTCATCTGCCCTTGTCCTGCCTTCCTTCACAGACCTGTTTGCATACATTTTATTTGTAAAACATTACACCATATTAGTTTTTTTAAAAAAACACCAACTTTGCCATATTGATATTATCACAGGGCCTTTCTCTTTTTATGCTTTCTACTACCTCATCTAAAACAATCAATCAATCAGAATAGACCTGGAAGGTCTTCCTTAGAAGTCTTCTAGTCCGACTCCCTGTGCAAAAGACCCTATACCATTTCCACTGCCTTGTGACTCACTACATTATTCCTTATGAGAAAAATTTCTGGAACCAATTAATGATCAGACAGACAGATAGACAGACAGACAGACAGACAGACAGACAGACAAAGTGAATGGGACAGGTATGTCTGAATGAAGCCTGTCATGGTCTTTCCAACTTTGTGACTGGGATGCAGTAGCTGCTTTCACACAAAAAGTCAATCTGCCATCTATTTACAATCTGCCTGCAATTTACAACTCTGGTCAGATGTACTTTTTGCTCCTGTCTTCAGTAGAGCTTATCAGCAGGTAAAATACTGCTGTCTTCATCTATTACAGCAAAGGAGAGGGAGAAATCAGATAAAGCTATCAGTTCCCAGATATTATCAAAAATATTTAAAAATCTAAGCATATCACAGCAGACAAAAACTGCGGAGTTATGTACAAAACTTTAAAAAAAAACATTTTTGAATCCATAATTTTGAAATTGATCATTATAAAAATTAATTTCAGAATAAAATATTCCATGGACAAGGATGTAAATCACCTTGCTGTTACACTATGGGATAGAACAATATCGGTTGGATCTTACAACATTATTCTGAGACATGTATATTTGCCTTTGTTCGTGCAGAATATTGAAAATTCAACCCTTGTTATCTCACTCTGGACTATTTTTAGTTGATGTTCTGTTTTTTAAAATGTATCTTATACACTAGTTTTACTAACAGAATGATGATAAAGTTAATACTGTCAGGGTGAAAGGTTTAGAAGCTTTGATACAGAATAGCAGTTGGTAAATTCCAAATGTCAAAGGAAATTGGCCATTTTAAATTAGCACTTCCATTCAAACCTATGCATATCTGCTTATACTTATTCCATATCCATCCTGTTCAATTTGCCCATGGCCACCTAGAATTAACACAATTAATAAAAGAATCCAAATTCAACTTCCATGGCCTCAATTACATTCAATCTCATAAATTAAATTGAAAGAAAACCTGTCTTCCTATCTCTCTGAGGAAAGATAGATAATAAGCAAGCAAAATGTCAGGATCATACCCTGAAAAAAATGAATACAAAGACCTCCTTCTGGATTAACAAATCTGAGAGATGATATGTGTCTTGCCAAAGCAAAGCCTCCAATTGCTAAGTTACCTCAAGGCAGCAACTCTGGTGTAAGTACTTTGGTCTCTGATAAGGAGCCAGTATAAATCAATCTTTACCTTACGGCGCTTCTGAAAAAGTTAAGATTCAGATCAAGATTGTAGACAGAAGCTCTGGATCCTTTGCCTCTCAGACATTTAACTAGCCATAAAATAATTCTTGGAACATATGTAAAAGGGAAGGAATTTATTCTCCACATATATGCTTCGAGCAACACCCTTCAATCAGAATGTGACGCATTGTTATAGATTTATACCTATTAAGAGCAGCAGCAGCACTTAATAGAATGGTGGTCCTCATATTTTCACAACCAAAGCTCCTTGCTTGCCTTATGAATTTTTGAATGCAGCCTTTTCTTCTGCCCCCTTTTCACTTTCTCTTTCCCTTGCTTCTTTCATCTTTATAGAAAATATAGTAATGAGACCATTAGACTACTTCCGAATTCAATCCAACTGCTTAACAACCAATAAAGGTATAAAAGAACCTGAAAATTCTTTTTTTTTCAACTTGCACATAAAATGTTCTGCTTTATCATTTAATAAATGTTTGTCTGTCTATCTGTCTGGGAGACAAACCAACTCTTAATACCTACATGTTTCTATTTTGCATTAAATGTATTAAATATAAAAACTAAATTTTAAAAGGAAAATACTATATAAAAATAAGAATTAAAATGTATTATTAAACCAAACTTTATTCTGCTACTAACTGATTCACTCTGCTGTTCTGGACTTAAATCATCCATCTCCAAAACCAAGATAAATTAAATTCTGTCTTAGTTTAGATGTGGCCGGCATATAAATATTTTAATGATTTTTATGAGCACCATTTGGAGAAATGGGTAACAAAGAAAGAAATGAAAAGCAGCTATAAACCATTAGCTTGAATGATCATTTAAAAAGTGAGAACAATATTGCAGTGTCCATCCACATCTTTCATTCTTGATCAGTCCATAACTGATTAAAGCTTTAACCCTTTGGAAGTCATTTCACTGCAACCCAATTAACTCAATGGTCATATTCGCTTCATGTACTAGTTAACCAAAATATTAGCCTTCATAAATTCCTTTAAGCACAGCATTAAGAAATTATGCCTGTACACACAGCCATCTTTTATATAAGTATTTATATGTCTTATCAGTGCTGTTAACAGAGGCGTGAATGAAATATTATTAAAAACTCTTTTATTTTCTTCCATGGCTCCTAACATGGGAAAGGTTGTTTCTGAGACCAACTTGCAGTTTCACCCCTATAAAAATTAGCTATAAGTTCTGATTTTATTTAAATGTGTGCATTTGTGTCATCCAATATTATCACTGCTAAAAAAAATTCCAAAGCAATTGCATCCATTACATGTGTCCTAAGAGCAGAAAAAAGCAGCCCACCTACCCCACTGCAAAGCCAAATTCTAAGAGTCATTGCTAGTATGATCTTGTTTTTTATCTTCCAGTTTGTTTGAGATAAAACACTCAAGAAACAGAAAGAACAAAAATAGGAAGAAACAAATGCCAAGGTTTCATACTACTTCAGAATTGCTCCTTGGCAATGGATTGGGAACTGCACAGCAACTCTTTATTCCTTTGCGATAAATAGTGTTTATGGCAAGAGATACTGAGTAAAACATATCCGAACTAATTTAAGCACTACCATATGCCAGAGAAAGAGAAAAGAGGGAACCAGAGAACCTTGCACAGAAAAATAATTTCTTCATTTCCAGACTGGAACAACTAGTGACATCCCCTTTTCAAGTAGGTGTCATCCAGATGTCAGCACATGGTCATTCTAAATGGGAATGACATGAGTTACATTGGAATCCAATATATCTGGAGGGTTTTGCATAGCTGAGATTTTAAATAGAAACAGGAACTAATAGCAATATTTATTTACTAAGCATGAGAAACATTCCATATGTTCAACAGATATGTCTCTACAAACATATTCAAATTCTTCCTGACTTTTCTGATTTTACATCTGGCTGAACCCATCATTCACAGTTCTTATATTCAGAAGACTTCCTATATGCAGAAAAGAACAAAAGGAAGAGAAACTCTATTGGTAGATCATGCGAAGATTTATTTTACACTGGCCAATAATTCCAAATATTTTAATGAGAGAAATAACAAAATTATATTCTACTTCACAGAGGTTGTCTAGAAATATACTGTTATTTTGGAGGTACGGGGGATTTAGGAGTATCAAGAAATGGTTTTTCTATTCAAGATATGTAGACTTGAATTGTTTCCAATATTCAGAAATCCCCCGAATTTCATCACTACATGTCTCCTGCACTAAATAAAACTGGGGACCCCCTTGAGTCCACTAAAAAGCAAATTAAATTTTACAATTTAATTGATGTTTACCCACATCAATTAAAACTGATGCTTACCCACATGTATCTGCATTAACAAAAGATGACAGTTCCAGATCTTATTACTGTAGCAGCCATTTCTATCTAGAAATTTAGTTCAAAAGTTGCTTGAGGTACAACAGGTTTAATTCATTTAATTGTGAAAAGTTTTTAAAAATCATTTTAGAAAGGTGAAATTTGGAAACAGGAGGCACAGATGCTTAACTTCCATTTCTAAACTACTCATCTCCCTGCTGGAAATTTAAGTATTTGCTCCAAATACTCTAGAAGAGCAAGTTAAATTAGACATCAGTGTTTGTCTTACGGTCATCAGTAGGACTGTCTATAATTTGATGTTGCTGAATGGAACCAAATTTTTAGAGGCAAAGAGTACATAATCCATCAGGTTAATAATTATCTCAATACAAATACCTGCGCAAATTATTTTTTCTGAACATATAACCTGTTTCTGATTTGTGCATTCTGTTGGATATAAAGTCACAATGTAAAATATATCTAGCACATAACTTCATTAATATTTAAAAAATCATCCATCCCCACTGCAAGTTTCTCAATGTTTATCTATAATGCTGGCATAAGTTTTCCATTTAATTTCATCATACTGATCCAAGATCAGTAAAAAGCTTTTATTGTTGATGAAGTGAGTTCTATGGTGCATGCCAACTAACATTAATTAATGTTAATCTGCCAAAGAAAACCCCCATACAATCAGTAAGCTTCGCTTGAGCAGAAATTGGACACTATTGTTCACTGGGCTTTAATTATGAATTTATTTATTGTTTGTCAGATTTATATCTCGACTTTTCTCTGTCGAACCAAGGCAGCAACCATAGCGATACCTCCTTCAATTTTTTCATGTTGACCTAAGAAAAAAGAATGGACTTGAATCTAGATCTCTCTAACCTAAGATTTTTAATCACTAGATCTGTGTTGGTGAACTTTTCAGCACCAAGTGCCAAAACGGGAGCGCGCGTAGACACGTGGGGGAACACCAGAAACGGGAAGAGCAGCTCCCCAGCACTCTCATATGGGAGTGCCAGAAATCGGAAGAACAGTTTCATGGTACGCATGTGCACACTGGGAAGCTGATCTTCCAGTTTCCAGTGTGCACATGCACACCAGCCACCTGATCTTCCAGTTTCTGGCATGCATGTACGTGTGAAGACCAGCTGGCCGACGTGCATGTGCGTACAGGAAACTGGAAGATCAGTTTCCCGGCAGGCACATCGGGGAGCTACTCTTCCAGTTTCCAGCTCTGCTGGCTGGTACACATGCGCACACAGAATCCGGAAGATCAACGGGCAACGGCTTGCGTGCCATCAGATGGCTTTGCGTGCCACTTCTAGCACGCGTGCCATAGGCCATCATAGCACTAGATCATACTAGATCAATGCAACAAGGAATAAGCTTCTCTATACCCATTTATATGGTACATAGTGATGTCCAATGTATTTCAGGTGAGTATCCAGGACCTTCTGATGTTAATATATATCAAGTTTCATAGTATGATCCTGTACAAGATGGTTCTTCAACTTCAGTATTCTATCTATAGTATGAGAGTCACAGGGACTTATATTGCCCTCTAGATCTATATAAAATGATCTGCTGTAGAAATCCAGGAGTCTTCTACTGAAAACTTAGCACTGGCTTGAGGACTTTAAGGAAGAAAGGGGGGAAATTTCACTGCACAAGCAAAAACCTATTTGTACAATGAAGAAAAGACTTATAGGATGCCATACTTTAATCAATAAATTGTGTTACATTTTTATAATTTCTCCCAAAGTCTTAATTCTCAATTCAACCACAAATGTTAATTATCATTCTGAAAAGTATATTTAAGAATGTTAATTATTATATTGTTTTCCTATTATTTTTTAAAGGTAATTTCATTTGTATTTACATTGTTGAGTACAACGTTGTACAACAGCTGTGTTAATCTATAGCAACAAAAATCAGGAGGAATCTGATAGTATTTTTTTCCAGCTAACAAATTTTCATGAATGAACTTTGTCTTTTAATAAAATTTGTTAATCAGAAAAGGTGCTATCTGATTTCTGGTCTTTTTATCTCCTTTGAAAAATCTTTCATCTTTCTCCCACATAAAATAAAATGGTCATTTCACTGTAATCCTCCTGATATGTATGGTACAAGAATATATAAAGCTGAAATGTTTGACTTCAGATGTTATCAGAACATAGCAACTGAAAACCTAGGACCAATATGTCCATCAAACTTCATCTCAAGTTCTATGCAAAAAAAAAAGAGCAGCTGACTTTTTATCTGTTACTGGATCTTATCCCAGTACTGCCTTTTTATAATATAAGCATGTCATTCTTAAAATAGTGTGTTACAAAAATAACTTAGCAAACTGGGAATATTTTCCTAAATAGAAAACTACTTATGATAGTACATGTGAATTGAAGTTTTGTTCTTGATAGGACTTTTGTGTGTATATAAACAGCCCAGTGCAATAGGTATAGAATATTGTGTGGATATTTTTAAAGCAGAACAAATAAAGGTAGTTGATTAATATCCTTAAGATACTGATATGTTTGTCTTTTTCAGCTGAAAGTACATTTATAGGTATTGTGGAACTTCCCTTAGGATGTAAGTTGCTAATAATTTTAGATTGTAGGTATCCTCCCAGCTATAATTCCATAATCTTGTCTCCAAAATACCTCATTACACATACCCAGTGCCCTATTCTTTCCAAAATTAGAAATTAGTCCATCCAATCAAAATTATGTACATGCTTAAATTCATTGTTATGGGTTAACTGCTTCTTAACTGTAGAATAAGAAAGATGACCTTGATGGAAATATGCAGAAGCTATTACCTAGGCAAAAAGGACTGATGCATTTTTTAAGTCCAGAACACAGTCAAATAACATTCAGAAGTGCTCAGACAGACACAGATCTAATTAACTGAATTGTAAGGAGTAGGTGGTATATAGCACAGTCAGTCTTGCAAGATTCTGTTATTATAGCCAACTTCAGTAAAAGTAATTGTACCCTTCCCATGGAGTTGATGGTTATGAACTGGTGCACCTTGCTGGGCTGACATTAATAACCTACCTTGGCTCCTGTTTAGTAACCCATAGGATTGAATGGATTTAATTCCTCAAGTCAATTAATCTAAAATTGACACTGGACTTTCTTCCAAGTATTCATCACCATAGTGTCAATCCACCATCTCTTATGCATAGGTTCAATAATGAATTTGCCTATAACAGGATAAGGTTGCGGTTCGGTTACCTATTTTTCCCTCCAAGCTTCTTAGTGTGCAGTTCTTGGGTGGCTTTATTACTCATTGTCTTGAATATTTCATACAATGTAGTCTTCTAAGGAGAAGAATGGCACAGCTGTCTATTCGCTTTTTAATAAAAATTTGGAAGGAATTTAAGAGACTAGTTCAATACAGCTCTTAATCTACTTTAGGAATAGCAATCATAGTCATAATGGGGAACTGGAACATTTCCAATTATACCTGAAACATTTAACTGAAATTTCCCTTTAGAATACTCTGCTATGAATTCTTATGCTGTCAAATCAACAGGCAGTCACATTTTCCTAAGGAAACCCTTTAACGTTTTGCATGCTGATGGTGCTGAAGAGTCACAATGAAAATTTGAGGAGAACCAGTGACAGACTAAAAGGCTTTACAGTATAGTCATTGTTTGTGAAGAGATAAAATAATCAGGTCTAATTTAAAAGTATTTAAAACATGTTAAATTGGTGTATCAGAGGCCACAGAATCAAGTTTTATTACAAAAGGGACTGTGGTTCAGTGGTTTTTATTGAGCAAAACTGATTTGTTTAAAGCTATGACGTTCCGTTACAGCAATCTTAATTGTGATTATTGTGAAGCAAGGATTGTGAGGCTAAAAGAAGTGCAAACAGGTGAAGTCTGGCTAAACACTTCCAATATATCTCTGAAATGCCTCCAGAAAGAAAAGAGCAAGTTTTATTCTAGAAGCAACCCACTGATTTCCACTTGTTTTGCTCCAGAATAAGTATGAGCTCATTAGCATGTAATCCATAAAAAGGTCATGCTTAATTCCAGGAGAAGTGCAGGATATTGTTCCTTAGTGCAGTAGTAAGGTCATTTTAAATTCTGAATTTAACCATTTAACAAGGTGGCCATTCCCACTCTTCTCTTCTTTGCTGTTTGGACAGTGATGTATGTGACTTCATTCAGAAATGGGATAAACACCTCTACTGCCTTAGCTCCTGCATTCAACCCATGTTTCTAACTTGAAGGCATCAGTAATCTGGTTTATTCAGAATAAAATCCCCATGAAAGTTATTTTGTTTTAGTAAACTTACTTAGGATAAACTAATGCCCTAAACAGCTTTCTCAGACTTGGTAGGTAGATCTAATCAGTTTCCACAATTTTAAGCCAGATGATTCCAGCCTGTAAATGGTGAAAAGCAATCATCCATCTTTTCTATCACTAAATATAAATTAATATTTTAAAAAATGCATGATAAAATAATGGGTTGATCAATGAATATTAATATGTATTTAGATAAATTTAAATTGGTTGAGGATTCTTTAAAAAGTGGCTTTAAAAGCAGACAACTGAACATTTATGTCTTTTTTTCAAGATAGCTGCAATTAAATCTTTGGACATACTTTCATCTTTATTAGAAACCACAGTTTGGGGAGGAGTTTTTAAATGATTTTTCTGATACCCACATACTGCAGTGGAACTAAAAGAGGGACAAGAAAAGCAGGCTTTTTCCATAACTGCAAAGGACTTGACATGTAAACTCAAAAGTAAGACTTCCTTAAATGGCTCTTTTGCACAGCCTCCCCCAAACAGTAGACAAAATTGCATTGTTTACAAAAATTTATTAATACAAACTTTACACACTTTAAAATAACATTGCTCAAAGTCCCAGCGGAGACCAAGAGTGCTTATAATCGTATTTTTTTTAATTCTTGCCGCAGTGCTTTTGTGATACTCAAGTTGCTACACAGAAAAAGGAGAGGAAAAATAGATATATAGATATAGATATAAATATTTCCAAAAGACTGACATCTAACCTCAGTGATCACTGGATTTCCAAAAGGGGACCCATTGGATTTAAGGCTCTTGGCGGTAGCTATTTTACAAACAGGCGACCACTGGCCGGATAGAACAACGTACCCCGGCGGACTGGCTGCAACCAACTGGCTCTCTGACCAACGGGGCGAAGCTGATCGCCACAAGCAAGTCAAAGGCAGAACCCGCGAGGTCGCCCTCTCCGCACCAAGCACGTGACGCGCACGCGCGCACACACACACGCACGCACGCGAAATACTTACACACAAACATACATTTTTTAAAAGGTGGGGGGGACCGCGCGTGGGAGGACAAGTTCTGTTCGCTGTTTTTGTCAGCGAAGCGGCTCGCGAGAAATTCAACCCAAAAGGGAAAACGGGGGGCGGGGGGGAGAAAAGAAAAAAAAATGAAAGAAAAAAAGGCAAGCGGATGTCTTGCAGCATTGTAGGGCCACTAAATAGCCATCTGTGATCTCGTGGCGATTTTAAAAGGCGAAGGGAAGGCACGGAAAGTTGCGTCCTACAGCACATGGCCTGAACGGGAGGCGAAACTCCCAGGGAAGTTGCGCTTCTCCACCCCGCCCCGCCCGCCGCCGCTCCGTCCTCAGGTCGAAGGCCCGCGGGCTGCAGACGGGCCCTTTGGAGCCCCAAGGAAAGCTGTCCTGGCTGAAATACTCCGGGCCCCGGCTAAGCAGAGGGCAATTCCTTACTCTAACGGGAAAGGGGGAGGGTGTCAAACCCAAGCCTAGACAGGGTTTAAAGTCTGCCCTATTTTTCCAAGCCGTGGCACTTACTCCAGTCCCTTCCCAACGGGTGCCCCAGGCAGGTTGATGGCGTTGACGGGACAAGGATCAGGGCATAAAGTTCCCAAATTGTCAGCCCATGTCCCCCGCCGACTGAGCAAGGCAGCTGGCGATTCCTATGGGAGGGGTTATTGGGGTAAAATCAAGCGGAGCGGTGATTTCAGACTAAAGTTCCATTGGTCGTTCAAGATCACCTTTGGAAGGAGAATATTTTTTTTAAAAAAAATTACATGCATCTTAAAATAATTTATTGTGGTCGCTCGTTTATGCCTTATAACTAGAAGGAAAACAGGGAAAGCCATTAACACTTTGTAAACAGGGAAGTGATCTCTTGGACTGGAGGAGCCCAAAATATTAAGCTGTTAGAATTCATTGCCACTTGTAATATACAGATATTGAGGAGATCAGCTGTAAGTGGCTGGATATACAGCCAGTCTTTATCAAGTGTGCAGAGTGGGGAATGGAGCATACCTTGCCACTAATTTCCCCCTTAACCACTCCTGTTTTGGAAATAAAATAGGAATAGGTCTAAATAGGATTTTTTTTCCTCATTGAAATGGCAGAAATTCTCCTGAGAAAATCTGAAAGTTTTCCAGAGAGAAGGCCGTGTAAATCTATCATTTGAAACTACCAAAGGTCTTGTGACACCTTAAACACTAAGGAATGTTGTTGTTGGTGTTGAAGGTGCCGCAACCTTTGTTTATGCTGGTGTTAAAAAAACCAAGTGCCCTTGATTTCAGTGGAAACCAAATGATTGGTTTACTGCTCGTTTTCCTACCTAGTTATTTGGATGACTTCAGTTTATTCATATCTGTGAGAGGCATTGTGCTCGGGCCCACCATAGTCTAGATAGGTGAATGAACAGGAGTTTAGCTTAGTCCCAATACTTTAAGCTTTTTGATTGCAGCACTTTTATTGGATTAAATCCAAATTCTGCCAACTGAATCGGGAGATACATTTAGCAGTTCATTCTCCAGATGAGAGAAGGGGAGGAAGTAAGTACCTTCCTAGTCCATTTCTAAATCATTCCAGTCCACCCCCACCCCTCACCCACCTCCCCATCACATTTCCAAATCCCCGTCCATACAGAAAGATGATTGATAAATATCAGAAACTGAAGCGCAGATGGACACTACACATTCTAGTATGACAAAAGTTGATTGTATGAAATAAATTTTACTAAGCGGTTAAAGCCATGATGTAGAAAAATACATTTTAAACCTCCAAACTCAATAAATCAACAAGGAACCAAAAGAATTAAAATATATATTTTTAAAAGAACCTTTTCTGTAATAGTGCGTTAAGTATTTAGTAGTAGATATAGAGATATATAGTCGCTACAACAAGGGGAGGGGGCCTGAAACGGTCTTACAATCAGAGCTCGCGTCATAACAAAACTCAAAAATGCCTGAGGCGTTCACAATATAATTTGTTCGTTGTTGTTTTCAAGCCAAAACAAACTGAAATGACCCGGATGGAAAACACAACATTGCGAGAGAGGCCAAGAGGGAAGGGATGCATAAAATCTACGGGCAACACCGAAGGCAGAAAACGTGGCTCCCCCTGGCCAGGCCCGGAGGGGCGATTCCAAAGAGAAAAGGCCGGCCAATAGAGCAAAATGCGAGGGCGCCTGGGCAGCACTGGAGAGGTGCACGGGATCCTTTGTAGCGCGGTGGCCCTAAATCTCTGGGGAGAGCTCGAAGATAACACGGTGCGAATTTTGGGGTGTCCCCTCAGGTTATTTCGTGCCTTACTAAAAAACGAGTCCAGCAAGGCGAAGGGCCCCGTCTGGATAACACCTCCCTGATGACTGGTTTTCTAGCGGCAGAGCATTTCTTTCTGCTCCTCCCAACCCTAGTTGAAGTGGTGCCGTCCGCTATATCGCGCCCACTGCGCGGAAGCGAGAGAACCAATTTATTTGACTTGGAGCCAGGATTGCATCAATCCAAACTCAAAAGGGCTGAGAAAGAGATACTTCTCCCGTTCCTTAAGGGGAGCTTTCTAACTCCTGTAGTTATTTGTCTGTGCACATGCACTTAGAAACCAACCTGCTCTTAGGGTTTGGAGGAAGGGCTTCCCCCACCGTATCCTTCCTTAAAAAATGCATATTGGTACATTTTCACTTACTCACTGAACGGGAGCAGCTACAGTATTGAGCCCTAAATCTTTAAGCGGACCGAAATGGGCTAGTTCTCTCATAGTTTTTAAGTAGCAGGAAGATCTGCTGAATGGGAGGAGGAGGGTCAAAAAAACCCAAACAAACTAGAGGGCAGCGGGCTGGTTGATGCTGCATATTGTGCAGCCCGGAGTAAGTCACTCTTCGGGGGGAGGGCAGACTGATTCTTAGGAAGTAAGGCAACGCCTTCTCTAGCCCGAGATGGGAATGGGGGTAATGGCCAAGGGCTTTTCGGGAAAGACTCCCAGGGGCCAGAGATGCTCTCTGTTCGAGAGTATCCTAAAACCCTTGGAAACGAGTATTTTTTGTGAATGTACATTTTCAAGTGGAAAACAGTTATTCTTTCAGCCCTGTCATAAATAAAAAATACTCTCCTTTATTTTCCATTACAAAAATAGGAATCATATTCAAAGCAATGATTGTCTCCCTCTTTCTATCTATCTCTTCTATTTTATACAAAAACATAAGCTTAGAGGAATGCCCTCTGTTTTTTTGTGCAAAGCTAACCACTAAAGGACTATTAGTCTGGTCTATTAACTACCCCAGAGTTTTACCCAAACCACTACCTTTCAAACAGTAAGGTAGGTGTCTGGGGATGGTAGGAGTTGTAATCAAGCAGGGAATCTGGTTGGGGAAAGCTCTATCACTAATGCATTCTTATCCAATACTTATTATTTTATATCTATTTATTTAAAGGGTTGGTCCACAAAGTAGATCTGTGCGTTTCTCTAGTGCTTACTCTTAATTTAATTTTTTGTACAAAAGAAAAACAATATTATTATCAAAATAGTCATTTAATGGCTTTACTTCATACATAAATACATGTTTGGATAACATAGGAGAGTGGTGATTGATCAGTCAGTTTGGAAATGACTGGGGGAGGGGTGGTCCTCTCTCAGATTTTTTTTTTTTCCCCAGGGGGACTCTTGTGTACACAGGAGTGGTTGGGAGCTCATCGCTACAAATAAGCTACTCGCCGTCCTTTGTTTTTAACTCTTTGTTTATACCTTTTACCCAGAACTGCTGCCAAGTATTTCTTGACAGCCATTTGTTTTCGGTAGCGGCTGTAACTGTCTGTGAATATGCCATCCGAGTGCCTTTTGGAAAGGGGTTCTGAGTCGTCCTCCAGGCTGCTGGCCCCACTGCAAGGCAAAGAAAGAAAAGCAAACTGTGGTTGGTGAAACACTGGGATCAACAGACAGCACCAGTAGAAGCAGAAGCAAAATCTCTGGGGAGGGCAAGGAAGAATGGGAATAGAATGGAAACATCCGACAGTCGCTTTCAATGAAAATGGCAGTGACTAAGACCCCAATAACTGGGTCTTGGAGAAGTATTTTTCACACCTGTGTGGATTGTTTAAGCAGCTTCTTGAACTCTATATCTTTTATTAACAGGATCCTTTTAACCTTTGATGAGCCTGCTTATTTTGCATTTTAGGTTGCAATGTGAGGATCAGCAATCCTTCTCTTCCAGGCCAAATGTCCAAACCTCCTTCCAGAAGCTTCGCCTGCCTTGATCGCCCCTGTTCCCTTTTTTATTTTATTTTAATAACCTAAGGATTTTTTCCAATCATTATTTGTCTTCACTCAAACATATCCCAAAGAATTTTTGGTTGGGTGGGAATTGAAGTGTTGTTTTTGTTCTTGATGTGGTTGCTTGCTAAAGCAACACGTAGACTGTGAGGTAGAAGCAAAAGGAATGAGTGGTAGGCTCTTCCTTGAGAAGGAGACAAAGGATTTCTCTAAACATGTTGCGGAAGTTGACGACTGATCACAATGCAAGCTGACAGTCAGGAGACCAGCTCGTCACATTCTGCATTATTCATGAATAAATTGTGTAATCCATTTCCCCCTTCATTAAAATGTTGCCTTCTGCTGATAGGTACAATGACACATATGAGCATGCTGGGCTCATATCGGCCTGGGAGATTTTATTTCAAGCCACTAAGACTGAGAGGTTCTATTCCCAAGTCCTTTTCTTGTCCTATCCATTTAATTTTCATGCCACAACATTCTTGATAACTCTATACCTGGATCAATGGAAATATGATCTTTTCTTCCTCTGAGACAGAGACCTTTAGCATTGATTCATCACAGAGCCGGCTGGGGCAGCAGGGGCAGCATCCATAAAGGACTGAAGTGTACAGCAACTGAGGCTGTTTATCAGCTGAGCTTTTCATGCAGTCAGTTTGAAGAGGTGGTGCCAATAGTATCATATTAAACAGCATTTAGGAATAATAGTGGCACAATTCAGAGTTGCAAATCAGAGAACTTAGTCCAACTGATTTTAATGACCCCCTCCAAAGTACACCAACAATAGATTGCATGCCAACCAAGGATATTCAGATTGGTATCCCAAGTGTAACAATAAAAGGTAATGGCATCTGTGTGGGAGGAGGTGTGTTAAATATTGTTCTGAATTTTATATTGTAGAGGAGAAAAAGAGCAAGGAGATTATTGGCCAAGGAAGCAATATTTTATGAAGCTCCTGACTTTTGCATTCAAATCAATATTCCTGTCAAATTTGTCCAGAAAGAAATTCCACTGAGTCCAAATGAGGGAAATCTTATTTCCATAAAAATACATTTTGGATTACAACCCTACAGCCCTAGTCTTATGCATTGCACAATAGCATCTAGAATGAATTAAGCTATTGGACCACAGGCTGGCAAATCAAATCAAAATTTCATTTGTATGAATGAAGGAATGTGTGTAGATTAAGTACTCTGGTGCAAAATGCATTTTTCATTTCTTCCATCAAAGACATGGGATTGCAAGAGATTCAAGCACATGCCCAGTGGAAAGAAAGTCCATTTTGCTTAAAGCACGCATCTTCAGGAGGAAGAGAGAAGGAGAGAGAGAGAGACACTGCTGAGCATGTAATAATATGTTCGTGTGTTTAATACATTTAGCAGTCGTGAGGGTGGGGTTGTCATTAAGCCTTGTTTCTTTAAAAGCTGATTGTTTTGCCCTCTAAGCACAAGCACAAGCAAACAAGAATCTGCAGACAAGAGATAGCATCTTACCCCACCCGCTTGGCCATCAGAGAATGCAGATACTTCCTTGCAGATAACTGGCCCAGTACTTTTCTATACGCTTTGTTAAGTATCCCATCTGTGTGCCTAAAAGGGAGAAGTGGAAAGAGCACAGATTAATAAGCAACAAGGGATGCCGATTACCCAATTCCCATAGACACCATGGACATCTTTTTTCCGCCCACCCAACCCTCCATCCCTGCAAGCCGATAAGCCACGGAAGAGCAGGGAAAGACCCCTGGGAGGGCGCCAGCATCAGTCTGGCCCCTACTTGTCCTTGGTATTCCACAGGGAGACCAGGCCGCGCCTATCTTGGCAGCGGCGTCTGGCTGTCAAGACCAGCTGCCTCTCCTCCCCTTCCCTCCCCCCCGCCCCCCCACGGTCGACTTCAAAGGCTGGACGAAGTAAGCCGATGGCTGCAGACTCCCGGTTCTCCCTTTTCCAAGGTGGAGGAGAAGCGGTGAGTCTGGTTTCGTCTGCCTTTACTGTGTTGAGCACCCCTTCCCCTTGCTTGCTTGTTCGCCCGGGCTGCCTCTGGGGAACGCCAGTTGATTCGGCTCTCTCTTTCCCCCCCGCCTTCAAGACAAAGCTCGGAAGCGCAAGGGAAATCCGGCCGCCACACCCACAGATGCGGGCTGATATGCGAGTGCCACCAGCAGCCCTGGACGACTGGTCCCGGGCGCACTATTCAAAAGATCCCAATGCAACATCAAATCACCTTTTTTCCGGCGGGTAATACAAAGTGTACATATCGTCCAGCATGGAGGAAGGGTCGGCTATACTGAGGGGTTCGCTGTCAAAGGCATAGTCCGAAAGAGTGTTGCCCTCTTCGTCGTACATTTCATCTTCCAGCCTAGGGAAGGAGAGAACAGACGCACAAGCGCCGCCTTAATTTTTTTTTTTTTTTGGGGGGGAGGGTGTAGCGGAGGGGCAATTTGGGAAGGGGATGGATGAGAGTCGGAGAGCTCCCACCCGCCACCTCTGACTGGTTAAGAGGAGCATTCCCGGGAAAAGTGAATGGCACCTCCACCCCTATCACACACTTGCTGGCTGCTGAAGAAAAGCCCCCTGACAATCTCCGAGTGAGAGAAACGACAGTTCCCTGCACTAACTGGGAATTTGAAACCGATTGCCCAGCTAACTCTGGGATGGTTGCCCACCTTTTGGGAAGAAGGGCCTGGGTAGAAAAATTACAAAAACTCAGCCTCTCCCTAGCCTAGCGCTTTGTATCGCCCTTCCCCGCTCAGTCTGCCAAAAGAGCCTTTCTGCCCAGGGACAAAGGCGGATCTGAGAGACCAACGCACTTTTGAGGGTAGGGATTGGGTTTTTTTTTCCCCTCAGGTCCAAAGACACTCAGATGCCAACTGAACTGACCCACGCTGCTTTCGCTTAACCTGCGGGTGTATGTCTTAGCCCTCCAGGACAATGGAAACCCCAAAAGGAAGAAACGGGGGGCGGGCGCGGAGGCCTTGGGCGCCAACCCTGGAACTGAAAGGGCAACGGAGACAGGGGTTCCATCCGGCTTTCCTGGAACACCGAAGCTTGCCGCGGAACAAAGGCATGCAGGCAGCGCGGCTGCTCCCCGGCGGACTTGCACTTTCTGGGAAACAAGAAGGTCGCTCCCTTTCGCCCACCAGCCTCCCACGGCAACGCAACTCTCTCGGGCGCCTCTGCGCGTTTCTTGGCGAGGCGGACAGACACAGGATCCCAACACTGAAATCATTGCCTGGGGGATACAAGTGAGCCGGTTTCGCTGCCATTGTAGAGCTTCTTCCCTTCCTACCTGAGTGCATCCACACATACCCTCCCACACACAGAGGACCCTTCCGTCCTCCTCAGTTCGCCTTCTTGTAGCCTTCCGCTCCTCCCCCTATACACACACACACACACACAGCCTCCGGTTCCCTCCGCCGTTTCCCTGCTTTTAGGTCACGGCGCGTCTCCGGCAGTTATATTTTCGTCGGCGGAGCTCTGGCAGGAGCGACCAATAATAGATGCTCCTCAAGTGTTTCGCAGCTGCTAATTCGGGCGTTTGAAAGCTGCCCCTGAGCCAAGAAGGGAAGGGATGTCTCACACCCGGTTCAGGCCTCTGCTTTCCAACGCCCACCGCCTCCCCCCCACTCCATCCCATACAGGTGGGATTCGGGGAGAGGGAAGAGGAGAAGCGCGGATAATAACCGTCCCGAGAACCGGGTGGGTGTGGACGAAGCTGGTTCGTTTCAGGACAACCTCGGAGTCTGCGCAGCAGCGCAATTTGCGCTGTTTGGCCGCTCTTTCTGCTATTGCCAAGAGTGCGCCGCAGTCCCTCTTTCCCGTGGGAGGGAAAGCCTGTTTTTCTCCCCAGGATTGGTGGAGAGGAAAAAAAAAACACAACTCCCCCTCCCTCCCTTCTCTGCCCACGCAGAGGCGCCTCCCAATTCGTCTGGACTAGAATCCAGCAATGCCTTGAACTTCTTAAAGCTTGTCTCAAGGGCTTCGCAGCTCTCAGTGTGGGGAGGAAGCAAAGTGCGGGGCGTTTTCCCCTCCAGAAGCAACGCTTAGGACGGCTTTCCTCGACAAAAGCTGGTTTCCCTCAAGTAACTTTGGAGAGTTTCCGAAATGTTCCAATTAGGTCCGCATTCTGTCCCTTGCCAAGCTTAATGTGATTCATTTGGGCTTTAGCTGGCAGTTAATGTAGAATGCCCCTGAATAAGGAGGCGTTATTTAGTCAAATAGCGATTTCTTTTTATTTTGGGCAAGAAATCTGTATAAATCTTGTTAGATCTCCTCTAGTCTCTACTTTATTTTTTCAGTCACATACTACCTTGGTTCTCTCTTATGCTTGGAAGTCACCAAATCTTTGATATTAAGAAGTGCAAGGGGGGGGGGGTGCACAATAATCATCCTTAATTGACTTCCACTGTGGATTGTGAAATAAATATTGTTATGTGCCACAATATTTATTTGTGGCACATAACAGTAACTAGATTGAAGATGCCCATATTAAATCCTTCTGTACATCTTTGGGACCAATCTGGCAAACCAGCCGAAGTTTGAAATTAATGGTATTAAATCTTCAAAGTAATGTGTTTTTTTTAATTCAATAGACTATTGTAAATTTATTTTAGATTGATTTGGAATTTATTGCTAAACAAATACATTTATATTTTGGGTAGAAATTTTGGGAAGAAATTGATCTTAGGGAGATAGTTAAATAACTGTCCCAGAAGATATTACAGGAGAATCATGTCCTTCTAAGGCATGTTGGTGTAAACCTTTTGGTTTTTTTCCTAGGAATTCCAGAAACACATTACATGAGGAAAAAAATAAGTGACATGCCTGGAGGGAAGGAGGAGTCTAACGGACTTCCGACATTTCCTTACAATGACAGGAAATGAGGTAAGAAACCAACTGTCTACTGAACTGAAAATCATTGGGGATCAGATAACTCCATTCTGAGAATCTGTGTTAGCCAATCTTTCAAATCTTAAAAAAAAGTCAGCAGACAGCATTAACCAACAATGCTTCCGTTTGATAAAGATTTGGTCCTATATCATGTATTGCTTGACTTCAGTCTGCATTACACTTCAGTTAATTTAAATTTCATAGAATTAAAAATGGTGCCTGCTACAAAATTAAGATACCAATGAATCTATCCCAGGTTCCCCAGTTTTATTACTAGTTACAGAAATGTTTTGCCACTGCTTTCTTCCAAAACAGGTTTCCAGCTTCCCATGCTAACCTACAGCCCTGGGATGACCGGGATCAATCCTCTTTCAAATTGCCTTTCATGCCTTTCAAAGGCATCTACTGAAATAAACAGGCATTCATCAAGTAAATCAGATGGTTTGACAATTCTCTGAAAAACTATCATGTACAAAAGGAATCATTTCATTGTGTATTAGATATGATTTCAAACCTTGATTCAGACTACCAGCAATGTAACAGATGATGCAGTGTTTTAACTGCAGCCAAATACCTTCCTCTAGTATCTTCTTTCATGCTTACAGACAAGATAATAGGCTATGGGTATCCAAATTCCAGATCAGAAATTAATAGAGTTCTATGTATATAAGTATGTCCTGGAATCTACATAGATATTTATACAGTTTTATTGTAAGGCTGCTAAGTAACACACTGATATAAGAATAATATTTATTAAATGTTTTAGGCTAACTTCTGGGAAATTATGTACGTACCCATATTTAGAAATAAATTCCATTGGTATAACTGGCACTTATTTCTGAGTAAGCATGGCCATCATTGATGCCTAGCATTAATAAGAATTTCTACATTTTTTCTTCGTGTTGAAGAATAAACTCAAAGATATATAAATAATACTTAGAAAGGCGTTTTATCCATTGTGATCCTACACATGCACCTAGAGAGTACTATTCTATGATTATTTAGGACAGTAACCTGAAAAGGGGAAGCCACTGACTTTGTGTTTCAGTCAGGGATTCCCAAGAGACTGTGATAGAACAGCCTAGCCGGAAGGAACTGCCCTCACCCCGCTTCCCCAAATCAAAATTATTGCTCTGGAAGAAGACCAGAGGGAGAATAAATCTTGCCAATTTGGGGCAAGATGTAAGGGAAGGAAGTTTCCACCGAGCAATTAATTAAGCAAAACGCACACACATACATAAGCACTCCAGCACGCACGCGCGTTTTCTTCTTCCCTCTCTCTCTCTCTCTCTCTCTCTCTCTCACACACACACACACACACGCACACACACGCGCGCGCGCGCGCACACGCATATGTACACACCCCGGTCACAATACTGTAACCTCGCACGTTTTCCTGGCCGTTCCGTTTTCCTCCTAGGCGCCTAAGAATTGCGGCCTGTCTTGAATCCAAGAGTCCCAGTGGACTTCCACCCCAGGCAGGACGTACAAGTGGAGGAACCTCTGCCCACCCCAATTCTTCCAGCGTGTCTTAGCAGAAGTTGCCCTCCCCCTTTGCCAGATGTGGCGAAGTCGCCTTGGACAGGGGACTAACATTCGCGAGCCTTAACCTGGGCAGGTCCGAGCGAGACAGCTGAATTGCGAAGGAGCAGACGAGCGAGGAGCGCTCGGTGGCCACGGCAGCCGAGGCTGGACTCTGGCTTAAGGGGCGGGGAAGGGAAGAATAGGGCACTTACCTCAGCGCGGGGTACTGAAGTCCGGCGGCGGCGGCGGCGGCGGCAGGTGAGCAGTAGACGCTGCAGTGCATAATCAGCCCATAAAGCAGCAGGGCGAGAAACGCTTTGCTACACATCGCCACTCTGAGAAGGAAGGAAGGAAGGAAGGAAGGAAGGAAGGAAGGAAGCTGTCACAGTTGGGCTCTTTTGGGGCCCCTGGTCCCCGCTAAGAAAGAGGCTCCGTAAGGTTGGCCCATCAGCCACAAAGAAAGCTGCCTTTGGGATTGCGCCTTTCCCCTCCCCCTTTCCCTCTCCCATTCCTTCCCCTCCCTTCCTGATGTACGAGCCATTCATCCCGCTTAGCTGTCCCCAACCTGGCGCCCTCCAGAGCTGTTTGCACTACAACTCCCTTACTCTTCGGCTGGCAGGATGAAAAGGATCGTCCAGCGCACCTGATTTCGGGTAACTTACCATTCAACTCGAGAGAGTGAGAACGAGACTGAGTCTGGAGCCCAAAGGCTTTCCTCTGAAGTTTCGGCGGCTATAGTTAATCCGCTTGAAGCATCGCTGCCTCTCTCTACTTCTCTGCCTTCCGTCCTCTGATGGGCAAAAGGGAAACCGCAGAAAGGGAGGGGGCGTGTGGGATAGACAGCGGAGCGACTGGTTGTCTGCCTAACTTGTAAGGGGAGTGGGGAGAGGAAATCCGCTCAAATTACAAAAAGAAAAAAAAAGTTTGCAGAAAGTAGAGCCTGCCAGGGAGTGTAGAGACACAGAGAGCAAGGGAAATAGAAGAAGAGCGAGCTCTTTAGGTGGGAAGAGCCCAGCCGATCAGAGCAGCAGCAGGTGAGAGCTAGCTGTGTTCTTCCGAGGTTTCAGAGCTTCTGTCTCCACCGAGCTGCTTCTGACGTTCGTTGATATTTTCACCGCTCTTCTTTTCTGTGTCTTCCAAGTTGAGGAGCCTTCCGCTGTTTGCCGCTGACATCCACCCGCCTTCTCAGCTGTCAGGTCTTTTGCACACTTGGCTTTCTGATCGACAGCTCTCGGTTTCACACAGGAACCTCTCTATCTCTGTCTCTCTGTCTCTCTCTCTCTCTCGTGTTGTCTTGCCGAGTGTCTAGCTTATTTTCCTTCGCTGTTGATGTGGCATTCGGATTTTTATCTGCCGATGACTTTTCATTTTTGTTGTTGCAGTCACGTAATAATCGGTATCAGAAAAGACGTCACCACTCCAATTCCTCAAGGGACATAACAACTCTATGTCCAAGATGATGCCAACAGGAGTCATAAGCTTCTCATAAGCACTTGCTTTAAGTTACACTTCCTCCCCCACCCCGACCCCTTCCGTAGCCTTTTCAAATTAAAGTTTCAGTGAAATGCCTTTTTCAAATTTTACTTTTCTTCTGAATTTCATTACTTTGAATTATATATTTAAATTTTCATTTATTTTTAGACTGTGTTTTCTCTGCCTGTAAGCCACCTAGAGTCGCTGAAAACGAGAGGGCGGCCATATAAATTTTCTAAATAAAATAAATATTTTTAAAAGAAATTCTCTTGCTCCAAAACTTCTTATTTCAAATAAAATTTCAAAATCATATCCTCCCAGCTAAGTCACTTTTTTCTTTTTTAAACTGAAAACCTGCCACAATTCCTAAATACTGTATTCTTGATTACAGAATCAAAACATCTTGGAAACTGTTTGATGGTTCAATTAAATACTGTAAGAAGGATTATTGCCCTTGTCATTACTATACTCAATACTATTAGTTTATAGAAAACTGTTTGAAATTGTAGATTCTTAGGAAATTTCTAATTAGGAATGGCAAATGGACAGTTTCGAGCCGGAGGGTGCATTTATTAATACACTAGGTAGGAGAACAATTTCTTCCCTCGTGGAACTGTCCAAGCACAGTGGTGCTGAACTGGCTTTGGCAAACAAACAAGTACGTCTGGAAAAGAATGCCTTACCGAGATCCAATACTGGCAGGCAAAGCAAGGTTAAAAATTTATAACCTAGTCTGTTGAGTCCATAAACCCAGTCCGGCTTATTGAATTGATATTTATTTCAAATTCTTCAAAGTGTTTTGAAAAAAATATTTTTAAAAATATATTCCACGTGGCATGCCAGACTCAGAATAGGTTTCATCCTTTTAGATGGGAGGAAAATTGCACCAGATTTTATGCTTCTTTTAAGACTCCATCATAACACATAATGTAATTATTTCTATGTTGGAAATAATAATGTCAAAAATATGGAAATATGAACAAGAAGAACATTATTAGAATGATATGGATGCTAGTTTTCAAAATCTATCCTATTTTCTACACAAAAGCAGTTTGGCAATTTGAATACTTTCCAGATAAGTACACAGATTTTTCTTAAATTATCAAATCCAGAAAATTGTTCAGGAAACCGTTCAAGACTTCATGATTTATTGTTTGGTCACCATCCCTCGACACCAACTATGAGCAAACATCTTTTTAAATATAGTGTTCAAATAATTTCTTATTGTTTGTTTGCTTCCCTTTCAAAAGTATACGTCCAGATTTATTTTAAACTTTAGGAAAGTGGGGAAATGACGTTTGATGGTTTTAAGATGATGAAAACCAAGAATGAAATTAGCCATCAGGCTTTCTGATTCAATCATTTGGTTTACAGGGGCAATAGGAGCCTCTTGGAACTTAAAACACAATTTTCTGTTTTCCAGTAGTAAAAGAAATATAACAATAGTAATAGTAATAACAGCAGAGATCAACCAAAACAATTCTCTAATTTGTTTTCAAGATTTTTTGTTTCAAAAGATTATAAACTTTTTTCTTAAGGGTTTACTGAGATGTTTATGAAAATCTGAAGTTTTTTTGATAAGAATCAGTGGAATTCTTGTACCATTGCTCTAGCTTTCTTCTCAAAAAATTGTATAGATTTTCAGAATCATGGAACATTTCACTTCCAAAAAGCTCTCGTAAGCTGCCTCTGCCACCTTGTGGGAAGTTTAAAACCTGCATGGTTAAATACTGAGCTTCAAAATCTGTTATCCCCATCACCATCAAGGTCTTGAAGTTGCTTAAGTCCATGTCTGTTTTCTTTGTGCTTTCTTACCAATATTATTCATAGTTAATAATAATTGCATCAGTTTTGTACTACTTTTGTACTGGATATCTGGAATAAAACTGTGGGATAAATCGGAAGTTCAAAAATCAAATAGAGAGGGGTTTTTTTTCCCTGAGCTTGCTCCAGTAAACTTTCCTGTTTGGGTAAATATTTGGATTATATAATTATTGTATTGTTCAAATGTATATTCATTTATATTGTTTATATTTTTATGATTGCTTATCAAATTTTCACAGTTTTTTTTTTACTTTTAACTTGAAAAGTTGGATTTCTAAGGTCTATGTCTTATTATTTTTGGTACGATTACCTGAGTATGATTTATGAAAAGTGAAAACTAATAAAATTACTAACATAAAATATTCACAAATATTTATTATAAAAAGATGTAAAATCAAGATCAGTCTCTTACATAAAACAATACAATTAAAAATAGCAATGATGAAAAAAAGATCCTAAATGTACTCATTTACGAGCAAGTCTCACTGAATACAGTATGAATTCCTATTTAGGAAATAGGCATAAAGTTATAGATATTCAAGTTATTTTTAAATAAGCTTTGCTTCATATGCATAGAAAAAGATTTTAAGCCTGGAAGAAAAAAGTCAAAACAGAATAAGGATTGCTTTTAAGAAGGCACAAATTTATTTTTCATTAGAAAGACATAATCGTTTGATACACATAATCACTCATAATCATATGTTTAATTTAGGCACACATGTGGTGTCATTAGACATTCATGGTTGTTCAGAAATTTGAATGAAGATATCGTTTGAAATCACTTCCATGTCTTTCTGATTGTAAACTATCAATTGAAGCAATATCTCTTTAGTGCAAATACTTTGTTTCATTTTTGTACATGCCTTTTAGAAAACTGAAAACAAAAAAGGGTTTAGACAGACATAAAAAATGAAGTAGAACCTTTATGATTTTTGTACTGCAGTATTCATATATGAAAAGAAGTAGTAAACCTGGCCCCTCAAATAGATTCCATGAGCCTCCCGTTAGTAAGACAAATCATGAAATGAAATGTAACATGTTAAAACACACAGAAAAGCAATGCAGAATCATCTGGATATATCTCAGTATCTTTCTCTCTTTCATACATACACACACATACACACACACACACGGAGGGAGGGAGGGGAGGAGGAAGGAAGGGAGGGAGGGAGGGAGGGAGGGAGAGAGACAAAGCCTCACAGTGCTTTCATATCATTTTTCTTAAATCTTACCCTATCAAAACATTTACTTTTACCTCAGTCTGCTCACTAACTCAATGGTCTCTTTTCTCAAGAAATCCCACTACAAGCCTAATATTAGAAGTACATGTGGTCTGCATAGTGACCATTGCCACAATAAGAAAAATATGTATTGTTTTTGTTTGCTTAATATAACCAATTTTCAGAATAAACAATGGAGCCCTCTTATGCTAACTCTTGGTCCACATGTAGGGCTCCCTATATTTTCCTGTAGGCATTCACCTGGTATCTTGGCTGAAGGTGGAAAAAGCAGCAGAAATGAAAGCTTGATGAATACTAAAAAAATAATAATCCCCAAAGGAATGCAGACAGATCAATCTCATTCTTATTATTTTTTCCAACTATTTTTTACAGTAAAGAAAGTTGTGGTCAAGGAATTCTCGATATAGCTAAATGTTTGCTGGGCTACAAAATCTTCACTTTGCTAAATCCATGTGAAATGGTTATGTCACAGGATTGCTATACAAATGCCTCAGTCCTGCAATCTTCTTTTCTTCAAGATAGATTAGAAGTCAGGCTATCATCTGAACAATCATCATCACTTATTATGTTTGGAATACCAACATTTATTTATCTTTCCTATCCTTTGTAGGATTCTGAATCAAATTATGAAGTACTCAAGAATCTCCTAGAAATTTCTTTTCACTCCAGTAAATCAGACAATCAATACCCTTGTTTGATTTCATCCTAAATGTATCACAATACTACTGCAGTTTTTGTTTTTTGTTCTGAATTTTTGAAGCACAAATGGTTTTTCTTCCTGTCTTAGCATCAGTTTATCATCCTAACTTAGCTATAAAGCAAAAAGACACCATCTCCAAAGATAACATTCCTTTTTAAAACTGACTCCTCACCATTTTTCCTATTATTCTGCCAAGTTCAGATGATCTCATATCTTTTTTATTTGCTTCCACATTAAAGCACCTCATTGAATCCAAATTTTGGTTCTTTATATCAGTGGTTGCCAACTGGTGGGCCACGGCCCATTGGTGGTCCATGAGAAAATTTTGGTCATCCGCAGAGAAATGTCACTCCCAAAGCACCCAGCAAAGCAATTAATCCAAGCTGTGTGGGAACACAAGGCTGCACCACCCATATGGCCCACAGGAATACAAGATTTATGTCACTTGCATTGCAAACAACACAAGGTAGTGAGGGGAGGGGGGAAAGAGAATAGGGAGGGAACTTGCCCCATGTGCCTCGCCTGGCCACCAGGCTGCTTCTTTCCACTTCTTTCTTCTTGTGCTTTTGGCTGCATGCAAGAAAAGCAGCAAAAATTTCTTTCTCTCCCCCAAACTCCTCCAGAAATGAGTCTTTGGGACCCTGCAAGGCATCCTGCTCTGAGAGGTTGCAATGGCATGACAAGTCTCACAAAGACTCGTTTCTGGAGGAGTTTGGGGGAGAGAAAGAAAGACTTCTGCTGCTTCTGCTGCTTTCCTTGCATGAAGCCAAAAGTCTCTCTCTGTCTCTCCCCCTGAGAATGGAGGTGGAAATGGTATCCTGGGTTCCAAATAAAGAACAATCTATCGGTAGGAAAATGGGGTGGGGAATTTTCCTGCAGACTTTTTTGGGGATTTTCTCATGGTCTCTGGAGACAGAGATCCTGGGAAAATCCCCCAAAAAGTCTGCAGGAAAATCCCTCACCCCTTTTCCTACTGATAGTTCATTCTTTATTTGGGATCGCAGAATACCTCTCTCTCTCTCTCTCTCCCTCTGAGAATGGAGTTGAAAAGCAGATTAGGAATGTGGCTGCCTTGGAGGATGTGTGGGTGTGTGAAGGACCTCTGTGTGAGAGAGAGGGAGGGAGGGAGAGGGAGGGAGGAAGAGGGAGGTAGAGGGAGAGAGGGAGAGAGAAAGAGAGAGAGAGAACATCACAGAGGAGGAGCCTCTGTGGTGCAGTGGTTAGAGTGCAATACTGCAAGCTACTTCTGCAGCCAGCTGCCTACAATTTGGCAGTTCAAAACCCACCAGGCTCAAGGTTGATTCAGCCTTCCATCCTTCTGAGGTAGGTAAAATGAGGACCCAAATTGTTGGGGGCAATATCCTGACTTTGTAAACTGCTTAGAGAGGGATGTAAAGCACTATAAAGCAGTATATAAGTCTAAGTACTAATTGCTATGACAACCAGCCCTCCGAGGTGAGATCGATCAATATCTCTCTCTCTCCCACCAACGTCAGCAAGCCACCATCAGTCAAAAATCATTTTAGTGATCTGCAGGATTTAAAATATCAGTTTGGTGGTCCCTGAGGTCCAAAAGGTTGGCGACCCCTGCTCTATATTACAGGATGGATCCTATTAAATCCATACTTCATTTTGGTATCTTGAGGGTAGCAAATCATATATTTGCTTAGATTTGAATGCAATAATGATGCTGAAGCCAAGAATTTAGAAAGTTTGGAAACATAATCTTTAAGAAAGTGCAACCACTTAGACATCAGCACCTCGTTTGTATCCAGTTGTTTGAAATATGATTCTTTACAATGACTGACATCTCCATTTAGTCCTGTCATTACTGCTTCAAGTACTTATGTAACAGGACTTTCTTTATATATAACATCTATTGAATGTTTATGAATAATAATAGTTAAGGCCTTTATTTTTTGCAAATCATAATTAACATTAGTGTTTAATTTTAATAATGTTAATAGTTTTAATTTAACTATGTGTGACCAAAATGGAACTGATAATTGTTGAATTTACAGAAAAATGTTCATTAAAGTATTTGTTCAAAAACTTTTCCTTATTTTTAAACATCAAGAATCTGCGTATCATGATGCCAGCAATGATAATACTGCCAGGAACTGAACCACTGGCATTGGATTTATAATTAATTACTTTTTATGTAATTGTGAGTTTCTGATGCACTTCCTTGAAAGATACTCTTATTTTTAAAGTCTAACAATGGGTTGATGAGCACTTAGTCAGAAAAACAAATGGCCCAAATTTTAATAATTAATCAAAAGGCCATTTCATCTCATCAGAGTATCTATTTGCAAAAATTATATCCCTGAGAGTATTTTTGCTCTAAAATGCATTATGTATGTTAGCAGAATAGCCACTTCCTCTGCTTTTTCTTGTGGTATCGCTTAAGAAAAGACTGAAGGGAAAATAGATCTTTGTTTTAAAGTGTGAATAGTTTTCAATTTTGTTTCTTATGGTGGGATTAATAAAAGCCTTGGCTTTTTCTAGGAGTTAGAACCTTCCTAACAGTCCAGATTTATTGTAGATATCAGTCCAAGGTTTGTAACCATAGCAGCTGCTGTAATTGATTGTAGAATCAAATTTCCTCTAGATTTTCAATATAACTTTGATCAGATATCCTCTGAAGTGCTTCAAATTAGAAAATATTTTGCATTAGAGGCAAGGAATGGATGTGGCTTAAAACCTACTCATGAAGAGGCAATATTTTAAAATTCTCATATTAGTTTTGTAAACCTATGATAGTATTTAAAACACTTAATATATAATATAAACTGTTTAGAAAGCTAACATGTTGTCTTATTTTGACTTCAGATATATATTTTTTATTATTTCAACTAAATTGGAAATTTGGTTGCGTTAAAAATGTATATGTGCTTTTCAAAAATTAAATATTTCCAGACAAAACAGATGTTGATTTAGGTTACTTGTTCAGTAAAAGTGAACACAATTCCATTGCACCTTCCTCAATGACATTTTTCTGAACTATGGGGAAAAAATAAAACTCTGCATTTCTGAGAATTCTAGCTATTCAAATAATTAGCACAATAATTAATGATAGCTATAAAATTATTCAGAATATAAGAGTTTAAATCATGGGAAAATAATGAGAAAACATTATGTTCAAGCACTTAGTTCACAAAATTTCTTAGAACAATGTAAAAAAGAATGTTTTGTGACTTCCTGAATAAATTTAAGGTTTGAAAATGTCCACTACAGAATAACTATTAACTGTGAAGCTCTTAAATAAGGACTTTAGAAGTCCTTGTACAGATCAGGACAACTTTTAATTTGGGTCTTATTTAATGAAGAATTCAGTTTTGGTTTAACCATATAATATTTCACCATGACAGCTTTCATGGCATAGAATTTTATTTATGTTTTGCTTTATATCCAGTGTAAGTCTGTGCCTCCCCACTCCATAAAGAAAAGGGTCATGAAATAAAGTCACTATTTTACTGGAAATTCATTATCTAGTAGTCTTTGCTGTTTTTTCACAGTCAAGGGAGCAATATGTTTTCCCAACATGTGAAAACTGTATGGTTCAGGCTTTCTTTCCTCATACATTCCCCATTTTGCCACTAGGCTATCATTTTTTTCATTTCATTTTTTCATTGAGTTTTTTTCTAAGCATTGTCTACAATATATTGCCCTTCTTCAATGTCTTTCATCCTCTACCCTCCAGCACTCTAGAAGGGCTTCATTAATGTAAGCTTAAAACACTCATATTATCACTCCATTCCAAAGAGTTTACATATGAAGATGGGTTTTGGTGATGCTATATCATGACTGATTGATTCATTGATTCATTGATTGAGTGATTCATTCATTCATTCATTCATTCATTCTTTCATTCTATGGAGCATCATTTCCACAGATAGACAGAAGTAAAATACATATAAACAAATACAGAGGCAGAACAGGAATATAGAAATTAACTTTTTTTTGAAAGAGAATAAAAGGAGGTTTGTGCATTAAGTATCTTATCCATGTGAGATTTGACTTAGTGAGCTCAAGGGACATTCATAGCCAATTTTGAGGCACCTACAAACTTTTTATTTACAAAATAAACATAATGAATATCAGCATTAAAATAATATCCCAAGCATTGTTGTTCATATCCATTGTAAAGAATAGAAATAGATAGGCCTGGTATCTCAAAAGACTGTATGAAACCTGATTAGACAAATGCAGTCTCCTAGCCACTAAAAAGCAGTTAACTGCAACTAGGCTACCTAGTGGATACCAAAGGAGGGTAAATTTATAAACAACACAAAATGAGACATTTCATTATACATTAAAAGCTATTAATATATTTTTGTATCCCAGTGCAATTATCTAAAAATATTAATACCACATTACTAATTCATAGAGTACACAGAAATGAAGATTATTTTTAATATGTCCTACATCGTATTTTCTTTTTCTTGTTGCTATCATTGAACAGTGCTTGTCATTCCATTCACTGGTAAACTAATACAGTTGCAAAAATGAGGAGATGTTAAGATATGATAACAGCATGGTCTAATAGGACAATAGAATATACTGTTATTTTAACAAATTGCACAATATGTATGTAATCATAAATAATGTAAAAACCTGTTAAATATAAAACTTTAATTTTCTAGAATTTTGTTGTATAAAAATGTGTTGTTGAAGGTCAAGTTCAATGCATGCAACATCTTCAGGATGAGTAGGGTAGGTTTAGAGTTTGTACAGAAGCACAAATTTACCTAAATCCTTATAAATATTGTTCTAAATTCATTTGATTTATTATTCAAAACTCAAGAAAGCTCTATGGCTGATGACAAGAAAATTATTATCTTTGTAATTGCTTTGTGAAAACCACTAAAAGGATCATTTCATACCACAATGTATTTTGAAGTTAGCTTGTCATCAAAAAGAAAGATGTTTGACAGGAAATGTTTTCAAAAGATTTAGATTTTCAAACTCTGGGAAAACCATTTCCTTGAGTTTATATTTCATTGTCTAGCCATTATTTTCATTCATTGTGAAGAGGAAATCACAATAATCATAACTCTTTGTTAATATAGAAGCATTTTTTCAGAAAATAAATACATTATAATTTCAAAACTTCAAAAGAAAAAACAAGAAAGACCAGTTACTTCCTGAAAAATCACCTCTGGGACAACCATGATCTGAATGATTGAGAATCTCTACAGACTATTTTCTAAAAGTTAGAAACAGCCTTTAATATTTTATACAAAACAGTGCTGGATCTTCTAAAAACATGAAATTCATGTTCATTATGAAAAGTTGACATACACTATATTAAAGAAAAGATGCAATCAATTAAGCTACATCAATGTAAATATATAAATTCCTGCAGACAAGATATACTATCTAAATCTAAAGATTAACAAAATACAATTGCTAGGTTCACTGAACAAATTGGTCATATTATGACTTAAAATGACTTGGTTCACACAACATGGTTTGGATTTGCATATCAAAGGAAATTTAACTTCAAGCCCATTTTAATTTTGTTAACAGGCTGGGAAATTCAGAGTTTAAGTGTAATACTACATGGATCAAGTGAACTGCTATTGATTATCTCTAATTTGCATACATGATGTTTCCATATGGTTCCTTAAACTTTATTTATTTTTACATTTACTCATCTCTTTTTTTAATTACATTCTCTCAAGAATAGTGGATGCTAGATTCTTAAAGCTTCTGCTTGCATGTATGTCTCTCAACTTTTTGCATCTGCCTAGGTAGAATTTGGTAGAGTTTAAAACTTTGAAACCTTAAGTTTATCTATGATTCCTAGAATGGCTTGTTTGTACATTTGGTAATTGTAAAACATCCAAGCCTTTTGGATGAAAAAGTCCTTTGTTTCAATAACACAGTACAAGTACCTAACTGAAAAATAACAATATTTTTCTTCTCTCAGGCAGAGAGAGCTTCTGGAATAAATTAGTTTGGTTCCGAAAAGCTGAAATTGTTATTTACCAAGCAATGGTTCTTCCCCCGCACTCCCTTGCCCCACACCACTACGCCCCTGCCACCTATTCTTAGCTACAAAGACCATGAAAGTAATTTGTGGCCTTTTACATCTTTAATGCAGGACAGAGAAGACAGATGAGTTCAGTGAGGGTCAGTACCTTACGGGCAAGTTGTTAATTAGGAATCCACACAGCTGAATACAGGATGAACATTCTGGCAAAGATCATGATGAATGGGGGAGAATAGCAGGAAGAATCCTAATTTTGCAAACCTGATATTGCCTGGGCAAAAAGCATTGGCATCAGGTGGTGTAGTAAACAACTCTTCCTCCAAAGATCCATTGAAAATAGGTAATTCCTTATTACTGTCTTAATACATTTGCCTAGCCTTTTCTCTCTTTTTTGACATTTTCCCAACATCTACATTCAAAGATAGATCCATTTAAGCTTCATCTAATGATGGAGTGATGTAAAGGATTTCTTCTGAGTGAGATGGGTCTAATTACTGTACTTAGTACAGTTTTAAAAAACCTCAAAATAAACTTGATGACTTAAGGATTATGATACACAACCTTTCACATGAAAGGGTTGTGTAGAAATACAGCACATGACCCAATTACAGAATAATCTGATCTGTGCTTTCCTTGTAATATGCTGAAATGAAAAAGAGTTAGAATAATCCAAAGGGGGTTGGGAGGAGTTCAGGTTTTATTAAAAAATGTCTGACAAGACAGAATGATAATTTCACCCACTCTGCCAAAACATTTCAATCTTATCTAGCATTGTCTCTTAATGCAATATACCTTAAATCAGTCTTTCAAGAATCTGACCCTTAAGTCAAAAATATTTCTCAATCCAAGCTAGCATTTTAAAATGTTCATGCTGTAGTTCAGTTCCACTTTAAAGGTCATTCCTTTTTCTGAATCTGTCACCTGAATTATCCAAATAATGCCTGGTTATTAAAATATGGGTTTAGTTGGATGATCTTCATTTATGCAATTTCCTTCCTCCAAGATCCAAGAATGATTAAATGCGATGATTCTCTAAAATCATTAGAATAATATTCTATTGCCCAAAACATTTAAACAGGGAAGGTGTATACTAGCAGTAGTAGGGTTAATTTTTTTATTTCATAATTTTTATTTGCTTTCAGTTGTTCAAAATGAATAAAATATTCAACTTGAAAATATGATAAATTTTATTAGAAAGGATCCAAATCCAAGAAAATTTCATTTACATGCAGAACAGTAAATGTTGGCCATAAACTATTAGTGTCATTGGATACTCTTTTCAGAATTGTACAGAATAATACAGCAACTGAAGTAAAGAATATGTTAAAAATACCAAAAAAATATGTGATGGTACATGGACTAGATCTGAGCCACAGAACAAGATGCTATTGAAGTCTAATATTGTCAGTGTCCAGCATGTGATTAAAAAAAAAGCCAGGATGGAGGCCATGATGGTGAAATGAAGCTTTGCTCATTTTTAATTTGCAATTGAAGTGCTGCTTAAAAAGAAACATCTTTGATTGCGTATCTTGACCTTTCTTACCGTACTCTGCTATAGACTTTGCTATAGACTTCAGCAACATTTAAACCAATTCTCTGTCCTGAAATAAATGCCTGGTATAATCCTATACTGACAAATATCTATGCTTCGGGCAAAGGAAGATATAATCACTAGGCCAGTGGAAAATGTTCCCCGTGCATAATCATGATAAAGGCTTAAAATCGTAAATTTTAATGATGTTGTTGTAAATTTCAACTTTTACAAGTTGAATTGATTTGGTATGACATTAATAATACTAAACTTGGAATCTGTAAGAGTCAAGATGATTCTATGGAAACCTAAGAAACAATAATTCTATAGAAACCTAAGGAACAGAAGAAAATTGCATTTATCAGAGAAAAGTAACGTTCAGTAAAATATGCATTTGTTGTTATCTAACTGAAAATCATTGCTTTTCACAAAGAAAAAAATATTTCTCCTTCTTGTAAAAGTGATAAATGAATGTTTCTGTTTTTTAATAAATATTTTATTGTGCAATTTCAGACATGGACAAAAGATGCCACAATTAGAGGCATAACAGAATAACAGAGTTGGAAGAGATCTTGGAAGTTGTTATAAAAATAATACATATTATAAACAAAATTAGTAAAATAAAGGATTGATTACAAATTTGCCTCATTCTCTTCACAATAGTTAAGTATCAAGGTTCCAATGCAACATATACCCAAGAATGAGACTGTAGTTTATTTCAATACTGATTTTTATTCACCAACAACTCATCTATCAGATCAAACACGTAGATTAAAAAAATTGAAAAGCAAATATACCCATAAAAATCCAGTAACCTTAAAGTTCTACAGGACCTTTAAAAGAGTGTGCTATAAATAAAACCATAGAATTGGAAGGAGCCACGACCATAACATCTGCTAATATGAAAACATCATGTAACACACAATGATTCAGAATCAGAATGGATACACTTATTTTCCAAACACCTCATTACTTCCTCTTCTTGTTTTTCAAGTTGAATCCATATTTTCTGTAAGCATTGATTTCTGTTAGAGAAATCTTGCCCTGCTCAGCAATTTCCTCCCACTCTCTAATCAAAAACCAATTTGTTATTTAAATGCCTTGGCCCTGTTCTAGCATTCAAGGATCACCATTACACGTCCATCCAAATGTCAGTTTTGTTGGCATTAATTACCTGTGTGTAAAAAAATCCAGGAAATACCAACATCTTTATATAGAAATTTGTACGAAGTGCTGCACACAAAGAACATACACACAACCACTCTATTGTCATTTAGCAAAATGAAGATGTTCCCTTTTTGCACTGGCACTTGTCTTGAGAATGACATTCTCTCCTTTGTGTTTAAGAAGTGTCAAAACAAATGGAAATATAGATAAAATGTTAATGTTATGTATACTTTCCAAACCTGTTCTATTCATCAAAGGAAGGCCTGCTGAAAATTCCTTCCCCCCATGGAGTGGGCTGCTGGTGTTCACAGGAGTTTGGGAGAGCCCCTAGCTAAGATTCTGTGGACTTCGGAGAACCCCCAAATCCCATTCCTGGCTGGCCCCACCCATCCCATCCTGCCCCTCCAAGGAGTCCCCACGTGGTCCACTTTGGATGCAGGTAAGTGAAGGGTGCACAAGGAGGCTTGGGGAGGGAGAAAAACAAGCCTCTGGGAGTTCAGGAAGGGCAGAAACGGGCACATTTCCAGCTTCCAAAGAGCCCCTGGAGGCCATTTTCACCCTCCCAGAGGCTCGACAAAAGCCTCTGGAGCCTGGAAAGAGCAACGCCCCTCCTGCCATGGTACAGGAGGCTGATTAGGCCATGCCCACCGTGGCCATGTCCACCCAGCAACCGGGCTCCAAGAGAACCCTTTGCTAAAAATTTTGAAGCCCACCCTGGTCAAAAGAGGGGTGACTCTGATGGTGGGTGTCCTCTGAAATAATTCCCACGCTATGGCACATTCTTTCCAGCTGAACCTACAAACCTATTTTTCTGACCCAACTGGGTTCCCAAAGAGCAAACACAGACAAAGGCATCAGCCTCCACCTTTTAAGGTTTAATAACAAATTCTGTTCCTTTACAGATAAAAGGCTGCTTTCCACTAATTAGCTCTGACAAAAAAGAGCCTTGCCAAGTTGTTTGTCAAGGTTGCCAAAAACCCAGACATAAGAACTAATTTACATGATTCTCCAAACACGAACTAAGATGTCCACAAGTTGAGCTTCAGAGCTTCTTTACTGTCTGCAAAGAACGCTTTTTCAAACCTGGCTTTTATCCTCTTGAGGGAGGGGCCATTACTTGCAGCCTTACTCCTGAGTCACCTGTGCTGCTGTAATTGTTCTTTCCTCCAAGTAATCCTTCATGCACGTGCACTTGGCACAGGCTCCTCGGGAACCTTCTCATCACTGCTGCCAGCCCCCACAATCTCTGAAGGCAGCAGTCCACTCCCTGATGGTCCTGGCCCCTCACCAGATCGCTCTCCTCAGCTATCTGCACCTGCTGCCGGCTAACCACAACACCTATCTTGCCAATGAGTGAAAGTTAATTAATGTCAACTTAACTTTGTTTCTACTGTGAACACGTGTGTGGGGTTTTATTCTTGCTTTTCTTTGGATTTTGTTATTATTATGGTCTTGTTATTGTAGTATGGTCTTGTTATTGTGACTGTTTTGTTTATGTTATATGTTAGTCAGAGTCTTTTGGGATTATAGGAGGAAAGATATACTATAAAATAAAAAAATATTAAGTTAAATGTTGGCTTGCGATAACTGCCCTAATATTGGCCACTGTAATGGACATCCCTATGGTCTTCTTAAATTTTCTATTGTGTAATCCAAATATTAAATGGTTTAATATTACGTCCCTTCATACACATGCATGAGCTCTTTCTGACAGATTAAAGCAACTTCCTTTCTATCAAAAAATACATTCTGCTGCTAAACTTTTTCAATTTAAAGATAACACTGAAAAATAGAAATTGGGCCATTTGCTTTGTTTTCTGAATACCAATACTTTATTTTTAAAATATTTAAGTTTTTTTTTTAAATAGCTTTAAAACTGGTTTGTAGGAGAAGCTATTAATCCCATGGGAAACAGCACCAGCACAATTTCTTTCCTATAGATATCTATGCAAATTATATTCCTCTCCTTGCAGGTAATACCATATCTAGGTAGGAAATAATAGATATTCTATGATAAGATTTTGGTATCAGATGTGATATTTAATTTCTGAAAAAAGCAATTGATCTGCAAGGGTCAAATTTCTTGAATCCTACTTGATCTTACTAGATATTCATCCCTCGGCTGTCTTTTCAAGGTAAAATGCCAATAATCTCAGAATATGCATAATATAATATTGCTGCCTTTCTGTGGAATGAAAGATCTGACATTTTCCCTTTTTTATATTTATAGGTAAGCTGTATTGATTGTAAAACTAGTGAAATATTTCTGGAGTTGCATTAAAACAGGAAGACTGAATACAGAGCTTTTGCAAACTAGAGATAATATGAGTTATTCTAGCTCATGGCGATGTCCATATCCATTTGAGAAACATTCAGTAATTAGAATATTTATTTTGGTTAAAAAAAATTTAAAAAATGAAAGTTATAATTGAGACTAAATAATACCCAGAATAAGCCAACAAAAGGTTGGATCCAGGCTAAATTATACTTATATTTAAATTTAACTTAAGTATACTCAATGAAATTAATGAGATTTAAAATCTCCTAACAAGCATTCAAATTATATTAACAATTTAATTTGATTAAGAAGAGATCTAGATTAAGTCTAGGCATAATTTATAAATATTGATATAAAGTTGATACCTTTATCCAGCTTCAAAACTAATATAATTAAATGTTTGTTAGAAAACTGAGGTTATTGTGCAGACTGCTCACTGCTTTGCTCCCAACAGTGTTTTATCATATGCTCTACAGATCATCTACAAAGATAAATGCTGGAATAATTCCTGTTTTGAATATTCTCTTTTTTCTAGATGAAAAGGACCAGTTAGGTATACTTAACTCTCAAAATTATGAAGTTAGCAGTGATAGCTGCATTTGAAAGAATTTCCTATTAGATTATATTAAATTATTTCATGAATAAATAAATAGGCTCATATGGCAGCCATTACCACTTTCTTGCTTTCCCTGTGGATGTCTTCCATTTAAGAGACAGACTCAAAAATATCACCATATATTCCAGGATATAACTAAGAATGGATGAATAGCCCTTGGCAAGGAACATTGCAATACTCTTCTGAACCTGGGAAGAATCTATTGGAACCCTTTTTGTGTGTGAAGACCAACTCAAGATATCGGTTCCAAATGTAATCATTGTTCAGAAGACAAATGATAATTACTACAATGTAAAAATTGCACAGAGATACCTGTGTACAAGAAACAGGAAATACTCATTTAAAAAATACCTACAGATTTAAAACTGTGCACTAGAATTATAGACATAATTTAAAGTATATGTGGAAACCTGCAGAGGAAAGGAGGCCTCTAAATCAGAGGTCTCCAACCAATGGTGGGATTCAAATAATTTAGCAACCGGTTCTCTGCCCTAATGATTTCTTCCAACAGCCAGTTCACCAAACTGCTGCAAACTGCTGCAAACTGGCTGAATCCCACTACTTGTCTTCAACCTTGGCAACTTTAAGACTTGTGGACTTCAACTCCCAAAATTCTTCAGCCAGCAAAGCTGGGAGTTGAAGTCCACAAATCTTAAAGTTGTCAAAGTTGGAGACCCCTGCACCAAAGTTCTCATCAATTTGGGAAAGAGAGTCTTTGTTTTTTCCCTAGGCACTCAAAGAAAGTGCAGTTTCTACTTCAAGCGCTGTTACCAGCCCCCTGGAATATACTATCCATCAATACAGCCAGATTTTGAGACCATTTCCTCCAGGATTGAGTACAGATACTTCTCGACTTATAACCATTCATGGAGTGACCATCCCAAGTTACAATAGCACTGAAAAGTGACTTATGACTGTTTTTCCACACTCAACAACTTGCAGCAGCTTCTCCATTGTCATGTGATCAAAATTTGGACGTTTGCAACTTCTCATATCTATTTTGCTTTGAATTGGGGACCCCGACAATAGTCAAAATCCCACATTTGTGCAGTCCAGCTGTAAAATGTAATGTGAAAACTTATCATGATTCATTTCAACCATTTTAAATATGGAAATAGCTTTTAGAATTGGAGAGCACGATAAAATAATCCAAGGTTACCACTAGCAGCTGATGCACGCTGTGATAAAAATTATTTTTTTGGCATCCTGATGATCTACAGATAGGAGTTTTTTATTCGTATTTTCATTTTACTTGTCGCAATAACAGGGTTCTATTATTCCCCTTTTGAACAGAATGCTAAATGCCTGTGTTTCCCTATACTAAAAGGAGCAATTCTACTAAACAGCTGCATTGAGATGCCTTTACTATTGATTAGGCATGAGATATTGCTTTAGTGTCGTGGTGCACATTTTTGCTGCAATAATTAGAGTCAGACAATAGGATCAAACAGCTGTGTCTTCAATGAAATAATCTGCTTCCTTTTGTCAGCAAAATTGTTGCAGTTATCTCATTTATTTCCAGACTGTGGAAACAACATCCGGATATAAAAGGTAATAAATGCCTACGAAATGTTTTCCATTTGCATCAGTATTTCATAAGCAACTATGTCTAGAGCCCAGAAAGTTTGAAACGATCATTTTGACCACAAGATGGCATCTGGAAACTAAGCTACTGACTAGAAAGTACTTTTAAAGAAGCCTTTTAAGTAAGGCTATATGTTTTTGCCTGAGTCACGATAACCTAAGAATATCTAAATTCTAGTGGAATTTCATTTCTTTGGACTGATTATTATTACATATACTTAAATACCTCATATATTGTTCCAGAGAAAAGTTAATTAAAAGCATTATCATCCATATCACACAGATAATGCTAAACAACTTCCCCCTTCACTATCCACCTTTATTGGGGATGCTCAGGAGAACTATATATTAACAGGAGAGAGGGTGTTGCACATTCTCCTGGCCTGATATAAAGGAATTAACTGTTAAAGTGGGATAAAAGTCAGTAATGAAGGGTCTTTGGTGCTCTCTAAGTTTTCTTGTTTTCTTGCAGACATTTCATTATCCTTAACTAGATAACATCATCAGGACTAGGCGATTTCTAACACATCGTTAGCACTGATGATGTTACCTAGTTTGGGTAATGAAACATCTGCAAGAAAAAAAGCATACTCAGAGATCACCAAAGACCACTCATTTCAACCCTGAATTACAAATATTCTCCTTTAAAAGTCAGTAAGCTAGAGGAAGAAAGACTGTAGTTAGTTTAAATGCCTCATTAGCAATGGTCTTCTGCTTTCTCTGGAATTACTACTAGCAAAAAGGTTTGTCCCTACATTGTTGCCCCACTTCTAGCTATGATACTGCAATAAAGCAGTGGAATATTTTAGAAGTCATGATAGCAGAGAGCTCTGGAAATTACTCATTGCCATAATTAGCCCACATACTTTCCTGTGAATCATAGGTAGATAGAAATAGTCCTCAACAGTTATGAAAGTATGATTCCCATCATCCCTCTGAATGTGGGTGATGAGAATTTCAGTTCAGCAATAACTGGAAGATTTTATGTTCACCAATCCTAATTTCAGCAGGCAGCAGATTGTTAAACAACAATTTGTGTTACACAAATAGTTTTATCAAGGGGCATCTTGGTAGGGAGGGGTGGGATGTCAAAACATACAAAGCTGGTAGGCATCATGTTGCAATTGCCATCTTGCAGATTTTCACTCACATACATACCAGGGATACTTCTAGTCTTACCATTACTCTGAGAAGCTATGATGCAGTGGTGGAATTCAAATTTTTTTACTACCAGTTCTGTGGGCGTGGTTTATTTGGTGGGTGTGACTTGGTGGTCATGTGACTGGGTGGGCGTGGCTTGGTGGTCATGTGGCTTGGTGGGCATGGCTAACCCACCATCACTCATGTCAAGGGGCGTTTCGCCCAGTTCCTTCCTTCCCAGCCACTCCTTGTTACCCTCAGCGTCAATGTATCTATTGTTCTGTTAAAAAAAAATCACCTTTTTTTGACTTTATTATTTGCATCCACATATTATAGATGTATTTTTATGGACCACTGAAAGGAGGAAATGGCTCACATGTTTTGTCCAAGAGTGTGATAGGCAGATCACAAAACAGGTTTTGAGGGGTTGCAACAAAGAATGGGGGGGGGGGGGGCAATGTATTTTCCAAAGCAGCAGAAGGCAAAACAAGAAGCAATGGATCGAAACTGAACAAAGAAGAAGCAACCTAAAACTAAGGAGAAATTTCCTGATAGTGAGAACAATTAACCAGTGGAACTGCTTGTCTCCAGAAGTTGTGGACACTCCAACACTGGAGGTTTTCAAGAAGAGACACGACAAACATTTCTCTGAAATGGTATAGGGCAGGCAACCTTGGCAACTTTAAGATTTGTAGACTTCAACTCCCAAAATTCTGGGGGGAATTCTGGAGTTGAAGTCCAGAAGTCTTAAAGATGCTAAGGTTGGAGATCCCTGGTATAGGTCCCTCCAAAGATTATTCTGACACCTTTGCCTGGCCCTCCACTCAGACTTGGCATCCTCAGTTTTCCTGCCTGAGCAGAAGGTTTGGACTAGAAGATTTTTCTCTCTCATTCCCTCTTTTTCTCTTTCCCTCTTTTTCCCCCTCTCTCTCAAAGCCAAGTGCTGTTCCCTATCTTCCCCTTCTCTCCCCCACTCTGTGTGTGTGTGTGTATGTGTGTCTCCCTCAAAGCCACGGCTGAGCAAGCGCTCTTCCTTATCTTCCCCTTCTCTCCCCCACTCTGTGTGTGTGTGTGTGTGTGTGTGTGTGTGTGTGTGTGTGTGTGTCTCCCCCACAAAGCCGTGGCTGGGCTTTCCTTTTTCTTTTTGGAATCAAGACTGGCTGAACAAGGATCGCCAGCCACGCTGGAAGCATCCCTTCGGCTGACCCATCTCCTTCTCCTTCTCTTCCTCGGGTGTGTGTGCACACCATCCTCCCGGCCCTGTAACAGCTGCCAGTTGCGAGAGGAGGGGGAGGGGGAGATCGGTCGACCGAAGACACGCTTCCAGCTCAGCTGGCGATCCTTGTTCAGCCAGTCTGGATTCCAAAAAGAAGAAATGAAAATAGCAAGGAGCACCAAGGAAAGCCCAGCCGCAGCTTTGAGGGAGAGAGACAGACACACAGAGAGAGAGAGAGAGTAGGGGGGAGAGAGGGGAAGATAGGGATCCAGCCGCTTCGCTATCCCCTGCCGTCACCCTTATCTTCTCAGGCCAGGCGAGGGAGGGGAGGGTGAGGGGCAAGAGGACCAGCCACTGCAGGCATATCGAGACAAAGGAGAAGCCCTGAGACATCCGCCCGCCCACCTGCTGGCTGGCTGAGCCAGGCTGGGCTAGAAGAGGCGTGTCAGCCAGTAGAAGGCAGAAAATGTGCTCCGGGAGGGCAGGCAGATGTCCCGGGACTTTTGCACATGCATACTGCATGTGTAGCAGCTGCACACGCAGTGCATATGTGCAGCAAACCTGGGACATCCACCTGAGTTGTGCCATGGCACCACATGGTTGGGAAAGCCAGGAGACTGAACAGGACAAGCGGGAGACCGGGCGATGCGGTTCGGGGGCGTGGCAGCCAGGGGTCGCTACCAGTTCTGCGACCCACGGCAAATCACCACTACCGGTTCTCACGAATAGGCGAGAACCGGTTGAATAGCACCTCTGCTATGATGTTAAATATGTACATTTTTTTTTCTTTTAACAGCTGGGGGTATCATTTTCTGATTGTATCTCCACAGGCCTGAACACAGGCCTGAACAATCATTTAAAAATCACCTCTACTTCACACTGCTAAAAAAAAAAAGGAACAGATTTGTTTGCTGATTAATGCGTATATATGCACGCTAATTTGATTTTTGTCCCTCTTCCTCTACTGATCCCAATTTGTAACTAATATTTTTAAGTACACCCATACCCGCACACACAAGTACACCTACATCTGCAGATACTTCCTTTATTGGTAAATTGGTCTTTGAGGAAACCACCTGTATTTTTTTGTCTAAAAGTTGAACAAAATGTGTAAGTTTATCAGCAATTTGTAATGCTTTTTTTAAAAGATGCAAAACTATTACTGAGTTGTTTGTCTAAGTTTTAATCGAGGGATCTGTTCTTTCTATAAGTTCAGTTGCTTGCCTGGTCTTCCTGTGATCAAATAAAAAAGGAGAAGCATAGTATTTCAACCCCTGACAATCTCCAGTTAAACCTGATAAAAACCTTGTTTGAAAGGCATAACCGCTGCAGAACTAAAGTAGAGCAATTAGTAGTCTGATTTAGGGCACATTAGGGCTGAAATCAAGGGTTTGACTACCTAGTCAAACTGGTTCTATAGAACCGGTTGTTGCAATTCTATGCAGTTCGGAAAACCGACAAATCTTGCCATTGGCTGGCCCACCCCTCCCCTCCCTGCCCAGTCACTCCTTACTTTGCATGTACGCCATCCAACTTGCCTGATTTGTGCCTTCACCTAATTTTGGATAAGTTGCTATTTTTCCTTTTTTTTCCCCCTGATGATCAGCTGTTCAGACTATCAGCTGTGCCACATGATTTAAATTAACTAGAAAGCAGGAAATCATCTGATTTCTTGCTTTCTACTTAACCTAAATCACTGTGGTACTGCTTTGCCTTCACCCAGGAGGCTTCCCTTAAGCCCAGTCAGTGGTGGTATTCACGGGGTTGAGAGAAGTGGCCTTGAGAGTAGAGCTGAACCTTCTTTAGAACTGAAGTTTCTATTTTTCAGTGCAGACTCAGGCAGTAGATTGCAGAAAGTTAGATCTGTGAGTGAATCTGTGATTCTACAAGCAACTCAATCTGCCTGTCTGCTTTGCCTGATTTTGGGTAAAAGTTGCTCTTTTTTTATAAAAAAATCAGTATTGATATAAATATTTACAATATTCACATACAAGCCACACCCAGCCAGTCATGTGACCACCAAGCCACGTCCAGTCAGCAAGCCATGCCCACCAAGCCGCACCCACAAATTAGGCCATGCCCACAGAACCGGTTGTTAAGAAATTTGAATCCCACCCCTGGCTGAAATCCATTTCTGAATCTGCCTGATGATACGACATCCCATTGTTGATGAAATAGGATTATAAGGCTGGAATAGGAACATGAACTAGGATTATAAAACGTGAAAGATGGCTTAGGGAGAATGGTTACAGAGGGTGGTTGGGTTGGGGGAATGTAAACTTTTTTTCTGATGGTAAATCAGCACTCTTATTGAGTGACAAGGGGCTATTTCCCCGGCTTCAATCATTGCAAACAAAAGGACATACATTCAATTTCATAGGTACTACAGTTGTTGGCCAAGCAGGTACAAAAATAGCCAGGGAAATAATTGAAGCCTGGGAAGTGGGCCTCCTGTCAGTCAACAGGAGTGCTGATTTACCACAAGCTTATCAGGTACTTAGGAGCAGGAGGATTAGCAGCAGAAGGAAACAACAGCCAACAACTTAATAACTAGCCATCAGCATCCCAATCAATAATTAAAAAGCCACACACATCCAGGCACCACATACGTAAGTACTACACATAAGCATACATTCTGTGAGAGAAAAGTTCCCTGAAGATGGGCTTCAGCAGAAGCCACAAAGCTTGGAAAACTACACCTCTGGTTCCAATGGCCAATCTAGATTGGATTCTGCAACAGTAAAGTTCATTGCAGAAATCACAGGACTATTCTAGACACAGACACTCAAGCAGTATTCTAGTAAACATTTGATAATAAAATAAAATCAGCCCTGCCAAAGAGAAATGATGAGACTTAGGTAGACAAAAAAAGAGAAATGAAGTGAGACTTTGGTGGTCTCATCATTTCTCTTTGGCAAGGATGATTTTATATTATTATCAAATGTTTACTAGAATGCTGCTTGAGATAATTGTTATCTGGACAGTCATTGCCTTCCAGACAATGTATGATTCATATTATCTTTTAGTTTTTGTAAAAGATCCACATTCTTTCGCTAGTGCCAATACATCAGGTTTAATGATGAATCCAAAGAACTGACGAATGAGAACCATGTACTATATGGGAGGGGGGAGGATTTGTATATCATAACAAATGTGAATGCTTAGCATATTCAAGCATTGCAGCTTATGATTGTTTTACATTAGTAAAACAACCCCACCCATCAGTGGTGGGATTCAAATATTGTTGCCACCGGTTCGGTGGGCGTGGCTTGGTGGGCGCGCTTTGCCTGTGTGCATACACTTTGCCTGTGCGCGTGCGCCAAATGCTCACTTTGCGCAGGTGCAGAGGCGTTCTAACTCACATCCTGCAAGCCTGCACAATCCTGGTCACTTCAGCAGCTGCTGCGCAGCACTATTCTGTGTTGTGCAAAGCTACTGTACTTCAAATTCAGCAGATCAAAGTGAGTATGGGAGCCTGGGCGGGCAGGTGGGCCCAACAGCAGAGGGGCGGAGAGAACCAGTTCAGTCTCTGCTGCTCATCGCTCCTACTGGCTCACCAGAACTGGGCCAGACCAGTCGAATACCACCACTGCCCCCATTTAGTACATGGTTCTCATTCATCAGTTCTTTGGATTCATCATTACACTTGATGTATTGGCACTACGGAAAGAATAAGTATCTTTTACAAAAACTAAAACATAATATGAATCATGCATTGTAAAACATATATGTCAAATACCTGCACAAAGTCCCTGCTTTAAATTCATCTTTAAAGTAGTCCTTGACTTACAGCAAGTTGTTTAATAACCTTTCAAACTTACCATGGCATCATAACCTCCTTGTTTGCTTTACAACCTATAAAATACTTTTAGTGCCATAAAAGGTCTCTCACACACACCTGCAATTCCATGACCTCTGTGATCATATTAAGAGCAACTGCATTATCTTCGCTGATGATGTAAAGCTGTTCAACACCACAGACAATACTGCTACCCTTCAAAAAGACCTTGACTATGTATCAGAATGGTCAAACAAATGGCAACTTCAAATCTCAACAAATAAATGCTCTGTCCTACATATTGGCAAAAAAAAATCAGAAAATAAAATACAGACTAGGATCTTGTTGATGATCCAAACTCTGTCAAGGATTTTGGAGTACTCATCTCAAATGACCTAAGTGCTAGAGGCCACTGTAACTACATAGCCAAAAAGGCATTAAGAGTTGTTAATCTAATCTTATGTAGCTTTTTCTCTGGTAATATCACATTACTAACTAGAGCATACAAAACATTTGCTAGACCAATACTCGAATACAGCTCATCAGTCTGGAACCCACATTACGTATCTGATATTAATACAATTGAGAAAGTCCAGAAATATTTTACAAGAAGAGTTCTTCACTCGTCTACTCGTTGCAGAATACCTTATGCCACCAGACTCGAAATTCTAGACCTTGAAAATCTAGAACTACGCCGCCTTCAGTCCGATCTAAGTATAGTATATAAAATCATATATTGCAATGTCCTAGCTGTCAATGAATATTTCAGCTTCAACCATAACAACACGAGAGCAAATAATAGATACAAACTCAAGGTTAATCGCACCAAACTTGATTGCAGGAAATACGACTTCAGCAACAGAGTGGTCAATGTCTGGAATACTTTACCTGACTCTGTGGTTTCTTCCCCAAACCCCAAAAACTTTAACCTTAAACTGTCTACTATTGACCTCACCCCTTTCCTAAGAGGTCTGTAGGGGGCGTGCAAAAGCGCACCAACGTGCCTACCGTTCCTGTCCTATTGTTTGTTTTATATTGTATTTTTCTTATATGTATCCATGTATTCATAACTATGTGTTACTTATACCTATTATCTTGTAAGCAATTGATAAATAAATAAATAAATAAATTGTATGATCCTAGACATCATTGCTTTAAAGAACTGCAGGCAAAAAATGTATTCATAACTATGTGTTACTTATACCTATTATCTTGTAAGCAATTGATAAATAAATAAATAAATTGTATGATCCTAGACATCATTGCTTTAAAGAACTGCAGGCAAAACATCTTTATGAACTAAATTCAAGCAGCCTACAACATCACATTTTTAAAAGCAGTTATACTTCTTATAGCCTTAAATAAGTATCTAATAGCCTAATAAATTTGGACAAAATACTATATATAGGAGAAAATTGTTTATTATGACCTAGAATATAGTGGGTTTCAGAAAGGAAAAATATTAAAACAACTTTGTTAAGATTTTAAAGCAATGGCTTAGTGCAATCCATAAAGCAATTCAGCATCTAAATAAATAGATTTGGACTAGGACTCAGACAAAGAATAGAATGGAATGGGAATGGGAATAGAATAGAATATACTTTATTGACCAAGTGTGATTGGACACACAAGGAATTTGCCTCCAGTGCAGTGGTGGTATTCAGCAGGTTCTGACCAGTTTTGGTGAACTGGTAGCGGAAATTTTGAGTTGTTTGGAATACCACCTCTGACTGGCCCCACCCCAATCTCTTCTCTGCCTCTTGAGTCCCAGCTGATTAGCTGGGTCTTCTTTTGTTGCCCTGCACAGGAGAATGGAGCTGGAAAGCAGGTTATTAGGATGGGAAGGGAGGATTTTGCAGTAATCTCCCCCCTGGAGTGGGGAGGGAATGGAGTTTTTTCAGTATTCTTCCTCTGTCACACCCACCAAGCCACACCCACCGAGCCACACCCATAGAACTGGTAGTAAAAATATTTGAATCCCACCACTGGTCCAGTGCATAAGCTCTTGGTGTACATAGAAACAACAAAGTGATAAGTCACTTTATTTTCATGAGAACTAGGACGAGTCAATCTGAAATGCTCTCTCAAATTGGCTGCATAAAGAACTCTGACAAATTGAAAGGCAAAAAAGACAAGTATAAAAAGTGGAAAGAGGGGCAAATAACTAAGGCATAATATCAGCAAATAGCCCAGCCTGTAAAGATGAAGTGAGGCAGTGGTGGGATTCAAAATGTACCGTTGGGAGAAACCTAAGTATTTGTTTCTATACAAATAAAACACCTTGTGAATAACTCACAAGAAATTATTATTGTGCTGCCCCAGCCAGTCTATGGGAATTGGATAGTTACTTAGGATATCGTTAACTACATTTACAATGATGCATTCCTTAAGAGGACAGCTCACAATTCCTAAGTAACTATCCAATTCCCATAGACTGGCTGGGACAGCACAATTATTATTATTATTATTATTATTATTGTTGTTGTTGTTGTTGTTGTTATCAGCAGCAGTAGTAACAGTTCTGTATAAAGGCAGATTGTTCTTTCCTGAGAAATAGAGCAGGCAGAAAAAGATTGTGAGGTCCAGCCCATTAGATATTGCTGGTGTCTATGAATATGCCTCTGTGTGGCAAATCACTGAACTGCAGGTGGCAGCTTTCATCCCAAACCTTCTAGAACAGGGGTGAGGAACTATGGCCTTTTTATGACTTGTGGACTCAATTCCTAGAATTCCCAAGCCAGCTGGGAGTTGAAGTCCACAAGTCATAAAAGGGTCATAGTTTCCACCTCTGCTCTAGATTAGAATATAATTATTAAATATTATGGGTGTATAATATTACATTATATTACAGATGATTACATGCTGTTCCTTCTTTTATTCTGACCATCATAAAGTAATCAGATTAAGGCTTACAGCTCCTAAGAAACTGTAATGTTTACAAGCAAGAGAAAAGTGCTCAAAACCAATATATTTACTTTTGACTAATTTATTATAAGTTTATATTGAATTAAAAACACATAGCATTTAACTTTGGCCAATCTACTTTTTGGAAATAGAGCACACCAGTTAGCACACCACCCAGGTGGTAAATCAGCCCTTAGTGTCTCAAAGTTGTACACACCTTGTACTGCCTTCCACAGAGGTAGACTTAATAGCTCTGTAAATGCAGATAGATAACTCAACAAAGCTTCCATAACAAAGTTCATTTATTGGTACATCAGGTATCCTCGTAACTCACATTTGTGACGAAATTCCTCTTTCAATGACCAATCCTTTGTATATCTGCCTTGCACGTGGAAAATAGTTATCTCCTAACCCATCTTGTATCAATAGAAGAAAACGATGTTATCAGTAATGAGTGCAGGTAAGAATGGAGGGCAACCTCCTTCAACCCCTTGAGGGTCAATTTAGTGGCCAATCAGGATTACAGATGTGGCCACGTGATATGAACTACGTTTCCCAGGATACCCTTACCTACATTTCCTATGATGCATTCCCTTAAGGGGACAGCTCACAAATCCTAAGTAACTAACCCATTCCATAGACTGGCTGGGACAGCACACTCCCCGCCTGGAATTATAAATTCCACTATAAAAAGGAAGAGAAGAAAAAAGAAAAGAAAAGAAAAAAAAATTACCTATAAACTAAGATAAGCAGTAAACAGTGATAGTAACTGAATAGCATGTAACTATATAACTAAGATAAACAGTTAGCTATATAACATTAATAAGCATCAAACAAAGCAAAACATGCAAAGCTCGAGGTTCAATCTTCAAGTTCGGCCCCTTGGTGCAAATCTGCTGGTCACCTCTGGCAGTTTTTTAGGTACTCTCTTAGGCAAAGGTGAAAGTCTGGAGGTCGCATCTGGCGGCCTTGTAGGGTTGACAGGTTCACTCGGTGACAAAGGCGAAAGTCTGCTGGTCACCGCTGGTGGCCTTTTAGGGTGGGAATGGTATTCTTGCTTCCACGGTGTCAAAGGACATCGGGAACGTCGGGGGGCTGTTAGAACGGGTGTTGAGGAGGCATATGCCTGTGTAGAGTGTCTTAGTGGACGTCTAGTGGTTGTTGGCGGCCGTTTAGGGTGTCCTAATGAATGTGTGCTAATCGGTAGCGGCCTTTGAGGCGGGAACTTCATTCTTGATTTTGGTGGCGCCAACGGGCGTCGGAAAGCGGGTGGAATGGATGCTAAGGTATTTGCCAGGGTTGGAGCCTGCATCTGGGCGTCACTGACAATTCCTACGATCCCCCATCCTAGAGGAGATTTGATGGCCACTGGGCCATCTACAGGACCGCCTACCGACTCAGAGAAGAGAAAGGCGTGTGGGACATTATTTCCCAGCAAGAGTAGGATATCAGCCTCTGGATCTAGAGCGGGAAAGTGAGGAGCAAGGTGCTGTAGGTGAGGAATGTTACTTATGACTTCAGGTGTTGCGATCTGACTGCGGTCGTTCGGAATCCCATCGCATTCAAATATGGGTGGTAACGGGAACTGGGTACTCCCATCTAAGGATTCTATGCAAAGTCCAGTAGCTCTCCTCCCCGCCATGCTTCTCGGTCCATGGCATGTTGATACCGTGAAGGGAAGCGTGGCCTGTTGTACCTCAAAGAGGTCGAAGAATGCGGGTCTGGCCAGGGTACAGGTGCTTTGAGTGTCTATCCGCACATACATTTTCATGGTGGCTTCAGGGCATCCGTCAGGGTACACTTTGGCTAAGCAGATGGGAAGACATGAGCGAGGGGCTGGTGTGTCGGTGCGCAGTGCTGTGCAGTTGACACTCATCCGTGGTTTAGGTTGTGGTTTGTCAGACTGTTGAGGAGCCCTGCGTGCTTCTGTGTCACATTGCAGTTCCTTGTCTGAAGGTATCTGCCGTGGCAGCTCGTCGTCTGGATGCAGCGCAGTCGGGTGTTGGTCACTTTCGCAGATGTGACATTGCATTTTGGCTGTACAGTATTTGGGCGAATGTGTGGATTCGCAACACTTGTAGCAGTATTGGTACTGTCTTAGCAATTCTTTTCGTTGTATCAGTGATTTCGCTGCGAATCCAATGCAGCTGTTCAGCGAGTGACGAGTGTTGTGCATAGGACAAAACTGATGTCTCCTTGTAATGGGAGATGTAGATTGGGGTGTATAGGATGAGGTGTTGATCTTGGTGTCCCGGGCCACCCTGGAGGGTTTGTCTCTGGTATTAAGTATGGGGCCTGAGGACGATATTTGGTTGCTGTTGTATTTTCTGGTATTAGGAGGACTAACAGCTCTGAGGCCACGAGCACGGTATGTGTTGCACACTGTGGCTTGGTGGGAGACAAATTCTTCCAGAAGTGTGAAGGGTACAAAGCGGTGGCGACCTTTGGCCAGGAAGGTGTCAGTCAACTGGATCCACTTTTCAATTAGCACATGAGGAAGTTTTCGAACAATTTTGTTCTGTGTGTCAACATGATCGAGATAGGCGAGTGTCGGTAAGTTGGGATCCCGTTTTGCCGTTCTCAGCTGGACGAGTATGTTAGCGAGGTCTATGATCCGGTGAGGCTTGTCGATAGGAATCTTAGGAAAACTGTTGAGGCTATCCAAGAGTGTGGCTTCTACGTCCTCGGGAGCGCCATACAGTTCGTCAAGCCTTTGCCATGATAATCGTAGCACGGCGGCTGGGTCATCATAGTGGGATATCATAAGAGCCCTTGGTATGTCAGAAGACTGTGGCCCTAGCCATGCTATCAGGTGTCCGATTATTTCATCGGGGTTGAGGCGTGCCGCCTGAATGGGGCGTAGGAAAAGTTTCTTCCAAACTATATATTCTCCGCCCGGCTTGTCAGAGAATCTGCGAACTCCGTGGGCATGCAAATTGAGCTTTCCACTCTGTACAGCCATGTTTCTCCAGTAATCTTCAGCATTTGCTGAGATGGGGAGAGGTGTTGATGTAGAGGGTTCTCCTCCTGGATTCTCGTAGGGTGGGTTTGGTCTGGAAGGTGATGATGGGATGTAGTCTTCTTCCCAGTACTTACGGAGAATGTCGTCCTCCCATACTGGGGATGATGGTTGAGCGTCACGCTGCTGTGTAGGCTGGGCTTGGTTACCTTGTAGTGCCTGGGAGCCGTACTGGTGATGAGGTTGGGGCAGGAATGCTGTTGCCTGTGGGTTGAGTATGGCAGTTGTGGTTGATGGCATGTCGACTCGTCGAGAAGTTGGTGTGAGCACTGGTGGTCTACTTTGTTCACCTGTTAGGCCATGTGATATTGGAGTAGGGTTGGTAATGTTGGACAGAGAATCGCGGACCTTATTACGTACAGCATCCGTTGGGGGAGGTTTGCTGTTGGAGGGAAGCGAACCTCGTACTTTAGGATGTACGTCATTAGCGTAACTCACATACAGAGCCTGTGGTTGTGATTCTTCCCTGTGCTTCCCTGGTTGTGGGAGACTGCTAGGCAACTGAGGCGGTTGTATGTATTCATTGCAAAGTGAATGCTGCTCATTCACGTAGGCCTGGACCCGTGTATCTGGGCTCTCTTCTCCCAACTCTTCGAGGTCGGATTGAAGGGAAGTGTTGTTGGCCAGCTTCCGCCATGCTGCAGCACGTGCTGCTTTTGTTGTGGCTTTTCTTTGCCGTTCAGCCAACTCCAATTTGGCTTGGGCTTTGGCCATTTCTGCCTGTTGCTTGGCCATTTCTGCCTGTTGCTTGGCCATTTCTGCCTGTTGCTTGGCCATTTCTGCCTGTTGAGTCGCCATTGCCGTCTTCTGCCGTGTTACCTCCTCTGTGGCGCGTAACTCTGCGTCTGCTACTGCAGCTTCTACCTCAGCTTCTGCAGCTCGTTTAGCGTAACTTGCTGCTTTGGAGGCCTGAGATGCTCCGCTATGATGGGAGGATGTCCTGGAAGGATGGTGTGAGCCAGCAGCAGAGACTTGGCGCGAGACACTAGAACCTGCCTGCGATCTAGCCCGTATAGAATGGACGGAGGAAGACACATGTGATTGAGGAGCTAAGTCAGATGCGGCCTGCTCCCGTGATGCAGCTCCCCGCCGTAGCACATCGTGGAGCGCTGCTTGGAGGGCTGTCTTGCTTTCCTGGACTTTGTCTTCGCATTCCGTGTGAATTTCCTCGAAGTGTTGGATGTGTGTTAGGAGTTTGGGGTCACCCAATCTTGACTGGATGGACTTGAGGTTGTCTTTGCTGAGTCTCCATCGTGCGAAAAGGGTATCTAGATCATCTAGCAATGTATGGAACTTCTCGGGGGGCAGCCCATGTTTTGGGACATCATGGATCTTCTCGAGCTTTGCCCATGTTTCTGTGTAGCAACGATATTGCTGCTGCCAATCGTTCTTCAAGGATTCCTTCATAGGTTCGGTAAGCTTCTTACTCTGTCTAAGGTTGTAGGTCCTTGGAGGTATCGCGGTTTCTCCATAGGGTTGGACATCTAAAAGCGATTGTTGGGAATCTGGCTCCATGTCTACATCAAGGGTGGGTGGAGGATTTGTGTCTTCTGGTACATCTATCATGGGTGAGGAGGTTGCCATGCTGTAAATTGGCAAAGGAAAAATTCTAGAAATTTTAGTGGTTGTTTGTGCACTTCCTTTCTGTAATAGGGTACGCTACAAGCAAGGAGCAGAAATAGAATTGTTGCTGCGGTCAATACTTGAGTACGTAAGCGGTACTGCAGAATCTGGGTAATGCCAACACAGCACACAGAATGGCTGCTTCTAGGGTGCGGTGTGAGCTTGCGACAGAAGGGGGCAGTAGAGGTTGCGTTGCAAAATATTACTAAAAGGGTCACTTGCTTCACAGGGTGGCAGCAGAGAGTCTGGAAGATGCTGTTGCTATACCCATGTTAGGTTGCAGCTAGGCTTTGAATTAAATTGATCCAAAGGTGCACAATAGTTTCATAATCGCTCTTATCGATTTTTGAGAAATTGTGGGAAAATCACATAAGAAAAAAAATCTTTTGTTGACTACCAGATGGGGCTAGGGCTGAAGAAAAGGAATAAATGATTTTACTTTAAATTTCTTCTTGACCACCAGGTGGAGCTGGTAGGTTGTAAGTAATCTTGGAACATTCGAAATAAATTGAATAAATGTTCACAATAATTTCAAAGGAGTTATCATGCAAAAATGTGCTACTGTGGGCTGCTTTAATATTCAGAAATATTAAAAGGTCCAGATAATATTCCCCTGTGTAATCCAAACAGACTCCATAGAGAAAAGGGGAAGGAATCCTTCCTAACAGCCACACGGTTTCTTTGAAAGTTGAGCACAGAGGGGGGTTAGAAAGTTCTTTATTAGTAGCATGTGGGGAATTCCAGTCCCTCCCACCATGCAAACAGTATGTAGAGAGTATAAGACACAGGGGTCTGAAGAGGTATTTTTATTACTGACTTCCTGTTGAAATTCCTGGCTGGCTAGATGCAGTCTTTGTCTTATAAGGAAAAAGAGAAAAGGGAATAGCAGATCGCCTTCAGTTGCTAAAAACTGTAGAATCAGCCGTAGCAGGAGGGGAGAAGTCAGGCAGATGGGTAACTCTGACTCCTCCCTTTGTTTTACAAATTGAGTTTCTTCTCTCGTTGAAGGGGGGGGGGGGCTTTCCTGTAACTCAAACTGGTTTTGCAGCTTTGTTGGAGGTAAAGGGTTCGATGAGGTAGTTTAATGAGTGACTTCCTGTGGAAGAGGGATTAGCCTTTTAGGATGTACCTTGATCAGTTTTAAATGGGCTGGAAAGAGTCTGTTTGAGGTTTCTTTCCTGCAAGATGAGTATGGCAAAACAGCTTCTGGTTTACATTTAAAAATACAAGCAAGATTCCTTCAAGGTTCAAACTGAAGGTTTGATGATCTTTTGGAAACTGGGTAATTACATTCCTTGTTATGCAAATAGGGTCTCTGAGATAGCCAAAGCCAAATTGAGTAGAGGAGGGGGTGGGTGGGTGGGGATAGAAACTTCTCTTTGTCTGTAGCTCGTGGGGGAATCCGATCCCTCCCACCATGTAAACAGCTTCCAAAGATGCTCACAGAGAGAGATGATGAAGCATGCAGTTTCAAGTCAACATTGCATATTCATTCCTGGCTTCAATATCACTAGCACATCATAAACTCATTAAACTTTAATTTTGTGATGAATCAGGATATATTTTCCACTGTACTGCCTTCCACAGAGGTAGACTTAATAGCTCTGTAAATGCAGATAGATAACTCAACAAAGCTTCCATAACAAAGTTCATTTATTGGTACATCAGGTATCCTCGTAACTCACATTTGTGACGAAATTCCTCTTTCAATGACCAATCCTTTGTATATCTGCCTTGCACGTGGAAAATAGTTATCTCCTAACCCATCTTGTATCAATAGAAGAAAATGATGTTATCAGTAATGAGTGCAGGTAAGAATGGAGGGCAACCTCCTTCAACCCCTTGAGGGTCAATTTAGTGGCCAATCAGGATTACAGATGTGGCCACGTGATATGAACTACGTTTCCCAGGATACCCTTACCTACATTTCCTATGATGCATTCCCTTAAGGGGACAGCTCACAAATCCTAAGTAACTAACCCATTCCATAGACCGGCTGGGAGAGCACACACCTTCCAAACAATGTTGACAGTTCACTGCATCATGCCCAGGATATGAGCTTCTAAGGTCATGCCAAAGGTTACTTATTGCTACAAAAATAAAATATTGTTTCATATAGAGATAGGTAATGGGAAGCCTTTTTGTAACCCTTGGAGCCTACTCAAGACTATTATTGCTGTAAGTTAATACGCAGTTTACCCCCTCCCCAGTTTTACTGTAAGCCCTGAAATGGGCCTTAACCTAGTTTTGAAAGCAAAGCGTTCTGCTCCCCAATTCTGCCCTTCTCTCTCTCTCTCTCTCTCTCTCTCTCTCTCTCACACACACACACACACACACACACACACATACAAAGAGGAAAACATGATGCAACCCATGTTTCATTGCCCCAACACTGTCACCCTTGGTCCACTGAATCATGTTAAGTATTATTTGCAGCCACCAAAATTCTGCCCATCCCTGCCCTTGAAGTTTTAAGATTTGAGGCAGGGAGAGGAAGTTAAGATCAAGTATGTGTACCATTTTTTATTTGACTCTTGACAAATGTGAAACAAATGTTAAGCCACTTGTTTCTGTTTAGCTTAATGGCCATCTGGCAGGCGAAGGGCCTCTACTTGTCTTCTGACCATATGTTGTCTGGCTTTCATGCTTCATGATACTAATTTAGGTTTGTTGTTTTTAATGGAGGGAATTTTTTTAACTTTCTATTTTAGGATAATTCTATTTTTCCTTATAATTTTTTTTAACACCACTAAAGCTACAAGTTTTATAAAAAGCATTTTAATACTGCAATTTTAAGCAGAAAGAGACACATACAAAGATCAGATTCCTCAATGGATGATTTTAATTTCCATTTCCATTCAGCAGGTGGTGCTATGTCATTGCTGTTTTAAAGGCCCTCCTTTTATTTTTTTCAGTGAGATTATAAAATGTTAGATTATTTTATCTGGATATTTATAAAAAAAACTGTTGAACAAATAACAAATTTGTATTTTTATCATTTGTAAAAATGTGTTTCCCCTTTTTTTAATATAATGTTCTAAACCGCAGATGAATTAATTCTTCTGATCTATGCCTCTCTCAGAAATTACAGGAAATGGCCCTGTTGTATTGCAACCAAATAAACCACAATTAGTTGTTCATAAATCATGGCTTAAAATCAAAAATTTGCAGTTACAAACATTTCTAAATATGTATTTTTGTTTATTGTGGTATGAAAAACCAGTAAGAATGGCAGAAAACGTTATTTGACAGTTTAGAAATATTTAATGACAATTTTTTTTCATTTAAATAATATATATCTTGCTAAAACCATAAAACGTTGTTTGAAAATTAATCTGACAGACAGACTGATACAGTGTAATCCCAGTGAGAAGACCTGAAAGATTTTTAACAGGATTATCTTTTTTTTCTAACAATTGGTTAGAACAATTAGTTCTTTTGCCTAAAAGAATGATCAGAACTTTAGAACGAATCCCCAGGCTTTTTTTTACAGAATTGTACATCATACACACAGTTATGAAGTTGGCAGACATAAACCTCTTCCCAAGGTGTTTTCCTACCCATACAGATGAAGAAGGCACTTTGACCAATTTTAGATTATGGACAGAATACTAGATATTATTAAAACCTTGGAATTTGTCGCATGGAAACAGCATTTGTAATTTTCTTAAAATCATTTGTGGGATGCAGTGCTTCAAGGTAGCTGAATCAATTGTTGTGTATATGTTAAACGAACAGATGTCAGTTTTCTAAGCTGAACACAGGTTAGACAGTGGTTTGCTCTAACGTAGAACTGACTTTTATTTTAGGATCATTTTGTGTTCTGCTTCACATTTGTAAATACAGTAAGGAACAGAGAAGTGGGTAACATGGATTATATTATATGGATTATTTATTTACTGCAAATACTTCAATAAAAATAATGCATCTCCAAGATCCTTCATTCATTACATAAGAGTTTTTTAAGATAGGCTTTATGGAATGCTAAAGTTCCACAAGAAATTGAATGGGTTCTGCAAGACAGAGGAAAAATTATATCTGCATGAGATAAAGGGGAAAAAAAACATATCTTCAGGTGACTAAAGAAAAAAAAATCCCCAAGCATATTTATCCATCTACTTCCACATCAACTCCGCTCTACAAAGGCTTCCATTCAGAGATAGTATTCAGCAGGTTCTGACCAGTTCTGGAGAACCGGTAGCAGAAATTTTGAGTAGTTCAGAGAACTAGCAAAGACCACCTCTAACTGGAGATTTTACAGTATCCTTCCCTTGCCACAACCCACCAAGCCACGCCTACAGAACCAGTAGTAAAAAATGTGAATCCCACCACTGCTTCCATTGCCATTTTTCTGTGCTACAGTGGCATTTGTCAGCTAATATGCAGAAGCCCAAACAACTTTTGATCCAGGCTCCTGGATTTTTTTATGAACTTTACAGCCTGAGAAAGTTTGACAGCAATAATAATGTTTCTCTACAACAGGGCTGTCAAACTCAAGGCTGGGGGCTGGATCCGGCCTGCAGGGTGCATAGATTTGGCCTGCAGGGCCACCCTGGAAACAGTGAAGGATTGGCCCACAGTGCCTCTGCCAGTGAAAACGGGCTCTCAATTCCGTTTTCAGCTGCAACATCCTCCTGAAACCTTCTCCCAGTGAAAACAGAGCTCAGGGCCATACTCCAGAGCTCCATTTTCGTTGGTAGAAGGTTGCAGAAGGCCATTGCAGCTGAAAATAGAGCTTGGGAGCCCATTTTTGCTGGCAGAGCACTTAGGCCACCACAGGCGCTGACATGAGTGATGTTAAGCTGGCCACGGTCACTCTGACCATGCCCATCTCAGAGATCAAAGACAAGCCTGATGTGGCCCTCAATGAAATCGAGTTTGACATCCCTGCTCTACAATAATTCAAAAATTGTCAATATTATCAAATCGATCAAATAGTATTATTAACATAAATTTAATATAGTCATTTCATAAAACCAGAACATCGTATTACTGTTTTAGATTACATTTGACAGTTGCTATTGGGTGAGGGTGGGGGTGTGTTGGCCATACTATCCTTACTATTAGGAGGTTACAGTGTAAATGGCAACACCAGGAAAAATAGAGAAAGAGTACTGAATATAAGTTAACATATTTAAATATATATTTTTTACAGGTTAAGTATTAGGACTGAAATGATAAACTAACATTGGCATTAATTTGTGACACAAAAACTTGGATGAAAAGTTGCCTACTGTTCTGATTATGAGAAGGACAAAATTTAGTTGGGACAGAAAAAACAAACTTGCAAAATAAGACTTATTAATAGAAGATAATGTAGCATAAGGTTGAACTGTGGAGACTTTGGTGCTGGTCTGAGATGCTTAGTTGAGTGATGAAATCTCTGCAGGAAAACAACCAAGCTCAGATTGTTTATTGCTATGTTTGTTTGATGTAGCTATTCCTGAGAGAACGCAACTTTAATAGCAATTTAGGATTGATTGGATGAAAATGTGAAGAAAGATCTGGAACAAGGATCAAGTAGCATAATGTTTCTTCAAAATGAAAAGGTGAAGATAACCATTTATCAAATAAAATCACCACAAATTGAAAATAGAAATTGTGTGTATGTAGAAAAAGCCCATAAGGTATCAAATCCAATTTTCTTGCTGAGATAAAATTAATATCAGATATTGAACTAAAAGCCTTTCAGGGAAGAAGAAAAATGTGGTATGTTTCTTAACAGTTACAAAAAGTCAGTTATTCTCAGTAAAGCTGCTTATGAAAATCCTAATGAAAATCTCAAGTCTCGTTATTTGTTGTAGTAACTTGGACTCATACAGTGACAGATGGTCACAAGAGCAACCTATAAAAGCTGACTTTGGCTTCTAATAAAGCTGTAATCGGTAGCTGATTATCAGAATGTGTAAAACAATATCAAAAAGAGTCCAAAACATCTACCCACTCTTTTTAATCTTGCAATCCAGACTGAGATTGCAGACAATCATATTTACATCTAAAAAGTGAACTAATATACACATCATGTAACTGATTTTACCTATTTCCTATTTCCAAATTAGAATGTTTAGACCAGAGTTTATTACAATTTACATATATTAATTCTATCTCTCTCCGACTATAGGGATTCCTCTAATGAGAGAGTACTTCTGACCTTATTTCTTTCCTTTCTGTTCCTTTGTATTGTTTCCTTCTCCATCATGTAACCCAACCATTTCTTATTCTTCCATCATCAACATTCAGCATAATCAAGAAACAAATATGAAAATAGCTGTGGCAGATGAAACCACTTTATCTTAATAAGTACATACATAGCATTTCCAAAAATCAACTAGGACATGAAGCCTATTTGTATATAAATGTGTGCTACTGATACTAACTGCTGCAAGTGTTTTCCATAAAAAAGCATTAGACTGGAATCTGATAGTACTTTGCACTAATACATAAGGAAAACTTTTATTAAGCATGTGGGTGTCATTTTTAGGGTTAGGGTTAGGTTTATTTCTTCCTTCTTCTGTAAGACCAAACAATGACTTCATCCCAGTCCAAAGGATATCATTAGAGACAGAGGCTTTTCGGCTATTCCGTTTGCTTCCCATGCATTTAGTCCTTATATACAGAGGACCAGAATTAAAATAATAACAATCTAACGACAAGTGGTTAAAGAAAGCTCTCTGTACCCTAATCTCTTTGACAAGCTAGACTTTTCCTTAGCTGCCTTTGTCTAACCAGAAGCAGGTTAGATATAAGCATTTATCCATGTGGAAGAGAGTGCAATGCAAATATGGCAAGTTATAATCGGGAATTAACCCTTAATTAAGAACACTACAATAAACAATGTAGGGAAAGAATGCAAAGCACAACTCTTGGATTTTTCCCCCAGCCCTCAGTAATAACTCTGATCTGGGTCACACAACAAGGAAGGAATGTGAGTCTTAGAATGGAGGAGTTAGCAGTATTCCTAGCTGCTGTACAACTTCTTCTCCTATGTGGATATACTAGAGTAGAACGTGTTGAATTTTTCAACTTTCAATTTCCAAACATTAGGGTTATTCCAAAATTGTGACAAGCCTTGGGAATTGTAAAGATACTTCGGTTACTTTAATATAATCTATATGTAGTAAGTAACTACATAAATATCATAACTTTTTAACATTTTGTGGTGAGAAAGGAGAGTAATTAAAACCCATTGAAATTAAAAAAAACAGTTCTCTATTTAGCTGAAATAGTGCACTTCAAAACTCAGAACAATATTTAATCTAGATAAATTGTTATTGGATATAGTGATACTTTAATGTAAGCTGTCCACTTCAAAGCAAGATGGGCAGCAAATAAACTTAATAAATAAATCAAATACTTCTAAAGCTGCAATACCTAGATTATGTATACGGTTGTGGTAGCAGTAACATCAAATGATGGTGGAGAAATAAATGTGAAGACAGTGAAACCCAAACCTGTAAGAAAGCACAAATTTGCAAATTTGTAACAAACCATAGAGATACTACAGCAGTCATGACAGAAACAACAGATTGTCTAAATATTTTTGCAGATATATGCTATTGAGATATGCCTTTTAGCTTATTGGTCCCTAAAGTTGGATGTTGATCTAAAAGCAGCATGCATCACAAGTTACTCTGCTTTAAAACCGAGAAAATTCAAATCCCAAGTATTTTGAACATATGGAAAACCTGGAGAAGGCCAGATTGTCTCAGTAGTTACATTCCTATTCAATGCGGGCTAAACATATATGAACACTGTTCTTGTTCTCATTCTTGTTTCCAACTACACAGTGCCATATTTAATCAGCATAGCACTAATAATATTTTGAAGGCTATGGGCAGGTCAAACATGAAGTCAGACATGGAAAGTTTCTGGTTTTAGGCCACAACATGCCATTCCTGTTTAAATTGAATCTAGCCAAGCAATAGTCACCAGGATCTATGAACAATCCCATCAAATTACTGAAGGATCAAAAATCAAACACCCTAATTTTATGGTGCATCTCTTAAAATTAATTTTAAAACACAGATTTTCATACCTGAATTTGTTACTTCCGAGAATGAGGTTAACTTCAAAAAGAAAGATTCCATGTTTACAACTAGTACAGAAATATTGATTTTAACATTTAAGAAGTATATTCTTTTACCCTCATTCTTCATTTATCATTTTTTGCAAAACTACAGCATTCTTTTTACTACTGCATATTTTGGGTAAATAAAAATGTTAGGAAAAGCCCTGTGTTTTCAGATACATACTTTTTTGTATACTATAAAGATGTTTATTTGAAACTTTTTAGTACATATGTTCAAAGCACAGCATTCATATCCATGCTTATATTAGCAACTCTGAATTTGAATTAAAAAACAATTTGACACTATAGTTCATATGGTAAGGGATTCCAAGGAATTCAGTCCTTCAAATGATTAAGTTTCTCAACAACTTTAATGACAACATTTAGCTTAACAAATTCAGCAGAAATTATTTTAAATGCCTATTTGTATACTTTTTTTAAAAGCAAAAAGTGATAGGGAATCAAATCTATCCCAAGAGGCAAATGAATTTCTCAAACCTCCATGACCCAAATAACCTCATGATCGGGTGTATGGGAAGAGGAATTTCAACTTGCTTCCATTATTTTTCTTTAATGTTAAGAGCAATTGTTCGCTTAGTAAAATTTTGAAGCTTAGCAATAACATGAAATGTATTCATCTCACTATAGTTCTCTTTTTCATAATTTACATTCAACATATTTTTTTAGTAAAAAAATAGAAAAGATCTACTATTTTTAACACATTTGACTATAAATCACTGAAATATGTAAGAAGTGCAATTTCAAATATTTCATTTCTATTATTTAAATTGTTTGGAAACAAATGTGTTCCTGATGGATAACATATACAGTATAATACAATTCCTAACAGAACTGCAAGACAATCATATTATGCCCCTGAAAGACAAGAAACAACCTAAACAAAGGAATAGTTATTTTAAGTAACCATAAGCAACACTCTTGTGCCAACAAAGGGAGACGGGATATCAAGAGATAAAGATTAGCAAACAGAAATACATTTGCTTTATATAATGTAATCCAGTTTATTGCTGTAACTATTTATGAAACAAATGTGAAAGGCAAAGGTACAGAATTAATAACCAAGGGTGCACAAATGCTTTTCAGTCATGCATACATTATGGTTAAAAATAGTTTGAAATTTTTTTTATCATTTAAAAACGCTGCCTTAGAAGAGCACACATAAACTTATTTACTTAAGGAGCAAATATTCTGAAACAGATGCTGCCAGGGATTAAAGAAAACATGTTAATTCTTTTTTTCCCCAATCAAGTTACAGAAGAATTGTTATAAAATATATTAGACATAACTGTGATATTAACTTTCATTTCAAATACTAAAAAGGACTTCTAAAGAATAATCTGCAAAGTCACATCTGGGATAAATCCAGTAAAAAGCAACAAGACATAAATAAGCATATAATGACACAAAACTGATCTTAAATAGTCCTGACACAATGCGTGCTGCTGTCATATGATGATGCATCACAGGGTCTTTTTTTGGATTGACCAATTGGATTGACCCAGACACAAGAGAGACAAAAAAATCACTTGACCCAGACAGGTGGGTTGTTGTTGTTTTGTATCTCCTATATAAGGACTGAGGAGATATTATATTTTGAAGAAAAAAAATCAGAATTGAATATGGAATTGAAGTTCATGCATCTTAAAAGTTGCTGAGGTTCAGAAGCACCTTACTTTTATTTATTTTTTGTTGGATCATATTCAATTTTCAGCTTTTGTTAATGCACACCACCTGCAGTAGGTAATTTCTATGAGTAGAAATGAGTTCTCTGAGCTTAAGTATATAAATGCTACATAAATGAAATGGGGAACAAATCAATATTCATAGCTATTATGGCTTTTCAGAAATAGATAATAAAATCAACTCTTAAACTCAAAAGAATAAGTTTCTTTCCGATTTTGTATAATTATTCTCTTTGCTGTGACCCAGATTCAATAGAGCCAAAGCTCTTTTCATGAGACATCAAATTCCATGTTTTAAGAAAGTAATCAAATTCTTGAATTGGATCCAGAAACAACCTGGTAACCAATGTATCTCACACAACAGAGGTGCAACATATGCACTACCAGAGACAAATGTATAATCTCTCTTCAATGCATTTTGAACCAGCTGAAGTTTCTGAATACTATTCAAGGGCAGCTTTATATTGAGCACATTGCCAATAGTCCTATTGAAAAGTGGCCAGGGCAAGAGTGACCATGAGTTCGTTTCCTTGATCCAGGAAGAGGTGTAACTGGCAGATAGTATGAAATTATGCAAAGGTCCTCCTAGCCATAATTGCCACCTGCTCCTTGAGCAGGAATTGTGAGTCCATGACAACCTCCAGATTGTGCAAAGGGCCTGTTTGGGCAATGCAACCCCAGTATCTCAAAGCCCAAAGCTGTTCAATCTTGTCAGGGTTCAGTAGAAATCTGTTGTTCTCCATCCAGGCCCTTACAGTCCCCAACATTGGGATAGGTCACTTAATTTGCCAGGTGTCATGCCCCTGGTGGAGATTGACTCTGAAGGAGAGGGGGAACAGCCAACAGGGAGTGGAAGGGTGGCTCCAAGGTTGTAGAGGAGGCTGCGGAAGGGCAGAGGCTGGCTGAGTAGGCAGAGGAGGACCATCCCCTATCCATCCTAGGATACTCAGGGAGGAGAGGGCCTTGATTCTCTTCATGGGCTGTAGGTGTGACAACTGCATAAGAGTTTGGACCTGCATGCTGGAAACAAAGAGTGTTTTATTCCTGAATGAGGTTAATCTTGGTTGGTATTCTTCCAACAGACTATACCTGGTTATCTTCTTGAAGTTTGTAATTAATTATCCTGGTCTGTTGTGGAACTTTCTGCAGTGTTGTTCGTTTTTGGTTTTTTATTGCTTTGTTATCTGCTCTTTGAATTTGGGCTGTATTTCTTTCGTTTGGAATGCTATTTTGGAAAGAGTTTAATCTTCAACTGTGAACAGGTGAAGTCAAGTTGAAAGCATTAAAGAACATTTATTTACGTTTTGGTTTTTGTTACATTTGTAGTACACTCCAGGTCATCACACCAGGGATACTGGCAATACACATACTGATGATACCTCAAACCTTGGTGACAGATAAGGTCACACAGAAATTCATGCAGATGTTGAACAAGAGAGGGTACATCCATGATCCCTGCAGCACCCCACATAGGAGAGAGCCAAGGGCAATATCTATCCTCCCCAACCACAACTAAAACTGACCCCATAGGAAAGAGGTGAACCAGCCCAATATGGTGACACCCACTCTCAATCCTTTATCAGTCCAGAATGATACCATGGTTGATGGTATTGAGAGATCAAGTAAGGCAAAGATGGATGCAGGACCACCATCCTGCCTTTCAAGAAATGATACAAAAGCAAGATCAATGCCACAAGAGCCACGGTGGCGCAGTGGTTAGAATGTAGTACTGCAGGTTACTTCTGTTGACTGCCAGCTGACTGCAATTCAGCAGATCGAATCTCACCAGGCTCAAGGTTGACTCAGCCTTCCATCCTTTTGAGATTGGTAAAATGAGAACTCAGATTGCTGGGGCCAATATGCTGACTCTATAAACCACGTTTAGAGAAGGCTGTAAAAACACTGTGAAGCAGTATATAAGCGTAAATATTATTGCTATTGCTGTTCCATACCCAGATCTGAAATCTGACTAAAAAGGAACTGGATCACTTACTTCATCTAGGATCTTCTGAAGCTGTCATATAATTTTGTCTATCAGAGGCTGAACAAATTCTTCTGCACATCCTGGCAAAAGGTTTTGAAGGCCCCTTTACCCAAGAGAGCTTGTATCACCTGAAACAGGTCTGTGGTAATTGTAATTATTAACAAAATTTCTATTTTGAAAAGTAATTAGGATCCCTATGGCAACAAGAGAAGCAATAACTGCACCTAAATATTGGAGAATATTTTTGAAGGTTCTCAGAAATCTCCTTTATTTGAGCCATTACACACTTCCATATATATGCAATGTGAAAATCTGAGTTTGATAGAATACTGTTCTTTAAATAAAGCAGGACTTTTCATACCACACTTGATTATCATTGCATTGATTGAAACACCTAACTCTAATTTTCCTTTCAAATGAACTGATAATCCTAGAGCAGGGCTGTCAAACTCCTGGCCCACAGCTGGATGTATCACGTGCTGGCCATGCCCATGCCTGGTTTAGGAAAGGGGGAGGAAGTCCAATATGTCACGGAATACCGCCATGACATAAGTTTGACACCCCTGTCCTAGAGGTTCATATACCTTTACCCCAACTATGTAGCTTTGGTTCATTTTTATAAATGAATAAATGAGCAAATAGCAATAGTATTAGACTTATATAGCACTTCATAACGCCTTTCAGCCCTCTCTAAGTGGTTTACCAGAGTTGGCATATTTCTCCCAACAATCTTGGTCCTCATTTTACCGACCTCGGAAAGATGGAAGGCTGAGTCAACCTTAAGCTGGTAGAATCAAACTGCTGGCAGTGGGCAGAGTTAGCCTGCAATACTACATTCTATCTACTGCACCACCAAGAACCAACATTATCTTTAGATCATCCAAAATGAGATCTACAGAAGGTGACCGATTAGTGATACAGGGTGGGGAGAATGGTTGGAACTGAAAAGTATGCACAGGCCTGTAGGGGCCCAGAGGGTTAGGAAGCAGAGTATGGGATGCCTCAGAAAGTGGTCCTACATTAGGTCTCTCACTGCCTCCCCCACCCAAAGCACCCCATATTCTGCTTAACAACCACACCAGGGGCCGCAAGGATGGGGTTGATAAGCAAGGTGATCATATAGGTGCCTTGCTTAATGAGAGTCATGACTTCCATCCATAATGGACAGGTTGCATTATGACTAGATTGAGGACTGCCTGTATCTAATTTTAGGACTTGTGTGGAGAACAAAACACATTTCAGGTCATATTATTGCAGAAGTACTGAAAATTCATGGGACGCGGTGGTTCAGTGGCTAAGATGTTGAGCTTGTCGATCAGAAAGGTCAGCAGTTCGGTAGTTCGAATCCCTAGCGCTGCGTAACAAGCAGTTCAAAAGCATGTAAAAATGCAAGTAGAAAAATAGGGACCACTTTGGTGGGAAGTGTTCCGTGCATCTTTGGCATTTAGTCATGCCAGCCACATGACCACAGAAATGTCTTCAGACAGCACTGGCTCTTCGGCTTTATAACGGAGATGAGCATTGCCCCCAAGAGCCGGAAACGTATGTGAGAGGGGAACCTTACTGAAAATTCCAAAGGGTCCATAAACTCTTAAGCACCATTGTATCTCATTAAAACTTCAATATAAATCTCCAACTTTTCTAAAAAATCTGTCATTTGAATTAATGTGTCTCATTAGTCTAGCAGCTTGTTTTAGCAGTAATGCACTTTTACTGTCAAATGCGAATCATATTTTCTTTCTCACCAATTGGTAAGGTTCAAATGTCTATAATAAATTGTATGAAATGAGTTACATCTCTAAGCATCTGTGGCTTAAAATGCTTTAATTAAAAAATCTCAACAGGGCATCTATGGGAGGAGCAAAAAAGGTCAAGATAGCAGCTGTGACTGCTAAACAAAGCAATTTTTTTAATTTAGGGGCTTTGTAAAAAGACAGCACACTGTTCACACAATCATAGCAACAAAATCTGTCATTTTAAAACACACAAAACCCCACTGACACCCTTGAATGTCAGTCTTTTTCAAAACTACCGGTAGTATAATTATATTAACCTATAATAGATTTTCAGTCTGTAGAAAATGTTAGGCTCCTTTCATACTAGTAGGTGTTTACACTACCATCCAACATACTACCATACTATTTCAGAATAGTAGTATATTGATTGGTAGTGTAAAGATCTACTAGTATGGGAAGAGCCTAACCTCTTAAGACTTATGGTGAAAAAATATATAATTGGAAAACTACTGTGCTGTCATAACATTCTTCAAATGAAGAAAAAATGCATAACCCTAAGAGCATTGTCTAGGAATGGCTCTAATTACATCATATTAGGAGACTGTGTGTAATATTGCTGGTAAGTTAGTGGCTGATATTGTTTCAAGCAGAATAGTTTTTGAATCTTTGAAAGGAATACGGAAGAACATTCTTCAGAATCATTGTTGGGAAGTCTAAGGTTGAAAATGGTTATTCAATTGTTAAGCAAGACGATTCTGGTAGCTATAACCTGCATCTGTCAGAAAGATGTTGTTTTATTAAACATATAACAGATAATCAGAATTGGAAGGGACCTTCTAGGTCATCTAGTCCAACCCCCACTATCCAAGCGGGAGACCCTACACCATTTCTGACAAATGGCAGTCCAATCTCTTCTTGAGAGTCTCAGGTGATGGTGCTCCCACAACTTCCAAGGGCAAGGTGTTCCATTGGTTGATCGTTCTCAGTGTCAGAAAGTTTCTCCTTATTTCCAGACTGAATCTCTCCTTGTTCACTTTCCATCCATTATTCCTTACCTGGCCTACAGGCACTTTAGAAAATAGCTTGACCCCTTCCTCCCTTTGGCAATCCCTCAAATATTGGAAGACCGCTATCATGTCTCCTCTGGTCCTTGTCTTCACTAGACTAGCCAAGCCCAGTTCATTTAAACTGTTTAGTCCAGATCATTTAAATTATTTAAATCCATTCTATTTTACAGACTAATTTTAGAAGAAAACAAGTTGCACTGGAAGGAACTGCTCAACAAACTTCGGTTAAGGCCGTTGGTTAAGACTTAAGAAGCAAAGTTTACTTTCTCAGCGTCTACCCCTCACCCTCGTTCGGTGGAAATATGGATTTAGAGCACCGCGTCAGGCAAAGCTGCTCGTGTGGATTAACACGGGCAACATTTGCATATGAAAAGTTGGGGACGAAACTGTCCTAGAAAGTTCGAGGGTTTTTTTCTCCTAGAATCGCCTACTCCCTTCCCTCTCTCTTTTTCAAGAAATTCCCATTTCCTTTCATCAGCCTGCCAGTCCTGATCTCCACCCAGCCACTCCTGGCAGCAGGAGGTCAGGGCTTCACGTCTCCCAGAGGAAGGGGGCGCTGTTGGTCGTCGGCGAGATCCGCCGAACTGAAGCTACGAAAGTAGGAGCTGCTTCGCCGCGTCGGGAGAGCCGGAGTTGCTTCTCAGCAACAGCTGCCGCCACCCCCTCCTCTCCCTAACTCCCTCTCCCCCTCCTCGGGTCTCCGGCGGCCGCCATGTTAGGTCGGGATGATGAACTGGGGCTGCCTTGAAGGGGACCCGACGCCTCGTCGCCCGCCTCCTGGTGCGCGTGTGGAAAGGCGAGCATCCCGGCTCCTCCCTCTCCTCTCGGCCTGGGCTTGCGTTACAGCCTCTGGAGGCGACGGTAGGGCTTGCCGTTTCCCTGGGAGTCCCTGGCCGGAGGCTATGGGGCGGTTGTGGCAGGGTTGAGCACGTCGGACTGTACCTGAGCCCGAGGAGTAAGCAGAGACACGGGTCCCCGTTCCTTCCCCCCCCGCCTCCAAGCAGCGAGACTCGCCGCCGGACCAACTCCGCTCAGTTCTGAAGCGGAAGCGCCCTCTCCCCTGCAAGGAGGAGGGCAGGGGGGGCTCGGCGGTTCCCCCCGGAGTGGCCCACGGACAGCAGGTGAGGAGACTTTCCAGCGTTTCCTCCTCTTCTTCCTCCCCGAGCCTTTCCCTCTCCACTCTTGTTGCGCGGAGGCGACGGTGCCTGGAGAGCGCTAGGCCCTGCACGATCCTGCCCGCTTCCAAGCCGTGGGGGACGCTTCTCAGTCCGCTTCGTAGCAGCCCCACGCCTACAAGTAGCAGCTTTTTGGGAGGCGCGCGGGTGGGGTCTCCCGTCCTTTCCCCTTTGCCCCCCCCCCCCCCAAAAAAAAAAAGTTTTTACTGGAAGTTTCTCCTCTTTTTCCAGGCGCGATTGCGCGTGCCGGCCTCGCGCGGTGTGGAAAGACTTCAAAGGCTTCCTTTCGGCGCTTCGCCCAAAAAAAAAAAAAAAAGCCCTGGGATTCTCTTTTCTTCCCCCTTTCCCTTCCGGAGGCCCGTTTGTTTTCTCTTTGCTAGGCTTGTTCCTGCGAATCTGAGGCCAACGGGAAAGGGGAGGAGGGGCGGCAATCATGATCGACTTCCCCGGACAAGTTGTTGCACTCGGGTTTGTTTGGGTTTTTTTTTTTTTTATACCTTTTGTTTTCTTTGGAAAGGGAGAGCAGGAAATAGGTTCAGGTATCCATTTCCCAGTTGTTCGTTGCTCTCCCTTCATTTTCACTTTTCCTGAACACAGCTCAGTTTCCGACTAGATAAATTCGTGCCCTCTAAATATTCGTAGTATCGTCTTCAATGTGTCTGTGCTGCTAAGAATACAAAGGTCGTTTGTGGCATAAATCGTTCTAAGAGGAGTAGGGCTGCAAACAGAAGTAGCAAAAAGTAGCGTTGCAATCGAGAATAACTGAGCATTGATTTCTTAACTTCGGCTCCAATGTAGATGTAGCTGATTTGCCAACCAATTAAGTGAGAAACTTGAGCCAGGTTTTAAGGATCATTAAATTTTCATATGCATTAAAAAAAAAAAAAGTTGGGCTTTCTTCAAGTCCTGGCCTTTTTTCTTCTGTTGTGGTAAAATGGTTTATATTGTATGATAATATAATAGGAATAAAATAGGGAATAGGCAACAAAATAGGAAAATAGACAGAGAAATACTGTACTTTAGGTTTGAAAGACAATATATCATACAGCATATACAGGATTTGCATAGATTTCTGTTAATTTCTGTGTGTCACCTTCTGACACATTTTGATCAATTTCACCTAATTACAATGCACTTGTATATTTTGATGATTTCATCTAATTAACAATTAAAACAATTTGACAAACTTTATATTATATTTTTTAAATAAGCATTTGTTTACCTAGGCAAGCGCCCCATCCTATGTAAATTTAAATTTTAAATTATGGGATTTGATTTTAGCCTCGTTATGGTTTAATACTTTAAAATATGTATTGGGAATTCATGTACATTTTGTAAGAGACTCCCATTGCATATCTTAAAAGGGAGAACTTAAAAATATTTGTTTGCACTACTTCAACTTGTACTAAATAATAATAATATCTAATAAAACATCTATCTCATATATATATTTATATATGTAAAGCTAAATACCACTCATGCATCATCACAAAATCTCCACAACTGTAAAGCCTACAAACTTGGTACATATGTTCTTCTTGGCTTCTAGGTTCTCAGTAAGAAAGAATTTTTCAAAATGACCATCAGAGCATTAGTATTTCATATATTATTATTAACATGCTCTGATGCTAAGGAGTTCTACCCCCCACCTGAAAAGAAATCTCTTCCAAATGCAAAACACAAGCAGAGAAGAGTTTCAGTTTCACAGCACCAAGCAGCTTTAGTACAGAACAGTTCAGCTAAGCCACACCCAGGCTCTTTGTTGTCTCCTCCTTGCTCACACAGCAAATACTGTTTCAGTTTCCAAATAGCCCTCAACTCTCACACACTGACAGGACGCTAGCCAGATGAATACCAATAGATGCTGGTAGGCAGAGGCACAAGTTTTTCCCCTTTATTTTTCCTCCCTAGAAACTAAGCCCAACCACATAGTTTAGTAGCGAAGCACATGTATTGAGCTAGTATTACAAGATAAATTATCAGTCAAAGTAACTTGGAATGAATTAAGTCAAAACAAGTTAACACATTACACTTTGTAAAGCGGCGGAGATAATGTTTCATTAATGTGATATAGAGCAGACCTAGAATAAATTCAAGGAGGAGAGTACTTTGTGTCTAATAAAACCATCAGTACGTTAGAAATTTAAATTTGTTTAGAACATCTGTATTCCTAAGACAGTGTTGTGATACCTTGCTAGAGTACACAATTTGCATACACAAAGTCCAAATCCTGCAGTTGTTTCTGCTTGGTGTAAGCAATACTGGAGGAAGTATTTTCTCTGACTTGATATAAGAGAATTTCAAGTTAAATCCAATTTAAACATTGCAAAGTTTTATTAAAATATGTCTTTTAGTCCCACAATTAACATAAGGGTTGACTTAAGGGTTTCTAAAGAAAAAAGGCTAATCTAGTGCCAAAATGCAACAGAGAATCCTTTTTAAAATAGGTATTTATAAAAAAAGAATTGTTTACCAAGTGCTGTAAATCATGCAGTTATATAAATAATTTCATAATTTGAAGCTTCTAATCATGGGAAGTTGGCTGTGATATTTTAAACTAATTAACCACTGTACAGTTACACTTCTGATTATAATAATCTTGTGAGGTGAAATCTCTAAGTCAAAATTTCTTCAGTTAATTCACTGATTTGGACATACAGTATAAATTATTGAGAATTTCAGCCTGTTAAAGAACAAGCAAATATTACACCTGGATTGCTACCAATGATAGCAACTAACAAGCAAAATTTCCACCCTTGGCTTGTTTTGTGTTAAGGTCTGAATCAGAACTACTGATTCTCCTTGCAAATCAGAATTATAAGCCAATAATATGATTGCGTGTTTTTGCTCAGCCAAAAAATAACTCACTGCATCATCCAATACAGATCAGTTCTCTTGTATAAATAAAGCATAGGTCAAAGAGAATGTACAAAGTATGTATTAAGCCTCTTTGCATGATGTCAGGAGAACATGATCTAAAGGCAGGAGGAATTTAGCCTCAAACGGATTTTGTTTGGGGCTATATTGAATTCCATTCAATATTTCTTTGTTTGGGATGCTAACCGCTTTTCCAGTTCGTGTGACCTGCTTACTTCCAGGGTCTCATGTGAACAAGGCCAGTATTTTCCCCAATTGTTATAACAATTACAATTTTATATCACTATTTTGATAAAAAAATATCATAATGAATTTTAAGGATTTCTTGTATAAATTCCAAACTTTTAGATATTTTGGAAAGTTTTTATTGTTTTTTATATTCTATAATGATATAACACTTTTTAAAAAGTCATTTAAAAGCAAGGCAGAAGAAACAGTATTTATGAAGTTTGGTGAGCATCCTAGGCTAAGTTATTGCTTAAGAATCACTGACACAGCAGAGAAATTTTAATACCGTTATAGATTGGAGAATCTATACTGGGTAAGTGCATAGATTTGAAAGCATTTCCATTTATTTTAATGTAACATCTAAATATTAAACATCATATTTTGTCTATTCATTCCTTTCATTTGGGCCTAAATCCATGCAATATTTAACCATTTCATTATTTTGTTTTAATGTAGAGGGTATTTCATTTAATCTGGAAATATATTGAGTTGACTAAAATGCTTCAGTCTTGCTGCATATTTCTGGCAATATGTTGTCTTGGAAACACAGCTCCTATCTACTCTCACTTTATCTGGGAATTTATATGATTTGATATTTGCGTTGATAATTCTAGTATGCAATGACAAATAAGGTCTGTTATATTCCAAGTCAGCAACATTTAGCTAGCTATATTTGAATAATCTATTCTCACCTGTAATTCATTCTCCATCCCATATTTGCCTTGGAAAATTGTGTTTTCCTTTTTCCTTTGGGCATTCCTATAGATTCTGAAATAGTACTGCCACAATTTCCCCCACAGGTGAATCCATAATCAGAAATAGGTATCCTAGGAATATACCTAATTTCTCAGTGTCTTGATAGTATCAGTAGTCTGTCCTGCTGTCAGGTTGCTTTTCAGCTTTTGGTTTATAATAGTAAAATATGTCTTCTAATGCAGGGGTCGCCAACCTTTTGGACCTCAGGCACCACTAAACTCATAATTTTAAATCCCGTGGACCACTAATATGAATTTTGACTGATGGTGGCTTGCTGACGTTTTACCAGGGTCTCTGCAGAAAGCAGCAGAGACCCTGGGAAAATCCCCCAAAAGTCTGCAAGAAAATTCTCCATCCTGTTTTCCTACCAATCGATCATTCGTTAAAATTTGAGATTGCAGGATACCGTCTCCAGCTCTATTCTCCGGGGTGGGGGGGGGGAGACTTTTGGCTTCATGCAAGGGAAGCAGCAGAAGTCTTTCTCTCCCCCAAATTCTGCCAGAAATGAGTCTTTCTGAGACTTGTTGCACCGGTGCAGCTCTTGGAGCAGGATGCCTTGTAGGATCCCAAAGACTCATTTTTGGCAGAGTTTGGTGGAGAGAAAAAAAAACTTTTGCTGCTTTCCTTGTGTGCAGCCAAAAGCAGAAGAAGAAAAAAGTAGAAAGAAGCAGCCCAGTGGCCAGGCCAGGCGAGTGGGGCAAGTTCCCCGCCTCCACCCTTTCTCCCCTCCCTCATTATCTCATGTTGTTTGCAATGCAAGCGACACAAGCCTTGTGTTCCCATGGGCCATGTGGGTGGTGCAGCCTAGATTAATTGCTTTGGGAATGCTGGGGGTGACATTTCTCTGCAGACCACCAAAATTTTCTCACAGACCACCAGTGGTCCCTAGCCCACTGATTGGCAACCACTGTTCTAATGGGTGATTAATTGATACACTAAAATAGTGTGTTTACTCATCTCAATACGAGTGATAACCTCTGAGATATTCATTTTATAAATAATTTTAAAATCCAGTTAAATATAAAGAGCTTGTTTTTATTTCCTTTTTCATTTTGAGGGTCTTAATTTGGTAAAGGAATTGGGCTCAAAGAAGACCATCTTTTCTTCATCTAATTTTAAATAGTGAAAGAACAGTTCCCTTTCTCTTAACAGATACTTTGTGAGACAACTCAGCCTTGGAATATGTATGATGGTATCATTTTTAGGCTTCTTTCTCTTTTTTTCAGAAGCTATGATTACTTCCAAATCCAATCACTGAAACTTCATAATTGTGCACTCTTCTCTGCTGCCAGTGTCTAAAGAATGTAAACAGCATAATTTAAGTCCAAGACAAAGAAAGAATAGAAAACTTCTAGAAATAGAAATTTCTGTATAAGCACAGATGAGTCGTCTTCTCTGCTTCTGTCTGTATTTGGGAGCCCAATATGTCCCCATGTTTACATATAGAATTATATAATATATATTTTAATAAACTTGTTTATTTGTTTTTAGTACAGAATAAATTGTTTTTATTGTATTACCAAAATTAACTTTAGAGCAATGAAATATTAACATTTCTTATCTAAAAAAAAATCACTTCAAGAAAATCACTTACTCTTGCATCATTTCAAAAACAAGCAGAAGGATCAGGTTGTGATTGTGAATGATAATACAGGTAGTGCCTGACTTATAACCATTGATTCAGTGACAATTCGAAGTTACGGTGGTCCTGAATGAATTACAATTGCTCCCCAAACTTGCTGTTCCAGCATCCCTTTTTATGCTGGGCTGCAGCTCAAGTGCTTCTTGTAGTTCCCGAATCCTAACATGCCAAGAGGTCCCTTTCAGCTTCCTGAGATCTGGCAGCTTTGCACCATACTGCTTGGCCTTCCTGGGGCGTAGTAGCTTTGTGCTGCACTGACAGGCAGCTGGGACTTCCAGGCAAGCTGACACCTTGTCCTGCATTGCAACTCAGAACTTTCATGCCATTTTAGGGCCGTGGCATATCATGAAATCCTTGAATCATGGCATATTCTTTTCCTGGCCTTTCGTAGCTTGCACAAATGCATGCGCACACCTCACCTTCTTTCCCTAACTTCCCTGAGCTCACACCACATTGCAGCAGCCCCAGAAATCAAGCACCAAATCTCCCAGGGCCTCCCCCCATTCCTTGCAGCATACCTGCACTTCTTACCTGGGACTCCCTCTACTTCCCACTTAAGAACCCATATGTCTGGAGTTAGAGTGGCAACCAGGATGTGCCATTAATAAATGATTTAGTGACGTGATGATATCACACTTTACCACCACATCACATAGTAATGAAAATTACAGTTCCAATTGTGCTAATAAACCAAGAACTACTTGTTACCTTGATAGATGATATTTCTGAAGATAGAACTATTTTACCTGAATTAAAAATACATATTGCTCACTCTCTCTTCAGCTAGCAGATCAAAACAATAGGCTTATAAACCTAATAAGCAATCCAATGTGTCATATGGCCAAGTCATAGCCAACATAAAAACTGCTGCATGATTAAATTTAAGAGGAAAGTACGGCACAAAGGTGAAGGCAATATATATAGATGTCACAAAGGTCTTTTTCAAAATGCAACTGGATTTCGTTTTTCCTTGAAGATGTTTCGCTTCTCATCCAGGAAGCTGCAGCTTATATGTTGTAAGCTGCCTTGAGTCGCTATGGTGAATAGGCGGCAATATAAATCTAATAAATAAATTTAAATCCTCTTATGCTACTTCATTGTGCAACTTCTCATATTTATCATTTTACCTACACAATATAAACTTATAGACTCCATCAGGAGACTAGTTGAGGAGAATACAAACCTTTTGCCAACCAGGAGCTCAGCAACTAGAAGAAACAATAAAGAACAATTGCCCTTGCATGGTGGTAACTCCTATTAGCTCATTATACAAGTTTAGTGATCATGAAGGAAGTACCAATTCATATTTGCAAAACTGGCCAAGCACAATTATGACAGAATCAAAAGAGAGGAAGCTGGCAAAATCAAGTCTGTAGTATGGGGAAACTCCCTATATATTGACCCAAGTAGAAGAATGTCACTGAGCTTTGATCGTCACTGAAAAACCCCACAATTTAATAGCAGGACTATTATTATACCTGTTAATTAAGATACCTGTCCTATGCAACGGGAGAGGACTTTAGTGCCGAAAATTTTTATGTCAATTAGAGAGATTGAATCAACCACACAAACTCTCTGCAGGGATGATGGTCCAATCAACCAACCAGATGTTTATGGGCTAACCCGTTTCCAGTAAAATTTAACACAATTCCATCTCTATGTTCTCTGACCTGACCAGCAATTATGAATTCAGAATCTTGACAACAGAAGAGTTAATCAGAGTTAAATTTAAGCCGTCTAAAACCTGAATAGATTTTACTAAATGGTATTAGAGATAGAAAATAAAAGCAGTATGTTCTTTGCCATACATTACTGACAGAAACTAGCAAATGAGTTATGGTGCCCCATAGTTTGATGCTTCTATGCCATTACTAATTACTCTCATAGAAAAAGCCCCCTTGGAGGAACAGTTTAAAATGCTCTGGTTACTATTTCTGGTCATACAATGGACTTTGTGATTTACATGAAAAAAAGATTTGAGGAAAGTTTAGTTATTTGCACTTTTTGGAATATAAATAGTTACATACAGTATTTAAATATTGTGTGTGAACTAGAGATCAGTATGTTTACTTAAAAGGACAAGATTAAGAGTGATTTTGCTTTAGTGCTCTTTTATATCTTACCCCCTATGCAGTGATTGCCTCTTTCCTTCCAAAAAGTTGGAAGTTTTTGTGTGTACATAGTATACATAGTGCAATATTCTCAGATTGTGCCCATGCAAGAGAGATTAGATAAGTATTCAGCCAGCTATAGGACAGATGGACTGAGTTTCTTGGCATTTTCCCTTATTTTTCTGTTCCACATAAACCCCAGAATAACATTGCCATCCAAATGTTCATCTGGCCGTTTCACCTTCAGATCAGGAATGTCTCGTCGTTTTCAGTCTCTCTATCAGTAGTCCCCAAACTTGGCAACTTTAAGACTGATGGACTTCAACTCCCAGAGAATTCTGGGAATTTAAGTCCACAAGTCTTAAAGTTGCCAAGTTTGGAGACCTCTGCTCTATATAAAAGCATTTAAAATGCCAATCTCTTTTCAGGATTTTGCCAATGTGGGATCCTGAATGGATGAATTTTCTAGATACAACATGTCCTCTCACCTGGGTCAATTTGTTGAGTGAATGTTTCAGAAATTATAAAGAGGACATTATTCTGGATCAGGAATAGGATGTACATTCATTAGCTCCTGCTGAACAGATGATCCATCATATCCTCATTACATTTTCTAAATGTTTGCCAAATATTTCTGTGAACAAGTCCAGTGTATTTGCACCACATGATCCAGATTTCTTATCAATTAATAGCAACTTAGCCTTTCTTGAGCTTCAGTTTATTGGCACTACATATTTTACAAAGTTTGTAATATCTCTCAGTTTATTAAGAAGACTGGATGTTAAAATCTCTAGATTCACTATTAAATCTAAACTAGCTAATGTTTTTGTATAGAACTTAAGCAGGGTTTTATAATGTGGCAGTCGTGTTAGTTGCAGCAAAAACCCACAATATTTTTGAATGAATTTTACAGTTTTACACATTTACTATTATATTTGATTTTTTGTTTTTTCTTTCATTGGAGATAACCTCAGTGATAGAACATAACTAATGTGAGCAGGGCTAGGGCAAAAATTAAATTAATTTAGTATACATTTATAATTAAAATTTATTAAAATAAAGAACAATAGGGTTATTCCATTAAGTTTTCTGTCACACTATAATTTGTCAGCAACTGTGCATCTCAGTTCTCAATAATCAGTTTAATGCAGGGTTGACTGCAATGTAGACTAAAACTATTTATTCAATAGAGGCAATAGATTCTTAATAATGACCAAGTTATTTTGGATCCAGAAATGGATCATGCAACTATCTCCTTCAATTTATTATATATATTTGCATAGTGTATATGGAGCCTGTGTGAACTGAAATGATTAATGAAGAGCTATCTAATTTGCCAGTATCATATAATCTAGTGTGTGTGTTTATTTAATGTTGCATATTTCTTATAAACATGTTGATTAAATCATAAATTCTATAGGATTTAATCTAATGACATTATAAATAACCCAATTTAATTCTGTGGTATTTATTTCTGAATTGATGTGCATTGTATTGCACTATAGCTAAAGTATTAGAATCTTTAACAATCCACAATTTGGTAAAGAGTTCTTTATAATTGGTAATATACAAAATATGTTTCATTTTTTTAAAAAAGTCAAAAGGGTAACTAAAGATACAGTATTTAATTAATACATACCTTTTTTATTGAAATATACACATGTTTGGTTTGTTTTCAGATATGACTTAAGCCATAAGGCCACCAAACCTTTAGTCTCTTCCGGAAACATTCTCTATTTACTTAGCTTCATTTAAATAAAGCTCAACTGTGTTTTTTTAGAAAATCTTGCTGCGATTTCTTTGTGACTGAAGCACATTGTCAGTCAACTCAGTATTCCCCATGCCAACTAACAGTCCTTAATAGAGCAATTCAGCTCTGTGAATAGTTCTTAGATTTTAAGGACACAATTGGTTAGCAGAAAGAGTGCCAAATTGATTTAACTTTGCATGAGTGTGAAAGAAGTTGTAAAAAGACACTGTCAAATAGTGTTGGCATAATTTTGGGCTGTTCTAAATTGATAAATACCCTTATTTAACAAAATATGAATAGAATAATTTCATTACATTATGTTTAATGTTTTAAAATTGAGGTTTTTTTAAAAAAAATATGTAATTTAATCCATTTTTCAGAAACAATTTCTGCATTTAAGCCACTACATGTGTCTCACCAGTTGTTCAAATGCAGAATATGAATAGTACTGGGATTAAATTAGACATGGTAACTGAGCTAAACATTGACTCCCTTTGTCAAACAGTAGTGCTTGCTTTTTAATAGTATTATAATAACAGACCATTACTAGATTTTTTAAAAAATTACACCAAGCCAACTGTAGCAAAGAAAAGATAATGTTTTATTAGACCAATGTAATTGTCTATACTGAATCAAGAATGGAAAGAGAAAAATCACAAATCCGATAAAAGTCTGTCAATCAAAGATGGAAACATAATGTTTTGCTTTTCTTAATGTGCATGAAGGAGTTGACTTTCCTATACCTGCTTTTCAGTTGGGAAAGGAAGTGACAGACCATTAAAGGAAACTGCCTATGCTCCTGTATATAACTTACTATGGTTGTCATTTGCTTTTAATTTGCTTTTCCCATACATGCGAAATAATGAAACGAGGAAAATTTGAAATGCTGACATGCAGAAGGGAAGAAAGAATGCTACAGGACAGAAAGTGGGAATGTTATAAATGGAAGTATCTTTTTTTTCCCTTTTGTTTCCTGTTCACTTTCTTTGTAAATTCCCATTGCTTGTATTCTAATACTAATCCCTAAAGTTAGTGAGTTTATTATTATTGTTTTGAAAAAAGTCATTTTCAAGGACAAAGGCCATTTCCCAAAAGCCATCACTCTGCTAAACAAATAATTCCCTCAACACTGCTCAGCTATTTGCAAAGTCTGCACTACTGTTAATTTTCTCATCACTCCTTATCACTCATTCCCTCCCACTTGTGACTGTATGACTGTAATTTTGTCCCTTGTATCCTTACGATTTATATTGACTGTCTCCTAGTATGGTTTGATTGTACCCTATGACTATCATTAAGTATTGTACCTTATGATTCTTGACTCTTGATGAATGTATATTTTCTTTTACGTATACTGAGAGCATTTGCACCAAGACAAATTCCTTGTGTGTCCAATCACACTTGGCCAATAAAGAGTTCTATTCTAAAAGCAAAAAAAAAGTTCATTTTGTACAATTCAGGCAAAGATAAGCATTTGCGATTGGAAACTTTTACACTTGCTTTATATGGATTCCCATTCAATTCAATAGAATTTGTCTTCAAGGATAAGTGCCACAAGGTTAGTTTATGTTTTCATTAACTTTTAGTGAGAGAATTAAGCATGTGTTTTGTAACAAACAATTGTTATACCAATGTGATTCATGTTACTAACCTGTATCTACTTTCCAAATCATTACTGTGTACATTTTCAAAATGATTGTTGAAAGTTTATAGGGAGAAAGAATACCTGTGCATAGAAATATTTAAACTATGGACTGTCAAGACATTCTACTCTACCAAAAAGATTCAGCACAATTGTACAAGTTTTAAAATATTTTACAGTTGTGATTCACTTTTTCTTATTCACATTCTTTCTAGTAAATATCGTCAAATTTTAAAACATATTCTAAAAATAAATGTGAATAAAATATTTTTATGTGCCATGTGGTTATGTACCCTTTCAATATTTGAATATATCTTCATTTTTGTCTTGCTATTGTACTTATTGTTGAATAAAGTATCAGTTTATAAAATGCCAATTTCTTCCAGAGAAAGAACAAGAATGTTGCCCAAAAAATATTGGAAGTGTCTAAAGCTTTGGAAAAATTCAAAACAGAAAATAACTAAATGTTCCAATCAATGTAATATTGTGCCAATGTGGCTGAAATATTTGTTTGTGCAGTTTTGATGATATCATAGATTAAATCCTTCTGCCAAATTCTAAAGTTTCTCAGGCTGACCAGTTCTGACTACAGAACTGTGTTGTATCTATTGATAATTATATTTATACTGCATAGCAACAAGTTATTATAAACAAAAGTGGATGCATAACAATATAATTGAAACAGTTTTCTTTTGGACTAAATAAATTCATTTGGATATCCTAGATCAGGAGTCTCCAATCTTGGTAACTTTAAGCCTGGTGGACTTCGGGAACTCCCAGAATTGTCCTCCAGGCTTAAAATTACCAAATTGGAGACCCCTGTCCTAGATTATTTATAATTAAATCAGAAAAATTGTAGGTCATGGCTGTTTTTAACCTTGGATGGCCAAGGTAATTAATCTTCTCCATGGCTGACATTTTATATAGGTGTAAACAGGGCTATGTGGATATCTGAATTGTGTAGTGATTTAAAAGTGGAATGGCAGCAGTTGAAGCCCCAACAGTGACCGGTTTCATGGGATATGGTAACCCTTGGGTTGAGGAATATCTGGTAGCACTTGTCCTGATGATAGCTACAGAGCTGGTTGTGATGCTCACTCAGATGGTGATGGCAGCAGTGGGTCTCCGGTCTGATTCTCTATCTCCACCTGAACATTGGTGGTGATGGTGACCCAGGAGACAGTGCTTAGTGGGGGCAGGAGTGAATTCTTCCCTCCATTCAGCAGCTGTCACAAGACTTGCTACGGTAGAACTCAGCCTCTTGCACCCTGCAGCTAGACTCAGGGACTGTGGTGTGTGCTGTCAGTGTAAAATGAAATTAGAGATGACCTTGGGGAAGGTAAGAAAGAACAAGGAGTCATTTGCAGCAATATCACACAGAGATTGAAGCAAACTTGAGAAATAAACTCAAAATTAACTGTTTTATTTGGTGTAACAGAGATAAACTTGGACAGGATTTCAGGGCAGTGTTTAATGCATCCTTGAAAGAATGGGTGGTTCCTCTGACTTTTGGAAGCAATGATGTATCCCCTCAAGAAATCATCCCTGAATCCAACAGTGCTGGATGATGTACAACAGCTTCCCAATTTCGTTTGAGGGAAAGTGATTGAGAAGATGGCTGCTTTGCAGTTCCGGAAGACTGGAAAAAATATTAGCTGAGCCCTAGTACATGGGTGGCATAGATTATACTTGTAGATAGCCCTTGTTGCAGTTGGATGGGGGTGTTGCATCCCCCAATCTTCCTTGATTGCTCAACAGGTTTTAATACCATCAATCATGGTATCATTTTTGATTGACTTCTGAGTTAGGTGTGAAATGGTTCTCCACCACTTTATGTTTCCAGTCAGTGTAGATAGGGAGAAAGGTGTCTAGCCATAGATCCCTCCTTCATGAGTCTCCTTAGAGTTCTATATCCTCTCCTTTGCTTTGAAGACACTATGTTGGGTCATCACCTCAGGATTAAAAATAATCAATTCACTATTAGTTCTTAGAAATTCATCGCTATCCTGGGCCAACCAAGCTGTTAAGACACTTTCTCGGTATCTTGATAAAGTGGTTTGGATGGAGAAAAATAAAGTTTGGTTTAACCCTATAAAGACTGTGGCTGAGGGAATTGGGGGTTCCTTGATCTAAGGACTGCCATCTTTAGTTCTGTATGGGTTGCAGTCCCCAGAAAGAACTGGTTTGCAATTAGAGGGTCTTCTTGAACTCTCTGTGCTGTTTAAAATTGGGTGGCTGCGGTGGCCAAGAGAGTTATAGTGTGCATCAGTTGTGAATTTTCTTGGACCAGGAAGATCTGTTCACACTCACCGATTCCTTGGTTATGTTCTGCTTGGTCCTCAACTTACAACTACTCGTCACTGAACAGAAAAGTTACAACACAGAAAAAAAAATTACTTATGACCAGTTTTACACTTATAATTATTTCAGCATCCCCATGATTATGGGATCAAAATTCAGGTACTTGGCAACTGGAATATATTTATGACAGTTTCATTGTCCCAGGGTCATGAGATCACCATTTGCAATCTTTCAGTGGAAATCAAATAATGATTCGAATTGCTAGGTGGGCAGGAGCTAGGGACAAGTGATGGGAACTCATTCTATCCCAGGGAGCTGGACTCAGACCACCAGAGTTCTGGCAATTGCGTCATTAAGCCTCTGCACCACCATGTCCTCTCCTGCAAGCACAGTCAATGGGAAAAGCCAGACTTTCCTAATGACCACATGATACATTAACAACTGCAGTGATCCACTTAACTTTGGCAAAACAATACCATAAAATGGGTAAAATTCACTTACTTGGCAACAGAAATTTTGGTCTCAATTGTGGCTGTAAGTAGAGGGCTACCTGTGGGCCCTATATGGTCTGCCCTTGAAGACTATTTGAAGTTACAGTTGGTCCAGGTGCAGAATTGTGTGCAGTTATGAGTATGCTACACCATCAACACCATTATTTTGCAAGCTGCGCTGGCTCACTATAGACTTCGGGGTACAATTCAGGGTGCTGATTATCAATTAACACCATTACTCTGCAAGCTGCATCGGCTCATTATAGATTTATGAGTACAATTCAGGGTGCTGATTACCAATTAACACTATTATTTGAAAGCTGCACTGGCTCACTGGGCGTCTGGGTACAATTCAGGATACTGCTTATCACCATATAGTTTTTCATTGCATTAAGCAGGGTTATTTGCAGGACTATTTATTATAGTTCCTAGATACAACAGAGTAGGCATGCTTCAAGTCCACACTGATTTGGGTCATCTATTGACATGCAGGAGACCTATCATTTTGATTGCAGCACCTACCATTTGGAACAGCAAGCCCCCTGTGGTTTAGTTTCATTCAGTTTTGTGGTTTTTATATTCTTCAAAAGGTATTTCAATATTTTTAATCTTACGTTAGCTATCACTCACAATTTATAAGTAGATGATCATGCAGATAGCACTAATGTGCATTCATCTGTATATATAAATAAATTGTCCCTATAGTTTGTGTGTGTGATTTGAGGGCAATATTTATTCTACTAAAAACTCAGTCTTTGATAGAATTCTAATGATAATGTATCCTTTGCTTTCTAAGAAACTTTAACAGTATTTAACTTCTGATATATTGTATTGAAAAGAAGCATGTGTGGGAGTAAGAAACCTCCCTTTCTAAGGATTTGCATAGTGTATTGTGTAAATTGTATTTATTTTTAAAGTAATGAGGAAAAAATCATGTAGCTCCTTGACAGCCTGCTGGCTGCTAGATAAAGTTAACTCTTCTAGGTTATCTTCTTGGAAATGCAGTGCTTTGTAAAATTTTGTGTCTTAAAAATTTATCTAGTAGATCTGTTTATCTATTAATTATATATTAGTATACATGTTGGTGATAATCCACAAAGGTACCATATAGGAATCTTTTAGTTTTTATGTTTTATGAATTCTCCTGCAAGCTGTTCTTTTAATTTTCATATATGTAATGTTTCCCCTATTGAAAGAAAACTATTGAATTAGAAGAGCTTGACTCACAAATGCTAATTGAATTTTAACTATATAATTCTAATTCAACATATAATTCAAATCAGTGCCTGGATTCAACTTAATTACCATCAGGCATGTCATCATTAGTCTAGTTGGCCTGTGGCACTCATTATCAAACCATATATCATTTGGTTTAGAGAGCAAAAAGAAAAGAGGTTACCAAAAATATTCTAATTTCAGTTGATTCAATTGAATAAAATTGGTTTTACACTATTGGTTTTCTATCCCGAGGGAATCCAGAAGGCCCACTAGGATCAAAATCTTCAACAGCCATAAAGCAATTTTTTATTATCATTAAAGGAACCAGCTAGACTTAATTTTTTTTCCCAAATTGAAACCTTGGCCTAAGTATTGTGCAGAATTGAAGTGGAAAGAATTTTTTGAAATACTTCAGACCAGGGGTCACCAAATTCATACTTTTAAATCCTGAGGACCACTAATACAATTTTTTTAAAAAGATAATATATTTAATACAAAATTATATATATATATATATATATATATATAAAATTTTGTATTAAATATATTATCTTTTAAAAAAAATATATGGATCTTTGGTTCTTCGGGTTTTCTCCCGCGTAGAATTGGAAGTATCTAGGCGACGTTTCGATGAAGTCTCATTCATCATCTTCAAACCCAAACTCTGGCTCAGATATGTAGATGACACCTTCATAATCTGGCCACATGGGAAAGAAAAACTGAACAACTTCCTCACACACCTCAACAACCTACACCCCAAAATACAATTCACCATGGAAACAGAAGCTAACAATCAACTTCCCTTCCTAGATGTCTTTCTATACAAAAAATCCAGTGGCTCCCTAGTACACACCATCTACCAGAAGAAAACACATACAAACCGCTATCTACATGCCCTCTCACACCACCACCCAGCATAATCAATTCCGTAGCCGAGACACTCATCTTCAGAACAAAATGCTTAGCTGACGAACAACACCTAAAAACCGAACTACACACTCTCACTAACATACTAACAGCCAATGGATTCCAAAAAAAGAAGATTATTCACCTAATCCAAAAAGAAACCCCAACCAAAATCCAAGACAGAGAACAAGAAAACGGCAAAGCTCTCCTCCCATATATAAAAGGCACTACAGACAAAATCAGCAAGATCCTCCAAAAACACAACATTAAAACAGCATTCTGCACAAACGGAAAAATATCCACCATCCTAAGAAACCCTAAAGACAAAATTGAGTTAGAAAACCAAGGAGTATATGAAATCCCGTGCACCTCCTGTCCCACCACATACATCGGACAAACTAACAGAAGAATAAGTGCATGCATTGAAGAACACAAGAACTCAATCAAAAAAGAAGAACCGACCTCTTCCCTGGTCCAACACCTCAAAGCCACAGGACATAAGATTGACTTTAAAAATACCAGAACTATCGCCAAAACCGAACACTTCAACAACAGAATAATCAGAGAAGCCATAGAGATAGAAAAACGCCCACACAGCATGAATAAACGAGATGACACCTCCCACCTACCAGCCATTTGGAAACCCGCCCTCATTAACAAACGAGTACCTAACATGAAGAAGGACACCAGACCCACACCCACGAGGGCCACACAAGAAGCTGCCGCCACACTTCCATGTAGAAAGCGGACTCACACACAGAAGATGAGACATGACCACGGACCAGAAGCCGCACCGCAGCTGCATCACTACTTGCTTCAACCTCCCCCCATCCCATACCTGAAGCGAACTGACACCCACCATGAAGATATGGCACGACCACGAACGCGAACCCAAACAACAGGATCACAGCTCACCAACTCAAATCCCCCAGCAACTAAGACCAACCTGAGTACAACCAAACTCCCACCGGAACAGAACACACCCCCAGCCAATCAGAACACAGCCAACCCCCCAACCAATCAGAACACAGCCAAACCCCCAACCAATGAGAATACCCCCCCCCACTCAATCAGAACACAGCCAAGCCCCCACCCAATCAACTCACACCCCCACTAGCAGTTAAAAGGAAGAAGCAGCTGCAAGCTCACATTACTCCGAGAAGCACAAGGCCGAAGACACAAGCCTGAAGATGATGAATGAGACTTCATCGAAACGTCACCTAGATACTTCCAATTCTACGCGGGAGAAAACCCGAAGAACCAAAGATCTACACACACACACACACACACATATGTGTGTGTGTGTGTGTAAGGTTTTTAAGCTGATAATTTTAAATAATAAATAAGGGAGACTAGGATAGATCTATTTCGAGCTAGTTAGCTCTCTTCAGCTAGCCATACCCTTACTGGGATTCGAACCAGGGAAGTATTACATGTGAGGCAGTTGTAATTGCCACTACACCACCTGGCTCTATCCTTATCAGCAGAGGCAGGGGAATAAGTATATACTTTGTGTTACAATACTCTGTTAACCCCAATTAAGGGAGAAAGCATACTGCTTTCTTTTCTGTCTTTCGGCTCATAACTAGCTCGAAATAGATCTATCCTAGTCTCCCTTATTTATTATTTAAAATTATCAGCTTAAAAACCTTACACACATGTAAACAAAAGACAACGAAACAAATAGTTTTCTGTCGGTATGGTCTCTGGTGATGAGCCGAAAGACAGAAAAGAAAGCAGTATGCTTTCTCCCTTAATTGGGGCTTAACGGTGTTGTAACACAAAGTATGTATGTATATATGTGTATATATATATATATATATATATATACTTATTTAATTATAGTAAAATCATAAATGCTTAATCATAACTGTGGGGCAGAGCAAAGGGACAGGAGGGGCCTCTGGATTGCATTACGATACTGAGCATAGCAATGAAAATTAAGCATCATGTAAATCAAGGTCTTCCTAAGTAATACCTCAGTTTATTTGTTGACCAGTTTGATGTTATCCAACATTTTGTTTTATTATATTTTGCTTTTCCACCATTCAGTCAGAATTAAAGAAGCTTCTTAGATGATAAATGACATATATTCAAGGAAAAAAAACCCAAGAAATTCAGTTGCCCTTTGAAAAACACCGTTGAAATGTATCTTTAGAACAATTTATGTTTCTGACTTTTAGCTGTAATAAAGTAGTATAATTAAATCAATTGAATACAGCTAATATGTAGACAGAGGTGTTTAAAATCTTTGTTTTAAAGACTAAATATGTTTCTTTCTAAAGAAATCTCTAAATTATTCTAAACATTTAGTGAACAGTTTAAACAATAATGAAATATTCACATGCAATACTATCCTTTGTTTTCTCTACAGAAAAGATCATGGGGTGCATTAAGAGCAAGGAAGATAAAAGTCCTAGTATGAAATATAGAACTGAGAATACTCCAGAGACAATTACTTCCCCTGTAAGCAATTATGGATCTGATTCACCCCAAGCAAATCAGTCACCTACAGTAAAAGGACCGTCGATTAATTTTAATAGCCATTCCATGACTCCTTTTGGTGGGTCATCTGGTATGACACCTTTTGGAGGAGCATCTTCTTCATTTTCTCCAGTGCCATGTCCATATCCTAGTAGTCTAACAGGTAAGCATGGTCTTAAAATTACCACCAGATAGCAAAAAAAAAACCTTCAGTAGTACCAAAACAAGAGTTGCATGCTATTAAAACAAACTATTGTAAGATTTTACAAAAGTCAAGCAGCACTAGAGAAAAGCTTGATTTTGCTGCAAACAGTATGAGTGTCCTGTGCTTCAAGAAATATACAAAAGATGATTAAAAATAAATACATAAATAAATAAAATTGTACAAAACAGCATTCTGTGCCAACAGTCCCAACAGTTGTACTAATGATTGACTTCTCTTTAATACATTAATCAACTTCCCAGGTTTAAGGACAGATTGTGGATTACTTACATGTAACAGATTCTTCAGGATCATCCATAAATTCATATACATACAGCTTTTACATTGGTGCAAACTTGAAAATTCATAGAATTTAAAGATTTTTGGCAAAACAGTTCCCTCTGTGAATATCATGCATGTCTGGGTGTAAATTCCATTAATACTAATCCCCACTAAGATGGAGCCAATGATTCCTTTAATCATAAGGTAAAAACAAGATCACCTGACAATCTAAAAGAACCTCAGTTACCTCAGTGTCCTATGTGATTCAAATTGATGGTTGGCTAGCCACCTTCGTATCTTGAGCAGGGAATGATATTCATACAGTGACATAAGACATGACTACTAAATGTTGAGGATGGGTAGTATTGAATAAATATGTAGTATTGTGGCAATTTCCCAACAAACCTTTGGCATAGAAGTGTTGTGATGAAAGAGTGCAGATTTTGCCATCGTTCATTGTTATATCCAGCAGATACTGCATTTCTAATCTGTTTTTTACAAAGTACTATGGGAATCGATTCTATTTACAGAAGTTCCACACATTTAAATTGAAAAGTCAAAAACATGTGTTCATCCGTTTAAAATACCTCAAGTCTTTCTTTGTAAATAGAAGTTTAGTGTATTTTATCATTTTATTTTGCCATTTTATAACCCAACAACATAATTTTCAGTAATGTAGATAATGAAATTCATTCGTTTCATCTTAAAATCATAGAATGTTTTAAAAATATGAACAATAATCTTGACATTTCCCTATTTTGAGTTGCATCCTTTCATTTAGTCTGTTGCTAATTTGTTTTATATAAATGTAAGAACATTTTTTTCTGAAAAATGTAGGAATATTGATAGGCTTCACTACTTCTACACTATACAAAAAAATAAAGGCACGATTTAAACCTCCTGTTACTGAGGGGAAAAAATTGAAAATGAAACATTTTGGCACCAAATAATCATGATTTATGTCATAATGAAGGTAGCATTCCAGCATGCAGTAAACTAATTTCAAGCATGGAATAGAACGCAGTGAGCTCAGTGTTCTAGACCACTTCAGACTCCAACTCATGGACACCTCTTGTAACAGCCTGAGTATGCATTTGTGCTCAAGGAATTATCACCTCATTTGAGAAAACTCTGTTTACCTCTAATTAATCTTTTTACTAAACGACAAAGCTTCCAAAAGCTTTTCTTTGGCAAACTTGCCAACATCACCACTACCAAACCACACACACACACACACACACATCCCTTTTGATAGCTGATTTGGAGTTGTGCTATGGTAGCAGTAATAAGAAGTCAGTTTACAGAAATGATCATCTATAATCGATGTAAGTGTTTAGAGAAAAAATATATATGGTGAAATGTTTTCATCTTTACAAACCCAGGCATTAAAAAATGTTTTAAGTAAAATTCAGATCAGACTCTTTCCATATGAATGTCTTAGTTTAACTACAGCCCAAAAGATTTCTAAATGGGAATGCTTGTAGTGTACATTGAATTTCTGATAATTCAGAACACGGTTTTCCATCAAGCCTTAGGGATGAAAATACTGTGAGCATTTCAATTAGGGGGATTAGTGGAAGTATACTCTCTCGGGTCCTGCTTTGCTGCTACATTGTGAGCATGGGAAAGTTTCTGAGAGGGGTCAATGCAAGATACCATGATTGAACACCAAGCATAAATACTCCTAGCAAGGTCATTCTTGGCATGAAGATCATCCCAGCAACCCAACTAAAGCAAGTAGGCAATATATATTGGATAGCAGCAACAGTATAGGAAGATGCCTGAGGTAGATGATCATTTTAGTGATGAGCAAAAGCATCAATTTATATTGTGTTGAGAAATCAGTAGTAAACTACTCCTTTTATTTTCTCCAAGTAAATCAAAATGTTGGACAAAAAGTGATTGTTGATTACAGTGCCAGAAGATGAGCCTGTCAGGTCAGGGGGCACTTAGCATGCTACTGAGGAAGAATTGAGAATCTTTCACAATACTAATGTTCTCTATAAATATGCCAAATTCTTCAGGACATCTAGTTGTTGAGACCCAGTGTGGTGGAGAGATTAAGATTATAGCCTAGAAACTAAGAGACTTTTAAGTTCTAATCCTGCATTAGGCTTTGGGTCAGTCACACTCTCTCAGCCCAACCTCACCTCACAGGGTTGTTTTGGTGAAATTAAGAGGAGGAAGGAGTATTATGTATGTTTGCTGCTTTGAGTTATAAAGTAATTCAAATTATTTCCAATCTTCATCACAACAAATATAAATACATGCTGTATTCTTCATCCTTTCCAAGCCAACAACTAATTATCTCTTCATCTCAAATCCCTTCTTTATTTGTAGGCAAATCCATAAAATATCTTTTCAGCCCTGGTGTTAGTAGAAATTCATAAAAGATTACCAGAAGTAACAGTGGGCCTTTTTTAACCTTGATAAAATAAACCAACTTAGTGTCAACTTGTTAAACTTTCCTATGCAGGTTTCCAAGTTTCCTTAATTTTACTGGTACTTCTTAATGGTTTTAATCTTTAGTTCATTCACATATTGTCATAAGAATTATTCTTTAGCCAACTTTTTTCTTTATCCCATCAGATAGAGTTATTTTTAGCTAACTTTTTTTGTAGATTTAATAAGAAAAAAATACATAGGTCACTTTCTAAAAGTCTCTAAAGTTAATAAGCAATTTCCAAAAGTGACTAGAAAGTGAGGCTAGCAAATATAGTGTCCATGAAAAGGTGCTGAACATAGTTGCAAGCAAAATGGCTATTTCCGTCACCTCCAATGCTCATACCTGCAAGAGACCATTGTCCTTCAATCTCTTAGCAAGGAACAGCACATGTTGGCAATCTCCTGTCCTTATCTGGAAAAATTCCATGGAACCAGTCTACGGGTTTCTTGGTATTTGATGTGTTGTTGGATCAACTTTTGCAGAGACATCCTCAATCCACCATTCTTCCCCTGGACACTGAAGTTATTGAGTTTATGCAATATGAATGTTGGGTACATTTTATAAATCAGTAAAATCCAAATTTATAAATTAGTTAATTTAAATATTTGTAGACTTCCTTTAATTTGAAAAATGCTAACAATAGTGTAAAATGTGTGTGATAAGTTAATGATACATGTATATTAAGTTAAATATAAGTTAAATATATATGTATATTACATAATATAGTAATGGTATACATAATATAGTAGTAATACATTAGCATGTTAATAAAAGCACATAATTCTGGAATTATTTATTGTCTGCATGGTTTGCAAGTTATGTGGTTTCTTACAATGTTTTCTTCATGAAAGTAGTTCAGTTGACAGGATAATATGTTAATAATCCATAGACAGCTTAAATCCAGTAAGAGCTTCTGATAGGAAAAATACTCTTGTTTTAGGCCTAGAATCAAGTGCATATCATATCACAGTACCCTTATGTTGGGTTAATATTCCTATTTATATTGTTATGTGAGGTTTTCTGTATATGTGTGTGTGCTAATCTAAATTGGAACAGCTTGCCCTCGGAAGTTGTGGGAACATCATCACTTGAGATTTTCAAGAAGAGATTGGACTGCCATTTGTCAGAAATGGTGTAGAGTCTCCCACTTGGGCGGGGGGTTGGACTAGATGACCTACAAGGTCCTTTCCAACTCTGATTATCTGTAATCTGTTATGATAAATAGAAGTTGCAACAGAAATATTTATTAATGGAAGATTTGTTAGTAGAAAGAGTGGTGATTGTTGATGTCTACATTTCAAATTCTTCAGGCTAGTACATCATTCTCCAGAGTCTCTATTGGCAAAAAACAGAATTAACATTACAAAATACTATATATCAAAGATGATTACTGCATTCCTGCAAGTTTATGTTGCTACCATATTTTATCCCAAATGCTTGAAAGGCGTATTTGAATATAAATGCCAATTCTGAAAACCGTATTAATTTTAATAGAGATTTGTTTATTGGATTTTTAGACATAAAATAATCTATCAATATATAACTGTCATGGGCTAAATTTAAAAAGAATCCATTATGCAGATAGCAACATTTATGGAAAAAGCACTGAAAAGGTGCACATGGAGATAAAATGGACAGCATGGATTTTATTCTGGCTTTGATTCTCCATTCTTAACAACAACAAAATATATTTAATCAAATGTATAGATTGCCTTGACTGTGGTTGCAGACATAGGCCATTATGAAATCAATCAATAAATTCAGGCAACATTTTTATTTTAAAACTGTATAAACATTTCTCATTTTTTAGTAAGAATATTTATTTTCTTCAAATAAAATTGGTGAAATGCTTTCGTATACTACATGTGTAATCTGCTTTGTATCTTTTCCTTGTCTAGGTAAAAGTATTAATGCCATATTTTTGGGTTTTTCTAAGGGGGTGTTACTGTTTTTGTGGCCTTGTATGATTATGAAGCAAGAACTAGAGATGATCTTTCATTCAAGAAGGGTGAACGCTTTCAGATAATCAATAATACGTAAGTATTGTTGTCAACTTATGGACTTAATTACACACTATTAGCCATTCACATTCTTCCACATATCCTAATAGTATTGTTACTGGTAGGGAAAAGTCATAAGAGAATAAGAAAGTAAGAAAAATGAGGAGGAGGAGATACAACATAATCAAACTTGCAAGATTCTATTATTATAACCAATCTTAATAAAATAGTTTTAGCCTTCCAATGGAGTTGATTTTTTGATTTCATACACCTAGTATGGCTGATATCAATCTTACAGGTCTGATTGTGTTGTATCTCCTCTATCTTCTTATAATTCAGTGAATTAGGGAAGTGTCTGTATGAGCTGCTGTCTCAACATTCTGGCCTTTAAAAATGTTTTGTTCTTTTGGCAAAAGAGTTTGCATATGTCCATCAAAGTTATCTTCTTTACTTCCTACAGAACAGATCAGTCTGGAAGTTATAAAGGTAAATAGGATTATACCATATTCCTTTAAAATAATATTGCTTTTATCTTTACTTCTAAGATAGGTACATACAGATAGATCTCAACTTATGACCACAATTGAACCCAAAATTGACAGTTGTTAAATGGGTTTTGGCCCACCTTTCTTGCCACAGTGAATAGATGAAGTTGTTAAGTTAGTAATACAGTTGTTAAGTGAATCTGGCTTCCCCATTGACTTTGCTTGTCAGAAGATCACAAAAAGGTGATCACATGACCCCAGGCCTCTTCAACCATCATAAATACATGGCAGCTGTCAAGTGTCCAAATTCTGATGACATGACCTGCTGCAAGGATCATAAGTGTGAAAAATGTTTATAAGTCCCTTTTCTCACTATTGCTGTAACTTCGAACTAAACAAATGATTATAAGTCAAGGGCTTCCTGTAACATGCAACCTTAATGTGGCAATTTGCAATATGGCACTTTGAGAAGTATATTTAATTAATACTAATTTTAGTAGAGTAATTACAGTACAGTGTTTACAGTTCCTACAGTGGAACTGTATTCTCTGAATATGATCATTTTTCATCTCTTTAAAAGAATGCTCATTTTTTTTGTTGACAATAGTAACACTTGAGAAAGATTAAAAGTTTTGATTTTTTTAAAAAAATCCCTGTTTATTTTGGTCACCATGATATAGAAAAGATGTTAAAACTCTTTCTAGAAAGAGTGCCGAGAAGAGTAACAAAGATAATTAGGGGACCGGAGATTAAAACATTTGAAGAACGGTTGCAGGAATTGGGCATGTCTAATTTAATTAAAAGAAGGATTAGGGATGTCATGTTAGCAGTGTTTCAATATCTAAGGGGTTGCCACAAAGAAGAGGGAATCACGCTATTCTCCAAAGCACTTGAAGACAGGATAAGAAGCAATGAATGGAAACTACCGTAATCAAGGAAAGAACCAGCCTAGAACTAAGGAGAAATTCCCTGACAGTTAGAACAATTAATCAGTGGAACGACTGATTAATTGTTGTGGACGCTCCAACACTGTAAGTTTTTAAGAAGAGATTGGACAACCATTTGTCTGAAGTGGTGTAGGGTTTTCTGTTTGAGCAAAGGGTTGGGCTAGAAGATCTCCAAGGTGTCTTCCAACTCTGTTATTCTGTTTTTTATTTATCACATGTTTATTAGAGGAAGAAAACAAATGGTTCTTTCCTACTGTATGGCATTTCCCTATGTAGGACAAACAACAGTTACATTAAGATCTAGCTGGTATGCTAGATCTTCATAGATGTAAACAGAAATCTAAGCTACGATGATGGTGGTGATGTATCGGTTCACAGTATTTCATAATTGAAAATGATTTTATTACTGTTGTAATTACAGTGTAATTACATTTTTCCTGTCCTCTCTTCCCCTTAGGGAAGGAGACTGGTGGGAAGCAAGATCTATTGCAACAGGAAAGAGTGGCTACATTCCTAGCAATTATGTGGCTCCTGCAGATTCCATTCAAGCAGAAGAGTAAGACTTTATAATGTCCTTAATCATTTTTATCTGTAATTATTCAGTGGCATTCAGTAGAATTTATTGTCTATTCAGGAGAATTATTAATACAAGAGGCCTTCGATTACAGCACTTACATGATTTAAACAAAATATCTTAAAATATTACATTTTATATAAAGGAGGCTGACTTTCTCAAAATGCATGTCTAGATTACTTTTAGAATAAATAGTTCAATTTCACATGTGTGGCTTGACGCAGATACAGTTATTGACACTTCACAGTCTATTCTTTTTTAAATATCTGTATATTTTATGTTTTGTTAACGGGAATAAAATACAAAACAGAAAAATATTGAAAAAATATATACACCCAACAGTAATAATAATAAAAAAAACTGTGTACAAAATGGTGGAAAAGAGGGGGGAACCCCAAATATATAACATTAAATATTTTTAAAAATCCACCCAGGTTGGATACTGGGGGAGAAAATAAATAAACCTAATAAATTATCCTTCCCTTACATAATAGATCTGAAAATAGTCACAAAATTTCTCATTCTTATTTAACAAGAAAAATATATAGACATATATATTTCATATGAGGAGGTCTCACCTCCTTTAAAGCTTGGTATACTTTTTGCAAAGTTTAGTTGCTAGTTAGTCCTTACATTGCCATAAGCTGCTTCATTAAATCTTCTGGCTAGTTTCTGAGCTTAGAAATACATGGAATTTCTAAGCACATTGTTAAAGCTCCCTTGACCCAGAATTGCTTATAAAATTTGTGAGTTTCTTTCTCCCATGTCCTGGCACACAGGAAAATCTAAAGTGGGAGTATTGTACTCATGGGAATGGTTATATTTATTTTTGGAATCCAGATATCACCCACCTATGATCCCTTAGAGCAGGGGTGTCAAATTGGTGGCTTGTGGGCCAGATGAATCACACACACAGGCCACTCCCACCCCAGTTCCGTGAATGGGGGAAACGTCGTAAAACGTCACATGACAGCAACGTGATCCTGTGCCTTAAAGCTTCAACTCCAATGCATTATTAGCCAATACAATAAGAAACAAAAGAAAGGGGGGGAGGGGCAAGCTTCTATTTTGTCTGCTGAAGAAGAAGAAAAAAAGTCACTAATACCTATTTTAAGTTTGTTTATAGTTCCATAAAACAACAACAGAGAGAGAGAAGAGAGCCACTTTGATTTAGTGGTTAAAATACCAGGCTAGAAAGCAAGAGATCATGAGTTCAAGTTCCGCCTTAGCCATCAAAGCCAGCTGGGGGACCTTGGGCTAATCACACTCTCTCAGCGCAACCCACCTCACAGGGTTGTTGTTGTGGGGAAAATAGGAGAAGAAAGTTATGTTGGATGTGTTTGCTGCCTTGAATTGTTTATAAAAATAATAAAGGAAATAAACAAACAAAAACAAATGATTTATATCTCCTTTCTAACTCAGCAGGTTCAGATATGCAGCTTTATTTTATTGCTTGCTTATATGGCATTATTGTCACTCAGATGCAATTTAGTACTTCCCTCTGAAACAATGCTTAGCTTGTTTGGTAATTTAAAAAAAAAAAAGAAAACCACATTTAAAGCAGAAAGCATACAAGGAACAACAAAATGACAAACAATGCTTTCTGGTTTCACCTGTAGTTGCTTTAGTCCAACTAACTTGTCTTGTTTTTCTTCAAAAATTTAAACCAGTATTCTGGAATGTCTGCTTTTGAAACTTTCCATGTATTTAAAAATAGTTTGTTACTGAATCTTGGATGGAGTAGGTGAGATATGGTCTTGTTTTGTTTTGAATAAAAGTATTATTGTAGATCATATCTTTGCCTATAGAAGAATCTGTGTGATGATTACATCATATTTAGAAACAACTTTGGTTTCTCAACTATTTTAAAAATACAAAGATGGAATTATATGGAAAGGCCCTGTTATAATGAATACTCCACAGTCTCATCTTTGTAATATAATATTGTTACTATGTTAATCAAATATTGCAACTGAATCTTTTCTTGAACATATTTCTCTTCAACTTTTTAGATGGTATTTTGGTAAAATGGGCAGGAAAGATGCAGAAAGATTACTTTTAAATCCTGGAAATCAACGTGGTATCTTTTTAGTCCGAGAGAGTGAAACTACAAAAGGTATCTATTTTTAACTTTATTACTGAATAAAAATAAATTATAATGAATTTGTAATTTTTTAGAAATGTATTTACAGAATCAAATATTAAATTATTTTTTCTAGGTGCTTATTCCCTTTCTATACGCGACTGGGATGAGATTAGAGGTGATAATGTGAAACACTATAAAATTAGAAAACTTGACAATGGTGGATATTATATAACAACAAGAGCACAATTTGAATCTTTACAAAAGCTGGTCAAACACTATACAGGTAGGTTCTAAATGCTATAGGTGATCCTAGCAGTAAATTATAGCCCGATGCATATATTTCTGGGAAGGGTATGCTTTAAAATACATGACTATATAAGAAATATTTCTTTGATTGCTAGATCATGCTGACGGCCTGTGTCATAAATTAACAACTGTGTGTCCAACTGTGAAACCTCAGACACAGGGTTTAGCAAAGGACGCCTGGGAAATCCCTAGAGAATCCTTGCGGCTAGAAGTTAAGCTGGGCCAAGGGTGCTTTGGTGAAGTTTGGATGGGTAAGTGTTACATGGGAAGAACTGTAACAGAATTGTTAAATTTAAGTGTTTTGTGTATAATAGTTCCAGACCTTACTATCCTCAAATTTTAAAAAAGGATCTTAGATTGCTGAAATGGAAAGCATTTAAGAATCACTTTGAATCATTTATAGACAATAGTGGACTTTCCAGACTTATTTAATAGAGACTAAAGGCAAAAATGGTTTTTAACTTCTGTTCAACATTTTTTTAAACTTTATTTTACACATACCTATCCCTGCTGCAATATTTATATTACACTGAAAATCTTTGTATTTTAACTGATAGTATAATGCATTTATTACATAGGTACATGGAACGGAACAACGAAAGTTGCAATCAAAACACTAAAACCTGGTACAATGATGCCAGAAGCTTTCTTACAAGAAGCTCAGATCATGAAGAAATTAAGACATGATAAACTTGTTCCACTTTATGCTGTAGTTTCTGAGGAGCCTATCTACATTGTCACTGAATTCATGACAAAAGGTACATTTTGCCTTTATATTGAAATCAAATAGGAAAACAATAGTATTATATGAATTTACTATGGAATTATTAGGATAGAATAGACAGAAAAGTATTTTATCATGATAGATATTTAGAAGTGTCTATCATGGCTTTCATTGCAGATTTTGGTGCTTCCATCACTGGAACAGTTACGTCAGTGTTGTGTGCTGCATTCAGGAAGTTTCTGTTTTATTTGATTTTTTTGGTTTCATTTTTGTACAATATTGGTTTTATATAATTATTATGAGACAACCAGAATTATACTTCTAAAGATTTAAATTGAATAATTAATTAAATAAATACATAAATAAATTTGCTTCCTTAAAAAAAGACAAAGTATCATTTCATATTATTAGTTTCTTAATAACTTTGCTGGCAGTCAGCAGGAAACATAAGCAGCATTTGCTAAATGAAAGGTATTAATATTTACAACAATCAGAAAGTTACATGAATTAATTATTAAATTAAAATTATGTGAAATAAAAACATTTGCTTATTTTTATATTATTTTGTTTTTGTTGTAATATAAGAATATTATTTCCCAGTATTTCCTATAAAGAATATTTTGTGTGGGATTATAGGAATTCTTACATGAATAACAGGATGTACGGTATATAGCTCTGTGGACAAGGATTTTCCTTCTTTAAACAAAGGAGCTGTTTGTGGAAACAGCCATATGTAAGATTATTTCTTCTGTCCAAAAAGAAAACTGATGCTTTTTAAAAGTGTCTCATATCAGATACCTAAATTACGCCTATGAGCAAATGTAACACTAAACTCTATTCTGAGCACTTCAGCAGTCACAATGGGAAACTGGAAATGTTTGCTTTTGTTTTCAACTACCTGGAGTTTGTTATTGTCTAGATAAGGAACTATAGACATTATGAAGCATTATTGAAGCAATTGCTGCATTATAATTTCTTTGAACAAAGTTCAATATAGTTAATATTACATATAGTTCTCAGTTGTATACTAAGCCACAATTTCATTAGGTGAAAATAAAAGCAAACAGTTTTAGTCATCTTTTGTGGTAAACAAAAGAGAAAAGGAAAGAAACCACAAAAACTCAAATGTTTTTGTGAGTCATTGATTCTCAACCAGTGATAACACACAGCACAGATAGAACTCAGAAGTTGCCTAGATGGCACACAGAGGAAGTCATTGGAACTATTTATATCCTCAAAATCTATCCTAAATGAGAGCTCTAAGAAACAAATGTCTGTTGATATAATAAATGAAAAAGTGGTTTTTGTCACGGTAAGATCCAGGTTAAGTGATGGGACTTAAGATATGAAAGACTAAAAACACCTGTAATCCTCGATTTACAACAGTTTGTATAGTGACCCTTCAAACTACAGTGGCACTGAAAAAAGCAACTTACGACCATTTTTCACACTTATGATCATTATAGCATCCCCATGGCCATGTGATCAAAATTCAGGCACTTGGCAACTGATCCATGTTTATGATGGTTGCAGTGTCCCAAGGTCATGTGCTAACCTTTTGTGTCCTTCTAACAAGCAAAATCAGTGGGGAAGGCAGATTTGCATTAACAACCATGAAACTAACTTAACAACCACAGCTATTTACTTAACAACTGTGGCAAGAAAGGTCATAAAATGGGGCCCAATTCACTTAACAAATGTCTCATTTAACGATGAAAATTTTCGGCTCAATTCGGGTCAAAGTCATTCTCTAATGTTATCTTTGTTTACAAGGATGCTTCTGAGCTTTATGTAGGCCCCAAAGTATTCTCAATAAATTAAAACTATGGGTATTTGCTGCCAGAAATAAAAAAAAAACAGGGCTGAAAGCAGTATCCTGGTGGTGGAGACTATTCTCCTCAGTTTATTTTTTTGTAAAGGCACATTTTGTCATTGGCTACTTCCTTCCATTGCAGACATATTGTGAATAGACAATAATACTCCTGTGGCAGTCATGTTGTGGAGACTGCTTAAACCAGGAATCCCCAAATTTGGCAGCTTTAAGATTTGTGGACTTCAACTCCACAACTTGAAGTCCACAAATCTTAAAAGTTGCCAAATTTGGAGACCTCTAGCTTACACATTCAGAGAAATCTTAATATCCCTCCCAAGTCCCGAAAAGATGCTTATCTCTAATCCAGGTGCTGATTTATATGTCTTGAAGCAACAATACTTGACTTCTGCCCATGACATAGAGAATAAATCCAATATTGAATTCATATTTATTTACATAGGTCACTTCTGTATAAATATATAAATCAATAAATAAAAACAAATAAATAAACAATTCAAATTATGACAAACTCCTGCCTTACAAAACTGCATATCTCCTTTTGGGGGATGGGGAGACCTCATATATATAGCAGTTACATTTAAATTGTTGCAAATGTTAACACTATCATATATCCAAAGGATTTTGGTTAAATATGTTTTATTTTATATATGCCCCAAATTACTACTCATTCCAAAATACTACATTGTATTGCTTTTTTTTCTGTTTTGTTTATCTTAATATTAATAGAATTTTATTTTTAATTATTTGCCTGAACTAAGTATAGATTTTGAAACTGAACTGTTACTCAAGTGTTGTGATACCATTACTGTAACTGAATTAAATGAAACATTGCTGGTTTTTTTGTTTTACTGTAGGAAGCTTATTAGATTTTCTTAAAGAAGGAGAAGGGAAATACTTAAAGCTTCCACAACTGGTAGATATGGCTGCCCAGGTATTTATTAAAATATATTGTTTGATTACTGAAATATTCCAATATTGCAACCATTGAGTAATACAGAAAAGGCTAAAAGTGGTTGCCCATTCTGTCAACAGTCTGATTATAACAGTAGATCTTCAGGTGGTCATCTCTGTAGGTTTGTGCCTGCATTGTAGAGCATTCTGGAACATTCTCTAGCTGTTTTTCTTTTTTCTTTTGGTGAGAAGATTCTCTAAAACAGGAATTTCTAAACTTTTTGCTGTTTCACCTTCTCTTTAGTATAATTATAATATACACAACTCTCCTAAAAATCCAAACAACAAAATGAATACAAATGAACAAAGAAAAGAATACAATGAAATGTTGGGAAAGGTACATTTATTGTAACAATATAACTAAAAGGTTCTTCAATTTCCCCTGGACTTGTCTGCACCTTCCCAAGGGAGTTATACCTCGTCTATAGTGTCTGGCCACTGAACCTTCAGATTGCCAGTACGGTCAAAGAAAGAAAGTATCCCTGCAGTGGGTAACATGGTGAATCAACATGACAGGTGACACATAAGCAACCTTTTGTTATCGTTTGTGGGTTTTTATGGATTATTAGTGCTGGGCTTTTTCAGAAATACTTATAAGTAGTGGCAGGAGCAGACAAGCATTCAAGAACATAGGTATCCAATGTGTGTGTCTACTGCAAAACTAATAAAGCCAATATGATTCCACTAGTCAGTTCCAATGACTCTTATGGGCCAAATGCAAGCCTATTTATAGTGAAATCAAATTTCTGTGTCTTGTGCTCATATGTACACAGTGCAATGGCCCCCAAATTCTCTCTTTTGGGCAAGTAATATAGTTTCTACTTATTCCTCATTATGGTAATATAATAATCTCATTTCATGCTATTTACTTCTAATCTACTATGAACACAATGTATGGGAAAAGAGCTATATTATCAGTGATTGCATCAAAATGAGTGAAATAATAGCAGGTTCAAAACTCCTATAAGCTAGGCTTCACAAATGCAGATGGTAGACACATAACGGAAGCCCTTACATTGCAGTAATTGCCTGGGGAATTGCCCACAAACAACAGATGTCACAGGCAGATGTTGTAGTTTGTCAAACAAAATCATTTCAATAAAATAATGGGGAAACTGTTGTTAAGCAACAAATGAAAGACAGTTGAGTCAAACAAAATGTTTCATGCTGTCAAAGTAAAAATCAAAATTCCTTTTCATATCTAAATGTTTATTTAAATGTGGCTGGTAGAATAAGGTGGAAAACTGAAAAAACAATGTTCTCACAAGAACGTTAGAAAATATTTTCAGAATGAAGGTAGAATTAAGACACAAAGTAGCTTTGTTCTTAGCTACACAATGTAAAATGAAGCAATTCTTTAGAAGCAAATAGTTTGTTTGCTTGGGAAGAATATTGGCATATTTTGCAGATGTAACAACTGTCCAAAATGTTTTTTTTAAGGGTAACCCATGTAATGAAGTGATAATTAAAAAAATCAAACAATGGAATCAAATTGAGACAGCAGCAAACAGTCTCTTCATTGTAGGTAAACTTTGATACCAGAAGATAGAAGTGACAAATTGACATATAATTTGAATATCAAAAAGGTATAGAATGCAAGAAACCCACCATCATGTCTGTGAAAGACTGATGATCACCAAATAATTTTAGCGCATATGAAAGTTTTTCTTTTTTAAAAACAAAAAAATTGTGCAACTAATTCCACAGAATGAAACAGAACCATTGCCACTTTACAACTTTTAGGTAATTCAGACAGTCCATTCTAGCCTGTTAAAAAGGCATAGCAGATTGTTTCCAAAGAAAGGTATCATTTGTACAAAGGTAATCATCTGTAACTGGCTGATTTTCCAAGCTGTCAGTCACAGCATTTGGAATCATGGATGGTGCATTTGGCTTCCACCTGAGAATACTGTAGGAGATTCTTGTCAAGGAGATTGTATTGAAACTTGCTCTTGGCTAAATGCAATAGGTCTGTGTAGACAATCCTGTACCAACAAAGCTTCATGATTATCCTTGTAAGCAGAGGGATCACAGGATACACTTACCTTAGGATGCCACTCCAGTTTGAAAAAAAATGCATCTGAGAGAGAAATAGGATGCTTTTGAGAATTACCGCAATATAGTATATTGTATATCAATGGCTTTGAATATTCATAAAATGATAATTCCCAAACCATGAAAAATTGAGTCAAAGAAACAGAATTGCAACATCAAATTCTGTGCTACAATCCAAATATAGCTGAGCATATCTGCTACAACAATTTAACTTTAGGGAAAGTGAACTACTATTAAAAATGTGATGTGAAATATATCAGCACTAGGGTAGACTGCACTAATAGAGTTCCTCAGGGCTAGGCTGGAGTGCAACAGTAGATCCTTTGTGTTTATAGGCCTGTGAAGGTGACAAATGTGAGGAACAATCATAAAGTTATGTTTACCATCACTTTCATAACTGCAAATGTCTCTAAGTGATGCCATTGCTAAACAAAGACTACTTATATGTTTCTTATTCTCTTCCTTTAATTACAAACTTCCCAGAGTTGCTGAGGAATTGGGCTGTTTCAAAATGAAATAAGTAAAATACAATAATTCAACGTTGACTAGTCAATAATAGGAAAGAAACATGGCCATTCGATGTAAGCAGACATTTTATGCATGAGCCTCCACCAAAAAGTCAGCTTGAGAATGTTCTAGAAAACTGCTTTACACAAATGCAACATGCATGTGTAATAAACAGAGGACAAAAAGAATGTGTAGACTTTTCTAATTATATTATTTAATTCTGTTGCAAAATAATATTGCTACATGTTATGAAATCTAAACATTTTAAATCATCTGTGTTTGTTATGTGTAACTTCAGAATATTTTCATGATTATGTATTAAGTATTTCATTGACTGAATACTTCTTTGTTAATAAGATACTTTTTTTATAAGATTGCTGATGGCATGGCGTACATTGAAAGAATGAATTACATTCATAGAGATCTTCGAGCAGCTAATATTCTTGTAGGGGATAATCTGGTGTGCAAAATTGCTGATTTTGGATTAGCAAGATTAATAGAAGACAATGAGTACACTGCTAGACAAGGTATTTACAATATTTTTATGTACTATTCAATATAGCAAACACTGTTTTATTAATATGCATAATATATTGTCTGAATTCTTGATCAGTACAAATCAGTTTATGTCTGAAATATTATAGGGTCTCCTGCTTAAGCAGGGCCCTTCCAACCCTATGATTCTATGCTCTGTGTTTTAGTTTGATTAAGTGCTTTACTAATTTTAATACTTTCTGAGGTAAATGAATGTTCTTTATTTTTTCCATTTACTATAATCACTAACAATAGAAACTAGATATTCTCTAAAGTGGATTATTCAGTACACTGCTATCTGTTCTAAAACAGCTTTCTGAATTTGTTGACTAATTAATAATATAAACTGCCAAAATAAATCCTTATCTCTGCAAAAGTAAAATAGTTGTTGAACAAGGTTTCATTTTGTTATCAAATTTTGCAACATACCATGATTCATATTCAAGGTTATTACCAAGCAGTTTATAAAGAAACAGTACAAGCTGAACTTCAGATTATAGGCAGGTGCTGAAAGTTGCAGTTGCATGCAAGTCATTTGCATAATAAAAAGAACAATTATGTGCTAGTTTTCCACATATAGAGATTAACAATGGCAACTTTTTACTGTAGTTACCACCCTGCATGCTAAAGTGCATAAATTTTCTCCATTATCTGGGCAGAGCAACTTTAGCCTTGACAGAAGTACCATTAACCATATGTTAATTTGATAGGATTACTCACTTTGTTGTCACCCACGCTCTACTCCCACATGTATTCTCAATTAGACTTTTCTTTTTCAGTGCAACGAAGATATCTTTGCAGTTCTTTTCCAGCAGAAAGAGTTCCAACTAGATTAGTTTTTACGTTTAATAGAATGGATGCTATTATAGCAATTGAAAATATGAGAGAGAGAGAGAGAGAGAGAGCGTGCACCACCAAAATAAATTTTAAAATTATTATAAATTATAATGTTAAAATGCATTATTTTCTATGTTTATGTACTGTGTAGGGGCCAAATTCCCAATTAAATGGACAGCACCTGAGGCTGCACTATATGGTCGATTTACAATTAAATCTGATGTCTGGTCATTTGGAATTTTGCTGACAGAGCTTGTAACAAAGGGACGTGTGCCATACCCAGGTAAAAGGAGGAGAAAATCATTACTAATGTGTTAGTTACATTATTTCACAATCTGCTATTTATGCTGAGGGTTATTTATAATCAGTTATTCTGATGTTACCTCGTACCGTACTTAAGAAAACACTGCAGAAAATCAAACTAGCCATATTACAAAAGTTGCAATTCAATGTTTTAAAAATGTAGAGACAACACTATTTTAAAACATCAAATTCACTGTGTTTATAAATCACATTATGCCAGTTCATTTTAAACCATAGGTAAAGAAGTCAAAGCTAACCTTTGAGGAGCAAAATAATTATGTTGTTTATACAACTAATCTCTTCCTAGTTTCTTTTCTTTCTTTTTCTTTCTACTGTTCTCTTGCATCTCTTTGGAGTGTCTCAAATGAGGCACAAAAATACACTGGGAATATACTCGGAAACAACATATAGGTATACTACATTAAGCCATTATTGTGTTCAGTAATCTGAATAGTTTCAAACCATAGTTGGACTTTCTCCAAAGCTATACCATAGTTTGGAATAGTTCAGCAAACCATGATTTAAAAATTATTTAATGTTATGTGTGAATGCAAATACCTATAAATACCCATTTCAAGTAAACAGTGACAGATTTTTGAAACCCTCTTTCAACTTGATAAAATATAAATATTAAAGTTATTCTTTTAATTTTAGGAATGGTCAATCGGGAAGTTTTAGAGCAAGTGGAACGTGGATATAGAATGCCTTGTCCTCAGGGATGCCCAGAATCTCTCCATGAATTAATGAAACTGTGTTGGAAAAAAGATCCCGATGAAAGGCCAACATTTGAATATATTCAGTCTTTCTTAGAAGATTATTTTACTGCTACGGAACCACAGTACCAGCCTGGAGACAATTTATAAATTGATGGCTTACATCCCATGCACAAATATGCCAAATGTAGAGTACTTTTTTTAAAACAAAAATCCTTGCTAATTGGAAGAACTCAAAAGAAGGCAAATTGCAATTTGCATGCTCGTTAGCTGGCAAACTGGAATTCTGAAATAAGGTTGCACAAAACCACTTTTTGAAGTGTTATACCTAAATGTATCAATGATATATTTTTCTCCCATATTATATCAGGGTCCAAAAAAAATACACTGAAAAAATGGGTGGTAAAATTAGCATTGTTATAATAAGTGGAGCTGCTGATTTCTTTTTTTTTTTTTCTAACATTTAAGTCATTATTAAAGGCAACATCAGCTATTTAAGTAAATTTATGAATGGACATGGTCAAAGGATAACAAAATAGTTTATGGGACCAACAGTACTATTATGTTAGAGTTAAGAGGGCTTTAACTATAAAGTTTTCTTCTAGGCCTCATTCCCTATGATTTAGCTAGGGTAGCTTCTCAGCAGATGGCAGCACCCAACCAACCTTCTCTCAGAAGTTAGACTTGATTAATTCTTGGAAAAGTTTCAGGAATACTGTGGCTGTAGACTAGGTAGGAAAATGGAAAAATATGGATGAAGAAAATGGTAAATTAACCCTGTATTGTTGCCAAGAAATCTACATGGACGTGTATGAAGACACCAGGAGTCAACTACAACTAAAATAATAATAATTTTAAAGCAAGTAATTTATGATAAACTTGATTAAATACTAGACCTCAATAATGGAACTGAAAAGCATGTTGCACTGTGCTGAAACTTTATATTAATATACCATAACTGGAAAGTAGCATATTTTATTTCCTACATAGTTCAATTAAGAATGAAATCAACTTCATAAACCATTAACTCATTTTGTAATTTAAGTTACTAGAGTGCAATGTTAAACCTGAAACTGCAAAATGCAATCAGAGGGAAAAGATAACATCTTAACCTTCAAGATGTAGGGTTTCAAAGTTCAAATTTCTAGTGAAATATGCCCCAGATTTTAATTTTTTTTAGAAGACCCATCTAAAAAAGGAAGTAAAATTGCAAATCCTTATGAAGGTTCACCAATTAAAATGTTCAGGGATTCACTAGATTGCACAGCTTCTTTTTGTTATGTATCTCTGTCAAAGTATTTATGAAAAATACTGTTTAAGATCTGAGAGCCCATCAATGGATCAGATTTAGATCTGAATGAAATGAACTTCTACGTTGGCAGACAAAGCCCCCTCATGCTATTCTGGAACATCCTCCAAGCCCCACAACATACTTTGTTGGAAGTAAAGGATAGAGAGATTCCTGTGAATTGTTTCCCCATTTTTGCAGTTCACAAAGTTGTCAGAATTCTGGATTTAGCCCAACATAGTAAGTGTTTGGATAATGATAGCTGGACAGTAGCCCATTCTTTCTAATACTTCATAGTGATTCACAATCAATTAGACAATAAATGGTTGCATAACAGTTCATAAAACTCTTTACAAAAAGTATCAGATCAAAAAGCTGTTTTTAGAGTGGACTGAATCCATCTCCTCCTCGCATTTCTTGGGAGAAGTTGGACTTTTTGTAGCCATTATGTATAGCTTTAAACTATAGGAACAGATTGAGCACCTAAGCCAATTTAGCTAATGATATTAAAACTGCACACATACACTACTCACAAGTAAACTGGGGAGTAGAAGCTATCATAACCTCTATCATATCAAGCAATAAAATTCTCTTGGCATTTTAGAATTTTCCACTCGAAACAAATGTTGCACTTTGAAGCTTTTCTATGAAAATGATTATTACTGCTATCAGAAAAATCACACAGATTTTGTTCTGGTGAAACTTACATAAATTTATAAAATTGTGCAATCAAGTGGCATTTTCTTTCGTTTCTACATCCCATAACTATGAAATTTTGAAAGGGCTCTATGTAGCAAATAATACAGGATTGTAATTTCTTTTATATTCTGAAATGGATAGCGTAGTTGTGTTTATGTAATAATGCATATGCCAGAAAACTAGTCTGGTATTATTTGGATTTTAATTAAAAATGCAACAAATCATTGTAACAAATGTATAGTAAGGAAATTAAAAAACAGTAATTTAATGAGTTTATTGAAGAAAAATATGTATTTTTAAGCGTTATACTTTCCATGTTTGTTTTTCCTTGTTTTTATAGTGTAATTACCTCAAGATTTTAATGTGAGCAAATAATTCAACACAACACTTTTCTATATATAGTAATACATGTAAAAGTGTGATTATTTTTATAAAACATGATGTTGAATTTGTTTCACAAGATTGCTTTTAAAGTTCTAATTACAAAATTATTTTTTAAGAAAATAACCTGCTAAGTTCCAAGTTGCTTTGAAATGAAACAATCCTATATATAATTATCTGGGACTAAGTTTAATTAACTAAATGTAATTGACTCAGTGAGACTTACAAGTTGACATGCATAGCACTGTTCTATTTCTTTTTATATTTCTTGATCTTTCTTGATCTGTTTTATTTTGTATATGTTAGTAGATTTCAACAGTCTACACAGAATACATCATCTTGCAGGTGCCATGATTCACTTATAAGATTTTTTTTGTTGCCCTAGAAATATTAGAAATTGTTTTAATCCTTTCTCTGGATAGGTTTGCATATCAAAATAAGCCAAAGCAAGCATGCTTTATTATTGCAAGGATACTGATGCTTCTTCTGTCAGTATAAGCTAAGCAAATCAAGAAACTTCTAATACTGATTTATTTAACCTTGCTAAGTGAATAACAAGCTCAGGATCACAAATCAAGAATTTGAAATCAGAAATTATTCCTGATTTGCATTTTTGGCTGATGAAGACAAAGATTTTGGCCTAGGAGCAATTAAATAAAGCATGATTAAGTTGTCTTGATTTGTTTAACTGGTAATTAATAGCAGAAGGAGCTAATGCAGATAGTGTGCATGAGTACGCTTGTTCTTTCCCAGAAAGTCTGTTTCCACTGTATGAAACTGGAATGCTATTTCTTTGAAAATGCACTGTCATCTTCCATTAAATATTGGAAAACACTAACCATTACATGTACATAAGGCACTTTGTTATATTTGCTAACATTGTAAATGTGTGCATAAGGCACTTCGTTACTTTATAAACATAATTGATATGCATACATCTCATGGTCTTTGGGATTAAGTGTCTCTGTTTAGAAATTTTGGAGGATACTGTATGATGGGCCCTCACAAAAGAAAAAAAAAGAAATCTTAAGGAGATGAAGTATGTTTTCCCAATCTTGAAGACAAATGAAGGGTAGGAATGGGAAGGAGCTATCTATAATAATGTTATAGTAATTCCAAGTACAGATCTTGGAATTTCCTCTTCCTGAGCTATGTGATTTGTTGGTTAACTGTTGGGAAAGTCCTGTAGCCCCTTTTGTCTGGGTGGTAATTTTCCTTCTAAATTAATTTGTCCTTTATTGGACTGGGAGCAATAAGCACAATTTCTGCACGTTTTCAGTTAGAAATAAAGGGTGCCACAATTTTCTGATAGTCCTAGTTTCATTGGAACTTTTAGTGGGAGTCCAGTATAACCTCAAATTATTTTTTGTGAATTTTACTCCATGTCTTCTCACAATCTTATTCTTCTATCAATACTGTACAGCATGACCCAGCATCTCCAGTAACACTGTATTTAAAAAAAGTAGAATTACCAGAACAATTTTCAGAATATAAATGCAAATTTATTACATTTTCAATTCCTATGTTTATTGCATTTTTAGCACTTCCTGTACTGTAATCATTGTTAAGAATGATTTTTATATTGTATTGAAAACTATTGTGTAACATTTCTGATAGAAACTGTAGTGCAAGCCTTGTGTATCAGTTTTGTTGAAGCTACATGTGGTAACCTTTTGTTTGGTTTTCCTATCATACTATATTGACAAGCTTAAATATTTTTAATATTTTATTACTTTTGCATAATTAAACTTCCCAAAGCTTAATAAATTAGTGCATCTTCTGTTACTAAAGCAGAAAAATTGATTAATATATGGGAATTGAAACAGAATAGCTTTTCTTCAGCAACTCTTTTCATTTAAGTGCATCCCCAACACTATGTTTTTAGCATGATACATGTTAACATTCTAACATCCTTCCAAATTTGTTATGGAGCCCAAAATAGTATTTATCAACTCTGAAATAGAAACTGGTATTCAGGACACTTTTCTTTCCAAAAGTTTCAACAATTTAAAAAGAAAATTATAGTATACATTCTTATGCTTAATTTTATTATGCAATAAAATTTAGCCTAAATTTGACCTAATTGCATAGACAAAGCTAATTCATATATAACGTAAGAATTGAACCAGTTCTACAGTAACATTTTTAATTGACAGAATGATGGAATATCACTATGCATACTACTGTTGTGCAACAAAATTAAACAAAAAATTAACTTGGAGTTAACATCCTGTAAGTTTGTCTCAGCAAAATCCTCAGAAAAGGACCTCCTTTTGGCTATGCCCTTTCAGATAAACCTGTGATGACTTGAGGGGAGGAGAAGGGAAGGGTAAGGAGAGAAGAAGAGGTGGGGAACGGTTTGACGTTCTGGCCATGGCTTTAAAGCTTTTTTAGATGCGCGGATGGCCAACTACATCTAGAATCTTTAGTCTTGATGTTACCTAAACTGGAAAAAGCTAAGAGGCCTGGATGTGGCTAGGGCTTGGATGACACGCCATCCGAAATCCCAAAATTGAAAAATAATCTGGAATTTTATTTTATTTTTAAAAAACCAACCCACTTTTGAATTGTTGCCAAACGCCTCTCCTCTCCCCCAGACACTGCACTTATTCGTATGGCTAATGCAAGTCGTAAGCGGCTCTAAGACCTTTTAAAAGGATTCGGGCTGCCCATTTATAAAAGGTCCTTTTGATCTGACAACCGATTACAGAGGTTGGGACCAAAAGCTCAACCTCTGTTTGGCAAGCAAGCCGGGGCGCTCCCTTCCTCCAACTCCCTCCCCTTCTCCACGCCCTTCCTGCGGGCCAATCGGCGACTAAGGAGCCATTCCTGAGCGTGAGAGTAGCTATCCCGCTTCCCGGAGTGCCGAGCATTGCTTGCGAGATGGGGAGAGGGAGAATCCGGGATCTGGCTGTGAGCGACGTCCGCTTCCCCACATCTCTGGCCCAACACGGGTCAGATGCCATGGTAAGCGCAAAGCGACGGCCTGGGCGTCGGGAAGGCAAACAGCCCCGGCCAAGGGTGCAAGAGTGCCCAACAGTTCTTCGACCCGATTCTACGGCAACTTGCAAGAGAGCGTTCTTCCGCGCTGTTCCTTTCTCGTCTAGACAGGCCTTTGGGGGCTCTTTGCCCAAGTTAAACGGAGCTCCGGCTGCTTTTCCGCCCCGGATTGCGGCCTGCTTGCCTGGAAGTTAACTTGAGGCAAGTTCCGTTTGTTGGACTTTAACGCTCTTGGATTGTAGACGCCGCGCCGGTTGTCAGTAGCGTCGCGTGTAAATCCGGACCTGTACGCGTTGCGCTGCTTTCCCAACACCGAGGGTTTGTTTGATTCTTCTGTTTAAAGCATCCAGATCCAGACTATTCCGCAGCCTACGTGGTAATAGAAACGGATGCTCCTGGTGGTTTGAAAGGTTGTGGCTTTACATTTACGCTGGGAAAAGGCACCGAAGTGGGTAAGTTCTTAGGCTAGCTATCCTAGGGTTGGCTTTCCATACCATGAGCATTTTTCGATAAATAACGCTTTGCTTCCTTTTTTTGGGAAAAATCCTCTTCGGGACAGACTTTCCTGATGTATTTCCATTTCAATTTCAAAATACAACCGGTTTAAATACAACACATTATGCCATGATTTATTTAAGAAACACAAATTTATTTATTTATTTTATTTGGTTTTTCAATTGCTTACAAGATAATAGGTATAAGTAAAAACATAGTTATGAATACATGGATACATATAAGAAAAATAAAAGAAACAATAGGACAGGGACGGTAGGCACGTTGATGCGCTTATGCACGCCCCCTACAGACCTCTTAGGAAAGGGTGAGGTCAATAGTAGACAGTCTTAGGGTTAAAGTTTTGGGGGTTTGGGGAAGAAACCCCAGAATTGACAATATGATGAACCCATTTCGGTTTGTCAGTCAATATCATAACTCATGTTCTGACCTGTGTAAGCAATCAATATTTGTAGATTTGGGCCTTAAAATCAAATAGTTGAGCTTACCTTGCTCTGCTTGTTGCTTACCTTCTCTCCACTACAACACACCTACAATACTGATACTGCAGTCCTTAAAACAAATTGCCTCTTTTTTATTAGAATTTATTTTAGTTCATTTTAGTTTATTGAAATTGAATTGTGTGTGCCTAGAAAAACACTCCGAGACCGCACTTTTCTGTCAGTATTGGAATTTCTATTTTTATAGAGAGAGGCAGATTCTGGGGCCAAACTTTGGTATCTATGTGTGTGTGTTACTTTAATATATACAATAATAAGAGTTTCTTAGATTACAATTGCAATCCTGTTATTTATTTATTTTTATATTTTAATTTTTTCCATTGTTCACCATATTCTAAATAAATAGATAATGCTGCATTTATAGTAATCTCCAGATGGTAATTATTTCTTTCAGTTATCAGTGCAGTCCATGCATTGTCAATTCATATAATTAATAAAGATTTGGATGACATAATCAGTGATTTTCGAGGCTTCTATAGACAGCTCACCAGTGATGGGCAGCTCCGATGGGTAAGATAACTTGCAGTATTTTCAACAAGCCAGTATATGCATGGAAGTGTTTTTACCTAATAAGAGAAAATAATTTGATTTTATATTGTTGCTTTATATACTAGATAAAATAGGGCTTTCAAAGAAAATAGTGCATTAGTATGACCTAAAATAGAATATTACTTGAATTCTTGTATTTTTGTCACCCAACCTCTTATTCATTTACATTTTTAAGTCATAGAATTTTGTGACTTTCCATACTTCCAACATTGGCAGTTTTGAATTCCCTTCCTATTTTCCCCATCAGTTTCTGACAATATCTGAAAAATGTTAACATCAAGGTCAGAATTGAAATAAAATCCCATTGATCTGATGAATTGCAAAAAGGGATTGGCCTGCATATTGTAATGAAGTCCTAAATTTTATCAGTAATCCCTTATTCTTGAGGCATTCTTACTCCTAAAATCTCAATATGGCACCATTTCTTCCTATATAAGCCTAAAATAAGGCCTTGAAAACATGGTAGGTGTTTGAAGAGGAATTACTAAAACAAATGCTTATAAGGATTCTTCTTCCCTATCGCCCCAATTTGCATATGTATTAATGCCAATAAATCCTATAGGAATAAAATTCCCATTGTGTGAAAATGGAGCAGCATCCTATTGAATTATTGACTGGATAACACATAAAAATCACTGATCACCTTGAATACCTGAGGAAGGGCTAAATATTTTGTAAATTTGCCTTGGGTTAGGGGATGAATTAGGAGTTTCTCTGAGTAATCATCACTGATATTTTGGCCAAACAAGAGAGGATGGGGGAAAGAGTTCATTTTGAGCTTTGTTTTTCCATCAGTAGCAGGACTCCCTCAATGGAACCAGTGAACAGCTAGGCAGTCAACTCTGAACTGTCCTCTCCTTGCAAACTTTTGTTTAAGAAAATCCTCTTTGAGACATCTGAAGTCAGGTGTTTATCAGTAGCATGACCTTGATATGGGCATAGGCCTGCCAAGATATTGTGTTGCAATTTCTGCTCCGAGGTGGCTGTGATATTTTTTAGGATCTGAGCTTTGTATCTCCAGGGCTCTACCTTAGACATTCTTGCATCCATTGACTAGACCTGTTGAGTTAGCTTTCAGAACCTGGAAGACTCAACAGCCATGTCACCTGGGTGAAGATCAAACAAAGGGCCTAAATATACCAATGCCACCCCTCTGAACTGGTCTGAGTACCCAGCTCCAGAAGAAACATGACTTTGGGAAGACAAAGAATACACTGAGATGACCAAGACAATAAGCATTGATAAATAGCTCTTGATGCAGATCTCCATTTTCCTTCCCTTCCTTCTGTGAACTTTTGAAGAATTACAACCAGTTCTGGAGAACCAATAACAATAATTGGTTCTGGAGAACCAATAGCCTAAAGATGGCCATCCATCTCATTTCTCCTTCTGTCTGGTTTTTTTCCCCAACCCAATGTATTCATTATATATAAGCTGACTTTGCAGTCACTCTTTTCCTCTTCCCATTCAATTTGTCACTTCCAAAATAAAGGTGCACATAAGAAGAATCTCCTTATCCAAAACTCACTCATTCTGACACATACAATTTGTGCAGACACATTTTGAGCTGATTCACTTTTGCAAAAAATATGCCGTACATAATGTTGAGTGTCAAAAAAGATTCAGGTCTAGACCAGGCAGTCATCAACAGTCAACACTGACTCAAAGACACCAAAACAAAAATTCTGTATACTTACCACTGTGAATCGTATAGTATTTTATTTATTTAAATTTCACTGAGTGCTTCCTTATCAATAAACGTTTGCAACATGTCTGCTAAACAACGATGATAGACTTGCAGAGCTGTAAGGAATCAAATAGTTTTTATTTCTGTAAGGCAAGTCCTTATGTAGCTAATAGGTGTCTTACAGTTTTAGAATCCAACATTTTCTTGAAAGTTCATTAATCCACAAATGATAGCAATGATAGAAACCTTACAGACTTGTGCTTGGCTGTCATAATAATTTAATAACATGGGTTTTGTTTTTGCTTTGCTAATAGATTGGTCCCGAGAAAGGAGCTGTGCATTTGGCCACAGCTGCCATTTTGAATGCTGTCTGGGATCTCTGGGCCAAACAAGAAGGAAAGGTAAAGATTTAGAACAAGTAAAAAGGAGTATCACTCTGTCCTTGAACAAATACTGCTCTCTTCCATCCTGTCCTGCAGTGTGTCTATTTTTTCCATGGATAAACATGAACATGCCCCGCTAGTTCTAAATACTTTGTATGTTAAATTGTTTAAATCAGGAGTCTCCAACCTTGGCAACTTTAAGTCTGGAGGACTTCAACTCCCAGCATTCTCCATCCAGCTTTGCTTTGGGAGTTGAAGTCCGCCAGGCTTAAAGTTGCTAAGGTTGGAGATCCCTAGTTTAAATCATGCTTTCGTGCTTTTCCGTGGTTTTGAATCAATGTTTTCATAAATTGTAAAAATTATGTATCATCCAATTATTACAAATAGTGGAGGAATGTAATCTGAGTCATTCAGGTCTTCTCTCCACAGTGCTATTTTTATGTTGTCACTTTCTTCATAGTAAGTTACAATAATGTGATTCTTTTACAATGAAATAAAACTATATCCATCTTTAAGGTTTTAGAACTTTCATATATTGTTTTGCTTCTATCCAGGGGCTTTAAATCATAGTCAGAAGGCAAGAGTGCCTTTGAACATATGCTCAACTTGGAATAAAAATCCACCTCTTTCTTCCCTCCAAACTTTCTTTCATTTATCATTTATTTTTGGTGTTTTGTATTTTAAGTTTTTTAAAAAAATAAAAATAGATTTTTAAAAACTGTCTTTCATTTAGCAACACAGTAAAAATGTGATGACTAGTTGAGTAGGTAGAACTGTTGTAATTACAAGAACTTTGTGAAGATCTCGAAGCCTCCTCAAAATATCACTGTACAATATTGTCATATTTTATGGGATACTTAATTGATTATACTAGGGACAAGGACTATCTTTGAATTGCAAGTCCTGGCATCTGTCTTTAATGATCATATTAACTTGTAGTGGTGGAAATAATAGTTTGGCAATTTCTGGCAGGCCATTAATTACCCTTTTCCCATATACTGGGCAGGATGTCATCATGCAATGATGAAGTAAAAACAAACAAAATAGAATTCAAAGTAGCAACAATCAAACACATATGCTGAATGAGTGGATCCCATCATACTTACTTATTGCCCCAAATTTATAAACATGTGTGCCAAGTCTGTAGAAATAAAAAGTTTATTCCAGAAATGAAATGGTGTCAGAAGCATAGGTCTTTCTTTATCTATCACAACTTGCCAGATATTTGCAGGCAAGGATGTGTAAGAAACTTTACAGGATAAACTTAAAAGTAAATGTATATGGAAGCAGCTTCTAGATACTAATGATTTCATGGTATTTATACTTTGTAGTTCAACGCTGGCACCTTGAATGATGTAGTAGACACTTTATCAGGCACAGCTTGCTATGCAAGCTCTAGAGATTGGATCAACAATGTAGCTATAACTGGCTTGCGGAATGGCCTCTTTATGTCTAATATGATCTTTTTTTAATTCTGAAATGTTATTTCTATGTTTAAGAATTTCAGAACCTTTCTTTCTCTCTCCCCTGGCCTTTTATTTTTATTTTGAAGCCTCTCTGGAAGCTGCTGGTTGACATGGTAAGAAAACAAAAAATTTAAAAAAAATTAAATCATTATTAAAAAATAATATATTTCTTTCAGAGCATTGGATGCTGACTTAGCATGCTTAAATATATTGAGAACAGTCAGACTAGACATCATAACTAACTAAACTGTCAATATTGTATATTTTTAAAAAATGATTAACTTTAGATTTGAAGGTAGATAATCTTGTACACTGGTTTATTTTTGGACTTCTGTTGTTTCTGCCTGAAACAATCGCTCATGAATATCAGATGGCATTTTATATTCCTCATTTATTTATTTGTTTCCTGGTCTTGATCTCTCAAAGTGATTAATATAAGGCTTTTATGATGCAGTTTTGAAAATAATTGTAACTAGATAACCTGTGACCTGTTATTTCATTGTTTCAGTTGTGTCATCATTTCAGAAATATTTTAAAAAGCCTGAGACTAAGAGCAATTTATGACTTGCTACCAGCTTCCCCATTGACTTTGCTTGTGGGAAGTTACAGGAAGAAAGTCAATGGGGAAACTGGCAGGGAAGGTATAATTTGCTCAGGTAAGTCTCCCCCATCTGCATACCTTCCCCTATACACTCTATGTATATACACTCTGTGCTCATGTGATGTCAGATACCTGTAAACCCTCGCACACTGTCTGCATCCTGTACTCTCCCTGACCTGCAATGAATCCTTGAACATCCTACTTGGCCCTTGCTGTACCACTCAGCGCCCACCCTGTTCTGTGCCATGTCATTCGCACACACCATGTTCTTATTCGGCCCCTCACCTGGCAGCAGCCACTTACCTGCACACTGGCCTTCAATTTGTATTTGCCTAATAGCTTCGCCACTGATTTTGCTTGTGGAAAGCTGGTAGGGAACATCAGCAGTCATGACTGAGTTTATATTTTCTGCCAGTTCGCCCATTGACTTGAGGAAAACTGGCAGGGAGTCTTGGAAATGATGATGACTTGATTACAACTGACCTTGGCAGTTGACAGCATTTGAAGCAGCCACAACTTTTTGAAATTTCAATCCCACAGAAGTGATGGTTCCTAAATTTTGAACACGTCCTATACATTAACCCATTTGAGGTGCCTTGCTCAAACATTTTACCCTATGATACACTATTTCACCCAATTGAAGGTTACAAACAGGTAAACAGGAGAGGTTTAGCAGTATATAGATAAGAAATTGTACAGAAGAATGACCATGTTATATAGGAAGAGTCATTGTACTTGTTCTTCTGGATTAGTTAGTATGTGATTTGAAGCCAATGTGTTTTAATGGAGATGTTCATATCACTTCCAATTAAAGAAGAGCTTACCAACTTAGCCTAGTTTTTGCACATAGATGTTATCTCCTGCACACAAGTGAAAGCATTTTTGCATTATATATAGTCTTAATAGTTACACTGACCACCAGGGAGCAATGTCCTGTATTGGAATCCTTCATATGCAGGTAGTCTGCACCCGGTTTTCTATGACTTCAACATGCCTCTTCTTAGAGGGGAGCATTTCTCTATTTGTACACAGTGAGTATCTTGTGTAGCATTTTATGATTGCTATTGGGAGCTATATGCCTGGTTTCATCCTACACTGAGATTCTTCAGCTATGGAAAGAAAGAAGTAGTTCTATGCGGTTCAGATCCTCTACTTATAATTGAGGTTGTATAAAATCTTATGATATAATGAAATAACTTGTATCCCTCTGCTGTAAGAGCTTAAATGAAGGTAGGCTGTATATATCATTCTGTCATTTTTCTAGCTAATTCTAGCATGATTTCCTTCTCTCTTTTCTTTATAGGCCCCCAAGCAGTTGTTATCTTGCATAGATTTCAGATACATTACTGATGCATTAACAGAAGAAGAAGCTTTTTGTAAGTTGTTTTAATAGGCCTCAAAATTCAAGTTCTTTTATCTTACTTGGGGGATATGCTTGAACTTTTAAATGTATTAATTAAATGCTGAAGTTCTTAATGTATATATTTCATCATGTTCACCTTTGGTCACCTTAAATATTCCAGTTCACTAGCAGCATTTGAAAGATGATACTTGCAGTCTTGACATTTTGGGGTCTGTTTGTGTACCAAACTAGCAAAAACCAAATATCTCAATCAATAATGATATAGCAACTTCGCAACCTTTACAGCCCTTCTAGAATGGTTTTCTGTATTATTTATATATTTCAAGTGAAATGAAGGGCTGAAGTTAAAAAATAATGCTTCAGTGGACTTAAAACTTTTCATGGGAACTCTGTTTCATAGGCTAAGCATTTCAAATAATTAGCAAATGGCAACAGAAGATAATTGTTAAGTACTTGCTGCCATCTAGCAGTCGTTTGGATATTTGCAACCTGGAAATGATAGCCCTTCTTGGTGCTTCAGGGAAATTCACAAGCTTTTTCATTGTACAAGTCTATCTGTACAAAATGGTCTGTATTTTTTTCTCTAATAGGTCATATTTACAAACCAAACAAAGTTAATGATCTGTTTTGGATCTGATTTACGCTTTATTTTTTCACTTCACTAGCGATTCTTCAAAGTGGTTTGGCAGGAAAAAAAGAACGGGGTAAGCACCAAAATATTTATTTCCTTGTCAAATCAATAATTTAATTAATGGATTATTATGTATCTTAAGATGGTCTTGGGATGTTAAAAAAAATAACATCCACCTGCTGGGGAAAGTAATGATACTTTTTTGCAGCTCTATTTTTTTGTGAAAACAAAAGGTTTGATTTTTCAAAATTATTTTCTGAATTATTACCATATCACATTCTGGGGAAGAAGGGTTTTCCAGGGTATGAAATAACATTTAATACTTGCATCATTTTATATATTTGTAGAAGAACAAATGTTAAAATATGGCTACCCAGCTTATACCACATCATGTGCCTGGCTAGGTTATCCAGACCACTGCCTAAAGCAGGTTTGTTTTTTCCAATTATTCTCATTTCAGCTTTGAGGTGCACAAATATGCCAATTCCGTTTATAACTGAATTAATACTGTGGGGGAAGTTTTGAAAGCAAGCTCTATTCTACATGTACCCTTGGCTGGCCTGGATGTGTAGAGATGGATTATCTTTGGTCTATTATTGTGCATGGCATGACATCTTTGGAGCAGAATGTCCACCTAAGAAAGAGATTACATGAATTAGTTCTGGCAAGGTCAGAAGCAAATAGCCCGAAACCAGACTAATCTGTTACCATGTAGGGTAATAGTCTCTCTCACTAAAAGAGAGAATCCTATAATCTACTGCATTGCACAGGCAAGAAGAAAAAGCAGTCGAATTTGATCTCACTACAGGTAGTCCCTGGCTTACAACTATAGTTGGGACCAGAATTTCCATTGTTAAGTAAGATGTCATGTGACTGCTTTGCTCAACAACTATAATTCTAGCAATCCCTATTATGGTTGTTAAGCACTCTTGCAGGTGAGTAAGCGGATGCAATCCCAGGTAGGGCATACAAAGAGATTGGAGAACAGCCTGGGAGGCTCCACTCAGGAGCTGAAAATCCAAGCAGCATTTTCATTTCCTAATTGAAGAGAGTCACATGCAATCTCCACTACCCCTCCCAGGGTTTCCCTCCCTGCCTGAGGCATCCCATGGTCATTACCTTACTGCATCGCCTCTCCACTCTCTGTTTGGATTTTGGCTCAAATCTTAAGTATCTGAGCTCCAGTTCTGCACCAGAGGAGTTCAGCTTCAATCGGCTGTCATCTCAGCCAGTCCCAAGAGGCTGTCCTTTTGGCAGGCAGCAATAACTTGCAACCTTCACATTGACTTTTTTGGGAAGCTTGCCAAAAAGTTTGCAAATGATGGTCATGGGTGCTTGGCAACCAGTTGTAAGTGCAAACACATTGCCACACTCATAAGTCTGGACCATTGTTAAACAAATAGTCATACGCTGAAGACTACCTGTATCATTTGCTTTGACACCTAGGACTGGCTAAAATTCTTTCAGAACAGCTTCATTAGTTGTTGTAACGTTATCAGAAATCTGCATTGCCAAATCCTGCCTTTGCCACTTTCAATTCTAGCAGTTGCCAAGAGAAACTTAACTAATTCTATTTATTTGTCCCATTTGACTGCCTTGGGCAGAGTTTGTGAAATAAATCACATTTATTTTACAGTTTTATGTACCCTGTTTCTGCTTGCAACAGGGGTGAAGATATTACCCTCCCTACTCTTGGATTGTAACTGCTAATTCCACTTACACATCTTGTTTTTTAAGCAAGAGTTCTTATCAAGACTTCTCTAATGGTTGTTCTTCAAATGACTTGGCTGAGCCACAGACCAATCATTCCAGTCATTAGGCTTGCAGATTGGGGTAGGTGCCATCGGATGATAACTGGTTAGAAAAGGCCAAGTGACCAATGAATCTTAAAAGCCAATATTAAAGAAAGCATTAACACAGTTTACTTTAGAAATATTTTTCTGCAGAAATTACAGTTTTTTAAAAAAACTAAATATACATTATACACACACATATATATGTATAGTTTATACTTGCTAGAGATCTGACTGATGTAATTTGCTTGACAGCTATGCACTGAAGCTCTGAAGGATGGATGGACCAGGTACAGTAGTGTTTTTCTTGTGTATGGGTCTTATTACTGTCAGTCCAACACCTTAAACACTACATTACATTGGCTCTTTTTCTGAAATTGATAGGATATACAACAGTGCTTTTTATAATTTTACCAGGAGTTCTTTTACAATGAACTGCAGAAATTCTGCTTTTTGAAAATGGTATATCACAAGTAATACCTCTTTATTCCATTTCCCCCACACACACACATTAGATACATTATTCTCTTTAAGTTTTTCCATGGTAGTTACCCACGGTCCAGTTTGGCGAACTGGTATCACTGAATGTATACTTGAACTGGTTTCTTTCTTAGACAAGTACAGCTCTAGCTTTAACTACCCAAAATTGCTGGGACAGAAAGATCAAGTGAATGATTGTCTTCCTATCCAAAGCAGATTATCCACACCATTGAGTCTTGCAGTGACATACACGCATATCCTTGTAGATAAGCCAACTCTCATTTTTTTTTAATCAAAATACCATGAAAAGGTCACCTGTGAATAAGCTGATCTACATTTTTCATGGTATTTTGATGAAAGATTTGGAAATTGGCTTACCTATGGATCAGTTTATATGTGAGAACATGCAGGGTATATGAGTACTTTAGAAAACTATGTACTCATGGATAAGCTTATCCACAGATAAGCCAAATCCAATTTTCGGCTTAATATATGGCATATTAACAAGTACAGAAGCATTATATACATCTGTAGGTTTTGTCATTCACACAATACCGTTTAGTTTGTGAACAGCCTATTTCAGAAAGTAAATCTGCTGAGTTAGGGCTCTGGATGGCAACTCTATGCTGACTCAGCTCATTGAATCAGTAGAACGGTAAAGTACAACAATGTTTTCTCAATATTTGTAAGGAGAAAAATATGCTAGAGGTACCACCAGCTGAGTTTGATTTACAGTTTTGTTCTTGTTAAATTCCTAAAGCTAAATAGCCATCTTAAGAGTTTAGGCTCAATTCATTAACATGCTTTGGGTATCAACCTCTCTTCCTGCCAGTGTCGTCTCCCTTTCCCTCCCTTCTTTATGGACACAGTGAGTTGGTATTCTTTGCTCAGATTTTATTAGGGACAACAGCACTTAGTTCTTTCAGATCTTTATAAAGATTTGAGCTAGGATGCCAAGCGGCATCAAACCAACCTTGGATGACCTCAAGATACACAGCTTTAGACTTGATTCATTCTTGGATGGCTCAAGGATGTAGTGCAGCAATTCTCAACCTCAGTAACTTTAAGATGTGTACATTTTAATTCCCAGAATTTCCAAGCTAGTGACTGGGAAATTCCTGAAGTTGAAGTTCACACATCGTAAGGTTGCTGAAATTGAGAAACACCAATCTAACTCGCTGCATTGCATAGGCAGGTAGAAAAAGCCATAGAACTTGAACCTTGATTTGAAGTTCAAAAACACTACTACAGGGTTTAGAGATGTTATAGAAAAGAAACTTCTTAAAAAATTATATATTTCCACGGTGTTTCCTTGGCCATGTAGTCATCAGGAATTAAAGCTCAAGTTGGGCAAGTAAGGATTTGAGGATCTTACGATACTTCCTTTAATGTTTGTTTGAAGAATCATTTTACTAGGCATTTTTTATATTGCCTGGATCGTGGCCCCCAACCTTTTGGGCACCAGGGACCGGTTCTGTGGGGAGAGGTTGTTCCACAGTCAGGAGGGGGCGTGGTTTTGCATGCTGCTTCCATCTCACAGATGGGGCTACCCTTGTTTGTGCCGCCCAGTTTCTGGCATGGCACAGACCAGAGGTTGAGGACCCCTGGCCTGGATGGATTGAGAAAGAATTTGCAGAAGTTCAAAATGCCCAGGTTTAAAATAAACAAATCCTAATGTAATGTCAAATTCCTTGAATTTTAGAAAGTCTCCTCTTACTTGAGCCCAGCCATTGTTGAACCCACTCATTGTTTCCCCCTGATAATATTGGTAATATAGAATGATACAAGCAAATATTTGTCTACAGTAAAATTGACATAGGTTTGTCAGTTATTGAGAAATAGTTCATATTTGATTGCAAATGTGTGCTTAGGTTCAAAGTGAAAGTTGGAAAAGATCTCCAGGATGACATTCGGAGATGCAAATTTGTTAGAGAAATGATTGGTCCTGAAAATATACTGGTATGTATGTACATTTGTATAATGCCAAATAGGTTATATATTAGAACTAGCTTGATACCCATGCTTCACTACGAAACTATGTGGTTGGGCTTAGTTTTGAGGGAGGAAAATAAGGGGGAAAAATTGTGCCTCTGCCTACCAGCATCCATCAATATTCATCTGGCTAGTGTCCTGTCAGAGTTGAGGACTGTTTGGAAATTGAAACAGTATTTGCTATGTGAGCAAGAAGGAGACAGCAAGGAGCCTGGGCGTAACTTAGTTCAACTGTTCTGTAGTAAATCTGCTTGTTGCTGTGAAAGTAAAACTGAAACTGAAACTCAACTCCTCTGCTTGTATTTTGCATTTGGAACATATTTATTTTCAGATGGGGTGGGGGAGTAGAACTCCTTAGCATCAGAGTGTGTTATTAATAATATATGAAATATTAATGCTCTGATAGTCATTTTGAAAAAAAAATTCTTAATGAGCACCTAGAAGCCAAGAGGAACATACATGCCAAATTTCAAGTTTGTAGGCTTTATGGTTCTGGAGATTTTGTGATGATGCGTGAGTGGTATTTCACTTTTATATATATAGATTTGAAAAATAGGAAAAAAACTTACTAGAAACAGATTAGTCAAGTCTTCTTTTTAGTGCCATGAATTTTTTGAATTATATAGGATTTAGGAGATATAGACCAATTTGATTTTAGTCTCGACGTTCTTACTAATGGTAATCTTGCTTTTAAAAAAAAAATGAAATAAAAATAACAGTAACACTTTTTCAAAATAAATTTTCAGTGACGTTAGCCAGCAGATACCATGTCATTTAAGGCATTGAACATCTTAGTAGTAACTTGCCTTTAGCCTGTGTCCCTTTGAGGCAATTAAATGGCTAACCCGGCAAATCAGGAGACATGGAAACAGGGTTTTCCTTGAAATGAAATGCCCCGAACCGAAGTCCAAAGCACTCTTTTATTTAGAAAAAGCAAGGTTACAGAATTCTCAGCCAAGCAACAATAATACAAAGTCAGTTCATTAAAATCAGTTCATTCCGTTACCTCATAGTTCCAGATAAGACCACATTCCTGACTCTCTTTGAAGCATCTCTCTTTGAAGCAACTCCCCTGTTCCAGCAGCCTACTGATAATAACTTTCACCAATTAAGCATGAGTTGGATATGTCATAACACCTTGAGCATCATTAATCAGAACAATTAATCCCACATCTCCCCCTTTTCTATTTCATGACCATCACGAGCATAATAAGTAGTAACATGAATTTCTTGCTTAACGTGAAAAAGTCCTTTAGCCATACCTATTAGAGAAGGCAGGCATTGAATACAACAGCAAACACTTACTAGAGCAACCAGTATCAAGATGATCGACATAGCCATCCTTCGGATCCAAGACCCATCCGGCAGCCAGGACCACATGGCTCCCCATATGTCTACGGTACCAGAACCAGTCCCTACCAAAGGATTCTGAGCAATCATTTCTTCCATAGTGTGTACTGTGTGAGAAATATTGAGTTCATTATCATGGATATATACACAACAATGTGAATGTAATAAAGCACAAACCCCTCCTTTAGAAGCCAGAATAATATCTAAAGCATAACGATTTTGCAAAGCTACTTTTCGTACTTCTGAAAGTTCCTGATTAACCAGTTTCAAAGCAAAGATAGTTTCATTAAACATAGCCATAGTCCAATTATTCAGTAAATGTAAATCACGGTAGTTCATAGCCACACCCAAAGGTGGTAGTATTCCACGACTGAGCTGAGTGTCCCAATGGAAACCAATCGGGCTAGCTTCAACATCCCGACGATTTCGCAGTCGACCAGCAGGTAATACATCAGTCTTATAGATAGCAGGAATCACATAACCCATGGTGCAAACACCAGACCAAGTTTTTGGTAAATGTTTATATGCTTTAGTGCCACACAGAAACCAAATTGGACCGGACCATTCCACCTGTTGAGCGGATGTCAACTCTGCTAATGTCTGAAGAAGTGCTACTTGCTGACATGCAAATTTAATTGTGTCCTGAAAGGCATTACAAAAACCATCACTATTATTCCACATAACGGTTTGATTGCACAGCTGGTAATCTCCCATGTTGGTATCATTTGATCGATTAAAACAAACCAAAGCAGCTTCAAAAAGTACTATGTCCACAGCCGGGGTAGAATTAAAAGAAACGTGAGAGATATTGTAAATTGTTGAGTTATCGTTCCACCCAGAATCATTAAGTGGGATGGCATGCAAAGGTAGTCCCCCACGAGAGGTGCCCGGGATATGCATGCACAGCCAACATCTAGTCAGATTGAGGTCTTTCGCTGTCCTCGCCAGATCGTTCAGGAATACATTTTTCCGCCATATCTCCGTTCCCAGCATCCCGGGTCTTTTGATCTGGCCCACAAGGTTTTGGGTGGTAAGGGCGAACACAGCGGCCAGGCACCCAACGAATACCATTTTCATTTTCCACTGCAGCATATCCGCGGCCCCACGTAATAAGTTTAAATGGGCCGCACCACCTAGGGTCTGGGAGAAACCGAGCCCAGACCAGAGGGCGATTTTCTGTGGAAGAAACAGAAGAAGGGAAAAACCGGTCTGCCGCTGTAGCTGGAGGCGAGCCGGTGGGAGTTAGAAAATTTAAAGAATATAAAGCAATATTAAGAGTGTCTTGTATTCCCGGAAGTCCCGGGGAATTCCCCCTTTGTTGTTGTTTAAATTTTTCGAGCATGCGTTTTAAAGTGCCATTTGCTCGCTCGCAAATTGCCTGTCCTTGCGAGTTATAGGGAATGCCAAATTTATGACAAATTGACCAACGATCACAAAATTGAGCAAAGTTTGAACTAGTATAGGCAGGACCATTATCTGTTTTTAGCTCCTTAGGTGGCCCTGAGGAGGCAAAAGTGCGAAGACAATGATTAATGACATGCTTAACAGTCTCCCCCCTTTGTGGGGTAGCCATAATAAACCCAGAAAATGTGTCAATACTAACATGTAGATATTTCCACGGGGCAAAGGAGGGATACTGCGTGACATCCATTTGCCAAAGGGCATTACGGTGCAAACCCCTAGGGTTTACTCCCATGGGTATAGCTGTAGCAATTTTACTACAGGTAGGACATTGCTGGACAATTGCAGCAGCTTCTGTAGCTGAGAGGCCAAATTGTTTAATAAGGGCTTTTGCCCCTTGATGGAAGTAAGAATGGCTGTCCCACGGAGTTGTTTTAGATAAATGTAAGTGCTCCACGCGTGTGGAGGCATCAGCTCGCTGGTTTCCTTCAGCAAGGATTCCAGGTAAATTGGAATGACTACGCATATGCCCAACAAAATAAGGACATTTACGCTGTTCTAAAATTTGTTGGTACGATAAGAAAAGAGCAAGTAGCCCTTCCTCCGTTCCTGGGGATACATATGCCCCTGTGAGGCATATAGTTAAGTTGTAAACATATTGACTATCCACAATTAGATTAAATGGCGTGTCAGGAAAAGTTTGAAAAGCCAACATAGCAGCGGCCAATTCTGCTCGTTGAGCTGATTTTTGAGGGGGGGTAATTTTCGTATGCCACTTCTCGTTTAGTTTCCATACGCACGCACCATATGTTTTTCCTCCATCCACAAATAAGGTCAAAGCATCTGGGAGAGGAAAAGAGCAGCGAACTTCTTCCAAAATTATATGTGTATTGGTGACAATGGACAATCTATGATCTGATGGTAAATGATAAGCAAAAGTGCCTTGCCAATTTGCTAAAGACAATTGAAGTAGCTCAGAGGTAGCCAAGAGTTGTTCCCATAAGTGAAGCCGAAAAGGAACATAAATAATAATAGGTTCAATTTAGTAATAAAATCCTGATATGGCTCAGCATTTCCCTGCTTAATGGTAACAAAACTGCGAATGGAACTACCTCCAGCCTCATCTACTTTAGTAAACGCAGCCAACACACAAAGGTTAATCATAGGGAAGACTTGATCTGCCAGATTATCTCGTTGTGACTCAACCGTGTTGAATTGACCTGCGCCATATAACTGATCGGGTGTAACTTGTCCTGTCCCTCTGGCTAATGCCTGTTGCCTATATTGAAAATCCCAAACAATATATTGACCAGAGGACAAAATCATTCTGGCCAAAGCTTTCCAATCCTCTGGTATCATCATTCGACCAAATGCCAAAGCTTCCAGCAAAGCAGTTGTATATTTACTTTTTAACCCATAATCTTTTACTGCTGTGGTAATTTCCCTGAGAGTTCTTAATTCTAAAGGACGCCAAACACGTTCCTGATTCCCTACTCCATCCATTTCTACAACAACAGGAAAAGCTGAGACCGGAAGGTTGATCAATTCCTCCGGAGACAGCTCCCCATTCTCCATTGCCTTTTCAAATCCAGCATCCACCGCATTTTTCACTCCACGAGGGGCTAGCGAAGGCTCACTAAGAGCAGGGGCAGAAGGAGGGAGCAGCAGCCCATGATTACGAACCGCTGTGGTATCAGCTGGCTGAACAAGAACCGGTTGATAGGGAGGTGGGTGAATGACAGAGTCAGGAAGGGGCTGCAATAAGGGATTATTTTGAATTTGCAATGCCTCAATTAAAGAACGCCATGTACAGAGTATGGGTGCAGGGGCGCGAGGCGCATTGTGTAAGGCCTCGCCTATCTTTCTCCATGTAGACACCTTCGTACTTCCTGACAAAGGGTAATAGGACATATGTTCCCATACATATTTCAAAAGTTCCTTAATCTCTTTTCCCTTAACTTGCCGAGCTTTCCCAGCTGAGTTAAACTGAAAGTAATTTCGCTTAACTATCTCTTTCAATTCCCTGACGTGCTCTTCTTGAGCCTGAGATAGATCATTCCCCATACTTACGATGAATCAGACGCGGTCCAGCCGTGTACCTGATGAAAGCGCTTAAGCCAATGCCTGGCGAAGGATGGGGACAAAGCGGACGTATCCTTTAAGAATCACGTCGGGGGTCACCACTTGAGGCAATTAAATGGCTAACCCGGCAAATCAGGAGACATGGAAACAGGGTTTTCCTTGAAATCAAATGCCCCGAACCGAAGTCCAAAGCACTCTTTTATTTAGAAAAAGCAAGGTTACAGAATTCTCAGCCAAGCAACAATAATACAAAGTCAGTTCATTAAAATCAGTTCATTCCGTTACCTCATAGTTCCAGATAAGACCACATTCCTGACTCTCTTTGAAGCATCTCTCTTTGAAGCAACTCCCCTGTTCCAGCAGCCTACTGATAATAACTTTCACCAATTAAGCATGAGTTGGATATGTCATAACACCTTGAGCATCATTAATCAGAACAATTAATCCCACATCCCTTTACACCTGTCTTAATGTTATAGTTACAGGAAGAGCATCATCCTGAATTTAGACTGTATTTATTCCTAGTTGTTGGATGCTAACCAAAGATGGGAGGTGGAAGAAGCCATAGACTGGGTCACTGAACTAGCTGAGTTCAAACCGCTATGGATTGAGGAACCAACTTCTCCTGATGATATTCTGGGGCATGCAACAATTGCTAAGGTAAGAGACATTGTTTCAGTTAAAAGACTTGCTATCCATCACCATGTTGATTTATTGGCTGGAGAGCTACATTGGAACTTCAGGATTCTAGCAAAAGTTATTAACATATGCCTAGTAAGAGATTCTTTCACATACTCAACATGTATTCCATTAAATTTAAATGATTTTCATATATTTAATCTATAATAAAAGCCTGAAATGTATTTTCATACATGAGCTGGTCAATCTAACACTACTCTTGTGAATCATATATATTTAATATATTTGTATCTAACATCCCAAAAACTTATATAATCAACTAACTGATTAATTTCAAAGCAAAAAATACTAGCAGTTCTATTGATACTTCCAACTTTCTTTTAATTGTATAATATGGACAAATTGTAGAAATGGCATTTTGTTTATGTGTTGTGAATAACTATATTTGAACATGCTTAAAAACCTGTGGGGTTTTTTTTAGGCATTAGCACCACTAGGGATTGGTGTTGCAACAGGAGAACAAGTAAGTTTATTTACTAAACCTTAATTATATATTTTGAACATTGACAAGATAACTTTCTGATACCTCACTGTAGCCTTTTTTAAACCTGCATTTGTCTTGAATTCTGTGGCAAATTTTGTTCTGATAGTTCTGATAAAATCAGAAGATTGCTACTATGTGGTGCCATTATATATTAAAGAAAAAATAATAAGTATTGACTAAACCAGCGATCACCAACCGGTGGGCCATGGAAAAATTTTTGGTGGGCCGCAGAGAAATCGCACCCCCAGAGCACCCCCACAAAGCAATTAATTCAGGCTGCACAGAAACACAAGGCTGAGTCACCCACATGGTCTGCATGAACCCTTCCCACCCACTCACTCCTTACCCGACAAACTTGCCTGCTAAATTGCTATTTTTCCTTTTTCTGACCATCATCTGTTCTGCTGTGCCGGGAGATTTAGATTAGCTAGGAAGCAGGAAATGGTTGGATTTCTTGCTTTCTAGCTAGGCTTTAGATCTTCAGCTCAGCACAGCCGAACCTCCCTTAGCACAGAAGGTTTGCTTGCAAGCATATTCAGTGCAGACTCACGGCAAGCAAATTTGAGAGACTGAGCTAGTCGATGGCAGATAGACAGATCACTGAATGATTCTGTGAGCAACTCAATCTGCCTGCTTTGCCTGATTTTGGGTAAAAGTTGCTCTTTTTTTAAATAAAAAATTTAATACTTACATGCATGGTGTGTTGTGAGTTAATTTTGCTTGCTAGCAAATTGAGTTTGCTTGCTAGCAAATTTTACGTGACAGACTGAGCTAGCCGATGGCAGATAGATAGATCTCTGAATGAATCTGTGATTCTGTGAGCAACTCAATCTGCCTGCTTTGCCTGATTTTGGATAAAAGTTGCTCTTTTTTAATAAAAAAATTCAATATTTATATAAATATTTATAATATTTACATACAAGCCATGCCCAGCCAGTCACATGACCACCAAGACACACCCACAAATTAGGCCACACCCACAGAACTGGTTAGTGGTCCCTGGGATCTAAAATTATGAGTTTGGTGGTCCCTGAGGTCCAAAAGGTTGGCGACCCCTGGACTAAAACATGGTTTTATGTGTGTGCGTTTTAAATACCATTCAGTTAAATTAACTGTAAAATATGGATAAGTTTCTCAGAAATGAGATAATTGCCATATACTTGATCCGTATTCATTGTTGACTAGTTAGATTTGTCATTAGAAGTCTGATAGATGGGAATGGCTGAAGTATTTCCTTGAGAGAAGGGGCTGATCCCCATGACTTCAAAAAAGTCTCTTTCCAGACCCAGCTGATTTGAACAGCTCTGTATCCTATCAGTTCCAATCAGTTGAAATTAGCTTAATTTTAACAACATCCCCTTTATGATTAAGTACAGGAATACTGTAATATTATGTAATGACAATTGAATACAGTAGGGGGCAGCACCTGACCAACCTTGACTAATCTCAAACTATTCTGAGGAGTCTTGGGTGGGAAATTTTACAATTATAGAATAGATTGGGTGGCTAGAAAAGTTGCAGAAGACAACACTAACAAATTACAAATTTTGTAACAAATTTTGGTAAAAGTCTACATAGTCACTGAAAGTAAAACTCCAGCAAGAGACTCTACTTTTGCCATCATGATAGTGATTTTTACGACATTTTTTAAAATGACAAACATTTTCATATACAGTGATACCTCTACTTATGAAATTAATTCGTTCCGGAAGCCGTTTCGTAACCTGAAAATTCTGTAAGTAGAGACGCATTTTATCTGTAAGTGCCCTAATCCGTTCCAAGCCCCCGAAATTCAGACAGTAATTCTTGGTTATTACTTCATGCTTTGCTGGATTTCGCTAGCGTGAGACTGAGAATATGGCGCAGTGCGTACACAAAGATCCCTCCTAGCCAATGGGATGCCAGGAAGGTAACCAATGCCAGAGCAGCTCGGACGCGCCATTTTCCAATAAAGCCTTTCGTATCTTGAAACATATTCGTAAGTAGAGACGATATTTTCTCGAAGACGCGCTTCGTAACCTGAAACTTTCGTAACTAGAGCCTTTCGTAAGTGGAGGTACCACTGTATGACTACACAGTGTATGTATGTGATGGCATCGGTATTTAATCTATTTAAACAGGAGTAAGCCCTGCTGAACTCCATGCTCAGTAGGTATGTACTCAGAATTGTATTAAATTCATGACTTGCACTTCCCTCATTCTACCTTCTGGGTACATCTTGCAATGTTTATGTAGAATGTAGAACAAGAGAAAGCAGCAATAAAATTGTCCTTCAGCAAGCTATTTTTCTTTATCTTAGGATTCATATTTAGTCAAAGATTTATTTGGAAGTTATGATTGATATCGCAATCAACTAGATGTTTAAATTAGATTTTGCATTTTTATCCAGCTATTGCAGGGGTGTCATACTGGATTTCTTAGAGGGCCGGATCAACATTATAGTTTGTCCTCAAATGGACTTGTGGGCGGGGAGAGGAGATGGGACAGATACCCTCCTGCAGCGTCCTGTCAGCCAAAATGGGGTAGGTCACTACAGGAGGATGTCCAGATCAAAAATGGGGTGTGCGGGGGCTGCCTGTGGCCCACCGTGCCCCATTTTTGCTGGTCCCATCTTGGTCTGTGGTCCCCTAACATGCTGTTTTGGCTGGCAGGGTGCTGCAGGAGGCCATCCAGGCCAAAAATGGGGCATGCAGGGGCCACTCATGGCCCCCTGTGCCCCGTTTTCACTAGCAGAGGTACCATGGGCCGGGCCTTTGCTATTTACAGGCCAGCCCTGCAGGCCAGATCTAAGCACTCTGGATCCAGCCTGCGGACCTGTGGGCTGGATCCAGCCTGCGGACCTTTAGTTTGACACCTATTGACACCTAAGCTATTGAGTCTTCCTCAGGATATAGGCAGGTATTTTTATGGTATTAAAGCAGGATGTAAGCTGTTGCAGCAAGTAAAGCTGCTTTTTGCAATTGATTGTTGGTGATTTTATCAATGCCAGAGGCGTTCAAGTAGTGGTCAAGTAGTGTTTTGAGATTGCACCTAAGACACTTATTACTATTGGTACTATCTTTGTTTTCTTTTCCCACAATTCTTCTGCTTCTGTTTGCAGACCTTTGTATTTTGGTATTTCCTCCAAACGTTTTTCTTAACTTCTGCTCTCTCCAGGCAATGCAGCATCCACAAATCAGACTTTTTTGTCTTTCTTATCAACAATTGTTCAGTCTCGGGTATCGTGCAGTATATGCTTCTCTGTTTGAATTCTAAAGTCACGGGACATTTCAGCTTCTTCAATTCTGTTATTCTGCCTATTTTTTTCTTGTAGACAAATAGTATTTCTTGCAGATACAGATAGTCCTTGACTTATGACCATAATAGAACCTGCCCGTTATAAATGTAATATAAAGCAGGTCATCTATGTGACCAACCTGATTTTACAACATTTTGGCAGTGGGTCATTAAATGAACCCGTTACCACAAACCAGAAGTAAATGCCAGTTTTCAGTAAAAATGTTTTGCATCACAGTCACATAACTATGGGATAGTGCAAATGGCCATAAATGTTGTCTGGTTGCCATGTGCCCAAAATGTAGTCACATAGCCAGTGGTGGTTGGAACTGGATTGTAAGTACCTTGGGAGGGGTCTGTTGTAATTTTAAATGATCGCTAGGCAACCAGCCCTAATTCAACGACTATCTGTATTCCAATCTACCATTTCAATTTACATCTTGCTACTTTGTCATGCTTATTTTTATTGAAGCACCCATAAACGCACTTTTCTTTACACTGTTTATGCATTTAAGAAAAAGTCCATGTTAATTTTAATGTGCTTAAAACAGGGTTAATGATAGCTCAAACTGACTTTTAAATGGACTGGCATATCTCCATACTTTCGTATAACTAACTTGTTTTATGGAATACTACACTTTTAGAGAGTGGAAACTATCACTTTCTGTCCCATCCAGAGTCCAGATATTGAGAAGATATGCAGCGGCTGTAAGTTTTTGGAACGTAAAGGGAGACATATCCAGAATAAAATGCTCTAAATTACTTGGATTTTTTAGACATTTTAATAAGTATTTTCTAATCATGCGGTGTTTTGACTTAAGAGAATGTTTGTTTTCATTATCTGCAGTGCCATAATAGAGTGATGTTCAAGCAGTTCCTGCAGGCTCAGGGTCTGAGCTACCTCCAGATGGACAGTTGTAGGCTTGGAAGTGTCAATGAAAACTTGTCTGTATTGCTGATGGCCAAGAAGTTTAAAAGTAAGATTCCTGGAAATGCTGCAGTTAACACTGAAAACAGAAAGAACAGAAATGTTAAAAAACAATGACACACAAGAAGTAATACATTTTATAATTCCTTGTAGCTGATATAGTTATTTTGAGAGTTTGGCTTGTTTTAAAAACAAGCCTTGTTTTAAAATCAAGCTCAGAGGTGTGAACTATGTATCAAAACAAATCACTTATTTCTGTAACAGTAATGAACAAGCTGAGCTCCAATCTAGTGCAAGCTATCGTTTCATTCCCATTTATGGAGGGACAGCTGGAAAAGATTATCTAGTCTAGGTGGGGATTTTGAGGAAAAAAATATCAATACATTTTATATCTTTTTCCCCCAGTTCCAGTATGTCCTCATGCAGGAGGGGTCGGACTTTGTGAGTTGGTGCAGCACTTAATAATATTTGACTACATTTCAGTGTCTGGCAGCCTTGAAAATAGGTAAGAGATTTTGTTGCTTCTCGTCGTTGTATCTTGAAACACTTAAAGCAAGTACTTGTATATAGCTGTAATCAAGCTACAAAAATTAATTTCTGATTAGAGAAGATCCAGAATGAAGCTTTTTCTTTGTATAACTTTGAAAATGTCTTTAAAATGGAAATTAGATTGTATTTTACCAGCCTTGGCAAGTTCCATTCATCTGACTGATATAATCCTCAATTTACAGCATAAAGAATCACTTGGAATTACAATGGGCCAGGACAGATGCTTTATTCTCCTGTACCAGTTTGTAGTGTCCCATGGCCATGTTATCATGATTTGTTCGCACTTAGAACCTCAGTGTTCACTTAATGACTGATTTGCCCATGTCCATCATTCGCTTAACTCCATTTTTGTCACAAAAGTCGTAAAATTGGATCCAGTCATGGAGATGCCACAACTTAAGAACTGGAACAAATTAAAACCCAAACAGCCTATAATCCAAAATCTATTTTCAATTATAGTTATAAGTCAACCTGTATATATTTTTATAGGGGAAATAGCAACTCTTAATAAATACAAGTTTGTTTGAATCGTAAATATATCATTTTTTTTTCTTTTTAGGATGTGTGAATATGTAGACCACTTGCATGAACACTTCAAGTATCCTGTAGTAATCATGAACGCATCTTACATGCCACCCCAGGTACTGCTTATGTTCAATATTTAAAATATTTTCAGAGGTCTCACCATGATTTTTTTAAATATAAAAATGTAAGACAGCAAGATTCAGTTCCAAAATTTCTTAGCATTCCAATTCTATTCCACATGGTTCAAAACACTGTCTACCAATTTGTATCAGGCTGTTTCCTAAAGGATGTTCAAATGAGCTTTGTACATCCGTACTTGCCTCATATCTTTATATATTAGTTACTAAAATACTTCCAACTACCTTGAAGCAAACCTTCCATTTCACCATCAAATACAGTGGGGACTTCAACAGCTTACTTTCTTAGCCTAACCTAATGTGAGGCAGTGGTTTTACAGAAAAAATGTCCCCGTTTGATTTTGAAGCAAAAATACAAATATAGACATTAAATATTCCCTTCTATATAGCTTTCAATAATTGTTGACAAATCAAATTTAATCAATGCAGTTAATTCATATTATTAAAATATGTACCCCATTAAACTAACCATACTGAGCACATACTAGTAGGGCATGTTTATTTTTATATATTTAAACATGAAATTTTTCTTTCAGGAGTCTGGATATTCCTCTGAAATGAAAGAAGATTCTGTAAAGAAATACCTGTTTCCACAAGGAGAAGTCTGGCAGAAATTCTCGTGTTCATAATGCAACATAAAACAAATAAATATTCCATTTTTTCCCAAATGAAGATAAAATTGTTATTTTAAAATCGATGTTATATTAAGATGGAAGTCAAATAAGTGCTTTTAGAAAGCTTCCTCTGTTCACACAAAACAAAAATAGATTGTATTGCCGATGAATGTCCTTGATCAGTTTAAAAATAGGAGGCTTTTAATAGCTAAGTTTAAAGAAATTAGATGATTCATCTGTCTCCAAGCTATTCCAGAACTGCAGGATTATGTAATGGAAGATTGCACTTTAAAATGTATCTGCCAAGATTAAATGTTCTAAATAAAAATTAACTGTGTGTCGTGATGCAATGTTTTCTAAGGTGGCTGTTCCTTATAGAAAATAAAGTTGAAAACCTGAATCTAGACATTTAAATTCTGGTGAACATTTAACATAGAATAGCAATTGGACCAACAGTTTGGAAAGATGAGTGATGGCATATTGTAGTCATTAAAACATACATCGATTTTTTTTGAAGACAAGTGAAAACAATTTATTCTTCTAGTCAGGAAAGAGTTTTGAAACCTTAATGGGAGTATCAGCAATAGATGATGAGCTAGATTTTGAGTTAAGGGGCGCACTTGTAACTTGAATTCTTTTACAGAATGGCTCTATTGGAAAGGCATATTCTTGTTGGTAGGGTGATCAGTAGCAGAAATACTTAATTTCTTGAGATTGGACTGTCGGCTGTTTGTATCTTACCACCCAAATCTATTTCAGGCCAGAAAATTCTTAATAAGAGAATATTTCTATACACTTGAAGGGTATAGAAGTAGAGCTCATTAACAGAATCCCATTATTCTTATAAACTTGCTGTATTTGAAGTTGAAATCATGCTCATCTTGTCAACAAATAAATAAAAAAAACTAGAATATGAGGCTTTGTAGTATGCCCAATTTCAACATTTCTTTTAAATATCAAACAAAAAACCTGGTAACAAGGAAAAATATTAGGGCAGTGGTAGGATTCAAATATTGTTGCCACCAGTTTGGTGGGTGTGGCTTGGGGGACTTTACTTGCACACACACACTAAATGTGCACTTTGCACAGGCGCAGCGGTGTTCTAACTCGCTTCCTGCAAGCCTGCATGATCCCGGTTGCTTCAGCAGCTGCCGCGCAAAGCAGCTGCACTTCAAATTCAGTGGATAAAGGTGAGTATGGGAGCCCGGGCAGTTCCAACAGCAGAGCCAGCAGAGAACCGGTTCGGTCTCTGCTGATCATCGCTCCTACCGGCTCTCCAGAACCAGTCGAATACCACCACTGTGTTCGGGTATTAATGTCAGAAGACATCACAATATTCTAGCTTTCTTACTGCTCAAAGTACAGAATTAGTTTCACTTCGCAGTTAAAATGCACCTGAAATTAAGGTGCTGCTAATCTGTAACAAAAATGAAAATTCCCTGCAGATTGCAGAAAAATGCACAGAATGGTAGTTTATGGCTTAACCAACAGACAGGTGATACTTTTAGGAGAACCTGCTCATCTGCTTCCACTGCTTGGAAAGAACAATGCAGCTTTTAGGTAGTGCAGAAGCTATTCAGTCTTACCCCAAATCTTACAGCTTAGTCTTTTGCACAAGTATGCAACGGGAATTTTTTTTTTTCCAGCCATTTTGGAAAACATCAGTAAAATTAGTCTATTTCATTTTAAAGTTGCTGACTGTCTACTTCCCCAGACTATGTTTGTTCCTTTTTCTATTCTACAGTGCTTTTCTACTGGAACTTTGCCAGGTTAACTTGAAAAATGAGTGATGCAGTACATCTTCCCCTTAAGATTTCAGCTAACATTTATTACAACACATATGATTTATTGCATAATTCCAAACTACAGAAACCCTTTATATGCTCTGTGCATGATCCATATACAACAGTCTACTTCAGATTCAAGGTTCATATGAAAATGGAACATTTAAAAAAAAAAAAACTGCTTTTGACCTTTTGAGTGATGTGAATACAAACAATGCTTCAATGCATTAACTCCAGGCCGAATATTAAAACAGTCGCAAAAAAAGTTCATTAGACAGCCATTTCCATTTTAATGGCTGGGTGTGGATGATAGTCTTCTATCTCAAAGTCATCTGCTCTGAAGTCATGGATGTTTTCAACTTTATGAAGAATTTTGAGCTTAGGGAAAGGTCTTGGTTGCCTCTGAAGCTGAAATTTAAAAATATATTACATGTTATAGAGTTCAATTAAATGTTGAATTGATTGCTTATTGAAGATGCTTTTTATTAGTAATGTATGTAAGTTTTGATTCAAAACAGTATAACAAACTGTTTTATAGGGTAACGTAATATATAATTGTACCTGAAGAAGTACCAGTAGCAATTCAACAGCTGTAAAACTGCTACCCTATTAAATTGTAAGCCACTGCATTTTGCAACAACTGAAGGTTCCAACTGGTTTTCAAAGGTAGGACAAAGACAGCACATTGTAATAAAGCAATCACAAATGGGGACAAAATGGAGCCAAACACTCCACCTGTTTTTCTAGCAGTAGCCATTAATCCAGGATACCCACAAAGCTATAGAAAGTCACAGACAAGCTTCTCCCAAGGTCGCACAACCCTTTCCAGAGCTAGAAAAGAGATCAACTTTTGCTTATTTTGACCCACCCAGATCCTGATAACAATACAGAAGACTCACTGCATCTCCTGTCTGTACTAGGCTAGAGATAGAAAAATATTGTCTATGTAATGATTATGTTAACATGTTACCTCTTCCAATTGCAGTGTTAAATAAGGTAGGAAAATGCACCAAATTCTGCAGTAATCCAGCCCAACATTTCTGCCCAATACTGACAAAACTATCAATTCAGGAAGAAGCAAAACTAACTCCAAATCTTTGTAGATTTTCAGAGTGAATTTATGTCAAGCAGTACTGACAGATTTAAAAGTTCTACTTCGTCCAGGTCCTGATGGAAATGAGAAGTATCCAATGCATCTAATGGTTTTAATGATATTAAAACAACAAAATGAGAGTAACCAACCAATAATTACCTGTATTTTCAAGGGTTCAATATGGTTTAAATATATATGAGCATCCCCTAATGTATGTATGAATTCACCAGGCTATATAAAAAAAAAAAGATCATTTAGTGAAGAATAAACAGAAAAATAAATATGCTCCTAGACAAGTTTTTTTTCTGAATGTACTAATTGTTATTATTCTCTATACATCAGTTTGGTCACACTCTAAAAGTATATGTCTATGTTCTAACTTTTCTTTGAGAACCAAGGTTGCTTAAATAGTCTTCCCTCATTTTATCATATACAGCAGAGATGTCAAACTCGCATCATCATGTGACGTATTGGGATTCCCCCCCTTCGCTAAACCAGGCGGGGGTGGGGCCAGCATGACACATCCGGCCCACAGGCCACGAGTTTCACACCCCTGATATATAGCATTAACCAGGGGAGGTATATTGGAATAGGAGAACTCCCATCCAGGTATTTATCTGACACATGGGGAGGAACAGGATCATGCAATTCCCTCTTCAAGCTCTAAGTAGAACTGTGATCATATTTTGTTTAATTCAAGTACAACTTTCTGAAACGGATCTCACCTGTTTGGCAAAAAAAAGAGCAGTCTCATTCAATCCCTATTTTGTTCAAATATGTCCCATTTAGGGGACTTAATCCTGTACCAATAAGGTTCAACTCCTAAACTGCTACAGATTCCTAGGACTGCATCTTCCTTTTTCTGAATCAAGTTTGAATGTTTGCGTGTGTACGGAACAAGATGAATCCATAACTGTTCATTTTTTCCACCTCCATAATCCATCAATTTGTGTCATGTAGTTATTTTTGTTATTTCAGTTATTGCAAGTATTGCAGTGAATTTTGCAGATAAGCAAAAAAGTTTATAAGATATGTAATGTAATTCTGTCCTGTTATATAAATGTGTCAATACTGCCAACAAGGCTTTTTCCTCCCATACCACTCATCTTTATACATCTCCATGAACTGGAAGCATATTCCTTCTGCATCTCACCAGTAGTTAAACGTCAGTATATAAATTCTTCCAGCTGAGGCAAGTGCCAGACATTGAATACACTGTTAAGTAAATAGAATGATCGAGTCTATCACTAAAGCACAGAAATACTTTTCCATAAAGATTGGGAAGTGCTCTGTACCCAATTGTCCATAAATACATAGTACAAAACTATACCCCAAATACCATGTCTCTTACAATAAGCATAGGAAATTGAGTTCAAATGGCTATACAATTTTCTCATGCTGGCTAATGTTTTTCAAGTAGAAATACTAGAACATTTGCTGTTGCTGTTAAGCTCTCACTCTTCAGAGTAGTAAAAAGTGCTGCCAGAATTTATCTCTCCCATTGTCTTTTTGAAAATATTGATAGAGTTCTACTCCTTGCCAAACTGTGATCACCCTGAGATTTGTTTAAGTGTTTCCTTACTTCCCATGGAAATAGTTTAAAAGATTAGAATACCTTCAGGCCTGTAACATGGGCAATCATTGAAGTAAGAAGTGAGTAACTAGCTATGTTGAAAGGTACTCCCAGTCCCATGTCTCCAGAACGCTGATATAACTGACAAGAGAGTTCACCATTTAAAATGTAAAACTGGCAGAGAGCATGACATGGAGGTAAAGCCATTGCAGAAAGATCTAAAAAGCAAAAAACAAAACAAAACCAATTTTGAAAAAGAATAAATAGCCCAAGAGAAGAATTCTGCTCATGCGACTATCCTGGATAGCTTTGTTTCTAAGATAGCAATTATTTTTTTCTAACGAGTTATCATGGACAACTACAATCTTTAATGATGCAGCATTAAACATAATATATACCTTTAGGATTCCAGGCACACATTATAATTCTTCTGTCATCTGGATTGTTTCTGATTTTATCAATTACTTGCTGTAGTTGGTCTACACCTTGTCCTGTATAATCTACAAAAAAGTGAAGCCAAGCTTATTTATAATACTTTTCAATACAAAAACTAATCTCACTCTTAACAGTTGATTAGCTCATTTATTATGAGATTGTTCCACTAAAGACAACAATACTTAAGAATCACAAGTTCCTTCTGGAAATGTCTACTAAATAAACCAAATAGGAAGCATCAATCATGGCCAATCAGCACAAATGTGTTTAGATAGGCTGCAAAACAGAATACAAAATATATTTTCATGTCATCTGATTAAAAGGCAGAAATGTAAGCCATTTAATAACTGGCGATAGTAAAAATCCATTTTAATTCTAGGGGAAATTTGAGCTATTAATTAAATCTCCTACTGCATATTGACCAAAGTATTTATTAACAGTAGATGTAAACAGTAGTTTACTCTACTTTAAATGGGGCAGTACCAAAAATAAATATATGTATTATTTACATAACGATCGACATGAAAATTAACTTTTAAAAATTAATTACTTGCAATAACAAATTATTCAAATCTTCTTGAAACAGAAATTTGCATAATACATAATATAACAAAAAGATTTTATTTTATAATTACAGAGTTGATTCTAAACACGTGTTTGAGACACAGAAATAAATAGGAAATACCTCTCAGCAACTCTTTAAAGCAGTTGTATCTTTTCATGTCTCCATGTACTTTAAATATAGGTCCTCATTTACTGATTATTTGTTTAGCAACGGTTCCAAGTTACAATACTAAAAATTTTTTTACAGCCTTATTACCTTCATAGCATTAGTATGTTGTCCTGCCTGACCTGTGCTTTCCCTCCCCCACCTTTGCAAAACATAGATTGGAGACAAAATGTTTGTAAGAAAGTAAGCTATTGTGTAGCAACACACAGCTCCAAGTCCACTGCTTGCAATCATATTGGTTTTGATGTATACAAGAGAATAAGCAGCCACTCAAGCATTCTAAGAAGCAGAGTGGTTAGAAGGCAAACAAAAGCCAAAAAACAACTGCTTCATTTAGTTGTAGTTGCCAGTCCTATTGGGGTAGTTAAATGAAGATTACCTGTACATTTTTGGAATCAAGCCAGTTTATCCTAGTCTATTTTTATGGATACTTGAAACTGAAAGCAAATATTCAGCCATGTTTACCTGTGTTCATATCTTTGTAGTCAGCTCCAAAATGTCTCCACTGGAAGCCATAAATAGGACCTAGGTCTCCTTCCTCTCTAGAAAAAAATCCTTGTTTGTCTAAAAATTGCCGAGAACCATTGGCATCCCAAATCTTAACTCCCTTAGCAGAAAGCTCTTTTGCATTTGTAGAACCCTGTGGGTAATGAAAAAGAAATCATTTATCAGCAGTCAGCATAAACTCTTTAGACCAGGAGTCGCCAATCTTTTGGATCTCAGGGACCACCAAACTCATAATTTTAAATCCCAGCGACCACTAACCGCTTCTGTGGGCAAGGCCCAATTTCTGAGTGTGGTTTGGTGGTCATGTGACTGGCTGGGTATGGCTTGTATGTAAACATTATAAATATTTATGTAAATATTGAATTTTTTATAAAAAAAGCAACTTTTACCCAAAATCGGGCAAAGCAGTCAGATTGAGTTGCTCACAGAATCACAGATTCATTCAAAGATCTATCTATCTGCCATCAGCTAGCTCAGTCCGTCACATAAAATTTGCTTGCCATGAGTCTACACTGAATAATAGAACCTTCAGTCCTAAGGAAGGTTCAGCTGTACTTAAAAGCAGAGCCAAAGATCTAAAGACCAGCTAGAAAGCAAGAAATCCAACCATTTCCTACTTCCTAGCTAATCTAAATCCCCCAGCACAGCAGAACAGCTGATGGTCAGAAAAATAGCAATTTAGCAGGCTAGTTTGTCGGATAAGGAGTGGGCAGGGAGAGTTCACGCGGGCCATATGGGTGGCGCAGCCTTGTGTTTTTGCGCAGCCTGGATTAATTGCTTGGGGGGGGGATGCTATTTTTCTGAGACCCACCAAAATTTTCTCGAGGCTCACCAGTGGGCCGTGGCCCACCTGTTGGCAACCGCTGCTTTAGACTTCTGTAATTTTTAAAATTGTAGATACTTCCAAACACTTGGGGAAGAAAACATCTCCCAACATTGATAAGATTCTAATTACTGCCAATGACAATTCTGTAAGGCAGTAAATATTCAGAATTCCAGTTTCAGTACTCAGATTGTCTAATATGACTTTCTATCATATATATGTTCCATCTTTGCAGATGCTTATAAATATTTCTATAAACAAGAAACACTTCAGTGGTTGTAAAGCTACAAAGTATATTTCCTTGACAGATCAATTTTATATTTTTCTTATTGTACAAAGTTTATTGGATTTAACCAAAATATGATTTTGCTTGTTATTGTGTATGCATTATATTTTCCAATTCTCTTATTTTACTATTTTAGGAATATTTTGTTAAAAATAGCACCTATAATAATCTTAATATTACAGGCAAAAAAATTAAAACTGGTTTGAAATAAAAATAGGAAAATATTTTTGGTATACCTTATATTCAAAACATTTAGCAAGATTCAATATATTACTTTAATCCAAATTTTTAATAGTACTAGAATGCATTCATAGGCAATAGATTTTAACTAGACTAACCCTGAATGTTTCAGGCTCCAGTGAAATCTTCAGAGAATGGGTAGCATTTGAAGAATATTCCTTTTTAGCAATCTTTAAGTCTCCATCCTGGTTAATTATTTTGATTGATTGATAAGAGAAATGGATAGTCCCTTTGTTTGCCAGCAACTCAAACTCACAAATCTCTTGCATGGAGACCACAGAACATGGCTTCCATACAAGAAGCAGTCATCTAGAGCAGTGATAGGCCTTGATAAATCTCACCCCCAGAGCACTCCCCCAAAGCAATCAATCCAGGCTTCATAGAAACACAAGGCTGCACTGCCCACATAGCTCACGGGAACACCCTCCCTGCCCACTCACTCCTTACCCAACAAACTTGCCTGCTAAATTACTATTTTTCGACCATCATCTGCTGTGCTGTGCTGGGAGATTTAGAATAGCTAAGCAGAAAATAGTTGGATTTCTTGCTTTCTGGCTAGTCTTTAGATCTTCGGCTCTGCTTTTAAACACAGCCGAATCTCTCTTAGGACTGAAGGTTCTATTATTCAGTGCAGACTCATGGCAAGCAAATTAGAGACTGAGCTAGCCGATGGCAGATCAATAGATCACTGATTGATTCTGTGAGCAATTCAATCTGCCTGCCTGCTTTGCCTGATTTTGGGTAAAAGTTGCTCTTTTTTAAATAAAAGAATTCAATATTTACATACATGGTGTGTTGTGAGTTAATTTTGTGAGTTTGCTTGCTAGCAAATTTTATGTGATAGACTGAGCTAGCCAATGGCAGATATCTGAATGAATCTGTGATTCTGTGAGCAACTCAATCTGCCTGCCTGTTTTGCCTGATTTTGGGTAAAAGTTGCTCTTTTTTATAAAAAATTCAATATTTATATAAATATTTATAATATTTACATACAAGCCATGCCCAGCCAGTCACATGACCACCAAGCCACACCCACAAATTAGGTTACGCCCACAGAACTGGTTAGTGGTCCCTGGGATTTAAAATTATGAGATTGGTGATCCATGTGGGCAATATCCAGTTTTCTCCTTAACCAGAGAGGTTCCAAGGAATTGGTCCTTGGAATAGGTTCCTTGGTTCTCTGCTTTAGTTGTTGACTCACAAAATTGTATTCAGTTCACCAGACCTCCCCTAGAAGTCTGAAATATATTTCTCTTTTGGAGGTGAGACATGCATGTATCATATTTTAAAGAATTACCCTGGTAGAGAACATGGTACTTATCTGTCACTTCTTTCCAACCAAGACTTCAATGTATTCTTTTCAGGTTGCCCATTTTTGTGTCTCTATTTCTTGTTTGTTCCGCAAGATTAGCTTTACCCTTTGTGATTTGCATTGATTTGTATTATTATATTTATTTTAACATATGCCTATTTTTTAGCCTTAATAATTTTAGATGTATGTACTGTTATATAGTGGAGTATTTTTTTTCTAAAGGCTGTAACAGAAATTTGTTGTTGATTATGTTGAATAATTAGCTCCACATTTCTACCACCCCTTTTGTGATTTGTAGGCTGTTACATCTCGCCCAGGACTCTTCTATCCAGACCTCTGCAGGCATGCATTAGAAAATTAACAGGCCTCATCTCTATCCTCTCTGAATAATTTATTACTGAATTAATATTGAACTATTATTTGTGCTTATAATAAATCTCAAACCTTTCTATTTATTTCAATGGGTCTAATCAAAATTTGACTGAAGCCATTACTATGCATTATACCTTGATAAACCAAAGTAGTTCTTCAAGTACTCCTTTCCAGAATACTCTTTTAGTTGTTAACAATGGAAAACCATCTGAAAGTGAAAAAAATTAAGAGATATTGGGTTATATTCTGAACATTTTCTAAAGTGAATTAGTACATGATTTGGAGCCATTAAACATAATTCAGATAAATATTTAATCAGTTCATCATATCAAAATACTAGCATTTAGTATTCAGACTTTTGTTTTTTTAATCAAAGGACAGAAGAAGTGCTTCCAGACTTGCAAGATTCTGTTACTGTAACCTTACAATAAAGATATGTCACTACTTATGACTGGTATCTTGTCTACACTACCTCAAAAAGCTGTCGGTCATGGAAGCTGGAGCCCTTGGGTAGGCACTGAGTGACCTTGAACCAGCCAGTCTCCCAGCCCAGACTATCTTACAGGGCTGCTGCTGTGAAAGTACAAGTAGTCCTCAACTTAAAAGTTTCTTAGTAAATGTTACAACAGAACTGAAAAAAGTGACTTATGATTGCTTTTCTGGGTCATGTAATCCGTTTTTTGTGACCTTTTGACAAGCAAAGTCAATGGAGAAGCCAAATTCACCTAACAGCTGTGTTACCAATTCAATAATTGCTGGGGTTCACTTAACAAATGGGGCAAAATTCACTTGTCTTGCTTAACAGCACAAATTTTGGGCTCAATTGTGATCCTAAGTTGGACTACCTTTATAAGAAGCACTTCCTTTAACCGTATATTCTACCAAAAAAAAAGAGCTGGCTATAAATTGATAAATACATAACTAAAACAAATTTTGGGGGTGCCACTTGGGGAAAATCACTTGTTTTCTCCATCCTTCCTGTCTTGATACAAGTTAGTGCCTGAGACAAATTATGCGTTAGTGACACATTAGTGCTCCTAAAAGCAACGAATTTCGGACCTGATGGGTTTGTGCCAAATTAGGCAGAATTGAAGCTACGAACTGAAATTGGATATGGGAATCGGGAGACCGAGATGGGGGTCGGTCTCGAAATCTTCTGATGTCTCCTCCGGCTTCCCCACAGCCACTTCTGCTCTGGACATTTCCATTTCTTTCTTGCTCACAGATTATAAAAAGGTTAGGGGCTTCCTTTTTAATGCATATTGTTCTTTTATTTATTAGATCAGAGGTCTCCAACCTTGGCGAGTTTAAGCCTGGTGGACTTCAACTCCCAGAATTCCCCAGCTGGGGAATTCTGGGAGTTGAAGTCCACCAGGCTTAAAGTCGCCAAGGTTGGAGACCCCTGTAATTAGATTACCCCACAAGGCGAATTCGGTATCCTTTAAAGCCCCCGAGAAGGGACTAGACGATTTCACCATTTCTGAGGCTCCAAGACCAGCGCCAAGGCGGCAGGAACGGCAACCGTTTCCCGCCTACCCCCCGAATTCCTCAAAAGAAAACCCCAGGCGGACGGAGCCGAAGGTGGGGGGGGGGGGCTGAATTTCACCTCGGAGGTTGTACCGCGCCTGCATCCCGAAGATGGACAACGTCCCTGTCCCGGTCCGATCTTCCTTTTTGTGTCCGAAGCGCAGGATCTGCTCGACCTGCTGGAGATACTGGATCTCTCCGTGACATGGGGAAGAGCCGGAGGCAACGAGGGACTTTTCCTGGGGTAGCTCAGGGCTCTCCTGCACGCCCAGCTCAGCCGGCATCGCGAAGCAGCAGCAGCAGACAGAAGCTGGCTTCTTCTCGGCGCTGCTTTCTTGGCGGGACCGAAATTCTAGCGTTAGGTTTGGCGCGTTCCCCGATAGCCAATCGGAGGAAACCAAGGCGTGCGTTTGCCCCGAGTCTGGATTGTTATTGGCTGATCGTCCAGTTCCTCAGGGTTCGAGTCCAAGCTACTGTTGTGAGTAGAGTTTGAGTGACATGTGCTTCCTCTCCATTCCCATTTTGGAGGAAGGGGGGAGTATGAGGAAGGTCTCAGCCGGAAGCGAGCTCTTTTTTTATACAAATCAAGCTAACAAATATGGCAAAACATTGTTTTCCAGAATATCCCAACTGAATAGCGCAAGTTATTGACTGCATTTTTAGACTATAAGATTTATGGCAACTTCTTGCGTTTCCCCTATTTTAATTCTCAACCCGTTCTAAAATGGGTTATATTTTTACAAGGCTAAAACTTAAAAGCGTGATTTTCATTCCAGGTTTGAATCTGCTTGTTGCAAACTACAAAGTTACTTATTTTCTAGTTTACTTTATTGTCATTGCACCTCGTACAACGAAATTAAATACACATCATTCACATTCTATACATTGAATTGAAAACCCTGATATTGCGTTAATGCACTGTTCAGTAGAATTTAATAGAGTTACTACCTTGCTATTTAAAAATATTTTAAAAATAAATGTTTTAAATAATATTTAAGAAACAAGCAGGGCCACTGACAATCTAATTTTAATTGCACTTAGGGAAGCAGTATAGTACACATGAAATTGATCTTCTGACACACTATCACCATTGTATATTAAGATGCTTTTTACATGATCTAGAAGAATAGTACAGTAATAGAAGCTCGTATACTCAGATATTGCTACTTAACTGTTACTTTGTCCTTTTTTAATTACATTTTCCATCTTTTGAGGAGGGGCGGGAGGTACATTGATTAAGTTCTTAAGTTCACTATGCCCTCACCACCATTAATGAGGCAGTACTCCTATATAAATAATACTGATTGCATTCCAAAATAATGAGAAATTTCCATCATAGTCCCTGTTCATAAAAAAGGTAATAAGGGACACCCCCCAAAATACAGTCCTGTCAGCTTCCTAGCTATAGTAGCCAAGAGGTATGCTAAAAACAGTTGGTTAGAAAAGAGGACTGTACGTGGAGAGGAATGTATTAACAGAACAGTTAGATTTAGATCTAGGCAATCCAGCATACACAATTGTATCAATAGATGCCATTCTAAAGTGAAGTAGATAGTCAAAAATAAGTGTCTATATATCCTTTATAAGGTTTCATGCAGCATTTGGCTCCATAAATAAAAATACGTTGTGGAAAAATCTAGTCAAATTAAACATGACAGCCAGAATTATAACTAAAGAAGATTCTTGGATGAGAAGTTAAACATTTTCAAACAGCTAATTAAAAAAAAATAAGTCAGTTGCCTTTGGAAAAAAGTATTTTGGGACCAGCCATGACCTGGATGCTTATACAGATACTTGTAGCACAGTCCATATTGAAGCAAATAATTCTTTTACACAGAAAATAACATTCTAAACTGTCAGGCAAGCATGTATTATATATTCAAATGTGCTGGCCACTCCCTGTTTAGCAAAGGAGGGAAAAGTTGTACTACGTCACATGACAGCACCATGATGACGCGAGTTTGACACTCCTGCCCTATACCATTCCTGAAAAATGGCTCTACAATCCCTTCTTAAAAACCTTCAATGATGGAGCATCCACAATGTCTGGAGCAGAAGTGGTATTCAGCACGTTCTGACCAGTTCTGGAGAACTGGTAGCGGAAATTTTGAATAGTTCGGAGAACCGGCAAATACCATCTCTGACTGGAGATTTTACAATATCCTTCCCCTGCCATGCCCACCAAGCCACGCCCACAAAACCAGTAGTAAAAAAATTGAATCCCACACTGGTCTAGTGGCAATTACACATTAATTAATTCTTACTGACAGGAAATTTCTCCTTAGCTGGCTCTCCCCTTGATAAGTTTCAATCCATTATTTATTGTCCTGTTCTCAGGTGCTCTGGAGAATAAGTTGATCCCTTTTCTCTGTGACAACCCTCAACTATTGGAAGACTGCTACCATGTCACCCCTAGTCCTTCGTTAGATTAGATATACCTAGTTCCTACAACTGTTTATCATATGTTTTAATGTCCAGCCCCCTAATCATCTTTATTGCTCTTCACTGTATCTAACCCTTTAATTATAATTATTTAATAAAGCTAGGTCCAAAGTGGTATTTGGCAAGAGCTGCATCATATAAAACTGATACTTGAATAGGAAACAAGTTAACTCCTTTTCATATTTAGGGGACGTGTCAGCCTTCAAGATTTTCTTCCTTTGCTTTGCATCTTTCGGCTGTCATAAGTAATGGGGGGAGGAGGGGGGGACATGGTTATGGGAAGCGAGCTGGAGGTATTACAAAACAGAACTGTATAAGTTGTGGGGGGGGGGGAAGATTCTTGCTTAGGTTTCTACTCTATGCTATGCGCAGCCGCAACTCTTTATCAAAATATGTCAAGATCAACGGACAGAGGCCTCATCACCATCTGAAGATGCCCACATGATGCTACACACAACTTTTAATTGGTTGAGCCAATTGAACTTTGGGGGTGGGAACATTGCCATCACTTTGTATATGTGATTTACGTGCTCATTTTCTCAGATTCAGAATTCTTTTGTTGCTACCACTTGATTTCCAGTAAAATATATATTTTCTCTAACTAATGGAGTCTAAGTATTTCTTTCTTGGATTTTGAATGGAGCACCAGCTGACATTATTCTGAATCTGACTTTACCAGCCCATCCAGAGAATTAACAAACTTTCTTCCAAGTGGGTTTGAAAACAATGTCTAATCCAGCCAGCGACCAAGAAGACCTGGGAGCAACTGGAGAATCAGACTCCCTTTGCTAGAGGCAGCAGGAGAAGCCGACTTGTTAGCAGAATTAAGTCTTGGTGAAAAACCAGCTGTAAAGCCCAAATGGTCCCTGGGAGTCGGCTGGAAGGATCCTGAGGAAAAGCCTCTACTTGTCGGCGTGGAAGAGAAGAGCCATGGCAAGAGAAGGAAAGAAGGAATTTCTTATTAACATAAGCCATGCACCTTCTAAATGAAGCTGTTGGAGAAACTCAGACTGATCAAAGGTATGAGGGGGAAGAGGGGGAGGTAGCCCCAGGCAGAAGAACCAGAGCAGCCACCCCTATAAATCAACCTGGGCCGGCGCAACAGGCAGCAGCAGCCCAGTGGCCCCCGGCTGGGGGAGTAATTGCCAGAAGGCGTAGAACTCCAAGGTGCCTCTGCTGGAAGTAAAATATGGAGTTAGGATTCTTCCTGGCACAAGTCTGGAGCCATATGGAGGAATATGGGCAGGATTTTTCCTCGGAAGCAGCCAAAGTTAGATGTGTGACTAGGGCTCTGGAGAGAACTGCTGCAAAATGGATGGTGATTTTGCATAACAATAATGCCCCCCAACTGTTGAATTATGACCTATTCATGACAGCACTGCATACCAGATTTGAAGATCCACTAGCTGAACGCAAGGTTAGAATTAGGATGAAAACCATAAATCAGGGGCAGAGATCAGTGGCCGATTACACCCAGGAATTTAGAAAGCTGGCGTGCCATATTCGAGGCTGGTCCCAGGGAGCCCTGATAGAAGTTTTTAAAGATGGCTTGAATGAAGATGTTTATCAAAGCTGTATTGCCAGAAGAGACCCCAGTGAGCTGCAATTGTGGTATGTGCTGGCAGCAGAGGTGGAAATTGATCTGACCCAAAACAGACATCGGGGGGCCTTAGTTGGAGAAAGTCCTCCCCTACCAGCCCTCAAGAAGCCTTAAAACCTCAAAAGGGAGAGATGGCGGCAAAACCCAAGACCACTGCATGCTTCCGATGTGGGAAGGAAGATCACCGGGCTGCAGACTGCCATGCCAAGCTGGAGCCAAAGGGGGCGCCAGGAGGAGGAAGAAAACCTGAGAAGCCTCCAGCAAAACCTCGCGAAATGGCGCTTAAAGCAGAGGAGGTTGTAGAGATCGCCCCTCTGAAAGGAGAAGAGCTGGGAATTCCAACCTCTTCTGAAGAGAGTGAATCTGAATCAGAAGACCACTCACTGGTAAGTCCAAACAAGGGCCCTATGACCATTCCAGTGAGATTAAGGGTACCCACGTTGGGAGCCAAAGGGGAAATGTTGGCCTTGTTAGACTCTGGGTGCACAAGGTCCGTAATCAGCTCGGAAGTAGTAGAGAAAGTGGGCTTAAGGCTAAAGACTTTAAAAATGCCCATAGCTTTTTGCCACCTGGATGGATCGGTAGCTGGGGGCGGCCCTGAACATTTCATAATGGAACCAGTAGAGAGACTTTGTGTTGTATTGTGGTTCCTGGGATGGAGTGCCCCCTAATACTGGGTTTACCCTGGCTCCGGTAATGGAACCCTTACATCGACTAGAGGAGGGAATCATTGCGCATACGTACTGACCAACCCCCAGAAGGAGAGGGGCAATCTCAACTGAAACCCAAAAATCCCACAGAGATGGCCTCCACTGGCACCGAGAATCTGAGGGAGGAGGAGAAAATTCCAGAGGAATATTGGGACTTAAAGGAGGTGTTCAGTGAGAAGGCCTCAGATGAGCTCCCCCCCCCCCCCCAGCACTCAACAGATTGCAGTATTAAAATTTTGCCAGGAGTGAAACCCCCAAAACTGAAACTGTACTCGATGACACCATGGGAGCTAGAAGAGTTGCGGTCATTTATTGATAAAAATTTGGAACGTAGTTTCATCCAACCTGCTAGGCCCCAATTAGCGGCTCCAGTATTGTTCCATGGGAAGAAAGATGGCTCCTTGCATTTATGTGTGGACTATAGGAACCTGAACACCATTTCGGTGGAGAACGTGTACCCCCTCCCCTTGATGAAGGATATGTTGGCCCACCAGGCCAAAGGGAAAATTTTTATGAAGCTCTACCTGAGAGAAGCATACTACTGAGTTCGAATTAAGGAAGGAGATGAATAGAAAACTGCTTTTAACTGCCCGTTGGGCTGTTTTCCAACGTTCTTCCATTTGGCCTACAGAGGGCCCCTGCGGTATTCATGCAAATGATAAATCAGTGTTGCATGAACATTTATACAAAGGGGTGTTAGTTTATTTTGATGATATTCTTATCTACACAGAGACTCGTGATGAACATGTGAAACTAGTGCGGTCAGTTCTGGAAAAACTTTGAGCTGCTGAACTGTACACAAAGTTGTCCAAGTGTGAATTCCACCAGGAAAAAATTGACTATTTAGGCTATCTCATATCACATGACAGCATAGAAATGAATCCGGGGAAAGTTCGTGCTGTTTTGGAATGGGCCCCTCCCCGCACCAGGAAACAACTTCAAAGTTTCTTGGGGTTTGCTATTTTTTACTGTCAATTTATCCCTGCTTTTGCGAAGATTGCAATGCCTATCACAAATCTCCTAAAAATCAAAGGGGAGGTGAAACCAAAGCCTACTAAACCACTGGAATGGTCCATGGAGTGCTAAGCAGCTTTTGAGAAACTGAAACGACTCTTTGCTGATGAACCAGTACTCAAGCACCCGGACATGAACACTCCTTTTGTAATCCAGGCCGATGCGAGTGACGTAGCAGTCGGAGCAGTGTTGCTACAAGCAAACAAGACGGGGACTCTGCAACCGTGTGCATATACTTTCCGTAAACTAACTGAAACCGAGAGAAGATGGGCCATCTGGGAAAAGTTGATTTATCAAATGATTTATCTGCACAACTAAAAAGAGGCTCTAAAACTTGATGATTGGTTCCTTGCTCACTCAAATAACTGTATGGTTAGAGATGGATTGGCATGGGTGGGGGCCAAATTATATGTGCTAGCAAAGCTGAGAAACCAAATATTACAGCAGGCTCATGACTCTAAAGTTGCTGGACATTTTGGATTCGTTAAAACCTTACACTTGGTCAAAAGGCAATTTTGGTGGCCTACCTTGAAGAAGGACATTGAAACTTATGTGGCTAGTTGTCCTATCTGTGCCTCAGCCAAACGACCTCCTGGTAAACCAGCAGGCTTATTACAAAATGTGGCTAGACCAACTGCTCCATGGAAGGAAATCTCTATGGATTTTATAGTGGAATTACCTGAAAGTGGGGGAAATAGTTATTTGGGTAGTAAGAGATTTGTTTTCCAAACAGGTACATTTCATACCTTGTGCAAAGATCCCATCTGCGAAAACTTTGGCTAAACTGTTTATTTTACATATCTACAGGTTACATGGGGTTCCTGAACGTATAATCTCAGACAGGGGTGTCCAGTTCACCTCAAACTTTTTGAAGGAGTTCCTGAAGTTATTGGGCTCTGCCCAGGGCTTAAGCTCCGCCTACCACCCACAAACCAATGGGGCTGGTAAGAGAACTAACTCAGTATTGGAACAGTATCTTAGATGTTACATAAATTATCAGCAAGATAATTGGGCTGACCTATTGCCATTAGCTGTGGTGGCATATAACAATTCGGTACATAGTACTACTGGGTTTACTCCATTTAAAGTGGCTTTGGGACAAGACTTTGTACCCATACGCAAGCTTCCACAGGAGAAACTTAACATTCACTCATTAGATGAATGGATAACACAGCTCCAGCTTACATGGCCAATTGCCCGTAAAGCTTTAGATGATGCTCATCAAGTCCATAAAAAATTTGCAGATAAAAAGAGAACTCCACAAAAACCATATCAAGTTGGTGACAAGGTCTTTTTATCAACCAGATATTTGCGGACCACACAAAAGTAAAAAAAACTTGGACCTAAGTATGTTGAACCATTCCCAATTGAATGAATTGTGAACCATGTGGCAGTCCAACTGAAATTACCTAAAACCCTCCAACGGATCCATCCTGTCTTCCATGTTAGTTTACTAAAACCTGAACATACCTCTGATTTGAGACCGATTCAGGTCAATACCCCCGTGCCATTGCTCATTGAAAGTGAACAGCATTTTGAAGTTAAAGAAATTTTAGATTCTCGAAAACAAAGGGGTTGACTCCAAAGTTTGGTTGTCTGGAAACATTTTCCTCCTTCTCAGTCCAAATGGGTGAATGAGAAGGATGTTAGAGCTCCTATGCTTGTCAAGGCATTTCGTACTAAACATCCTGATAAACCCTAAAATATAATATTATGATGTTACATGTATATTTTCTGTTATCTTTTATTATTTTATTTTTTTTAGGACTAACATCTCTTTTCCAGGAGGGCCGAATGTCAGCCTTCAAGATTTTCTTCTTTGCTTTGCATCTTTCGGCTGCCCTAAGTAATGGGGGGAGGAGGGGAGGCATGGTTATGGGAAGCGAGCTGGAAGTGTTACAAAACAGAACTGTATAGGTTGGTGGGGGGAGATTCTTGCTTAGGTTTCTATTCTATGCTATGTGCAGCCGCATAGAAAATATGTCAAGGTCAACGGACAGAGACCTCATCACCACCTGAAGATGCCCACATGATGCTATACACAACTTTTAATTGGTTGAGCCAATTGAACTTTGGGGGTGGGAACGTTGCCATCACATTGTATATGTGATTTATGTGATCATTTTCTCAGATTCAGAATTCTTTTGTTGCTACCACATGATTTCCAGTAAAAGATATCTTTTCTCTAACTAATGGAATCTAAGTATTTCTTTCTTGGATTTTGAATGGAGCACCAGCTGACAGGAGGTTTTAAGTGACAAAAGTCTATGAACAAGCCGCTCCACAAAAGTGGCAGCCCATTCAAAGAGTTTAATTAATTATAGATTATAAGAAGACATCCAGATTATAAGAAGACTAGAAATAGCAATAAAGTTTTCCATTTCTGCAATAAGGTGAAGTTAATAGGTTCAGAATCACAATTTTTAATAGCTTATAGTCCAACTATGCAAATTAATATATAAAATGGAAATTTAATGTTTTCTAATTAAAGAATATTGTAATATGTTTTCTCCTAAGATTAATACATACTTTTAAAGTCTCTTTCTATAGGGAGCTCAATGAGCTAATTTTTAAAGTTTCTGCATAGTATATAACAACTATATCAGTACAAAATACCATATATAACATGTATTTAAAAATACGTATATAACATGTATATGTATTAAACTCAATGGCAAAAATAGGTTGCCAGAAAATCATATTTACCATTAATATGAATAGCTTCTCTTCAGGTTAAAAGAAGAGTAGGCTGCTGTTCTAATTCTTATCAACATCACATATTTTGTCATGAAATATTTATCTAATCGTATTAGTGGGTCTTTGCTTATTAAACTCTAATGTCTTTTTCTCTGTGGAATCGCAGTCTCTTGCCTTGTCTATATGCATCAAAAAATAAACACTAGGGGGTGCATTAGACATTACTGTTGAAAAAAGAACAGACTACTTTCTTGTTGCGTGCTAGACTTATCTATGTTTATTTGTTATATTTAAAACTAAAAATAAATCCAAAATATTGTTGTAAAGCATTCCTTAAAAATCCAATTCATATATGTTTAAAGTAGCAACCCTTATATTCTTATGGTGTTTAGTATAACAAATAGAATTTTTATATCTGTTTCCTTTATATAGCTGTTGTTTGAAAGCTGGCATCTCTAACAAAAACATACCAAGAATATTTTATCAGCATATTTAGAGGCATGTATGGCAGGTGTCTGCAACCACTTATAGGGTCAAAAAATAGTAGGAGAGACAAAAACAAAAAGTAAATTTCATTTCATTTCCATTCTTCTTTTTCTGTTACCTTTGGAATCTCTGGGCAGAACCACAAATCTAATAGAATAGAATAGAATAGAATAGAATAGAATAGAATAGAATAGAATAGAATAGAATACTTTATTGGCCAAGTGTGATTGGACACACAAGGAATTTGTCTTGGTGTAAATACTCTCAGTATACATAAAGAAGGAACATTCGTTAAGAATCAAGAATCATAATGTACAACACTTAATGATAGTCATAGGGTAAAATCAACATCAAATCATACTAGGAAACAGAGGATACAAGCAACAAAGTTATAGTCACAAGTGGGAGGGGATGGGTGATAAGGAGTGATGAGAAGATTAACAGTGATAGTAGTGTACGCTTTGTAAATAGTTGAACAGTGTTGAGGGAATTATTTGTTTAGCAGAGTGATGGCTTTCGGGAAAAAACTGTTCTTGTGTCTAGTTGTTCTGGTGTGCAGTGCTCTATAGCGTCGTTTTGAGGGAAGGAGTTGAAACAGTTTATGTCCAGAATGTGAGGGGTCTGTAAATATTTTCACAGCCCTCTTTTTGACTCGTGCAGTATACAGGTCCTCGACTGAAAGCAGGTGGGTGGTAATTGTTTTTTCTGCAGTCCTAATTATCCTCTGAAGTCTGTGTCTGTCCTGTTGGGTTGCAGAATCAAACCAGACAGTTATAGAGGTGCAGATGATAGACTCAATAATTCCTTTGTAGAACTGGATTAGCAGCTCCTTGGGCACTTTGAGCTTTCTGAGTTGGCGCAGAAAGAACATTCTTTGTTGTGCTTTTTTGATGACGTTTTTGATGTTAGGGGTCCATTTTAGGTCATGTGTTATAGTAGAACCTAGAAATTTGAAGGTCTCTACTGTTGATACTGTGTTGTCTAGTATTGTAAGAGGTGGTAGTATGGGAGGGTTTCTTCTAAAGTCTACCACCATTTCTACGGTTTTGAGTGTGTTCAGTTCCAGATTGTTCTGGTTACACCACAAGGCAAGTTGTATAACCTCCTGTCTGTATGCAGATTCATCGTTGTCTCGAATGAGACCAATGACTGTTGTGTCATCAGCAAACTTCAGTATTTTAACAGATGGATCATTTGAGATGCAGTCATTGGTATATAGGGAGAAGAGAAGTGGAGATAGCACACAGCCTTGGGGGGCCCCTGTGTTGATTGTACAGATATCGGATGTGATTTCGCCTAGCTTCACCTGCTGCTTATAGGGGCTGCATATACTTCTCAACAAAAAAGAACTGCAGGTGGAGCTGAAGCTTTTCTTGGTGGTTTTCATTGCTTCAGTTCTCAACAAATGGCCTTTGTATTTGGTAAGTTGTGCCTGTCAATACCACAAAAAATAAAGTATATGCTACCATGTGTCGACTTCTTATATGTATGTGAAAGATTACTTGGACCATAGAAGGCAAATTTTTAATCTTAAACAAGTTACCTATTAACACTAATAAGTTATTCTAATTTTATTCTCATGGTGAGAAAATGTAATGATTGATGGTGAACAACAGGGTAGTTGTTGTGGTTAACCGGCAGCAAATGCGGACGGCTGAGGAGAGTGAAGACTCAGATGAGGGGCCAGGATCATTAGGGAGTGGACTGCTGCCTTCAGAGATGAGGAGGTTCCCGAGGAGCTTGTGCCAAGTGCGCGTGCGTGCAGATTGCTCGTAGGAAAGAGCAGCTACAACAGCATGGGTGACTTGGGAGTAAGGCTGCAAGGTAATGGCCCCTCCTTCAAGAAGATAAAAGCCAGCTGTGCAGTGAATGTTCTTTGTAGGAAGCAAAGATGTTTTGAAACTCAGCCTCATGGAATTACAGTTGGTATTTGAAGACTCTTGTGTGGTAAACTATTTCTAATCTATTGTTTTTTGGCAGCCTGGCAAAAATTTGGCAAGGCTCTTTCTTTTCAGAACTAATTAGTTGGAAGCAGCCTTTTATCTGTGAAGAAACAGAATTCTTAGCTGAAACATTAAAAAGGTTGTGCTGCTACCTTTGTCTTGTGTTTCCTCTCTTGGAACCAGGTTTGGGTCAGAACAGTAGTGATAATTGTTTAATGAAAGAAAAATCTATAAATGAATGTCATTCTAATGTAGGAATCAGGAAATGACTATAGTGAAGTTATTGCACATGGTTTAATAAATTTAAATCCAATAAGTTAAATTCATAGGTTCCTTTGGAGAAAGGGGAGGAAATCTCCAAACCTGCAGTTCCTTTAATCTTATTTCACGGGAAAAGTGTGGAATTTGGACAGTGGAATCTGTCACCAGAACCCCAAAAATCTCCCTAAAGACTCCTTAATATACACAATTTCACCTTTTTCAAGGTGGTGATCTCATCATGCATTGGACCATAATGTCCCATATTTTATAATCACTTAGCCTTCCAGCTGAAGCTCCTAAAAGTTATAGATTGATCTTAGAACTAATTCTGCATCAGTGTAGATCAGGGGTCCACAACGCCCGGAACATTGACTGGCACCTGGACGTGGCATGCCAGAAATCAACCACGCAAACAAGCAAAGCCCCATCCATGGGATGCAGGCAGCATGTGATGTTTATTTATTTATTTTTATTTTATTTGGTTTGTCAATTGCTTACAAGACAATAGGTATAAGTAAAAACATAGTTATGAATACATGGATACATATAAGAAAAATAAAAGAAACAATAGGACAGGGACGGTAGGCACATTGGTGCGCTTATGCACGCCCCCTACAGACCTCTTAGGAAAGGGGTGAGGTCAATAGTAGACAGTCTAAGGTTAAAGTTTTTGGAGTTTGGGGAAGAAACCAGTCAGGTAGAGTATTCCAGACATTGACCACTCTGTTGCTGAAGTCGTATTTCCTGCAGTCAAATTTGGTGCATAATGTGTAATGCTCCCTCCAGTCTGCTGAAAAATCTCTCTCCATGGAACCGGTCCCTGGTGCCCAAAAGCTTGGGGTCTGCTGTTGTAGATGACTAAATGGGAATTTTAGTATTTAAAGTCTTACAGGAATTTTGTACAGCTTCAGTTAGTATAATAATCTGACTACCAGAAATCAAACACCATCTAAAATACCTGCTATATGAAAATAATGGATAAGAAATTCTCAGCATATACAATGGATAATTTTTAGGAGATATATGGAATCTAAATATTAAGGAGAGAAAGGAGATTCAGATGAGCAGGATAATTCTCTTACCTATTTAACATAAGAGATAAAATATTCCACATATCAAGTCCAAAAACAAAATGACATGTGGATTACAAAAATATGAATGTTACTTTCACATTGTTAAACAACAGAAAGAAATAACCAAGTTATTTCTTGGTTCAATAACCACATTTTTATACAGTTTTTTCTAGTGTGAAATCATGTGAAATATTTCAAACAAAATATTTGAAACTTTCAGTTAATTGTATGTTGTCTCTAAACCAAGAATAGGCAAGAGTGATAGGGTGATATATATGACTGCTATGCTTTAAATTGCTTTAATGTGATAACTAGCACTTTGGACTAGACTCAACTAGGACAAGAACATCAGAATGATTATTATTTTAGCATAATTATTCCATCAGGAATCTAGCTGATGCGTTCTATACCAGCTGCAGTTTCCAGATTGCATCAAAAATTGTCCTAATTAGATTATATTACAATATTCCAACCAAAGGATGATTTTTTCCTACAAAAAGCTAAAGTTATTGTGAACAGTGCCACCAGGCAGAAATCTGTAGATGTATACCCGACATTTCATCATTTTTGTCATCACTATGTGGTCTGAAACATGAGCTCTTACCAGTGATTGATCAAGTTCTGTTTTTAGCCACTCTTACTTTAGACATCTTTTTCAACTCTGAACTGCATATATTCTCTTCTATAAAATGGAGCTTTATGACAAATTATCAGGACAGGAGCTGCTGTGGTTCAGTGGTTAGAATCCAGTCCTGCAGGCTACTTCTTCTGACTGCTGATCTGCAATTTAGCAGATTGAATCTCACCAAATTCAAAGTTGACTCATCCTTCCATGCTTCTGAGGTGGGTAAAATGAGGACCCAGATTGTTGGGGGCAATATACTGACTCTGTAAACTGCTTAGAGAGGGCTGTAAAGTACTGTGAAGCAAATCTAAGTGCTATTGCTATTGCTATACTCCCAAATGTCCTCTGAAAATTCTCTGCAACTACTAGGCACCTAGGAAGTCTAAGAACTGCAGCACTTGGAGAATTCTAGGGCTGCCAAGAACTGAAGTTTGAAGAAAGTGATCTGGGTAAGGCAAAGGACAGATATTGATACCTTCCAGTCTCAAATGATCCTCTCCAAACTAAAGACTTGATCAAGTATATGCCTTTCTATGTTTGTGCATGGAGGTTGAAATTGCCCAAGACTAGAGGGCTTTGGAATCCAGTACTAGCCCTGAAATCAGATTCAGGTGTATGTACAGAATCACTGCTGAGCTAGTTGGTGATGAATGCACCAGCACTTCACATCTTGTCAGTGCATCTTTCATACAAAAACAGTAATAACTGATCACTGCCAGAGCTATGTTCCTTTTAACCATAACTATCTCAGAAATAATCACAGCAGCTTCTCTTTGACCTCGGCATCACAGCTACTTTAGGATTTGAAACCCATCCAGATCAATTTCTGTATTGTTATTGAAAGAGAAAATAACTGATGCCAGCAGGCAGGAATCTGCAGATACATTAAGCCTGGAAAATACCTAACATTTCCCATTCTTAAAATAAAATGGCACTAGATATACTTCAATGTTTGGCAAAACGCTTGAAAATATAAATTTAATGTGAAAATATAAAAATGTGAAATAGGGGCTTAGAGGGCTGAAACTGCAAACTCATGGGCTAATTACTGGAAAAGAAGATGTCAACCCCTGACTATTATAGTACTCACTTGCTGACTAAACAAACCAAAGACTAAATATATAGGGGTCCTATAAATATGGGTTAAGGTGGTCTCTTTGGCCAAAGAATACTACTGCTTTTTCGTGTAAACAGGATTGTTATATAAATCTTCTCTTGGTCCTCTCTTAGTGGGCAGAACTTTGTATCATGTGCTTTGAATAGTTCAATCAATTTGGCTCAAGCAGATTGTGTGATCTTACTCAACTGGGTTGGATGGTTTTCCTACCTATTACCAAGTCAAGTTTCAGTAATAAGCACCAGGTCTAGGCTTTTGCTTACCACCAATGGTGATGCCAAATGGGCTAAGAAACATAACCTATTGTATGTAGGTAGCAAAAAGATTTTTTTAAATTAAACTCCAGATACAACATAGCTTATTCTAGTTTGGAATGCATTAAGAATGCATTTTTGTCTTTAAAATACTGACTTCCCTCTTTGAAATACTGACTTAAATATATATTAACAGTTTTTATTTACATAGCTACTTCTAGAATTACCACTACCACAATACCCATACAATTTTATAATGCTTTGATGTTTTTACATATAAACATAGATGAACAAGAAAAGATTAACTTTCCCAAAGTATAATTGAAATAGTAGATTACAGGGAGGAAAAAAGAGGGCGTTTATTAGTGGTTGATCAGGAAAGAACAAAGTGAGCTATTGAATTAAATAACAATAATAATTTGTTTCTGAATATGCCTACAAGGACTGGAAAGAGCTACACTAACAAATAAAACCTTTCATCAACTGAAAAAATGGACAGGGATACCTATATGTGACATGCCCTCCCATACTTTTACCTTAATAGTTCCACCTCATTGCTTCCACTCTGCTATTCCCAAAGATTCAAGTGGAACCAAATTAACTAATCCTGGGCCACAGGGTCATCAGAAATAGCTTTTTTATATTGTACATCTTAACCATGGTGTTGTTTTCCTGTCTTTAGGGCTGTGGAAGATTTTGATCAGAGAGACATTTTACGTCTTAAATACAGAGTCTGTTAATTATTCTGTATGTTCCATGTTCTCTTAGTTCCCAGATAAAATTGACACAAGTTGGAACTTCTGACAAAAAGTGTTGTTGACGCTACTTAGCAGAAACTTATTTTTTTCCAGAAAACAAATTGAATTCTGTTGAATTCAGTGGCATTGCAACTTAAACTAGTATCTAGTCCCAACAGATCTTCATGATGAATTTAAAACCTGCTGCTGGAATTATTGCATATTTGTAGTTGATAGGCCCAAAAAAGTGTCTTTCATTATTCATCCTGTTTTACTGATTTCTCATTTTCTAATTATATGCTCTTTTTAGATTTTGTTCCATGACATTGTTTTGAGATTATTCATTCAGTGGAAAGAAACATGTTTATTGAAAAAAGTAAATGTGGAGATTACTTAGCACAATTAAAGCTAGATTGTATTTGGGCCAATTGGCAGGTCTGAGGCAGTACCATTTACAATGCAGAAGCTATTTTAGAAGCTAGCTGTCCATTTTCCCATTTAGCAGCATATCCAGTCAGGCTCTTCTGCTATATTATTAATGTTCTCTTGACTCCAGATTTAGAAAATGGCCCCTAGATTCAAATATGGATGGTGGTGCAACCTCCATGCTTTTAATTTTGCTTTATATGAGGTATAGAGGTCAGAGCAGTGTTTAGAGACAGCTACCCAACTATTAACCCTGCCATAATATTCCCATTACTAATTCTGCCCAGTGTCACATTAAAATTCAGAACAGATTGTGCTTTAGGAATGTCTTGCCTGTTGTCATGTGTTTCTAATAAAGGACAATTAGGAGGATGCTAGAAGAAAGGATGGCATGAATCTGAGTCTCACTTTCACTGGCTAGGATTCATTCCCCTATGCAATCCACCACTTTGCTTTGAGTCACATTGCCCTCAAAAACAATTAAGCATAAGACAGTGCATATCATTTTACATATCAACTTAAATAAGAGTCACTATACAATTTCCACACTGGTCCTCTTAATGTATGAACTGATTTATAACAGGAGTCTTGTATATCCTTCCTCACAACATTCTCATTCTAAGTTCTTATATGAGCTAATTTGCTAGGAATGTTTTGGGTGTGGTGAATTTAGTGAAATTCCAAAACTTGGGACTTGGAGACAACCTTCAAATCCCCAGCAGCTCTTATGAAGACCTTGGCAACACATGCTAGTTAAGTCTCAGTTCATTTAGTCAGTACTTCAGTTTTTGAAAAAAAAACTGGAGTCTTTATTAAGCAGCATTGGGTTCAAGACTTTTGAAATGGTGGCAAGGTGGCAATTAGTCTCAGAAGATAACGGCATTCTTCTTTAATGGTCCTTCCTTCCTCACAGACATATTATTTCATATTACTACAGTATACAGACCCTCCTCTTCCATTTAACAATAGCCATAACAAACCTTATAATAGAGGTGCAATTTTAATAACAATTTTGTCCTCAAATCTATTTCAGCAACAAAAGTTTGATAGAAGCGAACAGTGTCAATCACAACATCAAAGGTTTGTTCACCTGTTGATTTTCCAATACTCATTCTTTCAGCAATACCCTTGAACAGGTGATCGTCAATTTATGATCACAGTTGAGCCCAGAATTTATGTTCTATGTGACAAATTTGTTAAGTGAGTTTTGCTCCTTTTTACAACTTTTCTTGCCACATTTGTTTAAGTGAATCGCTGCAGTTGATAAATTAGTAAGACGATTGTTAAGTGAATCTGGCTTCCCCATTGACTTTGCTTGTCAGAAGTTCACAAACCCAGGACACTGCAACAGTCATAACAGCAAGAGCACTTAGACTTACCACTTTACAAGTGCTTTACAACCCTCTCTAAGCGGTTTTACAGAGTCAGCATAATGACCCCAACAATCTGGGTCCTCATTTTATCCACCTCGGAAAAATGGAAGGATGAGTCAACCTTGAGCCGGTGAGACTCGAACTGTCAAATTGCAGGCAGCCAGCAGTCAGCAGAAGCAGCCTGCAGTATTGCACTCTAACCCCTGTGTCACTGCGGCTCATGAACCAGTTGTCAAGCATCTGAATGTAAATCACAAGACATGGGGATAATGCAATGGTCATAAGTATGAAAAATGGTCATAAGTCACTTTTTTCAGTGCTGTTGTAACTTTGAACAGTCACTAAATGAATGATTGTAAGTCAAGGATTACCTACATATTTTAAAGGTGACTCTATACAGGACAAATGATTTTATTTCTATGTTCAATTAACCAACACAAAATTATGACAGACCAAGCAATATCCAGAAATTTGTTAAACAAGTCAATAGGCTCACAGAATAGTTACGGCATTTATTTTAATATCACAATGGCTCTCATATTTCATTGATATAAATGCCCTTTAGGCTACAAATCCATTTCAAGTCTTGTTGCAGGGATAAAATTAAAAGAAATCTCCATATAGGGTTGCCTTGAGATGCTGGAAAAAATGTTGAGTTTAAATCAAAATCAACCAAATTGTGTTTAAAATCTGCAGAATCAAAGGAATAATCAAGACAGTCTCCAAAAGTTGCTATCAAATTATATTTTGACATATGATGTTATGTCAAAATAAAATTTGATAGCAACTTTTGGTTGCTAATTTCCTTTGATTAACTTTATTTAATTCATTTTAATTTAATTTTAATTAAATACATTTAATTTTGGATTGGCATTGCTATTTCTTTTTCATGCACCTATATATTTTTGGAAGGCAGACTTCAGCATATAAAATGTTTATATGAGCATTGCACTGGTTCTCCTATTACTGATTGCTTCCTAATTTGTTTGCTTATTTATGCATGCATGCATGTATACAAAATATAAACAATATTTATTATCTCTTTTATTAACATTTTTTGCTATTATCTACATGGGGAAAATTATACTGTAAATTAATTGAAAATGCATTTTTCCTTTTTATCAAAGGCCAAATGTATCCCATATAATCAGGATATTGGGCCAACATCTATTTTATATGTTTTCACTTTCAAGTCTGTATATACCACTGATTTACTATGAAAATGTGTTTACTTACTGAAATTAAGTATTTGTTGTATTTTTTCTGGAAACTGCTGATTTTTTATAGAAAAATCTCTTATATGGGTCAATTTATTACAGATAAAGCAAACTGTTGTTTCAGAGTAGAATTCGAGAAGTCTGTTTCTTAATGTTGTTGTCTTAATGCTGTTGAGAGTAAGAAAAAATAATCAGATTGTATTTAAAATGTCCAAAACATAAAAAGCAAATCCCAATAAATATGAATTTAGTATACATCACTGTCCTGAGATGTTTAAGGAATTCTCATTTCATGGACTTAAACTATTTCTTTGCTACACTGGTTTTGCTGACTTGTTCTTTTGACAACCAGCTGTGTTTCTAATTGCAAATAAATAATCACAGACTTGACATGAGCAATAATATTGCCACTTTTAGAAGACTGTGGTTCACCTCCCCCCTTGCACAAAAGTTATTGAAAAATTCCATTTGGGTTTGTGGAACATAGCAGCTATGATCAGTTGAAAGTAAAGATTTGCATGATTTGGAAGATTTTTTTAAAAAAAGTTTTAATAGCAAGTTTTATTGGGAAATATTTAGTATTATAGTTAATTTGCATATACATGTAAATTTATATCATATATATCCAGAGGACTTCACAACACCAAAAAATTTACTGTATGTATGTATGTATGTATGTATGTATACACACACACACACACACACACACACACACACCTCCATACACACACACAAACACACACACACACATATATACTATGTTAGCCACAGGGCATTCAGACTGCCTAATAAAAATTCCACAAGAAATTAAAATCTGGTAAAAATAATTAAAACCTTTCTTACCTAGTGAAGCTGTCTGAAGCATAAGATCTTTGCTCTTTTCCAAACAGTGATCTCAATCCAAATTCCCAGGAAATCCCATAATCTGGGATTAACACAAGATCTACATGAAGTGGCTAACACAAAGAAAAGTACACATGTTGTGGAGTTAGCCATGTATACATGTATCCCTTCTAATATTGCTGTCCTCAGATATTCCCATCAAATATAATTAAAGGATCACATGTAACCTTAAGTCCATTCTTATCAGCTGTGTATAAAACAGTGGTTAAAAATACTCTGCTTTGGAATAACTTCTAAACTTAGCATATTAAGAAAAAAGTTAGGGATACTTAGAACAAACTCATCTTCTGTTTTCTAATCACGTGAACAATTTTTCAAGCAAGGATGATGGCTTTGGATATACAAATTGCAAAAATCCTCTCCATTTTACTGCCTGCAAAACTGGTCCGTGTTTGGCTCTGATATTTGTTTAGAAAGTTTGTGCAGTGAATTCCCAACATTCCAAAGCCTGCAGTTTCAGAACACCTGGAGGGCACCAGATTGAGAATGATTCCCACACTTATTTGGGTTTTTAATATTGATTCATGTGGACAATAACTTGGAATATCAGAATAAAAACTGTCAATGAAATACTCCTTTCCTACTGCACACTACAAAATTATTTAAGAAATTTAAGAGTTCTTACATCAACTAACAAAGGTCTCCTTTAATGACAAGGGAATGTATAGTATTTGTAGATTTTTTTTCCTTCAGGTCAAATCCAATTATATTTACAAAGGGAAGAAGACAATTATCTGGTAAAAACAGTAGCCAAGAAGTTTATTATTTGTCCATGGTACAGCCACTTTCCTGTGACATCACTGAATCCTATAATTTTAAGTTTAAATTTTTGCTCCTGAAATCACTTCGTACAAAAAAGTGAAAAGTTCCGGTTAATCAATGTATATTTTAGTATCACAAAATTTAATTGCTAAATAAACAATATTATTGAAATAAATGACGTACTTCATTCATCAAAGCTATTGGAGGCTATTGAAAGCCAAAGAAAACTCCTTGGTAAATAACAGAAAATAAAATATATTAATATACATTCTGGATTACTTTTTATTTCCTGTAGGGTAAATCAAACAAAGTCAGATGTACTTGTATTTCAGATTTTGTGGCTTTAATATTTTTAACAATGTCTTCAAAAACAATGTAGAACTTTCAATTTTATGGTGCTATTCAGATTTTTCATGGAACCCTTGAGATGTTATAGTTGCATATCAAAAGTTGTGATACAATTCCTGTTGAAATAATATATGGAGAATTCATTATACAGTCATCATGTTTCCCAGCACCAGTCACTGAAGTGCCATTACAGGACTTCTCACTCCAAAATTTGTTTTTAGGCAATATATTGTCTTCCTCTTCCATGTATCTATGGAATTAGTTGCAGATATTTTTAAAGTGCAGGTCTAGGAAACATAATTTTATTTATTGGTTTTCATAGATGCATTTTTATACACCAAGGGAAATGCCCTGCAGTAATTACAAATTAACATTTTTAGCCAATCTTCTCAAAACAATATTTCTATACTTTATTGACAGAGTGTCACAAGATGCAAACACTGTATAGTCAAGAAGGGCCAGTAAATGCTCAGATCTATTCAGTTGCCCCAACTCCACTGCAAATAAAGGGATTACAGAGTTATAAAAAGAAAAAATGACAGTATCACAAATCTACATGCACATTCCTGACAAGCTGCAATAGCTTACCGCATATGAAAAATTTAAAAACAATTGATATTTACAATATATGGTAGACCTTCAGGTTTGAAGGACACATGCTATTCTGCAATTCATCTTTGGATACTAAGATAGCTTTGCAGTTCCAATCTGGAAGCACAGAATCTAGCACAATGAAAGTCCATTGTTATGGACTTTCCATTGTTATGGACAATGATACTGAGAGTCCATTGTTACACTAACTGTGGGTGCTATTCAGTTCATGGTTTTATATCAAGTGCTTGCAATACACTTATAATAATTAACAAAATCATATATTTAACAAGTGCTATTGTTAAATGTCCATAAATTATAGCTAATATACATAAAGATCCAGACAAGAATCTTGTTTCTTGTTTACAGTTTATAAAAGCGATTTTCAACTTTCTTTTAAAAGCAGCCAAGGAAGATGAAGTTATCTCAAAGGAGAAGGAACTCCATTATTGGTGTCATAACTAAGAAGATTGCAGCTCTAGTTATTTCTACCTGGACTTCCTTCTTGGGTGGCATTCAGAGCAGACCATTAGTCCATAAATAGAATTTGCAGTTACTTCTGTTTTACAGAAGTTGTTTCCAGTAGGAAATAGTATTTATTGTGATGGTGCAGTGTTTAGAATGTAGTACTGCAGGCTACTTCTGCTGACTGCTGGCTGCCAGCAGTTTGGCAGTTCGATTCTCACTTGCTCAAGGTTGACTCACCCTTCCACCCTTCCAAGATCAGTAAAATGAGGACCCAGATTGTTGGGGCAATATACTGACTCTGTAAACCGCTTAGAGAGGGCTGTAAAGCACTGTGAAGCAGTATGTATAAGTCTAAGTGCTATTACTATCATTTAGAGGAGAAAGCAGCAAAATTAGATATTCTTGTTAGTTTAGGAACAATCCATACAGGAAATAAGCTCCATACATGCTAAAATATATAACATAAAATCAATACATATCCCAGACATATGAGAACACATTAAACAGCATTATCTAAATAGGAAAGAACTGTTGTGCCTCACTATTGTCTTGGACAACAAATAATTGCTTTCATCTAGCTTTGTTAGCACTACTGAAGGCATTGTTTTTCTGGAACCCTAGCAGCAGTGAAAGAGTCTGCAGGTGTGATAAGAATATCAAAATGGGTGGCCCAGATGGTACAATCAAGGCTCTGCCAGATTTTTTGTGCATGTGGCAGTTGGATTCTTGGTGCTCTCTGAAGTTGGCATTATTCTAGCAGATATTTCATTACCAGGCTTGCTAACTTCATCTGTACATGGAAGAGTGAAGCTTTCTAGTTGTTTTTATATAGCTTGTCCTGCCAGTTTTGTTGGGGGATACAGTTTCTTCCTTGATGGCTCTTTGATTAGGCTATTGTTTCTTCTCTGATTTATCTGGTGCTGTTTCCTAGTTATCTGGGTGAGGATGTGCTTTGGGTTTTTTGTTTTCTTCCTCGACTTTGGCTTGTATTTAAAATGGTATGTAGATGGGGTTTAAATGGTCTGTTGATACCTGATCTGTCAAATGCCAAACTTCCAGGAATTCCCTAGTTATTTGAACTTGAAATAGAAATGTTATGGTAATTTCATAAAGCACTTAATGTAGCTCCATATTATGCGCCAAGGCCTATCACTGGAGCCAAAGTATTTTCTACAGTGTTTACATTAATCACAGCTCATGGCAAGAAGGTTCCTGCAACTTTAATTAGATACCTCCTCCTTGCATCCCACTATTGCTTTTGGCTGTCATAACTATTGAATTCACCTTTAAACAACATCAAAGGAAGGCTCTTCAGTTCCAATGTGTAAAGTATAGAAATATGTCTTATTTTAAGCTTGAGCAAAGTAACCAATATATTCTTTCCTTTTCCGTCTAACAATCTTTGATCGTTAATTCATTTAGATGTTTTAGTAGGAAAAATACAAATGTTTTTGTGGGCATGGGGATCATTCCAATCCCTCACAGCCTTATGTGCAACAGTCATTGGGTCTTTGGCATGCATACACTCTTGATGAAACCAAAGTTTAGAGGTACTCTGTGGTTGCACAGAGGAGGATTTTATACTTTTCTGCCTTGAGTTAATTATGTCTGGAAAGGTGTTACAAACAGGCAATATTGCACTGTGGCCTATTTCAACAGATAGGCTCTGGATGAATTTAGATAATGTATTTGAATTGATATGACCATTTAGGGTGAAAAAAATTCCTGTTCATTTATTTTCCAGAACATTTTCAATCAGGGTATTAACTTTTAAAGGAATTTAGCAAGGGGAGATCATCGCTGTTTGGGAGGGAAGGGACTCAAAAGTTTATATACTGTAGCAAGTAGCCAGACTGGTAGTAATTACTGTGTAGTCAGACACACTAGCTCTTCTGCCTTTCTAAAAAGGGAGGTTTCTTCACCCCCCCTCAAGTCACCAGGGGACAAGCTGTTTAAAAAACAAATATAATGCCTAATTGTGTCAGTCTCCATCCTGCTATATTACTACATTTGTCTTCAGGACTTTGAGAAGCAATAAATAGAGGCAGGAGGCATTAATATGTCAAGAGAGATTTATTGTCTGAACTCATTCTGGTAGTGAAACTCCCTAATAAAACAATCTCTGATTTTGGGAACTAGAGTATCAACTCAAACAGCCTTAAGGCTGTCCCAAATACTACTAGTAGTAGTTGGGAAGATTTAATGATAAGATTTTCAGTCCAATGGCCAGCACTTAATGATTTTAGAAAAATAGAAAAAGAAATGGTTACACAAAGTTTGAAGGAAATAATTACACTAATAACCTCATAAGCGTGACTGTCCTTCGTGCTAGGTATTGTTGGCAAGGAAGTGGCTGTGTAATTTTTTTAAGCCTATGGATTAAAAATGAATGAATGAATTCTGAATAAGAAGAATTTCAAACTGCTATGGAGATTAAATGAAGCTAGGCCTTCAGAATGAACACAGCATCCATCAATTTTGTACAAAAGCAGCTATAGCGCATGCTGTGAAAGGAAATGTTACTTTGTGGTGATTAGTAGTGGAACTGGGGTAATGGAGTCTGTGATTCATCAATCAAAGGAGAGGCCAGAATGTGGGATAGGTTTATTATCAAAGCTTCCTTGGTCAGAAATTTTAGGGTGAGCTTCCTGTTGAATGAAGATCTCATTAGGATGTTTTGATACTTGTTGAGAATTGACTTCTTTGAATTCACTCAAGCATACTTCTTCTTTTCCCTCATCCCCATTGAATCAATTAGGAAGAGTACCACCTAACTGGAAGGGATTAGTAATTTAAAGATATAGGTTGAATACTGGAAGGAACAGAAGCTATTTTGCAAAGGAAGAGAACTAGGAGGAGAAACGGATGGCAGTTTAATGTCCTTAAATATCAGGCTAAGTTATTCCATTTCTTCTAGGCATTTTCACTTTTGAATTTTATGTCTCTACATTATCATAGGCAAAATACTTGACATATATTCTTATCTCTTATAGTACGTATTGTTTTTGTTGTTTTATTATTTTAGAACTTTTTTTTAAATTACTGTAATTTATTGTGTGCATTAAAAACAGAATAAATGCATAATAAATGATGAATAAATTGTTTTTCTTTCAATAGGGTGATATAATTAAAGCATGCCTTTTTATTCTGAAAACCAGTTGTTTTAAAGATTAAGTAATTCCATGGAGTCTATTTGCATTCCTAAAGCCAGTCTTCTAGTTATTGTACTATTGTAACAGCCATATAATCTAGATTGGCCACTTTTACCGCATTTCAATGTTTTCTGTACTTCTTCTTCCTGTATATATTACACTCTGCCCTAAACTTTTTCTTCTTTTTTTCATAGGGGTTATAATTTGTTTAAATAAATAAAGTAACTAACAAATAAATAAATATCAGGGAAATATTGTACACGATTGTTGTTCTGGGCTAAGAGACAGAAATATAAGCACCTTAATATGAGTACCTGGTAAAATATATGTTCCTCCATTTTATTCTTTCCCCCTAACCTCTTATTGAGATCTCCAATTTTACATGAATGGAACTGCTTTTACAATTGCTTCTGGGTTATTGCCTCCTGCTCCTGTCTTGAGATGTTGGGGGACCATCCAAAGAAGACTTACAAAGATTTCCTACGGCTGTTCAATAAAAGTGTTGTTCTGCCATTTTTGCTGACAGAAGTAATTCTTGTTACTCAGCTGAACAATTGCATGATATGCTATATCTATGTTTGCTTACCAAGTGAAATGCTAAGCCTTCCCTACCCTACCTCAAATTCTGCATGGTTTTTCATCTCACGATTATGCTACGTCTGACATACAATGAACCTTCAATTAGAGTCAAATGATCAAAAGGCACTTCACATACCTATTCATTATTATATTTTTGCCTTTGAAGATAACACTAGGATGTCAATCACTATTTTACATTTATGCTGGCCTCCATTACTTGCAAAAGAAATATGCATACCAAGCACAAACACAGGATGCAAGCTTCTGCTTTAAGGTGGATAAAATAATCATGTGTAAGTCAATGTAAACAAACTTTGCATAGTAGGCAAATTGTAGACTAGTTTCTCTGTCTAGAAAGCTAGAAGCAAGACTACCATGTACTTTATTTAGACATTCAAAATTTAGTCAGACTGTAATCAAAAGGATTTTAGTGAAAAAACATACTATTTGATTAAATTCCAGTTACTTGCTGTTAATAATTTTTTTTTCAGTGTTGGAAAAACAGGTGTCTTATGTGGCCACCAACATATTTTGAAAAGTTGGACAACTTCTAGGGCCTGATAGACCTGATAGTCCACCAATCATATTTGAATCAGATTTGATTCAGAAAAAATGGATATAAAACAAATCCGAGAATTACAAGATGGGATTCCCATAGGGCAATACTTTCAAGAATTCTATGTATTTATATTTTTATTTTATTTTATTTATTTCTTTAATTTGTCAATTGCTTACAATATAATAGATATAAGAATAAACATTAGTATAAATACATGAAATAGGTACGAGAAATTAGGGATAATAGGACAGGGACAGTAGGCACAATTGTGCGCTTATGAATGCTTATATCATCTTACGTGTCTGAATTTCCCAGAAAGCTTCCCCTAGCTGCCATTTCTTGGCACCCAAATACAACTGGTACTGCAAAATCATCAAGATAGGTTTCTCCAACTTAGTCCCCCTCTTATAATTTGAAACTTTGACTTCCAACATTGCCATTCTGGGTGATAGTTTTGGGAACAGTAGTCTTGCCATTCCTGAGAGTTTCAACTAAGAACAGTTGTCTGTAAACCACTTTTCTTTTAAAAAAAGACTGAGATAGGTAGCAACTTTTTGTAATCCCAAAACACTTGAACAGATATTTAAAAATTTGATAAATTAGTTATGTCCACCCAAATGTAAAAAAGATAAACCAGTTGCATTTTTGTTTTGTTGAACATTGCCATGAAAGGTTCTTATAAACTAATTTTTACAAGAATTCAAAGAACTCAAAAAAATATTCAAAGTTGCATTTTTAATGAGCTTTGTAATATTAATTAATTGAATTTATTAATTTCTTGATACTAATATTCTGGGCTTTCCTATACTTCATTTGTAGTGGTGAAAGGATTTAGTTAGCACTCACCCTGTGAGACTAACATAATATGAATAACAACATAGCAAAATTATAGATTATGCTGGAAAGCTTGCAAATACTGATAATAACATTATAGTTTCAAATCAAATACACAAGTCTTGTTTTTAGATTTCTGTTTAAGGATCAGATAGTAAAATACTCATTTGTTTCTTCAAGGGAAAAATTCACAATTTAAGTTTCTAATGTTCACCACACACATTAAGTCTGAGGAGCATCAAAAGAAAGCATATGTTGTTAAATCAAATGCAGATGAAATATGTTGTACCTCCAGTATTGTATCTTTCCTCTTCTGAGTCAGGCTCTGTTTTAAGATCTTTATAAGATACTCTTCTCCAAGTTTTTTTGCCATCTGAAATGCAGTGCAACACTGTCAAAGAGAGACATTTGGCTTTGGAGTTCTTGTTGAAAAGGAGATGCTAAATTGAGTCTTTCTGATGTTAGGCTAGAACCCAGCCTTTTAATCTCCACTGATATGTCCCATTCAGTATGTTATCTACATAGTTTTAAAAATAATATTGCTTGATTTTTCTAAACCATGTAATTAGTTTACTTGAACTATAAATAGATTTGTTTGTTTCAAAATGCCTATTGTAATCGACATTACTTCTCCATCCAAAGCTTAACTCTTTTTTTGAGGAATAATGGAGAAGGAAGTTCAGAATTCCTGTTTATGGACACACATGGGATTCCAGAGATCAGTGGGAACAAGTGACTTCCTGTTCATGATGACATTATTATGCAAATGATGCAATTTTCAGCAATCATATAATGTTCAACATTTGTGCAATGATGACATGGTGCATGTAATGTCACTAAGGTTTGTATTGGATGTCTGCACTCTTGTTGTGTAGAGTTTCTTTTTTAAAGACATTTGGTGGGTGAGTGATGTTCATCATGGGCAGGGGTATCAAACTCATGCCATCACAGCAGCGTCACATGACATATCGGGACTTTTTTCCCCACTTCACTAAACCAGGCATGGGTGTGGCCAATACATGATACATCCGGCCCATGGGCTGGGAATTTGCCAGCCCTGTGCTTCAGTATTTCATATGTGCATATAAACATTGCATTTTGTTTAAATACTATTTAGGGGAATGTTTTAACTCTTTCACAAGAATGCCATGATATTATAGCCAGTGATGTACTGCCAGGCACTAATCAATGACACAGAATTCTAATTATACTTTATTAGTACTCAGGTTTTCTACATTTTTACTGTGGGCAATATTATTCATGCATAATCTAATGTGATAGAAGGCTATCAATTTGCCTACCTAAATCGTGCGACTATACTAGTGGTATCACACAGCATTTAAGAATGATCCCATCGTCATTCATTTGGCACAATCTGAAGACGGTTAGAATAGTTTTACTCCTTATACCTTTCTTCAGGTCATACATAACAAAGCCAGAATAAATTTTAAAAAGTTAAGTCAAAATGAAGTTATACAAATTAAAAATGCAAAAGAATTTGGTCCATTTGTTCTTTCAGCCAAAATTTACAGTGAGGTTTCTGGTCACAGAATTTAATGAATTTTCTTGATTCTTAGGATCCTCTTTGCCCACACAGTCATCTTTTAATGAAATATGAAAACCACAAACCAATATGTAAAATGCTCTTTGTGAGGCTTTGTGTCTCTAAGCATTTGAATAAATATGACTAATTTTCTGATGCTAGCTTTAAAATATGTATACAAATCAACCAGTGGTGGGATTCAAAAAAATTTACTACCAGTTCTGTGGGCATGGCTTGGTGGGCGTGGCAGGGGAAGGATGCTGTAAAATCTCCAGTCAGAGGTAGCATTTGCCGGTTCTCCAAACTACTCAAAATTTCCGCTAACGGTTCTCCAGAATTGGTCAGAACCTGCTGAATACCATCTCTGAAATCAACATACATGTCCATATGCACAATAATAAAGCATACTACATTGCTTTTCTAAAACAGATAAAAATGATTTAATAATCATGCTGTATTTAAATTTCATCTGTTATAAAATAAAAAATACAGTACTATACAATACTTTCAAGAGCTGGTTTCCTTTTCACTTCAGTGCAGCATAAGCGTTGTACCATATGGTTGATGAGATATGAGATTTTGTTTAATACATTTAATAATAATTTTGTTTTATACATTGGTATTACAGGTACTGAAATGAAAACCCACAAAATCTGGAGGCAGACTTGTATGTAGTCTATATAGAGATTGCCAAGAGTGATTGCCAAAATAAGCAGTTCAACTTGGCTCAAAGCTTCCATTCACATTGTTTTAAGTTATGGTTAAAGTTTGGAGCCATTTTGATATAGTATTCAGGCATCAGGCTGGAAACCAGTAGACTGTGAGTTCTATTCCTACTTTAGGCAAAAACCCAGCAGAGTGACCTTGGGCCAGTTGCTCTCTCTCAGCCCTAGAAGGCGGCAAGGGCAAACCACTTTGGAAAATCTTGCCAAGAAAATTCACAGGAATAGTCCAGGTAATTGCTGGGGTAAACACTGATTCAAAGTCACACACACAAAAGCTTAAAGTTGCCCATGGACAAAAAGCAGTAAACAACAGGATCCCTTCTAGTTCTCATTGATTTTTCATACAGGTTTCTGAAAAAAAGCTTTATACAATGTGAAAATCACTGCCTGTCTACTGTAGAAAGTTATCACCCACCCCTCCCCTAGAAGAATGAAATATTAAAAAGGAAGAATATTATATTTCCCTGGATGAGAAAAGGAGAAACGTGTCTTTAAAGACAAAGCAGTTTCCTGAAGCTCCCTGCCCCTTCATCAGCACCAGGGTGATGGGATCAGGGCATGATAGGATTAGCCCTCTACCCATCTCACCATATGGCATCTGGGGAGATTGCATCACCAGCAAAATTCAACCAAGCTACCCCTACATGGCCCCATGGGAATCTGACAACCAATCAGGACACATTTCTTGCCACAGGGACAGGAAGCAGGTTCAAAGCCCAGAGAGAGCATAAAACCAACGGACTCTCAGCATCTCTTCCCTTTTCACTCAGGAGCTCCAAGGCATGTGGTCCTGTTCACCATTAAACCTTCTTTCCAAGCAACTTCCATGAATTCAGTGTCTTTTTCCCCACTTGGGCCAGAAGGATATACTACCATCTTGTTGCATCTTAAAAATATCTGACGACAACCTGGAAAAACCATCCCTTTTAGCTCACAGAGCTATCTGGATCAGGTTGTCCAAAAGTTTGATTTGCCTGAGCTGTCTTGGGCTGCGTATACAATATATAGTATAGTTAATTATAGTTAAATAGCAAACTTCCTATATTTTTATTACGCTCTTATATATTTTTTTATGATGATGATGATCTTATTAGTTGTCCAGGGTTCCATGTGGTCCCTGGGCCACAGGTTGAACATATCTGGTCTAGATACATCCAGATGCAGTCAATTTGGCCAAATACTCACCATATTTGAACCATTATGAAAGGAGAAAAATCCCTTTATATAATTCTCAGGTCTCAATATGGAAAATTATCTATGCAGAGAAGCCCAGGAAATGGCAGCCTGTATAAGTAGCAGTAAGTAGCAAGACTACATTAGATCAACATATACGAATACAAACAGTCATAGTTCATAAATACAATAGCAAAAGAGTAAAAAGGCCCAAAAGAAGGACCTATGGATTTGAAAGAGTTATGTTAAACAAACAAAATATTGCAAGTGTCTAAATTTGAGCTCCCCTTTGAGTTTAATGTTAAATAATTGTTCACTATCTCCACTCCAGTTCGGTTAGTTTTAGTATGAATCTTCCTCCGCCCACAACTTATTTTACTTTTTAAATGTCAGCTCTTTTTGAAGCCTCTCCAAAATAATCCTGGTCAGAGAAGAGAAAAAGAAATACTTATTAAAGCAGTTATCATTGCCAGGAAAACCAAACTTCAAAGCCTCAGAATTTTGGAAAACAGTAATTTACATAAATTACAGAGATATTGACAGAAACATTATGTGACCCGTTCTCTCTTTAAACAGTTTGCAAAATGCTTGAATGTTATAAGAAAGTGGTAAACCTCACATCTACTCAACGAATTGTGAGTTTTAGTAAAATACAGAACAATTCAAACAGATTAGACTTTTACTCTTCCTGGAGCATTGTCATTATGTATCATCTCTCCTATCTCACAGTCCCCAATATGAAATTCAGATTGATGCAGAACATCTTTGTAATAGATGAAAGGAATGATAATCAGTTTTGAAACTTATTTATTATTGTTTCTTGTAGAGTTTTGCCTGCCCACTGAAATTGGAGCTGAAGACAAAAGTCTGCCTGACCAGTGTTTTTAAAAAAACACATTTCTCTTTCAGTGAAAAGCAGCAAAAAATAAAATATTTCAAAGGCTGGAAAAAGCTACTCCATCGTTCTGAAGCAAGCCTGAAAACAGCTGCTATAAAGGGTCTCCAAACATTAGTAAGCCGACTAAAACTTCATTCTGTGTGATTTTATATCCTGATTATTTCAGCAACTTGCTCTAAATATCTATCAAGTTTCTATATGAAAGAATTCTCAGATAATCTTTTTACAAATATACATAGCATATATTCTATTATTTTTGTACATCTGTGTGATGCCATTATCATGCAAATGCCACAATGTACATCCTAACATAACAACATAATCATGCACTTATTGTCATTTTGATGTTGCTCTGACGTGTTACAGATGCTGCTATCGTAAGGCATGTTTTTGGATGGTTGTATAGATTCAGCAATGATGAAGAGAAGCACATGCACACACATGAGGAGATGAAGAGAAGCACATGCACACATACACATACACCCCTTTCACTGTGCCATTCCTGGATGTGTTATACCCCATGTTTTCTTGCTTCAATTATATGTAGAAAAATCTGACATGATCACACAAAACCAGAACAGTACAGGTAGTCCTCAACTTACGACTCCAATTGAGCCTAACATTTCTGTTGTGAAATGAAATATTTGTTAAGTGAATTTTGCAACCTTTCTTGATACAGTTGTTATGTGAATCACTGAAGTTGTTAAATTAGTAATCTGGTTAAGTGAATCTGGCTTCCTCATTGATTTCGTTTGTCAGAAGGTCACAAAAGGTGATCACATGACCCAGTGACACAACAAGCGTCATAAATATGAATCAATTGCCAAGCATCTGAATTTTAATCACATGACCACATGTAGGCCACAAAGGTTGAAAAATGGACATAAGTCATTTTATCCAGTGCTGTTGTAACTTTGAATGGTCATTAAATGAGGACTACCTGCACTGTAGCATAAAATTAGAAATAAGAAGATGGGAAAAATCCTGATGAAACTGTAACCCATCTAGCATTTAGAGTTCTGCTAGATGGGTTACAGTTTCATCAGGATTTTTCCCATCTTCTTATTTCTAATGTTATGCTACAGTACTAAACGGTGCAGAACTTAGGAAGACTTTACTCTGAATAATTTGCGAAGAACTATGTAATAAGAGATCATCCAAAGTTATAACTGAAATTAAGTCTCACTGAAGTCTCTGGGAACTTCTTCTAAATAAAACTTTGTAGAATGAAACAGCAATTTAGTTTTGTGTATTTTGTAGCAGATAATAGGTCATAAGATATATAATAATTATGATTTATGTGCATTGAAAATAGTTTCTATTAATACAAGTTAACCTATTTGTGCTGATAATTTATCTTGTTACTCTTATAACCTCATGAATAAAGCAATATATTCAAATATGTTTTAAAGTCTTAGTTGTAAAAATGCCTCTCTTTTTAAGTTTTTATTTTTCAGAGCAAGTGCTACAAGCTCTTATATTATCATTCAGTTTCCCAACAGTCAGCTGTAAATGTTATTAACAAATACTTCATCCAAGGCTATTTGAAATCATTGGCAAATCTCTGTTTTTGGTGATCCTCAATAACATAATTATTCTTTAGTAATAATACTTATAACACTCCAGTTCTGACAGTTTATGAGAAAATGAGTTTGTCATCATTAAGTTTGCATAATCACCAATTTTCTAAAGATTTTTAAGTTATTATTTCTGTTCCTTCCCAGTCCCCTGAGTATTTAACATGAAATAAGTCTTTCTGTGCTATATTTAATATGCAGTAAGTTCTATACATTTTGTAACACAATTCCTTGCGATTTCTTGCAAAATTTTATAGCAACAATTCTATAGGATATTTACTTGAAACTCTGCTTAGTTTTCTTCTAGAGCAGCTAGTTGTTCGATTTTTTTCCCCCTTGCAAATAACTTTGGAAATAGAGTGCAAATAACAGCATTCAAAAATGAGAAGGCCAAACAAGAATTGTTGTGGGTCTGATTCGGGAATACCAAATAGCCAACAGATTGCCTTTTATAACTTGCTCAGCAACCCCAGGAACACAATTTCCAGGAAAATCTCAGAATACCAGATCATTAGATCATAGTCTATTAGGCTAGAAGTTTATCGCATTGATTCTTAGAGCATTTTCTGTATGTGTACAGTATTACAAGTATTGTATAAATGTAGAAAAGCCCAAGGTTTTAAATGTTTCAGAAAAAAGAATGTATAAATCATTATGCTATTGGACATGCAACCACAATAAAACTTCATTAAAGCACATTTTTTTGCAATGGAATAGATTCTAGATTTTTTAAAAAAACAAATTTACAATCAAAGTGAACCAAGCTTGTAAGCTATGTATAGCATGACACTATGGCAGGTCTTAAAATAAACTGCACAAAAGGTTCAATATGAGAATTAAGGAATTTGGAATTTAAAAGAATATATCATATAAAATGTTGACATTATACCTTAGGATGGGCCCCCAAACTCCAGAAAAGGACAACTGAAATTGAAAGACCAATGTAGCATGTGAATACATCAGGAGCCGTGAACAAGCTGCAGAATCTTTTTTGCTCACTTCAGGGATACACAATTGGATACTCTCCAGATGTTTTGGATTCAATTTCCATTAGTTTTAGCAAACATCTATGGGCTGTAGGAATTGGATTCCAACATTCTAGAGAACATCTACTTGTTTCTCTTAGGTTGCATATAGAATGTGAGTATTTTATTTATATATATTTTTGGGTGGAGAAAGATATAATGGGTACATCAGTACTTTATCAGTACATTATTAAGCTTGATTCTTATATTTTAAAACATTTTAAAGCTCCTAAAATACTGTATCCTTATTAAACAAACATGCATTCACAAGTGTATTAATTCGATATGACATCCTTAGGGTACATAAAAAAATTTAAAAAATAAAATAAAATGCTGGATTTAATCATGGTGGGGTTTGTGGGGGGAAGGAAAAGGGGCTCCAATACAGTCTACCAATTAAAGAAGAGTTGACTAAACTGTTTGTGAGTCTATCTGTGTGTGTACATGTAATTCATGTAGTTACAGTCACCATTTTCTTCAATCTAATGGTCTCCAGAAATGTTTGATTACAGACCTCTTAATTCCAGCCAGCATAACCAGGCAATGAGTTATGGGAACTAAGAGTTTTGGGGGATTGTTTGCAAGGCAAAAAATTGAAGAAGACTGTGCCAGAGAATTTCCTGATCCTGCAGAAGAGACTCTTGAGAGACACACAGAAAAATGGAACAGCTTTGTCCTGCTCTGAGCAGAACTCTAAGGCTCACATATTTGTATCCAATACAACATCTACTTGGAAGGAATTTGTCTCTCATTTCAGGCGGAGAGGTGCCTGCATCATGCTGCATGTAAAAAGGGGTTGATTTTAATTTCATGGTCATGGCCACCATCTTGACTTTTTTGACTCCATAGAGGTCAGTTCCACAGGGAAAGTCTGTTTCAGTGTGAGATCAGCTCATGATGTCTCAGACTGCACAGATGATATGACAGGGTAGAATTAAGCAGAAGTAATTTTCAATCAGCAATGGTGTACAGCTAATCCATGTTTAGCAACTGCCTTGTTTAGGGACTAGCTACAGTTATGACTGTAGCTTATTAAATGATTGTTATAAAAAAAAACTTTGTGACCAATCTTTTCATTTACTGCCTTTGAAGGTTCATAAAGTGAAGGAAAACTGAAATAAGAACATAAACACAGGTTTCACTTAGCGACCATTTAGCTTAACAATCAAGTTGCAGGTTTCAATTGTGGTCACTAAATACAAGCTATGTGTAGTTGAAATCATGGTGAAACTAGTATTTTAGTTAGGAGTAGTTGTTTTTTCATGCATCCAGAGAAATATACCGTACTCAACATAAACAAAGGATATGAGTCAGATGTGGGGAAGAAGGTGCCCATTATTTATTTTATTTCCCACTTTGGTGGAATAAGAGTGAGTCTTTTCCTTATTCTTTAATTTTTTTATTGTTTTAAGCTTATTCCTTAATTTGGTGGCAACTGTAGGCAGTAATTATTTGTTATTTGCTCTAGAGTCCGCTACTTCAAAATTTACAGTAGTCAAACTGGTGTTACAGTGCAGAATGGACTTAAACCTCTGTACAAGTCTATCCCAATTGCCTGAGTTTTCAAAAGACAGCAAACCATAAACAAGCCAACCATGTTTTCTTGTAAGGGAAGTGTGTTCATTAGGGATATGCATAATGATGCAGGCAAACCAAGCTTTCTGAGAGTGGTTCATGTGCCTGGAACAGGAAGTTCTGTAGACTCCTTTCTGTTCCTTAATGATAAAGGTCTGGAAATTCAAAAGCCACACTTGGAATCTATGTGGAAAATGGAATGTTGTGGAAGAAACTGGAGTATTTCAAAGTCAAAACCTATTCTGGTGCACAAAATTAGGGTCAGCACAATTAGGACGAAACTGCATGTGTTATAGGTGACTATCTTCTTTTCGAACAAACAGCTCTCTTCAACACAGATTTCTGCATCCTGGGAAGTGGACCAGACTTTGGAAGGCTTGAAATATCGAGCTGGGGCTGCTGAGCTTCTCTTGTTTTCCATCCTCAAAGTGTTTTGCCTCTACGGAGAGCCTACACACCTTAGTCTCTGCCAAAACATTTTGGCCTCTCATTTAAGAGCTCTCTGTCCGAGAAGAGTCAACCTCACAGGGAAGGGAAGGAAAGGGACGGGGAAGGAAGGAAGGGACGGCAGCTAATTGTGCAGGAATGTTTCAGGACAGTCTGGAGCTTTTGGGAAGCTGATTTAGGAGAGAGAAGAGGGAAGAAGTTTCTTCTCATTCAAACTTCGCTGGAGGTTTATTATTACAGTCTCTTTCTTGCCTCACTTTACAGTCCATCTCGTGAAAGAGGCGGGGGAAAAGGGAGCTGCGGGTGGGGGTGGGAGAACTGTGGAGCCAAAAGCTTTCTCTCCTTTCCAAAACTGAGCAGAGAGGAGGGGCAGCAGAGGCTGGTCGCCTGAGCTTAGGCCAGTCACGAGAGTGTAAACTTCAGATTCCTTCAGACGGGCTGAGCGAGAGGTCAAGAGTTTCATCCATCCACTCTTCCATCCATCCATCCTTGCTCCTGATCAGAAGAACCAGGGCACCCGGCATGGAAATCCAATAAGGAGTTTTGGATTAAGAAGCAGCAAATTCCTCCAGCATCTGACTTTTCTATGTGACCGCCTGGTGTGCCAACATGAAAGGTAAGCCCATGAGTGGGTGGCTATTTCAGAAAGTAGGTATTGGAATTTGCTGGGCGGTTGTGAAAGAGCAGGAGGCTTGTCAGCAGTGAACATGGGCTTATTGTGGAAGCAAACATTTTTGCAAAAGGGTTTGTGTTTTGTGTGTGTTTGTAAGAGAAACTGAAGCTGGGTGGACTGCTAGTCATTAAGGATGAAAGCTGCCATTTGTTCTTAAGGAAAAGCCCAGGTTCAGCTTCTTGTAAGTTGTTTAGAGACCGCTCTTTGGGGTTTATTTTTTAAATTTAAACAAAAACTCTGTCCAGGGATGCAAAGTGTTCACCCACACGATTTCTGCTTTCTGTAGCACATATTTCTTGGCCACTTATCTAAAAAAATTTTAAAACTTGCCTCTGCAGTTTTGGGAGAGACCAGTGGGGGGTTGCCAGCATTTCGTGATGTTCTTCTAAACATCTGGCAATGATTAGATTCCAGCAGAGGCTTAACTGCCTTATGAAATATATTTGGCATTTTTTCCCTCAAGATCTATAGACTGGAAAAATATTTGGCCTTTGCTGTGCATCGCATATGCCGAAAGCTCGAGTTTACAACCAAGCTGCCCCCACCAGCTTTTGAATCACACGTTAAGGGGAAAGCATTTCAGGTCCCATTGCTTGTGTCATTCAACTTCCCCGATGAATCTTCCCTTTGGTACATTTAATAAAAAAGATGCATTACAATGTACATCTCATTAATGAAAGTAATAACACTCCAGGTAATCTGCAGAGTAAGCACAAATCTCTATCCATCCTGGGATCAAATGTTTTCAAGGGTAGAGGAAATAGTTGTGAGATTTCAAGTGTAGATTTTCAGTAATCTTAGTAACTATGTGGATAAACACACAGATGTATGGATATGAGGAAAACTGACCAGATCCTAGCATGCTGTTTGAAGTGTGGTATGAGGCTGTTGATGCCAAGAAGGCAGGAATAGGGATTGTTTTTTTCCAGAGACCAATAAAAACACTATTCAGTATAGTCATTGGGTTTTTTTTGTTTTTGCCAGAGAAACAGCCTATGGAGAATAGTATTTAGTTCTGCTAAGCCCACACACATGAAAGTAAGTTTTGAATATCATCTGGTAATGAGGATGTAATAATTATTATAATGATAATTAGAAATTAAAATTATTATTATCAGTAAAACCACCTGGACTCATATTTATTTTTCATGCTCCTACCAAGATCAATGTGATGACATTAGCAAATGAAAAACATTGCATGTTTGCTTAGTAAATAACTTAATAAGGTATTTTCATAAAAAGCAAAGATTAAGACCTTTTTTTTTTAGAATAAAGAAGGGAGAAAATGTTATCTTTTTGCTCTTTATTCTAAATGCTAAATACATTACAGTAATACCAGCAAGAATTTTACTTGATTCATGCATTTGTATATAATGTAGATCATGGTGGATCTTCGCATGATAAAAACATTGCTCAGTGATTGTTATTATTCGTTTATGTAGCTTGCATACACGATAAACTGAAATGAGATGTCACTTGCAGACAGATCAGTTGTTAAAGGAAAGTGATGCTTTCTGCCTGAATAATTGCTGTGTTAACTCTAACCTAGGTTTTGCAGGCTTGTTTTATCTCACTTAGCCAATTTCAATTCAGTTCTATGTAGGTGTGAGTAAGATAGCAGCATTGGTAAGATCTTTCACTCTTGAGCAATTTAATCAAATACATTAAAAATGTATTTTGATTAAATTGTTCAGATTTTATGCAATGTTGCAGGCTAACTCTGCCCATTGCCAGGAGTTTGATCCTACCAGTTCAAGGTTGTTTCAGCCTTCCATCCTTCTGAGCTCAGTAAAATGAGAACCCAGATTGTTAGGGCCAATATGCTGACATTATAAACTGCTCAGCAACTGCTATGAAGTACTGTGGAGTGGTACATAAGTCCAAGTCCTATTGCTATTTTAATTTTTAGTATTTGAGATTTTTGCTAACTACAGTAGTGTTCCCCATTTCTTTCAGAACTCACAATGAAAACATTTCCAATAATTTTGGAATTTTCTTTTCAGATACCCAGAATAATATTAATATAATTTAAAATTAAGGCTTTATGAAAATATCCTTCAGTGAAAATAGCAAATGAACTGGTTAATCAAGTATTACGAAAATTATCTATGGTGCCAAAATGAATATGTTTCATAATATTGCATCCTAATTTAGCTAATTGGTTATCCCTCTGGCACCCTGTCTTTGTTCTTGGAACTTTTTAAATTTAGCAGAGTTTAAGCCTTAGTTGTATTATATAGTTGCCTCTATTCCGGCATCCCTTCTTATGGAGAACTATAAACTATCAAAATAATGACATTGGTAAACTTATGTAAAAGGATATTATATTTTTCATTATTTGCATGTTAATGTTATGTGACAAATAACCTGCCTGATGCTCAAATACATGGGATCACAATAAAGATAAATTGTGAGTTTTTCATTGCGTTTATATCTTTTAAAATTGGGCAAAATTGCATTGATGAAGAATACTCCTTTCTTTCTGCCATGATATTTCATAGTGAAAGATTTCATTCTTGAAAAATTCAACTTCTTTTCTAAATTTCAACTTTTTCCTCAGCTATTTCATAAATGGCTGACCAAAAAAAGGAAAGAAAGGAAAACAATGAGAAAATTCTTATGAACAAAAATCATGACTTTCATTCTCCTACTCCCACCACTGTTAGGCCATGGTCTGAGATAAACATTTCCAATCATTTAGGTCAGAATTGTCAAATTCCCAGCCTGCGTCATGTGCTGGCCATGCCAACGCCTGGTTTAGTGAAGAGGGAAAAGTCCCAATACATCATGTGACGACGACGTGATGACATGAGTTTGACACCCCTGATTTAGGTGGAAAAATATCATGCAACACAGTATAGTGATTTTACAAATGGTTGCCAACTGAAGCCAAATGATTATAGCGGAAAAGAATCTGAAATCTAAGTTTGTTGTATTATCATGTAGATTTATTAATGAAACGTATCAGCAGAGGCTATAAAACTACTTGTAATGTAATATAACTTCTTAAGAATGTAAACATATGGCAAAAATACAGCTGTTTCATGTTTTCTAAGTGAAAGCAAGAATATAGTTGTGATTAAATGGACATGAGAAAATTTATTTAATGCTATTGACTGCAATTTTATCACAACATTTAGATAATTACTAGTGACTCAAATTATACAAATAAGCTACCTTGGTCCTGAGTTTTGGTAACTAAAAAAACAAAGATCTGCAAAGAAAAGATAGTTTTAGAAAGTAATAGTGAAATAGTGCATTATCAACTAGTACAATATGGTTTTGCAGCCAGATTGAATTTCTCTTGTTGGGGGCAGGGGACGACGACTCTTGGTTTCTTGACTAAAAGATGAGGCTAGAATATGCTTTCTTTTAGCTTTCCAGCCCAAAAGGAGCTGAGTATTTATCAAAGAAAGTTCTCTGTATTGTTCCTTTAGTGATATGAACAGATATGCACTTATTTTTCCCCTTGCCTTAGTGTTATTCTTAGGAGTCAGAGGATGTGAACTGTTCCTGACTAATGGATAGACTTTCAAGTTGGAGTCAATATATTTGAATTTAGCATTTGCACATCCCCTTGTAATTATGAAACTTATGATGCAGACTCTATGTGTGTGTACTTACTAGAGCAGTGGTTGCCAACCGGTGGGCCGCGGCCCACTGGTGGGCCGTGAGAAAATTTTGGTGGGCCGCAGAGAAATCTCACCCCCAGAGCACCTCCCCCAAAGCAATTAATCCAGGCTGCACAGAAACACAAGGCTGCTCAGCCCACCTGGCCTGCGGGAACCCTCCCCACCCACTCACTCTTTACCCGGCAAACTTGTCTGCTAAGTTGCTATTTTTCCTTTTTCCGACCATCATCTGTTCTGCTGTGCCGGGAGATTTAGATTAGCTAGGAAGCAGGAAATGGTTGGATTTCTTGCTTTGTAGCTAAGCACAGCCAAACCTCCCTTAAGACTGAAGGTTTGTTTGCAAGCAAATTCAATGCAACTCATGGCAAGCAAATTTGAGAGACTGAGCTATCCGATGGTAGACAGATAGATCACTGAATGATTCTGTGAGCAACTCAATCTGCCTGCTTTGCCTGATTTTGGATAAAAGTTGCTTTTTTAAAATAAAAAATTGAATATTTACATACATGGTGTGTTGTGAGTTAATTTTGTGAGTTTGCTTGCAAGCAAATTTTATGTGATAGACTGAGCTATCAATTGCAGATAGATAGATTTCTGAATGAATCTGTGATTCTGTGAGCAACTCAATCTGCCTGCCTGCTTTGCCTGATTTTGGGTAAAAGTTGCTCTTTTTTAAAAAAAAAATCAATATTTATATAAATATTTACAATATTTACATACAAACCATGCCCAGCCAGTCACATGACCACCAAGCCACACCTACAAATTAGGCCATGCCCATAGAACCAGTTAGTGGTCCCTGGGATCTAAAATTATGAGTTTGGTGGTCCCTGAGGTCCAAAAGGTTGGCAACCCCTGTACTAGAGCACACATGGATTGATGGATTAGAGAGATTAAACTGAAAACAATAACCTGGAGACCCCCAGTTGGATTACTAAAGAGCCTTAGGGATCTTGTTCTTACTAACTCCTCTAAAGTTTTTCTCTCTATCAATCTTATGTTGACTTTCCCATTATTAAATTTAAGGGCTCCAACCTTTGTGGGGGTTTGGGCATGTTGGCTTTCATTTGAGGGGGCTTGTCCATTCACAAATGGTTACTAGGATGAAGTGCAAGTTCTAAAAAAAGTCTGGGTGAGGCTTGTGTAGTGCTTGAAAGAAACTCCTGTAAGTTGTCAATAGCAATAACACTTACACTTATATACCACTTCACAGTGCTTTTACAGCTCCTTCTAAGAGGTTAAATCAGCATATAGCTCCCAACAATCTGGGTCCTCATTTTACTGACCTTGGAAGGATAGAAAGCTGAGTCAACCTTGAGCCTGGTAAGATTCAAACTGCCAAATTGCAGGGTCAGCAGAAGTAGCCTGCAGTACTTCATTCTAACCACTGAGACCATGGTGACATATTGGTTAAGTTCACACATCATGTTAAGGATGCTTAACTTGCCTTTTACTTAGATGGTTTTTAACTTAATGCATTCAGTATATTAAACTCAATGTGTGACTTTTTAAAGTAAGCTATAGTTGGATTATATGACTGTGTCTCTTCTTTCTGTTATTTTTTTAAATAACGAGAAACTATAATGTGCACTTTTAGTTTGCTGAATCCATAATTTCATTTCCTGACCAACAATGTAATCATAAAAATATGCACATTTTGTTACAAATGTATGACTTTTGTAACCTAATAAAGCAACATACCCACTCTGCCAACACCAGAAGATCATTCTGATATTCACATACTGTTAAAATAATTTTTAGTTTACATTTTCTTGAAATATCCTAAATAATTACCCGCATAGTGCAAAAGACAAAACCCATAATATAATTGCAGTTTTTATAAGGATGATATTTATTTGAGAATGCAATAACTTAAATGCTGAATGTAATACTGGTTCAGAAAAATCTGAGAAACAAGTGAATGTGGCATGCTATCTTCTACACAAATTTCAGGCTGCGGTTCTTCGATGCAGTTCAGGAAGAAATATCTGATCTGGTTTCAAAAGTTAAGTTCATCCTAATTTCCAGAGATGGAATTACCATTTTCAGATGTTCCAGTAGTATGTTGCCAAAAGTGAAATTCTGAATTGTATTTATTTTGCCATTTGAAGCTAGTTGCACAGAAATCATTGGGATTATGTTCACAGTATTGGAATTATTATAGCCTTGAACAAAAAAAATATTGTCATCTAAATCTTCAATATTAAATCTGACAGCCCTTTGAAATAGAAACAGAATGCCATAAGAACTAAAATTCTATTCTTATAGGAATATATTGAAAGTTTGACATAGTTTATCTCTCCTTATATCTGTCTTTATGTCAATGAGAGTCAAAGCAGGATAATCTTGAGTTTCTCTCTCACCTCTTGCTTCTTACTAGGCTAAATTGATATTTTCTTAACAGTTGTGGACATCTTTTTTATAGCTGACTACTCCTGTACATTTCTTTTCCCATTACTTTCAATCTCTGCTCTATTTTGCAAAGAAAATGCTGGCATGGTGTTATGAGAACCAACTACAGACTCATCCCAAGGTCATGAGATGACCACAGTCAGGATTCCTGTCCTGACCATTGCATTGTAGTCTGAACTGGGAACCCGGTCATGACAAGTCTTTGTCTGGAGATTCACTGTCTATTGATAGTGGTGGTAGATCATGGTATTGGGACTTTGAGGGAATTTCAGATGAAACATATGTACTAGGCATGAGTTATGAGTATCTGTTGTGCTTTCCTATGACTTTGCACATTCAGGGTAGCTCTCTGCCAGTGAATCAGATATTCTAAGTATCTCCTCCTGCACTTAGAATCTAGAATGCATTCTGCTTCTTAGTCACTTTCCCAATCCTCCAGAAATGGAGAACAGTGACCAGTGGAAGACCAAATGAACTTTCATAGAAGCAGATAATTGTAACTGGGAAGAGATTAATGAACGTTGAGTCCAAATTTTGGGCTAGGAAAAAAGTAAAAGCTTAGTGGAGAGCAACATTAAATCTCCTGAGCACCATTTTTCTTGTGTCTGCCTGCAGCATGCTTCTATGCAAACTTTGTCAAATCTAGCTGTTTCTTTAAGATGAACTGAGAAGCTTGCTTTTCCTGCAGAAACTCCAAGGCACAAAGAACAGCAGTTTTAGGAATTCTGGAGAGCAAGATGTGATGGGTAGTGACCATAATTTGCCTGAAAGGGAGATGTACTTATGGAAGAATATATTATGTAAGTAAATTTTGCAAGAATCAACAGTTGGGTATGTAAAATGTCTGTATAGATATTAGAGATTTTGAAGGATGAATAAAACATTTCCTCAGGTTATCATCTGATACAGGGTATGAGCTCTTAACTAGAATCTGTACTCTTGGATTCAAATTGATGTTATACTCAATGAGGAGGCAGACTTCTTGCTTCCTCCTTCTTCTCCTTCTAAAAACCATCAGATAACTTTGTATTTTTCCAAAAAGGAAGGGGATTCAGTGCCTGGAGAGAAATAAGAGTGGGAAACTTGTAAACAGTGCTGTTGACATCTTAAGGGTAGAAAGAAATTGTGGAGTCTCTTGGTGCCTTCTGAGCTTAATTGTTTGCTTGCATACATTATCATTACTTGACCAGCAAGTAATGTGCTACATTGTCTGGTAATGAAATATCTGCAAGCAAGCTAACAAGCTTAGAGGCCACCAATACACTATATAGATTCTCTTCTATTGGAAAAGAAACTGTTCATTGCTTCAGTAAACTTCTGTATTGTGGGTTTGCAGCCAATCAATACCCAGCACAATGGGTGCACATAAGTAATCTCAGGCATATAGTAGCAAAGATTCTGAATAGTAATTTATTGTCAGCTGCAAAGGTGTATCATGTTGCAAAATAGGTCTAGTTCAAAAAGCTTTCCTATCCATTGTTTCTATAACGTAGATTTCTCTAATAACTTCATGGGAAATGTTAAACTTGCATGGTGGTCTGATCTGTGAAATTGGTTGTGGCTTCCAAGTCTATAATAAATGAATATTGCATTTCCAAACCTGATTTTGAATGAAGAGTGACAAAGAAAATATAATATACTTTTCTGTTGTCAGTTGCTTAATCTGTTGTTGATTGTCTGAGGCCACCCTGGCCATTCTGTTGAGAGGGAAGCCTGCTAGATTTCCCGAAAACAAGTATTTGAAATGATTGGGTACTTGCTGTGTGGTTCCACTGGTGTAGCACTTTACAGCTGACTCAGAGGCCTCTATTGTAGCCCTGCAAATCTTGGCCAGATGTTTGAAGGGTCCACAGTATAAACTTAAAGTCTTTCCTTCTCTTTTTATCTGCTGGGAACAGAAATCTTTTTATTGATCTTGTTTGTATGGTTCTTCCTCCATGTCTCAACTTTTCCAAACACACTGATTGACCTACAATTTGGAACAGCTCTTCAAAGCTTTCTGGGTGTCTTGTTTTACTGACTCTCCAGCAAGTCCTTCTTAAAATTAATCAGGGCTGGATCATTCCATGACTATTCAGTTACAATAATGATAATAAAGTACATTTACGACCAACCTTTGCATTTACAATCTTCTCAGAACTGTAAAGCAAAGGGAAGCTGAAGTAAGATCATAAAGATAGTTGTGGTTTCACTTTGAAGGTCCCAGTTGTGCTTCCTAAATGAGGACTACCTGTACATGACATTTCAGGACCATTATATCAATCATTTAAATTTTTGAAATATTTTACAGTGCATTATTATTATGGCTCAAATATTGGTTATACAAGTATAGCAAATGTCTGTACAAAAAATTATGCTGCAAAACTGAAATTTAAGTGCAATGGTTATGCAAGAATGTCATTGGCTTTATGAAAATAAATATTTTTTAATATGGAATAAATATTTGGGCATAAATGATATGTCTTAATTTTAACCAGACTGAAATATTTACCAAGAATTTTAAATAGAAAATTAATTCCATTGTATATGTATGCATACACAGCTAGAAAATTCTCCAGATATATATATTGCAACGAAGATAAATTATAATTGAATCATTAAATTCTACTGTACTTTTTTCCAATAAGGATCAATTATACTGAGAAACTAGTTAAATATTCTTAAAATATGCTTAGTAAATTCAAATTCTTCATTGTTAACTTAATTGAAACTTCCAGGAAACACTTTACTTCCTTCAGAACAGCCCAAGTTTAATACTAAGTTTCAAAGCCTATTCGTGAATATGTGATTAAAATTCCAAAAGCAGTTGGTGATAAAATTTAGGATAAATTTAAGGGCCCTGTTTTTTTTTAGCGGTTCTCAATTTCTGAGTACTTTTTGTTAAAATCGTGTTTGAGTTATTTATATTTTACAAGAATTTAACCCTTTTACATTTGCCAAGAACCACATTAATAAAGCTTAGCAATGCTATTGTAACAGTCCCATTGAAATCATCTTGAAATCCAAAAACTGACAGACTGTTGAAGAAAGAAAAGGATTTAAATTTATGTGCGTATAAAATATTGCTCTTAGGTTCTAATTTTTTTTCTTGAGTTCAATGACTTATGTGTGGACATATATGCTACAATTATATAGACATGTAACATCAGTACAGAAATTATGCTATTTTTGCTTCACATTTGTTTTTGTTGATACAAAGAAATTTGTTTTGGATGGAAACATATTAATTAACCTTTTTCAAGATATTGCTTAAAAATAACCACTCCTGGAAAATATGAAATCAATGAATTTAGTGTTGAATTAGAACTGTAGATATTAACAAAGTTGAATTCTTATTTAACCACGTAGTGATTGTAAATGTATTCTGATGATATACTTCCTAAGTCTTCTGCTAACAATGCAGACTCCATACTGAAGCAAGTTTATAATCAGACATTGTTTGCTAGTCACCATCCATTCTGATTGCTATTGTGCTGTTAGCAAATCAGTTTTGCCCTTTTTTCCCTCTTTCCTTAGAATTTACTGTGACTCATTGAATATTTGTTTCCATATCTAAACAGAGAAACAGAATAACCATGGGCAGGCAAAAACAATGGGAGCGTCTTCCACTTCCTGCTGCTTCCCCATTGATTTTCCTTCTAGGAAGCTGATAAGAAGTGTTGTAAATGATAATCATAATAGCACTGAAGCGGCCACCGCTTTGCCAAGTTTCAATCCCATTGGAGTTATGGGTCTTGGGATTTGGGTGCATATTTTAATGTTGATTCAAAAATTGTTGTCTTATGATGCACTGTTCTGCCTAATTGAAGGTTACATTCAAACATGAGGGTTTAATACTGGTATGTGTAATAAACTTAAACAACTTTGGTTGTTCAATACAAAACTTGCTGAATAATAAAACCTTGCAGTTAGACTGACTTAAAATTGATTTAAAAAATTGGAAACCACCTATTTTTGTATCTTAATTTCTTTCTCATTCTTTATGTCTTCATGCCAAAAACACTGTTCCTTCATTATTAATATGAGAGATACCAGGGATCCAGCTTGCTAGAACTAATTCCTTCTGCTCTACAAGTTCATTTCTCTTAGTCTTGCTTTCAGCCATTCTTATAGAATAGAATAACAAAGTTGGAAGGGACTTTGGAGGTCTTCTAGTCCAATCTCCTGCTTAGGCAGGAAACCCTACACCACTTCAGACAAATGGTTATCCAATCTCTTCTTAAAAACTTCCAGTATTGGAGCATTTACAACTTCTGGAGGCAAGTAGTCCCACTGATTAATTGTTCTAGCTGTCAGGAAATTTCTCCTTAGTTCTAGGTAGCTTCCCTCCTTGATTAGTTTCTACCCATTCCTTCTTTTCCTACCCTCAGGTGCTTTGGAGAATAGCTTAACTCTGATATCATGTCACCCCTAATCCTTCTTTTCATCAAACTAGACATATCCAGTTCCAGCAACAATTCTTTATATGTTTTAGCCTCCAATCCCCTAATCATCTTTGTTGCTCTTCTCTGCACTCTTTCTAGAGTCTCAACATCTTTTTTACATTGTGGCGACCAAAACTGGATGCAGTGTCGCCTTACCAAGGCATTATAAAGTGGTATTAACACTTCATGTGATCTTGATTCTGTCCTTCTGTTTATGCAGCCTAGAACTGTGCTGGCTTTTTTAGTAATTGCAGCACATTGCTGGCTCATTGTTTGGGAAGAAAATACAGGTAGTCCTTACAATCACAATTGAGCCCAACATTTCTGTTATTAAGTGAGACATTTGCTATGTGAGGTTTGCCCTACTTTTCCTGGCACAGTTGTTAAGTGAATCACTACAGTTGATAGGTTAGTAACCCTGTTGTTAAATGAATCTGGCTTCCGCATTGACTTTGCTTGTCAGAAGGTCACAAAAGGAAATCACATGATCTTGCAACACAGCAATGGTCGTAAGTATGAACCAGTTGCCAAGTGTCTGAATTTTGATCACATGATCATGGGGATGCTATAAAGATTGTAACTCTGAAAAATAGTCATAAATCGCATTTTTCAATACCATTGTAACTTTGAACTTTTGTAAATGGAGGACGACCTGTGTATGTTTTGTACACCACTTACTTTTTTTCATGTTACACAACTTCCAGTGAATGCTATAGCTAAATGAATGTTTGAATCTAGATCCAATGATCAGTCAAGACATTCTCCTCCATGCTGCATCGAGAGCCCAGGATTGGGTAGATTGCTTCCTATGACGTCATTAAGCTGAGTCTGTACTAGTATATAAAAGCCAGCCCCCGGGAGAAACCCCAGCTTTGACTCAGCTTCTTAATAGTCACAAGCTGTCTCTGAAAGCACGTTAGTATTAGCCTCAGCGAATTGAAAGAGAAACTACTTTTGTTTCTTCAGCTTCCGGGGACCTGGGGAGCTGCAACTTCAGCCCCGCTCTCCTGAAACGCTGGGATATTGTTCCCAACGCTGCTAGGTGAGCAGGGAAGCATCGGAGGACCTTCCCCAGTGCCTCAGTTTGCTAGATCCTAAAACTGATCGGCAAACTGATAGCAGGAGCCAGCCAGCTGATCGCGTGGGCAGCTATTTCCCCCTTTCTTGGCTGACAAGATTGCTCAGGGCTCTTAATAGCCTAAAGAGCAAAAATCACTTTTCTGGAGCCTGGGCAGCAGCAGCCATCAAGAAAGCATCATGCATAAGGTGAGCAACCATTTTAAGTGACCCAGTGGCCATTTTGGTGCCCATTCCACCCTCTGCCATCCCAGCCTAAAAGTTTAACAAGCAAAAGCCTTGATCATTAAGATGAATCAGGACAGAGTTCTTGCTGAGCTTTCTCCTCCAGTTGAACAAGCCCTTCAGCCCAACAAAAGAAAAAGGCGCAGACAACGTACTGCTTAGAGGGAGGTGGCTGCTAAAATAAGAGCCAAGGCTCTAGCCCCTAAGAAGACAACTCAGGTTGAGTTGAGAGCAGAAAAACGCAGACATGCTCTCTAGAGAGACAATTTGACAAAAATATTCAACAAGAGAGAAGGCAAGTGCAACAGACTTCCCAGTCAGGTGAACATCATGGTTCCCAGAGAAGCCCCCCCCCAGGGGAGGGGAATCTGTTCATGGAGCCTTTGGACACCCCCCCTCCCCGGCTGGTCCCCTCAGCCATTGGAGAAAAACTAAATCCTCAGGATTTGAGCAGGTTTGGGCTATATTTCTAGCAAGGTTTGCATGCTCCTCTTCCCTCTAGAGTTCAGGCCTCCCACAGCAGGCCGGAAGCCACCTTCACACCCACTGCAGCTGGCCTTAGGCCCTCTACCACCTTTGACAACAGGCCCAGGGAGATCCAAGATGTTGTCTCCTTGGCCATCAGGCAGGGGTTGGCTGAAGGTTTTCAACAAATTCTGCGGCCTCTGGAAAGGGTTCAGGCCTTTCTCCCTTCTCAGCCAATTGTCCCATTGCCTCACCATCGAGATCCTCACAGACCACAGGACCTTAGAGTCCACTCTTCATGGGTAGAATGGGATGATTATGAAGGGGAAAAGAGCGCTTCCCCTTCTGATCACAGTGGCTCCCCTCGTTCAGAGTGTGAGGAAGGCGAAATTTGCGATCGCAATTGTTCAGAGGAAGAAGATTCTTACCCGGATCAATCCTCCGCAGCATTGGTTTTCAAACTAGCCCTCTTCAAACCCTTGCTTAGCAAGGCCCTGGCAACTGCTAAGCTGTCCCCGGAGATCCCCAAGGGGAACCTTCCAGGCAAGGAGACTCCCTCTTCTCCAAGCCAGTGGTTTACATGGAAGTTTTGCCTTCTCCCATCTTGTTCCTTGACATGGTCAAGGAGCAGTGTGCTTCCCCTTCTGCAGGTCCACGCCCATCATCCCTGGACAAGCGCTTCTATAATGTCAGCTCATCTCTAGCTAATGCCCTTGTAGTGCCCTCAGTAGACACTCCAGTGGTGGCATCATTTTTGTCTTCTGGCACTCCCACCGACACTGAAGATGTACTTAAAGCAGAAGATAAGCATTCTGAACAGACCCTCAAACGCAACCACGAAGCAGCAGCTTGGGCTGTCAGGGCTTCTACCGCTGCATCCTTTTTTACAAGGGCATCTCTACGATGGCTGCATCAACTGCAGGACCTGTGGCCTGCCTCTGATCTTAGGTCCCACCAAGACCTCAACAAGATCATAGCAGCAGCGGAATTCACCGCGGATGCCACCCTCAATTCTGCCAAGTTTGCATCAAGAGCCATGGCTTCTTCACTGGCGGCAAGGAGGCTTCTGTGCCTCCGAAGTTGGCAAGCAGAGTCACATCGCAAATGGAAGCTAGCTTCTGCCTCCTGCGCAGGAGAGAAAAAAAAGAGACAAGCTCTTCGGTGATGCCCTGGAGCCTTATCTCGTGGAAACCAGAGATAAGCAGAAAATTGTTTCCTCCTCGGGGAAGAAAGCAGACTATCGCCCAGCTCCTTATCGCCCTCCTGCTTTTCGGGCTGAGAACACCTCCCGCTTTGCTAGGCCTCAGAGGGCGTATTCCCAACGACAAGAACAACGCCCAGATGCCCCTGGCAGACAACAATCTTCTGTGGGTAAACGGCCCTTTCGAGGGGGAGGGGGTCGTTCCTTCCGTCACTCTAAGTAACTCCTTGTTGTCCCCACCTATTAGAGGTCAGTTAGCTTTCTTTGCCTCCAAATGGGAGGAGTCAATGACGGATGCCTGGGTGCTCAACACAGTTCGGTCAGGGCTAAAATTGGAATTCTTATCGTCACTCCAGAAAAATTTCTAATTTGTCCCGTCTCACAGGATGGGTCAAAAAGAGCCCTTATGAATTCGGCCATCCAAACCGACATAAGGACTATCCAACCATAAGGACTATCCAACCAGTCCCTGAACTCCACCAGGGTTGGGGATTTTGACATACGGACTATCCAACCAGTCCCTGAACTCCACCAGGATTGGGGGTTTTATTCTAGGCTTTTCGTTGTTCCCAAAGCATCAGGGGGGTGGTGTGCCATCCTGGATCTCAAATTTCTCAATAAATTCATCAAATACAGGCATTTCAAAATGCAGACTCTGCATTCTATTTTAGAGAGCGTTCGGGAGGGCAACCTCCTCTTTTCCATTGATCTCACGGAGGCTTACCTCCACATTCCCATCTGGCCCCATCATCACCAGTTTCTCTGTTTCTGTTACCAGAAGGCCCACTACCAGTACTGGGCGCTTCCATTTGGCCTCTCATCGGCTCCAAGGGTCTTCACAAAGGTTCTTGCAGCATTGGTAGCTTCACTTCATTCTGTTCCAGTGAGGATCCAATGCTACTTGGATGACATGCTGATCCTGTCCTCCAGCCTCCAGTCTGCCCATTGGGACTTACAAATTACCATAGCCTGCCTCCAAAGTCACGGCTTTTCAATCAACATCAAGAAGAGCCATCTTTCTCCCACGACCAGGTTGCTCCACTTGGGAGTAGTCATCGATACAACTTTGGGTCAGGTTTTCCTGTTTCCAGACCATGGGAAAAGTCTTGCAGAGATCATCAGTCACATCCAGCAACAACAGACTGTTCCCCTCTCTCTGCTGTCCAAGCTCCTGGGGATGATGGTCTCCTGCATTGGCATCGTCCCGTGGGCAAGGCTTCACTCCCGATCGCTCCAATAGTTCCTGCTCTCCTTTCAATGAGCAGGAACCAGTCACTCCTCGATCAGGGTCCTTCTCTCCCCTCAAGCCCAAAGGTCCCTCAATTGGTGGATCTCCCCATCCCTATAGAAGGGTCTCCACTTCAGGGAACCACACAGGTTGGTTGTCACTATGGATGCCAGCCTCCTGGGTTGGGGCTCCCATATGGAGGACCAGATAACTTAAGGGGTGTCCAGGTCAGACAGCATCCGTCCCATAAACTCAGGGCTATCTTTCTGGCTCTCAAGCAGTTCAGAACATTGGTAACCAGCTCCCATGTTCTCGTGTTGACGGACAACATGGCTGCAAAGGCCCATGTCAACCGACAGGGGGGACAAGATCCAGAGCCCTCATGAGGGAGGCGGAACGCTTGGGGTTATGGGCAGAGAAACACTTGCTGTCGATCTCAGCAGATCACATCTTCGGAGTCGACAACTCCCAAGCCGATTGGCTGAGCTGGGGTTCAGTCGACCAGGTAGAATGGTCCATTCCCCCTTCCCTGTTCAAGGATCTCTCCCTCAGATTCGGATCTCTGGTGGTGGATCTCTTCTCCACTCCTCAAAACGCCCAAGTCAACAGATTCTTCAACAGGTTTCCTTGCCAGGGAGCAGAGGGGACCAATGCTGTTCGGTGCAGATGGCCCACAGGTCTCCTCTACACCTTTCCCCCTCTTCCCATCATTCTGGCACTCATACGGAAGCTATTGGAGGAACGAGCAGAGCTAATTCTCTTGGCACCATATTGGCCATGGAGGCCCTGGTTTGCGGACCTAGTCAACCTGTCAGTGGCTCCACCTTGGAGGATACCAGCCCATTTGATCTCCCTGCATCAAGGAGCCCTGATCCATCCGGAGCCCCAGTGGTTCAAGCTGACCGTGTGGCACTTGAGCGGCTGCAGCTAAGGGAGGATAATCTTTCAGAAAAGGTTATCCTCACCATCCAGGCTTCTCACAAACCTTCCACAAGTCGCATCTATGTTGCCACTTGGAAGGTTTTCTCACAGTGGTGCCTCAAGGAAGGTCTCTCTCCTGCCCAGTTGGCTGAGGTTCTTGGGTTCCTTCAGGATGGATTAGAGAAAGGTTTGACCCCCAATACCTTACATCGCCAGGTTGTGGCTCTCTCCTTGGTCCTTCCATGGGACTCATTCCCTACCTTGGCCCATCATCCCTCTGTCAAGAGATTTTTGAAAGGGGCTTCTAACCTTCGCCCCTCTGTAGTACACAGGTATCCTTCATGGGACCTTCACCTGGTCCTTGATGCCTTTACGAAGTCCCCCTTTGAGCCCCTCAGAAGTGTCTCTCTCTAATTCCTAACTTTTCCTAGTTTCTATCACTTCAGCCAGGAAGGTGTCGGAAATAGCTGCCCTGTCTATCAGGCAGGATCTCTGCACCTTTCACGAGGATAGGATAGTTCTCCGTTTGGATCCCTCCTTTGTCCCAAAAGTGAACACCTTATTCCATAGATCCCAGGACATTGTCTTGCCTGACTTCTATCCTGCCCCAAGCCATGACTTAGAGCGCAAGTGGCACTCTCTAGATGTTCAAAGGGCCCTTAGAATCTACATCAAGCGCATGTCCCCTTTTAGATGGACAGAAACCATGTTTGTTTCCTTTTCCCCTTCCCATTTGGGGAAGAAGGCCTCTTCCCCTACTATTAGCAGGTGGGTCAGGGCATGTATCACACAGGCCTATAAGGCAGTATCTGTCCCGGTTCCACAGGGTCTAACGGCACACTCTACTAGAAGTGCGGCCACTTCAGCCGCCTGGATTACTCAGGTGTCCTTTGAAGAGATTTGTAGGGCTGCTATGTGGACTTCCCCATCTCTCTTCATCAAGCATTGCCGGCTGGACTCCTTTGCCTCGGCGACAGCGGCCTTTGGCAGATGGGTTCTTCAGCAAGTGGTTCCACCGTCGGAGTAATTGGCTGGACGAGGACCCGCCCGCGGACATGCAAGCTTTGGTATGTCCCAATCCTGGGCTCTCGATGCAGCATGGAGGAGAATGGGCATTGGTAAATTTACCTGTGAACGCCCTTTCTATCTATGCTGCGAGAGAGCCCAGCTCCTCCCTTGGTTTGTCCGGAGATGACTTATATGGTATTAGAGGTTGGCTTTCAGAGACACTTCTCAGTCTGTCAAGTATCTTCGCCAAAGCTGGGGTTTCTCTCGGGGGCTGGCTTTTATATACTAGTACAGACCCAGTTTAATGATGTCATAGGAAGCAGTCTACCCAATCCTGGGCTCTCTTGCAGCATAGATAGAAAGGGCATTTACAGGTAAATTTACCAACGCCTATTTTGTAATATCGCAAGTTGTTCCTTCTAGTGATGAATACTTTCGTCGTTTCATACTTTTATTTCTACTTGAGGCTCAGTTCATTTAAAAGATCCAATTCAAATAGGGAGGATGGAGTGCCTGAAACCAGCAAGAAAGCTTGCATAATGTTTGTCCAATGCAGCCTAAGGAAGCAACTGATCCGTTTGTTACTGATTATGGGTCACATCTGTTTGTCATGGCATCCGCCTTAGCTTCCAGTTGTCTGGCTTTGTGAAGCTTATATTGGCATGAGAAAGCTTTAGGATTCGTCCTAACCTGATTGTTTTTCCTGAATAATTGAATATCCATTTCTGCTCACAAAACATTAATATTGAATTTCTCAGAATTCTTGAAAACCTCTTTGAATCCAGACAGCAAGTCTTGGGACTCATGAATGGAACATGAATTTCATTGTTACATATATAACAATGAAATATTGAATCATATTTAATTAAAAATCATTATAAGGACTTGCCATAATTAAAGATATATTCCTGCAGGATTACATCTCAAGATCACATCTGACTACAAGAGAGGGTCTGGTTGTTGAGATTATGCTAAGAAAAGTAGCTGGCCACTGTCGTCTTCTTAGTAATTGAGATAGTTATTAGCCCAAAATTATCCAGATGGCTTTATGCCTAACGTAGGACTAAAGCTGATAATCTCCTGGTCCCTAATCTAGTACCTTTAATCATTACACAAAATTATCTTTCATATTATGGATAGATTTTTATAATCTATGCTGGTAATTCTCAAATGGTGGGGGACAATAACCTGTAGTTTAAAGAAAAATATCCTGGAACCACTAATTAAATGATAAAGCTACTGAATAGAAAATTGGCTGTCTAAGGCAAACCCCTTACTTTTCTTTTCTTTTCCTCGCTTTCCCCTTTGTCCTTCTTCCCCCCCATTTCTCTTATGGCAGCCCACCCATTTAATTTATGAAGCAGCCTGGGATTCCATAGAAACCAAACTAACAATCAACTCCATTTCATACATGTCCATGTGTGTTGAGATTATAGCCCTTAGAATTCCCAGTTGTGCCTTCTCACAGTAACTGCATTTATGAGAATTGTGCCCCAATGCATCTGGAAAGGAACACATTAGTTAAAGAAGTTTTAAATCAATGCAATCTGCTTGAGGTGATTCAAGTAAAGAATAGGATATCAGTATTAATAGGGATTCATCCATACTTTTATGAACAAATTATTAAATGAAATAAGACCCCAAACATTTTTCTTTTAGTCTGGCTTTGCTGTAGGTGGGCTTTCCTTTTTTGTAATTATATTAGTTTACATTTTTGGTTCTGTATTTTAAGGGCATTCTTCAGATCATTTTACAAGTTTTCTCCAAACTTCGCATGCAAATCTCCAACCAGAGTCATGAATCTTGCATAATGTCTATCAGATGTAGATATTAATAAATGATGGCAAAAGCAGTAAAATGGAAACTTGACAATTTTATTGACCACAATTTTATTTGCACCTATTTTTTTAAAAAATCTATAGAAGAATGTCTGTGAATGAATGAGACACTTCCCAACAGCTTACTAGGAGGTCTTCTCTGTTGTTCATCTGGGTTTCTTTTCTCCTTTTCCAAATCAGGATGGGGTTAAATATTTTTCTTTGTTAGTGTTACTGTAGTTGGCAACACCAGTATATTTTAAGCCAAATGTAGTTTTCTTTTTAAAACATTGTTTTGTAAGAAAAACTGGACTGTTCTATTATACTACGTATTGGACCACCCATAATTTCCATACACAGATTGCTGACTATGACCAGATGATATAGTTGTGTATCAGACTAACAAAACTTCACGATTAAAACAACCAGCCAGGAAATAAATAGCATTAAGAGGTGATTAACATTGATATTTTTCATACTACTTTGTATCAAATGTTACATTTAAATGGTTTCTATGCAAAATTTTCAGTAGCTCTGAATGTATTTTATATATATTTATAATACTTAACAATATCTAAATTATATATCCTAATCTCTCTCATATTGATGTTTATACAGTACTGATGTTCATAACTTTTTTTTGTTTAACAGACGACTTTGCTGAAGAGGAAGAAGTTCAGTCCTTTGGTTATAAGAGGTTTGGTAAGTTAGATGACACCTTCAAATTTTCACAATATACACAAAACAATTTCCCAAATGAATTCTATGTGTTACTTGAAACATGGTTAAAACATTAAAACATTCCTTGCCAGTAGAGGCAGGAAAGGTGTAGTGGGAGATTGATAAAGAACACTGGTTACTTCACTGGCGATTGCACAAAATGTGCTTTTGAGAAGGATTTGTTTTTGAGCATGCATTTATTTATTTATTTATTTATTTATTTATTTATTTATTTATTTATGTATGTATGTATGTATGTATGTATGTATGTATGTAAAAGCTTTACTGTGTTTGCTATTCAAAACTAATATACTATGATACTTAGTAACTATCACCCAACATTTATAAATATCATTTTCTGAATAGCAGGTTGAGTTGCTATATCATTAAAAAATGTCTAATTAAATGATTTGCATTTCCGTTAAACATAAAAAATATAGCCTTTTGACTTGATGTTCAATAGCACTCCAATAGTCCATTAGTAACTATTACGAGAATCTTATCTTCTCCATGTAAATATGTGGGTGTGAAAGTTTAGCACAGTGCTTGCTAAGCTGGGATAAATTGCCCACAATTGGGTAAAAATGGTTTTTCTTGGGCTAATGACAAATAAATTCATTACCCAATCACAATAGGAGTATTTAAATTAATTTGAAGAGTTTTACTTACATTGGGCAAAAAGGAATTCCTAATAAGCAGAATTTTTTTTGAGAAGCATTCCTTTAGCACTTCTGTAGATTAACATGCTAAAATGTTCTGTGTTGTTTCATTATTAATAAATGAAGTTATAACCCTAAACTTTGAAATTCTGGAAAATGAATCCTAGGTGAAAATCACCATGTTTTTATACCACTTTAATCATGCCCACCAACTATTGTAGAGAATTTCAAAGGCATCTTTTAATGCGGTTACATCTGATTCAGTTACATCTGATTACATCTGATTAGACACACTTTTTAGTGAATACATTTGTCTTTTTGATTTTGAATCTGTTGAAGCTCTTGCTCAGTTTTTTCTTATATAAAATTAGTATAGACATATTTATAAAGATAGGAAGTACATTTTAATTTTTTTTATGTCTCTTTCTAATCATTCAGAGAATATTTATGTTCCTCTATCAGCAGCCCAAATGACAAGTTAGCTAAATTCTGGGGTTCATTTATAATGTTTGCTATGATATTATTAAGGATTTACTTATTAACTGTTAATATACCATATATTCAGTAGTTGAGCATCGTATTTTATGCTTTTTACATTGTTGTTCCTAGACTATAGTGAAGTTACTATGAAAATTACACTTTGGAACATAGCAATAAAAAGCTAATATTTTGCATTATTTAACATCTGGTCAGTCCACATGTAATAGTTAAAATGCAACATGACCTTTTAAAAATACTAATTGGCCATGTGCCACTCCTGGAATTATAACTGAAAAGGATATTAGGTTGTTTATTTAAAAAGTCTAATCATTACAAAGCTGTTTTCCAGCTACGAGTCTGTCTGTGGAAAATAGATTTCAAATGTTGTACAATTCGACAATTGTAGAATAAATTTGACCAACACAGATGCATTTGACTCTTCCAATTTTAAGAATATTTTTTTTGTTTTTTTTTCTGGATATGATTTAATGTCTAGCCAGAATATGACACCCCATTCATGATCCCTTATTGGCCAGTTGAATTTGCTGCTGGCACAGTCCTTCACCACTGGTCACTTATCATGGCTCTTTATGGGCCTTTTGACTTAGGATGCAGGAAAAACAACATATCTCATTTTCAAGAACGTATTGGCTCCTGTAATGCCCAAACCATTCATTGTAAAATATCATTCAAGCATTATGCAACTTCCTAATAAATATTAATTTTCCATTCTTCTGGAAAATCACTATATCTGTAATGAAACATGTGTCCAGTGATTTTTCAAAATGTAAAGCTCGCCAGTTAATAAAGATTGGGAAAGCGGTAATGTATATCAGGAGTGTCAAACTCACTTGCATCGTGGTCCATATCGTGACGTATTGCGATGTTTTTTTCCTTTGTGGAGCCAGGGTGGGCATGGCCTGTGCGGCCGTATCTGGCCAGCAAGCCGCCAGTTTGACAGGCCTGCTGTATATTGCTGGTTCCACATGAGCAATTTAAAGATTTTTCTGCAGCTTCTATAAAAAAAGGTGTTACAAGACCATACTGTTTAGTGGTTCTATTATTTTAGGTGGAAAGCTAAGTAATACCATTTTACATATTTTGGCAGATAGTTCTGGATGTTGCCAACTGTGGCTATTTGTTGACAGCATTGTTATCCATGGAATACCTCTCAATGTGTATATAAAGGTCTGCTTGGAAGTGAATCATATTGCTGGCTCTCAGATATAAATATAGAACTACAATACATTAAATATATATATCCTTTTTGTTGGATTATCAGTCTCAAGTTTTGGAGCCTATATATTTTGAAATTTGTCAGTTCTTAAAATAATAGCATGTCATGTCCATATTTCTGCTAATTATCCCAGTTGAGTTGCATGCAGAAAGATTGCTCCATATGAATAAAAAAAAGTCACATCCTGAGAATCTAATCTAATCTATCATTTCAGTGATAATTATAATGCAGTCTAATACATTTGTTCTGTATGACAGCATGCTGAATGTTGAGCAGGAATGGCAGCTCTTAAATAAAAGGGGGCTAGATGATACTGATCCTCAAAGTATTGCACTGGTTGCCTATAAATCCAGTGTATTATTTCTATGTAAATCATTGCACAATTTAAGAAACACGAATGTATAATGAATGCTTTCCCTAGTAATGTTAAACTCGAGTTTTAAGACTGATTGGGCCCTACGTATGATTCTTTCCAGTGGGAATGTTACATAATGAGAAAACTTGAGATAGGCCCCACTTGGAAATATTTTGAGGTAAAAACAACTCTTTTTTTACAATTGTTTGAATTGCAATGTGACTGAGTTTTCTTCAGATTGTATCTATTTTATCTTTTATGTAGTTTTATTTTGTTTAAAAAAGCCTCTGTGTGTATTTGGAAATGATGCACAGTATGTTCTATATTTTGCATTGTCTTGGAATTATTTTATCCGAAGGACAGAATGTATAAGTGAACAATAGTAAAAAGTGTGAATTCTGAAATAAATAACTCCAACAAGATTACCCTTAACTATGTGAGTAGAATTGCAGCCTTTACCTTCTATTGCTACTGAGTGTTTCAGAGCAAGTGGACAGCACCAGGCTGTATAATGATTTTCCTGTGAAAGACCCATTTCTTAATGATCTTTGGTAATAAAATCCCTGGTTTTCAGATTTTTCTTTCTAAGTTACTATCTGAGAAAAATAAAAGAATGTTTGATACAGTATGATCTATTAAGGTCTGTGCTAGAATTTATATATTTTATTTTAAAAATGTTATAATTTCTACTGTTCATATATTTCTACTGTGAATATAGTAGAATTTTTGCATTCTGAATAACACTAGTGTTTAGAATAGATATGCTTGAATATGTTTTTTTTTATTTATCAACTTTGTATATCACTTTTCTCACTTAAGTGACTTTTAAAATAGAAGACAATGTGCAAAATTATAACATGGAATGAACTGAACTGAGATACAGAAATGTTGCTCATCTTAGCAGACACCACTTTTTTTGTAGCAAAAATCTTCAAATTTATCCTAAAATCAGATGGCAATTGCGCCAGTTTGTTCTAGTGCAGGGATGGCAAACTTACATCATCATAGTGGTGTCATGTGAGGAATTGGAACCTTTCCCCCTTTTACTAAACCAGGCGTGTGCGTGACACATCTGGTCCACGGGTCGGGAGTTTGATAGCCCTGATCTAGTGGTTAAGGCACCAGGCTAGAAATCAAGAGACAGAGATTAAGAGATTGACTGGCCTAAAATCACCTAGCTGCCTTTCATGCCTAAGGCAGGACTACAACTCACAGTGTACTGGTTTCTACCCTGGTGCCTTAACCACATTCCTGTCAGTAATTAAGTTCAGCTGTATGTATGGGATCACATATCCAGAAATCATGGACTGGGCCTTTTACTTTCTGGCAAACCTCTGATAGAATGTAGTGCCTTGGCATCTTGAGCACTAGCTTCAAAGGGACATTTTGGTAATTTTGTAAAATACTCTTCCAAATAATTTGTACAACTCTAATACAATACTATTGTTCTCATGATAGCTAGGACAACAATCACTGTTTTTTTTTACAATGCATTCTTCTAACCAAAATATTAAAAACAAAATAACTAGAGAAATGTATCTTCCTTTGAAGCCCTTTTCCTGTGATAGCTGGGCTTTGCTAGCAGATGGAAGAATGCAAAGCTATTTAGATGACTAACTTGATTCGATCTGGTGATTTTTATCTGCTTGGGAATAGTTCTGCTGCTTCTAAGGGTCTCCTGTTCTAGTGACAGAATGAGATGCATATCCATCCCAGTGGTGCTACGGAGTGTTGGCAAAACCAAACTATTTGCTGACTCGAATGATCCTTTTTCTGGTTTGCGAGGTTGATGAAGTGCTTGAGAAAGCATGTTTTCTTATCACTCTCAGATAGTCATTAGTCACAGAGCAGCCTCTTTGAAGTCATCTTCTCTAGATAACAAACTAGAAATTTATGTGTATTGTTTTTCTTCAGGAAACTGCCACCAACACTAATCATTCTATAAGGCAGGCATTTCCTGTTGAGAAATATTTCTTGAACAAATTGTAAAAATGATTACTCCAAAATCCCACTGAATCTTGTTGCCCTATTATATGACAATGCAGATGGCAATTTTGTTTTATTTTAAATTGCCAAGCAAATTGGGGGGCAGAATATTTTAAAAAGCAATATAGTCTACAGGTACAATCCCAGAGTTACATATTAGCTGGAATAAGACTAACATAACAAACAATGAATAGAGAGCAGATACATTCCACTTTGTAAAAACTCTCAATTTTCAGTGGCCTCGCTAGAGTTAAAAGATTTGAGCTAGTGCTGCCATGAAAAAATTCTTGGTATAAAATTCAGAAATGTTGATTGTTCTTTGATGTAAAAGTGTATTGAATCATTCAACGAAACTGCAGTGGTTTGTTCTTCAGTACTGTACATTTGGTATGTAGATAGCCTACATTTTGGAACGTTCTCTGCTTTATTTTGAGACATCCTCTAATTGATGTATGTTAGGAATGTGCCATTTCTGGGTTAACAAGAATAGCATCACAATTTTTGGAAGACTATGTAATGAAAAACAGGTATTTGGAGGAAATCTCATTGTTCTTATGGCATGAAGGAAAGAAATGTTCCCAGAATAAAGAAGATAAGAAATTCTTTTCAATTGTATGATTGAAACAATCATTAGCTTCATGCTTCTATATGGTTTCTGACTGAGCTAAGATGTGGACACCATGATACATGAATGTGCTAGGATGACTATATACTCCCACATACCCTTGAAGAAAGAGTTAACAAAAAACAGAAATGTGGTAGGTAAGATTAATCTATAAAAATTCTAGAATTAGGCAATTAAGTAACAGTAGTCTCTTTTTTCAGCTTCCATCTTTTCAGAGCCATGACTCAAGATCCTTAGTAACACACAGCTGTTTGCTCTCATAAAACGAAAGGAAGGTTTACAGTTCAAGTTGCCTACAGCTAGAAGGGTCAATTATTCCAGATCTTTTTTCTTCATAACAAACTTTGATAAAACATGTGCCTGCTTGAGATAGGCATTTTTTCAAATATGGAATTATATTATGCTATAGTATTTGCAGAATCACCTAGTGACATACAATTTTTCACATGATTATCTTAATCATGTAATTATTTTTACATTTTGGATCAATAGTCTTCATGTTAATCATGTCTTGCATTATATTTTATGTCTTAATTTGATAAAGTCAGAAAAATTGGTTTTTAGATTATATATATATATATATATATATATTCACATATGCTTTTTGCCTACTGAGTAGACTGTTAGATTTTCAACAATCAGTGGAAAAGATAATGTTAGAAGTTAAAAGACCATTGGGTTCAGAATCGTACATTTATAACATACCTATGCACAAAAGTAGTCTTTCAAAATAAAAAATGCTTATTCCAGTGCAGTCCAGAATCACAACTAAATAACTCACTAAATGATAATTTGAGTCTGTGATCTAGGAGGATAAAATAATGGAAGACTGACAAGATGTCAGATATCTTCTTTGCTGAGAGAGTGTTAAGGCTGCGTCAGATCAGCTCCTGACCTTCCTATTCCATTTTTCCCCCAACAGTTTTTGTTCCTTGCTCTGAAATTTTGTCAGTTTATTCCCATCCTAACTAAATGACCTTTGGTACATTTGTAAGCTTTACCTAAGGTTTCACATAAGTCAAGCAGAACCTAATGCAAATTAAGAAGCAGGAAATTGAGAATCTGCACTTCAAAAACCAGTCAGAATCATAAACAAAAACTATCAGGAACCAACCTGCATAACTCTTCCAACCACGTCTGAATTTTTCGCCAATACTCCATTAACGGTGAACTACTGTTGAAGTCTTCGTTTATAATTCACATTTCTGAAGCCTTCCAACTTCTCAACAGCAGTAGGCAGCATACAAAGTGAAAACCAAAGAAATAGAACAACATCAGAAAAGTGAAAGAGAAGACAGTTAACACACTGGAATTGACATAAAAACCTTTCACAAACGATTCACAGTCTACTCTTGCCCAAGCCTGGAGACAGAGCCAGGTTTCAAGGTACATTTTAAGAAGAGCAGGATTGGGACTTTCATATCTCAGGGTGGATTTTCTTCCAGAGGTAGGTACTGTGACAAAAGCATGATTCATGAATCCCATCAGTTGACTTTGTGCACGTGCCAGATCTCATTCATTAAACATTCTGTCTGATGGTCACAGTATGTGCAGAAATCATAGCAAGAGAGATTTCCTCAAACAACTCAGCCCTGTGCCATACAGAGCTTTGTTAGTGGTAATCGGTGCTTGAATTGCACCGAGAAGGCTACCAGTAATCTGTGCAGTTTGTGAAGCAATGGTGTTACAAGGGCATTCCAAAACATGCGCATAACTGCTTGTGCCACCATATTCTGGACTAACTGAAGTTTCTGAATGGTCTTTAAAGGCAGCCCTATGTGGAGCACATTGTATTGGTCCACATATAAGGTTACTAAGGCATGAATGATCAAGTGTGGCTTGCTATTATAGAAATAGGTATAATTGGTGTGAGGATCTTCCAAAGTACAATTACTATCTGCTCTGAATGAGAAATGAGAGTCCAGGAAGATACAGTCAGCCTTTCGAGAGAGACCAAATTATGAAACGGACTCCACGGTTCTGACTAAAACTAAAATTTATTGATACTGGCTACTAATAAAATCTTGAGTTTTCCCTTCATTCTCTTATACTCTAATAAATGAGGAAGGAGTCCATCTAAACTTCTTTCTCATACCTTCTCTGTTTCCAAGGCTTAACATATGTTTTTGTTTATGTAACTGGCCCTGATCCTGCCTAGATTTCCAAAGGTCATCTCTGTGGTTCTCTACAGACTCCCAGGGTTTCCTATCAGTTCCATCTGGGCAGGGGGAAATGCAATTAGAGATTCAGATCCCAGATTTGAAGATCCGCTTATTCACATCTACTAGGATGAGTTTGTTTCTCCCCATCCAGAACCCACAATCTTCTATCACTAGGAAAAATCTTGACAACATCATCTCAAAGAATTGAGATATAAGCCAAGAATCATCAGAATCTAATGGATGACCTTGTCCAGCAATTTCATTTAGAGGTTAAAGAGGATAGGTGTAAGTGTCAAGTCTTTTTGTACTCTGCAACGTAAGAACTTTGTTCTCTCTATTCCTGCCGACAGCAACTGGAACTACCATGGAGAATGGAGAATTACAACCACATTCTTGTATTCAGTTCATAAGGCTACATGATTGATGGTGTTGAAGATTGCCAAGAGATTAATGAAAAGCCAGAATTGTTATACCACTTCATCAGAATTACATAAGAGGCCATCAACAAATGTATCCATACTATTTTAGCGCTATTCTTTGGCTTGAAATATGACAAAAGTGGATCTAGATAATCTACTTCTAGGTCCATCTGAAGTTGCAGCCTGACCATCTTCTCAATCAGCTTCCCAAGAAAGGACTTGGAGGCTGGGTAAAAGTTGTTTCTGGCTGTTAGACTCTGCAATAATTTCTTGAATAGAGGGTACACAATCACCATCTTCAAGGCATCCTGAATCATCCCATTCCTTACAGAATAAGTCAACACTACCTGGGTACAACATGTACTGTACTTTCTTCACTAACAAAGACGGACATGAATTTTTTAACAAACAAGTAGGCAGATTAGCATATCCAAGGTTTTTGTACATTTCCACCACTGTTACAGGATCAAACTCTTCCCAGATAACCACACAAGATGTGCCTACGTCCTCTTTACCGGTCCCACTCTTTCTGAGCCCAACTCAAAGTGCTGAGAATGTTATCTATCAGACACTAAGAATATTCTTCAAAAAGGCCCTATACATCTTCTTGCAGCTCCTTTCTCATTAGCAGGGAATGGATCATGTTAAAAAGGACCACTAGCCAAGTCTCTGCAGATGCAATAAGAGTGGAAAAATACATGGGTTTTGCCACTCTAGTTGTCACAAAAGAATGCCTAATGTACACAATGCTCTTTTAAATATGTGGCATTCTGCCTATACAAGCTCAAATGTGTTACATGATAGAAATGTGGCTAGCATCTTTTAAATTCATGTTTGTTTTTTCTCAATTCTCCTTTTTAATAAAATACTTTTGCTTTTGAAAACTTGCTTTTCTTCATCATAGAAAGTTATGGATTAGTCCAACAGAATTTGGTTTGGATACATAATTTGAACATGATTTCTTACAGCTTTGAGCTAAGAGAGAGATTTCTTCACATTTCTAAATTAAGAAAAGTTTTCAGATTTACGGTTATTTGTTGCTGTTTTATTATTATGGTGATTCCAAGCTCTGACACAACAAAGTTCATTACAATCCTAATAGCTAATCTATCCAAGATTACAACATCTATAGCGCCAGCTTGCCTTGATGTAACCTATATATTAATTATTCATTATTACAAACACTTCCCTCTAACACAAAATTTGATTAAGAGACTCTTTACTGCCAGTCAATGCCTTAATTAAAGATTTAACACCTTAATTGTGGCTACATTTTTAAAATTCTGATTGCATTTAAAATTAAATACAAAAGCTAGTTATATGCATATGTCCACCTAGCAAGCTTAGGTGTGTTTAATTTTGTTTTCTTTTAAAACCAATTAAGCTGAATTTCACCCTTTTTCTTTTTTTCTTTTTGTAAATATGAAAAACTTAGGGTTCATGCTCACATCTACCAAACATATTCTTTTGAACATTTTTAAATAAATCTTCATGCATTTGTTTCATTCCCAGCTAAGAGCAGAAACAACCTAAAATCATCTTCAGCTGTCTTACCTTAAAGTAATGTTTCCCTCTTTTTTTCCAACAGTATTTTTGCTGTGGATGTTGTCCGGCATTCTTCATTGACAATGTGGAGTGAGATTTGCTGTGGTCCTTAAAAGTATTGGTCATTGCTGGTTGCTGGGTTTGGTCCTCTTGAAAAAGAGTCCAAACTATATTTAAAAACAAAACATAATTCCATAGCTCTTTAGTATTTCAGTGCTATAGTATATTTTATTTTGTTTTATTTATTAGAGTTTTCAACTACTCAGGTTCTTTGGGTCATATACAGTGAAGTCAATATACAAATAGCTGTTATAATGGTCTTTTTTATATTTGGTTTCTGTTTATAGAGGTAAAGGGCAGTAAATTGCAATAGCTGAATAGAAACCATAATATGATTAAGCTCATTAGATATCTAGAGTAAGCTCATTAAATATCTAGATTACTGAAGTATATAATATGAAAGTTCCTGCAACTGAACTCTGGATTTGTTATAATATGATTATTGGGCATAAGCATTGTGGCCTTAAACAACATTGTAGCGCATTTGATTCAGGCTAGGTAATATTAGAGATGATAAAACTCCATTTTTTTCTGCTGCAATATTAGGAAAATAGATTCCTCTTTAACTAGGCTTTTGCAATATGAATAAGTTGTATCTATGGCATGATAATTAAGAATAGATTTAGGCCAACATAAAACTACATTTGAATCCACTCCAAACTATGAAAGCCCCCTGAGTGACTGTGAGCCAATAATATCATCTCAGCCCAACCTTTTTCACAGACTTGTTATGAGGAGATCTCCAAATCAGAGGTGGTATTCAGCAGGTTCTGACCAGTTTTGGAGAACTGGTAATGGAAATTTTGAGTAGTTCAGAGAACCAGCAAATGCCACCTCTGACTGGAGATTTTACAGTATGCTGCCCCTGCCATGCCCACCAAGCCACACCCACATAACCGGTAGTAAAAAATTTTGAACTCCATCACTGCTCCAAATGTTGTTTTAAGTTCATAAAGATATGGCATGGTATATGTTTAACAACTAATAATAAATAAAATAGCCAGTAGTGATTTTAATTAGTTTTGTGAAATTATTATTTATTAAATGTGTGGGCAGTAAACTCCTTTGGATTCATGGTGGCTTACAATTTTCATGCAATACAATAAAAGTCCATGGTACATAAATCCCTAATACACAAGAGACAAAGAGAAAAATGTAATATCTATAACAATAGAAATGACAATGTAACAATATGCAAACAACAAAGATAATAAAGATAAAGTGATTGTTAGTGGTCAATTTTCATCAACTTCAGGAAAGCCTAAACAGACTAATCTATCTTCAAGAATTATTATGCAATATACAGTAAGTGCATTGACAGTGAAGCAGGGTTTTATGTCCTTAGCTCATTCCACCTCTTGGAATTGGGCTATCCATAGCAGATGATATCAAAATAATCACCTTGGACATGTTGATTCACAGTGCCAAAGGCAGACCTGAAGTTATTTTGGTACCAGGCAAAATAAGGATAGATAATCAATGGTGGGATTAAAATTGTTTTACCACCGGTTCGGTGGGCGTGGCTTGGTGGGCGTGCTTTGCGCACACGCAGAGGCTTTCCTTCTCCTGCACTCCTGCAGTCTCCTTGTGTCTTCAACAACTGACGCGAGGGAATCTGCTGTGCCGCGCAATGCAGCTGAACTGCAAAAGCAGGAAATAAAGGTCAGTATAGAGCCGGGGCGGGCAGGTGGGTCCAGCAACTGATCGTTGGAGTGAACCGGTTCGCTCCAAGATGATCTTTGGAGCTACTAGTTTGACCAAACTGGGCTGAACCGGTAGAATTCCACCCCTGTATATAATCATCATCGGAACTTTCATTTGTATCCAGAAATCTGCTGATAATTAATTCTGGACATACAAGATAGATATTGTGTAATTATGGTGTTGTGTACCAGTCATCAAGTGGGCTACTGCTTTCTGAACTATTGTAGATCCCAGGTGGCCTCCAACACAGCCTCAGGTTGAATGCATTACAAAATTCTACTCAGTAATGGTAAGGCAATGAGTTACTATACCAAGGTTCTTCCACCAGTGGACTTGAGTTTTAGTCCTGCCATAGGCATGAAAGCCATCTGGATGCTAGTCATTCTTTCTGAGCCCCAACCTATCTCAGAGGGTTGTTGTAAGAAAAGGAGGAAGAGGAAGGAATATTAAATGTATTTTCCGCCTTAAGTTATTTATAAAAACAATAAGGCAGGTTAAAAACAACCCTTTAAAAATGGTTCAACAGCAGACTGAAGATCACAGCCTCTATTTCCCCATTCAGCACCATCTGTTTGGGGCCTATGTCCTTGGAGGCAAGGGTGGGATTCTACCAGTTTGCACGTATTTGCTAGAACTGGTTGTTAACATTCTAAGCAGTTCGGAGAACCGCTTGTTAGAAAAAATTACTGGCCTAATCCTGTAAGGAAGGCAGGAAGGAAACATTCTGGTGTTGCTTACAGAAACTGCCTGTCCATTAACCCTTATTCTTGGCAGGACTAGACTTCCTGTCTCAGGAACTTCTCTGGAGTTTTTTCCCCTCCTTTGCTGGTACTTTGCTTGTATGGAGTGACCATTCAACGTTACAATGGTACTGAAAAAAGTGACTTATGACTGTTTTTCACACTTAAGACTGTTGCAGCATCCCCAGTCATGAGAGGCCAGGTGAGGAGATGGTGCCTTGATGTGAATGATAATGAGTTGGCCACGCCCAGCCAATAACATGACCACCAAGCGACATCCATCCAGTTACATGACCACCAAGCCATGCCCATCAAGTAAGCCACACCCACAGAACCAGTTGTTAAAAATATTGAATCCCACCCCTGCTTGGAGGCAATGCAACCCCTTTGAGAATTGGCAGAGAATCACATTGTACAAATAATGCCATCTTAAATTGGTTGAGCTTTAGCTTTCTTCCTCCCATTTAGGCCCCAACATTCCCCCAAACATCCAGAGAAGACTAATGGGATCTTCAACTGGGCTCAGAGTGGCAGTATTGATAGTATTGCAGCTTGAACTTCCATATGAACTTTCCCAGTAGCTTCATAAAGATATTAAAGAGTAGGAGAGAACAAACAGACCCACTACATAGGAAGGCAAACACTGGACACACTCTCTTTCATTGGTAATATCTCAAATCATCCACTGAGTTAATATTAGAACTGCTGCAAAAATAGAGCAGGTCTTGCAGGGACTCTAATAGATGGTATCAAATCGTTGAGAGGCTAGTTAGATCAAGTATGGGATCCTATCAAGTGCCTGATAAATGTAATCAACTATAGCAGTCAAAGCTGTCTTCACCTTAGTCCAGAGGTCTCCAAACTTGGCAACTTTAAGACTTGTGGACTTCAATTCCCAGCAGAGTTGAAGTCCACAAGTCTTAAAGTTGCCAAGTTTGGGGACCCATGCCTTAGTCCCAGGCTTGAACTTGATAGAAAAGGTTAAGATAATCCCATTCTTTTAGAATGCTATGAAGCTGAATCAATTTCTATCACATGCTTAGTGATCTTCCCCAAAAGATTGGAGTAGTGGGCAACAATTATCAAATTGGATCTAAGGAGAACATATAAAGGAGTGGGTACCCTCAGCCTCCTTCAAAACTGCCGGCATCATCCATTCCATAGTGAAGCATTGACAACTTCCTGGATCTAACAAGTCACAGATTTGCCAGCTCTATGTAGGAACCAGGAGAGTTGGATCAAGCCTGCAAAGGGCATGCTTCTCTAGAAATCCCCCATGGAATGCAAATTTCACATGCAAATTCTTTGATGGAATCTGACAAATGTTTATGTAAGTTGACTAAATTTATTTATAAGTAAATACTTCCAGAACTTCGGTGTTATTCTAGTTCATAAAAGGGCTGCCTATATCTCCCTGCTAAAATAACTCGATCACCAGCATTCGGTTTTTGTTGACACGCGGTTTAATAAAACAGAATGAAGTATTATTTTTCTGTTCTGTGTTTGATGTGTATACTGCTGAGGACAGCAAAACCAAAGAACAAAGTGTAACGGAGCACAGACAAGCTGAAGTTATAGAAACAGTTGTGGTTGGTGGAAGGGCCTAATGTTTCCTTCACTTGAAAATTATTTCTTTAGAAATGACAAAAAGCAACCAGTTGCTGTTTCCAAGCAAAATGCTGCTGAAGGGTTGTTGGTTTTTTCCCCCCCATTATTGCAAAGTGTGTATGTTGGCGTCTTGGACATTTTCTTTAATAATGTATATTTACAGTGATGGAGGATATTATTTGAAAGATCAGCTGCTCCAATTGGCATATAAGCTGGCCTCCCTCTCTCCTCTGACTTGAATTGCTTCAGTTTATATACTATTCTTAAGTTCATCAGAATGGGGCATATGATACAATGACATTTAAGACAAGGTTAAAAACATCTGCAGTTTAAAAACAAGGTCCCTGGAGAGAATGTTAAATCTAGAGAGTGCTGATCTGTTTCCTGTCTTTGTTATGATTTCTCCACTGTAACTGAATATCCCTCTGAGCTGCAGCAAATAAGAATTATCCTATGTCTGTGTCAGCAGGCCAAGAATTGCTGGCTTCACCTCCTGTTTTTTACGTACTCCTAATGAGCTCTCAGAATCCCAAAACATATTTTTATTAATTTGTGTTTTAAACCATGCTGTCAGCGCATGCTTTGAGAGGAATGGGCAGTTGCTCTTTTTGACTTTCGTTATTAACACAAATGGATACCTTAATTTGGGATACTATACAGGTAGAGCTTGACTTATAAGAGTTCACTTAATGACCATTCAAAGTTACATTATTGAAAACAGTGAGTTATGACCGTTTTTCAGACTTATGACCGTTGCAACATCCCCATGGTCTCATGATCAACCTTCGGATGCTTGGCAACTGGCTCATATTTATGACAGTTGAAGTGTCCCAAGACCATGCCAGATTCATTTAACAATTGTGTTACTAATTTAAGAACTGCAGTGATTCATTTAAGTATGGCAAGAAAAGGCATAAAATGGGGCAAAATTCACTTAAGAAATGTCTTACTTAGAAACAGAAAGGTTGGGCTCCATTGTGGTTGTAAACTGAGGACTACCTGTATTTCTGTCTACTACTACCAACATTCCATAGAAATGCTACACAATGATGTTACCATTTAAAATATATCATATATATTACATTTTTTTGGCCAGGCTAACCTGATGCTGTTTGTATTTAAAATGTTCTGTTTAGTAGACAAGGTGAATAATTCTTACTGAAAACTTCACAAAGCATGATCTTCTATAAACTTGTTCTATTGTATATGGAAAATTGCTGAAAAAAATTACAAAGGATGGCAATAGGATCAATAGGATCAGCAAAGTTCTGCAGGAATGTCAATCTCCTATGTATAGAGTACCTGGCCTCTTTGGCTGTTCTCATTAAAGGTTAAATGCTACATTACCCTAGGAAGTTTTAAAAAGAAATTGGGATGAAGATAGTGGAAGATATATTTGTATTGTTGCCAAGGAAAGACTATGAACATTTCCATAAAGTCTCTAAAAATGGTTAAGGTCTTAGGCTAGAAACCAGGAGACTGTGAGCTCTAGTCCTGCCTTAGGCATGGAAGCTGTTTGAATGACTTTGGGCCAGTCTCTCTCTCTCTCTCAGCCCAACCCACCTCACAAGGTTATTGTGAGGGAAAATCAGGTGAGGAGTATTCATCACTGTTTATAAGTACAATAAACATGAGATGTAAATAAATAAAATATTCACTAAAGGGAAACATGAGGGGTTTCACAAAACTTTTATCTCTGCAGGAAAAAGCATCCCATTCCAGTATCTACCACCCTTATATTGTTTAAAACTAATTGAAAAGAGTCTTTGTCTGTATACATACATGTTTAGTTTCCCTCTTGTTTAATGACCATTCACAGTTAAGAAGAGTGGTGAAAAATAATTTTATAACCATTCTCATATTTATGATCTTCACAGGTCTATAAAGCAATCAAAAACTGAATTAAGATCATAAACACAGGCATGGTTTCACTTAGCAATCACTTTGCTTAATGGCCAAATTACTGTACCTGTCCCAGTTGTGCTTGTTAAATGGGGATGACTCGTATAACTCTTCCATACAATGGGAAACCCCTGGTCCTATGATGTTCAACCTCAGCATAGTTTTACTTCTATAGTTTGGTTTCTCTCTCTCGCTCTCTCTCTCTCTCTCTCTCTCTCTCCCTCCCTCCCTCTCCCTTCCTCTCCCTCTCTCCCTCTCTCTGTGTATGTCCTTTTGATGCATTCCAGATATATTGGAATGAAGGCTGCTGGACAGCTCCTGCCCCCATTATTCCTTCTTGAGAAAGAGGTAGTATATATAATGAATTGTGGGGGAAATACTCTTCTAAAGCCCAGATGAGATATTATTTAGACTTATTCTACTCAGCCCAGCATTGTCCAATTGCACAGGGACAATTGCTAAGATTCCCCAGCTAGTATAGGAAAGATTGAAAAATGTTATAGATTAGGAAGGATTACAGGAACAAATAAATAAATAAAAAGTGGATGTATTTATCCTCTGGACAACTGCAGGAACTTTGATGTAATATAGAAAGAAGACCAAGCAGCACTGGAATACGCTGCCTAAGGAAACAATGGAGTCTCTTTGCTAGCAAGAATAATTAAGATTCACTACTTTAGAAACAATTGCTTCAAAAATCAGGGTAGTAGTTGTGAGGATCAGTTACAAAGCTGCTGAGGTGGTGAGAGTAGAAGAACAGTAGAAATGAGAGGAGTTAAAGCTTTAAACAGGGTCAGGGAAAATATAGGGCCCTCCAAATGTTGCTGAACTTCAATTCCCAATAGCAGCATAGAACACTGGGAAATATATATTAAAATTACAATTCAAATCAGGTATCTTTAAAATCAACATGGTTTTTTTTTTCATTCTGTTATTGTGTGTGCTATAGTTAATTCTGGTAATTTTACAGTTATAGTGAGGGAAGGAAGAATTTTGATTATTTGTGAAACCAAGTACATAGCAGTGCTCAAATTAAAAAAAATCTGGAGAGACCGTTGTTATGTGAATCACGTCCTGAAATGAACCTGGCTTTCTCCCATGACTTTGCTTTTAAGCAGCTGGCTGAAGAGGTCTCAAATGGTGATTATGTGACCCAAGATGCTGCAACTATCATAAATTTTGATCACGTGACTATGGAGATGTTGTGATATTTATAAGTTTGAGGAGTGGTCATAAGTCACATTTTTCAGCACCATTGTAAGTTCGAATAGTCACTTAACCAAATGGCTGTAAATCAAGGACTACCTCTACACAACTGACTTGACTTACTTTTGTGTAATACATAATTAAAATTTGGATAGCTTTGGAATTCTGAAATAAAATGTTGCTTATATCTGAAACACCTTTGAATGGAGGTCTGGACTATCAGCATTTTACTCTATTTCCAAATAATATTTTCAATAATAATTTAAAAAAGGAATTTACTTTCCAGTCTAATTTGTGCTCTAAAACAGAATGAGTGAAATTAGAATGAGTCTTCTAATTGAAATCAACCATCTTTCTTTTAGGACTTTTAGGACTATCTGCTGATCACTCAAAGTGATCAGCAGATAGGCGAAGAAAAATAATTAATGCTTTACAAGCCTCATCTGCCATGTCTCAGCTAGCAGTAGGCCTAACAGTGTTCTATGTAGCTTTTGGCTGTACCATACTGCTGGATCAAAACTGAAATGTTTATAACTGCTCTGTCTTCTTGGAAATGATAGTCTCCCTGCTTATTTACTTTTATAAACCTAAGTGATAATTTACTCTAGGACTGCCTTTGTAGTGTCAGTTTTCTAGCTCCTTTGTTGCGTGTATGAAAATTATACCTTCCCTACTGGCTTAATTTTGTTTGTTTGTTTTCTTTCTTCTTTGTCAGAGAGATGGACATCTGGCAGAGCTTTGATGCTTTCTGGTCTGACTCTGATTGTTCTCAGGCTGCCAGAGCTGACCACCACTGAGGAGTCAGTGTAACAAGTCAGCATATTTCTTTGTCTGCTTGGGAAGTCTGGTACTCACATTGCTCCTTTTCAAATTAAGCAATAAAGAATAACCAGTGGATTTCCAGTAAATTGTACGGATATTGAACTTGGGCAAAGGGCTTTTGAACCATGTCTTTTGCAAGATTTCCAAACAAAACTGGAATAGCATTGGAAGAAGAGTGATCTTGCAAGTTTAGTGGCTTGTAAATGATATCTTTTCAAAACTGTTGGTATAAATACAATTCCATCCCCATTTCTTCCTGCGAGCTCAGTAGAATATTACAGATTTTCCAAAAACACACTCTTAGTGTCACGCAGGTAGTCCTTGACTTACAACCATTCATTTAGTGACTGCTCAAAGTTACAGTGGCATTGAAAAAAAGTATCTTACAATCATCTCTCACACTGACAACTGTTGCAGCCTCTCCACAGTCACATGATCAAAATTTGGGTGCTTGGCAATCGGCATGTAATGGCAATTTACGGACTTGTGATCGCCATTTGTAACCTTCCTAGCCAGTTTCTGGCAAGCAAAGTCAATGGAGGTAGCCAGATTCACTTAACAACCTCATGATTTATTAACAACTGCAATGATTCACTTAAAAATCAGGGCAAAAAAGTTGTAGAGTTGTTTGGGACTCCCTTAATTGCCTTGCTTAACAATAGAAATTCTGCTTTCAATTATGGTTGTAAGTCGACAATGCAACAAAAATAAACTCTGTGTCTCTTTGGATTTAAATTCTGTAGTTGCTCTTTCCGTGTCATAGACTGATTCTGTCTTCTAACCCTCAAATTAGCATATTAGTAGACCTTATGTTAAGCAAATTCATTAGTACTTCTCATTTATTGTTGTGCTTCTTAAATTGATTTATAAAGTATTTGGTTTATTTGGGTATCAGATCCTTTGCTGAAAAAATTCACTACTGCTTCAAGATGTACACATTCATACATATAAACTATACATGATCAAAAGGCAAAGAATTTTAAGTGCATTGGTAAAGGTAAAAATGAGAGAGTACTTACTTTCATAAGTAAGACACTGCTGGGATGACTATGTATGTTAGTTCCTTTTTGGTTAAAGACTCCAGGAGGGTGGTAATAAATAATTCTTGACAGAGGGATTGCTTCCCCACACTGTTAAGATAAAGTTAGTTTACCCTTTCCTCAAGAACCTATCTCTGGATCCGACTGGACAATTTTCATTTGGTTTCCAACCTTCCATTTTTACGCCTTTTTTTTTCTTTACAACTCCACAGGCCCTTACAGGAAGTGAATTATCTAGACCTCTTGCACTCTAGTTTCAGGCCAGATGAACATATTAAGGCAGCATTGCTTGTACTTGTTGTTTGTTCCAGTTGATTCTGGTGGCAGGCAAGGAATTCAACTCTGTGTGTATATGTTTGTGTGAAATGTCTATCCATATCTTATCAAGAGTACAGTTTTTATTGTTTTGGTCCTTCTATGTTTAATGATTAGAGTAGGCCAGAACAAATAGAGAAACATTAATTTGAGATTTCATATTTGAGGTTGCACTTGAAGAAGCCATGAATTTATCAGTTCTTGCCTGACCTAATAAACATAAAGAAACATAGTCATCCTATTGTTTCTTACATCAAAAGAGAAATGATTGTTCTATATTAGGTCTATTCCCGCAGTCCTAATTTGTGCAGCTTGCTTCAAATGCTTGTTTGTGCATAATGTCACTGTTAGTTAATCTTTAATTATAGCTGAGGTATTCAAGAAAGTTCTGATATTAGATATTGCAATGAGAAGGGAAGATTGATCTTCTCCAAACTGTATGGTAATATTTAGTCTTCCAGTACGGAAATAATGTGATGCTTATCCATTGAATGCTTTTGCAGCTTCTTAATTAAATCACATCATAAAGTTCTAGTTTAGAAAAATATGTTATATACACAGAAGTGGATTAATATTGTATAGATAGTCCTCAACTTACAGACATTCTTTAGTGATCTTTCAAAGTTACAATGGCACTGGAAAAAGTGACTTACAGCCTGTTCTCCTACGAGCTGCTCGGAGCATCCAAAAGTGTGGGATGGTTCAGTCTTCCTTCTGATAGGCTGAGCTTAAACTTCAGAACGCTCCTCCTCCTCCACGGGACTCCTCCCTAGCGTTCCACAGTTTTATCTCAGTCTCGTCTGAATAGGTTGTGTTAGTATTACTCTGGTCGAAACAGGTGAATTCTTTATTTTCCCCAATTTCTCATATTATCTCTTTTTCTTATTTCTTCAGTGCCTTTTTACCCTTTGGTTTTCTTCCCCTTCCGTTTTGGATTTTGGTTTGCCTTTGTTAATATTACATTTAATTGTGCATAGAGAGCAGAGACCCCTCAGTTCTCCTAAGGGAGCTTTGGGGTTCTTTTTTCTTTGGGAAGCGCCTGCTGCTCCCCATATTAAGAAGGGGTCCCTGGGAACATCGTTTTCCAGCCCCCCCCCGCTGCTCCCCCCCCCCGCCGTTCGATTGTGCCACGCTCTAACAGCATGGCAAGACGATTTACTTGCAAGATTCCCCCAAACGCTGTTTTCTTAAGAGGGAGTGAAGCGCAATCATTTTCACTCCCTTTCTTTTCCCTGTCGCTTCTCTTTAAAGGGGATAGAAGTTCTCCATTAAGGGACAGGTCCGTTGCTGCTGGTTTGCGTGCGCGCCAAACGTCGGTCGGCCGCCATTTTGGGTGTAGGAGACCGCATGGCCATGTAGCTACAAATATTGCTTTCTGTTATTGACTGTGTGGAATAATTCTTGCTCTCTAGGGACTTTTCCTGCAAGGCAGGAGTCCTCTAACCTGTAGGATTTTTCAATTCATAATGTTGTCTGTTGGCTAACACTCACAGTCCTCCCCAGCAGCACAACAGCGAGCACCTAGGGCCTGAGTCAGCCTGTGCAGTAACGCTGTTGGGGCCTTTCTTTTTCCTACAAGGCCCGGTCGGCGTTTTAATCTGGCTAATTAGTGATTCCATAGTTTAATTCAAAATAAAATAAACAGTTGAACATCTTCTCAAAACTGATCAAACAAGGGGAATATACTGTTATCAGGGCTCTCTTCCCTTGCTGGGTCAGGTCCCTGGGCGTGCCAACCGCCATATTTGCCTAGATTTCTACAATTGTATCTATCCATATATATATTTGTATATATATTTTGATATATATATCAAAAAAAATTATTATGGCAGGGGGTAGCGGTTCCCAGCCTTCTACCTCTCTAGGCAAATCAAAATCCAAATCCAAAAATGTGGGGGGTATTTCCAAAGCCTCTGAACGTGATGCAAGAAGGCACCATAGAGCCCTAGAGAAACAAATAGACAAATGTACACGAGAGGCACAAAGACCTTTTCAGCAACCTTCTCCACTCAGCCCAGGTCCCTCCTCAGCTGCATGCCCCCCCCCCCCAGATATTTCTCTTTCATCCAGGCACAGCAGAGGCTCAGTGGGACAACAGGTTCAGGTATCTGACTTGCCAGCCACAAGGCGGCCTCCTGAGGCCACCTTCATTCCGACTGCGGCGGGGCTTCAACAGGATTCTTCTCTACCTGAGGAGCTCCTTGATCAAATGAGAACATGGATGGAAATGGCAATCAGGCTCGCAGCCGGCTTACAGTATGCAGTCATGACCCGGCATCAGCCTGCTCCTGTTGATCCTGAGACCCAGTCGCTTCAATCTCTAGTTAGATCGGAACCCACGCTGATCAGGTACTCCCTCCAGGGAATATTCCTATGCAGGACCCACAGGGGGGGGGGATCTAGAGATGAAGGCAGAGGAACTGTTTCAAATACAACATTTAGAGCAGAGTGATCTAGAATCCCTTCACGACATTGACCATTCGTTATCTGAACCGGAATTTTTAGAAGGAGGGATGTCTGAAGATGAGGGGCTCTCCCCTGACCAACCTGTCTTTACTGGCCTGTTTCAGCCACAATTATTTATATCACTCCTGTTCAAAGCAAAAAACATGGCAGGCATTGACACAGCAGCCCCCCCTGTTTCTTCTAAGAGGAGGGTCCTCCAGATCTCTTTTTTAATCATCCCACAGTTCAGGCTGAGGTGATCCTGGTCCCTCACATGTTCATGGACTTATTTCAGAAACAGTTACGTTCCCCTGCAACCTGCCCGGCTTCTACGGGTTATGATAGAAAGTTCTTTAACATGGCTCAGGAGTACCTCAAATTGTTAAATACCCCGGAAGTAGATGATCCCATAGTTGGGCTCGCCTCTTCTTCCTCGGTTCCTAGTGAGTCACTTGAGGCCTTAAGGCCTGAGGATAAAAGGGCGGAAATAGCCTTACGCAAAGCCCATCAGTCAGATGCTTGGGCCATCAGAGCAGCCACGGCTGCTTCCTTTTTTAACTGGGCTTCACTTAGATGGCTAAAGCAGCTCCGAGAGCACGTTCCCCAGCTCCAATATTAGAGCTCACCAGGATATAGTTAAGCTTACAGTGGCTGCGGAATTCTCCGCCGATGCGACCTTTCATTCAGTCAAGTTCTCCACCAGGGCTATTGCATCTCATGTCTCCGTGAGACGCCTTCTTTGGCTCAAACATTGGCAGGCGAACATCAAACACAAATCCAAGCTAGCCTCAGCTCCCCTAATGGGAGATAAACTATTTGGCCCCTCCCTTGATCCACTCCTCATCGAAACCCGGAATAAGAAAAAGATACTACCCTCTCTTTTTTGAAAATCAGACCCCAGGTACCCCCAGTCCTTTCGGAAGAGCTCATTCCGGCCCTACTTTCAGGGTTCCTTTCAGTCTAGAATGCACAAACCCCAATTTTTCCGCTCAGGACGGACCCCAGACAGGACAGATCCCGGGGACAGATACCGGAGGGGCGGCCAGCCCAGAAGATCCTTTCGAACTTCCGGCAGCAGATCTTTCAGGCATCCATGCTAGCTACATGGAGCCAAATCCCATAGGTGGCTGCCTCAAGTTTTATGTGGACTGCTGGGACTCTTCCATGTCTAATGCCTGGGTCCATGACACTGTAAGGTTTGGCTTAGCACTAGAGTTTCAGTCCGCCCCATCTGGTTTCTTCATGGTCTCTCCTGTCTCCAAAAATCCGGTCAAGCATAACCTTATGGAGACAGCTATCCAGCATCTTTTAGACATACGGGCCATTCAACCGGTTACCGGGGCTCAAAAGGGGCGTGGATTTTATTCTCTTCTCTTTATAGTCCAAAAAAGTTCAGGAGGGTGGAGAGCGATATTGGATTTGAAACACCTCAATAAGTTTTTGGTCTATTGCAGATTCAAAATGCACACCTTACAATCCATTCTTTCTGGTATCAGGGGGGGAGACGTTCTCACCTCCGTGGATCTGACAGAGGCTTACTTACATATTCCGATTAGACCATCACATTGAAAGTTTTTAAGATTCTGTTATAATAACCAACATTTTGAATATTTGGCCCTTCCCTTCGGATTAGCTTCTGCCCCCCGTGTTTTCATCAAGGTCCTAGCTGCCCTGGCTGCCCATCTCCGCAGTTTTCCGATTAGACTGCAGTGTTACCTAGACAACATTCTAATTTTGTCATCATCCACTAAACAAGCAGTCAGTGATACCCAGACCACTCTACGCATTTTGCAGGAACATGGTTTCTCAATTAACCGGGATAAAAGTCAATTAACCCCGTCTATCAGATTACTACACTTTCTCATCATCCCTTTATCCGCGCTTTTCTTAGGGGTGCCACTAATTGTGACCGTCTCCAGTTCATCGTTATCCTACCTGGGATCTGAATAAGGTGCTTTTAGTTCTTACCAAGCCTCCTTTCGAACCTAAACGTTCCACATTCCTACAATTCCTCACATATAAGGTAGTTTTCCTAGTGGCCATAACTTCAGCTTGGAGCATTTCTGAGTTGGCCTCCTTGTCGGTCAGGCATGACCTTTGTGTTTTTCACGCAGATAGGGTGGTTCTCCGGCCGGACCCTACGTTCATTCCAAAGATTAATACTGTCTTTCATAGGGCACAGGAGTTAGTGTTACCAAATTTCTGTCCTCAACCTTCCCAAGGGTTAGAACATCAGTGGCATAAACTGGATGTTAGATAGGTTTAAGAGTCTACATCCATCGCATGGCTTCATTTAGAAGGACAGAAGCCTTATTCGTTGGGTTTCTACCTCACAGTCAGGGTACTAAGGTGTCTTCACCCACTATTGGTCATTGGTTACGAGCAACCATCGCCAAAGCTTATCAAGTCCAGGCTCTGACTGTGCCCAGGGGCATCACAGCTCACTCCATAAGAAGTGTAGCAACCACAGAGGCTTGGGCCATTCAAGCTCCCATCACGGACATTTGTCAGGCCACCACATGGGCGTCTCCCTCTCCCTTTATCAGGCATTATAAAATTGATGTCTTTGCGTCAGCGGATGCTGCATTTGGTAGGAAAGTGTTACAACGTGTCTTGGAGGACAGGGACAGATTCCAGGCCCAGACGGCGTCCCACCCGTAATACAGGCCAAGCTTTGGTATGTCCCACACTTTAGGATGCCCCGAGCAGCTCATAGGAGAATAGGCGTTGGTTCTTACCTGATACGCCGGTTCTCTTCAAGCTGTGAGGAGCATCCAACCCCACCCTACTTGTTTTTCTGTTTTTTTCCTTCCGTCTGGGGGAGTCCTGTTTTTGGCCAAGATGCTATGATAGTTCCTAGGAAGTGTCACCTGCTTTCTACTACGATCTTTGCCAAAACTGGGGAACGTTAGGGAGGAGTCCCGTAGAGGAGGAGGAGCGTTCCGAAGTTTAAGCTCAGCCTATCAGAAGGAAGACTGAACCATTCCACACTTTTGGATGCTCCTCGCAGCTCGAAGAGAACCGGCATATCAGGTAAGAACCAACGCCTATTCTTGCATTTACAACCAATGTAGCATCCACATGGTCCACAATCAAAATTTGACCCAGAATGATAACATGACCAATGATATTGAAAACTGCTGACAGGTCAAAAAAGAAATAGGATGGACATACCATCCATCCTGCTTCAGCCAGAGGTCAGAAGTCCAATCAATGCTGTCTTGGTCCCATACCTAGGTTTGAACCCAATTTTAAGAGATCAAGGTAATCTGCTTCTTCTAAAATACTCTGTTGCTGCTGTGCAGTTATGCTTCACAACATTTTCCAAGAACGGAAGGTTAGAAACTGGATAAAGAGTATGCAGAATAGTTGGGTCCAACAAACGCCTCTGGAGTAGGGGGTGAACTACTGTTATTTTAAGAGTTGATGGGACAACCACTTTTCTCAGAGGGAATATACCACTGCCAAGACCTGGTCACATGTCACCTTGCAAGAGTCCTTAGCTAACCATAGATTTAAAACAGGGATAGCTGAACTAACAGTTACAAGAATGCTGTCCATTTCATCAAGACAACAGGATGAAATATTTTCCAGATAACTAACATTTAATATCTTAATACTTTTGTATTTTTGGAAGAAAGAAGATAAACAGTCGAAGAGGTTTATGTTGATCAAAGTTTATCATTTTGGCAGAATAATTTCAAGGCTCTTCCTACAGGAAATATTTATAGTTCATGCTATTTCAGCAAGCTAATAGTTCTGGGGGAATCTAAGCTCATAAGCCTATATAACTCTTAAACTCAATATACTATTTTGCATGACTTGTTAAACTATTATATTATTTGATCTTCTATAGCATGTGAGCTCAGATCTTGAGATCATTATAATTAAAATCATTCTAAGCAGGAGTGGGATTCTACCGCTTCGGACTGGATTGGGTGAACCCCTTGTTCCCATGTTCAGCTCACTTTGAGCTGGTTCGCTGTGATGAGGAAGTGGGCCCACCCGCCTGCCCTGCTTTCCTATGCTTTATGCCTTTGTTTAGAGCACAGCTGATTCGCGCAACAGAGTAGTTTGCCATGCTTCAGCTGTTTTCTTCACAGAGGCTGCAGTTGAAGGTAAGTATTGGCTTGCCTTTTTAAAATGTGGAGTGCGCACACAGAGCTATCTACAGTATATTGGGCAGCACTGTATAGAAAGTTGTGAGAGCAGATGATTATTTTAGTAACAATGGCAAAGTCATTGTTCCATACTGTCTGGGAAAAGGCAGTGGAAAAAATCAGTCCTGTATAGTACCCCAAGTTCCACGTGGAGAGAGAATATATTGATAATATATTGCCAAATGATGGTCAGCTCATGTTGGATAGAATAGAAATAGGAATAGGAATAGGAAGAGAAGAGAAGAGAAGAGAAGAGAAGAGAAGAGAAGAGAAGAGAAGAGAAGAGAAGAGAAGAGAAGAGAAGAGAAGAGAAGAGAAGAGAAGAGAAAAGAGAATTCTTTATTGGCCAACTGTGATTGGACACACAAGGAATTTGTCTTGGTATATATGCTGTTAGTGTACATAAAAGAAAAGATACATTCATCAAGAGTCATTACCTATTACAGAAATAGATGGAAATATGGAAAGTGGTAGGAAACTCAATAAAAGTTCTAACCAAACTATGCCAGCAAATTTGGAAAAAGAGGTATAGTGGCCAATAAATTGGAAGAGCTCAGTCTACATACTAATGCCAAAGAAAAGAGACTTAATGGAATGGGCAAACTACACTAGAATATCCTTAATTTCATATGCTAGAAAAATATTGCATAGGATCATCCAATATGGAAAGAGAAATACCAGATGTTCAAGCTGACATTACAAAAAGGCTGAGAAACAAGAGACGTTATTAGTGATACATGTGGCATATTTGAGAAAGCCAAATAATATAAAAACAAAAATAAAAGCATATGTTTCATTGATTGAAGGGCTTTCAATTGTATCAAGAATTATGAGCTATAGAATGTGCTTAGAAGCACAGGGATCCCAAAATACTTCCTTGTCCTCGTGTGAAAATTAACATTTCAATAGACTGCACTATGCTGATGATACTGCTCTGAACTGCAAATGATACACAATAATTTGGGTGTATTACTGTAGGTCTCTCAGAGGAAAATAGAAGTTCTGCTAAGTTGGCTCAATGTTAACTTTTAAAATCTTATCAGAGCAGTAACTGGGATAGGTTAGATGAGATAAGAAACAATTACTTATATAAACAAAAGCAACTTTATTTACACATAAAGGAGCTACTAGGCAAAGTAATTTTTAATGTTTCCATTTTTAAATCCCATTTTTAAATTTAAATCATTTTTAAATAAATTGTTTTCAACATCACAAAAATTAAACATTATAGAAATACAAAAGATAAAGTTTAAAAAACACTAAAAACCATCTTATTTGGTAATACAGACATAAAATAATAAAACTCTTAAAAAATAATTAAAGTTCTTAGCATTTAAGCAATATCTTTAATCTATCGGTTTTGAAAAGTCAACATAATAGTTCCTGCTTATAAATGCTTGGAATTTCATAACCATAATGGGCAATAAATTGCAATTGAATTTGTCTCTTCCTTGAAAAAAATAATCAGTTTTAATATGAATATTGACAAAAAAGAACCAAGATTCAGGAGGAGTTGCTTTGAACATACAACTTGTAGTCTAGATTGATGCGAGAATGACGTAAAAATGAATCATGAAACTGGTGAAAAATAAATTTCATTTCACCAGTTGTGAAATTCAAAAGAATTGCATTTAATCTAATCCAGAGACAAATTCAAATCCATGTAACTTTGCAATATTACTATATCTCTTTTTAAATAAAACACAGGAAGAAATTCCTCATATTTTATATCATTACATTCATACATTTCAGTCAGATCCTGAACACATTTATCATACTCTGACTAACTCATGGCAGTTTTGAAACGCACTTTATAAGTATTTAAATTAAAGAAAAACTTTTAGTCAGAATTATCATAGAACAGCTAACAAATATCAGTACTAAGAAAGTGTGTACTTTTCAACAAAAAAGGAGAATAGAGAGGGAACAAGCCTAGCCACCAATTCTTAAAATTACTATTAAATTCAAGTTCCATCGAGATGCAAATAATTTGGAAGATGTGATTAAATAGTTATCATCTAAAATAATGCAGTTCTTTCCTTGATTTATAGAACCACTTATTGGTGTCTGTCTGCTGATGGAATGTTCTTCAGTCCAGTTAATAATTCTATCAATGCAGGAGAGGAACTGCTGATCTCCATTGATTGTCCTATCCACTCTACAGTGTCCTCTAAAATTCCCCAAACATTTGGAGCATAAAATTCCGCAAAGCTTTGGAGTGTAGAAGACTATAGGCAATTACATAAAGCTATTTCTCACCATTTTCTGTTGATATGCAGGTGAAACTCGAAAAATTAGAATATTGTGCAAAAGTTTGTTTATTTCAGTAATGCAACTTAAAAGGTGAACCTAATATATGAGATAGACTCATTACGTGCAAAGCAAGATAGTTCAAGCCGTGATCTGTTATAATTGAGATGATTATGGCTTACAGCTCATGAAATCCCCAAATCCACAATCTTAGAAAATTAGAATATTATGAAAAGGTTCAATATTCTAGGCTCAAAGTATCCCACTCTAATCAGCTAATTAAGTCATAACACCTGCAAAAGGTTCCTGAGCCTTTAAATGGTCTCTCAGTCAGGTTCAGTAGGAATCACAATCATGGGAAAGACTGCTGTCCTGACAGTTGTACAGAAAACTATCACTGACACCCTCCATAAGGAGGAAAAGCCTCAAAAGGTCATTGTAAATGAAGTTGGATGTTCCCAAAGTGCTGTATCAAAGCACATTAATAGAAAGTGATGTGGAAGGGAAAAGTATGGAAGAAAAAGGTGCACAAGCAGCAGGGATGACTGCAGCCTGGAGAGGATTGTCAGAAAAAGGCCATTCAAAAGTGTTGGGGACGTTCACAAGGAGCGGACTGAGGCTGGAGTCAGTACATCAAGAGCCACCACACACAGAAGGATCCTGGACATGGGCTTCAAATATCATATTCCTCTTGTCAAGCCGCTCTTGAACAACAAACAATGTCAGAAGCGTCTTACCTGGGCTAAAGAAAAACAGACCTGTTGCTCAGTGGTCCAAAGTCCTCTTTTCTGATGAGAGCAACTTTTGCATCTCATTTGGAAACCAAGGACCCAGAGTCTGGAGGAAGAATGGAGAGGCACACAATGCAAGATGCTTGAAGTCCAGTGTGAAGTTTCCACAGTCTGGTTGATTTGGGGAGCCATGCATCTGCTGGTGTTGGTCCACTGTGCTTCATTAAGTCCAGCGTCAACACAGCCGTCTACCAGAAGATTTTGGAGCACTCCATGCTTCCTTCCGCAGACGAGCTTTATGGGGATGCTGACTTCATTTTCCAGCAGGACTTGGCACTTGCCCATACTGCCAAAATCACCAAAACCTGGTTCAATGACCGTGAGATGACTGTGCTTGATTGGCCAGCAAATTGCCTGACCTGAACCCCATAGAGAATCTATGGGGCACTGCCAAGAGAAAGATGAGAGATATGAGACTGAACAATACAGAAGAGCTGAAGGCCGCTATTGAAGCATCCTGGTCTTCCATAACACCTCAGCAGTGCCACAGGCTGATAGCTTCCATGCCACGCCGCATTGAGGCAGTAATTGTTGCAAAAGGGGCCTAAACTAAGTATTGAGTACGTATGCATGCTTATACTTTTCAGAGGTCCAATATTGTTCTATGTACAATCCTTGTTTTATTGATTGCATGTAATATTCTAATTTTCTGATTGTGGATTTGGGGTTTTCATGAGCTGTATCATCACAATTATGACATATCACAGCTTGAACTATCTTGCTTTGCATGTAATGAGTCTATCTCATATATTAGGTTCACCTTTTAAGTTGCATTACTGAAATAAATGAACTTTTGCACGATACTCTAATTTTTTGAGTTTCACCTGTAATCTCCCGTACGAACAGTGGAGATAAACAAGCATGGTTTTCTATTGCTGGCTGGACTTTTTTGGCACATCTGCCTGCTATTTTTCATTCCAGATGCAAATTCTCTCCATTGAAGTTGATCCTCCCACAGAATCCTAGTTCATATTTGCCAGAGTTTCTGAATTGGGATAATGAAACCTAAAATTTTGGTATCCTATTGTATTTATGATTTATGGTTCTCATAAATGAAATTTCCCAGAAATATTTAGTTCCAGTGGAAGCTTTCCTCCCAGAGAAAATACTACTGTATATTCACATGGGAATTTTCATTGTGATTGCTCATATGCTTCCCATATAATCTTGTTTTATTAAAAAGGGATGTAAATATTGGTACATCATTTATTTGGCTGAAAACTATATATAGCCTTTGATTACCCAAAAATAACATTATCAAAAGAAGGTAGCATTACATTAAAAAATAATTTGATTTCATTTAAATTTACATTTCATTAAACAAATTCAATTCATGTTACAGAGTATTCTTTATTCCTTCTTTAATCAGAAACTATAACTTTGGGGAAGGGTGTTTGCACACTTTCACATTAATCAAATGGATTCTTAAATGTTGTGAAGAGTTTTTCTTTAAAAATTATGAATTGCATTCCCTGAAATAGTACTTTTCATTTAGCACATAATGTGTATTCCTATAGCAGAGAGATCTTGTAAACTCTCATTTATCCAAGTTCCCCTTGTTTCCTTTTAGATATTCTCTTGATTTTTCAAGCAGATTTGAAGAGACCTCCTTCCTATTAAAGAAGACACTATGATCTTTATTTAAACCAAGTTATCCTAACAAATTCTTAGATTATATTTTTTAAACATGAAAAATGACCATAATTTTTTTAGTCATAATATGCTGGCTAAACTAAATCTAGAAATGATCTGCTTGCAAATCAGTACCATATGTAAAAGAATCGGTGTCTTGATCCTATTTCTTTTCAAATAAGCAAAGTGATTTAAAGAATTTTACTGTCAAGACCCCTGATATTGGAATGTACTTGTATATACATTGGAATTTCTGCATAGAGACACATAAAGATGTATTTGGCATGAAGATAGATTTGTATAATTTCAATATGCTGAAGTAAAAAAAATACATTAATTTTGAATGTTCTAATAATTTTCAGAATTATTGCCTTCTTTATTCTTCATACTTATTTTTTATTAGCTAATTAGCTCCAGTTTGGAACAGCATATTGGCAGATTTCCCATAAAAGACTTAATTGTTCCTATCCTTTTACCTCATCTATTATTATTAATGGACTAATACACTGAAAACCTCAAGTCAGTAGTAGAGCCTATCTGGTTCCTATTTTTTCCTTATTTCCTCAGTGATCAGCAAAAGTTTAAGGAATGCATTTTAGCTTTTATAGAGAGTTCTTGGCTTCATAATCTGAATGCAGAAAAATGCCCAGGCATAACAATGACAACCCTCCAGATCTTTTTCTAGGATGCTATAGTTCTACTCTGGAGAGCCATCAGTTGTCCTTCTTGGTATAGATATTCTAGGATGCTAGAAGTCAGTTTTATATTCAACTTGTCAAAATTATTTTTACAATTTGCCCTTTATTATGTCAATAGATTTAACATTCAATCTCATGCTCTCAAGACCAAAAAAAATTGGAACTCAATAAATAATAGTTTGGTCATATCCTGGGGACCTCTCTCTTCTTAAACACCCACTACCTCTTGCATACTCCCAATAATTCATGATGTAGTGGACTACGCCTGATTAAAATTAGAATTCAAATACATTTTCCCCAATTCAGGCTCCACCCATTACTGTATTCTTAAATATTGTTTCCTTAGCATGGTAAAGGTATAGCTATTTTGTGTCTCTCTGTGTGGGACCTTTTCAGTTAAGACCAATTAGTTTGCCTCCTATTGGGCAAATTTCTCAGAAAAGACTAGAGATATTTCCTGTGATGGTATTGGGATATAACATTTCAGTCCATGCTTTCTGTGTGATGATATTTACAACATAGACTTTGTTAGATAAAACTGGTCCATATTAATGTCATATCGCTGCATATAACTGATACTATAAATCTCTGGTGTAGATAGCTTCTGAGTCCCAGACAGTGATTTTAGATTTATATCTAAAAAGTTGCATCTCTATAGGTATAACTCCTTTTCTGAGACAATTATACTGTACAGTATTCCCATTAAAATTCTTAGAGCCAAACAAAGGGGAATTTTACTCCATTCTGATACTAGAAGCTATCAGACTTTGAGATGTAGCTTGCTCCGTTGAAAGGTTTCTAGATCTTTTATGGTTCTAGATAACTGTATCGAGACATATTTACTAAAACATTTTGTTTCTGAGGTTGAAATTTTAGCAATATTATTAGTCTCTAAGTGTAATATATCTGAATGAGATTACACTTAAAATGAGGGTTGTATTCTTATTAGTTTTCATAAAGCCCTTTTACAATACTTTTTTCTTAGTGGAAGAGGCCAGTGAAAGCTAGTCAAAGGACAGTGGAAATCAAGCATTAAATCCCACTTGCCAAATAATCATAAAATATGTAATTGCGTTGACTGAATCTTGTTTTCAGTTTGGACTGCTATTTCTCATCTGGTTTTATTAGAAATGCATTTTTAGGTTAAATGAAGCGCTGAAAAGAGGTTTTGGAAAAGGGACTTCAGACTGCTAAAAGAACATTAAGGCACACTTCCAAATTAAAGATATCTGATTTATACAAAACAGTTTTGTGGGAAGGGAATTGGAAACTATGAGTGGTAAGTGCTCATAGATCATTTCAGAAAATATTAATAAGAAATGGAAAATATTATTTGGTTTTAACATAATTTTTATTTTAAGCTAGATTTTTAAATGTAATATATTAATATTGTTTCAAAATGTGTGTACTGGCATGTATGAAAAAATATGTTAGTTGCATATATGTGGAAATCTTTTGGCCATATATGAGGGAATATTTCTTGTTTGTTTTTTAATATTTTGTTAACATTTATTATAAGCAACATATTTATTATGATCAGTTGTAATTATAAGGATGTACTTTGGAACAAATGGGAATAGATTTGGAGAGAGAGAGGGAGGGAGGGAGACAGACAGAGAGAACATCTTCAAATCAATGTTGACTCCTGGCAGCTGGACAAATCGGCAAGATTTTAGAATGATTTGCATTGCCTCTTTTCTAGGGCTGAAAGAGAGTGACTGGCCAAAGATCACCCTTTTTATCTAAGCTTTTTATCTAAGGCAGGAACAGAATTCACAGTCTCATTTTTCTAGCCTGGTGCCTTCACCCTTATACTAAACTGGCTGTCCATTTTGGGATATGAAAGATAATTCTGTTTTTGGTTTGTTTTTGCTACTGTTTTTAAATGCTGGAGACAGGATAATAGTCAGAAAAATTCCACATACTGTAATTACCTTAATGAAATTTAAGTGACCCAAAGTAAGTAATATTTTGAATTTGTCCATCCTTTACATAGCAGTGAAATGTGGTTTTTAGACTTTCCCCTTGAAAGAAAAAAGAAAGGTCTGTAAGAGAAGGTCTTATTATAAAAACTTTAGGAATACCAACTTGAACTGACCACTTCAAGCATCTGTAATAAAAACATCAGACAAAAGTAATCAACCTCTTTCCCCTAAACAAGAAATACTGTTTATTTTTGTACAATATGATATTTATGTCTTCTTACTTATTACGTTCTAGATTTTCACAATTATTTTTAAAAGTTTATGAATTTTAATACTTCTTTGTATGCCCAACTCTTCAGAAGTAAGTTATGGATAATTATTCACTAATGCAATTCTGAACATCAAAGAAAGATGTAAAATATAACATAAATACAATACTATAAGGATTAACCAAAACATAATAAGGATTAACCAAAACACAAAGTAATTGCCAAACTGAAATGGGAAGAAGGAATAGCCTTGAAAAACACAGCAAAGAGCCACAATCAAGACAATGGCCAGATAAAAGAAATCTAAGTCTAGATTTGTGTAGTGTAACCTGAGTACTGCAAGCATCTTAGGCAAGAGTCATGGAATCAATCATTAACCAATTCATCACCCTCCACTTAGAGTCAAACAATGTACTCTCCAAAAATATCTTGGTTTCAGGAAAAAATTGTCCTTCCATCTTCAACTTCTACACTGCAAAAACATATGGACTACTCTACTTGACCAGGGTAAAGCTATAGATGCAATTTACATAGACTTCTGCAAAGCCTTTGAATAAGTGATACGTGACAAACTATTGTTAAAACTAAACTCTTACGGCATTTCCGGATCCCTTCATAAGTGGATTACTGTGTTCCTGTCAAACAAGCAATAAATAATACAAATAGGGAGCACTATATCAAACCCTGCTCCAGTTAAGAGCAGTGTCCCCCAAGGCAGCGTTCTAAGACCCACACTCTTTATACTCTATATAAATGACCTTTGCGATCACCTTATAAGTAACTGCATCCTCTTCGCAGATGATGTAAAACTATTCAACATCACCAACAATGCTACTGTCCTTCAAAGCAACCTTGATTATATGTCTGAATGGTCAAACAATTGGCAACTCCAAATCTTGACCAACAAATGCTCTGTCCTACACATTGGTAAAAAAAAAAACAGTACACCAAATACAAACTAGGGGGATATGACCTTGTTGATGATCCTCACTCTGTCAAGGACCTTGGAGTACTCATATCAAATGACCTAAGCACCAGAGCTCACAGTATTGTAACAGTATTGCCAAAAAGGCATTAAGAGTTGTAAATCTAATCTTACAAAGCTTCTCCTCCGGAAATATTGAATTGCTAACTAGAGTATACAAAACTTTTGCCAGACCAATACTTGAATACAGGTCATCAGTCTGGAATCCACACTGCATATCAGACATTAATACAATTGAGCGAGTCCAGAAATATTTCACGAGAAGAGTACTACGCTCATCTGCTCGCAACAGAATACCCTATATCATCAGGCTTGAGATTTTGTGCTTGGACAACCTTGAACTATGCCACCTATGGTTGGACTTAAGCCTAGTACATAAAATTATCTGTTACAATGTCCTACCAGTCAATGACTACTTCAGCTTCAACCACAACAATACAATAACACACAACAGATACAAACTCAATGTAAACCGCTCCAAACTTGATTGCAGAAAGTATGACTTCAGCAACAGAGTGGTCAATGCCTGGAATGCACTACCTGACTCTGTTGTTACATCCTCTAACCCCCACTACTTTAACCTCAAACTATCCACTATTGACCTCACCCCATCCCTAAGAGTTCTGTAAGAGGTGTGCATAAGTGCACAATCGTGCTTACCGTCCCTGTCCTTTTGTCCCCATTTATTCGTACCTATTTCCTGTATTCTTACTCATGTTTATAATTATACCTATTATCTTGTAAGCAATTGACAAATAAAAATAAAATAAAGACCTCCCTAGCTCTCATGAAGATAAAGGGATAGAAGGGGAAGCACATTCAGATTTTCAAGATTCTGTTACTAGAACCTTATAATCAAAGTAGCACAGGTAGTCCACATTTAACAACCACTTTTTAGCAACTGTTCAAAGTTGACAGAATTGAACGAGTGGTATTTAAAAACCGGTCCTCAAAATTCTACCCATCCCAGCACCTTCTTGGTCATTTGATCATGATCTGGGGGCACATGGCAATCAGTTTGTAGTTATTTATTTATTTATTTATTTATTTATTTGATTTATATACCGCCCCCTCTCCCCGAAGGGACTTGGGGCGGTGAACAGCCAATAAAAACACATATACAAGGTACAAAATATGAGACAACATAAAATATTAAAATTTAAAAACTGAAATACAATATGGCTCTAATAAAATATAAGCAAGTATTAAAAAGATTAAAACCCGATTAAAATTTAAAAAACCCCTAGGCCAGTCCGGCCTGCCGAAATAAATGCGTTTTGAGCAACCGACGGAAGGCCATGAGATCGGGGGCAGCCCTTACCTCCGGGGGTAATTCATTCCAGAGAGGGGGTGCTCCCAATGAGAAGGCCCGCGCCCTCGGGGTCGCCAGCCATCCAGCCGGCGGCACCCCGAGGAGGCCCACTCTATGGGAGCGTACCGGTCGGTGGGAAGCCGATGGTGGCAGGAGGCGGTCTCGCAAGTAACCTGGTCCCGAGCCATGGAGCGCTTTAAAGATAGTGACGAAGACCTTGAAGCGCACCCGGAGGGCCACCGGGAGCCAATGCAGCGCGCGTAGAAGTAGCATAACATGGGAGCCCCTAGGTGCCCCCATTACCACCCTCGCGGCTGCATTCTGCACCAACTGGAGCCTCCGGATGCTCTTCAAAGGCAGCCCCATGTAGAGAGCATTGGCATAGTCTAGGCGGGAGATCACCAGGGCGGAAGTGACCGTGCGAAGCGCATCCCGATCCAGAAAGGGTCACAACTGGTAGATCCTACGGACCTGTCCAAAAGCCCCCCTGGCGACGGCCGCCACATGATCTTCCAATGACAGCCGTACATCCAGGAGGACACCCAGATTGCGGGCCCTCTCTGTGGGGGCAAGAATTTCCCCCCCCACAGCCAGCGATGGAACCAGCCGGCTGTATCGGGATGCCGGGAAGCACAGCCACTCAGTCTTAGATGGGTTGAGCTGAAGCCTGTTCCGCCCCATCCAACACCGCACGGCCTCCAGGCATCGGGTCATCACTTCGACGGCTTCATCGGGGTGGCCCGGGGTAGAGATGTACAGCTGGGTGTCATCAGCATACTGATGGAACTCTACTCCAAAGCCACGGATGATCTCACCTAGCGGCTTCATATATATGTTGAACAGGAGGGGCGAGAGCACCGACCCCTGAGGCACCCCGCAAACCAGGGGCCTCGGGGCCGACCTCTGCCCCCCTGCCAACACAAATTGCGAGCGGTCAGAGAGGAAGGAGGAGAACCACCGCATAACGGTGCCTCCCACCCCCAACCCCCCCAGCCGCTGCAATAGGATACTGTGGTCGACAGTATCAAAAGCCGCCGAAAGATCTAGGAGGACCAGGACAGAGGAATAACCCCTGTCACGGGCCCTCCAGAGATCATCCACCAATGCGACCAGCGCCGTCTCTGTGCTGTGCCCGGGCCTGAAGCCCGATTGGCGTGGACATTTGCAATGCCCCATGATTAGTGATCACCATTTGTGACCTTTTCTGCCAGCTTCCCACAAATAAAATCAATGAGGAAGTCAGTAGGGAAAATTGCAAGTTGCTTGGTTAAGTTACTCATTCCCAGTAGAAGGCATGCCTTGAAACACCACATCAGTCTCCCTTGTTCTCTTCCTGCTTTACATCAGCCATCTGAAGCATGGTGCTACACTCTTCGTGTACATTCCCCAGCCCCACAGTTCCCACTTACTTTCCTACCAACCTACTGGCAAATGTCCTGGGGTTTCCCCTTTGACTTTGGTTGTTGGAAGCTGGCATGAAATTGCAAGAAAGTCCTTGCTCAATGACCCACAGATTTTGCCTAATGATAGCAACGAGGATGGTCAGGATTCCTTTTATTAAGTGATACAGTCATATGGTGTTGCACTTTATGATGGAAGTTCTGATCCCAATTACCATTGTTATCCAAGGATTACCTATATTAGCTTGCATATTCTGACCTTTCTTGAAGGAGATGCTCTGTAAGATGACTAGAACATAAGTGACTGTCTGAAACTTCCTACCAAGGAAGTTGTGGTCTACTTTGTCGAATACCTTGCTGAAATCTAAATATATTACAGTATGTCCACAGTATTTTGCTAGTATACTAATTAAGTCACTATCCACTGTCCCCCCAAAATGTGTGCAGTTGGTGCACCAGATGAAGTTGTTCAACAGCTACAGCTTCCTGGCTACAGCTGCCTTCTGCTCTTCAGCATTGAATAGAAAATAAGACAAGGATGTATGATATTTGCTTGGCTATTTAATGTATTTGTATGTATATGTATTAGGGATACTGGTGCTGACCTTGGTGATGTGTTGGTTGGGAAAGCAGATGCACCTGTAGTTTCACATGTAGATTATGCCATGTTTTTGCCTGGGAATGTGAATTATTTTACAATCTTTGTTAAATCAATTGCACAATGCAATAAGAAATGTGAATTTAAAAATTAATGCAACAAAACCAAGTGGTTATATTTTTCAGCTTAAATAAGTGAATAATTGAATTTTATACATCAGAGGTAATTGCTAGAATATTTTGTATACTTTGATACAAAATTTACTAAAATGGGAAAATACTTTTTAAAAAAGATAGTGGGTAGTATATGGTATGCTGTAAGAATGAATGTTTGTTGAAAGGCATCCAAAAGGCCTGCTTTATGACAGAAAAAATCCTAAAAATCATTCCCACTGTAAAATACTAATGATGTATATATGAACTTCAGGGTGATCATATTTGAGTACTTAATGCATTTTGCTTTTCTATTTTAAGAAGAGCACTGAAAAAAATCCAAAGAGACATAGAAAGGAATAGTTTAAAAAAAAAAGAGTGTGAATGGATGAGATGTATGCTTGGGGATGAACTAAGTTGACAGCTGGATGTGATCTGTTGGTAGAATCCAGGAATCTAGGAAATACTCCTATAGATTGTGTGGAAAGAAAGCAGCACATTTACTGTGGTTGCTTTTAGGGATTGTAAGGGGATGGAACTGTGAGCATAGACAAAGCATAGAGAGCAAACCAGGTAGAATCCACATATCATCTTAAGATGTGGAGATTGAAGTAGGATGCTCTAGAATGTGGGAAAGGAAAGTTTTAGAAGGAGCTAGTGAGAAGGTCACTTAGGAAAGAAATTGGATAGGCTATAGAGATTTGCTCAAAAATTGATAATATTGCTATAACACCATATTTCATAGACAAAACCAACTGAAATTGGAAATATGATAGGAGGACACAAACACACACACTCTGCTAATATAGTTTAACAATATTTCAATTGAAAGACAAATGCAGTCCATTTAGCGAAGAAAAGGACTCATTATAATATTAGTAAAATATTCACTATTTTTTCTTTTCTCCTGGGAGGGATTTAACACTTTTTTTTAAACTTAGGAACAGAGGATATGATACTTTTATATATTCTCTGCCTATCCAGACTTTCTTCTAATATAAGTGAAGAAAAAAGGCAGTGGTCTTTCCTGTGAGTAGTCAAATAAATTTTATTTAAAAGAGACGTGATGCCACAGCAGTTAGAATATAGTACAGCAGGCTATTTCTGCTGACTGCTAGTTGCCAGCAGTTCAAGTGTCACCAGCCCAAGGTTGACTCAGCCCTTCATCCTTCCAAGGTCAGTAAAATGAGAGCCCAGATTGTTGGGGGCAATATGCTGATTCTGTAAAACGCTTAGATAGCGCTGTAAAGCTCTATGAAGCTCGCCAGCAGCAGGTGCGGATGGCTGAGGACTTGGAGAGCAAGGACTCCGATGAGAGACCTGTATGTAATGCAGGGATGGGGCCAGGACCATCAAGGAGCGGAATGTTGCTTTCAGCGATTGTAGATGCTGGCAGCAGTGATCCTCTGCCCAGTGTGTGTGCACGCAGTGAGGAGCCTCTGCCCAGTGTGTGTGCACGCAGGGCTACTCAAAAGAAAGAGCAGCTGCAGCAGCATGGGTGACTTGGGAGTAAGGCTGCAAGGTAATCGCCCCTCCCTTAAGAGATAAAAGCCAGCTGAGAAACCAGTGTTTTTTGCAGGAAGCAAAGAAGTTTTTGCACTCAAGCCTTGAGGACATTTGGAATATCTTGGTTGGTGTTTGGAGACTCTTTGTGTTTGAAATATTTCTTAGTAACTTTATCTAGTGTTCTTGGCAGCATTACACGACTTTGGCAAGGCTCGTTCTTATCAGAGACAGTTTGAAATAGCCTTTTAACCGTGAAGGAACGGAATTAGTAAAGAATCATTAAAAGGTTTTGTGTTTGTTTCCTTGGAACAAGGTTTGGGTCAGAACAATAAGTCTAAATATTATTGCTATTTTTTTCCAGGTTTACAATTCTGCCCCTAGTGTGTCCTCTGTTGGGGACACAGTACATACTCAACTGTGTTTTTTCCATATCGGAGCTGAAGAGTGCATAGTATTGAGGAGCTACTATAATTAAAGGATATGCCAAGGTGTTTTGCTGATAGGAACTCCCATGTTCACCTTGCACAAATGAGCTAAAATATAGACAATCCAATACCCTGGTTTGCCAAAATGAAAGGCTCTGCACAACGAATCTCTTCATGTATGATAACAATTAGCTCTGAAGCAGTTAACTTATGCAACTGAATATATTCATACGGATTGGATTGAGAGAACTGTTTAGGAATGCTAAGAATGTATTGTGTATATGGTGATGGTTTAACCTTTCTTCAAAGCAACAGAACAGAATGGTAGGGGTCCTGGAATGACAAGAGAGAGAAGCAGATGTCTGAAACATAAATTACATTATATTATTCCATGTTGTTATGAAAAAAAGTTGCTATCGTACCTCCATTTTTCAAAATTTTGCAAAATATTTTATGGCACTGAAGTTTTATTGTACATAGTTTTACTTATTTACTTCAAAATAGTACATGAAAATACAGATCTCTCTGTGGCTTTCTTCTTTGATTTGCTTTTTTTAAAGTTACCAATCTCAACATCACTAAACATAAGGAATAAGGATAGCCCTTTGTGATCAGGGCAAAGCCCATACTAATCCAGCATTTTATTTCTCATACCAGATGATTCTGGAAGCTCACAGCAAACCTTCCAGAACATTGTCTTCTCCTAATCATCTTCTCTTTGGAACAGCTGATTCCCAAGGGTGGGATTCAAATTTTTAACAACTGGTTTTGTGGGTGTGACCTAATTTGTGGGTGTGGCTTGGTGTCATGTGACTGGGTAGGCATAGCTTGTATGTAAATATTGTAAATATTTATGTAAATATTGAATTATTTATTAAAAAAGAGCAACTTTTACCCAAAATCAGGCAAAGCAGGCAGGCAGATTAACTCAGAGATCTCTTTCTGCAATCTGCTGCCTGAGTCTGTCACATAAAATTTGCTTGCAAGCAAACTCATAAAATTTGCTAGCAAGCAAACAAAAAAAATTAACTCACAACACACCATGTAGGTAAATATTGAATTTTTTTTTATAAAAAAGCAACTTTTATCCAAAATCAGGCAAAGCAGGTAGGCAGATTGAGTTGCTCACAGAATCACAGATTCACTCAGAGATCTATCTTTCTGCAATCTGCTACCTGAGTCTGCACTGAAAAATAGAAGCTTTAGTCCTAAGGAAGGTTCAGCTCTGCTTTTAGATTATTTATTTATTTATTTATTGAATTTCTATACCGCCCCCTCTCCCAAAAAGGGACTCGGGGCAGTGCACAGCCAACTAAAAGCAGACAATATATACAATTAAAAACAGATTAAACAATTAAATCAAGGCCGAAATATAATTTAAAATATAAAACTAATAGATTTAAAATTTAGAAAAAAAATTTTAAATTTAAAAACCTAGTTAATTAAAACCCCAGAAAACCGTTACTGGGCCAGGCCGGCCTGTTGAAAGAACAGGGTCTTTACTGCGCGCCGGAAGGGCTGAATGTTGGTAATGGCCCGTATCTCCGGGGGCAAATCATTCCACAGGGAGGGGGCCCCCACAGAGAAGGCCCGCACCCTCAGGGCCGCCAACCGGCAACGATCAGGCGACGGAACCCTGAGGAGGCCAACCCTGTGGGAGCGCACTGGGAAGCGGGAGGCTGTTGATGGCAGCAGGTGGTCCTGTAAGTACCCAGGTCCCAAGCCATGGAGCGCTTTGAAAACAATCAATACCACCTTGAATCGGATCCGGAAGGCCACAGGAAGCCAATGCAGCCCGCAGAAAAGCAGTGTTACATGGGAGCTCCGAGGGGCTCCCAAGATCACCCGCACGGCCGCATTCTGGACCAACTGCAGCCTCCGGACACTCTTCAAGGGGAGCCCCATGTAGAGAGCGTTGCAATAGTCCAAGCGGGAGATGACGAGGGCGGAAGTGACTGTGCGAAGTGCGTCCAGATCCAGAAAGGGCCGCAACTGGTAAATCAGACAAATCTGACAAAAGGCCCCCCTGGCGACGGCCGTAATGTGATCTTTTAAAGACAGCCGTACATCCAGGAGGACACCTAGATTGCGAGCCCTTTCCATGGGGGTCAAAATTTCTCCCCCCCACGGCCAGCGACGGAACAAGCTGGCTGTATCTGGGTGCAGGAAACCACAGCCACTCGGTTTTGGTCGGGTTGAGACGAAGCCTGTTAAGACCCATCCAACTCCGCACGGCTTCCAGGCACCGGGTCATCACTTCGAGGGCTTCGTTGGGGTGGCCCAGGGTAGAGATGTACAGCTGAGTGTCATCAGCATACTGATGGAACTCCACCCCGAAACCATGGATGATCTCACCCAGCGGCTTCACATAAATGTTGAACAGCAGGGGCGAGACCACATAATAGGGGCCTCGGAGTCGACCTCTGCCCCCCTGTCAACACAAATTGCGAACGGTCAGAGAGGAAGGAGGAGAACCACCGTAAAATGGTGCCTCCCACTCCCAACCCCCCCAACTGTTGCAATAGGATACTGTGGTCGACAGTATCAAAAGCCGCTGAGAGATCTAACAGGACCAGGACAGAGAACAACCCCTGTCCCGGGCCCTCCAGAGATCATCCACCAATGCGACCAACGCCGTCTCCATGCTGTGCCCGGGCCTGAAACCCGATTGGAGGGGGTCTAGATATACCGCTTCATCCAGGTACTGAGGGAGCTGACGTGCCACCACACTCTCAACAACCTTCGCGACAAAGCGGAGGTTGGAGACCGGACGATAATTCGACAATAATGCTGGATCCAGGGACGGTTTCTTGAGGAGGGGCCGCACCACCGCCTCTTTCAAGGTTAGCTAGAAAACAAGAAATACAACGATTTCCTGCTTTCTAGCTAATCTAAATCTCCTGGCATAGGTGATAGTTGGAACAGCTGGTCGGGGTGGGGAAAAGGAAAAATAGCAACTTACCAAAAATTAGGTGAAGGCATTATGCAGGCAAGTAGGATGGCACGCATGTCAGATAAGGAGTGAGTGGGTGGGGCAGGGTGTGGCAGGGCCAGCCAGTGGTGCGATTTGCCGGTGCTCCAAACTGCGCAGAATCGTAACAACAGGTTCTATAGAACCGGTCCAACCAGGTAGAATCCCTGCTGCTACCTTCACCCAGGGGTGATACTAAGCCTTAAAAGTAATAGTCCTTGGTAGACCTGCCTCCCATGAATTAAGCCTGGCCCCTTTAAAGCCTTCCTTGTTCACTGCTATCACTATTGTTTTATGACAGGGGTCCCCAAACTTGGCAACTTTAAGACTTGTGGATTTCAACTCACAGAATTCTCCAGCCAGCTACTGGGAGTTGAAATCCACAAGTCTTAAAGTTGCCAAGTTTGGAGACCTTGGTTTTATGATAATGAATCATGTATTATGTGAAACATCCCATTCATTTATTGTTTTAAATCTCCTTCACCTCACTCACTTTTTTGCTAAGTCCCAAACTATGGTAGAGATAGTTTGAAACTGCATATGACCGAAATTTCATGTAGGTTCTAGATTCTTGTTATCTGCCTTTTCCTTTACTTCCTATTATCACCTGACCTATAGAGACTTTTTCTTTCCTGCTATAACACACAGTTTCCTGATTCTGTAGCATCCTCAGCATCTTTGTAATTGAATTGGCCTTCCTTCTTAACTTTGCCCTCCTGTGTTTTGCTGAGCTCCTTCTTTGATTTTGTTATGTGTACATTGCCTATCTTAATAAACTTAGATTCTGGACCCTTTCCAATTCTCAGCCTAGTAAAACTGAACAACAGTCACTTCTCACAAAGAGACTGGTCTGCAAATTCTTCAAGTTCCTGGGAAGCCATTTTCTCTGCTTCCATAATGGTTATGATTAGTAGATGAGCACCTACAAGTTCAGGGTCAGAAGTTCTGTACACAACAGAATTCCTTATGCTACTAAGCTCGAAATTCTCGGTTTGGATAACTTAGAACTGCATTGCTTGCGGTCAGACCTAAGTATTGCATACAAAATTATACCTAGTAATGTTTTACCTGTAAATGACTTTTTCTGTTTTAATCGCAATAATACATGATTGAACTATTGCTTTAAACTCCAAGTAAATAGTTTTAAACTTGACTGTAAAAAATATGATTTCTGTAATAGAGTTGTCAAAGTCTGGAATGCCCTACCTGATTCAGCTACAAATTTTCACAGCTTCAGTCATAAATTGACTTCCATGACTTACTTTATACTTAAGTGATCAGTAGAGGGGGCATGCACAAGTGCGCTAACGTACCTATCGTCCCTGTCATTATATTTTTATTCTCTAATTCTTCTCATTTTTGTTTGACAAATTTCAACACATTAATAAATTAATAAATTAAATGCAGTGCAAGTTCTGAATAGAATTTGACACAATGATCCAAAATATTGTTTGCACAGAGAGATATGTGGAAACATTTCTGTCTGGAGTTCTGGAGTTTTAAGCCCTATTTGCTTTGGATAAGGCAGAATCAAGTATCAAATTCCTGACATTACACAAGAAATGAGTTCAAGGCTGTTCGTTTGTTTTCTGGTAGAAGTTTTGAGTTCTCAGCTGAATCAGTGGTATTGCTGTCAATAAGAGTCAAAACAAATAGCTATATTGGTTAATCTCACACAGACATTCATCTATTTGCAATTCAGTAATTGCTACCAGATTATTGATGGCCTTAAACTATGCCATGGCATTTCAGACAAATGCCATTATGGAGTTGTTCATTAATGTTTGTTTTTGCCTTCAATATACTGTAACATGCAAAGTAGCAAATTGGCCTCTCTTTTTTTAATCTTTTTTTTTTTTGTATTTGTAATCTTTCCCTGCCTTCATTAGGATCATTGAAAGAAAGCAAAGGAAGCCTCAAGATTGGAGACTGGCAAGGATATTTAGATAGCTTTGCAGTTACAATCTGTTGGTTAGAGACTCTTAGGTAAAGAACTGGTGGCTGGCTAGTTCTTTGTTCTCCTTGCTAAAATTCCACAGGCTATGGCAAAGCATTCTGGAATGAACTATAAAATCATTTAAAATAATCTGGCAAGGGAAAGGTCTTTTCTTCTGTATTAATTCTTCAACGTGTCCAAGAGTAAATTTTTTAAAAAGTTTTCAAAGACACATGAGGCACCCACAGGATTCAGTCTGCTCTCCACATTCAGATTAACGAAGCACCACCCACAATTAGCAATTATATGAATGGCTTTTAAAAACAAAGGAACAAGTATAAGGACACAATAATCCTTTCTTCCAAATCCCTGCTATGGTCTTGATTTAGACTGAGATTTTTGCACTAGAGGAAAAGAAGTCAATATAATTTTTTCTCCTGATGGAAATAAAAAGCACAGTGGAGCTGGATCAAGATTAGGTCCACAGTGGGAAACAAAGGTTAAAACCACTGAAAGTCACACATAAGATGCTGATGGAGTTAAAAGATGTTGGAGTAATATATCGGCAGCACCTGAAAGTTGCATCATTCCCATCTAGAGCTTGTTTCTAAATTATACTGGTTCATAATTCATTAGTTATAGGCTATGGAAGGAAGACCTTTGACCATCCAGATGTGGCTGAGTGCAATTACCAGCATCACTCACTATAGGTTGTATTTTTTGAGACTGATGGCAGTTATAGTCCAGCAACCCTGGTAATAGGCTACCAGTTCTTGCTATATTGGTTAAGAAGCCAGAGGCCGTATTCTACCTGTGTAGATTGGGGTGGGGGTGGGGGAACCAACAATATAAAAGTTAGAATAAAACAAATACTAGTTTATTTTGTTATGAAAACCAGCATTTTGTGTTGATGAAAAACATTTACTTTAAGGCTTAAAAATATTTTTTATATTTATTTTTACAATTTTTCCTTCCCTGCTTGTTCAATACTAGAGATTGAGAATGAATGTAATTGATAATACAGGATCCGATTTGCCTTATTTGATAATGTCTAAGTCAGAGCTGTCAAACTCGATTTCATTGAGGGCTGCATCAGGGTTGTGTTTGACTTTGGGGAGCCAAGGTGGGTGTGGCCAGCTCAACATCATTCATGTTTGGGGGGCGCATATGGTGGCCCAAGAGCTCTGCCAGTGAAAACGGACTCCTGAACTCCATTTCCTCCTGCAACCCTCTCCCAGTGGCTCTTCTGAGCTCCGTTTTCGCTGGCAGAGGCACCACGGGCCGGTCCTTTGTTGTTTCCAGGGGTGATCCTATGGGCCAGATCCAGCCCCCAGGCCTTGAGTTTGACACCCCTGGCCTAACTTATCCTATGGAAATTGACAAAACTGTCTGGTGCTCTATTTTTAGATGGAGTAAATTCACACAAAGAGGAGGTGTCTATTTTTGAGAGTGGATTTTCGCATTCATGTATCTCCATACAGTGTTTGTACTTGATGAAGACGCAGTGACAGTGTAAATTTTCCAATATAATACAGATCTGACTTTTTAAATATATAGGGTATATACTAAAGTAACATGGCAATCTTGTCTGTTGGGAGAATGACTATTTTAATGGAATTATTGGTGAAATTGATAGGTATGTGAAAACGCATATTTAGGGCCCACCTGCTACTTCAGACCAACAGAAATGTAAAGTAAAATTAATTCATGGCTTTTAAGAGCTTAGCCATCTGAACAGAAGGCAGTAGGAGTGACTGACAAGCTTCCTAAACTTTATTTAATGACTGCATGGCAGAGAAACTTTGCAGTTTACGGCATAATTTCACACACCCTGATACTCAACATATACACACAGCGCCTATGAGAGAGAAAGTTAAAAAGCTGAGAAGTAATTAAATGTGACAGTGAGAGGGAAACCCTTGAAAGAAAATTCTGGTCATTTTTTCTCCTTCATCTGGTGGTGTTTCAGGTCATAGAGGTCCTGTAAATAGCCCAGTCATGGCTAATTCCTCAGCAGGCTTAGCATGTGGTTTGAATTTGCAAAATGATTCAGAAGCATGCTGTGAGATAGCTACTGATAACAAGCAGATGTGAAGTGTGTGTGTGTGTGTTTTTTAAAAAAGGTAGGAAACTGCAGTAGTTGGATCTGATTTGAGTAGGCATGGTATAATTCCATTTACAACTGTTTCTGGCACTTGGATAAGCATTAGGATAAAAGGGAGAATATTCAAGAAAAATATACAGGTTCAAAAAACTGATAAATATGAGTTTGTTTTTATCCAATCTCATAAGGTTTTGAAAGGGCATTTTATTTCATATAAAAAGTTGGTTCTTCACTATTTATTGAAGCATTTTAACTTTATATGTCAACTATCAAGAGGAATTAAATTCCATAATTCAGTATATTTTAAAAGGCAGAAATTCCTTTCCATTCTCATCAGATTTTTTAACATTTGTTTATAATTTCACTTAAAACAAACCTCCTCAGTTATACAAACCAGACTTTTTACAGCATTTTGCCATGTTATCTCACAAAATACTGTTGATTAACATCCTATAAACTGGAACTTCCACACCCTCTGTGTTTCTCATACTTTCTAACGTGAGAACCACTAAATAAATATTCAGAAAATTCAGGGAGTAATTAAACATTCCTAAATTATTATTTTATAATTATTTTTGGATTGCAGCAATTATTTTATGTAGTCATGGCATATAATAAAAACGCTTAGCATAAATTTGCTGGTCAAGAATATCTTAAAGAATATGGGTTAGAGACAAGTGGAGACCTCCAACTTGATAAATTCTATTTTTGCATAATTGTCACATTTCCTTTTTTATGAGTTTGGGTAAAAATATGGTCCACAAACTCAGTCAATATCTCCATTTGAAACTTGTTCATCTATCTCTATACTTAATGGTAATATTTGCTACTTTTATTACCATTTGTGATTGGTAACCGCTTTACACTCAACCACCTATTCATTCTTGCCAACCAGGGAGGTGGTAAGTGGAGTCTAGCCCAGGGGTCTCCAACCTGGGCTGCTTTAAGACTCGCGGACTTCAAGTCCCAGAATTCCTCAGCCAGCTGGATGAGGAATTCTGGGAGTTGGAGTCCGCGAGTCTTAAAGCGGCCCAGGTTGGAGACCCCTGGTCTAGCCTATACCTGTGGGAAACATTAGTGGACTCTTAGTAGACTCTTAGAGACCTAAGTCTATTAGAGTATTTCTATTAGTCTTCTAAAAGTTTATCAACTTGTCAATCACATTCTAAGAGTCATTGATATAAAAATTAATGCTGTAATTGTTAAGTATTACCTTAGATTGGCCCAGCCACTGGCGGGAGAAATAAAGTCCTGTCAGTGGCTGAAGCATTGGACAGAGCCGGCTACATAAGCCGGCGCCTGCTGTGAGTTTGCTGCTTGTGTTTTATTCTCAATAAAGAAGTTACCTGTTCCTCAGGTCCGCCTCTTCACTTGCGCCTATCTAACAGTAATTCTTTAACAGCTTGTTGTCAGCCCTACCGAGTAGACCACATTAGGAAATCAATTCGGAAAGACGTCTTTACGACTGTAAGTTGATGCTGAAAATCAATCCTAGATGTAAAGTAGCATCTCTTTTCTGCCTGCAGACAACAGTTTGTTTATACTCTATGAAGTAGAAAAGAAATTGTGTGTGATTCTGCAGTGCTAGAGATGATTTACTAGAAAGTGTATTTAACCACTAAGCAAGTATGTCTTGCTGCAACATGAAATCAGTACTCATTGGGTACTAATAAGGAAAATGCTGGTTTACAACCTGTTTGCATTGTTCTATCATCCAAAAGTTTGGTATAGTTAGGCAAAACACACCATGAAAAATAAACTTGGTCAGAAAGTTCATACAATAATTGCTAGTGTGAAATGAAAACCCCCAGTTGCATCTGAAGTACATGAAACATAATATTCAACAATATAATAAATATTAGTCAATAGAACCAATAACATCCAGAAGTAAAGTCAATTTTGATTTTTGCTTCTTCCACCTTCTCCTGAGATTGCTTCTTAACCAGACTTCTCCCAGTGAGAAAATGATTTTTTGAAAAGCTGATGTTGTAAAAGAGATGTGATATTTTATGGTAGCCCTTCCTTCCCAAAACAGAAGTTTCATGGCACCTTTTCCAAGTAATACATTTTATTTTATTTTATTTTATTTTTAAATTGCTATTGTGTTTACAATAATAAAAAACCAAAAAGGAACAAAACAAAAAGTTTCATACATTGTCTGTCTATCTATCTTTCATCTATCTGTCTATCTATCTTATCTGTCTATCCAATGTTTCATTCACAACTAATGTATTTTACATTGCTCAAGCCACTGTATGCATCTGATGAAATGAGTTGCAGCTTATGAATTCTTATACCTTTAAATAACATTTGTGAAAGAAAGAAATGGGGGGGGTAGTGATTCCAGATCTTCTACTGCCATTCAGTAAGTGAGGAGTTTAATTCTGGTGCTAGACATCCAAAAGCAGAGTTCCTTCTGCCATAGCCTTTTGTACATGGCAAAAGTGGTTGTTAAGCAATCCATGGCCAGTCATCTCCCCCCCCCCCCATATTTAATTTGAGACATCCAGCTATATACACACAGCATTGGGAGGATGTGTATTCTCCAAGTCATGGTCACTGAAATTATTAAATGGTTTTAGTGGCAAAGATTAATTGGAGTCTTTAACTCTGTTACTATAACAGCCAATTGTTGGAATTTGGAGGGAATGTTATTTTTGTAATTGCTCCAATATGCACTATTTTTACTTATATATTCACTTTAAAATAATTATATTTCAAGTGGTATTGCAATACACATAATGTGAGGAGGACTCTGATCACATGACCATTTTCTAGATTTCCAGATATTAACTCTTGAGGGGCAATATGTGAACTCCCCACAGTTATGTTTAAGATTCATATCTCTTAAGTAGATAAATAAAATTTGAGAACCATTTTTTTGTAATAGATTTAAAATGAATTTAAATTGAAAAGCTCTTCAGGTGGAACCTCACAGCATTTGCACAGATGGCTATTTCTTTAAAATAGGAGAGAACATTGTAAGTAAAACAGGAGATAAAATCAGGCATAAATAAATGTTCTCTGTTTCCATAGTAAGTTTTCTTGTGTTTATATTATATATGTCTCATTAAACACTTAGCTCAGTGGGAATGAACACAGAAATATACTTTGTTAATGGAAAAAGTGGAATATAAAGTTCTTAGTAAAATATTGATTTATTTTTTAAAAAATACACCCAGTAGGCTTCTGAGTGAAGTGTTATGGCCAGTTAGATGTCTGCGAATGGTTCCTCCAGCAAAGGCTGCACAGCAGTGGAATTGTCAGCTAGCCCATAGTTCTGGCAGATAGAATTTCTCTGGAGGGAAAGAGGAATTGGAAAATGACCTACTTGTGCTCCCGGTTCCTTGCAAGGAAACTGCAGGAATTTAGTTTCTTGTGACTGGACTGTGGATAATTGTGGTTCAAGCAGCTTGAGAGCTGAAGGATTTACAATGTACCCTAAACTGCTGTGCGGCCTTCATGGAAATTGAATTTGCAAAAGCCTTACCTTCTTAATCACTTTATGATTTAATTGCTTTACAGTCAAAAAGAGATATTCCTAATTGCAGTGAAAATCAAAAGCTCTTGGTGAGTGGCTTTTTGAAATGGAGGGGGGCAGTGATGGGTTTCAAAATTGTTTCCTACTGGTTCTATGCACCTGCAGAGGGCTCAAAGACCGATCTAGTCAAAATTTCCACTACTGGTACGCCAGAACTGGTCCAAACCGTCTGAATACCACCTGGGGTGAGGGAGTTTTATTTGGTGAAAGCATTACCAAAAGCAATTTGGTAGCACTGATGATGTTACCTAGTTTGGTAATGAAGCATCTGCAAGGAAACCATCAAGCCTGGAGAGTACCAATCATCCCACAATTTAGTAAAAACAACAACTGCAGTTAAAAAGAAAATGGAAGGATTTGCAAGGATAAAAAAAGATCTGAAACAAAAACTTAAGAAAATGGAAGAATCCATAGGGCAACTGTTAAAAACAAATTACTGACAAACTAGAAGTTTTAGAAAGTAAGACAGAAGTTGGAAATAGGGAAACAGAGGAAGATTTGGAAAATTTGGATGAGAGAAATGATGGTGTAAAAGGAAATTAAGGGGATTTTTTTAAAAAGAATATCTTACTAAAGACAGAAGCAAGGATGGTTTGGGATGCAAGTAAATGTTTTATTAGATAACACTTTATACAATGCTATAGTGGATTTAAAAAGAAACGACAAGTGAAAATACAAATGGTTTTGAATAAGGCAAAAAAGGGGAAGAAAAATTCAACTCCAGGGATGATAATTATGTATATTTACAGTGAGACAGATTACTATAAACCATACAAAACAAAGTAATTTTGAATTTAGAAGTAAATCAAGGAGGTGATTGTCATACAAGTTGCAAAAAGAAAAAGAAAAGATGTTAAAGTTACAAGAAGGGAACACCATATTAGATAATGTAAATATGTAAAAAACATTTCATCAGTATTAGACTACTTTATACAGATTATAAAGAACCTTCTCCAGAAAAAAAGTGGATGGAAAATGAACTAATAGAATTTACTAAAGACTACAGACAACCAGAGACAAATTTTAAATGGAATTATATTAATGAACTATGCACAGCTATCCAGAAGGCTGAAATTGTAAAGGTGCCTAGCCTAGATGGATTGTGGGATCTTATTAAAAATGTTTTGAAGATGAGTTTTAAAAACCTTCACAACAAATGATGAATATTGTTTTGCAGAATGGAAAGATTCTTGATAATATAACATTAATGCTAAAGGGGGCAAGATTTAATTTTAACAAGATACCAGCAATCCATATCATTATTGAATAATGATTACAAAGAGTTTACCATGATTTTGGCTGAAAGTTTTAAAATAATTTTACAGGATTTACTCATGTAGATCAATGTGGATTTTTGCCTAAACTACAACAGTAAGATAATATTAGAAATATTTGAATATTCCAGAATATTTAGAACATAATGAAAAACAAATTGCATTGATAATCTTATCAACGTTTATGGAAGATTTGGTGTTGATTTTAGAAGATCCATTAGAGGGAGTTGAAGCATTAATGGAAAATTAAAGGACTTTGTATATTAGCAGGTTTTAAGATTAATAATCAGAGGACAAAGTTGTTAACTAAAAGTATGAAACTAGAAGTTAAAATAAAACTGATAGAAAAAACTAATTTTAAGATTGAGAAAAAAATAAAATGTTGGTATTATGATGCTTACCCTGGCATTTTAGGTTTTTCAGTTCTCTGATAAATATGAATTGTAGATTATTTCAAAATAATTACATTAAGACATGGAGTGAGATTTTAAAAATACAGAAATTAAAATTGTCACTGTTGGGGAGATTTTATGGGATAAAAATTAATGTTTTGTCAAAAATGGTGCTTTGTTTCAGACAATACTTGTTTTGGCAGCATATCTACCATTTAAACAAAGGCAAAAAGATGTATCTAAATTTATAGGGGCGGAGGGAACAAACACGGATAATTCTCTTCTCTTTCTTTGATAGATTCCGTTAATTCTCTTTTAATTGTGAACCACCCAGAGCTGTTATGGAATCAAACAACCTCAAAACTGAAATATTAAATTAAATGACAAAGAATTTTAGGTGACTACTTAGGAAATGTTTCCCTCTAAGTTTAGAATGTTAATTAATTACAGGTAAAGTTAAAGTCACAAAGGTTGACTTTTTATGGGTCATAATAGTTTGACCTGTTATTTGGAAAAGTCCACACCAGTTCTGAGACAACTGAAAAACATAAAATGCCAGGGTAAGCATCATGAAATGTGGATGAAGAAAATATATACTGTATTACGCGGTCATCCCTGATGTACCCTTTCCGACAACTGTGCAGCAACCATTTGTTTGAATCAAATGAATTAAACATATCTAATACTCAACAGTACTTTGGGCATATGGCAACATATGTTTATATTTCTGTTTCTAAGCAAAACATGATCATATGCTTATAGTGTGAATAAGATTTTAATTCTAAAAAGTCAACAACTTAATTCAATCGATCTAGTAAACATAATTTAAATCTGTCAAAATGTATTATTCATCATGAAATATTTAAATACTTCGAAGGCAACTCTTTTAAGTGCAGGATTATAAAGTAGAACAAGTATTTGTTTGGTTTTTCAGAAATCTCTAATGCTCTTTAGGGGATATATCCTAGATCTTTGGATTAAAGGAAGTGTACACAGCAATATATTAATTGGTTTATTCAAGTTGGAAGTGTCAGTAACTAGAGTTCTTGGTAAAACCTACAATTAAATATAATAAAAATTAAGGTTAGTCATTAAAACAGGCACCTAAAATAGCAAAACAAGAAATACTCTAAAAAACTTTTGTGATATTTCTTGTTAAATGTATATCTGGTTTTGTTCGGGTAGTGTCCATATTGCCATTTGTCCCCATAACAATGCTATATGATAAGTCAGGCTTGAAAGAGAAAGCAACTGGCCCAAAGCCACCAATGAATTTCTATGATTGAGTTGGACTAGAACCTGGTTGCCCCATTACCACTCAACTTTCTTAATCACTATGCAATGTGGTTTATGCTACATGGGGGCATAAAAATATACAGTAGCACATGTTAAAGGAATTGAAAGAATAATGAGGAGTCTGGATGATACCAAAAAGAGGTCTACAATAACTCACAGCCAACTCACAATGGCCAATTTGCCGCAGCCAACTCAGCACGGCCAACTTGCCAAGGGAAAATTTGCCATGGCCAATTTGCCACAGAACAATTCACTGCGGGATAAGAGTTACACTAATATTAAAGAAATAGTGGAATAGAATCATTAAAGAAAGGATGCCAAAGAGGGACAAAATAAATGTGAATGACAAAAATTAAAATAATGCTTAAACTATTTTAAATAATTAAATTGAATTGTTGAATAGTCCGCAGCGAGTTGTTCTGTGGTGAGTTAGTCATGGCAAATTAGCCATGACAAATTAAATGTAGTGAATTGGCTATGGCTAGTTGTCCCATTCTCACCAAAATGGCCCCAGAAAGTAGATGTCAGTTGTACTTGTTAGCTTACAGTTTGTCTTGGCTTCTCAGGTGAAAACTGCATTCTAAAAGGTGTATTTCTTTCTCCTGTATCTTTCAATAGAAAGTAGAAGCTAGTCAGAGTTATTCAGATGTTTTGAGCTGCCACCACATTATGCTCTTGTGTTATAAAGAGTGATGCTCATAAACAAATTTCAAACATTACAGTTACAGAGCAACAATAATGTTTGGCAAAAACAAGCACAGAGTTTTTCTTCATGAAAAAGTGCTTCTATCCCTGCATCTCTCATTACAAGAGCAGGGTGTGTTAAAAAAAAGACAGAATGAAATCTGTAATCAAAGGTCTGTGGGTTGTGTGTGGTGCGTGATGTGCCTTTAAAAATGGACAGAGTTTATTATATCAGTGTGACATATTTGGTCCTATCCTATGGATTCCATTGATTCTATTAATGAAGTTTGCTTTTTAAGAACATAATTTTGATATTTTTAAATAAAAAGGCTGATATAGCAAAGCTTACCTTTTAAACTTTTTTTTCTCTTAAATACCTACCTTTTTCTATATGTACTGGGAAGATGTGTGAATTTGCTATTATTGCGTATTTGAGTCTATCTTCCTTCCCCCTGCTTCTTTACTGTGGTTTTGCTTGTAATTATTTGTTTTTAACCATTTACAAGGCAGCAAGTAGAAGACAAGGAGGAAAATAAGCTCCAACAATTAAAGAGTGTTAGTTCAATTTTTTGGCCAGATATATTGCTGAATTTTTTTTACCAAAAATGAACCAAAAGCACTCTTCAGGTTCCTAATACTTTGAATATATAGGGGAAAAGTTATTGTTAGTTTGCATGTGTGTATTTAATTTCCCTTTTTGCAATTATATTTTCTTGTCAGTTAAAATATTGTATTTTGTTGTTAATCACAGTATGACACTGTTCCATTTAATTACATGCCCATGGCTGTTGAACTGTGTAATTAGGATTTTTAACAATTCATTCCGAATCCTTGAGCCTGCAGTGAGCAAAAACAAAACCATAAACCAAGTGATTGTGTTATAAAAATTATGATCAAACTGGATAATGAGGATTCTTTACCCATTTATGAAAAACCTCATTGGCTAGATCTGAGCTGAAAAAAATACCCAGAAGAAACCAATAGCAAGCTTCCACACAGTTGCCAAGAAAACTGTTTGGCTGTTTCCTTAATAGTCACCAGGAGCTGCACTCTGTTAAAGACAATCTTTACTTGTTTTGTGTACATTGCATGCAATCAAAAATATTTCCTTTGTTGAAACCCTTTGTTGAGAATAATGGAGGCCTTTGTGGATTCTTTATTATGTCTGATGCTAAAGAAGGGATTAATAAAGACACATAACTGATGATTTCACAATTCTGTGAGAGATATTTCTCTTTTCTTTGAAGGGAAAAATTGAAATAATACTTTCACATATCCTATAGAAATTCAGAGACTAAAATGGCTATGCTGTGCAGGACATTCATTCATTCATTCATTCATTCATTCATTCATTCATTCAGTTATTAACTGCCCAACTCCAGGAAGTTTCTATAGTAGTTAACTTTTGCTAAGTTAACGTTTGCTCTTGGTAGCATGTGGTTTTTCCCTCTGGTTTTAGCAGAATATCTACAAAATAAAGTCTATTAAACCTTAGACATTTCATAAAATGATTCTTTCTGTCTTTCTCTCTCTCATTTTTTCAGATAACATATAACTTTATATTTCATTATAATGATGATCTCATTTGAAAGTTTTTCTACCACATCAAGGTTCGTACTATTGTGAATGCTTTTAAATGAAATCTTTTATCTTCTAGCCTCATTTAATTTGGAAAATTACAATAGGTGCAGAAAGGAGTGAATTCATTTAAAAATTAAGACTGCAATGTTTTTAAGGTGTTTAAGAGTTTGTGAAAATAATGTGTTTAAAAATATCTTAGATGTCCAGTAGTATTATTCCAAAGTTGTTTCAAATATAAATATTTGAATTGATTGCAGCTTAAAATTTAATCCTTAGCAGAAGTTGTCAAACTTTTTAGGTAATGGACAGCAATGCATTATTTTGTCTGATGTAGTTTGTGATGGCCTTTGATCATAATAAAAGTTTGATTTTTATGTAATGGATGCTAATTAAAAAGTGAAAAAAATTAAACCAATCTCTAAGGATCTCATGCAACATAAGAGTCTTGTAATTGTTGGCTACTTTCTGACATTTTCAGCCATTTTATTGTAGTGTTCATGGTTGCCACCTAGTGGTGTCATCTGTGCTTAAAGCCCTGTTTTTGCATGTCCAAAATTAAGAAAATATCCTAATGCGTTTAGTATCTAATAACTCTAAAGTGTTCTTATAGATACTGGCAGAAGGTAGGAGACTGTTTATAGAAACAAAAGGTCTCTGAACCACTTCTGGCTAACCAATTAAAACAATTAAGCTTTTGAAATCTTTCTCTGGAAAAAATAAAATGTTGATAGAGCAGTTATAAAGGTGTAACCATAGGAAAAAATCTTTAATTACAATGATTTGCTGCTGTTTATTATAATGGATTGGATTTTATAGGAAATTTAAGCATAATTTAAACAATTTGATATAGTTGTGATTAGCAGCTCTGTACCACACACCTACAGCTTTCTAATAAAGGAGAGAAAAATTTTTTACTTTGGGAAAGAAATAATAGATAAGAGATAATGGAGCAGTTTTATTAACTACAGATTCTAACATCCTTGGATTTAACTGATGCTGCATGCATCATTGCCTGCTAAAGAGAATTTTATTTATTTCAGTTTTCTAGTTAAAAAACCTTGAAGTTTATTTTTAAATCTATGTGAGTATTTTGCTTGTCATTACCTTTTCCAACCTTGATAAAGGAAAAGCCAGACTGACTTCTTAGATTTGGGTCTTACCTGGAAAAAGAGATTGGACTGTTGTAATGTGCTCTTGCATAATATCTGGAAACTTCAACTGATGCAGAATGCAGTGGCACAAGCAGTTATGTGGGCCCCAAGAACAGCACGTCATACCTCTCCTACAAAAGCTGCATTCCCTCCTTTGCTGGTACTTTGCTTGTGTGGAGTGACCATTCAAAGTTACAATGGCACTGAAAAAAGTAACTTATGACCATTTTTCACACTTATGACTGTTGCAGCATCCCCAGTCATGAGAGGCCAGGTGAGGAGATGGTGCCTCGATGTGAGTGATATTGAGTTGGCCACGCCCAGCCAATAACATGACCACCAAGCCAGATCCACCCAGTCACATGACCACCAAGCCACGCCCACCAACTAAGCCATGCCCACAGAACCAGTTGTTGAATCCTACCCCTGCCCTCAAAACCTGATTACGTCCCCAAATTTGGGAGCTGCAGGACTGCAATGGTGACATTTTATGGTGGCTTCCCTAATATGAGTAACATATGGTTGTGATATAACTCCCCATCTGTATATTTTAAATTTTAAATTATATTTTAATTTTTAATAATGATTGCCCATTTTTATAATTAACGTTTTTATTGTGTTTGTATTATTTTATTTAATTGCTGTATACTGCCTCAAGTAACTTTTAGTAAGATAAGATAGGTGACTATATGGGTCCCATTTCAAAAGTATTTTAGATAATTTTAGTTCAATTTTTCTTTTGTGGAAAACAGAAACAGATTTTTCACCCAAGTTAATAAAGAAATAGCTTGGTGGAAAGCTTTGCAATTATTCAGTAAGGAAAAAAAAAGACATAGGATTACATTCAAAGATGCAAATAAAGGCTCTTGGAATTACTGATAAGTCTTACAGAAAGAAAGAAAGAAAGAAGGAAAGAAAGAAAGAAAGAAAGAAAGAAAGAAAGAAAGAAAGAAAGGAAGGAAGGAAGGAAGGAAGGAAGGAAGGAAGGAAGGAAGGAAAGAAAGGAAAGGAAGAAGAAGAAAGAAAGAAAGAAAGAAAGAAAGAAAGAAAGAAAGAAAGAAAGAAAGAAAGAAAGAAAGAAAGAAAGAAAGAAAGAAAGAAAGAAAGAAAGAAAGAACACAAAAATGTTTTTTCATTCCTTAGTAATAAAATTGTTTATCTGCAGTCTCCCTCTCCCCTAAATGGAGATGGAGACCCCCATTTGAGAACAAAGTTCCCGGTCACTGGAATGTAATCCAAGAAAAATAAATACTACAAAGGCTAGTAACAGGAGGATGTCTTTCGAGCTTGTTTTTTGTGACCATCTTGGCTCCTGGACAAAGGGGGTTCCCCCAAAACATGTGTATCAGCTGGATACACTCTTTGTACTAAGTTTCTGTCTGTTTAGCCAGATGTCTTCCCAACAGGGACAAAGAAAAAAAAACATATCTTGCATTATAATAAGACAGGAAACTGAAAAGTGTGTCTAGTGAAAGAAGGCTCATTGTATCCCATCTGATATTTATTAAGGGTTGTTTAAGTCAGCAGGGAGAAATGTGCAACATCCGGAAATGACCCGGACACTCTGGTATGTTCAACTGGTGACAAAGGATTGGAAGAAGCCCATCATTAAAGCTGGGTGCTCAGATTACATAAAGAAGGATCCAAATCAAACTAATGTGAACAGATAAAAGTCCAATTAAGATTAAACTCGGGTTTTGCATAATTTAGAATATGATCACTTCAAGAGTATACAATAGTCTTATGAACTTTTAATCTACTAATGAATACTGGGAAATTCACTGTACAGCTTTTCCCTTCTAATAATATCAGTCAGGGACTAAAACCCTCCCCAGTTTCACTTACACTCCATTCATTTTACTTCCATTTGCAGAGACAATTCAGGACTGAGATATTTCATTTTAAGAGGAGCAAACAAAAGTAACAACAACAAAAAATGAGACTATGTGATCATAAGAATTGCAACAGGGCACAAAGTGTCCTTACAGTTACAAGTTACAGTTGTCTGATATTTTTTGTTGTTACTTCTGTTTGCTCCTAATTTGGCCAAATTAGCATATATTAAATTGCTAGAGCCCAATGCTAATGGTTTTGGTTGGTCAATTCCGTATTTTTTTAACTGTTAGATAAGTAGTTAACTTATAGCTTGAACGTTTTAAGTAGAACAGAATTTTTTCTGAAAAGCACAATTCTAGGTAAAATCCATAGAATGCATGTTTCTTATTTCTAGTTGCCTGAATCAAAACTCATATTCATAAGATTAAAAATTGTGTGTGTGATATTTATCCATTTGGGAATATGAATATTTTAAAAACAGTGTAAAGGATAGTAATTTACCATCATTTGGTGAAGGAATAACTTCTGGTATGCAAAAAAAAATGTGACTATCTATCATTCAGGAATCCTGGTATGAACTCACACATGGTCCATATTTGAACAAGATGGACAGTCTAGAAACATGAAATATAAATGGACAAAATTATGTGTATGCAGCATATACATTGAGCATTATGTATGAACAACTGTGTCTATTAATAGACAGACAGACTGATTAACTGGCTGAACTTGCATTGAATATAATGCATGACTGTCTCTTATCAAACCAATAAATTAACTGATTATGGGTTATCAGTAACCACATTTAGTTTTAGCCTTATGCAGACTTGCAAAAAAAATCTTCATATTAACTAATTACAAAATAATATAATATAAAGAGAAATCTAAATTCTTAATTTTATTTTGTAGGTATTCAAGAAGGAACGCAATGCACCAAGTGTAAAAGTAACTGGGCACTGAAATTTTCTATCATACTTTTGTATATATTATGTGCCTTGCTAGCAATAACAGTAGCCATCTTGGGATACAAAGGTAAGTTCCATGTCTATAACAGTAGCTGTGTACTGAGTCCAAGAAAAACTAACCACAAAAAAATAATTGATTAATTAAATCAGTGTGATTTCAAAATATTGTCACAGACGAAAGTAAATTGTAATCATCATTATTTTCCACACTAGCCTATCAGTTAATTCCTCATCCTAAATAATTACTTAAATAGGGTAAGATTACCAATCTCTGATGATTAAATTATAAAAATGTAAGCAACGCTTAAAGTTTAGGAGAAACAAAGACTCTTTGCCATCAATCTATTTCATACATCAGTGTTTCATAATGTTATTGTATTTAGGAAATAAGTATGTAACAGAAGCTCAGTAATTCAGTTAAATTTCACTGACTGTTCTTCAAACATGGCTTATTCATTGATTTCAGTTTAAGGACTGGATGGATATACACACACCATGGATAATATTTAAACATCAATAGTAAGGGGAAATCTGAATGTGTCAGTACTCTGTATATATTATCTACCTGTTGAAATGCAGGTAAACAGCATCTTACCTTTCTTTATTATAGATCCCAGTTTGAAAAAATATGGAAAAGCAAGGTTAGATAGTCCTCAATTTAACAATTATTCGTTTAGCAACTGCTTGAAATGAATATATCAGGTCCTGATATATATATTTTTTAAATTTACATTTATATGCTGCCCTTCTCCGGAGACTCAGGGCGGCTTACAGACTTTAGAGCACCATGCTAAGTGGTCAGCAATAGCCTTCATTCCATTGTATATGCCTGCTTATTTTTAGGGCTTTTTTTTTGCTCCCCCCCCCCCTCCCCCCCATCGGCATTTTTTACAAAGTCAGCTTATTGCCCCCAATAATCTTGGGTCCTCAATTTACCTATCCCGAGAGGATGGAAGGCTGAGTCAACCTTGAGCCTGGTGGGATTCGAACCTGCACTAATTGCAGGCAATTGAGCTAAGTGCTAGATGATTAACAGCCTGCACCACCAATCATATTTATGATTGTTGCAGCATATCCACAGTCACGTGATCAAAATTTGGGTACTTGGAACTGGAATGTATTTGCAATGGTTGCAGAGTCCTTATTATTCCTTACCCCTTTTCTTCATTTTGCAATAATTTAACTGAAATGTAGTAATGTGACAGATATCCATGTATATATGTTTAAAATAACAATTCTTTTTTTTCTTTTCTTATTTTGTACCCACATCCTGACTAGTTCTAGTGTCTTTGTTGCCTTTCCTGAAAGTAGTTCTTCTTCTTAATCCTTCTTAATTGAATGTCTTATCCATAAAATATCCATAAAATGGATAAGACATTCATACTATAGCCAAATAATTACTCTTGTGCAAAAATTATTAAGAGTAATAATTATTCTTGTGCAAAATTATTTTAATTCTTGTAGTTTATGTGAAACCTTTCTGAGCTATAGTTAGTGGCCCAATGGTCTTTATTTAATTTTAAATGCCATTAGAATCTGGCATAAAATATTTGTTAAAGTGTGAAAAGATACTTTAACTTCCAAAACCACTATTTCAGTATGATATTATGTGCTCTCTGAAATTTCTTAGCCGATTTTGTAAAAGAAATATTCCTTTTTCCCCAGTAGTTACTTTCTCTTTAATATTTGGTTTCTATCCTGGATTGACTTTTGATTGCAAATTTGTTATTTTGTTTATATGGGTAATGCTTGACTTATGACCGTAACTGAGCTCTGCAATTATGGTTATAATTTGTGATGGTCGTAAAACACATGACTGACCCAAAGTTACTTTTCCTTTTTGAAAGGTCATTAAAAAAACATGGCAGTCACAAAATGAACATGGTGGTCATAAATCCAACATGATGGTCATAGAGTGAATGCCATGATCGATAAGCAAACATCTTGTTCGCTATGGGGAGTTTTTTGTCACAAACTGGAGGTAAATGCCGGTTTTCAGCAAAAATGTATTTAATGGCAGTCACATTACTGCGGTATGCTGCAAACATCATAATTGCAGGCTGGTTACCCAAAATGTGGTCACGAGACTATGAGAGACGGTGGCAGCCACCAGAATTTCAAAACCAGGTCATAAGTACATTTGGGGGAGAGGGTGTCCAACATATCTTAGATCAGTCCCTAAATGACCAGTAATAAATCAAAAACTACAATATTTCAAAATTCTGTCTTATTAAATAAAAACAAAAAGCACTATATTCAATGAGGTTTTAAGGTTTTAACATATAGCTTTGCACTCATCTCATTATGATTTTTTTTTGGTCTTTTTCTATCACTTCTTCATCCAAATGCAGTTGTCTAGAGTTTTTTTTTTTATTCAACTGCTTTATATTGTGTACTTACATGATTCTAAAAATTGCCTGTGATTTAAGTCAAATATAAAATTCAGTACTTCTCACAATTGCAACCAGGTATCCTATGAACACCTCTTCCCCTCGGGGCCAGAGGGAAGCGTCCAAGCCCCATTGAGTCCATTGTGGATGGGGGTGGTGGGCAGCAGCATGCTTTGAACAGATCTGAATACCCAAACAAACCTGATAATTCCCATACTTTGCAACTATTTAAAAGAAAAAAAGCCCTAACACAGTTTCATAGTGAATGTGACATTAAAACATTTAGATTAGCTATGCAGTCTCAAAAAAGTACAGAATTCACTGGACAAAATATTTTTCAACAGGTTTTTCATGTACAACATTTAGTTTTATTATAATACCAACACCTGTCATTAGATTTCCCTCCATCAGAATAACTTCAAATTTCAATTGATGTATTTATTGTTTGATTTCAACCTTACCTTTCTGCCTGGAAGAGGCATCAAGGAATTTAGTCATTTTTTTGTTTTAATGAGCAATTGAAAAACACTAAAATCCCTATTAATACAGGTATAGATAGTCCTCGACTTACAATAGTTCATTTAGTGACTGTTCAAAGTTACCACTGCACTGAAACTGCATTTTTCACACGATTGCTACAGCATCCCCATGGTCACGTGATCAAAATTCAGATGCTTTGCAACTGACTCATATTTATGACGGTTGCAGTATTCTGGGTCATGTGATCCCCTTTTGCGACCTCTGACAAGCAAAGTCAGATTCGCTTAACAACTGTGTTACTAACTTAACAACTGCAGTGATTTGTTTAACGACATTGGCAAGTAATGTCATAAAATAGGGCAAAATTCACTTAATAACTATGTCACTTAGTAACAGAAATGTTACTAAGTTGTGGTTGTAAGTCGAGGACCATCAGTATTGCCTTCAGCTGCCTTCCATAACAGAATTTGAAGGTTTTCCCTACAGGTTAAGTATTGAAGAGTTTTCTATCATTTCCATTTTTAAGAGATTATGTGAAAATACATAAGGGACAGGTGTGTCCCTGTCATATAGGTGGTATAAGTAAACCTGTAATGTCCTCCTACATCTAATCTTCTGGATTCCCTCTTTGTATATCTCACTAAAATTATAAATAAACATGTATTTCTACAGACTTTAATGTGCATCTTTTGTTTTACTGCTAGTTTTAATCTAGCATAATTGTTTTTTGTTATTGCTTGATTTCTATCCAGTCTGTTTTTTGGTTTCTTCTTAAAAAAATTAATGGACCATGTTATATGGTTTTATGTTGTTGCACGCTATTTTGGTAGCATCATTTTTTTTAAAAAGCACATGATAAATTGTTTTATTGCTAATATTATTATTATCACCAACAATCTCATTACAGTTATTTTTATGTGCTGGTGCCAGTGGAAAGGCTAGTCTGGTTTCTTTGTGTCTGTTTTAACATATAGTTAGGAATGGTGAGCCTGAATCCATAGATTGTTGGATTATATCTTTCAACCTTTAATCAATATTGATCACTGCTAAGACATTGCTTTTTTTGTTCTAGTTGTAGAAAAAATGGACAATGTTTCTGGTGACATGGAAGATTCACGTCAACGATGCAGTGAGAAACTTTTAGAAGTGAAGAGTGATTTAAAGAAACTGGGTAATTAATATGAATGAACTGGTTAAGTAAATTGTGAAATTGTTATACTTTTATCACAGTCATCAACATACTAAAATTGGAACCAGTAGTAATTTTTTTACAGTAGCTGGCAATAGATTCTTTAAAAGATTAGTTTAATTTGTTAACGGTTCATCTTTAATCTTTCAAATTCTGAATCCTGCACTTTATACGGTACCATATTGAGTAAATGCATATACGAATTATGGATTTACTCCACTATAAAACCAACTAAAGTATGTGTTGTGTATTAAAGCTAAGATCAATCTCTTGGGTAAATTGGATATTGGCAAGCACAGTTTCATCCTTCTGGAATCATACAACAGGACAGATTTCTTCTTGCCTGAGACCATGGCGAGCTTCTGAGAGTAAAAACAGATGATACTGATCTAGATTTACTGGTGGTCTCTCAGTAAAAGGGACTCATATGCTTTTTGTATGCCTTTAATTTTCTATGTTTCAGTGACCCTTCCACCAGACTTGTTTATAGAAATTAGTTTGTATTAATTCAGAATTCCCCAATGCAAACTGATCTTCATTAGCAATTCCCCAAATAAGTTTGTTTATATACTGGCTAATCCTTCTGTTTGTATAGAAGTAAACTCTGTTCAATGTTCTTCTGCTAAGTACCAAATGTGAATGTTTATCACTTTTCTGCTTCTTTCAGATTATCAAGCTGAAGAGAAAGCCATGACCACAAACACAGAGCTTTCAAGTTTCAAAGCTGACATCCTAGCCCTCCGCCAGCAACTTCATGAGATGTCAGAGAAAACCACAAAAAACAAAGATACACTGGAAAAGTTACAAGAACATGGTAGCATGTTAAATGACAGGCAAAGTCAAATGAATGGTGTTTTGGAAAGCAACTCTTTCATGATCAGCAACATCAACAAAACTCTTCAAGCTTACAATGACTACATCGGTGACATCCAAGAAGACACAAATAACATTCAAACAAGCTTACAAAGCCAAATGCACTCCCATAATGTTGCCATACTGAATCTAAATAATCTTAACCAGACACAGGTTCAGCAAAGAAATCTTATCAGTGCTTTGCAGAGATCTGTGGATGACACAAGTCAGGCTATCCAAAGAATCAAAAATGACTTTCAGAACCTTCAGCAGGTTGCCCTCCAAGCACGGAAAGATACCGACTGGCTTAAAGAGAAACTGCAGATTTTGCAAGTATTTGCAGCTAACAATTCAGTTATGACCAAAGCTAATAATGATACACTTGAGGATATGAGCAGTCAGTTAAACTCATTTAGTGGACAGATGGAGAATATCACTACTATTGCTCAAGCCAATGAACAAAGTTTGAAGGATCTCCAAGAACACTATAAAGAATTTGAAAACAGAACATCTGCCAAATTTAACCAGCAAGAAGATCAATTTCATAGCTTTGAGACAGATATTGTCAACATTATTAGTAATATTAGCTACACTGCCCATCATTTACGGACACTAACCAGCAATCTCAATGATGTCAGGACAACGTGCACGGATACTCTTAGCAAGCATACGGATGAGATGGCTTTTATGAACAACACATTAGCTAATGTTCGTTTTGATGCTACTAGTTTAAGGATGCAGCAGGATGTGATGAGGACCCGATTAGATAACGAAGTAGCCAATTTATCCATCATAATGGAAGAAATGAAGCTGGTAGATTCTAAACATGGCCAGCTGATTAAAAATTTCACAATACTGCAAGGTAAGAAATGTGTTGGATGACTTTTCCAAAATAGATACTGTATTGATTTTCAAATTGTCTAGGACAGGGGTCTCCAACCTTGGCAACTTTAAGTCTGGAGGACTTCAACTCCCAAAATTCCCCAGCCAGCAAAGCAACTTCTGGGAGTTGAAATCTTCTAGTTGCCAAGGTTGGAGAGCCCTGGTCTAGGATACCGCAGATTACCAGCTCCATATGGATTTCAGAAGCATTGTAGGAAAATAAATATGGTGACTACATTACTCCACTTCCTGGTTTTCTGTAAAGTTGGTGAGGAAGGGAATATAAGGGTACTGTTTCTTCTTACCTTTATCAGCTTCTCGGGTTTATTAGACCTACTCTTTTCTCATGTCAGTTCTACTTTTATCTTATGTCTCCCAGAGTCACTGTTGTGAGGTATGTGGCTATATAAATTATTTAAATAAATAAAATTTTAAAATGTCAAGCAAACTATTAAGTCACATAACCCTAAAACAGTTATAAGCTCTACATATCACACTTACCATTGTATTGCATTATTGCCATTTATAGTTTTTAGACTTCGAGAAGTGGCTTTATTTTCTTTAACTTTAGATTTCAGGTGGTTCTGTGCCTCATAATTCATTAATATAAATTTGTCAATCTCAAAATCATAATTTTCAGGACATGGCTGACAGTTACACAACACATCTTTGATTAACAAAGCACAAGGATTTTATTTACAGACAGTATAAATAATACTTGAATTTATTCCTGAAGATTTCTGTTCTTTTCGTTTACATAAACCATTTAAGGTTGATGTTTGAGCTGAACTGAAGGTCAAGTTTACAAGTTTCAATGAGCAGATCTATACACTGTAAGATATATTTATTTGAGATTTATTCTGAAGATCTGTAACAATGATGTGAATTTTAGAAAAAACATTATACCTATGCAAAATGAGTCTAGTGTGACAAAATATTATTTGCCTTGTTCAGACACTGTGCTTTGTGTCTCATTGAAGTGAAGAGGTGACCTGATGAATTGTTCCTTAATGAAACAATTTGGGTGATTTTTGAATGGGTTCGGGGCAGTTCTTTTCACTTTTTTTCCAGTGCTGGTTGAGGGTCTTGCAGTCTTGGAATTACCTGCAGCATTTACTGAGGCTATGTAGCCTAGAAAACCCTCAGTATTCCCAGAGGTTGCTCCAGGACATCTTTACAGAACAGGATTCAATATGTTTATTTTGCTCTTAAGAGCAAGAAGATCAGCATTGTTTTGCAAAGTAGCTTTGAGGCAGTTCAGACCTTCTGGAAGTAACAAACCAATTCAAAGCTTGTACAACTATGAGGCATTCATCTTTTCCTTCTGTCAATGTAGCCTAATCACAGATGTTTAATCCATTAACATTTTCTCAGCTTTGGAACTTTTTATTCCAGAATTGTAAGACTATATAAAGGAACACATGTAGTTTAGCTATAGAATTTAATAGCATAACATTTAGTAATGGTTTCAAAGTTAAAGAAGATCTACTTATAATGGAAGAACAATTAGACTGGATTGAAATATGGACATATTTTCAAAGCAGCATAGAAAAGGTTACACAAATGTCAACATTTCATTTAAGCAGTACTAATTACAATGGTCAAAACCAGTGGTTCTCGTGTTACTTTATTCCTGTATCAAAGAACCTGGATCTTGATAGACTGTAAGCTATTTGTTGGATAATTAAAATACAGATTATGTGAAAATGTACCGTGTTTCTCCAACAATACGGCCTCCACCAATAGGAAGACCCAGCATGTTTTCTAGGCATGAAATGAAATTAAGCCCCTCCCCCCAAATTTAGGCCTAGTTTAAAATATGTTGGGGGGGGAGGCCGGGGGTTAAAACATGCTGGTGGGGGAAGACGGGGGTTAAAACATGCTGGGGGGGAGGGCGGGGGGGGGGAAACTTGCCTTTAACAGTGCCCTGCATAGCGCTGCCGCTGTTCTTGCGCCAGGAGGAAGTGTAGAAGCGTTTCTACTGCTTCTCGGGCGGGGGAGCTGCCTCCATGGCTTCCACAGTTCCCTGGCTTCCGCACACACCCGAGCAGTAGCAGAAACGTTTCCTCGTTCCCGCCGGCGCTACTGCACACACCCGAGCAGCAGCAGAAATGCTTCCACGTTCCCGCCGGCACAACAACAGCAGCAGCGCCGGCGGGAACGTGGAAGCGTTTCTCCTGCTGCTTGGGTGTGTATGGAAGCCTCCTGTCCAGGAGGCTTCTGCACACACCCGCGCAGCAGGAGAAATGCTTCCACATTCCTGTTGGCGCTGCTGCTGTTCTTGCGCCAGCGCCGGTGGGAACTGTGGAGGTAAGCGAAGGAAAAGCAAGAGTGGCAGAGGAAGCAGCAGTGGCAGGCGCCGAAGGTCTTGCAATTTAAAATGCCCTGCCAAAGCCGACATCCACACCGCTGCCACCCACCCGCTGATGGGGGGGGAGAGAAATTAATTCACCCCCAAAAAGACGGCCTAGCCGTCTTTTCGGGGCTCAAAAAAAAATAAGGCCCTGCCTTATTTTGTGAGAAACACGTAGTATTAATGTAATATGGTTATTTGCTGGTTGGGATTTGTTTTGCTATTCTTAAGCTCATGTTCCTCTATCTGACTCTTCTTTTGGAACTAATTTCTAAAACAAAATGTAATAATTGAATGAATTAGTATTGTCTAAAGATGCCAGTTTCTAGTAGCAAGAACAATACTGCATCGTATTATTTTTTTGTAACATTATTCCAAACAATTTAAAAAATAATTGCAAGGTAAAATTGGTCCGCGGTATGTTTGGGTTGATGCGACATTTTGGATTACTGATTATGTTGAAGTATCTTAGAATCATAGATGAAAAATTTTATTTAGGTGATGTCTGTCCGCTCCTCGAAGCAGGAATCCAAATTAAAGCACCAATGGCAGATATTTGTTTACTTTGCCTTTTTGAAGCTTAAGGTATATATGTATATGTAGTGGTTTTTATTTCATTTTTCCCACAATAATACACTGAGGTATTGAGCTGAGTGATTGGCCCCAAAGAACTTGGGTTTTACTCAGTCCAGGTAAAATATAGCAAGTTCTCCAGAACAACAGAGAATAGTTTAATATCCTAAACTTTTTGTAATATCTGATCTGAAGAATGCTATCATATTTCTACTCAATTTTTTCTCATTAAGGTCAAACATTCTTAGTTCCTTCAATCTCTCTTTATAATATTTGGTTTTTAATCTCTGATTATCCAATTCACATGAATCCTTTTTAAAGTGTGGTGCCCAGAACTGGGAAAAATACTCTAGTGGGTCTGCGAAAGGAAAGGAAGTAATATTTTCCATGGTTTGAAGACTGTACTTCACTTGATGCATCCTAAAATTGCATTTTCATATATATTATTGACTCATATATATTATTGATTATACTCAGTCAAGAGTATAATCAACTATTATTCCAAGTTCTTTTCCAGTACTGGTAAGCCAGTTATTCCCTATCCCATAGTTCAGCATTTGAATTCTTTTCCTGAATGCATAACTTCAAATTTGTCTTTCTTAAATTGCATCCTATTATTTTCAGCCTATCTTTTTAACCTATTACTTTGAATTTTATTTTAATCTTACAGGGAAGTACGTGCCATCTACAAAATAGTTTTAGTGGTCTATTTATCTCCTCATCCAGATAATTAATAAAAATGCTGAATACTCATTGCATTGATAAATCATCATTAAATATTGTTTACAACTTACAGGAGCTCTATACACTTAATGCTTATACCTTCCAGTCAATCCACACCCAACTAAACTTGCATTCTTGGTGGATAACATTTTGATGCTCTTGCCCTAGTGTTACCAATCAGTCAGTGGTTTATGTTACAAACTGGAGGGTGGAATAATTTTATCTTATTAATGTGCCTGTTTTTTTCCCAATCTCCCTATGATAAAAGATCATTGCATTAGGCTGCAACTAGTTAGGCAGAACTTCCTGACGTAGCCTAGTCTGCATACTAGTGTTGTATCTTAGCTATCTTAACAAGAACTTTTCCCCTTTAGCCCAGCTTCTAAAAAGGACTTTACAGTCCTTGTGCTGGCCTCTGACACATGAGGAGAGTTTAATGGAACCTTTTAAACTCTTCCAGGAGTGGAATTTTTGTCATTGTACTGAAAAGCTTACTGAAATATATGAAGGGTTTCTATTAAATCACCAAAGTGTTAAGAGGAAGCTACTTTGGGCCAGTCATTCTCTCTCAGTCCAACAGTGCTTGTGGGGGAAATAGGAAGAAGGAAGAGTATTAGATAGGTTCGTCACTTAGAATTATTTATAAAAATAATGAAGGTGGAATAAAATAAAATAAATAAAACAAATAAAACAGGAAAGTTTAAAATAACAAAAATATAAATAAGAGGAATGCTTGGTAAGATTTTGGACATTCTTTGATGCAACACTGAATCCTGTAAACAACTTCAATCAAACAACTTGAACAAATTTGGGCAATTTCTTAATCTTTTAAGAAAGCTGTAAACATCTACCTAGTTTCAGTTTTTTTTTACTTGTCTTGTGAGAAAGGCACACTTATAGATTAAGTTTTCTTGAGTTCTTTGGAGGGCCCAGTATTTTTAAAAATACTTAGAAACTGATTTAAACCTAAAGTAGAAATATGTTCTTAGTACTAAGAGGTACTGCAGCTCACTAATTTCATTACATTAGAATATTTCATTATTCTTCTGATCTTCTCCACACATTCATTCTATTGTAGGTCCTCCGGGTCCAAGAGGGTCCAAAGGTGACAGAGGACCCCAAGGTCCAATTGGACTTACTGGGCCCAAAGGACAAAAAGGAGACAAAGGTGAACCAGGGCCTCCAGGACCCCAAGGTGAAACGGGACCAAGTGGCCCACCTGGATCGCCAGGTGAAAAAGGTGGAAAAGGTTCCAGAGGTTCACCTGGATCGAAAGGCCAGAGAGGTTCAACGGGGAAGACTGGGTTGCCCGGTCCTAGTGGAGATCCAGGACTCCCTGGACCACCTGGCAAAGATGGACCCCCTGGCCCGCAAGGCCCACCTGGATCCATAGGTCTTCAAGGACTTGTTGGCGAACCAGGGATACCTGGTGCTCGTGGGATACCTGGCTTCCCAGGTGTACCTGGTCTACGTGGTCCTCCAGGCGAGCCTGGTCCTCCTGGGCTGCCTGGTCTTCCTGGAACGGCAAGTTCAGGAAAACCTGTGGCACTACAAAGCGAGATTAATGGTAAGCTGTTAACACATCCACTATCTGCTGCATGCTTCATTGTGTATGTATTACCAGTATATAAAAGTATGGTTTGAAACTATGTTGATGATTGGATTGGATTGTACTCTGTGGACACATTGCAATGGAAACTAGCATAAAACCATGTTTCTAAGGAGGTACAGAAAAGCAATTGTTACATTCTCCCTCCCCCCAGTCAGAATTCCTAACATTCTCTTTCAGAGCAGTTAGTTAAATCCAGCCATTTAATCTATTACATTATACATAGAGAGATGGTGGGGCCATGAAGCACATTCTTTTCTGTCTTTCTCACTCACTGTCATGCCCCTGGTGGAGTCTAACTCTGAGGGAGAGGAGACACAGCCAACAGGTAGTGGAAGTGGCCCTGGAGGTGGTGGAGGAGGCTGGGGGAGGGCAGAGGCTGGCTGATCCCCTATCCATCCTGGGGCACGCCTGGATGCACGCCCATCCCCTATCCATCCTGGGTCATGGTCTACTCGGGAGGAGAGGGCCATGATCCTCCTCATGGGTTGCAGCTGTGAGCTCGGTATAAGAGTTTGAAACTGCGTGTTCACAAATGCTGGAGTCAAATTAGTGTTTTCCTTGGATGGGCTTTATCTTTGTTGGCATTCTTCCCATGGACTCTCCCCGGAATGTCTTCCTGGAATGTGTGATTAATTATTTTGGTTTGCCTTGGCACTCTCGTCAATACAGCTTGTTTCTGGTTTTCTTTTGCTTCATTATCTACTTTTTGAATTTAAACTGTGACTAATAAAACAGCGAAGCTAAGTTGAAGGCATTGCAAGACCTTGATTCATGTTTTAGGTTTTGTGTTATTTTTGAGACACTATGGGTTATCACACTCACTTTCTAAAGCTTCTGTCTATAGTGTTAAGAAGACAATAAGTAATTGTGACCTTAAGTCCTAGTATTTTGTACTATTTTGTGTGTTTAAAAAGTAGAAACTCAAGCTGACCAGTTCCTCTTCCCCATCTTTCTTCCTTCAACTCTCATATATATTCAGTGTATATCCTGATTTTTCATTGGGCTTTCTTCTTCGTTATCTTTTAATTCACAAAACATTTTCTATGCTACTACAGAGCCCATATACCTATATGAGGACTAGTATCTGTCTCTTGTAGTAATGGGAAAAGTTACGTATTATATGGAAAAATGGGCAAAATGTAGTATACAGTATCACCAGTATTCCTGTTAAAACTTGATAAGTAATTGTGTAAGATTGTTCAAATCTCATTGTTAATACTTGTTTCAAACTTTGCATACAAAATTACCCCAAAATAGTATTAGCAGAATGGTTTTGATACATGAAAATAATCTGGAAAAAAATCTTTTCAAAATTTATCGTACAATCATATTATTAAACTGAGCCCCTTATGATAAACTAGAAATGATTTGAAGGCCAATTTGATAGAAAGGGATGGCTGCAATTCCATTTCAACAATATTCTGAATAGATAATTAGTTTTTCAAATTGCTTGGCTTCCAGTAATGTTATTCAAAACTATATTCAAAACGAACAGTTGTAGGAACTGGGCTTGGCTAGTCTAGTAAAGAGAAGGACCAGGGGAGACATGATAGTGGTCTTCTAATATTTGAGGGGCTGCCATAGGGAGGAAGGGGTCAAGCTATTTTCTAAAGCACCTGTAGGCCAGATAAGGAACAATGGATGGAAACTGAACAAGGAGAGATTTAACCTGGAAATGAGGAGAAACTTTCTGACAGTGAGAACTATCAACCAATGGAACAGCTTGCCCTTGGAAGTTGTGGGAGCGCCATCACTTGAGACTTTCAAGAAGAGATTGGACTGCCATTTGTCAGAAATGGTGTAGGGTCTCCCGCTTGGGTGGGGGGTTGGACTAAATGACCTACAAGGTCCCTTCCAACTCTGATTATCTATTATCTATACTAGGGTTATGAGTGCTTCAAGAGTAAATCAGAAGTCATCTCTTGGATTTCACATAAGCACAGTGTGTCCCTGATGCTTATTTAAAGCTAGTGCATCTTTTCTCAGGCTTCTGTGTGAATTTGGAAAAAAAAAGTTGCTGCTGTTTTAATAGTGGCATTGATTTTAATGGGTTGATTCTTAAAATAGGGGCATCTTTTTCGGGCCATACTAAAGCCTAGAGGAAAAAAACCAGGCTGCCTTAACATATTGCACAATAGGGTGCTATTGTGTGTCCCTGAAGTCTGAAACATTTCTTTCAAGTCATTTTCAAAGTATGCAAAGTCCTAATTTCTAAGAGGGAGGTTAAGTTTTCATTCTGATGAGCGTTTATATGCAAGTTTTTCATGTTACAGGTTGTCCTGCTTACTGGAAGAACTTTTCAGGCAACTGTTACTACTTTTCAAATGAAAGAGCCATTTTTGAAGACGCAAAGCTTTTCTGCGAAGAGAAATCATCTCATTTGGTCTTCATCAATAGCAAAGAGGAACAGGTATAAAATCCCATCTAGCATGCAGTTAGATTTAAATAGTACGAAAGAGCAAATATGGAACATCATTATTTCCAGCCATGCCAGTAGACAATGATTGGAGTTGAGTAGGTTAGACAAGGCAGTCAGAAATCAACTTATACATTGCAGGATTCAACCTGGGTCGGTCACCTGGACCAGAAGTTTAGGCTTCCAAGTTTTTGGACTTGTGCTGCATCCCATCCACAGCTAACTTGTCTCTCACCAGAATATGTGTGACTACAGAAGATTAAACCTCTGGTCCTGGTGATCGACCCAGATTGATAATCCAACATTACCCTCACACACATATATTTGCCTTCATTCATTTTATAGGTGTTAATGTCTCATAAATATAAACATCTGACTAAAGATAATCAGGAGGGATAAGCAGGGGATTTCAGTCTTACTGTAAAACATTGACAAAAACATGCAAGTAGTCCTTGTTTAGCAACTGCCTTATTTTATGACCGTTTGCAGTGACGATGGTGATGAAAAAGTAACGTTGTGACCAATCCTTGCATTTGCTTGCTGTAAAGCAAAGGAAAGCTGAAGTAAGATTGTAAGCAGTTTCCCTAGTAACTGTTTTGCTTAACAGCTGAGTTGCCCCTCCCACTTGCATTTGCATGGAAGACCAACCATCACTTGTTATAGGAGCTTCTGATGCTGTTTCTTAGATTGGAGTATTCTGCTGAAAATGCACGTTGGTTTTTCTTTCTTGACATGGAGCTGTCAGTTGCGGCCAGTTTGTTCAGAGCAGTCCATGAGAAGAAGAGGATCTATCACTCTTTCTTATTCCGCTGATATTGTGGCATCTATGCCTGTCCCCCTCCCCTCAAACAATGATTTTCTTTTCTAAAGCAAAACGCAGGTTAGGGGGTTGACTCAAGAAAGGTGAGGGCAGGACTGGAAAAGGAATGCATACCTTCTTCCTGTCCACTTTGTCATCTTAATAAAATGACATTCCCACATACCTAGGCTTCACTACATGACAAAACAAAGTTGAAGGCAACATAAGCATAAGTATTTTGACCCTATGAGGACTAATAAAAGATTGTCCCAAATGTCAGCTTAAACGCAGTGTGTGTGCAAATGTAAACCAATGCTATCGCTGAGAGTAGTATCTCCAACCCCAGAAATAGATATAGTGAGTGTTCAAAAGGTCTTGCTGAAAATAAGGCAGATGAGATGATTATTGTAATTTCTACATGCTTTTGGGAAGATTTTAATGTAAGTTATAAAACAAGCCCTTCCCATTCAGCCTCAAAGTTCCCTTCTCCCTAATCTCAGAGCCCCAAACTGTTTTATCTATTTATTTGAAATGGCTCTTTATTAGGTCTTAACATCTGATTCCAGTGCAACTACGGCTGCATTAATACCCACATCATGCTACAATGAGCCAATATAATAAAAGACAGCATTTTGTATTGAGGCAGAAAAATTAAAATACTTGGTCAGCATTTACTGATCTGATGCTCTAGTGACAGCAAGCAGGGGAAAGAAACAAGGGACAGTTTCTTTGATAATCCCTTTTCATTCTGGCTGCAGAGCACACCACATGGCAAGTAGACCCTGTGGAAGCAGCATTTCTCGCAATCTACTTTGCAGAATTTCTATTGCTAGAGAGGAAATTTTAAAAAAAGTTCCTCTCTTTACTTCATATGCCATTTAACCAGGAAATTGGTTGGGAAAAAGAAATTCTTGGCGGATAATGAAAAGGAAATTGGACTGAGATTGGGAGCCTGAAAGGAAGAATGTGTTGGAAGGATGCTCAGATCAAATGAGATACACTCAGAAATAGTTCCAAGTTGATTTTGCCGATAAACTCATGTTTATGCTTAGTCATATTTTTCAAGAGGCTAAAGTAGTTTAAGGGAGCCAAAACCCTAGGATGTGAAATAATGTGACCGATTTTTTCTTCTGTACACAGCAATGGTTGAAAAAACAAGTTATTGCAAAAGGCAGTTTCTGGATTGGTCTCACTGACTCAGTGAAGGAAGATGAGTGGCGATGGCTAGATGGCACCCTGCCAGAATACATGTGAGTGCAGGAAGGACATTTACTGTTTTCTGCTATAACTGTTTCTTAGCATCTACCAATAGGAAATGATGCAGCAACCTTACAAAAGGCATTTGTCTTTTAGATTCAGATTAACATTTCTTTGATTTCAAAAGGCTTATTGCTAGGAAAAAAAATCCTGAATAACCAATAAAAGAAAAGAATAAGGCACCTTAAGATGCTTATTACAGAGTTAATAGCAAACTAGGCTAGAGAAACCACAGGTTTTTTGAAACAACTTTTATATAAACATGTGTGAGTGGAGGAGGGACATCAAATAAAGAAAGAGAAAGGGTTGTTCTGACCTAGGCTTCCTCCAAAAGCAATAAGCAGACTTTTTGTCCCGGCAAAACTCCTTTTATTAAACAAAGGTGATTTTCTTGCATTCACTTTCAGCCAAAGGCCTGGCAAACAGTTTTCAAGGGTCTAATTAGGAGCACAGACCTTATTCTAGCTTGGAGAGCTGCCAAGTAAATATTTTCAAACGCAGTGCTGACAAGGAAGGGCTTGGCACAGAGTCTCTGAGATGCACAGACAGATCTTCACACTGCTTCAACGAACAAATTGTTTCCTGCTAAAGCCCCCTCCCCTTTTGTTTCTCTTTTAATCCCTATGGGAGGTGCCATTCACCATTCAGCTATAGCCTTATCCCATATCGAGCCTTAATTCGTAACTGTTCTTTTCTTTTGGCAGTTCTGCGCATGCGCAGGCTGAGAACTAGCTCCAGCTACTCCCCCGCCTCACTAATGTCCAACTCGGAAGGCAGCTGATAATTGCCAGCCTGCCCTGGCCCCATCTCTGCCTCTGATGCAGAGCCCTTGTCCGACCATTCATCAGCCTCCAGGACTGGCCCATGTTCCTCCCCAACCTCCTCACTGTCCAACTCTGCTGCCAGCTCGGCTAGCCGCTGGCAGGCTACAACAGGGGTCAATTTTACTTGGCTGATTGCAGAAAATAAGACTTCTGTACTGCATCAATTGTAAATCATTGCTGGTACCAAACTTGTGCCTTCATTTGTCACTGAAGCTAAATATCAGTCAAATTCTGGAATCAGAGTATACACTGGATCAGCACTAGATCAAGTAGACTCAGATCTCTCATTCCCACTGAATGAAATTATTACTGTTTTCTCCAGGCTCTCAGTTTGATTGCTGTTGAGCATTGGAACTTAGGTTAAGGAAATGTTACTAATATCTTTGGCTAATTCCTTCTTATCCTGATGAAATCAGGATACACATTTGTAACTTAAACTATGGCAGCTTTAAGGACCTTAAAAAATCTTAAAAGATGGTTCATAATCCACCCAAAGGATAATTTACTAGGAGGATGGTACATTCCCCAAATAAATACAAAGGCTACAGAAATCTGAAAAAATCACTAGATGGGAATAAACAGATTGCAAATCTCTGCTCTGGAGTTTTACAGTCCAGATCTGGTAGCTCTAATTATACAAATGTATTTTTATTCTTAGATAGTTCTTGCAATATATGATTGTTGATGTGTTTTTAGTTTATGATATGATAACATTAGGTATTTCTCTCTAAATATTGTATAACCAAAAACTATACTTTATATTTTGATTTGGAGATGTATAAATCCAACAGGAAGGTGTATTTATATCTTAGTAGCTCATATGCAGCTATAGATCAAACAAACAAAAACAACTCCATTGAAGGATTACACTCTGTACATGTGTCTATGTGCAGTCCAAAACCAGAACAGAATTTTTGGTCTAATTTTAGACTTTTGAGCTTTGGCAGTTTGTCCAGTTGATTCCCATCACTAAAGCCCAGCTGTTTTCAATTTCCAGGAAAAGTAGTCATGCACTATTTGTTAAGGAGTATGATTTCTGCTTTAGGAGAGATTGGGTTTTTTTTGTTTTTGTTTTTACTGTTATGAATCTCTTCTGTCATACTGTCATATGATGGCTTGGTTATGAAATGATCATATATATATATTTGTTTTACTGCAAGAAACTGGAGTGCTGGACAGCCTGATAACTGGAAACATGGCCATGGGCCAGGGGAAGATTGCGCTGGATTAATCCATGCTGGGCTCTGGAATGACTTTCACTGTGAAGATGTTAATAGTTTTATTTGTGAACAAGATGTGGAAAAAGGTATGGTAAGCTTTGAACCAAATGCATTCACATTTATTACAAAGGCTTATTACCAACCAAATTTCTGCAGCTGGGACAAGAGGGACTTGAATGTCCTGCTCATACAGATAAAAGGTCTTGGAAGAGAACTTGAGATCAATCTTTATTAGCATCTGTGTATAAATATTCTCCCTAGCTGCTTCTGATGTCCAGGCCACTGAGTTTTAAATTAGTGGCAAGTATTCCAAGATTACACAGCTATTCTTACTAGGTTACATACATTTGGCAATCAGTGTTCTAAAACATTCCCACCTAATTTTGAAGAAAAGCAACGCCGTGATTTATTTTTTCCAGTTAACACCTAAGTAGCCTAATTTCAGAACTCAAAATATGCAGTCTGAAAAGCTATAAGCAATAGGATCTAACGTTCCTGAAGTTTTTTAAAGGAGTATTTAGTGATGCATTTCCTTTCTGGTGAAAATAAAGCAAAGTGGAATAACCCTCAAATAATAGAGCCATAATAATAAGTATCTCATTAAAATACTGCTGTACTAAAAGTTATTATTATTAAAAATCAAACTTGAAAGAGCAGCCCAAGATAGAGCACCTTAGAATAATCAAAGACAATGGGTGAAGAGCCAGATGTTATTAATCAGCTTTCCCTTTCATTAAGCATTTCTGTATCTTACATGAAAATGAAAACTTGAAAAAAGAGATACAATTCTACCTTTGTATTTTGTTATTATCAATTATATAGAGAAATTGTTAATATCTGATTCTTAGGTTAATTTAATGGCAGGGGTTTGAAGTAGTGGGTCTATCATAAAATTCATTGTATGTTTTGGACAAATTATTCTTCTTTTTTCTTTTCTCAACCTGACCTTATATAGTACAAGAAGGCTGGAATTAGGATAAAATGCTCACCTGAGTTTCTTCAGAAAAGGAAGTGACAAATATACAACAAACATAGGGCTCTCTTGAATCCTTCCTTATTTATTAAATTTATATGCTAACCTGAATTTAAATTTCAGTTATAATGTTCCTGTGTGTTTAAATTTCAGCAGCTTTTAATATCTGATACATGTTGTCACTGCAACCAACATGTATTCTGTGTAACATCTAGATAAATAATTCTTAGACATCTATTTGTGTTTATTTGGTGCTGTTTCCTACAAAATAAATAACTTCTACAATGAAGTAATAAAAGAAGACCTGTATGCCAGCACTTTAGTCTTGATCCCTATTAGATCCCCTTCCTTGCCTCCCCTCAATTACCTTACAACATGATTAACAGGACAACATCTGACTTTATAACTGGCCCTCTAAAACGATTAAGCATCTATACAACACAATTCAGATGCGTTAAAAATAAAGACAAGTTTTTCCTCAGCTAGTATTGGCAATCTTTCCAAAGAACCCAAGATTTCACTACATTAACAATAGTCAACACTTAGTTTTTTAGGACCAGAATTGTCTTTTAATAAGATTATGGAGGTGGTGGGTGGGGAGGGATCACCTGTAGAGAAGAATCAGTAATTTGAAAGTTTTATTATTTTTTTCTACTTCTGCATTTCAAGAGTGAAACCAACGGGACTGCCCTTGTGATTCATTGGCAAATGGCAATGGACACTATGTAGATAGACTGGCAATCTTTCTTCTGTCACCTGTAATTAGTTCACACTGATTCTCACATTAAATATCTTCTTAACCATTGCCATAGCATTTGCATTTTGACTGGCTATGAACAGACACAGATTTGGACAGCAACTTGCAGCTTTGGCATTGGTTTCTCGATTTTAAAGCCAAGTTTTACCTTTGTAACACTTGTTACTTTTCCTTTCCCACTGCAGCTCAGCCTCCAGGATTGTAACAGGTCATGGGCCAAGAGACTGACATTTTCTTTGCAAAGAAATTCATCTGGGACTGGGAACCATTACCCAAGAAAAGGAGCACTGAGAACTTTGATGAATAAACTTCATCAGCACAATTTGTCCTCCACATTTTCTAATTTTTCAGGGGCTTTACAACCTGTTGCACAAACATGTTGGTAGAAAATGTAATTGGACATAACTACTTGTAGATCTCTTCAGTCGTTAAGCAGAAGATATGTTCTGGTAAGAACTAGAAAATAGCAAGCTGAAAGTTATGACTTTACTACTCTAGAAAGACAAAAAAAAAATACAAAGCTACTGTGTAAACAAAGCAGCCACTTGCTAAATTCCCAAATATTGGCAATTTATATAAATATACATGTATAAATTTATATAAAATTTATATATAAATATATATAGTCCAGTTCTGATCAGTAATATAGAATATACTTTTTAAAGCTTTTAAAATTCTGTATTTTTGTACAAAATGTTGCCTATTATATTGATTTAATTGCCTTTTTATATGAATATAGTAAATAGAAATCAAAGAAAACACCATGAATGCTACTTATCATTCAGTAGAAATAACAGTCTGGAATAAATTACCCCATGTTTAATAACTTTTAAAATTGATTTTAGATGACATTAGCAATCTATTATACAAAAATATACACAAAGTTATGATCCAAGGACAACATGCTTGTTTTTCCGAACTGGTCCACTGACAGAACTCCAGGCAGCTGAATGTCTAGCAACAGACTTGAAGAAAGGGATAACATTGTCTAGTAAAGTACATATTTCATAGAGAATTCCTGATTCAGTCTTCCTGATTCCAATTAAAATAATCAAGTGGTCAGAGAGCTTTAAAAAAAAAGGGCCCTGGGAATTTTTACTGGCTATTATGCAGGGCTTAGTATATTAGCTGCTTAACATGACCTAATATAAAATATGCTTTATGTTCCTCTTATGTTCTTCATGTGTAGGCAATTTCTATTGCTGTAATGGACTTTAGACCATTGCGCACTAGTTTAAGACTAATAAAGATTTTAACCAATATAGATATTTCTGTCAGACGTGTGCAAGTTGTTCTTAATGCCTTTTTTGGTACCTACCCACTGGGTCAGGGGGGACAGGAACCAATAGACTTTGGCATTTCTTGATTAGACTTTTTTCTGCTCCAGTTCAATGCCTCCAAATTGCAGCTTTTTCTTCCAAATGGAAAAGAACTTGTCAGAGAATAGTTAACCATTCCATGCTACGGTTGCCTTCCTGTTGTTTATCAATAAGACATTGCTCTGGAGAAGAGAGAGAGAGATAAAAATGCAAAATCCAAGGCATTGGGAAAGAGTTCAGTATATCTGCATGCAGCATGTGATTTGGTGGGTCAGCTGGCAAAATACTACAATACAACAGTACTTTCTGTACTTCCACAGTGTTCAGTAATGTGCTTAACATAAAATTTGTGCTTAACATAAAAATTACAGTGAAAATAAAGTGCAAGTCATACATGTTGACATAAATAGTATTTACATGATTTTTGTATGTAAAATTGATACTATGATTGTTTGTGAATATTTATATTTAAGGTAAGTACTGTAATCATTTTGCTGCAGATCTGGACACAACTGGGCACCTAAAAAGAATGTTGATAAACTTAGAATATCAAAACAATGAATACATTGAAGTATATTAACTTTTCCTCTGAAATGTTTTTCACATTAGGATAATTTGTTGCTGTGATCTGTGTTGTTCAGTTAAATAATGTACAAACTTCTTTCTTTCTATCTCTAACATCCTTCTCTATCTTCCTTCACTGGTACCAAAGAATTAGTTTGAATTGGATATTGGTCAAGTTATTTATATGCTGAGACTTATGTGTTGCTCCTGTCACAAAGGGATCAGAGCCACTGAAATGCCAATGTCCAGCAAAATGGTTAAAATCGTAAAATAGCCTGTTATAATTTGCCACTAAATGACAGTCAAAACAAAAGTGACAAATACCTCAGCTCAAAGACAAACAAATATTCATATCAGTTGCTTGGAAGGCCCCCTACAGGCATCAGGTCCTAATGGTCCTTGAGAGCCATAGTAAGGATAGAGCTCTTATCTCCAGCTTATGCTGTTTTAGAGAAGGGGAGCAGTGAGAGAGAAAATCTGCCCTGTATTCCCCAATCACAATAGAGACTGACACCTAGAGCAGTCATTTTTTCTGGAGTTTGACACTTGGATTAGATGGTCTCATAGATAGCCAGCTCTTGAGTCATATGTGCCTTTAAAAGTGGTATGTAGCATTTTGAAATGTGGCCAGTAATTGATTAGCAAACAATGCAGCTCTCTAAATATAGGTGTAGCAGCATAGATAAATTAAGTTTTGCCTGATGTTACTTAAGTCATTACATTGTAAACCAGACAAAGCTTGTGATCTCTAAGTGCAGTCCAAGGTAGAGTACATTGCAATAATAAAACTCATGATGACAAAGCCCCTTAACATAATCCCCTGACCCAGACAAAGCCACTGACCCAGAAATTGCCATAAAAGGGGTTACAAGCTGGAAGCAGATAAAAACCTCTAGGTCTTGGTTGCTATCTGCTCTTTGAGCAGGAACTGAAAATATAAATAGATCACTAGATTATAAGTCAATTCTGCATGCTGGAGTTCTGTCCTGGCCAGAAACAAAGATGGAAATTTAATGGATTTAATTGGTTCGTGTACCCAGAGCCAGTACTGTATATCCTGATGATACGAAACTTGAACCAGATCATAACAGGATCTCCAAAATGAGATGAAATCATTACGGTAAACATAATGAGGTTTGTTGCACCCCCACAGTGGAGAAACCTAGAGGTCAACTCCCCAATTGAAATAGCAATAAGGCTTTGAAGAAAGAGCATACTACCACTCTCCTCTACTGCTACTACTGCTTCTCCCAAGGATCCACTGATTACTAGCCTGACTCACCCCACCTATTACATCTCTGAAATCTTTCTTTAATCAGATGAGGAAGGAATACAAAACATAGATGGTTTCAAAGAGTCTTGCTTACTTACTTAGACCAACAGGTTCAAACTCATTTCAGATAACCTTGCAAGATGACTTCTTATAGAACTTGCCGGCATCTTATTCTGAATAAAAGAATATGTGTATGCATAACAACAGAACATAGAAAAATATTAAAACATAACAAGAAAAAAGCAATGCAACTACATCAAGGTAAATTGTACATATTAAGGCTTCCTGTGCATATGCAGATCATTTGTATGAAGATTTTGTATTACAGCTTCGAAAAAGAGAATCATATTTCATGTTAATTGTTCATTAATGATATACGTATTTACATAGGCAGATAACCTGATATGTTTGGCTTTTTCTTTGTTCCAATTAGTTATTTGTTATTTTGAGTTATGATGTCAATCTTGAGTCCATTAGAGATTTCAAAATAGCTATTTGGGGAGGAGAAAGGTAAAAAGAAAAAAGAAATTTGGCCAATTCAATTGAAAGATTGCTGAATTCACATATGTCAACAGATTTCAAACTCTCTCAGAAGGGCTCATCCTACCTAACCTGCACCTTCGTAATCAGGCACCATCGGCACGAGTTTAGCCATTCCATGCATCTGGTTTAGTTTAAAGCTTGTGCCTCTTAATAACATTTAATAGAAAAAGTGTTACCAAACTCCTCCAAAATATGGCATTCTAAGGTCTTAGGAGTAGGTAGAACAATCATAAAAAGAAATGGAAAGTATGTACACATAGTCCTTGACTTACAACAGTCCAATTAGTGACCGTTCAAAGTAACAACAGCACTGAAAAAAGGGACTTATGACCGTTTTTACACTTAGGAATGTTGCATCATCTCCATGATCATGTGACCAAAATTAAAATGCTTGACAACGGACTAATATTTATGACAGTTGCAATGTCCCAGACAAACAAAGTCAATGGGGAAACCAGAGTCATTTAAACAGTCGTGTTATTAACCTAGCAACTGCAATGATTTATTTAACAACTGAGGCAAGAAGGGTTATAAAATGGCTACCTGTATACAGACCATGCCCAGAAAAACACAACTATAGAAAAGAGCCCCGCCAAAATTGAACTTTTCTTTATATTTAGGTAAAGCACAGAGATCTGAAGATAGAAGAAAGCAGTGCAGATAAATAGGCAGAGAGATCTTAATGGTTTAAAAGCTTACCAAATAGGAGAATAAGATTTAAGCAGAGCTCTCCCATCTAAGTTCCTGTGATGATCCGTGAAGCAACAAAGTCACAAAAATAGGTAAAGTCCCTTTAATACCTCCAACTTGGCCCCAATGTCCAGTTATCCTCGGCTGGAGATCAAATTCTTCCAAAAACAGTCTATGAAGGGAAGAAATGCAGTTTGAACCCAAAGCACAGATAAATTAGAAATAAAAAAACCAACACAAACTATGCTGAAGTAATTAACATGACAGGCTAGGATAATAAATTGCAGACTTCTAACAGATAACGAAGCACATATAGTTGGGAGGACACCAAAACCCAGATAAGCCTTGACAAAGATAATGCATGCTTTGCTTCCAGTAAGGTGCTGTGTGCAAACGCCCTTCTTATATCCTGTTTTCCCAGCTGCAACTAATGAAAGGGATCAGGGCCTTTTTCTCTTCCGTAAGCCATGTTGCTCCCTTCTTTGTTCCTCCCTGCATGCCCTAGGATGAAGAGGGGTGGCCCTGGGTCTTCCTCTGAATGTCCAGCTGGACTGTGCCCTTACCCCGTTTCTTCCACAGCCACTGGAGCCACACTCCCACTCCCTATAAGCTCCTCAATCTCCCCGCTCAGAATCAGACTCCAACAAGGGCATGACATTTCATGTCCTCTGCCAGAATGGCTTCTATTGGTCTCACCTTCTCCTAAGTTAAACTGCCATTCCATGCAAACGTTGCAGCTTAGCAGCAACAATCATGCTTCCCTTCCTGATATTATTGAGGAATGTGATAGCTCATGACATTTCATACTTGCTCCCTCCTGCTGAAAAATATCCTCTTAACAAGGCTTTTAAGATTACGAGTATTTTCAGATAGGAAAAAAAGCTGCCAGCCCTTGTGAGTAGAGAATTTTTAAACAGATTTCTATTCTCTGAAAAGTTTGTCTAGGCAGATGACAATTGTTTTTCTTCTTAACTTTTGCCAGTTTAAAATTTGCAAGAAACTCTTCCCGGAAAAAGCTTCCTAAGAAAAGTAAAGGTAGTTAATCTACTAGCGAATGGCAGAGAAGAAGCATTTTAGCAGGTTTCCCACCCCCCACCCCCGTACCAGGCAGCTTTGGTGTTGTACTACACATAATAAAAAGTTAAAATATGCTGTCTCATTGCTGGCAGCCACTTCACTCTCTGCCTGGAATGCTTTATCACCCATAGTTATAAACAGCACTTATGACTGCACCTAATTACAAACTAATGGGCAAAATATATTAATCATGTGCATCTGGAATATGCAAAGTTTCATGATGTTCATGGAAAATATTCAGCAATGTGTTTGGCAGGATAGAAAAAAACCCCTCTCGGTCTGAAAGCGGTGTGTTATGAATCTAATGACTTCTTCCCATCAGAGGTATCTTGCTGAGGAAAAGCAGTTTATCTTGGAAACTCGTCAAATCTGTCATAGTCATTTCCCACCTACACACATTTTTGTAATAATGTGCAACCAACTTTAAAATGGCAGTTTGTATGTGCAGGTAGACTTCGATGTACAATCACAATCAGGACTAAGGAAGGTAGCTGTTAAATGAGTCACACTGGATTTTATGATTTATTTATTTGTTTTGCCACAGTTGTTAAGAGAATGATTGTAGCTGTTAAATGAATCACAAGGTTATAAAAAACTGTGGTGGTGCAGTGGTTAGAATGCAGTACTGCAGGCTAATTCTGCCCACTGCCAGGAGTTTGATTCTCACTGGCTCAAGGTTGATTCAACCTTCCATCCTTCCGAGGTAGGTAAAATGAGGACCCAGATTGTTGGGCAATAGGCTAACTCTAAACTGCTCAGAGAGGGCTGAAAAAGCTCAGAGAGGGCTTTATAAAGCAGTATAAAAGTTGAAGTGCTATTACTATTAAGCAAACCCAACTTCATTCAATGGCTTTGCTTGTCAGAAGCTAACTGAGAAGATAACCAATAGTGATCACATGATCCTGATATATTGTAAATAGATGCCAGTTGCCAAGCACCTGACTGATATATTGTAAATAGATGCCAGTTGCCAAGCACATGACTGTGGGGATTCTGCAACGATTATAAACGCGAGAACTAGTTGTAAGTCACTTTTTTTCAGTACTGTTGTACGAAGGGTCACAATAAATAGATGTAAGTTGAAGACTACCCGTATATAGCAATAGCACTTAGACTTATATACGCTTTATAGTGCTTTACAGCCCTCTCAAAGCGATTTAAAGAGTTTATATGTTTATAGGTTTATATATTGTGTGTGTGGATGGGACAGAAGGACGAAGAAAGAAAGAGAAGATTTGTTCATGGGCATACATACAAACCCCCCCCCCCCAACTTCAGTAAAAATAAATTAAACTTTCTGATTCAGGTTCATAGAGTGAAATAGTAACATATTTTCTAAATAGCTGTGATATCTATAAGAAAAATGACAGTCTTCAATTTTAAAAAAGGGGAATATAAGAAATGTTTTTAAAGGATAGTGCTATATCATTTGCATTCTAAGAAACAAGTTAATCATAATTTCTCATTTACTAATGTTCTTTTGAAGCTGTGCTTCTCTTCCTGATATTCAAACTGCTTAGAAAATATGGCTCTTTTTATTTTATTAAAAAACTTGGTTAATCTAATGAGTTACTGAATAATTAATTTACAAGGCAATTAGATCAACATGGGAAAAACAATATACAGAAGATTTTGTAGAAGATTCTTTCACCTTTTATAAATTATACATATATATTCCAAAGTAGACCTGAAACCTTCCTACATGGTGTTAGCATTTCATATCTGAATACGAATACATGAAAGTTCTGATTGGAAACGCTTTTAATCTGTGTTCACACATTTATTCTTACTCTATTTTTAAAGCAGGCATTAATTGGATCCTCACCAAGTTGCAAGACTGGTGTCTAAGACAAGTAAAGCCACTGGAATTCAGTGGGTCAAAATAGGTAACGAAAGACCTAGATTCTAACTTCCTCTTCCTCCATAGAAACTCACATTGGATTAATCACTCTCTCAGCCACCCACCCACCGCCCAATATGGGGATATTGCTGGTGTGTGTGTTTGTGTAGAGGGTAGGGAACAGGCTACCCATCCACCTTTACTTCCTGAGGTAGAAGTATAGATATAAATAGCTATCATAGTATCTATAACGGCACTGAAATTTAGGATTTTTGATAATTAATATTATGTGCTAACAATGTTTTTGTGTACTGATCGCTGCATATTATCTTGATGTTATTAAAATAAACATGGGACATACCTCAGAAATAACATTATATATTTTCTTGGCTCCTGAAGAAGCTGCCTTTGGTATTCTTAGTATCATTGGGCTCTGATCCTGTTACTGATAAAGTTTGGGAATAATGAGCCTTTAAATCATTCAGCATGATTTCTGGCAATGCAGTTGAACAGATTTCACTAACTAGCATATAAATACGTACTTGGAAAATCAACACTTTGCTTTTTTGAGCAGGGTTCAAATATGCAATTGACCTAACAACAACAATGTAACCTAAGGATATTTATTCTAGTGTTATTGAGAACATTGTGTTTGGTTTTGTTTATGTAGTGACTAGAATGAAGCACAAAAATGCCTTACACTAAGTAATGTGGGAGTGGGAGTAATCATTCTTTCTATGCCCAAAAGGAAATGATTTAAAGGGTTTCATCAGAGATCTGTTTGTAATTTTGCAATGAATTTGGCTTGCCAATTTATATGATAAATAACAGAACGTTTTTACTTGCCTAAATGTTCCATTTGTGTAATCATTGTATAAACTGAAATTTTCTAGTGTGGCAATAATAATATATTATAGGAATGTTACTTTTAACACTTGTGTTGGTTCTCCAGCCATGTTGTGTCCTATTTCTGATCCCCATTTTTGAAAGGAAGTTGTTTTGCTGATGGGTAAACTGCAAGTAGAGTACATTTAGTCATGAATTTATCTTCCAGGAATCTTGTAGTATTGTTCTGCAACACATTTTAACAGTTCATTCTGTCTTAAGCAGTAGTTCTGGGCAATCAGTCTTATTTACTTACTTAGTCAGACCCCCCCCCCCCAAAAAAAAAAATTGTTAAGGTATTAAATCTTGGCCTTTAAAATTAAATACTGTCTACCAACATGGCCTATTGCCCACCTGGCCTTTCAAGTTTTCAAATCATGCTCCTATTAGCAATGTAATAGAAAATGTCTTGCTGCTGGTCGTCCTAGCCTTATCATCTATCTAATAATAAATGTGTACAATGAGATTGATGGCATATACATTAAATAAATAAATACAGAAGCTCAAGACTCATTCTCTTTTCCATAATCACCATCTTCCGTATTGGAACCACCCCTTTAGGAGAACCACAGCAAAACTCTGCTCCCCACCCTTCCTAACTCTGTGAGGCAGGTCAGGAGGATACCATAACTTATGGTATTGAAGGCTGCTGAAAGATTAAGCAGAACCAGGAAGGCCCCACACCCCATAACATTCTTGCCAGAGATAATTACAAATGCAATTTTGTCTCCATTCCCAATTATATTTTCCCCCCCCCCTCTAATACCAATAATAATACCAATGTAAGAAGCTTTTTCTCATCACTATATTGTGCAACTCAAACAATCAATGGACGGTTTCTTTATTTCTAAAACATGGGTTATGGTTTAACTGCTCAAAACGTGTTTTTAGAAATATACACAATCCTGTATTCTAGTCTCTCTGACACTTTAGAAATACCCAGTAATCAGGCAATCAGATCGGTGTAAGGGAGAAAGCGTTAAAAACAGATTCTTGGATACAGGGTCATGACAGAAAGAAATGAAATAAAAATGTCTAAGCTTCAGCAACTAAAATACATTAAGTAATCAATGGTTTGACTTTAAAAATTATGACTGGTTTTGATGAGGTGTAAATATTTACTTTTTGATATTGACACTGATAATCTATGCAGGAAATAAAAAATTGAACTGGATGACCATAAACATTAAGCTTGATGGATGGCAAAATATGTCTGCTGTCAATTTTCCAGTCAGTAAACACAGGAATAAAGATCATTTTCTAAAAAGCATTTAGTTATTATACAGACGAGATGTAACTGACTAAAAATATTGTAGCCAGGGACAAAATCTCTTCATTATTATTCATTACTCATTAAATTTCTATGCCACCCATTTTTCTTATAAAGTGACTGTCATGTTCTGGCCTTTACAACTGGTTGGACAGCACATGTCATATTCATATTCTCTTTCATATTGCTTACTTTAATGTTCAATAAAAATAAAATGTGAAATACTTCTGCTTGAAAATAATGTTTTACTATTGGAAACAACACTGTTTACAAAGTTTTTTACTTGCTGGCGCTGCCATACTATTCTCCTTTAGCCAAGCTAAGCTTACAAAGTTTTAAAATGTTTTTTTAAGTAAATTTGGCACAATAATATTGTATGTAATAATTCAGCATTGGGGTTTTTCACATAGTGGTTTTCATAAAGTTTTTCCATGTAACCATTTTTCGTGATGCCTTCAAATTTAAAACACTTATTACCCAAGGGATGTTCTTTCCTGTCGATCGCACATAAAGGGTGGAACAAAGCAGAAAATGAATCAAGAAATGAGCAGCAAATGGAAACACTAAGATTAGTCTTGTCTGTAGGAGCAAATTTTAAATTGGAACACTAATAGTGAAAACAAGTTATAAAATATGGGAGGAAACATATGCTTAGTCAATTTGATTTTCATTCAGATTAATACAGGAAAACAAGTATGCATATCAGTATGTGTTTCATTGCTAAGAAAGCATTAACAATAACACAGTTGCTGTTTAAAATAGCCCTGACATTTCCTCCTCCCCAATTCTCTGAATGTATTGGTTACTGCTGTACCAACACAAACTTCGATTTGTCCAGAAGGAAAGCAAGTTGCAGTTGAAATGCCTCAAGCGAAACAGAGAAATGCACATTTATTTTCTGTGTTAGCTCTGACACCTGCTGGCACAATAATGCTATGCAGTAACTCTACTAGATATAAGCAAATTAAACAAAATAAGTCTTAAGCCACGAAGTGGGAAAATAAATAAAAGGCAATTATCTTTGAAGACAAATATTCCGACACGCCTTTCATTTTGCCATCAAAAATCGAGTTGATTTCACCAGACAATGCAACCACTCGTTAAAATGTTTTTGCATGTAAATTTAAATGCATTTGTTTTGCCTTTCCACAAGACATTTAAAAACCACTGTAATGCAGTATTCAATCCTCAAATTTCTGTGAATAGAGAACTGTTTCTGTAGAACTGTAGAATCTTACTCAGAATTACTTTTCATAAATTAGAAAATGAAATTTAATTTTCAGAATAATTTTGACAACTAGCACTCTGACTTTGATCGCTCCTAGTACTTTCAATCAAAAGGCCTTCCTTCCTTCCTTCCTTCCTTCCTTCCTTCCTTCCTCCCCTCCCTCTCCCCCTCCCTTTCACTCTCCTGTGCTGCCCTGCCTTCTCCTCTCCTTGCAGAATAAAGACACAGTGGGAAAATCTTCATGGGTTACCAACAGTAGAGTGCGTCTGACACTTTTAATTAGTGCGTCTAACATTTCTTGAACAAAGCTGTAGGATTGCACAATTAATATCCTTGTTTGGAGATATGCAAAGCTTTCAGTTATATGAACAGGCAAAATGAGGCATGAAAATACTTGTGTACCCATTTTTAATACAAGGAGAAGGAAAATAGCTCTAAACTTGCTCTTAATATGATTAGGGAGGGAGAGTTGTCTGAAAGAACTTGCATGATAAAAGCCTTATCAAGAACTTGCAAAATAAAAGCCTGTTTACTTAATGCACAAGTAAATATTTTTCTCATAACATCTATATAAAAAAAAACAGCAATACCTTAGAAATTCTTTCTCAAAATTATTACTGGTTAAAAATATTGGTTTAGATCCAGGTCCCATGTGAAAATAATCCTGATTCTGATACCATTAATAACTGGCATCAGGATGCTCAACTTAAAAGCATTAAGTTGATGATTAATCAAGACCTCAATGCTAAACTATTTAATCTCAATCACGCCAATCGAAAGCCCAATTAAATCACTTGTATAAAGGTTAGATATGATTAGATTAGGTCTTATTGGGTTGAATAATGGGAACCAGTTCACTGCATTCCTATACTTCTATTATTTTTATGCTGAAGTGTACATATTTCATCTTCTTGTTATACATGTATTCCCAGTCTTTCCATGTGCTGTGCACCCCAAAAGGATGTTTTCAGTGTGCACATGTCTATTTTCAGCTACATCATAGAATTCAGTAACAAAACTGAAATAAATAGAACACTAACAATAAAAATATTTTCTAAAATGTTTATATTATTTCATGATTTAATAATATATATGGAATACTAGGACAATAAAGAAAGCTCTTCAGCTGGTGCTAAAAGACTACATACAGGTACCATGCAACCCTCCTAGCACAGAATATTTCATAACAAGAACAACACTACTGAAAACTCCTCTCCTTCTTGCCCCAGCTTGCATCTGATGGGCATGGAGCAATACATAAGCCTCCATTGTGATTCTTTCTCAGTCCCTTCCTGCTCTGCTAATTTTCTGCAATACAACCAGAATACTTACTATCACTCCTCCTTTCCATCTGAATCCTGAGATGGTAAAGGTCATTCTATATAAGACAGAGTTTATGTCTTTATCTTCAGTGTTGAATACCTGGGCTCTCATATACCAGTAGGACGGCATAGTCACCGCAAGAACCATTTACATTTTTTATTTTGCTATCATATTTTTCCTTCTGTGTTATTTTTAGACAATTACTTTGTATTTTGGGAGATTTCTACTTTGATGAGTGGAGTACAAATGACTTTAAATCAATAATAAGTCAACTAGGTGTCTATAGAGCTATTTTAAATATGTTATTAAGCGTCTAGACATCACGGAACACAATGAGATTTCGCTGAATGATCACACAAAAAAGCTTACATGGTTTTTAGAACAGAAATGTTATTGGAAGGGTTATCAGGTTTAAAGGTTTAGGATTTCATACATGTCTAGATATTATTTTTGCTACAACTGTAAATATATCTTGGATGGGGAAGAATAGACTTCAGCTCAATCCTGGGAAGGCGAAGTGGCTTTGAGTTTTACAGAACTCTGTATTCAAGGATTTTCCAGCTTTAGTTCTGGAGAAGTTGCACTACCCCAAATGGAACCAGTGTGCAACTTGATGGTCCTCCTGGCCTTGCAACTCCTATTCAATGAGTGGGCAGGAGGATTTTTGCACAACTCTGCTTGTGCATCAGTTGCACCGTTTCCTGCACTGGGAGGGGGGGGAGATATGCCTACAGTCCCTCATGACTAGTCATCCCAAGTGGATTATTGCAATGTGCTCTATATGGGACTACCCTTGAAGAGCATCCAGAATTGCAGAAGCAGAATGCAGTGGTATGAGCAGTTATACACATATTACACCTCTGTTCAATGAGCTGTGCTGGCCACAGGGAGACCTATCCGAGGGTGCAATTCAAGGTGCTTGGTCTTCCTCATACATAATTTCATGGCATAGGATTAGATTATTTATGACATTGCTCTCTCTCTGATTGTTTCTGTCTACCCCTTTAGATCCAGCAGGAGAAGCCTGCTATGGGCTCTATCAGTTAAAGAATGTCATCTTGTGGGACCCAGGAAATGACTCTTTTCTGTGGCTGTGCCTGTCCTTCCACAAGATTATATCAGTCTCAACCTGCCACCTTTTCAGAAGTCTTTTAAGACACGGATGTGTCCCAGGTATGAGAGTTGGAGTGTGTTGGAACCTGTGATATGATTATTATTTGTTTACACTGGTTTAGCTCTCTGTTTATGTTTTTGTATAATGTTTTTAATATTATTTTTAAATGATATAAGCCATCCAAAATTGCTATTGTGAGATGGGTAGCTATAAGAGCTTCTGTGGCCCAGTGGTTAGAGTGCAGTACTGCAAGCTACCTCTGCAGCCAGCTGCTTACAGTTTGGCAGTTCAAATCCCACCAGGCTCAAGGTTGACTCAGCCTTCCATCCTTCCGAGGTGGGTAAAATGAGGACCCAGATATGCTGACTCCGTAAACCGCCTAGAGAGGGCTGTAAAGCACTATAAAGCAGTATATAAGTCTAATTGCTATTGCTATAAATCAATCAATCAAACCTGCCGTATGCTAATTGTATTGTCCTTGTGCAAATGCTTTTTGTCTTATACATAAAATTGGCCACAAATTTTCAGAAACCGCAATAAACCTTTATCTAATCTTTGTTGCCAACTAACACCCCCGATTTAGATAAAACTAATACATATATATTTAACTTACTTCTAGGAACAACTCCCTCCGTCCAGAAATAGGCCAACCGGCTGGACAGAAAAGACAACCTTTTAACAGAGATTCTTAACTTTGGTAACTTGAAGATGCCTGGACTCCAAGTCCCAGAATTCCCCAACCGGCACGCTAGCGCTAAAACACCGAGCGCTTCCGCTACAGAGGACTCCCTGTGTATGTCGGGGACAATGTCGGTCACAAGGGGCGCTCGCGCGCCAAATAGAATCCTCTTCGAGCGCCGTGGGATGACGTCATGGAGTGCGTCAGCGGTGGAGTCTGTCAGGAGCAAGTATGTCGCCGCCGACGCTTTTCAGCTTGCCGGAGGCGCGGTTGCGTTTCATGGTAAGTGGGAGACTGAAGTCGGTGGAGGGAGAGACCTCCCGACTGGACATCAGATGGAGTCCGAGTAAGGATGGGGCCCAGGCCCGTTTCTCGCGCCCTTTGCGTGTTTCTCTGTCGAAATTTAGACTGGAGTCGGTTGCTTTTCTCATCCTCTTTCAGCGTTTAGAATGGGGATCTTTTCTCTCTCTTTGGCGGACCGCCTCTGCCCTCTTTTAGGTGCTTGGTGCTTCCGTTTTTATCGTCCTCGATGACAGGTCGTGCACTCTGGAGTTTATGAACTGAACTAGTGCCATTCGGTCAAGTAATTATCCGACTTCTATTAATGAGCAAGGTTGCAAAGTTATTGTTGATTTCCCCCCCTTAGTAACCTATTACGTGGCGGTATTGTCATGGTATAGCATGGAAATTATTGGTGCTGTTTTGGGGGGTCATAATAAGATTTTGATGCTTTTGTGAGTGGGTTACTGTCAAACTCAAAATGGGTATAATTACTGTGTTTACATCTTTATGCGCTGATATGTTACCTAGTTAGGGCAATGAAACGTCTGCAAGAAAAACAAGTGTGCTGAGAGACACCAGAGACACCTTATGTCTTTATAATTTATATTATATGTAAATTACGTAAGTGTGGCACATTTATATTTGATCAGTTTAGACGTTTTGCAGAAGTTGAGCTGTAGGTTGACACCTATCTGTAATTACCTTACTTCAGAAAATTAAAATAGTGAGTAGGGATCCCCAGGGATTGATTGCCAATTTGAGAAGGGGTGTATTTTATTCCTGTTTAGCCTCACTAAGCTTTGCCTCCCATCACAAGGTGTTCTTCCAGTATTGGAAGTGGTGCTTAGAATAGACATGTAGGTTCAACATCAGCCCAGTATGACATCCCCAGGAGGTAATTGATAGAGCTACTCTTGGAAGTTGGGGAAGGTAAGACTAGGTAAAAACACCTTGGTCTTGGCTACCTCACCTTGTGCAGTATTCAGTTGCAACACAGAGGCCATAAAAAGAGAGCCCCAGCCGTGGGCAAAAGTTCTGATAAACGTTCAGCTTTTGATATACAAGCCATCATTGTATGCACAACTGGACTGATGACAGATTGCATTTCTGTTCTGCTTAGACATGCTGAGAACCTTCACTTATTATTTTACAGCATCACAGAGGTTCTAAAACTGTGGTGTTTTGAAAATAATAAATGAAGGCTCTTTACTTATCCATACACAGCAGAAGTGCAATCTGATATCACTTTTGTTGGCCATAATTCAGTTTATGTCCTAAACGATTTGAGGATTATCTACAGAACCAAACAGAAAATAGTATCTAGCATGTGTTTAGAAATATGCTGAATAATAGACAAATGGAGCACTTTCCATAATTTGAGGTGTGCAATATTTATGTCATCTTAAATTACATTTTAAAATATAAGTTTGATGTAGATTTTCTAAAACACATATTGTTTTAATATCTGATAAGCAAATAAGTTATTTCTCATTTTTCTCTTAGAACTCTACTCGAGATGCACTCAAAAACAAAACCATTAAGCCTTTATTGAATGCATTCAGCCAGATACCTGGAAGGTAAATTTCATAACAAAAAAAATCATCATAACTATGCTATCATAATAAAAAAAATATAGTATTTTATTGAAATTGAAAGTTTTAGCAAGGCAATCTAATATTTTTATATATTTCTAGTGAAAATGAAAAAAAGTTAACACTGGATCAAGCTTTCCGAGTTGCTCTGGAAGAAGAAATTGTGAGTAGTTTTTGATTAACTGTGTATGTGAAAGTTAATTGAATATCTTTAGTGATGTCATTCTAAACTGTGTATAATTTTTCAGTTTCTGGAAGTAAACTTTCAGAAGTGTGAATGTGGTCTGATCTCAAAACAAGATTGAATGTCCAGAACACTTCAAATTATGTCTAGTTCAAGAGATTACTTCTGCAGCTTTTGAATTAACTTTGAAACAGCATGACCATGAGGAAGTTGAGCAATGTACAGAGGAGGAACAATGCATTTTGGTTCTGAATCAATAAGTTTCATGCGTTTATATTAGCTACAGTAAGCCTTAAATTCTATTAGACTATATTGTGTCAAACCAATAAAGCAGCTTAACATTGCTTCACTTGTGACTTTTCCATTTCTTTAGTCAAGGTTAGAACATCTCTAAATGATACCTTTATATATAGAGGTGCCCTGGCTTCAGAATATTTAGTTTCACAGATTATCAGAATCTGACTCGGAGGGGGAAGCTGAACAACTGACAGGGAGTGGGAGTGTGGCTTTGTTGGCTGTGGAAGAAACTGGAGAAGGGCAAAGTCCAGCTGGGGAGCAGGGGAGAGGTAGAGCAAGGGAGAGGGAATTCAGAGGAAGACCCAGGCCCACCCCCTCTTCATCCTAGAGCACGCAGGGAGGAACGGCGAAGGGAGCAACGTGAGTTGCTTGGCTTACGGCGGATGAAAGGGCCCTGATTTCCTTCATTAGCTGCAACTGGGAACACAGTGTATAAACAAGGAAGCTGTGCTCTGCAAGCTATTGGTAGCAAATATGAATTTATCTTGTATCGTCATGGCTTATCTGTGTTCCTGGCGTTTTCCCAACTATGTGAGTTTTGCCGTGCTTTCAAGTCTGAAATTCCTTCTCCTGCCCTGACAAGCTAATTACTTCAGCTTGGTTTCTTTGGATTTTTAGTTACAGTTTGTATGTACGTTGTTTTGGATTGAATTTTCTACAGTTAAGGCTGTTCCTGGGAGAGTTTTTTTCCAGACAAAGGTAACCTGGACATTGCGGGCAAAGTTGGAGATAATAAAGGGACTGTTATTGCTTATTTGACTGTGTTGACTTTGTGCCACGCTCCAGGTCATCACAGATTATATGGCCCAAAGAAACACTGTTCATACATGTTATTTACCTTGCATGAAATTAGCATTGGAATCAAGGATGCTATATAAATAGATCTTGCATTTGCCTCAGCAAATTTGAAGTTATGATTGTGATGAAAAAGTAAATTTGTGATCAATGCCTGCATTTATGACCTTCTCAGTATCTGTGTCTCAGTCACATGTTTGCCATTACAGTCACTATATGTTGCCTTGTGCCTGACCTATTATTTTTTTCTTTTCTCCCCTCATAGAGTGGAGAGAATGCCTAAACAAGCAATCTCTTCTTTTCCCTAACACTTCCCTAAAGGAAAGTTAACAAACTCAGCTCTGTGACTGATTAGCTGGCTGGCAGCTGCTACTTGTAATTGATAAAACCTTAATCAATTTCACACTTTCCTCTTTTTTTGCCTCCTAAATGCTAATGTGCTAGGTAAACAGCTAGCACATAATATTCCTTTCAATGTGTATTTTCTATTATGTGTCTGGTTAATCTCTTATAATCCTTCCTCACCAATGAATGTAAATGCAAAATACAAACATGATTTCCCATCTTACAATTGTCTCAGATCTGGAGTGAGCATCTCAAAGGAGGAGTGGAGTGGGGGAAAGGGGCGGTAAGAATTTACCCAGCTTCCTCTTGAATGGAGTTCTAGAAACTTACTCCACCATTTGAGGTTACATACAATGTCATGTAAAGCAAAGGAAAGTTGAGGTAAAAACATAAACATAGTTGTGGTCATATGATTTTTCACTTAGCAACTGAGTTTCTGGTCCCAATTGTTGCTAAACATGGACTATCAGTATGTGATCAAGATAAGTAATTAAATAGTTTAGTTCTTATCATTAATACCATTAGTATTAACATTATTATCATTAAGAATGAAATATTCATGAGATTTGTTATCAAAATCTAGTCTATACCTCAACATGACCCTGAGATTTCTCGCCATCTTCAGTCCTGAAATAAAACACTTTTTTTCTAATATATGTTTTTCCAAGAATTTGTGAGAACCTGGAAATAAAACACTTTTTTTCTAATATATGTTTTTCCAAGAATCTGTGAGAACCACAGGGGAAATAGATAACTTTCCAATGCAGTCCATTATGATAATGCATGTTGTCTGTTCCAAGTATTATATGATTCTACTCTTGATGGCTGTTTTTCTTTTAGATAAATAAAACTTCTTGTGAAAATGTCCTGGCTATCATTTCGCTTGTTATTAATGGGGTAATAGAAGGTGAGTGCTTTGAAATAAAATGTCATGACTAGACTATGTGTTAATTAAAAAAAACTCATATTATTTATATTACTTAACACATAGCTTATATAAGTATTGCATTATCCCACCAGGCTCAAGGTTGACTCAGCCTTCCATCCTTCTGAAGTGGGTAAAATGAGGATCCAGACTGTTGGGGGCAATATGTTGATTCTATAAACCGCTTTGAGGGGGCTGTAAAGCACTATAAAGCAGTATATAAGTCTAAGTGTTATTGCTATTATGCAAAATATCTTTACTAATTCAGTTCACTTTGTACTACTTCCATCTTTTGTCCAATGCCAATCTGCAAAACCAAAATGTACTGGTAAATTACAAGAACACACACACACACACTCCCTTCTAGCCCTACTGGAGCAGGTGATTGGACTAGAATAGATATCTCATTATCTTTCTCCCCTCTCCCTCCTTTATTTCTTTTTCTTTCTGTCTCTTCCTTCCATTCCCCGCCTCTTTCTTTGTCCCTTTTTCTTTCTTTCCCTTTTCTCTTTCTTTTCTTCTCTCTTTCTCTCTCTCTTTCTTTTCTCTCTCTCTCTTTCCTTCTCTAAGGCTCACCCCATTGACTTGGTGTACTGCTCTGCTCGGACTTAATTGGGCAGGTCCCTCCGGTGCAGCGGCCTCAATGGGGTGGACCTGCAGGGCTGGCACCTAGAACGCGGCACCGGCGGCACGTTTGAAAAGTAGAGCAAAGCCAGAGGTCGATAATTTTTGCTACAAAGAATCGCAAAAGCTTCTGGGCTATGCACAAGAAAGGGACACACACATCAATGCAATTCAGCAACATAAAATAAAGAAATACAAATAAAACAAATCAACAAGAATCGGCAAAGCATCTCTGGCTAGATTCTATTCACTACTAGAATCTAATCAGAGATGCTTTGCTGATTCTAGTCCAATGACCTGCTCCAGCAGGGTTAGAAGGAGTGTGTGTGTATGTGTGTGCATGGCTGTCAAAACTCCAGAAACAGGTCAAGTAACCCTGAGGAGGCCAGTCATAAATTAGAACACTTGCTAAACAACCGGCCATTAAGTGAGGACCACTTGTATTTGGTTTGCCAGTCACCTGGCCATGACCACCCAGTCAGATGACCACCAAACCACACCCACCCGGTCATGTGACCACCAAGCAATGCCCAGCCAGCAAGCCACACCCACCCTGTCACATGACCCTCAAATTAGGACACACCCCTCAAATTAGGCCATGCCCATAGAAATTTGAATCCCATCCTTGGGTGAGGGGCACCGAGGATGAGTTTGTAGCACCAAGGAGGCGATGGACTGAAAAAGTTTAGGAACCACTGGCCTAAATTGTTAGGAAGTTTAGTTTAGTCCCAAATTTCCAATCACAGTGAATGATAACAAATGTACAAGTGGAGGTAGCCACTGCTAGCATAGTGGAATATTTAGCAATAGCAATAGCACTTAGACTTATGTACCGCTTTATAGTGCTTTACAGCCTCTCTAAGCGGTTTACAGAGTCAGCATATTGCCCCCACCAATCTGAGTCCTCATTTTACCCACCTCGGAAGGCGGGAAGGCTGAGTCAACCTTGAGCCTGGTGGGATTTGAATTGCCAAATTGCAGGCAGCTAATGGTCAGCAGAATTGGCCTGCAGTAAAGTAGTCTAATCACTGCGGAACCGAGGATGTTTATATTTTTTATTTAAAATCTATATATTTCTACATTGGCCTTTAATATTCCAGAGTATAAATTAACACCTGAGTTTGAATGAATTTGTTGCACCTAGGATTACAGGTTAATTGCTTCCATTAAATAAACTTATAGTCTAATGAACACTGTTTGGATTGCAACTGCAGTCAGTAGCATTAGCCATGCACTTTAGGCTATTTTAACATTTTATAAAGTATTTTTTTTAATTCTGCAGATTTTAAGCAGAATTAAGTTAAGTTTTTAACTTGTCTTAAAGTAGAAAGCTAAAGTGTATGGCTAAAACTATTGACCTGCAGCTACAATCAAAGCAGTGTTCGTTAGTTTTACTATAGTTTTACTTAGCTGTGAGAATGACTTTTAAGGATGACTTATGACCACAATTGTGAATGGAATTTCAATCATTAAGCAGTGTGGTCATAAAGTGAGATGCCACATGAACACACCATTTAGTGACCACAATACTGGCATTCCTAGCTGTCATCATTAACCCAGAATCATGGGTTGTTAAACAAAGGGCGTCTCAAATAAGGCCTCCCCTGTTGCTGGGGAGTGGGGGAGGCCCTGGAAGGTCTGGCACAAACTGCATACAAATTGTACTGTAGGATTCTGTAATATGCAAAGCCACAGCTGCACCACCCACCCAGCAGCACTTAACAACTGAAGTAAACCACCTGCCTATTTCCCAGTTGCCCAATCTATGCCCTTTGGACAGTCCTGCACTTGTCAATGGCAGCGTTGGGTCTGTGTCTGAAGTAGAGGCCCGAGGCCTTAAGCAATCTGAAAACGTTGTGCAATGATGCTAGCTTGGCACCATTTGAGACCTGAGGACTGCTGCATGGCGGAATGAGCTACCGTCATTCATTCCAGCTCCTGCTGACCTAATAGTTCAAAAGTGTGCAGCTGCAAGTAGATAAATAGATACCATTTTGATGAGTACCATGGATGGGATGCTACCAGTTCAGCCCGGTTCTATAGAACCGGTAGCTGTGAAGAGCAGCTGACATATTGTTAATAGTGCCTGTCTTACATGATGTCTCTGAAAATCTTTATGTGCTGTGCCTTTTCAGTACCACAGAAAAGCATGTGAGCAATTTTGATCACATGGCCACAGGGATGCTTTGGTAGCCATAATTTTGAGAATGGGTCATAAAGTCCATTTTTTCAAACACTGTAATTTTGAATGAGTGGTTTAGGCAGTTTATAATAAACAATGAAAATCAAAGTCTGTATTATTATTGGTAACTAGTAAGATTCTTGAAAAAATGCCTGTTCTTACTTTTTATAAAAAGAAATCATTTTAGCAGACGAATAAACAGATTCTCTTCCGTTAAGGTATTTGTACTGCATCAACCCCTTTTGTGCTCTTGGGAGATGTTTTGGATTGCCTTCCTTTGGATCAGTGTGATAAAATTTTCACCTTTGTGGAAAAAAACGTTACCACATGGAAATCAGTAAGTATCATGGAATTTATTAAGTTTTAAAAGTTCATTTTTGTAATAGCAAGAATTATGTAAAACAAACAGATATGCTGTTTGGAATAATACAAATTGATCACTCTATTAAATGATTAAATATGTAATCGTCTCATTTATCAATTGTAGGAAAGAAGCGCAAATACTTAAGAACCAAGCATTTTTGAGGACTGGGTGGGATTCTGAGGAAAAAAATAGATGAAAGTTGGGAACTTTAATAAGCTTTATTAAGTCCACTGGCCTAAGATTACTTGTGACTGCACTGGCTGAACAACTTCAACAGCATTCTTAATCCAACATTTTTTGGATGTTTAACCCATGGTTGTTTAGAGTGACTTTGATTAGTATTGTATATTTTATTAGCAAATAACTTAGATAAATTCTTAGATAGTTGTATGTGGACTATGATGATCTCTCAAAACTGGTTAAAAATACAACAATTTTTTTTGGTTCATGAATTAAAACATGTAACTCACTGTGGTACTTTATCAGCCTTTTTAGATTAATATAAAGTATTCAATTTAGTATTTAAAATCACAAAGGATTTTTCAAAGCTATCAAAGGACTACCTTTCTCAAATAAAATTGCTGGATGTGTGAATTAGATATAAGTCTTACAAAGTGCTCTTGTCTTCAGCTTAGTTATTCCTATTGGCAAAATGTAAATACCTTATTCAGGAAGAAGAATATCCCTTATAAGAAAAGAATTTGCCTTTGCATTTCTTGGGGAGGTTGAATCAACAGAACATGTCCTTCTAAATTCTGTTTTCTGAAGCTTGAAATATATATTTTATAGCATGCATGAGAGACTATTCATAATCCTACTCTGATTATCTTTCTAATTAAGTGCATCCTATTTTTTAAGTGCATCCTGTTTTTTAAATATCAACTAATGATATGTTGAATTATACATTATTTTTAGAACACATTTTACTCTGCGGGAAAGAATTATTTACTGAGAATGTGCAATGGTGAGTAGCCTTTTTCCTAGCGTTGCCAATGAAAATACAGCCTTCAGTATAATTTTCAATGCTGCTTGTACTCATGTCCTACTATTGTTGATCAAGATCTAAGAATATAATTCTGTAATGAAACATTACAGTCCTCAACTTATAAGAGTTCATTTAGTGATCATTCAAAATTACAGTGTAACTGAAAAAAGTGATTTATGACCATTTTTCACACTTACAACCGTTGTAGTATCTCCATGGTCATGTGATCAAAATCCAGATGCTTGGCAACTGACTCATATTTATGACGGTTACAGTATCCCAGAGTTATGTGATCAGCTTTTGCAACCTTCTGACAAGCAAAGTCAATGGGGAAGCCAGACTCACTTAACGACTGTGTTATTAACTTAACAACTGCAGTGATTCACTTAACAAATGTAATCGTAAAATCATAAAATGGGACAAAACGCACTTAACAAATTTATCACTTAGCAACATAAATTTTGGGCTCAATTGTCGTAAGTTGAGGACTGTCTGTATTAGTTTATTTAGCACTTTTTGCTTGACATATCTGCATTTTTATTTGAGCAATAATATATTTATCTCAAAAGGATATAGAACTGTGTACATATGCAACTTAGTAACACCATGATCTTTAGAATATTTTCTCAAAAGTTGCTCTAGATAGTTCAATTCTTCCCATATGGAAAATAAATAAAAAAACAGGAGATTAAAGAGAATGCATGGTTGTATTTGTGGAAAGTATTTACTGCTGTCTTTTGATACCAGAATCTATTCCTGTAACATTTTTAAAATGTTGGAAACTTAAATATATTTTTCTTGATATTATTAAGATCTTTTAAGAAGACTGTCAAAATCACAAAATACAGTGTTTTGTGGAAGAATTCAGCTCTTCTTGGCCAGGTTATTTCCTCTTTCAGAAAAGTCAGGTAAGTTTCTTTTTTAAGCATGAACAGCAATACAATGAACAGATTAATTCATCACATATATTTTAAACCCAATTTGGTCCTAATTTTACAATATCATTTTATGTCTCTAATTTGCCATATTCAGGATGTTTTTCTCCAATTTTTCTTAAGTACCATTGTCTGTATTTTTTAAAATTGAAATATTGTATAATTATTTATAAAGTGCTCAGAAAACTATGATATTTGCAAATAACAGTTTAGATTATTTTGCCTGATCAGATTTTCCTCCCTACAGGGCTTAACTTGCAAAGTCAATTTAATTTGGAAAATATCACAGTTTTTAATACCAGTGAGCAAGACAGCACCCTTGGACAGAAGGTTATTTTTTAATTATTATTATTTTCTATATGGAAAACTTGGAAAATGTAGATATAATAAGCAGGCTGTAATTATCTCAAGAGAAGGAGCATGAAATGATTTTAGACATAAAGTATCTATTATTTAATTTATATTGCACCAACAATCATGAATTATGTCAGTTGTTTAAGGAACAAATTTTGGTGGAAATGCAGACGTGAAAAAAGAACATCCCAATTTATGAAATCAATTTTAGTGTTCATTTTAAAAATACTCATGGTCTGTTCTGTTTGAGCGACCACTGAAATCTTTCAGCAGATCACTGATTATTCTTCTTTTGAATGAGTAGAACAATTTTCTACTCATGTAGATGGAATGGAAATCAATGTTAAATTAATTATGTGACTTTAGCATGCAGAGGAGAGAGAGGAAGGAATGGAAGTAGAAGAAGGTGAAATGGGAGATGATGAAGCTCCTACAAGTTGGTAAGGAGAGATAAATTTAAATTCTCAGTTATGAAATAAAAGAAAATGTATGAAATCTATTGGAATTATATCTGTTAAAAAGAATGCCTATAACTTTTACATTTGCTGTACATTACCATTTTTATGAGGGTCTAGTTTAAAATCTTATTAAATAGAGAAAATTATTGGGTCACGGTTATGTTTATTGAGATGCAAAGATGTTTATCCATTGAACAAGTTCTCATTTCTTTGTTTATGTAATATCAATAGGACAACAAATGTATGTATATATGTATTTAAATAATAAATGTACCAAATTTATTTTCAATAATAGCTAGATATATTTATGAATGAATATATTGTAAATATTAGTTTGTCAGTTCCATTCCAATAGATTATAATCTGTACAGAAAATTTTGGTCACTTCAAGATTACTTCAGAAATCCTGTGCAGTGCTATGAAAAGGTCTCATGGAAAATATTTCTTAAGGTATTGTGCTTATTATTTTTCATTTCCATTTGTGGGTATATAAATATGTATTACTTCTGGAATTCCAAACAAAATAATTGTTATTTTAACCCACTTTTTTATAACTGAAAAGGTTGAACATACCCAGTACTCCTCCCCTTATTTTCCCCACAACAACCATTTGATATGAGTTGGGCTATAAGAAAAGAATAGGCCCAGAATCACCCAGCAGCCTTCATGCCTTAATTCAATGCCTATGAATAAACATTTTAAAATGCATTGAAGGAACATTAATTGAGAGTTGTAGACAACACAGTGCAAATTACAATTTATTTTGAGGGGATTTTATCTGTAATGACTATCCTTCTTTTCTAGTCATCTTTTACTGGGAGTTATTTTTTTAATGTACTTGTATATAAAATGCATTCTTGGACAGTGGGTAAGGGAAATAAAAGAGAGTAGACAGCATTGTTTTAATCTCATCAAATCTCACTTCTGTTCTGAGGCTATAATTTGATTGTTGCATTTTATGTGATCTATTTTAAAAGTACTCAGAAGAAGTATTAACTGTCTTTGAGAGCTACAAGTTGGATGACACTCAGGCATCAAGAAAAAAATTAGAAGAGCTGAAAACTGGAGGAGAGCATGTTTATTTTGCAAAATTTCTTACAAGTGAAAAGGTATATTTTTCATGTCCCTAAAAGTAGATTTTACTGCAAGAGGAATTTTGTCTTAATCCTTACCACTGTATGAGTACTTCAGTTGGCAAGGAAATAATGGTGGATTATTATCTGATTGTCTTGTCACTGAACTCCCTGCATCTATTAGGGTTTGTTATTTCTTTCGGCTTGTAGTCTCTCTGGGTTTCTCAGGAAATGCTGAAGGAAAAGAGCAGACATTTGGAATTCTGGGCTTTTCTACTTGGGTGAAAGAGTAATTACTGGTGTTGTAGAACCCAAAGGTGCTTTTTTCAAGAGGCAACTGGACTTTCTGGTTTTTCTTTGAAGAAGTTTTGCTTCTCATCCAGGCAGCTTCTTCAGCTCTGACTGGATGGTGGGAAATGGAAGGATTTCTTCAATTTGCCTTCCAATTCCCACCATCCAGTCAGAGTTGAAGAAGTTTCTTGGATGAGAAGCGAAACGTCTTCAAAAGAAAAACCAAAAGAAAGTCCAATTTCTTCTTGAAAAAAGGACCTTTGGGATAACCATGACCTGGATGACTGAGAATCTCCATAGACATTTGGTGTTGTAGAACTTATTATTTCTAAACTAGCAATGAAGAAATAAAAATGCTGAAGGGAAGTACAGGTAGTCTTCATTTAACAGTCATGGGGCAGGAATTTCTGTTGTGATCGTCAAGCACAATGTCATGTGACTGTGCCGCTTTAGAAACAACAGTCCAGTACTTAATATTTGCCATCATTAAGCCAACCCCAAAACATTTAAGTGCAACATTGCGTGGGCATCATTTGCAACCTGCAGGTGTCCCATTGACTTTGCTTGTGGGAAGCTGGCAGGAAAGCTGACAGCTGAAAGAATGGCAATCATGAGACTGGGATGTTGCAATTGCAAGCTGGTCGCTGAGTGTGTGGTTCTCAATCACATGAATGAAGGAATTCTGCAACAGCCAGAGATATGAGGAGTGATCCTAAGTACCATTGTAGGTGTGAACTGTTGGTGAAGGAGTAATTGATAAGAAAGGAACCCCTGTATTTTGATTGGATTTAATATTGCAAAGCAGAAGCCATCCTGGAAGGAAGTTGTCATTTTGGGTAAAGCATAAGAAAAAAGATTTTTGTTCAAAAACTACTTGATCCATTAACTACAAAATCCACTTCTGACTAGATTAGTATGTGATTGGGATTAAGATTATTGATAAATGTGATGGCCAGGTGTGTCTCTAGAGTTATGCTTGCTCCACCCAAATATTCAGCAATGTGTACTTAGCTAAGGCTATTTCATTTCCCAGAAATAACATTGTAACTTTTTTTTTTACAAATAAGATTAACAAAGTGAGTTTAACATAAATACAAATCTGGTCTTTCAGAATCAGTTAAAGACACTTTCACATTTGATTATTCTTTTAGAATCAAGATAGGAAAGACTTAGAAAAATCTAAGTCTCATACTTAAATTCAATATTTTATGTACATACCTAGTATTGATTCCAAAAACCAATACACTGCAGCAAACTTCTTCTGTGGTTTCAACCATTTTAATTGTACTTGCCCCATTAATTTCATTTTACTTACTTTTGTATTTTAAAAACAGAAAATTACAGAATGTCTATGTGTTTATCTGTCTCTGTCTTTAATAGTTAATGGATTTACAGTTGAGTGACAGCAATTTTCGTCGTCATATCCTATTGCAGTATTTAATATTATTTCAGTATTTAAAGGGACAGGTGAAGTTTAAAAGGTAAGCTAGGAAAGTCTTTTAAAAACTTTTTTTTACTTCTTTAATATATGTGATCCAACTCACTGCTATCATTGTCTGCTTGTATGAATCTGCTTCTGAATGCTGTACATTGGAAAGTATCCATGATCTATTCAAAGTTCTAAATAGAAAGAAGTTGAAATATAATACAGAAAATGGACTTTGATTATGCTGCTTATTGATCTGTAATTACTGTATTTTTAATTTTTTGGACTTACACTTCTTTACTATGTTTTTGAAATACATATTTGCACTGCTTTTATAGAAATCCATATACATTTGATTCCTGGGCTGTCTGCTTATTGTTCTATTCTCTGAATGTGATCTCACATATTCAGGTCATTGATGTTCTTGGTGTGGACACAGAAATAAGATGTAAATTAATGTAGTAAATTAAAAATATAACTGAATGCAAATGAGAGATAATTAGTTGTTAAAATAAAATCTAACCTTCCCTTCAGTTTTCCATTTCTGCCATAGTCCCAGTTTCTCACGCGATCCCTTGGGAAAGTAAATTGCCCATCCCTGGTATCTTGCCTTTAGCAGGGGATTGCAATAGAAGACCTACAAAGTCCCTTCCAGCCCTAGGAGTTTAACAAATCTAGCAGATAAATTACTGCAATAAAAGTTCTGGTGCTAGGAAAAGATTGGAGTGAACAAGCCTCATACAGAATGGCATTTTAAAGTCAGGATTATTTATTTTGCTTTTAAGAACTGGGAGAATCTGAAAAAGAGCATACATCTTCAGCCTAAAATTAAATATTTAATTAAACATTTCCATTAAAGCCAGTGAAGTTAGTATTTTCTTAGTTTTGGTTGCATCAAGCATCATATAGCACAGAAGCTAGTGGTATATAATCATTTTTTAGAGAAAATATAACTGATTCTCAGTAAACTTAGTAAATGGCTCCCACAGATAAAAATTCAGTCCTGTATCAATAGTAGGAAGGCAGCCAATTTCATTGATTCCTCCCTCCCTCACACCTCTTAAAGCTACTTAGAGTGGGGGGGGAAGGTCAAACTCATGGCATCACATGACTTATTGGGACTTTTCCCCCCTTCGCTAAACTGGGCATGGCCCGTGGGCCGTGAGTTTGACAGCCCTGACTTAGAGCGTTGGCTGGCTGTGATGCAGTAGAGAAATTAGTGAAATTTCTTGCTAATTCCATCATGAGGGTATTTGTATGGAACTCTGCTCAACGGATGGATTTGATGCTACTGCTTAAGAAAAATCTGGATCAAATGCATTGTGCATGTTTTGACTCATATGTGCCTTATTTTCTAGTTCAAACTTTATTCTGACTGATGAACAGTCCCTATGGATTGAAGCTACCACAAAACAAGTTTACCAGGTGAGATTAATTAATCATCTTGTACACCTAATTTTACAGTGGTGCTTTTAGGAATAAATTTTTCATAAATTTTATTTTGAACACATTCCATATTATATTCCAGCTTTATTGCTGAGCACCACATTTGTAGCTGCTCTGCTGCAACTTTTGATTTTTGTGGCTTTTCTAATTACAGCTTCTATCAGAAAACCCACCTGATGGAAAAAGGTTCTCCAAAATGGTAGAGGTAAATTTCAATTAAATTAGACTTTAGGTTTTTATTTTTTTCTGTTCAGTTGTGTTCAATTCTCTAGACAAGTCCTTGCAGTTTTCTTGGCATGGTTTTTCAGAAGTGATTTGCCATTGCCTCCTTCCTAGGATTGAGAGAAAGTCTAGTCCAGTGTCATCCAGCTGGCTTTGTACTTAAAGTGGGATTAGAACTCATGGCTTCCAGTTTCTAGCCTGAAGCTGCTACACCAAACTGGCTTTCAAACTTTAGATAAGTACCATCAATTGTAATTGGGCTCCTCTAAAGTAAAGCTGGTCTCTTTGGTACCAGGTCTCCTACACAATAACCATTTATGCTTTTGAGATTTTTGAGCTCAGTTCTCCCACTTGGCTTCTTTTTTAATTCTGAATTTTTAAAATATATTTATATATTTAATCATTTTAACATTTATTGTACATTCAGTGGAGCACTTCTACTGTTCAGCAAGATAAAAAAGCTACATTTTTTTTTGCTAACTCTCATTTTCCGCCTTTAAAAAAAAGAGATCTTTTTCTTACTGATATTATTTTTGCTTTTACAGCATATATTAAACACAGAAGAAAATTGGAATTCATGGAAAAATGAGGGCTGTCCAAGCTTCGTGAAAGAAAGGTTGTGTGTATAAACATTTTTTTTTAATTGACATTGCAGGTAGTTTTTGAGTTATGATCATTCGCTCTATGATTATTTTAAGCTATGATAGTGCTGAAGGAAGGCGTTTATGACTGGTGCCGCAAGTTACGGTTCTTTCAGCACCTTGCAGTTGCTTGATCGCCATCTGGGTCCTTATCAATCTGTTCACATTTAACCACCAGTTCTAAGCAGCCCATGCTCTCTTGACTGCCATTTGCCAGCAGTCCCTGCTGGCTTCCCTCAAGCACAGTAAATAGGAAAGCTGGCAGGGGATGTCATTTGGGGTAAGTCTCCTGCACCCATCCCAGACTTTCTTCACTCACTTGTACACACCACACCCTCCTTTCCTCCTTCCTTTGCACACACCATGCACTCTCCTTCTGCACTTTGCTCTCTTGCATCATACTTTCCTTCCCCCCTTTGCTCACTTATACACACCCAACAGTGCTCTTCTTCCCCCCTTCACTAGCTCACGTGTCCCCCAGGGCCCTCCTTCCCAGGTCTCCCTATTCTTGCACACACCCCATACCTTCTTTCGCCAGCTTTCCTGCTCTTGCACACACACTCTTCAGTGCCTTCCTATCCAGACTTCCCTGTTCCCATACATATTATGTGTCTGTTTTCCCAAGCTCCCAACAAGCAAAGTCAATGGGAGAAGCTGGATTTGCTTAACAGCTGTGGCAAGAAAGGTCATAAAAATCACTTAACATCAACCTTGCTAGCAAAGGAAATTCTGGCCTGAATTGTGTAAGTCAAAGATTATCTGTAGTGGCTCTATGGTCCTCTCTATGGCCCCTTCCCCCTCAGCCTGCTTCCTGCAGGCCTTGGGCCTACTCACCAAACGCCCATCATCCATTACACACTAACTTTTGAAGATCTCCATACTTCATGTTGGGAAAGGATGTATATATCCTTGGGCTGTGCAGCAGCCTTGCAGAAGCAGCCATCATTTTCAAGGTGCCCACAGTTCCTTGACACAATCTTTATAGAAATGCACAAGTGGCAGCCATTTTGGACATTCATGGGGTGCATGTCAAAATGATAGCTGCTTCTGTGAAGCTGCCACACAGCCAGTGAAGAGGGGGGTGCGGGGCCTGGTGGGGTGGGAATCAGGCCTAAAACCAGCAGGGTCTCAGTGGGCGGGAAGCAACACTAGGCCTCCAAGGGCCTCCTCCACCCATGTTCAGCTTAATGTCCTGCAGGCTCCATTACAGTCATATCTCAAGGACCACCTGTATAACCCTACCCTTATGGTAGTTCTTAACTCTAAGATCTTGTTTTATAGACAGAGTGATTCCAAGCCAGTGAGACCTTTTGTGCGAAAGAGACCAGCGCCTGAAGATTTCTTAGGGAAAGGACCTAACAAAAAAATTCTAATGGGAAAGTATGTTCAGTCCTTCATTAATTTATTTCTACTTTTGTATTAGAAATTAAGTGACGCAAAGTGACAATGCAAGGCTGGAAATACTGCTTAAAATAAATTGCATCTGTTTTTGACTACTTTTAATGATAATTGAGATAGAAATGTGCAAATAAAAGTAAATCTCACATAGATTTTTATTTTACCTAACTTAGAATTTTTTGTTAAATTATATCTTAATTTACAAACATGAGAGCATAGAATTAAAAACTTGTCTGTGAGACTAAGCCAGTTGTTATATGGAAAGTTTTGAATAACAGTATTGTTATTTGTTGATGATGCTAATGTTAGTGGTATAAAATCTATTCCGTCTCTCATACCTGTGCACACAAACACATATATAGCCTATGCTTTTGTTGAAGAGTAGTTGTCTTCAGAAATAATTGGCATATGAATCACAAAATGTAAGAAATAGTAATTTGCTTTGTGTTTTGGTTTACAGTGAAGAATTAACTCGCCTCTGGAATTTATGCCCTGATAATATGGAAGCGTGTAAATCTGAGAGTCGGTGAGCAGTTGTAGTTCTTGTAACACTGTGCTTCTTAAACTAATATTCTAGGGACATTAATGCTATAGATCTCTGGGATTGGCAGATGATTTTACTAATCATGTTATAGTTTCTCAAAACTAATTTGTAAACTGGGGATCCTGCTAAAAAAATAGATATGCCCTTGTACCATAATTGAAGGAAACAGGAAATCCCTCAACATCACTTACATTTTTTTTTTATTTTGTGCTTTTCTCCTCTTATTTATTAGGTGTAGCACTTGAGTAGTATTTGGATAATTATCAGGATGGAATAATTACAATTTTATCTCCCTTTTCATGGATAAAACATTGAATATTATGTGAAGGGTATTCTCTCTTAATCTTTTGGATTCTGTCAAGACTTAGTCATATGTTATTGATTTGATTTTTTTAAACAAATTGATAAATTAATTCCTATCTATATTTTTTATGGTGGCTAGGTTTTTATATATCAACAAAGACCGCTGCTTGGGGAAAAGTATGTAAATTAATGTAGACATAGCATATTTATTTATATCTTGGTTTTATTGTACTTATAAATAACTCAAGGTGGTAAACATAATTAATACTCCTTCCTGCTCCTAAAGTGAGTTAAAGAAATAATGATTTCCTCGTTTATAGCTGGTATCTATGTGAAAATAGACAAATAATAATACAGTCTATCTATAAGGGGGAGGCAGAGTTTGCAACTTTTATATCAAGTTTCATGACTTGCTAGATTCAAGGTAGGGTATCTTTAACTCACAGTTCCTTATGCAAGGCATTTATACAACCTTCCTGAGTTCCTTCTGTGTAATTTGAATGGTTTTTGTTAGTGTCAGCATTTGATATACCTGCATTTATCATTATACTTCAGCTGTCCTGTAACTTTCTCTTTTAGGAAGAGATAGAGGAAGGCCCAAGCCCAGCAAGGATTAGATTCCAGTTGCAACTGGCAGGAAGTCTATGTAGAATGAGGCAGGAAGTGATTGTTCCATTATTTTCTTACATGCATTGCCTTTCTCTGTCTAGGAAGAGGCAATGCATGAAAGAGACATTTCCGCTCTGACCTCCTGGCAGAGAAAACAATGTTGCGCATAGCTTCTATCCAGTAACAGGGCTACCTGGAAATTGGATTGGTTCTCCAACTTGCACTAATTTTACTCTAATGTAAATAATTCTGCCATCACTTGATAATTTAATCTCAATGAAAAAAAATTCAAATGAATTTATGTGCCTTATGATAGGCTGCATGGTAACAAGAGGAATAACTTCAATAATTTATTGAATTGCTCAGGCAAAGGATTTCTCACTCTAAACATAAAGAAGTTGAAGCAGAAAAACTAACAGTTTTATTGTTATTTTAGAGTGGGGATAATAATTTTAATAAACATTTCTTCCTTCCAAATAAAGCACTTTTCCTTTTTTTTCTAGAGAATACATGCCAACATTGGAAGAGTTTTTTGAAGAAGCTATAGAACAGGCAGATCCTGAAAACATGGTTGATAAAGAATTTAAGTATGTTCCACAAATCATTTTTTCCCATAATTCTGCTTGTTCGGGCATATATTCAAAGCATACAGGTAGTCCTTGACTTACAACAGTTCATTTAGTGACCAAAGTTACAACGGCACTGAACAAACGGACTTATGAGTGTTTTTCACACTCATAATAGCATTGATCATTGTAGCATCCCCATGATCATGTGATCAAAATTCAGACACTTGACAACTGAGTCATATTTATAATGGTGTCCTAGGGTTGCATCTTTTGCGACCTTTTGACAAGCAAAGTAAATAGGGAAGCCAGATTCAGTTAGTAAACATATTAACCATGTTACTAACTCAACAACTGCTATGATTCACTTATGAAAGGTTGTAAATTGGGGCAAAGTTCATTTAACAAATGTCTCACTTAGCAACAGATATTTTGGCCTTAATTATGGTCATAAGTCGAGGACTACCTGTATTTTGATGTAATGAAATACTTTTTTTTCTGATTATCAAATTAGTAATCTAATTCTGATTTTGTAACATAGGGTTGTGAATAATTCTAACTATGGCTGGAGAGCATTAAGACTATTAGCAAGAAGAAGTCCTCACTTTTTTCAGCCAACCAATCAACAGTTTAAAAGTTTACCAGAATACCTTGAAAACATGGTCATCAAATTAGCTAAAGAATTACCTGTAAGTAATATTGTCTAATGCATATAATTATTTTGAAGATTCTAGTGCATTCAATGAATGTGTTATTGTAATTGAAGTAATTAAAATATAAATATATAAAAATAACTCTGGTGTCATGAATTTTTATGGCTATGAAAATTTTTTCTACTATCTTTATTTTTTGTGTAGAAGCAAAACAGTTCTGAGAAACTTTCTAAATAGAGTGAGTTGAGCCGAAATAGTTTGGGTTTTTTTGATACTGAAGTATTTAATTTCCTAACATGAATTGGTGCTGTAATTCTAGCTACTCAGAAATAAATTCCATTGAATACAGTGGCTTAACTTCCAGATTCGGATATTCCACTCTCATTCTGTAATTAATTTATATAAACATTCATAGTAGAATTAATAAATTCAGAATAGTGTAGTGACCATGATTAAGAAAATCAACAGAGCATGTTCTATTTAAGTTCTGCTATCTGTTTCAACTTAACATTGCTTAACTTTGCTATTCATCTGATGCATGAAATATATATTCTACTACCTATCTAGAAGAACATGAGAAAAATTTATATTAAGAGAAAGACTACATGAAGGCTTGTGTATTTTGATTTGACTCAGTACTCTGGAAAATGAAATATTTTAGGACGAGTCTCCAACACCTGAGCCGCAGATCGGTACTGGTCCATGGCATTAGGAATTAGGCTGTGCAAGCAGAGGGTGAGCAAGCAAAAGTTCAACTTTTGAACTTTTTCATGCACTGGATCTAGGTTGTGCACGAAACCATTCCCTCCCCAGTCTGTGGAAAAATTGTCTGTGGTGTTAAAAAGATTGGGGACCACTGATTTAGGAAGTTCCTTTATCCTTTACTTTTTCTCCTCTATTTCATCCCCCCAAATCTATCCAATTCCAAATGACCAAAATTTAGTGCTGGATGCCTCTTTTCATCAACTATTCATCTGATACTTAAAGAAGGAACAAGAATATTGGGATCATGTTCTGTGATAGGTTTTTTTGCGCCTACAATTTCATTCATTTTCCATACAATTGTCAAGTTTTGTTTATGAATAGAGAGCTCTGCAGAAGAGTACCAAATAAGTAGTTTTATTTATCTTTTTCCTTAGATAATGATAATCTTTTAAGATTATATATTGTACTTCACTGAAAGTTCCCGCCTTCCCCCATTTCTTGTTTTTTCATGAATTTGGACATTCACTTGGCCAGTATAAAGGGGAAAAGGGGGGGAGGAATGGGAAGTCTTTATAATGGAATTTTGAATGAGTTGTAGCAAGTTTATTTGTATTACCTGTAAGTATTTAGGAATATTTTTAAATGTTTTTATTGCTGTGAGATATTATTTCTATCATCCTAACAATTTTGCATGATAAAGATTTTTACGAGTTTCAGAATGCAATTGAAACTAACTTGAAAAGGGAGGTTTTTTTAATTCTTTATTCAGTTATTCATTATTTGTAATGTCTTTTAAGAGCCTTAGCTTCTGGGAAAACAAAAATCCTAAATGTACAGTATATAATTTCCAAATGTTTACAAAACTTTCTTTCATGTGGTCAAGAGATCACCTTGCAACAATTTTTTGACCAAACATATATAATGATACTCAATTTTCTCATTATAGCCTCCTTCTGAAGAAATTAAAACAGGCGAGGATGAAGATGAGGAAGATAATGATGCTTTACTAAAAGAAAACAATGAAAGTAAGGCTGGATTCTGAAATCTGAGTTAATTAGGTTTGGTTTTCAGTATGGTCCCTATTAGTAACATATATTTGAGAAATGACTTCTGTCTACTGTTCAATTTTATTTCTTTGTTAGTTATTTCTAAAATGAATTGTAAATTAATGCATTCAGTCCTAAGCAAGCCAAGGGCCAATTCCCTACTACCCTTTCTGTCTGGTTTTTTTTTTTTGTTGTTGTTGTTGTTGAAATATCTGGATACATTATATATTTGGGGAAAACATATTCAGTATTCATACAGATAACTTATTTTCAAATTACTGACAATGTGTTTGCTAAAAATTGGATATATAATTTTTTGTATAATCTTGAAATAGTTTACCAGTATTAGTTAATTAATTTAATTAATTAATTTAATTAATACTCTGAGAAAGCTGAACAGTTCCTAAATTTGATAAAAAATAAACTGATTTTTAATATCTTTGTTTTCCTGCAGTAAATTCAAGAGTCAGCTATTTCTTAAGCATGTTTTCAGAAAACATTTTATATGAATGTAAATAAAACTTTTCCATTTACATCATGCTTAGATAAACTTTTGCTGTTATCTTGAACTTTCAGTGAAGAACGGTCAGTTTCCAGGAACAACTTAGTTTACTGCCCAGTTATTAAACAGCATCGTCTAAGTCTTGCTCATTTTTGTTCTAGGTCCAGATGTTCAACGGGATAAGCTTGTAACAGGAGAACAAATAGAATTATTTGCTAACAGACTTGGTGAATATTGGAAAGTCCTGGCTCCATACTTGGAAATGAAAGACTCTGATATAAGGCAGATTGAATCAGATAGTGAAGATCTGAAGATGAGAGCTAAACAGTTGCTTGTTACCTGGCAAGATCAAGAAGGAATCCACGCTACTATGGAAAATTTGATTACTGCCTTGAACAAAGCTAGGCTAAATGACCTTTCTGAAAGCTTATCCAATGACAGTGAAAACAGTAGCTAATTTGAAAATGGCTTTTTAAATTAAAACAATGGCTATTTTTCCTGAATGTAATATTTGATAGGGCAGTTTGATGAACAATAAATTCCTTTAGTAACATAATTGTCTAAAATTCTGCAAAGAATTGGTACTAATCAAACATTCCTCTGAACTTCTTAGGATGTGGAAAAGTAGAAAATACAGTATATATTCATGTGCGTGCTATAAAAGAGATTTCTTGAATATAACGGTGTTACATACAAGCAGGTACTTGATTTCTTTACTGAAAAACTGGCAAAAGTAACTGCTGTTTCTTTGCTAACAAGCTTTGTATATAGGAAATCAATAAGGACTACATTACACTTGGCGTATGATTTTCATATCGTCTGTTATAATGGAGTGTATCCAAATGATTATACTGTTAGCAGAATTGCAACTAATACTTGGTTTTGATCATTCTGGGTCAGGCTTTTTAAAAAAATCAGGCACAATGCTGATTTGAAACGAAAAAGCAAAATTGGTAAATTGATTAACTTTGGGATTCTGATCCTAATGTTCTGTAGTTTGAAAAAACGTGGCGTATTGGAGAGGACACTGATATTCTTCCCATTAGGCAAATTGTGCTGTTTGATAGAACTCCATGAAATTCAGGAATGGTGAACCTTATCACCTACGTCAAGTATTCAGCTAAATCTGTTCAAAAAACATTTTGTTGGAGGAAAATATTTCTAGGTATCCTAGTTTGGCCTTGTGTTTATGTGAAATGAGCTGTAACAATAAGCAGTCAACTTTTCACCCTAATGTATGCATCTTGATGCTGAAGGAGGACCAATTACATCCTACTTAATTCACAGAATTATGTGACTTCTTTTATAAACTTATTCAGTTCATCAATTTGTTCCACTTCTGTAAGGATAACTTGTGTCCACTACTCTGGTTAACTACTGAAGTAGGTAATGCTGCCACAAAGAAATTCAGTATAAAGAATGCACTGCAAAAAGTCCTTTCAGTGCTTTGGTTTTAAGATACTATGTCTATCTGTTGATGGCACCTGTACTACACTATCTTTTAGAACCATTACTTTGATAACTGCTCGATGACATTATAATTGGGTCTTAAAAAATTAAAATGCTGGTGGTTTTGAGTCCTAGATCTTGATGGCAAGGTGTTAGGATACTGTATGATATCCCTTAGATGTTTGGGGCATATTCATCACTTTCATTTGAGGCTTTCATTTGCTATTCATGAACATGTTTTGGCTGCCTTTTCCCATATCATGAGGCTTGCCTTTGATCTCCACTTCTTTTGTATTTCTGAATTGTTCACGAATTGTTCTCTCCTTTTCAAGGCTTTTGAAGTTAGAAGGGTGAAATTAGATAGTAACTATCTGTTAATCAATTCTTCTTATCCAAGACAGTTTAGCTATTAGTTTTGTTCCATTCATTAAAAATATTTCTAATCTCTATTTCTTCAGGTAAGAAATTCCTGTCTATCGAATTAAGTAATGTGTTTTATCTAAAGGGGTTTAAAAACATTGTGAAGATATCTAATTCCCCCAAGGCCTCTTGCCTAAAATGGTATTTACATTGATAAATCACTTATGCCATTACCTTCATCACCATCTGTTGTTCTTCCAAGGCTTCTAGTTTTCAAATAGAAATCCTGAACCCCTTAAAACAGGGGTGTCAAACTCGATTTCATTGAGGGCCACATCAGGGTTGTGTTTGACCTCGGGGCCACAGTGGGCATGGCCATCTTGATGTCAGTCATGCCGGGGATACCTTATGGTGGCCTGAGTGCTCTGCAGCCAAAACAGGCTCCTGAGTTCTTTTTGACTGGGATGGCCTACTGCAACCCTCTGCCAGCGAAAACGGAGCTCAGGAGGGCCACATGCTGTGTTTTTGCTGGCAGATGCACTGCGGGCCGATCCTTGGCTGTTTCCAGGGCAGCTCTGCTGACCATATCTGGCCCATGGGCCTTGAGTTTGACACTCCTTGCCTTAAAATATTTGCTTCATTTGTCAGTAAGAAATCCCAAGCCATATGGCTGGGAGGAGTTGAAACTTGCCTTAATTAGGCAAACTTTGTTACAGTTCTTGTTGTATTTGGTTGTACCACAAGTGTGCTAGTGCCCATATGTATGTAGGCAATAGCTATTTTCTCTCTTTCATTATTTCCAATATTTGAGGTCCTATTATCCATGTTGGTAATATCAGTCCAAGAGTGATAAGGATCAAAAAACCAGTCATGCATGTTTTGTGTCACTACTCTGGTCACCAGAATTAGGATTCACCTCTTGAGAAAAAAAATCAGCATTCCTAGACTGGGTAGTTTTTTTTCCTCTTTGCTTTTTTTGAGATTTAATATATAAATATCTCCAGTTTCTGGGCACAGCCCTTTTTGTTTGTAGCCATCTTTAGTGACTATTACTTCAGTGACTTTCCTTCATTGGTTCAATTTATAAAGTAAGTGCTTATGGAAGTTCTGCAAAACGAGAGAGACTACTGCTTTAAAGATACAGCTGGAAATTGCAGATTCATTTTTTATAATATATCTGGATGAAAACAGTTTAGCTAACATGCCCAACTTCTAATTTACTTGTGTTCGGTTGTAGTTTCCAAAAGGGGTGTTTAAAGCAGATATGCTGATAACATTACTTATAAACAGGTTTATTTGTGGAGGTTTCAGCTCAGTTGTAATGCTTTCTATTTCTTTTACTCTCTTTGCTCTGAGCAGAACAACAGTGGAACAAAATTGAAAGAATCGGATTACATATTGGTGAAAATTTCCAATAGGAACAGAGCAAGATTGAAATTCTGGGCTTAAAAGAGTGTTATATTTTCCAAACCTTGTACCTAGAACAGCTCAACAGACTACATCTGCTTTAAGAAAAACATAACTATTTAATTTGCCGTACAGAAACGGATGTTTTAACAGGATTATCTTTTCAAACTTACTAAAATTTGCATTTACTTGGTTTATTTAATATTAGATCCCGTTCATAGCATTAAACAAAGATATCCTTAATTTAACTGAAATCTTGAAGTTCTATTCCTTCAGGTTCAACAATAGGCATTTTCAATGTAATACTTTTTAAAATATTGTGTTTTTACATTTTAAGATTCCTGTATCTTCCTCTAGATAATCCTTTACCATTATTGACAAACTAAAATGAGGTATTAAATGAGAAAAAAATTTAATGTCCAATATTCAGTTGCTAATTCCTGTAACTACCAACTATTTGACTGCTTACCAGATCACCATGCATTTGAACGTATGGTTCCAGAATGGAAGGAGACAGACACAAGTTTTAGATAAAACACAAATGCCAACCATATTTATGTAAGAAGCACCATCATTACTGATCACTTTTTATTTGGAGTCAAAAATGCCAGCAACAGAGCAGACTGAGTTGGCACATCAGGCTGGACAAATACGTGATTGTAGCCATATTTCCACAGGCTAGGAGCAGCAGCACTGAGTTACATGTTGAGGCAACAATTGAGTTTTATCTTTCTGACACAATAAAAAGGATGGACAGCTACTGAACTGGTAGAAACCATGCAGGAGTTAACAAAGATATGAATAGGTGTGCAATAAATATCTTCCTAAAAAATTAGACAAGCAGGAGGCTCACTTAATTTCATTAATAGATAACATTGTTTTAAATATCAACTTTTGCAATACAGTATTAAAATTATTTTCAAATGTTATCAACCTACCCCTAGTAAGTGGCTGCTTTTTATTGGCCTTAGTTTTAAACATGTTTTGCTGTCTTTTTGCACCAAATGACAGTATTTTAGTGATCCAATTTTGCAGTTTATATGAGTCTGGAATTAAGACATTTATTTCACACCTTACAGATGTATACAGGAAGTCTACTGTTCAGATTCATCTTCCACTGCTTCAATTCTGCGTGGCCCATAAAGTAGAACATAAGCTATATGCCAGTCTCCACCGCCCGATAACCTCAAAATATCTTCAGGAGTAACAATGCTGACTTTGTCATCATCAAATTTAATCCATTCATCTGTGGGGAAAAAAAAACCATAGTCAATAACACTTGAAATGACATTAACATGAGAGCCAGCATGGTGTAATAATGAAGATGCTGGCCTAGAAAGCAGGAAACTGAGTTCTAGTGGGCATGAAAGCCACTAATGGCTTCTAGTGGGCATGAAAGTGGTTTGGGAATGAAAGTCTGTTGGGTGATCCTGGGCATGTCATTCTTTTGCAATCGAACCCACTCAAAAGGTTTTGGGGAAATCGAAGGAAGAAGTCTTAGATATGTTGCCACCTTGATTTATATATAAAAAAGGCAACATAAATAGTGCAGAATTAATTTTTCAATTTATTTTTCAAAAAAGGAAGGCAGCCAAGTAAATTATCCTATCCTTTGGCTATTTTTTAAAATTGCTTCAATACCTTGTTTTCGTTTAACCCAAGATACATAGTGTCCAGAAGAACTAGATCTTCCTTGATGGGTTAGCACTGCCTGTAGCTCGTAATAACCACAGTTATTGGAACCAATATCTGAGAAGGCAAAGAAGATGGTACAATGTGATATAATAATAAAACACTTTACATATTGTTATCCATTTATTTTGAAGCTCTCACTTTCAGAATCAGAACATGGGAAGCAGATTAATCCCACAAAATACATTTGGGACAATGATTTCTAACCATCAATAAAACACATTCTCAACTTTGTATGTTTCATCTGGAGCTTTCCTGAAGGCCTCTGACACCGAAATGGAAGCCAGGGGGCGACGTATGCAAGGGGTGACAAGCAGCTGCAGAAGTGGGCTGGCAGCAGGCTCCTGCTGGGCAGAACTGGCAATGCTGCCACAAGGTGAGTCAGTGGAAGCTCCCCACCCCGAACCAGTGCCGCCACAAGGTGTCAGTGGAAGACACCCCCATCTCCGAAAATAAGACCTGGTGCCTGAAACACAGTAGCTCAGGAATGGACTGTAGAGTCCTTGGTGTTTTCTTGAATTTGGTTATTTTCTTGCAGATGTTTCATTACCTGACTAGGTAGCAGCATCAGTATTTTGAGCGTGGGATTTGTTCATGCTTATATACAGTTTTGATGGGGCTGTTTTGCCCTTGGTACTCCTTTAATTACAGTATTCTCTTCTGCTTATTTGTTTGTCAGATACTAATCCCTGCTTGTCTGGATGTTGGTTGCTGGAGAGGATGTATTGTAGTCTTTCTCCATTGAGCTGCTCCGAGCATCCGTAGATTGGGAAGTGCTTAGTCTCCTGCACGATAGGCTGAGCTTGCTTAATAGGACGCTGTGGCTCCTCCCGTCTGCTGCCCAGCAGTCCCCAGTTTTTTGCTCAGCCTCGTGACAGTAGGCAGCTTCCTTGCTCGGAGCAGGACGACTGAGGTGATCCTTGTTGATCCTTGGAGAGGTTTTTTCTCTAATTTGGCCTTAAAATCGCCTTCTTTGTGTGCTAGCCGACTGAGATCTCTAAATTGCAGTCGGAGCGATCGCGGAGCGTCTCCCGCACTCCGTGGAGATCGCATTGATAACGCTGCTCACACGACGCTCAGCAGCTCGTTCCCAACATTTCCTTCTCCCTTCCTTGCCATTCAACAGAACTGGACAGCGGTGGTCTCAATTCCTTCCCAGGACGCAGGGGTGGGGGCACTGAAGCCGTTCCTCCCCCCATTTGGCATTGCAGCCGCGCGACTCTGCAGCCGTTACTTTTGGCACCAATTGGCTCTGCGCCATAAAATCGTTGGGGACAGTCCGCCATTGTTGTGCACGCGTTTCCCCTGCTACAGGCCTCACCGCGTATCTCGTGAGGCATAAAATTGTTGGGGACAGTCCGCCACTGTTGTGCGCGCGTTTGCCCTGCTGCAGACCTCACCGCATATCTCGTGAGGCCTCTCCACCTTGTTTGGCAGACTGTTGAGGATTTTTTCCATCTGAGCAAAGGAGGATATTGTACTCCAGCTGCAGCTTCTTCTCTTATCTCAACTCCGGTTGGGAGAAGTGTTTTTGCATTGAGTTCAAGCACTTATGGTTGCCTCAGCATAATTTGAATACCAAGGCCCAAGGCCTGTGGGATATCTGTTGACAAAACTTATCTTAAATCCTTGACAGGTGAAGTTCTCTAATTTGACTTGTATATAATTCTTATAAATTTATAAAATAATAATAATCATCATATAATAGTAATAAAATTAATAATAATAATAATAATAATAATAATAATAATAATAATAATAATAATAATAATAATAATAAAAGAAACGGGGGAGAGGTTAATTGCGGGTTACCTGTCACCGTGCGGCTGCAGGAACCTAGCTGTGTCCTCTGACAATACGACTTACTGTGTATATATAAATATATATATATATATACACACACACATATCTACATATATATAAAATTACTACATCTCTATATCCTTGTATATATATATATAGATATAAATTTACTGACATACTCTACTCAGTTCTACTGTTTTTTTGTTGCAATGGCAAGCAAGTGGGGGGGCAATCTTAGGACCAAAGACAGGTCCCAAAAGCCCGGTAAACCTTCAAAGGTCGCAGATAAAGACTCCTCCAGGCGCCAGAAAGCATTAGAGAGACAGATTGCGAGACACACTAGGGAGAGAAAGAGAGAGTCTCTCTACCACACAATTCATCTCCTCGAACTCAAGGTTCAGGATACTCATGCACCGCTAGACTTGTCTTTGCCATCTCGCCCATCTAGCTTCATGAGACCCAGTACTTCTAACCAGCCCAGGAGCGTTCCAGAAGCTATGTTTACACCGACAGCAGCCGGTTTAAGACAACAAGAGGTTCTCCCAGAAGAAGTCCCTCAAGTACTGGGGTCCTGGATGGAGCTGGCAATTAGCAGGGGTATTGCAGCCAGCCTTCATCAATCCGACAGGACCAGACAGGTAACACTGTCAGACCAATCAGTTTGATCCTTAGATAGGTCGGAATTTCAGTACCCGCAGGTACTTTCTCCAACAGGGCCTTCCTTAGTATCTCATGTTCCACCTGTTACTGAGGGTTGTGACGTCCCCAATTTGGACCCTTTAGACTCAGTTTCCATGCAAGATAGTAACCTTCCACTGGAGGCCGAATCCGCAGGAGGGGGTATGCCAGATGATGAAGAGGTCCGCCCCGACCAGCCTTCCTTCACGGGACTTTTTCATCCCCAACTCTTTAAATCCCTTCTTTATAAGGCAAGAGCCACAGCTCGACTTGACAAATCTTCTACCCAGCTCCAGGATCCTCAAGAGCAGGTGGACGACCTCATTTTTTCGCAACCTGCCACTGAAGTTGAGGTTATTTCTGTTCCCAAAATGTTTTCCGATTTACTCCAAAAACAATGGTCCTCTGCCTCAACACATCCTTCGCCCACAAATTTTGACAAAAAAAATTTCAATTTAGATCCAGAATTTTCAGACCATCTCACTACTCCAGCGGTGGATGATCCCATCATTTCTTTGGCTTCCCCCTTCTCTGTTCCCACGGAATCAGAGGAAGCCCTCAGAGCTGAGGACAAAAAAAAAAAAAATCAAAATCACTCTTAGGAAGGCTCATCTCTCAGATGCTGGGGTGATAAGAGCGGTTACCACTGCATCCCTTTTTTACCAGGACTTTCCTCAGATGGCTTTGCCACCTGAAGGACGCTATTCCTAGCTCCAATCTCAGAGTCCATCAGGATGTTGCCAAGCTAACGGTGGCCGCAGAGTTCTCCGCTGGTGCCACCTTCAATTCAGTAAAATTCTCGGCTCGAGCCATGGCCTCCCAGACGGCGGCCTGTCGGTTGCTATGGCTCAAGAATTGGCAGGCAGATTCCAAAAACAAGTGGAAGCTAGCATCTTCCGCAATTTCAGGAAATAAGCTGTTTGGCGCTGCTTTGAATCCCTTGTTGATTGAAACAAAGAATAAAAAGAAGATTCTCCCCTCCCTTCTCCATCGCTCTGACCCAAGACCCTTTCGGAGGAATTCCTTTCATCCCTTCTACAGGGGATCGTTCGCCAATAGGTTCCAGAGGGCTTCTGACTTTAAGGAGGGCCGTCAGCCAGAGGGGCCCGACTTCGGGGATAGATCCCACTACGGAGGACAGGGGAGGAGGTCCTTCAGGGGCCCTGGAAGAAAAGGGTTCAGGTGTTCAAGATAGCTGCAGTCAATCACTTCCCATTGGAGGTTGATCCATTACATCGGATTCCTGGGTCCGTGACACGATTAGATTTGGCCTGGCACTGGAATTCTCCTCCACCCCCCCAAATTTTTTTTATGAGATGCCCTATCTCCAGAGATCCTATTAAAAGGAACCTTATGGAGACGGCGATTACTCATCTTCTTGAAATCAAAGCCATCCAACCTGTTCCTACAGAACAGCAAGGCTAGGGATTTTACTCCCTTCTTTTTGTCATTCCCAAGAGTTCGGGGGGATGGAGGGCCATATTAGGCCTAAAGCGATTGAACCGTTCCTTGGTTTATCGTAAATTTAAGATGAACACGTTGCAGTCCTTTCTTCTTGGAGTAAGGGAAGGAGACTTTTTATCTTTCCATTTGACAGAAGCATATCTACACATTCCAATTCGGCCCTCTCACTTCAAATTTCTCAGGTTTTGTTACAATAACAGGCATTTTGAGTACGTAGCCTTACCTTTTGGTTTATCATCCGCCTCAAGGGCCTTCACAAAGGTCTTGGCAGTTGTGGCCACTCAATTATGGAGTCTCTCCGTCCGGCTACATGGCTATCTGGATGATATTGTACTATTATCTTCTTCTGTTGAACAGGCTGAATTGGATTTACAACTAACAAGGTCCTTAGCTCTCAATGTCAGAACGCAGAAACGAATTCCCCTTGCAGATTTGTCCAAGCTGTTAGGAAAAATGATTTCCTCCATCTCTATTATTCATTGCGCTTGGTTCCATACCAGATCGTTACAATGGTTTTTACTTCCTTACCAAAGATCAGGGCGAAGCAATTCCAGAGTCAGGGTGCTGGTCCCGACAAGTGTTCGTCTCTCTCTTTATTGGTGGACCGTTCTGACAATCAACAAAGGTTTTCTTCTGAAAGAACCCCACAGGCTGACCATTACTACAGATGCCAGCCTGTCAGGTTGGGGCGCACACTTCCAGAATGTTTCGACTCAAGGACTCTGGTCAGTACCCGACCAATTACACAACATCAACTGTTTGGAGCTCAGGGCAGTTCATTTAACCCTTCGCAACTTTCTCCCTCATGTGCACATGGTCATATTCTCATTCTCACGGACAATGTCACAACCAAGGCCCACATCAACAGGCAAGGGGGTACACGTTCGTGACAGCTCATGACAGAATCAGAGAGGCTGTTCCGTTGAGCGGAAAGGAATTTGAGTTCCATCATAGCGAAATACATTTCCGGGACGGCAAACACGACAGCCAACTGGCTGAGCAGGGCCACGGTCGACCAGTCAGAGTGGCACCTGCATCCGATCTATTCCAGGAGATAGTTTGCAGGTTCGGCCTCCCGCTTGTGGATCTGTTTGCCTCCCCCCAAAATGCACAGCTCGCCAGGTTCATTTCGAAGTATCCAACTCAAGGGGTGCAGGACTTCAACGCCCTCCGTTGTCGGTGGCCCCAGGGTCTTTCTTTACGCATTTCCACCTATTCCTCTGATACCCAAGGTAATCCGCAAGTTGTTGGAAGAGAGATCAGAGTTGCTCTTGCTGGCTCCACACTGGCCCAGGAGAACGTGGTTTGCGGACCTCAAGAAACTGTCCGTAGCCGAACCTTGGAGAATCCCACCTCGGAAGGTTCACCTTACACAGGGACCGATCTAGCACCCCGAACCTCAATGGCTACAACTAACTGCCTGGAGGTTGAGCGGAATCATCTGCCTCAAGAGAGGTTTTCTGACCGAGTGATCGCTACCATTCAAGCGGCCAGACGCCCTTCCACAGATCGCATATACAAGGCTACGTGGACCATTTTCCATAAATGGTGCACCAAACTCAAGATAGATCCGTGCTCGGCGTCACCAGCACAGCTTTTGGGATTTCTGCAGGACGGCCCAGATAGGGGGCTTTCCTCAAACACTTTGAGGAGACAAGTGGTGGCTATTGCCTCAGTGGTGAGATGGGTTGGTTTTTCATCTATTTCTCATCACCCAAGGATAAAGAGTTTCCTGAAGGGCGCAATGAATCTACGCCCTCCCACGATCCACTGCTATCCCACCTGAGATCTCAATAAGGTACTCTCCGCTCTCACTGGCAGCCCATTTGAGCCCCTGAGAATGACAAGCCTCTGCTATCTCACCTATAAGGTGGTATTTCTTGTAGCAATCACATCAGCCAGACACATTTTGGAAATAGCAGCCTTGTCGGTCCGTAAGGACCTCTGTCTTTTCCATGCGGACAGAGTGGTGCTTCGACCTGGTCCGACGTTCACTCCTAAAGTGAACTCGGCCTTGCATAGAGCACAGGAGCTAATTCTCCCGAATTTCTGTCCAAACCCTTCTCGGGGTCTGGAGCAACAATGGCTCCGAATGGACGTCCGCAGGGCCATCCGCATATACATTCACCGGATGGCTTCCTTCCGAAAGACAGAGGCCTTGTTTGTGTCCTTTCAACCCTTCACTCAAGGACAAAAGGTATCACCATCGACTATTGGCAGATGGTTGAGAGCCACGATCGCCAAGGCGTATGTATCTAGTTCATTACAGGTGCCGAAAGGTATCACCGCACATTCCATTAGGAGTGCGGCAACTTCGGCAGCTTGGGCCACGCAGGCTCCTATCTCTGAAATTTGTAGGGCGGCTACATGGGCTTCTCCATCACCTTTTATTAGGCATTACAAAATTGCTACATTTGCCTCCGCTGAGGCCTCCTTTGGCAGGAGGGTGTTGCAACAAGTCCACTCTGACAGAGAGGGAGTTCCAAATCAGACGGACTCCCTCCCGTAGGACAGCCAAGCTTTGGTATGTCCCAATCTACGGATGCTCGGAGCAGCTCAATGGAGAAAGGGCGTTACCTACCTGATACGCCCGTTCTCAGTGAGCTGTGACGAGCATCCGTCCCCTCCCAATGTCCGTCTGTTTGTTCCTGCTCCGACCAACGATATGGTTGTTGTTGACTTCTAATTTCCATCAGTCTTTCTTATGGGCGGGGTTTCATCTCCTCGTCTTCGTCAAAAACTGGGGACGCTGGGCAGCAAACGGGGGAAGAGCCACAGCGTCCTATTAATTAAGCTCAGCCTATTGTGCAGGAGACTAAGCACTTCCCAATCTACGGATGCTCGTCGCAGCTCACTGAGAACGGGCGTATCAGGTAGCTACCAACGCCCTTTTTGTTTGCTTTTTGGCTTTTTTTAATGGTCTCTTTTAAATGTTGTGTGAATGTGGTTCATCTCTGAGTGTCTACTTATGGCTGCTTTGTCTGAGTGTCAAGCTTCCAGGAATCCTCAAGTATTTTTTTGGATTTAACTTGATCAAGGATGCTCATGCTTTCTCAGATAACATAGAGTCTGTCTATGTGTTGTGAAATTAAACAAGTCTTCATAGTGTCTTCTGACTACTAGTTAAGTGTTCATGGAAGCGCTCTGTTAGTTTTCTGCCTGTCTGCCCTACATAGTGGCTGCTACAATCCTTTCAGTGTATGTTGTAGACAATTCATTTTTTCTTCTTCAACTACTGGTCTTCTGGTTTACTTAACTTGAAAATTATAGTTAATTTGCTAATTTCTGTGTTGTATAGCTATTAGCTTGTCCTTTAGATTTAGCTGTAACAAAGTACTATTCAAAGTACTATAACATATAATTTATCTTCAAATTGATTTCAATAATAGTTTCTGATATTCACTAATTGGTACTCCCAAATAATATAACTGCTTTCAATATTTAAGATAAGGCAGAGTAAAAATATCTGCAATTCTTAAATGTCTTTCTACTTACCCTCAGAAAAGGAAAATGGTTCATACTTAATCTCCTTCTGTGAGCCATCACCTTTACTAGACTTCAAAATAAAACAGAAGATGTTGATTTGAATTAATTTGGTAACTATAAAATATGGCATTAAAATAAGTAAAATTCCAGGACAATTTTTATGTTATTATTATTATTCGGAAATGATTTGTAAAATGGAAAGCTAAACGTTTATGGCTCAGGTAGCGGTGGAGGCTGCCTGCTTGTTTAAATGCTATAATATATGAATCAGAAAATGTAGAACACCAAGAATAAGGGGATCACAAGCAAGGGAAATCAAGTTATCTTTCTGTGTGGCACAGGTTTTTCATATATACTTTCTTTCTACAATACTGATGCAATAAAAACCATGAGAACATAAAAATTAGGGATACAGTATTTCATGGTTGATAGCACAACTGTTAATATATTAGAAAGTAGCAGCTTTATGTGAAATATGTATTTGCCCTGGACAATGCTGTAGAAGAAGCAAAATAGGAGAATTATTCATGTTCCTATAGAAATTGCAATACAGAGGTACAAGTTTTAAGTTTTGCTGCACAGAAAGAAAACTTAAGGGCATTTTGGAATGTCTGCCCAGTAGGAGCATTAATACATGCTATGCTGGAAAGAAGTCCTCCTTCAGCCTATGGAAAATGAGAGATGCTAAATATCTAGCCAACATCCAAGGTACCCTTGAAATCCAGGTTTTGCCATTATGTGGTATTTTATTGTCCTCCAGTTGATATTATACCTATCATCTATCCTTTTAAAAAAGCACACAACTGGCCTTTTCAGAATCCAGAGTATGAAGAAATGCAGCTGAGAATTAGTAACATGATATCTTGGACAGTAAAGCATCCCTTCAAGTAGGAAAATGTCCTCTGCCAACACAAGGGATAACAGGCCAGAGTGGAGGAACCAGATCCTTTAGTCAATAATAGATCATCAGCCTCCCAACTGTAATCTCTATTGAAGGGATTCCCACCTCAACTCTGAGGGTGATGCTGGTTGCACAGCTTGTCTGTCAAGAATAGCTTTCACCATTCCTATGGAATTTCTTCACAAAAGCCCAAAATACAAAGGAGATGTTTTGCCCTGCTGAAAAAGGCTGCAACCCAAATGGAGTTCCAAAACTCCAAGGTTAAAAAATAACATCAAAGACATTACTAAAGTACATATACCTAATTGTTCTGCTCTTAACAATTAAGGTTAACTTAAAAATAATAATTCTATCCAGTGAACTTTAGAAAGTTTACTTATGAAACTGCAGCTGCAATTTATTAGACCATGAAATCTAAAAAACCTCAACAATAACTCTTCACATTCCAAGTCAGACTTTTTACTACAAATTTTATTATTAGAAACATGATCATTAGGAGTCTAACTGAAGTTTGGTTATAAGCTTAACTTTCATAATACTGGGCCTGATTTAAGGCCTGATCTACCTGTAAGAAAAATGCATATATTGTTAAATGAAACTTAAAGATTAATTAAACTTAATGGGTTACCTACATTATTTGGTTGCTGGTTTACTTTTTTGTCTTCCAGGTCCTTGAATTTTGATCGATATGGGACCATCTTTTCTTGAAGACCTGGCGTACATAGTTCATATACATCCAACATAAGTGGAAATTTAACATCCTGTAGTACATTAAAAGAGTTTCATGGTCATGTAAATCATCATACAAAGCAAATCAGCTATCTTAGATCTTAATTGCATTCCATTTAAAATAATACTGTCCATAATCTAAAATTTTAAACAAAGTATATACATCTAAGGCTCAGTGTTTAATATTTTAAATGTCTCAGGAATATAGAAAGCTGCTCCATTTCATATATGACCATGAATTCATCTAGTTCAGGATAGTACCATTAGCACAATCTCTCAGGTATTTCTCAGCTCCCATTTATAGACTTCTAAACTGTAAAACATGAGCTCTGTGCTTACTTTTCCATAGCCATAAATAGGAAAGAAAAGAAATGTAATATTTTCCAGGGTCCAATGCACTTTACTGTACGCAACCTTTAGAATGCTTTAGCAAAAGCACTATGAAGCTGATATAATGCAATCTGGACTGATTCTGCCTTCACTTCCATTTATAGTATAAAGAATAGTAAATCAGCGTATTTAATTTAAATTACACTGCAGCTGAATATCAAACCTTGATTGTTAAATGTATAAAATAGAGAATTAAACCACATAGATCAGGTGAAAAAACTTAATATCAAATGTACTTACTTTGAGAACTTTGGCATTCACAGATTCTTTCTCTTTGTAAAAAAACCGAACCATTTGAATAGTAAGATATGCAGGCAAGCGACTTATCTTGGACTAGGAGAAAAGCATTCACTAGAATCAGTGGGCATGAAAAGCTACAGTAATTTAAAGAGCCATAAATGCATGAAAAATATTTACTGTAAAGACAAAACAAATAGGTTTTCAAACTAAATAGTATAAATAATGCAAGTTACTTCTGTTTGTGTTATACTATTCTCTTTCTATTCCCTGAATATATGCATTATATTTTATTTACAAAACACCACTTGTTTTTATAGATATATGAAAACATACAATCATGAAGTGATTCTAGGTAGCCAACTGATTACAACGAAGAAGTTTAGAATAGGGAAGTCATATGACAATCTCTATGTCATAACAAAAGTCCATCTATTTTTATTTCAGGGACTTTTAAATCTTGCTTCATTTGTATACATCCAACCCTTAAAATGGCAGATCATAAGTAGAGTTCCATTACTATAAAGGGATATTACAAAGGTATGCTCACCGTTTTTAAATAAAGGGCATTCCTTTGCAATGTTGGTGATAATTTAGTTATTTCTTCTTGAAGACGCTACAAGAGAAATATATTGAAAAAGATAACAAAGATTAGAAGGTGTGCAAAATTAAGTATGACATTTCATATGTCCTTTTGGTAATTCTGTGCAGCATTTTAAATGATAACTGTAATAAGAAAAAATCATGTCCAAGATTTACTGAAATCGGAAAGTTTTTTTCAAGAAATGAGGAAAGGAATACTCAATAGCATAGAGACAAAAAGCTTTTTATGCTCATGCAACTTGCATTCATCTTGTGGACATTTTGATTACTTTTAGCTGCCAACTATCACATGTATTTCCATGAGGAAATACATGGAGGGAGTTGGAGGGAGGAGAAGTAATATAGCTAGGATGGGCAATTTGGATGTTGGATTCAAAATTCAAGTAGCTCCAGTCAATATGGCCACATCATCCAGGACAATGAGTGTAACAGTCTAGCAACATTTGGGGAAGTGAGGTTTCCTCTTCCCTATACTATAAAATAAATATGGCATGGGGCAACAATTTGGATTTAAAGGCAGCTGTGGATAAGTCCTTACAAGTGCTATCCCCCCCCCCCCCCAAGGTTATGTAGCTGCTTTCGAAGCAGCAATGCAACTGCAGTAAAAGACAACCTTGATTCAAGGAATTGAAAACACATTCTAAAGCACATTTTGGTCTTGGAACAAACTGTATATTAATTGCTTCTCTAAAATATATGAAACATACAACTGGTTCTGACCGGTTCTATAGAAAACAGTTGTTATGATTCTGTGCAGTTTGGAGGACTGGCAAATCATGCCCCTGGCTGGCCCTTCCCCTCTCCGCCGGCCCCTCCCCTCCCCACCCAGTCAGCCCTTATTGTACATGCCAGACATTGTGTGTATGCTTGACATCGCTGACTGTGTTTTCTCCTGCCCAGTCACTCAAGGTTTTTTTCCCCTTCCAATGATCAGCTGTTCCAATGATCAGCTATGCCGGGATACCTCTTACTGCTTCGCCCAGGCTTCTGAGGCCCAGGAGGCAAAAAGGGGTGTGGGGACAGGGGGTCCCGCCCCCTCCCCGCTGTTTTTTGCCTTCTGGGGCCCCAGGGAAGCTTGCTGGGAGCAAAAATGCCCCCCAAGAGGCTTCCCTGAGGTCCAGGAGGCCCAAGAATGGAGCCCAGGGTGGTGCTGTGTGCCCCCCCTGCACTCCATTTTTTTGCCTTTCTGGGCCCGAGAATCCTTCTGGGAGCAAAAACGCCCTCTCCAGGAGGCTTCCCTAAGGCCCAGGAGGCAAAAAAATGGGGGGAAGGGTTTGCTGCAAAAAAGGAAGCCACGCCCTCTGTCACATGGCCATGCCCACGTAGCCATGTCCACAGAACCAGTTGTTAAAAAATTTGAATCCCACCCGACTATTCCACATTTCAATTTTAAATTCTTATTTTAACACTTCATGTTTTCAGAAAAAATGAAATGTTAAATGAACGTTCAATGTTACATAATGTCTTAGAAAATAAAATATCAAAAAAGCCCAACAATCTTAAATTTCAAATCTGTTTCTTCTTCAAAACTCTTTGTGGACCAAAATAACCTCCCTTAAATTCAATGCTGCAAAAGTTGCTTGAATACAGAAGCTGTAGTAACTCACCAATTTAAGACCAGTGAAAAGATATTTAACTTCCTGATTGATAAAACAACTAAGCTGGAGTTGATTCTCTCTTCCTTTTGTGACTTCCTCCTCTTCTGCTTCTGTGCATTTCATGCTTTACAAAATATTAAGGACCAAATATGAAAAATATTGAACTACCACTAAGCATTGAACTTAATGATTTGCAAAAAGTTATCTTGCTTTCAGAAAGCTTAATTTGCTGCAACAAAACAACAGTTCTTGTATCAGCATCTATTATTTAATGACACTGAGCAGTTCTTTAGACAACTACTGGATTTTTTTAAATAAGCTGGCATAAACCTTTCTTTAAAAACATTAAATATAATTTATAAAAGCACTTAGCTACCAATTACAGAATACACTCTTAGTGAGGATTATCTCTTTAGTAAGTAAAATGTATGAAACAAATCCTACATATACTAATTGCATTACCATCAGCATGCTTTGTTATTCCAGAACATTTAGGATACATAGTTTCAAATTCAATACTGAAAAACTGGTCAATTAAGCTTTTCTTTTTAGGAGGTGCCGTTGCTGCTGTTTCTGTAACTGAAGAGTCAGTCTGTAAAAGCAAACAAATATGTAGAGAACAATACAAACGGCTTATAATTTATTCTTACAAAGCTGTCTGTTGTACTTTAAAAAAAAAGATAGCCACTTAAAGGAGGTCAAAGAGAAAAAAAATATGAATGGGTTACTTTGAACAAAACCTGGGGACATAGAACTTGTTCAATTCTATGTCAAGCATTCTAAATCCAAAATTGGTTAGAAAAAAGTAGCTTGGATTCCAAGCAGCTTTAGTTGAAATTGGTAGCTTGCACAATATAAAACAAGTATTTTATATTTCCAAAGTTGCTTCAGAGCACCTATGCAGCACCTATCAGCAACTCATTATAACATAATGAAAGAACAGCTTGTTAGACCAGGCCAAGGCTCAACTAATCTGGCATTTTGCTTCTCACAACGGCCAACCAGATGGTCTCAATTCTAAACAAACTGGAGATGGCCATATGTCTCTTCCCGTTGTTTCCGTGCATCTGGTATTGGTAAGCATACAAGTGCTAACCTGGATCTAATACTGAATCTTCAAAACTAATTCCACCAGACAGATATTTCCTTTAAGCAAGCAACCATGTCTAAATCACGGTAACCAATTCTGCAGATTATGCTTTATTAATAACCATTTTTTACTTGTTCTTAATCTTCTTGCCACATGGATGACCCACAGTCCTAGCATTTTGAGAAGAAAAACTGTTCCCTATCCATTCTTTTCATGACAAGCATGTTTTCACACTTCTTGCTCACCTTCTTACTTGGTCATCTTTTTTCTAAGCTAAGGAGTCCCAAATATTCAAATCTTTTGTTGTATGGAACTTATTTGCTCCAGTATAGAATTTTTTATTTATACTGAACCAGATTCGTCCTTAAATTTAACCCAATTTAAAGAGATCCCTTTGGAATTTTTCACAATGTTGTTTTCCCATACCCTGAATACTCTGATATTATCTGTATCTATTTCAACTCAATGCATATTAACTTTTGACTCTAAGAAGTTGTTGTGGTTGTTAGGTCAAGGCTTGTTAAGACTGGATGCAATTTTCTTTTATGAATTTATATTTTTTTCAGAGAAGAGATCCACAGGTTTCAGATTCTCAAAAAGATCTATGGAATAAAAAGATTAGCTCTTGATTTAGGCATTTTCAACAACTTATTTGCAATCAAATCATACTGTTGCTGTTAAATATTGCTAAGATTATTGACTATAAAAACTCAGCTACAGCCCAGAATTAGTCTGAGTTATTTCTATACAGTAAAGACTTACTTCCATTACTGCATCATCTTCTATGCCTTCTAATTTTTGCTGCAGTACTCGCATCATTTGTACCCAGCATTCATTAGCATCCTAAGAAATAAGATAAAATTAGATCACGGGAATCCAACAAAAATATATGTTGAGCATATATACACATCATCTAAAAATACAACATGTATATGCACACAGGTGCATATATACACAAATGAGAAACACTTTCTTATGTTACGTTTATTCTAAAATGTTTTCTTCAGCAGCTGGGACTCGCAGCTGGTAAGGAATCATAAAAATATAGCCATTAATTATCATTATGGAAATGGTAAAACAAAAGATACATTTTACATAAAATATGCAGACTACCAAAAAAATTAAAAAGTATCTACCTGTTGAAGATATTGGCCTTGATCTCCTTTCTCTGCAAACTGAGGAAAGGCCATATGTAAAAACTGGAGAAGAATAATCGGAGGGATACTGGAGGAAGTTTTGTCCATAGAATCAAATAAATCTCTTAAAGCTTAAAAATAAAAAAATAAAAAAACAATAAATTTCATAGAAATGCAAGATGCTATAATAAATGCAGCATGTTCCTCAAATGCAAACTCTTTATCTAATGCTCAAGATAATTATATTTTGTAGCAAAAGGCTATTTAAATATACAAATGCACTATCAGTCTATTTAAAAAATACTGTACAATTGTTTATACGAAGCAAGTGAAACGATTATATTGTTGCATGGAGACATTTTATACAGATTAGTGCAGCTATTGGGACAAAAACCGCTGCTATTAAGCAATGCAGTCATAAAAGTATGTCACGTGACCATGTCGGTTAGCAATTTTAATTATGGCAGTCCTGGTTGTTGTTGTTAAGTGAGGACTATTAAGCCATTAAGAAAGGACCTCCAGTTATTGCAACTTCTAAATTCCTGCTCGCTTTACCAATGACACTGCTCATAGAAAACTGGCAGGGAACATCAGAAGTCATAATCATATGACAGCAGAGATGTTGCAATGACTAGAACTCCAAGTCTCCAAATCCTTCTTATTCAGTATAATTGCAAATCTGAACAGTTGCTGCTTATCTTAAACATTTATTTTATGTAAGTCATTTAATACTAGGCCACAACTGCATATAATAGGTGCAGCTTCAATTGTACAATACGAAAGTGATTCATGTCAATCTACTTTCAAAGTGAAACTCTAGTGGAACGAAATGCAATTAATAGGCCAATAACCATGTACAGGCAGTTGGCACTTGAAGGCTATCTTTGAGCCTGGCAACTGTGGTTGTACGTTGTGATGGTTATAAAGCAGGTCATCACATGACCCTGCCCAATTTGCAATCTTTTTTGCAGCGGTCAAGTGAACACGGCAGTCATTAAGCAAATATATTGCTAGACTGCCAAGTGACCAAAATATGGTCACATAACTTTTGGGGAGAGAGGGGAAGAGGATGTCAGAATTTTGAATTTAGGACATGTCTGTTTCAAGGTTTGCAGTAACTTCGACCAGTTGCTTAGTGACTGGTCATAAGTCGAGGATTACATGTACTGTAAAACTAATAGTTAATTATAACCATATATCTGACTTAGTTCTTATCCAATCTAGCATAAGGCCACAACATGATATATATCAAACAAATGTATGTATATTCCCGTTAGCAATTACATTCAGCCCATCATCTAATAGTAAGTTCTGTACAGGCAACTGACTTCTGATTCTTTAAGGCTGTGCTGAATGTTGCTAGTAATGTAGCAAGATTTCAACAACTTGACAGAGAAAACTATGTTTCTCTGCACATTTTTGTTAACATTACACTAAAGAATGAACAAACAGATTGGGCAAAATTAACCTAACAAACCAACTAATCAGATATCTAGCTAGAGCAGTGCCAAATAAGGAGAAACATAAGCAATTCTACAGAGTAGCCAATGAACATACCGTCCCAAAATCTGATAACAGCATATTCAATAGTTGACTGTTCCTGTTTGTTTTTTCTTAAATGAAATGGCATAAATCATAATATCCTGGTCAAGGGCAATAAAGTAAACAAGCAGCACTCATTTTCCAGTGTTCCAAGTATTTCTGGATTTTAAAAAGCTGCAAATTTCAAAAGGAAATTTTTTTTAACAGTGATCAATATTTGGCTACAAATCAAAAGGTGGTAACTAAAACTCAAAATCTATAAAATACTTTAAATTTTGCTAGGAAAAAACAAAGTATCTTCTGAGCAACATACTGGCCATTTTATCTGGAGTAGCTAAATATCAGAAAACTCTGCTTTGCTCTTGAAATACAAACCTGCAGTAATATACTGAGCAGAGGCCATTTCCCCTGAAGCTCTTAGGGCACCAGCATACCTAAAAATGTTTAAAACATATAGTTAGTTTGGCCTTGGAATCAACATAATAGAGAAATAAAGTTAAAATGGCTTTTATCAGGAAATTGAGATTCATCTGTGAGATTTTGACCACAACCAAGAAAGTTGTTTAAGTTTGACTACAAAAGCAAGAAGATTTGGAATTCTTATAGTTTGGAAGCCTTGGATAGGTTGGTTACCATCATAACCAAATACATACTTTAGCTCCACATAAATAAAAGTGCGTATTCAAATTTGGAGGAAGATATATTAACTTTGAAACATGTAGAGACTATACTAGCTTTAGTTGTTTTAAGGTTTCACTGAAAGATATGATTGACCAGGTGTGTCTAATTTTTTGTACCAACTATAGATCATGCCTTCAGTAAGGAATGAGAATGATACATTCAATCATTCAGTTGGCATTATTTTAATAGTTTAACCATTCATTTATTATCACACAAAGTACAGGTAGTCGACTTTTTCATTTAGTGACCATTCAAAGTTACAATGGTTCTGAAAAAGGTGAGTTATGATCATTTTTTTTACACATGACCGTTGCAGCATTCCCATGGTCATATGATCCAAATTTGAATACTTGGCAACTGGCAGTTGCAGTATCCTAGGATCACGTGATGATCTTTGTGACCTTCTGACAAGCAGTCAATAGGGAAGCCAGATTCACTTTACGACCATGTTACTAATTTAATAACTGCAGTGATATCACTTAACAACTGTGGCAAGAAAGATTGTAAAATGAGGTAAAACTCACTTAACTGTCTCAAAATGTTGGACTAAATTGTGGTCATAAGTCAAGGACTACCTCTAAAAGAAGGAATATGTGAGCTAAAATATGGTTGCACCTAATAATCCTGGTTTGCTTCTCACTACTTTGTACGGATCAAATAAACACACCAGACTAGTTGTATGGATCAGACCAAAACCACAACTGCCTACAATTCTATTTTATTCCTACAGTAGCCAATAATATGTCATAGAAAGCTCACGAGGTTGAAATGCCTGCAATAGCAATCTCATTTATATTCCAGCAACTGAAATAAACCTTCTGTCTTCTTTACTAAAGGAAATACTGTATATGGCCATCTATACTAGTAGCTACTAATTGCCGTGTCCTCCCTTCATAATCAAACCTCATTTCTAATTAAATATATCAAATGATACTATTTTTACATCTTGTAGGCATTCCATATTTAACCATTTAGTTTTGAAGAAATGTGTTTCAATATAATCCTGATCAGCTATTTAATTAGATTGTCCCAATACTAGTATTTTAAATAAAAAGTTCTACTATTTTGAAAGAAGGAGAAAATTCCTTATTCATTTTCCCAAACCTGTATCTTATTACTTCTCTAGTATCTCTAGAAGCCAAATAGCCAGTAACTTCTCCAGATGATACAATCTTAATTTTGCTGAAAGTTTCCTAAAATTTAGCTTAGAACCATTTTTACTATTGGTTGACATATTCAACTGCTTCTATTATGTATATTTTATTATATACATTATCTTTAGTCAGTTTGATCCAGTGGTTAAGATACCAGGCTAGAAAGCAGGAGACTATGAGTTCTAGTCCAGTGGTCACCAACCATGAGAAAATTTTGGTGGGCCGCAGAGAAATCTCACCCCCAGAGCACCCCCGCAAAGCAATTAATCCAGGCTATACAGAAACACAAGGCTGTGTTTCAAGGCACAAGGCACATGGCCCGCAGGAATGTACCCCGCACACTCACTACTAACCTGGCAAACTTGCCTGCTATAATTACTATTTTTCCTTTTTCCAACCATCATCTGTTCTGCTGTGCCTGGAGATTTAGATTAGCTAGGAAGCAGGAAATGGTTGGATTTCTTGCTTTCTAGCTAGTCTTTAGATCTTTGGCTCTGATTTTAAGCACAACTGAACCCCCCTTAGAACTGAAGGTTCTGTTATTCAGTGCAGACTCAAGGCAAGCAAATTTGAAAGGCTGAGCTAACGGACAGCAGATAGATAGACCACTGAATGATTCTGTGAGCAACTCAATCTGCCTGCCTGCTTTGCCTGATTTTGGGTAAAAGTTGATCTTTTTTATAAAAATTTCAATATTTACATGCATGGTGTGTTGTGAGTTAATTTTGTGAGTTTGCTTGCTAGCAAATTTTATGTGACAGACTGAGCTAGCCAATGGCAGATAGCTCTCTGAATGAATCTATGATTCTGTGAGCAATTCAATCTGCCTGCCTGCTTTGCCTGATTTTGGGTAAAAATTGCTCTTTTTTATAAAAAAATTCAATATTTATATATTCGTAATATTTACATACAAGCCATGCCCTGCCAATCACATGACCACCAAGCCACACCCACAAATTAGGCCACGCCTACAGAACTGGTTAGTGGTCCCTGGGATTTAAAATTATGAGTTGGTGGTCCTTGAAATCCAAAAGGTTGGCGACCCCTGGTCTAGTCCTTCCTTAGCTAGTAAAGCTGGCTGGGTGACCTTGAGTCAGTCACTCTCTCTCAGCCCAACCCACCTCACAGGGTTGTTGTGGGCAAAATAGGAAGATGAAAGTGTGCTAGGTATGTTTGCTGCCTTGATTTACTTGCAAAAATAATAAAGATGGGATATAAATAAATAAATAAATAAATTTCAGGATAATTTGAAAATATACGTAAAACAAAGAGCCAGTAGCTTGCATCTACATTCCACTCAAAAAAAGAGGGTTTCCTTCCCCCCCTTTCTCTATTGCAGCCCATCATAACTCCTAAAAAGCTGCCCTCTGAAACAACCTAAATGTGTATGGGAAAGCAAAATAAGGACAGAAAAAGGAGGAACTGGGTACCATGCAAGCAAAAACATGCTCTGATTCATTAGATGCATTTTTGGATACAAACCACGAACTTCAAGGATAATTTATTCCATAAAAGGTTGCTTAACCAAACACTTCATCCATTTTAAATATTTTAAAGTAAGATCAACTTTAAATCTCCCTTTTACATATATAATCCGAGATCTTCCTACATTTCAAAGATGCTATCATAGTTGTGCCAGATACACTTTGTAGAATGAGATGGGAAGCATCTAGACTTAATAAATAGAAACATTAAGCATGAAAAAATGATTTAAAGGATATGCCAGATTAATTTTGCCAATGCTTTAGTTATTGTCACTTTCCAATGTACCAGAGTCTGCAGCAATGGTACATTTAAAATATGAACTGGTATCAATACTTCTTGAAACTGATCAACTTTGATCACTAATCAAAATAAGATGTTAAAACTTCATGAAATAAATAGTATAGGAACCAGAAACATTTTTCTAAATAGCTCTTTCTAAAAAACTCTCAATTCCACTTGCAGAATAGAATTCAAAACACATTGGATTCCTATTATAGTTCTACCACAACATTTGAATTATATATTTCAGTTTTTCATTTGAACTCTAAAATTAAAAATGAAGTTTAATACTTAAACTTATTCTAGCTTCTCTTTCCTATTAAAAATACTACTAGCTACAATCCATACTGCTTCATATTAAAAAAAATGAATAAAATTAACAGCATTTTATTTAGAGTTGTGATACCTACCTCTTAAGAGCTTCTTTCAATTCTGGCACAGAGCGAATACACTGAACTGTAGCATTCATATAACAAGTATTCCCAAGATTTGTTAAGCCACATGGCAATTCCATCTGTCGCAGAAATATTAAAAATGTTTGTTTTATATTAAATACTGTATTTTTAGAAATGTTTTTTCAGCATGACCTCTCTTTACTGAACATGGTATTTGTACTAGTTCCAAAAATACTGCATTTGGTTACAACGATATCTGTCCTTAGTTGTATCTCATTTAGACTATTATTTATTTAATTTGGAGGCCAGCTGACTCCAACATATTATCCAGAAATATCTGAAAGATCATGTTTTCCAGAATTAATCTGCCTGTTTACTGTCTACATATATCAATCCCTTTTTGAAAAAGGGGAAGAATACTTTGTTCTTTCAGAATTTTTAATGTTTGTTTAGCTAGCTATTCTTTTGTTTAGCAATTTTAAATTGTTATATTTCAAAACAGAATCAGAATTACTGGGCAATTTGGATATGTATGTTCAAATTGTGACTGGGCAGTTCACAAAAAGACAGAAAAAGTAATAAAACCACATAATAAAAAACAATAAAAATAAAGGAGCAAAAAGTTAACAAAATAATGAATAATACATATATAACTTGGAAGGCTTTTAACTTCCCTAGCCAAAAACCTGGGCAAAAAGCTTGACCCTGCTAAAGAGTGAGAGCCAACCCCAAAGGAGCACATAGAAAAGGCACTTTGAAATCCTAACAAATAGCAACATTTAATCAAAGAAACCCATAGTGTGTGAAACTCATTGGATAGATTCAACCAGGCAGATACTACTGAAGTTAATTAGTCCCACAAGTAACCAGGCTCAATGCTATGTAGGGTTTTATAACATCTAGCACCTTGAATCTCACCTGAAACTGGCAACTGATGCAGCTTACAAAGCAGGGGAGTTAGATACAGAGGCATGATCATTACTATCCTCATTGCTGCATTTGAGACATTTGAAGCTTTTGGAGAGTGCTACAGTAATAAGCTGTGAAGTTATCAGGATATGAGTGACTGTAGGGCCTTCCTATCCAGGGAAATGTACAAGTAGCACATCAACTGGAGATTGGGAAGGGTTTTCTAGTTGCAGCTGCTGTCTGCTCGCTAAGGAGGAGCTATATATAGAGAAAGAGAATGCTCTTTTTTCCAAAAGTGCCATAAGAATTACTTTTTTTTTTCTTGAGCAAAATCATATTTCCTTTGAAAATTTATTTGCTTATTTGCCTAATATAAGTCATTTAGTACAAATCAAGAGTTACCAATACAGTGGGTTACTTACATTCACCAAATGGCAAAGATTTAAAATTCAGTTCACCCAAAAAAAGCAAAGACAGGCACTGTTTGAGAAAAACAATGCTTTTCAATTTAGGGTCTCAGTTTCTGTTTTGTAAATTATGTTTATAATATAGATTTTTCCCCCAATCATGTCTTATCCTCATAGACTTCCTGTAGTTTTCTAGGCAATGTTTCTGAGAAGTGATTTGCCATTGCTGCTTCTTAGAACTGAAAGAAGATGACTGACCCAGTCACCCAGCTGGCTTTATGCTTAAGTGAGAATAGAATTCAGGGTCTCAGTGTCTGGCCTGATGCTTGAACAATTACACCAGAGTGGATCTCTATTATATATATTACTTCTCATTAAATTTTGAGTCCATACATTTCTCAGCATTCAAAACTGGGAAGAAAGGCTTACTGCTGAGGCTAATTGTTCTTCTGTCATATCTTCAACAAAGACAGGCCGGGCTACTGGTTCTTCTGGAAGTGCATCAGCAGAGCCCATCATTAATAAAGTCATCCCCTATTGAAAAGGTACAACAAGTTTATCAGCAGATGCTCTAAAAATTAAATATAACACATACATTAGTCTTCAAGAAGTTAGTTTTAAAATAAAACTCAAAAGCAGTTTTGATTCTTTTTTGATATGAAAGAGTATTGTGGCACATACAAATTTAAATTATGATTATTTTATTACCTTTTGAAAAACAGTGCAAAGTATTAATATGTACCCTTTTGTTCCTTACGGAACCAAAGTATTTACCAAATCCTTAACTTGCTGAAAAGTTAGTCCATTTTTTTCTAGTAGTTCCCTTACTACAAAAATCAAACAGTATCAGCAATCACATTTGGTTCTCATTTTTAATTTTGATTGTCTCCCAAAAGATGCTAAATACATATTACAGTACTAAAAGCAGGATTTAATTTTTTATAACTGTAGACTTAAGACTTTAAAAAGACACAATCTGTCAACTGAATCCTCTTCCTGCTCCTGTTACCCATTCCCAATCACATCACACTTTATAAATCATTCCCAAATGAGGCCACAGAAAATAGGTAAACCCTGCTCTATGAAGCTGTTATGCATAGAAAACATCCAAACCATTATAAAAAGCTAATGCGACCATGTAATACTTACACTTTTTATTTTGATATTACCCCAATCATCATCCTATTTGAAAGAAAGAAAATAAATGTAAACTTTTCCCAATAAAAGTAAGATGACTCAACAGATTCAACAAATACATCAACAGGTAAAGAGGAAATCAACAAAGGTAGTTAGATCTCATAGCAAAGGCCAAAAATTCCTCAGAAAATCTACACAAATAATTTGATATTTAATTCATAAATTCTATCAGAAGATAAATTTATGTTGATATGTTCATTATTGCCTCAATACATTAAATGTGTAAAACATACAACAGCAACTGTGTGATAAAATATTATCCAACTCTACCTTTAAAGTTCCACCTTTCACCATCACTTTCTGTCTGTCAGGCTGAACTCCCGTCAAAGCAAAAAGCTGTGCTTTGAATACCATTGGAGGTTCATCTGTATTCAGCTCCACTCCATCGAATTTTTCTTTGCCCCATTTTACATTAACTGAAAAACAAGGATTTGAAGTACAACACCAACACTGCTAATAAAATACTAAAAATTAGACACAATTTTATGTATAACTCCTGATTTGGCAGCAATGATCAGACATATAAATTATAAACAATAAAGTCATACAAACTTATATTAAGAATGCCTTTCCTAAAAAATTATACCTGTTTCGGCTGTACTCCTGACTGGCTGTACTATCAACAGACATGAACATTCTGCAACTTGTAATAAGAGGAGTCTTTACTGAAATATCAAGTTTACATTCATATAACATATTGTTAAAATTGATAACACCAATTTCTAAGGAAGCATGCATCATATGCTATTCCTACATTACTTCTAAATGAGTAACATTTGGCTATATAGGAATTGAAATAACATGGAGTGAAGTACAATCCCTTTTCTTTCTTTTATGCTTCTTATCTGACAGTTCTGTGAGAAATCAACAGGGGTGTCAACCTCGCGTCATCATGGTGTCGTCATATGACACATGACAACTTTCCCCCCTTTGCTAAACTGAATCCAGCCCGCGGGCCACGAGTTTGACAGCCCTGCACTATGTGAACACTATTTTGTTCCAGGATCTATTTGATCTTTTGAAAACCAGCTTTTAAATATGATTGCTTGCTTCCCTTTCCTATAGGTAGAATTCATTGCAGGGTATATACAGAATTAATTCTCTAAACAAGCCTTCCCTCACTTTACACTATTCCTTGTCTGTGAGACGATGTTGTTTATTATGCCTGATAACATACTACTTGGTAAAACAAAAGTTAGAGGCTTGGAATTTACAAGTACAGGTAGTCCTCAACTTATAACCACAATTGAACCCAGCATTTGTTGCTAAACAAGACAGCTGTTCAGTGAGTTTACCCCTTTTTTATGACTTTTCTTGCCAGTTATTAAGTGAATCTCTAGAGTTGCTAATTAATAATACATTTGTCAAGTGAATCTAGCTTCACCATTGATTTTTGTCAAAAGGCCTCAAAAGGTGATCACATTAGAATAGAATTCTTTATTGGCCAAATGTGATTGGACACACAAGGAATTTGTCTTTGGTGCATATGCTCTCAGTGTACCAATAACTTGGGACACAGCAATATCATAAATATGAATCAGCTATCAAGCACCTGAATTCTGATCATACGACCATGGGGAAGCTGCAATGGTCAATGCTGCTGGAACTTCAAGTAGTCATTAAACAAATGGTTATAAGTCAAGTACCTGTAGTTTGGGAATAACAAATGCATTAGTTCCCAAGGACAGCATCATCACTATTTTTACAATAGAACTTACTTTTTACAAGACAAAAGCACAAATATATTATTGAGAATGACAAGTGCTTAAGTCCCTGAAACAGCTGAATCATGGAAGTACTTAAATTTTCTCACGGATCAGATCCATTTCCCTATTTTGTTAAATATAGGAGGGCCCTTGCTAATAATCTTCAAATGCACTCATAATTGAATGGGGGCGGGTGGGGGATAAAATTACTCTGTTCAAGTTCCACCTTTTGCAGGTTTGCTCCAAAGAAAATCCAGGCTCTAAATATGACCGACTACCACCCCTCTTTCAAAATCACCTAGCAAAATCAAGGCCTGTGCTAGGTTGAGATTGCACAGAGTGAGCCCTTCTTTACACACACACAACCAACCACGCCTCGGGCAGCCTCGTTTTCTCCTCGCCCTTTCCTTCCCGCCGATGTTTTCCACCTTTCACCATCAAGGCAATCCTTCCTTGACAGGGGCGGCACGAAAGCACGCCGTCTACCCCGGCCTTCCTTCGCCAAAGTCCTGCTCTGGGGCCGTTCCCTCCCCACCGCCGCCGGTTCCTGCCTCAGCGAAGGGCAGGAGAGCGCAAAGACCCTGTGCAGCTTCGGAGGCCCGAGTGGGGGGAAGCCGAACTAGGCCCTCGGGAGGCGGGGGATGAGCATTCGCGAGAGGCGGCTGGCCAGACTCACCTGTGAAAAGCGGCATGGCTGGCGGGGTAAGCAAGCAAGGGGAACGAGCTTAGCTCAAGACCCAAGACGGAGCTCTAGCAGCGCAGCACCTTCCTCCTCCCTCCCTCCCTCCCTCGGGGTCTTATTCAAACCGGCCCCTGAGGATGACGCTGCAAGCGCGAATGGCTGCGCACGCAGCTCCGGAAAAGGCACCGCCTCCTCCTCGGCTCTGCTCCCTGGAGGTCCTACAACTAGGAAGGAAATAGGGCCTAAGGCTGCCTGGGTTGCGTTACGCTTGAGACGGAGGTTTCTCCTGCCCGTTTTTTTTTTTTTTCTTCTTCTTCCCCCCCCCTTTGCTCTGTCAGCTTTCTTTTGACTGGTTCCGGCTACTGGTGTCACTAAAACACCAGAGCAGGGATTAGAGCAGGGGTGCTCAAACTTGGCAACTTTAAGACTTGTGGACTTCATCTTAAAGTTGCCAAGCTTGGAAAGCCTAATCTGGCGAAATGGGCGGAGGAATTAAAGATAGTGATGTAGCAACTGCGTTCTCTTCGCTGATGATGTAAAGCTATTCAACACCACAGACCTTGACTATGTATCAGAATGATCAAACAAATGGCAACTTCAAATCTCAACTAATAAATGCTCTGTCTTACATATTGGCAAAAAAATAAAATAAAAAACAAACTGAATAGTCAAGACCTTGTTGATGACCAAACTCTGTCAAGGACCTTGGAGTACTTACTTTTATGATCTAAGTGCTAGAGCCCACTGTAACTACATAGCCAAAAAGGCATTAAGAGTTATTAACCTAATCTTACGTAACTTTTTCTCTGGAAATATCACACTACTAACTAGAGCATAAAAAACATTTGCTAGACCAATACTTGAATACAGCTCTGGAACCCACATTACGTATCTGATATTAACACAGCTGAGAAAGTCCAGAAATATTTCACAAGAAGAGTTCTCTGCTCCTCTAGTCATAGCAGAATACCTTATGCCAAATTCTAGACCTAGAAAACCTAGAACTACACCGCCTTTGGTCCGATCTAAATAATAGTATATAAAAGGATACATTGCAATGTCCTAATACTTCAGCTTCAACCATAACAATACAAGAGCACACAATAGATACAAACTCAAAGTTAACCGCACCAAACTTGATTGCAGGAAATACGACTTCAGCAACAGAGTGGTCAATGGCTGGAATACTCTACCTGACTGGTTTCTTCCCCAAACCCCAAAACCTTTAACCTTAGACTGTCTACTATTGACCTCACCCCTTTCCTAAGAAGTCTGTAGGGGGCGTGCATAAGTGCACAACATGCCTACCGTCCCATTTCATGTATTCATAACTATGTTTATACTTATACCAATTATCTTGTAAACGATTGACAAATCAAAGAAATCGGTGCATTCACAATCTAGTTGGGGTTGATGAAAGTTGAAGTGCAACTCTTTCGGGAACCATCAAATTCAAAAAATAGCTGCACTGTTATTAATCTATAGACCCGTACAGATTCTAAGTTAATTTAGATTAACGTTAAATTGTTCTTCCTTGGCGTTACCGAACACATGAAAACAAAGATCCTGTGTAATTTTTTTCTCTGTATCCAACCAATTCGCAGATTTCATTAATTGCCATAAAGTACAATTAAGCAAGTTTTTATTGTATCTTATAGTGACCATAATACAGCATGAACTAGGCAACAGAATATAATAGCGATATGCTGAGTTACCCCTTTGTAAATCTGATGTTTTTATGACAGTTACATTTGTGGCTTTTGTTAGATTACAAGATCTGGCCTGTAATGCAAAATAGCATTTTGGCTATCTGGCGTCTCAATAGACTTTGGCAGTTATATTAAACTAATTTAGAAAATGCTAATTATGAAACTGTATTTCCAGTGATTTGCAAATTTCTTTTGAATATCTCATTGCAATGAGAACTTTGTTGAAGTAAAATGCTTGCAAAATTAAATGCAATAAAAGATACCACTCTGGTAATACTTAATTCAAACAAGTATAGGCAAAGTTGAAATGTCTTGACTAGAGAAGATCTGAATGTATTTTCTGTGACATGGATAATCCTTGATTTACAACTGTTAGTTTAGCAATTGAACCTACAAAAGCATTGAAAAAAGTGACTGTTAAAAGAATCCTCACAGTCATGTGATCAAAATTGGAGCACTTGCATTACATGTATGACAGTTGGAGTATCCCAATGAAATAGAATCATTTGTGACTTCTTACTAAACTAAGTCAATGGAGAGCTGGATTTGCTTAATGATCATATGATTCACTTAACTGTGGCAAAAAAAGTGTTATAAAATCGAGCACAATTCATTTCACTACCATCTTGCTAAGCAATGAAAATTCTGATCCCAACTATGGTAATACCTTGAGGATTGTACTCAATTTGATATGATCACAAATCAACACTACTACATAGTGTTGTAATAGGGACAGCAATAGGGAATCCCCAAAAGGAACAATATAAATATCTATTTTTATCCTGCCTTTATTATTTTTATAATAAGCAACTTATTATTTTATAAGTAACTCAAAGTATCAAGCATATACAATATCCCTCCCTCCTATTTTCCCAACAAGTCTATGAGGATAGGTTGGAGTGTGTATGATCAGGCTAATGGCTTAGAGAGTAATGTTTCCACTCACACTTGCACTCTTCTTTCACTCTTCCCCAAACAGGTTTCTCCTTAATGTGAAGAAAATAATAAACATGGTAAAATATACAGGAAAAAAATACATAAAAATGTTACATTGCTGGTGCTTATTGCAGAAGCAATTTTTTAAAAAGGTTGTTGAATGCAAAATTTTGCTTGTCTTGCTTTTAAAAAAGAATGTTCTTAAACACCTTTGCTCCAACTGTCTCCCAGCTGGACATCTTGGATTCCCTCTCCTTCCCCCACATCCATTGCAAAATTTAAAAACCAATTAAAATGTTCAATAAATTTGTTTTTTGATTTTGATGTCCACTATGATTTTTAACAAGATAAAATGTGTTACAAAGATGTGATATTGGATAGGTTTTTTCTCCCTACTAATTATTGAAAGCATAATTCTGAAACAGCCATGGAGCACTAAAACAACTTTTTTGGCAATTCAAAGATTCATTGGTTTATTTTATTGCAGCATAATGTTTTACAGGCAACAGCTACTCCAAATGATTCATGACATGGATTTATAAGGTGGCAAATATATACATATGGGTTGAGGAATACCAAAGAACAAACCATCAAAATGAAAATTTAACAGTACTAAAAATACAGAATATGATACATTATATAGTTGAAATTGTTGCATTAAAACACATATTTTACTGACACTTCAGGGAGGGACCTGACACCAAATTCACAACCAGGCATGATTAGTTGTTTACAATTACACATAACAGGAATGAATTCTTCAATGTTATAAAAAATAGCCCCTGGAGATTAAACAAATTGAGTAAATTTTGGGCTTAGGCATAATTCTCCAGAATGCATGGCAACATTCCATAGATTGGCTAATATTGTTCTGCATTAATATACCTCTCCCTATAATATATAATTCTATGTCAGTTCTGGTGTTATTAAGCTACTATTTGGGTATGCATTGTTTAGATTATTTCTGTCTTCCTGTTAGGTATCACTCATCCCATTTACTGAAATTGTAAATAGTGGTAAGAACATTAAAAATTGCACATTTACAGGTAATGTTTTTACCTTTTTTAAAAATCAAACTTATTCTATTTTGTCTTCATGGAAACAGTAATTTTTCTTTTTAAAAACCCCTTAATTTTAAAGTTTCAATTAGAAGAATATAAAACAGTTCAAGATTGAAATGGGTTGTTCTAAACCTTATTAGAAACATTCTGCCATTATTCTGACAAAATGTTTCCAACTCAAAATGGTACCATTTAGAGATCAGAACTCTTGTACAACAGCTTGGGCAGCTGTTTTTCATTTCGAATATTGTAGAACAATTCAAGCTCAAAATATTCCATACCTTTTCACTCTACTGGTTTTAACCAGGAAACAAACAAATTCAGTAACCATATCCTTGGTTATCTTCTCAGTTTTTTCTCGAAGTAAGTTTCTTCTTCACTATAGACCAGAGGTGTCAAACTTGCAGTGTCACATCATCACGTGATGTATTGCGACTTTTTCCCCCTTTGCTAAACCAGGGGTGGGTGTGGCCAGTGCGTGATACATCCGGCCTGCGGGCCATGAGTTTGACATCCCTGCTATAAACTATCAGTCTGTCTAACCAATCTGTGGACCCTTTTCCAAGCTCTGAATCAGTTAACAAAACTTTAAAGTTGTATGCCTATTAGTCCCATCTCTTTGGCTTTATACTATCTCAAGCACACAAGTCCTCCCCCATTCCTTCTTTCCACTTGCTGATCTTTATGCCTTCTCATACTACATGTCAGTCATCCCACAGTCTTTTGCCTTCTTATCTCAAACACTCTCCTCTTTTCTCAGACCACTTTGACGAAATCAAATTCCTCTGGCCTTCTTTAACTACACTTTCCTAACCTCTTTTAACTTTTCAGCATTCATTGTCAATCTTCTCTCAATTCTTATTACCCACCTAAGCTTTGCTAGAGTCCATATTATTTGTATAACAGAGCAATATCACCGATTTCCAGATGGCAGAAATCAATGTAACATATTTTTATTAACAATGATGGTTTATGCATAAATTAAAATTCATGTAAATATAATATTGTAAGAGCTGTGTACCTGGTATAAGGCTTCTGATGGAAATCATTATGTGCTTAGTAAATGGTTTTAACAATTTAATTATCAAAACAAGTCCTTTAATATCCTATGCGATTTCTACTACTTTACCCTGTTTTAAAACGTAGTATGACATTATAAAAATTTAATTTTTAAAAAATTATCAAGTTGCATCAGATTTAAATATGCTAACAGTTGGTCATCTGTAAAGTATAACAAAACTTCCTAGGAACTGTATTCTGGAGAAAAATACCACAGTCATTTTTAAAATAATTATTTCATAAATTAGTTTTATTTTGTATTAAATGAGCACGAGTCATTACTGCTGTATTAACAGATATGCTTATTACATATCTATTGCTAAGGCTTTCAACACCACTTGAAACATGCAAATCGCCATGAAGACGAATCATTTTTCCAGTGCTTCTTATTTAATACATAACTGCAAAGCCATTATAAATTACTAAAGAGGTATTTGGTTAAGAAATAAAATAAATCATACGGTTAATACCATAATAATATTCCTGCTACAAGACAAAAATTTAAAAAGTATTCAACTCCTGTATTACCTGGAATTTTAACATGTTAAGAGATTTAACTTGTTTTCACGGTAAAAATGTTTATTACTATTTGTATTATGATTAAATTATCTTGTGGTAACCAACAGTTTTATTCAAGATTGTACAACTGAAAATGGAACTAGATCCTACAATACTTCAATCAATAAAACTACTGACACAGCAATAGGTATTTTAAATAGGTATTCTAAACTCATTTGACATGGCAGTAAAAGAATTCTCAGAATAAGGCACTAAAAGGGCAACAACCAATAAAAATATTCTAACAATAATTTACATGTTAAACGGAGCATACATATACATATGTGTATGCTTACTGTGATTCACACTTCAAATTGTTAAATGAAACATGTTATACAAATTATGAAACAATTATGAACCAAAATACACTTCCAAACTTCGTTTTTTTAACAGTTACTTCTAACGTCACTTGAAAAACAATTCTGTATGGCTTGGCAATAATGCATAGATTACCTTAATTACTCATTTTCTCCTCCTTTACCAATATGTGAAATTAATATTTTGTAAAGCAAACCGTGTAATACTTTGAGCTATCACGAATGATTAGCATTAATAACAATACAGAAAAGGCACTGAAGTTCAAGTGATTACATAAGGCTTTGTTTTCAAGCAAATTTTGCTGCTTTAGCACAACTTCGAGTCTTCCATGAAAATTTCAGCTTCTCTTAGTTTGAGATACCTTCTTTCTATATTCAAGTCTGTGTGCTTATCCCAATATAAATACCCCTCTCATAGGGTAAATAGTTCTCTCATTCTCACTGATATGAGAAAAGCTTACCACATTCCATTAAGATTGACAAGCATTTATTTTTCAGGAATTTATAAAGGCAGCACTAATCCTAAGCTTTATTTGCTTTTACTTGCATTACATAGTAATAATTAATCTAATCTACCTTAAGGCAAACCCGCAATAAGATACCCTCAGCGAGCTTTTTATGCCAAAGCAAGGAGGAGTGAGTAACAGCAGTCTTAGCCCTGAAGCTTGTGAAAGTTGTATCGGAAAGAACAACCGGTCTGAACACTTCTATATGGTGAAAAAAGTCCACCATTCTCAGACTGCACCATGTCAGATCCATGAAGCTTGCATCTACTGTTAACTGGAATAAACAAGACAAAACAAAAAACAGAATTACAAATGTTTATTATATCATTTCATATGATATTATAGATTTACAAGATTTAATAGATTTATAGATTTAGAAAAAACAAATATTTTTTCCTTTTAAACTAAAGCATAAGAGCAATATTTGTGAAGTATTCATGTGTAAGGGCCTTGGTGGTGCAGGCTGTTAATCATCTAGCACTTAGTGCAAGCTGCCTGCAATTAGTGCAGGTTCGAATCCCACCAGGCTCAAGGTTGACTCAGCCTTCCATCCTCTCGGGGTAGGTAAATTGAGGACCCAAGATTGTTGGGGGCAATAAGCTGACTTTGTAAAAATGCCGCTTGTGGGGGGCCAAAAGTCCTAGTAATAAGCAGGCATATACAATGGAATGAAGGCTATTGCCGAGCACTTAGCATGGTGCTCCATAGACTGTAAGCCGCCCTGAGTCTTCAGAGAAGGGCGGCATATAAATGCAAATACAATAAAATAAAATAAAATAAATAAATGTTGGGAAAACCAGAACCTTTTCATAGTTAATACATTTCCCTAATAGTGATGAGAGAGAGAATTTGTATGATCAGTTCTTGCTGTTTTTAAAGAAACTAATCAAATTAAAGAACTAATCCATGGAGCCAACTCCAAGGAGAAATTTTCTGATAGTTAGAACAATTAATCAATGAAACAACTTGCTTCAAGAAGTTTATGGGTGTTTCAAGACTGGATATTTTAAAGAAGAGATTGGATACATATTTTTCTAAAATGGTATGAGGTTTCCCTTTGGAGCAGGGGGTTGGACTAGAAGACCTCCAAGGTCCCTTCCAACTCTGTTATTCTTGCACCAACCCACCTCATAAGATTATTGGGGGAGGGGGGAATGTGGAGAGGAGGAAAGAGTAGTTCACTGCCTTGAGTTATTCATGAAAATAATAAATATAGGATATATACAATACTAAACTTTGAAACTTCTGTTCCCAGGAACTTTTCACAGGAGGAACAAACAGTTGTGCCAGATTTTTATTATTTTTGCTTATTTGTATAAATAACAAAACACCCTTTTAAAAGTACAGCTTCTAAAACATTTCATTGTGGTTAAGTTCTTCCAACTGGGTGGCATTTTTCAGTACAGAAATTTAAATATTAATAATTGTCCCACTGGGTTATTTGAACCAAAGCAAGATGTGTCTGTTTCTCAAAGTATTTTCATCATTGTGGGCAGATGTCCCTTCTTTCAATTTTCCATATTAAAATTACCAGAACCTACCACAATTATCTTGTATAATCTTGACTCCTGGTTTACTATGCAAAGCTATTTACTTTTCAGTATTTAAATAAGATTATTTTGTACCTGAATTTGTACTTCTCTTATAACATAATACCAGGATTGATAAACAGTTCAGAATAACAAAGGAAGGTTAACATTATTCTTGGCAGAATTGGGAAGAGAAAGGGGCAAGAAAGACCTAAAATTATTTTCTTAAGAAAAATGAATAAATTCATGCCTAATGTAATGTTTAAAATATTTATGGCTGGATGTATAGTTCAGTTGTGACACAAATTTATTAGATTTTAAGTGCAAGAAGATTGTACAAAACTGAATAAAATTGGAAGGCCTGCCTCAATGAGTTTGCATTCTAGTCTGTACTACAGTAATTGAAATATTTGAACCGTTTTTAGAAAGCAATGTCTGAGTGGAAAAATATCTGAAAGTCCAGGTAAAATGCTTTAACCTTGAAGAAAACGAAACAAGTCCGACATTCAAATTACAAATGATATAATAGTACTGACTTTTTCTTTTCTATCTACAAAAAGACTGACATAATCAAAACTACTTTGATGGATATTTTTTTGAACTCTATCTTACTTACCCATGAAATATATTTAATTTTAAGCAATGCCCTAAGTATGTTGATCAGAATTACAGTGAACTTTTAACTTTTTTAACTTAATGTTAGATAAGGCTGTGGATAACAAAGATATATTTACCCATAAGATAGAGAAGCAGTAAAAAGTACTAAGAGAAATGTACTTTTCACAAGATAGGATTCCATCACCATGCCATGTTCTACATAGCAGAATTAAGATTGTTTTGAAGATACACATACTGTTCTGTTACTAACAGTATCAAAAAGAACAATATAGCATAACAAAGATTTTGAGCAAATGATATAGAAGGACCAAGGGAAGCAAAGGTAACAGATTTCTTTAAAAAGAACCCTAAGAGCCTAAGAAATATTAGGGTGAAGTTTTGTTTTACTTTGAGAAAGTTCTTTTTTAATTATTTGATGAAAGTAATTTTGCTTTCTTACTTTTGTTACATGACACAAGTACTAGTGTGTTTAAAAGCAAAAGCTACTCACCAGTAACTTGAATTCTCTGAATGAGTAATGTCCCCCACAGATCCATATTCCTTTGACCTATTGAAATTTAGAAATTAACATTTCATGATAATTGCCATATGCCCTGAATGCTAACTGTATGCTTTGTGAAAAAAGAAGTGATCTGAATGTTGAAACAGAGTAAAATGGGAGATCAATCCAAAATATGAATTCATGAGGAGTAGAAAAAAAAAGAGGAGGAGAAACAACAAATGAGTAGTTTTGACAGAGTGAAGAAAAAATATATCTTTTAAACTGAAGTTTTAGGTTTGGGAAATAATGCAAAACCAAGATATTTTAAGAGATCAAGATTTTAAAATGCCTAGGAATGAGATTCACAGATGAAAGAGCTAAGAACATACATGAACGTTCACAAAGAATCTTGTTAGATCTGGTTAGTAATTTTTTAAAGAAAAATATAGATGATTTTATAGATGTAGAGAGAAGTTCCTGCAGATGAGCTCCAGCATGAGGTCGAAAGCTCGGAAAACTAAACCTCTGGTCCTGGTGACCAACCCAGATTGGATCCTACTATTATCCTTCTCATCTTTTCTACCATCTTCTTTTATTGGTATCATTATTATGATTATTATTGCTCTGTTGTTTTGCATATACACTGAGAGCTTATGTACCGAGACAAATTCCTTGTGTGTCTAATCATACTTGGCCAAATAAAGTTCTGTTCTACTCTGATCTTTTCTATCCCTGTGCCTATCTCTATTCTCTTAGAATGTTTGGGAGAAATGCAGATTTCATATGGATTTTCATCCATTCTGCATATTTTTGCCACAGTCAAAACTTTATTTATGTACAGCACCTACCTTATCTCAAGTGACATAGCACTCTACATGATGAAAAATCGTGTCTAGGATTAGATAAGTAAACCAGTAAGAATTCTGCCAGTAACAGATAGAAAATGCTAAAGATGCTGCAAATTCTATTAAAAAATAAGATTTAAAAGTAGCAATACAGCTTTTAAGTAAGAAAGCAATATTTGGTTTAAGTATTATTTCAATTTTATATCTAAAGAGTACATTTTTAAAAAAATATCAGTGTAAACATCTATCAACAGTCCTGTTTTCTGATAAATAATAAGAAACAATGAAATCTACAATATTAAATCTCAAGGATGTTACAGAAATTATAGTTGAATAACGTTTAATTGAATGCTGTATGCATTAATGTCCTAGAACTAAATAATACTAAATAAAGTAAAAGCATTTGTGCTATAAGAAAGAAGTTGAGAAACTTGGTCATTAACACAACCTTCACAATGCAATAAAAATAACTTCGCATTACTTCTGTGATTTATTGTGAGAATCATGATTGAATAAAAACTGCACAATGTGCAAATGGAGCAAAAGGAATGATGGAAGAGATGAAATAAAAGTGGTATCAAAATGACTTTTAAAAAGCGGTATCTTTTGTTATTGTAAAAGCAGAGATGATACTTCAGAGGAATGGAAAAGATTATGGCAAGAATAATTGTAGCAGAGCAGTTTTGATATTTAAGCTGGTAAGTTGGTAGATGAGATCCCTAGATTTATGGTACTGGAGGATTTAAATCTGCCTTCTCTTGGTATGAATTCAGAGGTAATTTGGGAATTCATGGCCACCATGGTAACCATAGACTTTAAGCAGGTCCATGTAATGAAGTGAACTGAATGTGGAAAATGCTGTCATCAATCTCTTTTTATGATAGAGTGGTCTGATTGCCTTGGAACTCCCCACATCTGCTCTCCACCAAAGATTGTACTGTCCTAGGCACCTGCATTTTAGAGGAATAAAGTTTGACTGAGGCTTTAGTCACTGCCTGGAACTAGATGATGACAGTGGAATAAAGAGGTTACTCTGCCTGTTTGTGGATTCTGGAGAATGATTGGATTTCAGAAGAAGTCTGAAATGACAAAAGAGATGCCTAGAGTTCCACTTGAGCATGATGAAAAACAAATCTAATCAAAAGCAGGTAAAACCTTTATTAAGGATTACCTTCTGCTAATAAGAACAGTAACACAAAATGATTTTTCCATTGTTATCCTGTCTGCAGTTAGCTAGCTCTTGGCTCAGGGCCTCCTGAGAAGAGAGTGGGCAGGGAAACTTCAATGGGAACTTCTGAGATTTATTCAAAGTATATAGTTGATAAAAATTTAATCTGAACTAAACTTCAACTAGGCAGATCCTATGGAGTTAGTTGATTGTGGAAAAATCTATCTTAATATATGGAAAGAGAGTGAGATTGTTATTCTTAAGAAAGTGGATGGAGTTCTTGGGGCTATAAATCTCTGAATTAAATCCTTGGCCCTCCTGACTAACCAAGACCTCCTTGGAAACATATGGCTGGATGCATGTAGTGATAAAATCTTCAGATGATAAGATAATCCAATCAGCATTTGAACCACCTGAGAAGCTATTGCTGGATCCAATGGTACTAAAGAAAATTTGTTTTGTCTTTAACCTATCCTTTCTAAAGATTGTTGAAAAGGTTGGCTGCAGAGGTCCTGCACAAAAAGATTATCTGGAGACTTCTTAGTTGGGTTTTGGACCTGGGTATCATACCAATATAGTACTGGTGACACTAATGATTTATAGTGGATTTGAGATGGGGTGGTGCATCATGATCTTTTTAGATCAGCAATCTTCAATACTATCTACTATGGTATGATTCTGGATAGGTTTAATGTGTTTAGAATGAGAGTCATGATACTGTAGTGGTTCTCCTTCCTCCAAGGCCAATTCCTGTTGGTTGTGGATAAGGAAAAATCCAGGCTTATGCCCGTTTTGAATATGTCCTCAGAGTTCTACTCATTCCCATGCCTATTTGACATCTATTTGGTGAAGTCATCCATCAGAATGAGGTTGTCTCATCAATGTGCTGATGATAATCTGCTATATGTCTCTACTGCTGGCCAATTAAATAATGCAATCAAGATTTTCTCTCAGCATATGGTCTGCAGAGATTCTCAGTCATTCAGGTGATGGTTGTCCCAAAAGTGATTTTTTAGGAGGCAACTGGACTTTGTTTTTTCTTTTAAAGAAGTTTCTCTTCTCATCCTAGAAGCTTCTTCAGTTTTGACATGATAGTGGGGAATGGAAGGACTTATATTCCTTGCAGACAGCTGGTAATCTGCATCCTTTCAGAAGATGGAGGTTTATCTGTGTCCTCGGAGTCACCTGAGACCAGAAACACTACTCAGGTGACCAGGAGCACTACGACTCACTACTTTTAGCTATACAATTTGGAATGAACACCCTTGAATGGTGTGGAAGTAGGAATGGATTTCCAGAGGAAAAAACTGCAGACTACAGGAACCATGAGCACTATTCAGGTGACCCTGAGGACACAGAAAAATCTCCAAGTGTTTCACCGATCTTCTGAAAGGATGCAGATTACCAGCTGTCTGCAAAGAATATAAATTCTCCCACTTCCCATTATCTTGTCAGAGCCGAAGAAGCTTCTTGGATGAGAAATGAAACATCTTCAAAAGAAAAAACAAGAAAGTCCAGTTGCTTCCTGAAAAAGCACTTTTGGGACTCTCAGCATATGGTTTTCTCTCAGGCTGTGAGGCAACAGGGTTTAGTTTATCCATCAAAAGACTGAGTTTCTGTGAGTGTCCTCTAGAACTGGGAAATAGTTCTAGAAGGGGTTGAATTTTTCAAGAAAGAATTTAAGAGTCTTCCTAGCTCCTGCTTGAGAAACAGATGGCAATCACACTCAGGAGGGTCTTCATGCAACTTGTGCAGAAACTGTGTTTATTCCTGGTTCAAGAAGTCTGCTCATGATTACTTATGTCTTGTCATCTCCTGTTTGAATTACTGCAACATGGCCTACATGCGGTTGCCCTCAAAGACCACTCAGAAGCTACAAATAGTCCAGAAGGTAGTCATTCAAGCAGTTACAAGTGCACCATGAGACAACCACCAGTGATTCACAAGCTGCAGGGATTTCTGGATGCAATTTGAGCTGATTATCACCTATAAAGTCCTTAATGACACATGGTGGGCTACTTGTGAAACTGTCTATTTCCAATTATTGCTGTCCATCCCACAAGAGATGAGTATGCTCCAAGTTCTTTCTATCAAAAAACATCAGTAATAGGATATGAGCCTTTTATAGCATGTTGTTTTGTGGTTTTTATAAAATTGTTTCAATTTGATGTTAACCAGGTACGTCCAGGCTGTTCTGTATGAGAGACTTGGCCACACAAGATGGATGACTGAATGAGTGAGTAAGTGAATGAATGAATGATGCTTATTTCAGTTCACATAATTCACAGGGTATCCATGTAAGAGTAACCATTATTTATAAAGAAATAATTTAAATCTTAAACAGGTAGTCCACAACTTACAACACTTCACTTAATGACCGTTTAAAGTTACAAAGCACTGAAAAAAGTGACATGACCATTTTTCACACTTACAATTGTTGCAACATCTCCTTGGTCATGTGATCAAAATTTGGATGCTGGCAACTGGTTCATATATATGACAGTTGCAGTATTCCGGAGTTTTGCGATCTTCTGACAAGCAAAGTCAATGGGAAGCTAGATTCACTTAATGACTTTGTTATTAACTTAACAACTGCAGTGAATCACTTAACAACTATGGCAAGAAAGGTTGTAAAATGGGGCAAAATTCACTTAATGTCTTACTTAGCAACAGAAAGTTTGGGCTCAATTGTGGTTGTAAGTTGAAAACTACTTGTACTACATATATGATTGAAAGTATACTAGATATACTAAGACTGGGTTTGTATACTGCACATTGCTTGTACAGCCATTATTTATTTTAATATTGATTCTTAAGTAACTGAGAATTGTGCTTCAAGCTATAAGCTATAATTAACAAACCATAAGGTCCGATTTCACATGAACACGCAAAATACTGTCTATACCCAATATAGGCTTTTAATTTATCTTTAGCAAAACATTTACAGAAGAAACATTTTATGTTTTATATTTCCTATTACTGATCGTGACTTTATCTACATCAATGTAACAATGTTCTAATATACTGATCATTTTGATTGCTATTTTTGTATTAAAATCTATTTATAATTGGATTCTGTTAGGAAAAAGATTAAAATGTAGTCTGTTCATATCTCACCTAGCTTTTGCAGAAGTATTTTTAACTTTCCTGAATGACTGGTTCGCTGTAGATCTTGTGGAAAGAGTTCTTGGTGAAGCACGAACAAAACTAGATGGTGGTGTTTTGGGGAGCTTCTTTATTAAATGAGAAACCCATTTCTTCTGATCTTCCTGACAGGATGCCAACAGCAACATGTCTCTTGCTGAAGTTATATCGTAACTTACTATTGGGAAGAAAATGAACAGAGCCAAACTGTTTTAAGAAAAAAGAATACATAGCTTGTTTTGCTTGCAAGTCATATTAATTATCACTGCTTTTCCTTCCAATGAAAGTCTGTAGTGATGCACAAAAATAGCATTTAAAATACATAGAGTATAAAAGACAAAACAAATTATTTGATTAAAAAGCTTACTGTCTTTCATTAACAGTCTGGTACTGACTCATAAAACCAAAGATTCATCTGAGAAACTTACTTAGGTATTGTTATAAGGAAGCACTTGAGATCAGTTATAGTAAAATCAAGATCTCATTTTTTGCACAGCATCGTAGAGTTTGTCCTGATAGTTAAATGATCAGACAATAGATGCAAGTTATAATCTTTAAATATTTGGGTGTAGTTTTTCATAAGTCAACGAAATGTAGGCACATCAAGATTATGCAAAGATCAGCAATAGCAATACAATCTTTTCACTATTCCAGATGGGCACAGCATTTTCTCAAAATGCTAAAGTTATATTTGGTTAAAGTTCATGTGAAACTTTTGTCGGAAGGTCATTGGAACCATACAACTCCTCTATTCCTTTGGAAACAGACCAAAAAACTGTAACAGAATTTATTTTCAAAAAATGCTATTTTGATGATGCACCAAAACAAGTTTTTTTAACTGTGTAGCTGTAGTTTTACGTTAGTATTTTGTTTCATTTGAAACATTTAGTTTACTCTGCCATGCTAATGAATGACCTAACTAGAAATCAGAATAGTATACTGGAGTGTTAAAGGTAAACAGAAAAGATCCAACTCATACATACATTTTTTATTTTTTATTTATTTATTATGCCGCTCTCCCCGCTACAAAATGATTCTGGGTAGATTATTCCATTCTAAGAATTGTTTGGTTGTCTATTTCGAATTACCCTGAATTACAATCATGGACTTGTAAGTATATTTATGATAGCAGCCTTAAAGGCAACACTTAACTTTTAATGCATATTCCAAATCTATACATATTTGTTCCTGAGATGAAATACGAGGTGATTTTTAGGAATCTAAATCAGCGGTCGCCCACCAGTGGCCGCGGCCCACTGGTGGGCTGTGAGAAAATTTTGGTGCGCCGCAGAGAAATCTCACCCCCAGAGTAGCCCCCTCCAGGCAATTAATCCAGACTGCACAGAAACACAAAGCTGCTCAGCCCACATGGCCCGCAGGAACCCTCCCCGCCCACTCACTCCTTACCCAGCAAACCTGTCTACTAAGTTGCTATTTTTCCTTTTTCTGACCATCATCTGTTCTGCTGCACCGGGAGATTTAGATTAGCTAGGAAGCAGGAAATGGTTGGATTTCTTGCTTTCTAGCTAAGCACAGCCAAACCTCACTTAGGACTGAAGGTTTGCTTGCAAGAAAATTCAGTGCAGACTCACGGCAAGCAAATTTGAGAGACTGAACTAGCCGATGGCAGATAGATTGATCACTGTATTATTCTGTGAGCAACTCAATCTGCCTTCTTTGCCTGATTTTGGATAAAAGTTGCTTTTTTAAAATAAAAAAATCAATATTTACATATTGGTGTGTTGTGAGTTAATTTTGTTAGTTTGCTAGCTAGCAAATTTTATAGGTTTGCTTGCAATCAAATTTTATGTGGCAGACTGATTTAGCCAATGGCAGATAGATAGATTTCTAAATGAATCGGTGATTCTGTGAACAACTCAATCTGCCTGCCTGCTTTGCCTGATTTTGGGTAAAAGTTGCTCTTTTTTTAAACAAAAAATTCAATATTTACATGCATGGTGTTTTGTGAGTTAATTTTGTGAGTTTGCTTGCAAGCAAATTTTATGTGAGAGACTGAGCTAGCCAATGGCAGATAGATGGATTTCTGAATGAATCTGTGATTCTGTGAGCAACTCAATCTGCCTGCCTGCTTTGCCTGATTTTGGGTAAAAGTTGCTCTTTTTTATAAAAAAATCAATATTTATATAAATATTTATAATATTTACATACAAGCCATAACCAGCCAGTCACATGACCACCAAGCCACACCCACAAATTAGGCCACACCCACAGAACCAGTTAGATCTAAAATTATGAGTTTGGTTGTCCCTGAGGTCCAAAAGGTTGGTGACCCCTGATCTAAATGGTTCAAAGTAAAAACTGGGTTGGATCCAAACAAACAGCACACTGTAACAAATACTTGCTCAAAAATGTAAATCCATCTTAAATTAGATTTATATAAACATACATACATACACCCAAACACACTGTATTCCAGCCAAATTTGACAAATTAATCAGGATTTAGGTCAACAATTTCAGCAAGAACTTCATACCTGCATATTCTGTATTGAAATTGTTAGAAACACATTGAACAATAATTAAAATCATTTCATGCCATACCTTTACATGGTGCTATTAATTCTTCTTTTTTATCTAAGTGATCTTTGTGGCATTTAACATGGCATCGCCGACATTCCACTGCAGGGGGTGGCTTAAATACGTGCCATAGAGGCTTGGCACAAGCCTCACAATTGGCTGGAAAATGGTATAAAGTTGGGACAAATTCATGCCCTTTATGATGCAGAAAATTTGTCTTCTCTGTTGGCTGTACAGATTCTACTTCCAAGTCTTTTCTACACTCTCCCTCATTGGCATATAGGATCTGATAAAAGCAAAACAAAACAAAGTAAAGATTTGTGTCAGTCCATGGGTATATAAATACACATTAACTAAGCGAACAAACTGTATAAGCAAACGCTTTACCTGAAATATTTTGGGTATTTCTTCAGTTTCTGCTCTGTAAACATCACCCTGTGTAACTGGTCTAACGTGGAACAACTTACTAAAATGAAATTACATTGTGTTAATAATCATTCTCAGCACAAGGGAAATTTATCATCTAGTTTAACACTATAACATTGACTATTTCATGTTAACATCCCATATTCATAGGTGATATTCCTTGCAAAAATAGGTGATGCCCATGCAATACGCTGCTTGATCAATATATAGTATTCATAAATGAAAAAAAATCATAACTATTAGAATACCAGAAAAAGAATGCTTTTTATAGTGATGAATGTAAACATTTTTATGTTACCTATACTCCTGAACAGTTTATTCTGTGAACATATGTATATAATTGCAGTGGCCCACCATATTGCACTAAAGTAAAATGTACAGCTGAAGTTTTTAATTTTAAAATTTTTTTGCAAAATCCAGACTATTAAAAAAATGGACACAATTTTTAATTATTTTAATCATCTTAAAACAAAAGAATTCTGATGATAATGATCAATCAGAGTGGATATTGGATAAAATGCTACATTATATTATATATTATATTGTATTGCATTGCACTGCACTGCATTTATTGCATTGCATTGCATTGTATTATAAGAGATAAATAATGTTTAGAGAAAATATTCGGAAAATTATTAGGAAAAAGGGTAACCAAAATTAATTACACTTCAACAAGCACCTCCAAACTTTTTAGACTTCAAAATTATTTCAAATTGATATTATTAAAACGTACTCTATATCCAATACCATACATGGATTAGATTGTTCTTTATCCTGTTCATCATTATAGAATAGAATCTTCCTGCTGCTGACCACAACATACTGGGAGGGAAAAGGAAAAGAAAAGACACTATTAATGCCTCTGTTATGCTTGCTCATGAAAAAAGTCATATAAAGCAAGTCAAATTTTCTGGGCAAATAAAAGGTGTAATATGAGCAGCCACAGAAACTTTAACTAACCACTTGTATATTACAATGAAAGGCAAATACAAATATAATATAATTTAGCTATATCACACTTTTGATAACACTTTTAATGTATTAATATCAAAATATTTTCATATATGGGTTAAATAATTTCAAGTTCTGCATGCTATGATAATTTATCGTATAAATTATAAAAATATTTAAAATATAAACTGTAGGTAAAATAATTTTAACAGCAGACAAGATTTTATATAATAGTTTTTCTTGTTTTTCTTTACTGCAACTGTAACATTTCATATCTGAATTTGACTTTATTAATTTCCATTGTAAACACACATTTTTCTGTACTCTGGATTCAAGTCAAAATCACTTGATTTGGCTTATGAAAGGCAAGTTAATCAATACCTGCTTCTTCCACCCATAACGTTTAATATTCCCTTTGTTTGGTATTGAAAGCCAGCCCTCAATTCTTGATTCTGTATAAAAACCAATATATATTGGTTAACATTTTATTCGCAGAGAATTGTAAATAAAAGATTTGTTTTCATGCAGCCATTAGCAATGGTCAAACAAACTAATAAAATAGCATCAAATAAGCTTAGCTAAACAAGAACAAGGATTGAAGCTTTTTTCATGCCTGGTCACAAATTCATTTACCATGGCACTATTGCAAAACCTGCAAAGATGTTATAAACTTACATCCAACATTTTCAATGGATATGTTTTAATTTAGTTGACAAGATCTCAAAGGGCAACTGTTTCAGCATAAAGTTATTTTACAAAAACTATATTCCTAATTTCATAATAGAGTGGGAGCAATTAAATATTTTGCATAAATTTATAGTAATATAAAGCCACAATGAAAGTGCAAAAGAGCAAGCAAGAAGTTCCAATTTGTCCCATTACTCACAGAAGTTAAGAACAGAAGAGAAATAAATAAGGAATGTGGAAGAATCAGCTAGATATAAAGAATGAGAAAAAAGCAATTTATTCAATTTTAAATGACAGAGAATGCTAAAATGAAAGAACAAACTTATGATGTGTAGCTTAATTAAAATTAACTATTAGCTATTGAAATTCTTGATTCTCACATACAAAAATATCAAAACATACAATACACCCAAATTCAAGTTACTATTTTTGAACCAAGATGATATGAAGGTGATAATCTGCATATGAAAAGTAATTATTAGGTATATGGGTTTGTCCAAAATAGTGATGTAAACATAAAAATTCATGTATGTTTGTGATGATAAAATCTATTTTTGTTAATTTGAATATATAAAATATAAATAGACAAAAAAGAATAACTAATATTTAAACATTGACATCTTATCTAAATAGGATAATATTTTTAGTATAACATGATGGAGAATTACAAAGAGTGACTCTCTTACCTATAACACTTCCGTCTGTTTCATCAGCTTGAAGGCTGGCAACACTAGTAGAGTCCATGCCCTGCTGCAAGTCTAAAATTTTACTACGCAATTGTTCTATATCACTCTCTTTACTGTCCAGCTGCATTTGAAGTTCATTCCTGTATGTGGACTCTTCCACCAGTTGCTGTATTCAATAGAAAATGGAGTAAACCATTCTTCCAATATTTATATGAATTCAACTTATAATTAATAGTAGAATCAATTTTCATAAACGATTTTTCACATATCATTTTCATAGAGAGCTGTAGAGCATATTGTTTATTCTAGTCCGTGCAGGGAAATATTAGGTGGGAAAATGAACTTCTAGGCCACTGAAACAAGTTTGCATAGTATCTGGAGGCTAACACTGCTCAAATTCAGATATTGGCTGACTAAGCCCAGAGTCAGCAGAGATGACAAACCATTGGGGAAGCTGGTTATTTTAAATAACTATCAACCTATCTCCAACCTTTCCTTTTTAAGGAAGTTAGTTGAGAGAATGGTGGCACTTTACTTACAGAAGCTCTGGATTAAAAAGATTATCTAGATCCTAGGTGTCCAACCTTTTGTTTGCCTGGATCGCACTGAGTGAAGAGGAATTGTTTTGGACCATAAATGAAATATAATTAATGTATATAAATAGCAAACTTCCTTTAAATGTTTTTTTTATTTTGTAAGGCCACATTATTAGCTGTCAAGGACCGCGTGCAGCTATGGGCCAGACACATTTGATCTAGACTCTTTTCAGTTGGGATTTAAGCTTGGTTATGAGAAGGAACTAGAATCAAGCTAAACTAAAATCCCTGGATAGGAAGACCAGAAAAATGACAATGAATCATGCCCTTCATCCATGGAGCTATGTTGACAGACTCTACTTTTCAAGGAAAATGGATGGACATGGAATGCTCTTATGGGTAATTTTAATAGTTTCCATAGGAAATTCCATATTGAAATTAGAAAACAATTAAGAGAAAGATCTGCTATAATGTACATCGGGACATTCTGCTTTTATACAGGTAACAGTTTAATTGATAAAATTCTTGTAATTCAATCCCTTTCTTCTCAATAAATCTTTATAAAATTTAATGAAAATAATTATTATTGGAAAATAATAACGGTCAAAGGATTGGCAGTTAATTTGGTATGCCAGAAATGAGAGACTTTGATAATGGTACGCCCCTTATCAAATAATGTCTGTATTGTTGACATTGTACAAGGGGCTCTCCTTGAATCCCAAATCTGTTTAGTAGATGCTTAAGTTTATCCATGTGGCATCTCTACTCTGACAGTTTTTACTTTCCAGATGCATCTCACAATACTTATTGTCAACTTTAAAGTTCTATAAGGTGTAGAATCTGAATTCCTTAGAGATTACCCAATTCAAGTAGAATCAGGTATTAGGTTTCTTCTACTAAGTCAAATACTCCACTATCAAGTAGTTTGGGCACAGCATTTCTTCTGTTCTGAATATATGACAACAGGTACAATCAATTACAAAAGAGAGAAAAATAACAGAAGTGGCTAAGTCAATACACTGACAGATAGGATAAAAACACATAGCCTTTGGAACTCTGGACAGAGGCAAACAAATGGAAGAAAACAAAAATTATGTGTTGGACCACAAATACATAGATATAAGCAAACTGATGGATTAAGCATTGTTAAACAAGAAAATTATGTAATGTAATCCTACAAAAGAATACATGAAAATAACTCAAGAGATGGTAAAGAAAATTGGTAGAGGCCTGGGGAAATTATCTAGCTTGCTATTTTAATTTGTCAACAGCAGAGAAATGACATTGGAATGGTTGTCTGTTGTTAAGATCTACATTTGTCGTATGCTTAATTTTTTTTCTTATATAGTGTGTTGCCTTATCTCTTTTCTCTTTTCTGAAATGAAAAGCCACTCTTCTTTTCTTGCTGGTACTACTCATCTTTCTCTTATTGCTGCAATTGTGGTGGGGAAGACTGAACAATAACAAAGAATGTTCCAATTCTTCTTGTATGCCTTTCCTCTCCAAGCATATTAGCCTGTAAATAAGAAATTAGGACTAGGAGAATCAACACTGTGCTGGGGAAATGCCAAATTGTTTCTCTTTTTATTAACAGTAACAGCAACCTAAGAGGGATTTAAGGCAACAATGGGGGCCCACCAATCAATAACATATTCATGTTCTCCTCTCTGAGGCATTTTGCAATACTTAATAGATTCATCAACCCAGAAGTTATCTTTTCACATGTTGTCCCTTTCTGTGAATAATACAAATTAACCATAATGTTTGAGCAGACTGAATTTTATATGTCTTTTAAATCTAAAATATAATTTGGGCTTCAAAGAAAATACGATCAGTGAAACTATTTGATAATTATGTTAAAAAGTCTTACCGCTTGCATTTCATTAAGCTCTTTTTGATGTTTTATTACCATCTGATTCAATTTCTCCTTTTCCTGATTAAGTTCCAACTGCAACTTTCGGTTTTCCTTCTCTTTTTTCTTGAAATCTTGCATATTTACTTTCTTCCTATCTAGTTTAAAATCTTTTCGATTCATAACCTCAGCCAATTTGTTCACAGCCTGTTGCATATTAAATAGGAGAAAATCAAAGTAGATACATTAATACAAATTAACCTTGGAAAATAAGCATAGAAGATTTCTATCTAGACAATAAATATCAATAAATACTTTTCCACCTGAATATTTTATGAAGAACATCCTCAGCTTAGTCTATTAAAGACACAGCAGATAATTAATAGCTTTACCTTGGGTTAATTAATATCTTCTCATCACTTTGTTAAAACAACTTCAAATGTTAACATTCCACAACAAAATTAGTTGTCACGTTCTGGCATCCCGCGTGAATGAAACCAACAACACAAGTGGATGTGATAAGGTTTTCTGGTAAAGCATGGACCCGACACTAAGCGACCAAGCATTAAAGAATTAAAGTTTGTGCTACCTCAATTCAAGATAAACAAAAACAAATCTCACATCCATCTGGAACACATGTATAGGGCTAAGTGGTTCTATTCTAACTCATATGAATAACCATAAGCTATCTAAGGAAACATTTTTTTGTACATGTATCTTTTGAGTCAGTATTAAGGCAAGTCTCTTAAGTTTTCTTGGCAATATTTTTGGATGTAGTTTGTCATTGCCTTCTTCTTAGAGATGAAAGTAACTTGACCAAAATCACTTAGCTGTTCGTTTGTTTTTTACCTAAAACATAACTAGAATTAATGATCTTCCAGTTTTTAGCCTGGTGTGTTAACCACAACAAAAAATTGGCTCTTGTGGAAGCATTAGTGTCTCTAAATTTTTGTCATCTAAATATTCATAAATATAGTAATCTGCCTTTTATTGGATCAGACCATTGAACTATCTAGGATACCACTGACTATCAACAGTGTTTTTCAGTTTAATTTTGATATAAAGTAACCATATGTATTATACCCATAAAACAATGTATCTGTATGAAAAACAACTCATTACTGAGCTAATTACTGATTTTTATGCAGGTATCTTAATTATTGAGAACAATGGCAAATGCTTATGAGAAGGCTTTATATACATTACAAAACAAAGCTCATTTTCTGAAATAACAATTTTAAAAAATATGGTATAGGTTCCCTAAAGCTGATCAATATATTTAAGGTTTTTTTCTGTTATTGTATGAATTAAAATTAAGAAAAACAAAATTATTTATGAAGAACCAAAGCACTTTATTTATGAAGACGTGCACTTAGTCTCTTATGCCCTGGTCATCTCTTGTTTTTATTACTGCAATGCACTCTGCACGGGGATACCCTTGAAGAGTATTCGGAAGCTACAATTGATTCAGAATTTGGTAGCGTGAACTGTTTTGGAGGTCTCTACAGTCGCACATGTAATATCAGTGTTACATGAGATGCACTGGTTGTCAATCTGCTTCCAGGGGTTGGTGGCATGGGTCCAGGATATCTGAGGAGCCATCTGGCTCCAATGAGATCAGCCTGCCCTACTCATTCTGGCAGAAGGGGCCTGTCACAGATTCCATCAGCCAAGGCTGGCAGAATCCAGGAGAAAAGCCTGTTCTATTATTGTCCTGTGTTTTGCGACTGGAGATGAGATTTGTCCCTACTCTTTTGGCCTTCTGGAAGGGCCTTAAAAACTGGCTCGTTACTTAGGACCCCAATAGAGATGCACTAGGCTGGCAGTAATTGGTGTAGTGATAGAGAATGCCCCACTCCCACTCTGCATGAGTCTTTAAGGTTTTTTGTTAGTCTGCATTTAACTCCTGGAATTTTAAATAGTTTTTATATTTGTAATTTATTTTTATATTTATTGTAAATTACCCAGAGTCACTTTGGATAGCAAGATGGGCTGCATATAAATTTATTAAAAAATAAATAACCTAAAATAGATGTCCTTTAAAATAGACATCTTCATCAATCTTCCAAAATACACTCACCTGTGTTTTAAGTGTTCTTTCATTGTTCAGGTTTTTTTCATACTGTGTTTTAATTATGTTGAATTCCTCTTCTTTTTTCAATATATACTCTTGTTGAAAAAAATTTAAGAATTTATGGGATTTTATTGCATCAGTATCACATGCACTTTCTCTTCTTTGCTAAATGTTAATTTAATAGAAACAGAACAGAGTCCTGACCCTACGTATTCAGCCCAGAATTATATAGGATGGGAAGTGCTTAGCTTTTAAATACGGTAGATAGGCAGACTTGGTTGACTTATTAATCTAATTCATAATATAATTACGACTCACTGTGTTTTGTGAACCTAGCAACTGTGATTGTAATGTGTTTAGTTTTGTATGATACATGAAACATAAAAATGGTATTTAAAGCAAATGAACTACAGTTTGGAGTTATGTCTAGACTATGTATTTATTACTTGCAATTCATAAAAAAAACTAGAATCATTTTCTTTGCTAATTAAAATCTATGTATCAACTGACACAATGTCAGTTATTGCCATTCTTGGTTTTCAAAAATTACGTATAAATTGCATGTGCATGCAATGTGACAAACAATGGAAAAATAAAACAGTTTCTACAGTACATGCTTAACTGTGAGAGAAAATTTAGTGTGCCCATTGATAAATAAATATAGGCTGACTTTCTAAGTCATTACAGATAGTCCTTAGCTTACTACCAGTTGACAAAAATATATGATGGCCATGGACTGCATTCCATGGACTGCATTCTGCAATGTGACTACTACTCATAATGGTACTTGCAAATGTATGGGCTCGCTTAACAACCATGTTGTTTGCTTAACAACTGCTACAAAAAAGGCTGGAAAATTACTTCTGATTACATGAGTGCCCCAACTGTAACAACTTACGACTGATTTACAGTCCCAATTACGGTCATAAGTCAAGCTCTGCCTGTATATTATTGACTCTTAAATTCTGTTTTCTGTTTGAGTTCTAATTTGTTTATAAGAAGCTTTATTTCATTTTCTATTAAAATAACTCAAAGGAATCAAAACCATTAGAAATTAATACAACAAAACAAAGTAAAAGTGGAAACAATGAGGCAAGAAAAACAAAAATTTGGGAGTTTATTTTTAAAAGGGCTATCTCAACCATTTGCAATATCCCTTTAAATCCACTACTCAAAGTGTAAAGGTGCAAAACTTTAAAAATGGTTAGTGAAACTTGTTTCAAGAATATTCCTATGTTGATTTGAGCAGATACATGGATGTGAAGACAACACCCATTTCAAATAACTACCAGATGATTTTTCATAATTCTAATGCTTAATGCAAGTTACTCAGTAAGTTAATGAAGCATCTGCTTTCACTTTCCTCCCAGATTATATAACATGAGAGTCCATCCCATTACGAAATACTGCCTAAATCACTTTCTGAAAGAAATTTTAAAATGCGGATGAATTTCTTCCCTAACATGGTATTTTTACCTAAAAAAAATTAAACAAGACCTCCTATACGTTTTCTCATACATTCTGATAATCACTCATATATGTACTCCAACAATTCATTGTATTTTCAAGTTATTTCACATTTTTTCTAATTTACAAAAACTGAACCCTGTCTTTTTGAGTATAACTACAATCACACTTAAAATCTTTGAATTAGTTTTCTGTGTTCAATAATATTTTCATCTTTTGGTCTAATCCTCCCCTCCCACATCTATAAAGCAATATCTATAGAATACCAAACCATATTCTGCTGCTGCAATGTTGAAAGACCATTTTTCTTACTGTATAAGATAGTATTGAAAAGGCGTTAGCCTTCTTCCAAACAATGTCATTGAAAATATGAAATACCTTCTTCAAGTTTTTTAATATTTCCATTTAACTCAGAATTCTCCTTTGTTAGAACGGCCACATCTTTGGTTAATGTATTATTTGTTTCTTCAAGCTAAAGGAAAATAAAACAATATCAGCTGCATTTGAGTAATTGTTGAAAAAAAGAAATATAAATTTTGTAGACGTATACTGCGTCTATTACGGAATTGAAGAATAAATGGACACAACTATATGACTAATGGCAATTCATCTTTCCATAATTTATTTTTAAATTTGACCTAGCTTAAACATATCTTTTACCCATGGGGATATTAGCAAAAATATATCAATACAAATACTAAGTTTAAGAAGACAGTCTGTATTAACACGGTCAAACCGATGTGATATGAGTCCAGGAAGAATTTTAAAGAAATAGTTGGTTTACCAATTGGAGAAAATGGCAATATGGCAATAAGGAAAATGGGAAGATTGAATTATTTAATTCCTATTTGTACCTGACAAAAATAGTAATCCAAGTTGCTGGAAACTTCACTGGGGAAATAGAACAGAAATCTAAGTCAAAATAGACAAGGAATGGGTGAAAGAACAACTAGCCGCAAATTGAATCTGGGATCAGTCAGACTTACACTGTCAAAAACTGGCAGAGTTTATCTCAGTGCCATTGACTGTAATCTTTGAGAACTGTTAAGAGTACAAGATAAGTAAAAGATTGGAAAAGAGCTGATGATATCTGGACGGCTCATACCCTGATCTTGTTCAGGAACCTATTAAAGACCAGGGCATTCTCCCAGGGTTTGAGTTAGTTAGATGATAGTTGAGCCTCTGTTGGATGAGAGGTTTTTTCACTGATCTGTTTTTCTTCAGACCACTCATGATCTCTTTTGGATCATTTGTTTTTGTCATTTATTTGTAAGCTGCCCAGGATTTCTTGGTAGTCAGGTCTCTAAACTTTATGTATGTATGAACGCACCAATAAATTTATATATATAAAAAAAGGCAAATCCCACAAGCTCCCAGATCAATCATGTTGAAATCACAACTGGGAAAATTCTAGAAAAGATCAGTTTGCAAGCCCTTAGAAAAGTCATTGTGGGTTTGTTAAAAACAGGACATGAAAACATGTTTTTCTTTTGACAAAGTGCATAGATTAACAGATCAAAGAAAAGCTATAGATGTAGTACACTCATATTTCACTAAGGATTTGATCAAGTTGACCATAGCTGCTTAATGAAACAAAACAATGTGGGATGGATGACACCACCAGTTGTGGATTTGCGGCTAGCTGAAAAACCATACCCAGTTATGGTCCTAAAAGGTTCTATATCAGTATAAGGAAGTGATCTAGTAGAGAATTCAGATTCAAAATTCAACTCTTCAAGGAAAGCCTAAGGTAACTGTTTAACATCCGATTTTGTTTCAACCAGATCTAACTGTGCACACAGTTTCTCACAAGTCATAACTACTTTTTAAAACACTACACTGGGAAATAGTACAATATATTGTAATATTCAGCTTGGGAGACAATTTATTACAATAACAATGTGCTACAGCTACCTCAAGAGCTAATAGAATCTAAGACAGTATCAACTGAGATACAGTGTCCGGTTCATGAGAAGTGACAATTTCACTTTATGTTGCATTGGTCATACTGCACCTGAGTATTGTGTCCAGTTCTGATTGACAAAATACAAGAAGTATACTGAGGATAGAGGGGGAGGACAAAGATGGAGTCCTGGAGATAACATTCTATGAAGAATGTTATAAAGGAACTGGGTATGTTGGGCTTTAAGAGAACAATTAAGCAATAGAATAGTCTGCTTCCTGTAATTATTAAGACTCCATCACTGGAGCTTTTCAAAAAATTGATGGATGTATATAAGATGGTATAAGGATTCTTGCCCTGAGCAGGGAATTGGCTAAAAGAGCTCAAAAATCTTTTCTAACCTGTAATTCTGTGGTTTCCAATGCAAAAAAATGTTTCATATTTCAATAAAGGAAACCTCATCCTTATTTAGCTATATGCATACATCCAGCATGCAACTGAAGATTTGTAAGAAAAACAAGCATGCATCATAGTAACCTCTCAATATGTAGTCAATTACTAAAGATACAATAGATTTCTTTTTCACAATATAATAAACTGACTTCATGATACAAATATAAAAATATATCTTACCCGACTGACAATATTGTCCTTATCAGTAATTTCTTGCCTATTTCGTGATGCTGCTTTCTTACTCTCTTGTGTTAGTTCAAAATACTGTTCTTCAAGGAGAGCTCGGGCTAATTGTTCAGATTCAGCTTTTGTTTCAGCCAGATCTAACTGTGTAACAACAGCTTCTCTGCAACACAAAATTATTATTTTTAAACAAACAAACAAACAGCTCATATTTATACTTCTGTTCACATACCTTTCCACAGCCAACAAAGCTGATTTTTAGGCACATTTTAAAATACAACCAATTACAAAAAGATATTTTGTTCTAGCTAATGTTTTGAAAATGTGCTAACCTGACATCAAGTCGTTTGTTTTAAGAACTCTTTTTTTTCTTAAAATATAGGCAGCAATCCACAAAATTATCATATTTAAATCCTTTTTGTTTCCATGTGATAAAAAAGATTTTTCTCTTTCTGGGAGATGGGCAGTTCAAAAATATAAAAAAAACCCGTGTTTCTCATATAATAAGGCCGGGTCTTTTGTTTTTGAGCCCCCAAAAAACGGCTAGGCCATCTTTTTGGGGATGACTTAATTCCCCCTCCCCCTTGCATCCTCGGGTGGGTGGGTGGCGATGGCTTGCATGTTGACCTCGGCGTTGGTGGGGCACTTCATATCGGGAGACTTTCCACCACTGTTACTTTCCCTTCTCCCCGTGCCACCGCGGCGTTTGGCGCAGCCACGTGGGGCCAGCCAGGGCTCCTCCCTGCAACTGGAGTCCCACCGGAAACACTTGGCTTCATGCGCTGCTGTCGCCGCCTTCCTGGGCATCATTCGAAGGCAAAGCCCATTCTTTTAAAAACAACGCCCTGTTATGACAAAGCCTCCCCTATCCGAGAGGGCAGCCCCATGTGGGGAGGCAAATCTCTCAAGGCCACAGCGCAGGACCCGCCCACCCCCGGAGAAGCACCCAGCCGCCATTCCTGCCTGGCGCAAGGCAGAGAGGAAGTGCCTTGCCTGGGGCACCCTGCACAGCTGACAGGGGGGACCTCCTGACCAGCGGTAGAGCTCTGGCCAAGGCAGAGGGCGCCTCCCTGCCGGGCTCTCCACTCATCCCACCAGGGCCGTGCTGGAGCCGGGCAGGCTGGGCAGAGCCAGAAAAGCGAGCCGCAGGTGTGCACCTGCCTACCAAGCGAAAGCCGGGCTGACCCAAGCTTGGCTTCCCGAGTCCCTCCAGCCCGACCCCGAAGGGGCCACCAGGAGAGGCCGCCCGAGGCAGTGATAGCACCCACCCGTCCACGGACAGGGAGGCGAGGCGACAGCAGTGCTGCTTCCCTGGTCGGCGGTTCCAGCAGAGCCCGCAGCCGCCCGTCCTTTTCACTCCTCACCCATCCCCATGCATCTTCAAACGCGCAAGCAGCTCCAAACGCAGTGGCAACGCCCCAAATACTGCAGCGACTCAGGCATCAGCGCTCACTCGGTGGGGCTCAGCTCAGAGGAGGACGCAGCACGAGCCGTTGCCTCGCCTCCCTGTTCATGGATGGGTGGGCACTATCACTGCCTCGGGCGGCCTCTCCCGGTGGCCCCTTTGTGGTCAAGCTGGAGGGACTTGGGAAACCAAGATCGGGTTGGCCCGGCTCTTTTGCTTGGCAGGAGGGCATGCACCCGCGGCTCGCTTCCCCAGCTCTGCCCAGCTCCAGCACAGCCCTGGCGGGATGAGTGGAAGGCCCGGTGGGGAGGCGCTCGCTGCCTTGGCCAGAGCTCTGCTGCCGGGCAGGAGGGCCCACCTGTCAGCTGTGCGGAGCGCCCCAGGTGAAGCTCTTTGCGCTCTGCTTGATGCCAGACAGAGATGGCGGCTGGGCACTTCTCCCAGGGTGGGCCAATCCTGCACTGGGGCCCCGGGAGATTCACCTCCCCACTTGGAGTTGGGCTGCTCTCTCGGGCAGGGGAGGCTTTGTCATAGTAGGGCGTCGTTTTTAAAAGAATGGGCTTTGCCTTCGAACGATGCCCGGGAAGGTGGCGACAGGAGCGCCTGAAGCCGAGTGTCTCCGGCAGGGCTTTGTTTGCAGGGAGGAGTCCTGGCTGGCCCCGCATGGCTGCGCCAAACACCGCGGCGATGCTCCAAACACTGCGGCGGCACGGGGAGAAGGGAAAGCAATGGTGGCGGAAGGTCTTCTGATATGAAGTGCCCTACCAGTACCGAGGCCAACATCCATGCCGACACCACCTGCCTGCTGACCCAGCCTGCAGGCAGCACCATACCCGGGTCTGCAGCAAAAGTACTTGGCGAGAGTAGGGAGGTTGGTGGCAAGGCATGGTTGTCCACGGGGCGCTCCTAATGGCAAGCCTCCCCGCCCTTCCTCCATTTCACATGTTTTAAAATAGGCCTAAATTTGGGGGGAGGGGCTTAATTTCATTTTAAGCCCATAAAACATGCTGGGACTTCCTATTGGGGGAGGCCATATTGCTGGAGAAACACGGTACATACATACATATACATACCTATTCCATCAACAATATCAATGTTGCTTAGAGTATCTCAATTTTAGAAGGATTCTGCCCATAAAAGTGACTTACTTTTCATTTAGCAGCTCTTGTATTTTTTTCTGCGTTTCTTTATTTTTTTCCTCAATTTCTTCTTTGAGTTCTTTAACTTGAGTTTTATAAAGTGTCTGGAAATTTTAAAAAAAGGCACCATCATCATTTTGACATTGTTATTATCCAGAGTTTTTAATTTATCAGTCAAATTTGGGATGATGATAAGGGCTACATATTATTCAATCTATATTTGTGTATATTTATATCAAGCTTTTACAACCACTCTTTCAAAGAGCTTGTAACATTTTTGAAAGAAATGAAAGAAGTTAAAAAAACTGTACAATGAAGCCAGCAACAAAGAGATAGTGTAATTTTTACTCAAAGCAATTCCCCTGATGCTACCTACTACGGTAGTCCTCAACCCTCAATCATTCATATAGTACCATTCAAAGTTACAACAGCGCTGAAAAAGTGGCTATTTTTTCACACTTACTATCTTTGCAGCATCCCTATGATCACATGATCAAAATATGGAACTTGGCAACTGGCGTGTATTTATGATGGTTGTAGTGTAGTGTTGTAGGATCATATGACCTTCTGTGATAGGTTTCAAAGACCAGTCATTGTGCAGAGTGCCAAGATGTGTCTGACTACCTGGACAGTGTTTATTATATTTACAGTATTTTTACAAGCAAGGAAGAGTAACATAGATGCAGCATTTGGATTGGAGAATAGATACCACATGGGTGAAACCTGCCAACCAATCCTAAAGAATAGTGATGATGTTAGTAAAATGAGATCATCTATAAGCCTGGAAAGTTCGGGACTTTCCAACCCAGGATAGGGAATGAGATCATGCAAGTAGCAAAAAGACCCATATAGGTTAAACACTGCAGTTTGCTGCTAGCGCAATCTACAGAACCTCAATAGCTACTACATTTCACTCTTTTTTTATTTTGTTAGACAAAGAATAATCATAAAAGGAGTTAGTAAGGGGATTATAATAAGGGCATATACTTGAACCTGAGGCAATGTGGGAGAGGGTTTGGGAGGAAAAGCTGTGATACATATATTGCAAAGAGAAGGGAGACATTGAATTTTGAGTCCCTTGTTGAAACTGGGAACTGAGCTATCTCCAAAGGTAATTGTTCTAGGCGAATTGCCAACCTGGGAACTGAGCCACCTTTACAGCTAACATTCTAGTCTCAGCCTAGTACTAAGAAAAATCAGGGGATGAAATAGTGTTTCTCCATCAATGACTACATGTGTGAGTTATATAGTCTATATAAAAAACCAATTTCCAGCTAGCCTTACTCAAAGCAGAGAGAAAAGAAAAAAAAAGTTAAAGTGACAAAAAAGTCTCACTCCCCCCCATTCCTGCCTCCCTTGTTTTTTCAAGGAAAAAAGTCCATGAGCAAGAGAGAAAAAAAATAACAACCAGCGGGGACAAGAAGGGGGGAAATGTTTAAAATACTACACAGGAATCTTATCCATTTTTTTCAACTCAACAACATTCTTTCAACAAAATAAATCTCTTTCTCCACACACAAATAACTTGCAACATCAGCGAAGCACACACAAATAATAGCACACACAAATAATTCTCTCTTATCAGTAAATCACATATATTAATCCATGGGATTTGTATAATGTCCGGACCTTTCTCATTTCCTTGCATACGCTATTTCTTACTTTCCTTTCAATCTGGGATGAGGGTCAACACACAAACATTTATACCAACTTTTAATCAGACTGCTTGCTACCTACAATTCTTTTCTGGGAGCCAATAAGCTCTATTGTCTAAATAATTTTGTGTACTGTTATTAGAGGATCTAATTACACACAGACACATTCCCACACACAACATTTCCAGACCCGGGGAGGTTTTGTCCCTTTAAATCTCCACATTTTCTTCCTTTGGACAACCTGTAGTTTGTTCTCAGAGCAATGGGAGAACTCAAGGAGTAGTTCCAATCACAAATGCGACTGTGGGCCCGAACCACTGCCTATCTGCTTCCCATAGCTCTAAGTCCAATAGAAAAAGCCAATTTAATTCTCTGGCTGCCAAACATGTTACATTTATTTTGAGCTACAGCAGTTCCATTTGGGGTTATACACAGTAAAAGGATATTTTTCTTCAATTCAATCCTATTTAATTCTGCATACAATTATTTTACAGTATTATACATACACAACTAAGTTCTACACTGCATGCAATTATACATTATTATACATACACATCTAAAAAGTTTTAATGGAAATCACATCATAAAAAGAATAGTAAACATTTTTTTCTTCTCTTAGTTCTTTCTACCATACATAACAGCATAAATTAACCATATCTTCTTTGATCAGCCCCAATGTACTATATGGAGGGGCTCTATTTTAAACATGGACCTGTATCTTGTTCCATGGTTCTGAACAGACCTAATTGTGGACCATTGAAATCAATGGGGCATGCCTTCCACATCCAACTCTGCCATCCAATGCATCAGAAGAGAGCAGTTGCCTGCATTCTAGTTACACCTATTGCTCTATTTCCTTAAGCATTAAATAATTAAAAAAGATTAAACATAAAAATTTTAAACGAATAAATTGATGTGTCTCTGTCCTAGGTTTCTAGCTTGAATCTCCCCCTTTTTCTAATTGTTGCTCTAATGCTTTCCTTATGGGGGTGTACAATGGCTCTGGAGAATCAAAAGATTTAGCTTCCTCAGAAGGAGCTGAAGGTCCAATTAGAGAAGATTTTGGGATGACAATTTTTACCTGATCATAATCAGGAGAGGGCTTTAAGTCAATTATTATTTTGCTGAGACATCAGAGCCAGATGTTTCCAGATGACAGCATGGATACCCTCGATGTAATATTTTGACTGGAGCCCTGGGTTCAAGATGTAAAGTATGCCCTATCTTCATCCAATTCTGTAACCTGAGCGCCCGCGCTCAGGATACCAGGACAAAGCTTTCCTATCTCCTCAACCAGCTTTTTTATAGCCTCAGGTACTTTTGCACCTTATTCATGTGGCAGAAATTTAAGTTCCTGAACATGTTCCTGCTGGTGCTGAGATAGATTGCAGCCCATGCTTACCTCTGATCGGTCCCATAGGACATGGTATACACCTTAGGGGTCTGTTCCAGACGAAGGCAAGTATGTTGGGAGCTGCGTCCCTGTAGGGTTAATGTCCCTGATTTGGCACCACGTGATGGGTTTCAAAGACCAGTCATTGTGCAGGGTGCCAAGATGTCTGACTGTCTGGGCAGCATTTATTACATTTATAGTATTTTTACAAGGAAGAGTAGCATAGATACAGCATTTGGATTGGAAAATAGATACCACATGGTGAAACCTCCCAACCAATCCTTAAGAATAGTGATGAAGTTAGTAAAATGAGATCATCTATAAGTCTGGAAAGTCCGGGACTTTCCAACCAGGATACGGAATGAGATCATGCAAGTAGCAAAGAGGCCCATATAGGTTAAAAGCTGCAGTTTGTTGCTAGTGCCATCTACAGGACTTCAATAGCTACTACACTTCTGAAGATTTATTTAACAACCATGTTACTATCTTAACAATTGCAGAGATTCACTTAACAATTGTGGCAAGAAAGGTCTTAAAATGAGGCAAAATTCACTTAACTGTCTTGCTTAGCAACAGAAATTTGGGACTCAATTGTGATTGCAAATCAAGGACAGCAGACAAATACAGGTAGTCCTCAACTTACAACAATTAACTTAAGGACAGTTCAAAATTATGAAAAAGCAATTTAAACCTATATTTGCACTTAACAACTGTCGCCCCACCTCTGCATCATGTGTTCAGGCAACCAGCTCACATTTACATCCAACCACAGCATCTTGCTCTCATATAAACAAGATTTATGACATTTTTTTGCCAATTTTTGAAGTTGGATTCACTTAATGATCACGTAAAAGTTGTCATGTAATAGGTTGGACTTAACTTACAATCACAACAATTTACAATGGAAATTCCCTTCCCAATTGTCTGTAGTGGGGGGGGGGAGAAGAAAATGATCCAATTGAATAAAATAATGGTTAAATTAATCTGAGATTAATGAGCGCTAACTTGAAAAGAGTTATACCTGCTTGATTGGTGAATTGAAAATTGGGAAACAATTAGATGTGGGATGAAACAAAAACTCTGTTACAGTTTTCCATACCTAAAAGATATAAAAGAAATCCTCTCCTTTTGGAAAGACCAGATTGAATATTTCCTTCACCTTTTAATGAAGTTTTAATGAATGCTGTCAAAGAAAAAATAAGAACAAGATCTATAGAATGTCTTTTCTAATTTTTTCCTAACCTTCCCAATTTGGATTTTTTTTAAAAAAAGCATTGTGAATTAAATAACATATAGAAGTGTTAACACATTAAAATATTGCAATGATTAAAGAAATATTTTGTTAATCAGGTTGGGTTCTTTTTATTATAAAGTAAGTCAGAGTTCAATAGTTATTTATAATTGGATAGTTTTTACACTGAAAATAACATTTAAGAATAAACTGCCAGTGCTGTTAGTTTTAAAAATTCACTCTTTATTTCTTATCATCAAGATACACTTAATGCAGCAGTTCCCAAAATAGGTGGTACCACTCACTGAGGGTGGTGGGATGTCTTAGGGGAGCGCTAAGAGCCAAGGGGGATGGCAGGGGGGCATTGGAGGTGGACCCCTTGCAGGGTGCAATTCAGGGGTGGGATTCTACCGGTTCATTACCGTTCCTGGTAGTTTGGAGAACTAGTAAAGCAGGCCCCTAGCTGGCCCTGCTCCTCTCCACCTGCTCCTCCATTCCCTGCCCAGTCAGTCCTTATGCACATGCACAACAATCACTGATGGCCCCAGCGGCGTGTTGGAGAATCGGAGCAAACCTGGAGGTTGGTAATTTTCGCTCCAAAAAGCATCCAGACGCCATGTGTTTTTTTCGGTACAGCTGGAGCCCAGCTGCACCAAAAAAACCCATATGGCATCTGGAGGTTTATTGCAGTGAAAATTACCGGCCTCCGGCTTTGCTCTGCTTCTCCAACGTGCCACTGCCGCCGCATTCTAGGTATAGGCCATGCAGGTTCACCCCATTGACTGCTGCACCATTCTGGTCACCATCCCTCCAGTGCAGCAGGCTCAATGGGGTGGGGCCAGTGCCTAGAATGTGGCCGCAGCGGCGCATTGGACAAGCAAAGCCAGAGGTTGGTAATTTTCACTGCAAAAATCCTCCATACGCCACGTGTTCTTTTTGGTGCAGCTGCAGGAATTCGTGATAAGGATGACGTGGGCTGGCGGGGAGCCCAGCATCAACAATGGCTCGGCCCTGGCTTGCCTTCCTCGGCAACCAGCCATAGGAGGAAGGTAAAGTCACAGCCATGGGGTGACTAAAGAGGCAGTTGTGGAGGAGGAAACGGGGAGATTAAAGACTGGGGCATCTGAAAGCAGAAATGGGGTGATGCAGGATTAGCCCAGGCCTTTGACAGATTAGGCCACACCTGCCCGGGCAGAAAATAGGTAGATAGGTTAAGGAAGCGATAGAGAAAGAGGGAAAAAGAGAGAAGGAACAAGAGAGAGAGAAAGAGAGAGAAAGAGGGAGGGAGGAAAGAGAAAGAGAGAGAGAAAAGAGAGAGTGTGGGAGAGAGGGAAAGAGAGAGAAAGAGAGGGAAAGAGAAGGAATAGACAAGAAAGTAAAGAAAGAAAAAGGGAGAGAGAAAGGAAGAGAAGGGAAGAAAAGGGATAGACAAAGAAAGAGGGGAGATGGAAGGGACAGAAAGAAAGAGAAAGAGAAGGAAAGAGAGAGAGAAAGAAAGGGAATGAGAGAAAAAGAAAGAGGGAGGGAGGAGAAAGTGAATGGGATATGGAGGGAGGGAGGGAGGGAGAGAAAGAGAGGGAAAGAGAGAGTAGGAAGAGACAAGAAAGAAAAAAGGGAAGGAAAAAGGCAGAGAGAAAGGAAGAAAAAGGATAGACAAAGAAAGAGGGGGGATGGAAGGAAGGGACAGAAGGAAAGAAACAAAGAAAGAAAAAAGAAAGAAGGGAGGGAAGGAGGAGAAAGTGAATGAGGTATCTAGTCTAACTACCTGCTCCAGTAGGGTTAGAAGGATGTATGTGTGTGTGCACGCGTGTGTGTGCGTGTGCATGTCTGTCAAAACTCCAAAAACAGGTCAAGTAGCTCTGGGGAGATCAGTCATAAATTAGAACACTTACTAAGCCACTGGCCATTAAGCGAAGACCACTTGTATTTGGTTTGCCAGTCACATGGCTACACCCACCCAATCACATGACTACCAAACCACACCCATCTGGTCACGTGACCACCAAGCCACGCCCACAGAACCAGCTGTTAAGAAATTTGAATCCCACTCCTGAGTGGGGGGCACTGAGGATGAGTTTTTGCACCAAGGTGGCGGTGGACTGAAAAAGTTTGAGAAGCACTGACTTAATGGAATATCATTCATATATTTACAAAAGATCAGGCCGGTATCAAATAATAGATAAGGCCCTCAGGGTACAGTAGTTGGTTGAACTGTGGGAACAGCTTCTTCCTAGACCTATGCTATATTTCTGTGCAGTGAAAAGCAATGTAATATACAATTTATTCCACTGATGGAATTTTGATTTTGTTTTTTCTACAATCAAAATTCTGCAAAGCCAAAAAATAATATAAACAGTACAATAAGATTCTTTTTTCATTATTTATATTAACTTATTTTTAAGCTTCCAGGTGCTTATATCATGCCCAGGATTGACCCTAATCTCATGACCTTTTTTAAAATTTTGCAACAGCTACTACAAGATCGAAGATGTTTAACCTACTTTGTTTTCATATTCTACTTGACCAAGTCAAGCAGATTGTTTCATCAACTTTGGCAAATGGATGTTACCTAATAGGCAAGCCCTTTTTTACAACATTATATTCAGCTTTTTTGTAATTTTGTACAACCTGGAATATAGCCATAATGGAACATGCTCATTGGTCATTTAAGGCCTGTCTCCACAAATAAATAAAAAAGGAGAGAAAGGGTCTCTAAAAAAGTTTTAAAAAGTATAATTTACCTTAAATCAATTGAATGTTTTTATTCGAAATTTAATTATTTGGGGGCGAGGGGGCAGGACTGTGCTGCTGTGTTTGCTCCTACAGGACCTTTGTGGGTTGCAACTCATTGTGTCCGCCCAGCCAAGGATGTTGTGGCACCAGTCCCCGGATCCGGTCCCAGTTCCCGGAATTTGACTCTACAGATGGCACAGTGTCCAATCCAGGCTCATTTGTTTATGCTTGATTGTTTATAGCTGTTCTTTGGCTACAGTGGCTGTTATTCCACCCAAACACTCACTCGAGCAACGAATTAAGCAAAACTTATGGGTGCAATTGGCTAACATCACACAGAATGATGTCTTTTGTTTATCTGAAGATTATGATATGGAACATTAGCTTTCTACATGTTTAGTTCCTGTTTGCACTCCTTCTACAGTAATTCAAAACTTCATTGGCTTAAGTGGATTTTTATTAAATGGAAGCTTTAACTATGTGACTATATCTAGTTAGGGGTTTCCTGCCTATTATCCATCCCCTCATGCAATTGCTTTACACACCTCAATGGTAGCAGTCCCTGTAAATATAACCTGTGCAAAAGTAGTTAATTGTACATCTTCAAGTAAAAACCTCACTGTCATTGCATTAGTTCACCTACTCTGAACTGCACAGCTTTGGAAGAGACTTTCTTTAACTTTGCCCATGTTTGGCTACCGCAAGGATGGATTTTACATGTGTTCAAGAAACTTTTAATTATATTCCTGTTTTGCTTTCTAAACAACAACTTTATCCTTCAAATCGTTCTTGACAAAGGGTCACACTAGATAGCACTTGTGACTCTGAAATGACCTTACTTAATAAAGCAGAATACGTAGTGCTACCTTTGTCTATAGTGGGCGTGCCAGCAATTGCTGCTCACGCTCACCTTAACATTAACTCTGTTGTATGTAATTTAGCAAAAACAATTATGTAATTTAGCAAAAACAATTAATGTTACTTCTTCAGCTATCTCAACAATCAACCACAAGATGCAAGCGTTGAGGAAGGCTATTCTACAAAATCTATATTGTTTTAATTTGTTTGATGGGTCACGAACCATCCAGCAGCAGCTTAATATTTTACACAATGTGGCCTTGGATTTGAAAATTGATAATTTAGGATCTTGGTGGGAAAGCATTCGGGTTTGGATGCCCACAGGCTTAATGGGAAAAATTTTAGGCTATGTGGTCATTATTTGTGCTTTAATTAGTGGGCGCTGCTTTGTTCAATGTCTCCCTTCTCTTTGCAATATATGTATCACAGCTTTTCGTCCCAAATTCTCTCCCACATTGCCTCACGGTCAAGTATATGCCCTGTATAAACAATTACAAGCATGTTCTTCTATTGATTATTATGAATCCTCCCCTAACTCCTTTTATAATTCTTTTTTAACTAATAAAAGAGTGAAATATAGTAGCCATTGAGATCCTGCAGAAGGCGCTAGCAGCAAACTGCAGCGTTTAACCTATATGGGCCTCTTTGTTACTTGCATGATTTCATTCTCTATCTTAGGTTGGAAAGTCCCAGACTTTCCAGACTTATAAGTGATCTCATTTTACTAACATCACCACTATTCTTAAGGATTGGTTGGGAGGTTTCACCCATGTGGTATCTATTCTCCAATCCTGATGCTGTATCTGTTACTCTTCCTTGCTTGTAAAAATGGTATAAAAGAATAAACGCTGCCCAGACAGTCAGACATCTTGGCACCCTGCACAATGACTAGTCTTTGAAACCCATCACAGACCCTAAACATAAGCAAATCAATCACAACAAGCCTTTGCCTTGAGAGTTCCAGTTGTTTAAAAATAATAATGAAAGTGGAAGAAAGAATTTTTTAACAGTCATTTCTTGGATATTTTGTGAAAAATTGGATTTATTACAGCAATTCTTTAAACAAACCTATCTCTTCAGAAATAGACTTATTGGAAATCCAAAATACAGGTGCCAATATAACTAGGTGAGGTTTTAGACACAGAAAGTCAAGCCAGGTATACTATTGAGCCCAACCTAATACATGTGTCCAAAAGGTCAACAAGGGCAAGTCCAGAATGGTTAAAAGTCTGGAAGAAAAATGTATGTTTACCATTTTTTTAGCTTGACAGCAGACTAGAATAGAAATCAATCAGTAATAGAAAAAAACAGCTGTGTACCTTTCTTGTTCTTCCTCCCCCACTTATCACTTTTCCCATTCTAAGGCATAAACATTATTTAAAAGTGTAGGTCATTATTAATAGATTAATGCAAGTTGTACATAACATAATTAAATGCTTGTGCAATATATAGAACACTTACAGAAAAATATTGTTCAGCCTCTAGTTGATCTTGTAGTTCACGCATTTGGCCTTCATTCCCTCTGTATTGCCTTTGAGGGGGGAAAAAATAAAGCAATTTCTGTTCTGAACTCGTAGTCATTAGGTGATCAGTAGATCAAGTAATAAAAGTATTATTTGAGTAGAACACAGGCAACTTAAGAAGTCTAGAAGTTTAAAATATTTATGTCATTAGTTTTCATAGATAGCTTCCATGAGATATTTGCATAAATAACTATAGTGAAGTCAAATGTCAATACAACATAGCACAAACGACATTACTAAAAGCAGTCCTTTACAATATAGTTTTTTAGAATAAAAAATGTAACTTACTTAGCCAGCTGAGCCAACTCAAATTCTGCTAATCTTTTTGCTTCCAACAATGCATTAATCTCCTGTTTTAGCTGTTTCTCAGAACTCTTTAAACTATCTGCTTCTATAGCATGCATCTTCAGTTCATTCTGTGTCATCACTCTTTTATTTATCTCATGTTCCAATTGAAGTGCCAGATTCTTAACCTAAAAACACAGTAAAAATGTATTTATTTCTACATACTTATTTTGGCATTATCCAATTTCAGGCCAAGAATGAAAATGTTCTAATTATTTAAAAAAATCTACTCCTTATATTAAATCCACATATATAAGAATGTGCAGCATTTAAATCTAAAGTGAAAAGGGCTTTGAAGCAAGTGTTGGGGTTAACACTGTGTTCCTAGGTTAACACTGTAGGTGTACAATTTCAGGAAAATATATATTTGAATTAAGGAGATGCTAACAACACACTCACAACTACTTTGAAGACCTTGTTGTATCCTCCTGGCACTCCCTTAACTTAAGCATGTATTTTCTTCCATGGCTGCCATGTGAGCCCAGGAAAAGATGGTAGTATTTTTTAAAAGTTGCTGGCAGGCACAACCCATGCCTATTCCAAAACATTACTTTAAGCTTTGGATTGCTACATATATATATAGCAATATTAGAATTATATCTAAGATCAAAAACAACACTTATGCCATTTTTCTTTGCATTAAATTATCTCAATCAAAATACTAAAAATCAATTTCAAAGGCATTTTGCCTTCAGACATCCGGAATTCTGGCCTGAAATACTCTGCAAACTATGTGGTCCTTTTGGGTTCTATTCTATATGAATATGTACAGCAAGAATATACAACAACAGGGGCTTTCCTTAACAAGTTCCAAAGTTTTAATATTTTAAGACTTCTGGTGAAAATTAATGGTAGTTTACTTCGGTTTGTCTTCAGGGAAGACAACACCAGAGCTGAGATTGGCGCCCAGAAGCTAGTGCCTGAAGCCAAACTTCCTCCGATCCAGATAAAGGAGGAAGTGTGAAAACAACTATCTGATTAAACCAGGAAAATCCAGACAAGATAGATTACCATTTTTTATTACAAATGCTTTCTGGGTGAACTTTTACAACTCCTCCAAATTACAATAAACTCTATTCTGTAAGAGCCATGGTGGCACAGTGGTTAGAATGCATATTGCATGCTAATTCTGCTGACTGCCAGGAGTTTGATTCTGACCAGCTCAAGGATCAGCAATCTGGATTCTCATCTTGGAAGGATGGAAGGCTGAGTGAAATTTTGAGCCGGTCAGGATCAAACTCCTGGCAGTTGCATAAAGTTAACCTGCAATATTGGATTCTAACCATTGCGCCAATGCTGAGAAAAAGAAGGTTATCAAAAAATAGAAAAACAAGATATGAGGCTTGTGTGGGAAAGTTATTTATAGTATGATAAAGTTAATATAGATGATACATTAATTTAATATACCATCTATATTATCATTAAAAAAAGTTTTAATATTTCTATTTTTTCCCAATGTATCAAAAAAAAGGTTCAGGTAGTTTCATAAGAAGTCTCATATACCTGTCAATGGCCTTCCAATTCGATTTAAAACTGCTTAATTATGATTCAGGAAAGATTTTAGAATATCATGCCCAGAGCCTTAGGTGTGAGGAAGTTTATAAATAAATAGTGAAATTAATTTTGTGGTGGATTTGAAGCTACACACAGATTTTTTTGTTTTCATGGAAACAAAGTAATTTTTCATGTATGCCTAAAAGGAATGTTCATATGAGTATAGAAATTACTGTCTTACCTCATCTTCCAGTCTCTCTTTCTGTTCAGTAAGGTGCTCAATCTTCTGTTGTGATTGCTTTAGATCAAAGTCTAACATGGAACATTGTTTTTCAATCTGAACTATTCTATTTTCTGCCTTTTCTCTTGCTGCTCGTTCTTCCTTTACCTTTTTTTCAATTTCTATGGGAAAAAGAGAGACAACAAAAATTATAGGTAGTCCTCACTTACTCTTATTTAGTATGAATGTGTCACTAAGCAGAAGCCACATCAGTTCATTTCTGGCTCAATTGTTAAGCAAATAACTGTGGGTCATTAAATGTGATGTCAGTTGACTAAAGTTTGTGATTTTTTTGCCAGCTTCCCAATTTGCTTGTTGGAAGCTGGCTGTGAAGATCACAAATGGCAATCATGGGCCATGGAACACTGCAACTGTCATAAATGTGCACTGGTTACCAACCGCCCAAATTATGATCATGTACAGTACAGGAATATAGCCATCACTTAGAACAGGGGTCTCCAAACTCGGCAACTTTGAGACTTGTGGACTTCAACTCCCAGAATTCCTCAGCCAGCTTCTAGCTGAGGAATTCTGGGAGTTGAAGTCCACAAGCCTCAAAGTTGCCAAGCTTGGAGACTCCTGACTTAGAAGATCAGTTATAACATTTTCAGCAGCATCATGACTTTGAACAGTTGATGAACAAGTGATTGCTAAGTGAGAATTACCTGAAATGTACATTAAGAAAGCAAAAAAGAAATATTTATGAGATCTTTCAGATATCCTACTGAGGGGCAAGATAAAATATTAAGCATTTGGGGAAGCTATATTAATATATACGATAAAAATCTAGAATTGGTACCTGTAATATAATGATATATTTAATTCATATAGATTACATATGCTGAGATAATGCATGAAGGATGGCTACCTGTTCTCTCTTGTTCTCTCTTACCAACTTATTAACAATATGAGAAACAGAGACTGGTACCTAGATTTTGTTCATAATTAAATAATAGAAAATAACTACCCCACATCTCAGGAGGTATCAGCTTTTCCAGGTAAGCAAATAGAAAACATGACCAGACATGTAAGACTACATTAACAGAATCTTGTCAGTATGATGGGACAAATATTCTGCTGTCTCTTTTACATTCTGAGAAGGTAAGAAGGTTCCTTTCCCAGTTTCTTTCTCTGCCCATTATGTAGATGTGGGCTATGTCCTCTCTTATCTAATCATTCCCTAAACAACATCTCTTCCCTCCATCTCCAATGTCATTATAGCAAGCAGGTTTCTGGTAAAAGAAACGTATTTCCTACAATAGTAGATTAATATTCTGTAGAAATCTACTGTATTTCCAGAACTATGATGAATCATATTGAAAGTTAACTTGACAATCACAATATCCCATTTCCTAAAGTAAATTTCCCAAAGCGTAATTTACAGCAAGCCCCAAAAAGTATGCAGGTTAGACAGCTTAGTCTCAAATGGGAAATCATCAGAAAACCAAAGATCTTTAGGACAAATAGGGGATTTTTTTTTTCTGGGGGCAGGGGGCGAGGAGGATCCCAAAAGAAAGATGGCAAACTACATGGTTGCCAAGGAGGCTAGATAAATAGAAAGAAATATGCAGTCAATTATTTAAAGAGAAATATATAAACACTAATTATATATTAACGTTGCTTATTCTTTAAAAACTTACCATACATAGCAACAGATTTGGCCTCTTCTATTGATTGATGCTTGTCAGTTAACCGAGCTTTGTTTATATTGTGTTCATTTATTTCTTGCTCTAAATGTTGTTGTACCATTTTAAGTTTGTAGTTTAGATCTATTTCTAGGTTATTCTTCTCCTGCAAGATATTTTGAATAAAATGGTGTCAGATATACTAAATATGACATGTATTCATAGTGATGAATGATATGAGTGATGATGACTGTGACATATGGAAAACTATAAACTGAAATGTAAGATGCATAAATGGTAAACAATATGGAAGAAAATGGGGGAAATGCATGTCTGTGAGACTAACAGGAGATGCAGAGAAGCAAGGATGTGGGTTCAATTATAAAAGAGCTAAATTATAGATCAGGATCACCCTTCAAAGGAAGTAAAATGGTTGTAAGAGCCTACTTTGCCCATTTTAAATGAAAGTGAAGCTTAGGCATGTCAACAGAAACATAACTTTAAATTGAATGCAGTTGAAATGAGTTACTTAAAAAGAATACAGGTAATCCCTGAATTACGAAGGTTCTCTTAGCAAATGTTCAAAGTTACATGATAAGCACCCCCTAGTGTTTATGAACTTCCTTTGAAACTATGAATGTTGCAGCATCATGGCAGTTGTGAACTGTGAACTTATGAACAACCGCAGAGGTCCTGCCTATTTCCCTCTGCTCTGCACTTTGCCAGCCAAAAGGGAGGTTCAGAGGGACAGGCCTGTCCCTGTGACACCCAATTTTGGCCTGCACAAGGCTTATATATTTGTTATTCTAAATATGTAATGATTTTATTCCAAGATACATAAGACTTTGTGTCTCATTACTTACCTTTTCAGAGTGATTAAGCATGTCTTGAGCCTTTTTTCTTTCTTCTTCTACTCGCTCAAGATTGTTTTTCACACCTTTGATTTCTTCTTGTAAAGATGTAATCCGAGCTACAGAATTAATTAAATATATTTAACTGTATCTATCACTCCAGATGGACAAGAATTGTTTACCTACATAAACTCTTCACATATATCAAAGATAATTCATTAAGAAAATAGAGTATATTTAAAGTCTTAGACCTATGTGCTCAACTTTCATTAAAGTATTAATTAAACTGAAAATGTGTATTTTCATATGGGTACATTACTATGCAAATAAATATTGAAAAAGAAGTGTATGCAAGAAAGGCTAAGTGACCACATTTAATTAAAATGGCAGATATCGAATATTCACATTTGCAAAAAAATGCTAGTCTTTATTGATTTGAAGAATTTATATTTATTGATGCAAATAGATTATGTCCACAAATTTCCCAACCCATTTGTAGAGTAGCACAAGTAAAAGGCTTTTTTGGAAAGACATTAAGTGACCTATACATTCCTCAGAAAACTATTTTAACCCACCATCTATTGTTCACCCTCAGTAAACAGTATTTATGATGAATATTTAATAGCTGTGAAAAATAAAATCATAAGATTTAAGTCCTGTTCAAAAGTAGATTTTCTTAACTATTCGCACAACATAAAGAGAACCAAGAATAATTAAGACAGGATAAGAGAGAAAGTATTTTATTCTCACACTGTGATCATTATTTGTAGAAATACTATTTTTTTAACTTTCTTTTTATATTGTGAAATATATAATATAACATAACATAACATAATATATATATTATATATATATTATATATATGAACATGTTTTGGAAATGGAACAGCTACCACAAATTCTTAGTTTTACATAAAGCATTTACATTTATATAAGAGCATTTATATTTATGTTTCACCATTCATAAATGTAATTCAGTCCAAAATTGTTATTTATATTCCAATTCTATAAGAAAAAAAACTTTACATTTTATATTTACACTATGATAAAATTATTACCTTGTAGTTCTCCGATAATTTCTGATCCATGACTCCTATCTCTTCGTTCTACTTCCAATGCTCCTTGTAGCTGGAAACAATCCTTTTCCACCTGTAATTTTGTGTTTTCCAGAATTCTGCATCTCTCCTGCAACTCCCTATTTAATGATTCAAATTGACTTATTGACTTGCTCATTTCTGTATGACTTTTCCTTAGTCTTGCTGCAGTATCTGACTCTGTTCTCAGCAAATCATTGGCCTCTTCAAGCTGTGTGAGCAATGGAGTTAGGGGGAAAAAATTAGAGGTTAGTGTAAAATGAGCATTGACTCAAATCTACCCTAAAAAGAAAGATTTAGTTACAGTGCATTCAGAAAGTATTCAGACCCCTTTCACTTTTGACAATTTTGTTATGCTGCAGCCTGATTCTACAGCTGCTGAGAATCATTTTTTTCTCATTAATCTACACTCACTACCCTATAATGACAAAGTGAAACGTTTGTAAATTTATTAAAAATAAAAAACTGAAACATTGGCATAAGTATTCAGACCCTTCACTTGCTACTTTGTTGACAAACATCTTTGGCAGCAATTACAGCCTCGAGTCTTTTTGAGTATGATGCAACCATCTTGGCACACCTGGATTAGGGGATTTTCTGCCATTCTTCCTTGCAAATCCTCTCAAGCTTAGTGAGGTTGGATGGTGACCATTGGTGGACAGCCACTTTTAGGTTCCTCCAGAGTTGTTCAATAGAGTCCAGGTCAAGGCTATGGCTGGGCTACTCCAGGACATTCACAGAGTTGTTCCAAAACCACTCCTGTGTTGCCTTGATTGTTGTCTTCATTGATCATTGTCATGTTAGAAAGTGAATATTTGGCCCAGTCTGAGTTCCTGAGCACTGTGGAACAGGCTTTCATTGAGGATATCCATGTACTTTGCTCCATTCAGCTTTCTCTCAAACCTGACCAGTCTCCCAGTCCCTACCGCTGAAAAACACCCCATACAGCAGGATGGCTGCGACCACCATGCTTCACTGTTAGGATGATATAGGTCAGGTGATGAATGGTGCCTGGTTTCCTCCAGACAGAACATTTAGAACTGAGGCCATACATTTCAATCTTGGTTTCATCAGACCAGAGAATCTTGTTCCTCACAGTATGAGAGTCCTTCAGGTGCTCTTTTGCAAACTCCAAGTGGTTTTTCATATGTTTTGCACTGAGGAGAGAATTCCATCTAGCCACTCTGCCGTAAAGCCTAGATCAGTGAAGGGCTGCAGTGATGGCTGTCCTTCTGGAACTCTATCCCATCTCCTCATAAGATCTCTGGCGCTCAGCCCATCAGGTTCTTGGTCACCTCTCTTACTAAGGCCCTTGTCCCCCAATTGCTCAGTTTGACTGGGCAACCAGCTCTTGGAAGGGTGGTGGTTGTACCAAATTTCTTCCATTTGAGAATTATGGAAGCCACTATGCTCTTAAGAACCTTCAATGCAGCAGAAATTTTATTGCAGCCTTTCCCAGATCTGTGCCTTGCAATAATCCTGTATCTGAACTCTTCAGGCAATTCCTTTGACCTCATGACTTTTGCTCTGGTACAATATGCATTGTCACCTGTGAGACCTTCTATAGAGTGTGTGTCTTTTCAAATTATGTCCAATCAATTTAATTTATGATAGGTTGACTCCAATCAAGATAGAAACATGTCAGCAACAATCAAGAGAAATGGGAGGCACCAGAGCTAAATTTCAAGTGTTGTTGCAAAGGATCTGAATACTTATGCCAATGTGATATTTCAGTTTTTTTCTTTTTAATAAATTTACAGACAATTCTAAAATTCTGTTTTCATTTTATCACTATGGGATAGTGAGTGTAAATGAGAAAAAAATGTATTTCAACAACAGTACAATCAGGCTGCAGCATAACAAATTTGACAAAAATGAAGGGGAGGGTCCTGAATGCACTGTATTTATTAGGCCATTTAAACATCAAGCAATTCAATATAACACATGGGACAAGTTAAATCCATAGTATAATAATAGAAGAATAAAATAGAAAAACAACTGTTTAGGAATAATAAATCATTAAAATCATTAAAACAATCATAACAAACTAATAACTTTATAAAATCATAATAGGGTTTCATGGAAATAGAACCATATTAAACTGATGGCAGAAAATGACCTAGTGGTCCATCGAGTCTGCCTTTCAGTTTTTTATTTTTGTCAGACAATAGGCATATATTCCAAACATGTTTAAACTCAGATACTGATGACTGATCCACTACTTCTACTGGAAGTTGGTTCCAAGCTTCCACTGCTGTTTCTAAATGTTTAGGGCTTTTATGAAAGGCAGCAGTATGAAAATGGGGAGAATTAACATGTGCAAAATTATTTACCTGCTTTTGCAACTGTGTAATTTTTTCATTTGTAATATGTGAGTGTTGACTAATTTTTTTTAAGTCTTCCAGCTGATCTTTTAATGTTGACACTAAAAGCAAAGAAAAACATTTTAAACATACGTTTTCATAATATTTCTAGGTAAATTTCATTCATGCTTTCTACTGATAATTGTGGCCTGAAGAGAGAACAGAGGATTCTGGAGATGAAACGCTAGTCCAAGGAATCATGGGGTCTGCAAAATCATGGATTTTTGGACAAGGATATATTATCTACTAAAAGGCTTTTGTAAAAGATACGCCTTACCTCACAAGATTGAAAAGAATGTGGTTCAAAGACATCTTACTCAAGTCATCTGGCAGACTCTAAATTAACCATGGAGGGATAAAAGACCAATACCCAGAAATAAACTCAAAATAGTAAGCCTTATAATAAGAAAGGAAGTGATAAGAAGATAAGCAGGCAAACTCTAAGAAAGAAAGACAGTACTAAAGGGCTCAAATGACTGTAACCCAATGCTCAGAGAATGTGGAAGAAAATAGAGAACAGAAAATCTCAGTACCATGGTAGAAATTGGAGGATATGTTGCATATGACATCGCTGATATTGCTGAAATTTGGTGGGAGGAAACCTAAGATTGGGGTATATACATGTAGTCCTTGACTTAAAACAATTCATTCGGTGACTGTTAGAAATTATAACGGCACTGAAAAAGTGTGACATGATTATTTTTCACACTTACAACCATTGCAGCATCCTAATGGTCATGTGATCAAAATTCGGACGCTTAGCAACTGGCATGTATTCATAACTGCAATATCTCAGGGTCACATTATCTCCTTCTGCAACCTTTTGACAAGCAAAGTCAATGGGGAAGTCAGATTAACTTTACAACTGTGTTTCTAACTTAAGAATTGCAGTGATTCAATTAACAAGAGAAGTAAGAAAGGACGTAAAATGGAGCAAAACTCACAAAACTCACTTAACAAATGTCTTGCTTAGCAACAGAAATTTTGGGCTCAATTGTGATTGTAAATCAAGGACTATCAGTACTGGAAAGACAAAATTTGATCATGCCTAAGTAAAGAAATGTGGATGCACTATATATCAACCATGACTACACAATAATGGAAATTTATGATAGTGAAAGAGTCCTACCCTGGACAGGAGATTGGACTAGAATACCTCCAAAGTATCTATGATTGTATGAAAAGTTTTCTTACTGTAATAAACAAATTAAAAATACAGCTTACCTTCATTTTCTGCATTTCGACGTTTTTCATTCTCCTGTTCAGCTTTTCTTTGATATTCAGTAATTCTATGTTGCAAGAGCATCTTTTCCTTCTCTACTTGAGTAACTGTTGATTCCAAATTTTTTCTCTGATTTCCCTGTAAGTTATCATATTTTGGCAATAAAACTGTACAGCTAAGCATTCATCTGAATATTTGCAATATAGAACTGCAATTATTTTAATCAAAATATCCTTACAATAAATAAAATACAATGAAATACATATGCTATTTTAAAATATAATAAACTGATATATAGGCAATTGAATATTAGTTTTTATGTAATAACTGTACACTTTGAAATATATCAGAAAAAGAGTTCTGAAGGGTGATTAGAAATTTAAATGCTACAGTGAGTATCTTAAGTCTGAATAAGGCTTACCCAATTTGCACCTTAAAATCCATCTAAATCCACAAATGAGATGTTGGCTCTCACATTCTGGGGGCTGTGAGAATCAGGCCCAATATTCTATCATGTTAAAAATAGCCTTTTTTTGCATTACTAACCTACTGTAAATTACATTTTGTTTAAAATAAAACATCTTTAAACCAGCATTTAGAAGACTTTTTAAATCTAGCTATTTCTATACATGTGTACTAAACAGCAGAAAATCTGTGAGTGAAGATTTTGATTGTGGAGGATAAGAGGGAAGTTCAATGTACAAGCCTAGGAAAAATCAAGGCCCATTTGTGTCTAATTTAGGCCAATATGTTTTTGTTAAACCCCCAGGCCATGGAACCAGGCCACACAAGCAGTGAGCGAGCGAGCGAAGCTTTATCTGCACATGCATGAGGTCTAGGTTGTTTGCGAAAGCACTGCCACTCCCCTGCCCAGTCCATGGAAGATAATTTTTCTTCTGAAACCAGCCCCTGGTGCCAGACGAGTTGAAGACCACTGTATTAGCAATCTCTTCTTATCTATTCTAAGTATAATGTAAAATTGTGTAAATTTCCAACTAATAATTCAAACACTTACCTCTTCATCTAGTTCCTTCATTATCTTGTCTAGTTTAATATTTGATGTTCTATAAAGAATATAAGAGCTGAATTTTATTTACTGCCTTTAAGACAAAATATTTTATATGTAGGTGATCAATATAGCCAAAACATCAAATACATATTAAACCATTAAAATTTTAATACTAAAAATGCTGATGTCACCAAAATTCCACAAACTTTTTTAATATCCTTCTTCTTAATATCAGTAAAACGTCTGTGCTATCATAAATCATTTTTTTACAACATTGTTTTCAAAATTATTGTTCTTAAATAGATCTAAAGTCAATAATTCCTTTGGGAACAAGAAATGACAAAAATACAATCTGTAGTTTGCCAAATTCCTCACAGCGATTGCATGTTTGCTTACATGAACATGTTGAACGCTATTATCATACAAGTGATATTTCATAAAAAATATGACATTCTGAAAAAAATGAAACATATTACCTGAATTTTTGTTCCATTTCATCTTTTAGCTGCATTTCATTATGGAGCTGTTCTTCAAGCTGATAAATATTTTTTTGCAAAGATTCTAGCTATAAGTACAAAATACAACATGAATTATAAATGTTATACTTTTATAAAACTGGTTAAATATGTAAAGCACAACCTTTTTGCAATGGTTTTCTGATACTTGCATATTAAAAAGTCTTGCTAAAGGATAAACACATCTAATTAATTTTCCAAAGCACAGAGTGCAGGGGGAAAAAGACTCAAACTTTGTCTTTAGAATATACCAAAATAATGATTTTCTCTACCAATACACTTGAAAAAGAGAAAAGAGGAATGTGAAGTTTCATTCTTTCTTCTCCAACCAGAAAATTTATGACCTTAACAGTACTGGGATTGAACAGAAAAGGAACAGAGACATTGCCTCTGATTTCCTATAATTTTTCATTAAGAAGATGACAAAAATCCATTGGATTTTTTGCATTGAATTATAAAAATGAATATTTATATTTAATTTTTAAGAAGTCTTTGAACACGGAATTGTGAAGTTAGTATCTTAAACTATGTAAAGAAATAGATTGGGAATAAAATTGCCTTTTGCATCTAGCATAGAGATGCAAAACATCACATTTCAATTTTTTCTATTATTTATTTAAAATATATGAAACACCCAAAGTATGTGTTTTTTTAAAAAATATTAAATAATATTTTGGAGTTGCAAAAGTGCTATTAAAATGCTACATCTAACTATTATATATCAAATATGAAAAATATTACTTTAAGTCTTTATTCCACAGAGTAAGAGTAAACTTTATTCAACATATTTCAATTTATGGTACTTATTAAAGAAAATGAATTTTAGTTTAGCCAAATTATAATATTTATGTAAAACAAAACAATTTAAGTATCCAATTTTAACATTTAAATCAATTTCATTTTTTATTATTTAAATTATATTATATAATTATATCTAATTTAAAATAGGTCATTTATCAGAACGTGAACAAATTATGGAATACATTTAACCAATGACAATTTTAAAAATAAATAAATATACCAAGTTTTTATCTACGTTGGTGCTTGTTCTGTTGTCATTCGAATTAGGTGTGCAGGTGGATAAATACCTATAAACACAATTTTAAAAGTTTTAGAAAGACACAAAAAGAAATATATTCTGAAAAAGAGAAACAGAACATCCTTAATAAAAAAAATTGCCTTTATTTTTTCAAAGCTTAAAAAAACTTTAGAATTTTATTTACTATGAGGCTCAGAAGATTCTATACTAGACAATTAACTATGTAGAGACTGGCAGCAATCAATGAAAAATATCTCTTTGTCCTATATTATTATTATAATACAAATCATAAAGTCTTCTTTGTAGCTGTGTGTATGTGAATGTATGTGCGTTGTTTTTCTGCCATTATTTATACTAGAACTAGACTACATTCACTATGTAACATTCAAAAGACAAAAGCTCTCTTCCATTGTTGTTTTTCAATTTTATTTATTCCTAATTTCTCTGTACTTTAAAATTGAAGCCTTTTATATATTATACCAGTGACAATATCCTGGCTTAAAATAATATATTGAAGCAGTTACTATTACAGGATAATGTATGATTTGAGCTGTTTCTAAAAAGCATACTATTGATTTTATAGTAATATATTCATGTTTTAATATACTTATTTGTGAACCTGGAAAATGTGTTGTCCTCATGTTTTCTTAAATTCTTAAATATAGATGCCCTTTATAGTTGCTGCATAATTTCAGGAAAAAATACAGGTGCTTTAGAGTGCAGACAGTGCTAGATCTATGTTCCAAATATTCTTCTGAAGTGAATCATTGATCATTCCAGCATTACTAAACACATGCAACTTGATTTTCCAAATAAGCAGATACCTTCTTTAAATTTTTTTCTTTCTTGATTAGATTTTGCTGCAATTTACCAAACATAACTTTGATCCCTGTAGGTGTTTTTTGCAATATAAAAGCAATTATTATCTGAATATTCTGGCTTATTTAATGGAAGATAAACACACCAAGCAAAATGCAGTCAGGTTACCAGAAGCCAAAATAATCTTTACAGAATGGATGATAACCCTCTAATCTAAATATAGCTGCAATATGATGTTTCCAATACCAATATGCTAGCACAAGGCAATTTTAATGACTGCAATAATAATTAAGTTATATTTACTATATTCCTGTTATAAATATTCTCATGACTTTTACAGACAAGCCAATATATTAAATCTATATATACTTACTGATGATTACTATAATAAGTAAATCCTACAAAAGGTAGCTGGTTGCCAACAAAAGCTTTTGGTATCGGAAATGTTTCTTCTTCACCTTTGTCTTCCTCCAGATCATCAAAGTTACTAGTGTCAATATCACTACTTAAATCAGGTACAACAGGTGCTACGGCTACCCCAAACCCCCCCCAAAAGAACAAAGATTAATAATTGTATAAAAATGTATATATTAACAGGTATCAATGTAATGAAGCTGATATGAAAAAATGAAGTTGTTTTATGATCATACAATGCTGAAATCTTTATTGTATTTTGAGCAGTATGTGCGTAAATCCCCAAGAAACTTAAAAAAGTTTTAACATTGAGAAGCACAAATTGTTCCATAGTAGCTCATAACAAATTGGTGATCTGAGTGTCTCAATTCTGCCAAATATTTCTAATATTTTAGATATTAGCTGGGACAGGAAAATTATTATAAATTAACTTATCAAAGCAGTTGTTTTCATATATAGTAGTGGTATTTTCTATAAAACATAAAATATTTTACTACTGTTTTATTAATTAAATTAAAAATAAATTATAAATGTGATACATATTACTGTATAAAATAGTCATAATTATTCATTTTATCCCGTTATCTCAAAATACTAAATGTTTCCATTATAATTATAATACTACAATGTACTACTACCTTTGGGATAATAGAAAATCAAAGGAAAAACTCAGAATGGTTAAATATTATTTTGTAATAACTGGTAAATAAAAATCAAAACAATTTTATGAAATTGATAATTTGACCTAATATTAATTACGAGGTTAGAAATTGTTATCCTGAATCAAGTATTTCAGATGGATTCTGTTTAATAAATAAAAGATATTTAAACTGTGGTTTTAAAATATTTTAACTATTTCATAGGGTTTGTTATGACAAGTACTTATATATTTTTTGTATATTTTAACGCAGAGGTCCCCAACGCCCAGTCCATGGATGGGCACCAGTCCGCAATATGTCAGCAACTGAACCACACAAGCAAGCAAAGGCCCATCTGTGGGATGCAGGCAGCACGCAAAACCACACTCCTCCCATCTGCAGAAATACCTTTCTCCACAGAACCGATCCCTGGTGCCCAAAAGATTGGAAGCCACTGTTTTAAAGAACTACACAACACATTTTAGATGCCCAACTCAGCTAAGATTATGGAGAAGGAGATGGAGGTTCAGAAATATGATAAACGAACGAACAAATATTTGGAAAACATTTAGAAATTGAAGACAAAAAGTATGTAAAATCTCATTGGATGTACATAAACTTTCTAAAGTGAAACAGTGTGAATCTTGTGAATGTTGTGTGAGTGTTGGCCTTTTGAATAAGCAGGTCAGCAACTGTTTTGCTTTATCTGTTATGTAGAAAATTACATTCCTTCAACATTATAACACATTAAAATTATATTACAAAAAAGGATGATTTTATACAGTAAATTACTTACTGTCTCTAAGATTTTCCCAAGACCACTGATCATTTTTGAAAAATGGATGTCGCTTGATTTCTTCCACACCATTTCTTCCTAATCTAACTTCCCTGTAAAAGTAAAATAATTTTTAAATTATACTACACATGCTGCATACACATGAAAATAATTTGTAAATAAATGAAATATGAACTCAAAGCCCATTTTAAAACAAAGAGGTAATTTATTTCAACCACAGCAGTTTCTTTGCTGTAAATATGGAATGGAAAAGTTTTCCCCATTCTCAATAATAAAAAGAATGTTTGCTATTGGAAACATTTACCTGATATTACAGGAATTGCAAATGCTTCCATAGAATTATACAAATCCTCCACAAACTTTTTATCTGACGTTAGTTGAAACCATTTTTCCAGGTAATCCGTAATCATTACATCATTACTTATATCTGCATTTGGCTGAGAATGTAACAGCTATAAAACATTTCTTTTCAAATCTTTCAAATTATTAGAAAAAATTCTGCTGTATTTTAAGAATCAGAGCAGGGGATAAAGTTTGGGGGAGGGTCAGGAAAAGTAAATAACAATGTTACAAGTCTAAAGTACAAATACTCAAGACAGGATATCCAGAGGAAAAATATTTTAAGATCTTGCACAGAAAGCTGAACAACGTGTAGAATAACAATAAAATATCTGTAGTAATTTTATTATGAATTGTTTTAAAACAATACTCCTTGTTTGAAGCTCATTTGTTGGCAATATAGTGATATTATGATTTAGTGTAAATACATGAAGAACATAGTTTTCTATTATATTCAAAACTCTATCCAATTTACAAAAATATGAACAAGTACTTCAAAGAAAGAAAACAAAATAAGAAATAGCACTGACTTTAATGTCTTCAAAAACCTGTGGTTAAAACAATTTTTGATATGTTACATGAACATAGCTGATATTTTATAAGATGATGAATAATTCTCCTTAAAAGAAGAATTCATTTAATAATTAAATTTTTAAGTTTTTTAAAAAATAATAAGTATTTAAAAATGCTTTTTCCATAATATGATTCTAAATATATTACCTGTCTGTTAGAAACCCACAAATAAGATTTTTTGCATCTTTAGAAATATCATTATCATCAGGGAAGCTAAGAGAATTCTTGTGGTTCATAATTTTACTATATGTTCCAACCAAAGAATCTGCATAAAAAGGTGTATCCCCTAAAACAAGAAATAAAACATTATAAATAATTATAAATCACTGATTGTTAAAACTAATAAAATAAAATGGCTAGATTGCACAACCTGGCAACATATCAATACTATTCAGCCAGAAAAAGCAGTGGCTTTTTATGCTTATTTTAAGAACTCAAATAGCATTATCATATCAAAATCACAAAAAGGAAAAGATATTTTGCAATCATGTATTTCCAAAGATTACCTCATGCCCACTTCAATAGAAATCACTTACATATTATCATTCTAAGTCTGCAAAAAGAGACTGGGGTAACAAGTGTAGCAGAAACATGAGGAAGAGAAGGATAACAGCAGGCAAAAGAATAGATGATTCAAATATATATATACAGTATATTTAAAGATACAATTGGTTCTGAAATCTGTTCTAATAGAAATATCTTCTGGCTACTCACAAGGGATTGCAAATGATATAATTTCAGCAATCCCAGATAAATAAACAGCAAATGAATTTCAACAGTCACAGAAATTTTAAAAAAAATCCTAAACAGAAAGAGACAATAGTATCACAAAATTCAATGAGATTTGATTAAAATAATTTTATTAAGACTGATCTCTACTGTGATACACAATAATTAAAATTATTATTGATGGCAATAAAAAAGGTACTTTATTTTATAATGTAACTAGCTGATAACCCAGAGTTGCCCAGGTATTTATTTACCCCAATCCTTTATTAGACAAGAAAAGGAATGAATTATATCTATAGTGTCAAACCAAAGTAATAGTAGAGTATGCTTATTATAAACTGTTTTTTTAAAAAGAACCAATCCCCCTTACCAGAGGGCCCCCTGTTGTGGAGTACTGTGAAGCCATTATCATGGTAACTCCACTATGCTGTACAGTAGAAGCCATTTTAAAGCAAAAACAGGCTGTATCTTAACTTGAATCCAAAATGCACATGATCACTATCAAAAGTACTGTGATTTGACAGTAAAGATATACTTCATTCCTTTCCATTTCAGCAGCCCAGGCATTCCAGAGTTATGCTGGAACATAGACACCCACATACTCTGAGGGTGTTAAGGTTGTCTTACCCACACAGTATTTTTTTCCAGAGAGTAAGTCAACTGTGTATCAAGTTTGGTTGACATTGCTTGAGGCATTCGAGTTATGCTGGAACACACACACACACACACACACACACACACACACACACACACACACACGATAGAAGAAGATAATAATTTACACAATAGTTTTCTGATACTCACCCACAAGCATTTCATACAAAAAAACACCAACTGACCACCAGTCACATTCTCGTCCATAATAGCCATCACCACCTTGTGATTTTAATACTTCTGGGGATATATAATCTGGAGTTCCAACAGCTGTATCACATCGTACCATACCTTCCTATAAAAAAGCAAAGATGGTTTAAAAGTATATGAAGCAAGATGATTTCTTAGATCTGTTTGGAAAATTAAATTTGAAATTAAATATGAACTCATTAAAATTCTTAATTTAAACACACATTGATATCTATTTTTCAGAATACCATGATTTTTCACAAGCCAAAAGCTAATTAGTAGTCTACTAATCTACTAACCTTATTCATTTTCATACAGGTACCAAAATCTGCTAGTTTTAAATGACCAGATTTATCCAGCAGCATATTATCAGGTTTTACATCTCTGAAAACAGTAAAAGAAATATTATCAGACCAACTTTTATTTATTAAGCAAGAACATTACTAAGCCTCATCCCAAATGAAGAACACAAATGAACAATGGCTAGCAAAATGAGTCAATTATGAATTATAAGTGACTTTGCATTTATTTTCCTTTCTGAAACAAATTTCCTTTAATTGTGATGAACATTTTATACTTACATCAACTCAATTTATTTTTCCATTTAGTACAGTATTATTTATGCCAGAAATTCAACAAGGTTAATACCAAAATCTGTCACACCATCTATTTCTTGATTCTTTTAAAAGTTCGCTGCCACAATAACTGGCCAATAATGTGTGCACAGTACAGCAAATTGCATAAACAGCAGTACAATTAAAGGAGGAAAAGAGCTGGCATATATTAGAGTAGATTTCCAGAGTACATTTCTCTTCTTGTAATTGTTGAACATGTTTGTGTAAACAAATGAAAACTGTTCCATAGTGAGGCACTAAGATTTTGATTTTGAAAGACAGCACAGTGGATATGAACTCAATTATTTAAATATGTAACTTTACATTACCTTTTCAGCTAATCCAAATCATGCAACAGATAGCACTACAATTGTAAATGCAGGATGATTGCCAACTGTCAAAAATGCAATCATATAACCATGAGAATGGGAGAACTGGATATGAGAACTTCAAAACCATGTCTTAAGTCACAGGTTTGGGATCAGCTGTAACTTTGAACAGTTACTAAACACCTCATTGTTGTAAGTTGAGAACTACTTGTGCATGTTTTAGTTATTTTGGGTGATTCGTCTGTGCCCATAACTGAATCCAGTTTCCTGGCCAATACAATTATACATTAAGTATTTTATCAACTGTATTGTTTGCCATCTACTTTCAATCCCAATTTAATCTTCATGTTGAAATATAAAGCTGTGAATTGTTTAGAGTTCTGTTCCTCTAAAACACTACTTTTAGGTGTATGAGTAATTCCCCAGTCACTATAGCCCTGACTGAGAATTTTGAGCTGAAGTTCCTACATCTGCCAAGGTTGGAAATCACTGCTTTTAAAGGAAAATCTCCTTTCTAATATATGTGCCCAGATGATGGTAACTATGCACAAAAGCCATCATCTATACAACTAGAATAGGGAATGACTTCTTAGTTGAGGCCATCAGCTGTAGAAATCCTTCCTCAGGGAAGAATCTGGAATCTATATTAATATGTTTTTAATGTGATTAATACATTATTTTATTAAGCATATTTATAGATGGTTTATTGTAGATGTATATGTTATATTAAGGTAATAACTTCTTTACATTTTTCACCATTATTTTTGCATTATTAAAGTATTTGATTATTTTATTTTGTTTGTTTAAGCAAATTTGTAACCCATCAGTATGAAGCTAGCTATTAGGTAGATTAAAAGTATAAATTACATATAGAGAATCAATTTATCTGTATACTATATAATGCTAAAATAATCTTATTTTGCTTTTTTCTGGACATATTATTTTCATGTTTTGTGGAATATAATTTACTTAACTTTATAGTAGTTGTTAACCAATATTTGAAGAATGATAATCTATTAAAAGTTGAACATTATGCATATACTATTAACTTTTATTTGTAATGGTGTCATTTCATTACTCACTGACTATAATAAAGTATATCATAGTAATTACATACAGCAAGACTCATTCTTTTTATAAATTGCAGAATGGATGAAACAATTTAATTTTATGTTGATTACGTTCAATCTGCTCAAGTTTGACATTGTAAATAGTCCAGTAGTATTATAAATTAAAATTTCAAAATATTATTTTTAGTACAATTTAAATGTTGTGAATATTGGCTATATAAAAGATACTTACCTGTGAATAAAACCCATGGAGTGAATGGCATCTAATGCAAGAACAACTTCTGCTGTATAAAATCTTGCCCATTTTTCAGGAACATCATAGTTGCTCATTAAATTTACCAGATCCCCACCAGGCATATATTCCATCACCATATAAAGGTAACGATCATCTTGGAATGCATAAAATAACTATGAACGATAATAGACTAGAATTACTGTGTGCTGCATTCCTATCAACTGCAATGTTCTTTTTGAAAAAGGAAGTTACACGTAAATAGTTTATATTTATAATATATCAAGTGATAAAAAAAACTAATATAGATACTGTAGGTAGCCCCCCAACTTACAGCCATAATTGAGCCCAAAATTTCCACTGCTAAGCAAGATAATTAAGTGAATTTTTCCCCATTTTACAATATTTCTTGCCACAGTTAAGTAAATCACTGCAATCGTTAAGTTACTAATATTGTTGTGAAGTGAATCTAGTCTCATCATTGACTTGGCTTGTCAGAAGTTTGAAAAGTGTATCACATGACACTGGAACACTGCAATGATCATAAATGCATGCCAGTTGCCAAGGGTCTGAATTATAGTCACATGATCATGGATATATTGCAATAATTATAGTGTGAAAAACTGTAATGTCTCTTTCTTCAGTGCTGTTGTAACTTCAAATGGCTACTAAACAAATAAGTCGAGAACTGTGCATGTTTATGTGTGTGCGCGCGCATGTGCAAGCAAGAACTGGGTATTACTATCACATAATAAATAAATTTGCTATATGGAACAAGAATCCAAACTACAGTTTGCATTCAGGTAACTGTATCTTTCACATGCAACTTATTAACTCTTCTTCCCTTTGCACAGATTACAATTTTAACCAAGAAAGTCCATAATTAACCACAGCAACGAAAGTAATAGATATTAAGTTAATACACCAAACTATTAATAGATAACCTAAATTAAAATATTATCTGGATCCAGACTGGATAAGCATAATTTTCTAACTTGAATAAAACAAAAAATCATTGTTACAAAAAATTGAATTGCAAAGAGATGGAAAAAGGCTGCATATTCATGTGTATTTTGTTTGAATAAATTGGGATATGACTTTAAACCAGGCCAAATACTGTACCTTCCGTTACATAATTCTGCAGAAGCATAAGAAGAATGACTCATACGAACACACTAAGCAGACTATTTTTTATAATTACTTATCAATTAGCATTATGCATAATTACCAGTTTATATCTTTGTTTTCAAACTACAACTGCAAAATATTTGCACTGAAGTTATCTTAATTATTGGAATGAATAATTATTCAAATACAAATATATTTAAGGAGAGTTTAAAATTGTAGCTCAGTAAATTAAAATGGCTTTAAATGATATGTGCTCTATACAAAATGTTAGACACTTATTCAAAACAAATGTTATAATTCTTGGCCATGTGAATTCAAATAAAAGTCACCTGAACAACCCAAGGGCTATTTGCAAATGCCATGATATCTCTTTCTTCCCAAAAGAATGCAGAATCTGATCTTTTTATCATCTCAAATTTGCTGAGAAGTTTCATGGCGTAGACCTTTCGTGATGACTTGTGTCTTACCTTTAAAACAAATAATATGAAAAAAATAATATTAAATATGAAACAGCATGATTACATTCTATTTCCATTAACTATGTTAAAAGATTAGGGTTATGTACCTAGTCATCATCTTAAAAGGAAAGCTCTTTTGCATTTCATGGAGCACTGTTGTTCTCTAGCTCTTCTTCTCTAGCATTACTGATTTACTTATTTCGGCGAAACTGTCCCACACTCCAAGGTCTAGAAAAGATCAATGCTATGAACGTTGTCATGTCAAGGATAGATATTCTACAACTAAATGCTTTAAAATGTTGTTGGCCAATGTTCTTTCTACCTGTATAGATAGCCATGAAATTTTTATAACCGACCAGTATAAATTTCCTACATATGAGTTTGGCATTAATTTTATAAGCAAAACAAGTACCTTCAAATTTAATTTGATATACTGCTTATTAGTGCATATATTAAAGACTATTAACATGGAAGAAATAGAATAACCTATTTCAATCCAGTAAGTAATGCAGAGGGCATGAACCCTAAAACTAGGTAGGGCAACCAATTATGGGCATGCGACTTTCCAGTGTTTTTTTCACTAAAGGTATGTGTACTATTTATATACATTGTCTATTCACAAAATACCTTATTTCCCAACACTATAATTAGATTTTAAAATAGTTGCTAACATCGGTGATTTTAAAACACTGATAGAAGACCATGAAGCCATTATTTATGTAGATTATACATTAAGGAGAGAAAGACATAACCTCTCTCCAAGAGCAAAACTTTCCTCTAGAAAAGTATACCTCTCACAGCAATTAAAGTTTTAAAATAAAACCACTGAAAACTATGAATTTTTACTTGCAGTGCAGCCTGGAAATGTAATCTCTCATCTCAGATAACAACTTTATATATTTATATAAAAATTACAATATCATTTACTAAAATGTATCTCTACAACTAGCAACATTAGAACACGATAATTTGTTCTGTATATTGTACTGTAACAATAGCTTAATTAAAATAGGAATGAAAACAAATATAATCACCAAAAATTATTCTTCCACATTATATATTTAAAGATGGGATAAATCTTGCTTGTTATACATAATTCACAGAGCATGCTAAACAATAGCTTACTTTAACTATAATTGGTTGATTTATAGTTAAGAAGACAGATGTTATTTTGCAGACAAAGTAGTTGTGGTTTATTTGGTAATTTTGTTGCTCTTTTTTCAGTTGAACTAATCAAGTCTATTTTGTTTGCTTACAAATTTATACAGGGCATAAAAATTAGGCAACAATAAGCCAATAATCAAAATATATTTCCATCCACAAATCATGTCACCCTACAATAAATATTTGGTAAGAAAATGTCAGTTCAGACTATTATTTACTGCCACAAAACTAATCATGGTTTATTCAATGACAATTTTCACAAATAATGTACTGAAAACTAGTGGCAGAATTGTTGTAGTTCCTGTTGCTCCTAGAAGAAACCACTCTTTTTTTTCAACACTCACTCAGAAAAATAAGCACTTAAGAAAGTATTAACAAGACAGCGGCAAGGTCCAATCATACAAAGCATGTATTTATTTTCAAGTTCCCAGATTTTGGCAGCAGAAGAAATGTCACAAATATCTATCACATATAAGAATAGTCTGTTCATTGGAAATTTCTATTTTAAAATAAAACTGAAGTCTTAGCTGTAAAATCTCCATACATAGAATAACATACCAACTGAACTTCTCCAAATGCTCCTCTACCAATTACTTTTACTACTTCATAATCTTCAGCTTTCATTCGGAGATCTCTTACTTTATTTATTGTGTCTTTGTCTGTGAAGAAAATATATAAAAAATACTGTAGTAATAGGTTCATTATAAAAATAAAGATTATGGTCTTTAATATAAATTTACATATAAAAATATACATTATGATTTTTGTTATATTCAAATAGAATAGAATAGGAGTTGGAAGGGACCTTGGAGGTCTTCAAGTCCAACCCCCTGCTTAAGCAGGAAACCCTATATCAGTGGTGGCTAACCTTTTTGGGCTCCGTGCCAAAAATTGTGTGTGCACTTGCGCTCACATGCCAGCACCCAGAAGTCAATGCACACGGGGGGCCACACCCCCTGCGCATGTGCACACAATCCCCTCCTTATCTGCACTGGGCCTCACAGCTGATTTTTGGCCTGTTTGAGGCCTTTTTCGGCCTCCCAGAGGCTTGAGGGAAGCCTCTGCAGCCTTTGCAGGATGAAAAATGGGCCTGTTTCGTCATTTCCGATATTTCAAACCTCTGGGAAGCCGAAAAAGGCCTCAAACGGGCCGAAAATCAGCTGTGAGGCACACGCATGCACAATGAGGTAAGTTTGCCCAGGTCTTGCGTGCTCGTACAAATGGGTCTGCATGCCACCTGTTCACAATCACACTCCTATACCATTTCAGACAAATGGTTGTTCAATCTCATTTTAAAAACTTCCGGTGTTGGAGCATTCACAACTTCTGGATGCAAATTGTTCCACTGATTGTTTTAACTGTCAGGAAATTTCTCCTTAGTTCTAGGCTGCTATTCTCCTTGATTAGTTTCCATCCACTGCTTCTTGTCCTGGCCTCAGGTGCTTTGGAGAATAGCTTGACTCTCTCTTCTTTGTAGCAACCCCTGAGATATTGAAACACTGCTATCATGTCATCCCAAGTCCTTTTTTTCATTAAACTATATATACCCAATTTCAGCAACTGTTCTTTATGTTTTAGCCACCAGTCCCCTAATCATTTTTGTTGCTCTTCTCTGCACTCTTTCTAGAGTCTCAACATCTTTTTTATATCCTGGCAACCAAAACTGGATGTAATATTCCAAATGTAGCCTTACATTATAAAGTGGTATTATATGATCTTGATTCTATCCCTCTGCTAATACAGCCTAGAACTATGCTGGCTTTTTTGGTAATGTTTAAATGGTTGTCCACTAGGACTCCCAAGATCCCATTCAGTTATTACTATTGAGTGAGGTACCATATATAGTAGAACCTCTGGTCCCGACCATAATTTGTTTCATAAGTTTGGCGATTTCTTCCTCTTCTAATGTTTCATCTTCAGAAATTTCCGGGTCATGGGGTCGTTTTTGATCACCATCCAAGTATGTGTTCATGACCAGATTCAAAAATTTTAGGAATTTTTTGGTCGGAACCCAATTTGGTCGTGGCCAGAAGCGTTCGTGACCAGAGATTCTACACTATACTATACCTGTACATTTTATTTTTCTTGCCTAAATGTAGAACCTTACTTTTTTCACCATTGAATTTCATTTTGTTAGATAGTACCCAATGTTCAAGTTTGTCATGATATCTTAATCTTAAATATCTTAATCTTAAAATATATCTTATATCTTAAGCCTACCTTCTGGAATGTTGGCTATTCCTGCTAGCTTGATGTCATCAATTTGATGATCACCCTGTCCAAATCATTGATGAAGATGTTGAAGAGTACTGGGCCTTAAACAGAGCTTTGGAGTACTCTATTCCAAGGGTTCCATTGAGGACTACACTCTGAGTGTGGTTGGTCAGCCAGTTATGAATCCCATCTGGTGGTGATGCTGTCTAACCCACATTTTTCTATTTTATCAAATAGTAGATTACGATCTTCTTTATCAAATGCCTTACTGAAGTCCAAATAAATTATATCCACAGCATTCCTCTGGTTAACACTAATTTTGTTACTTTGTCAAATAATGCAATAAGATTTGTCTGGCATGATCAGTTTTTTTACAAACCCATGTTGGCTTTTGGTTATTACTTTGTTTGCCTCTAGGTACTCACTAATTCATTGCTAATTTTTTTCCCAGGTAGAATCTTCCCAGGTACTAGGTCAGGCTGATTGGTCTGTAATTTCCTGGAGGTGTTTTTTCCCCTTTTTTGAAGTTGGAACTACACCGCTCTTTTCCAATCCTCTGGTCTCCAAAATCTTTGAAAGGTATAGTTTAGTGGTTCTGAGATCACGTCTGCCAGTTCCTTCAGAACCTTGGGATGTAATCTATCTGGTCCTTGTGATTTGAACTCATCTAGGGTGGACAGGTGCTCACTTACCATTTTCTTCCCTATTTTAACATGTTCCTATTCTGTTTTTTGTGGTGTTGTTTTTGATAGGTTGGACTGTTTTTTCCCTTTGTGTAAAGACAGATGCAAAAAACGAATTAAGTAGTTCTGCTTTCTCCCTGTTGCTTGTCACCTTCTTGCCACTTTCTCCCATCAATGGAGCAACCGTTTCCTTGACTTTTTTCTTGTTTTTAACATGTTGACAGAAAGTTTTTGGTTGTTTTTAGTTGTTATTTCTGACTTTTGTCACAAGCCTTGGTTCATTTTGAGCCTTAGCTTCCCTCACTTCATCTTTGCAGGCTCGGGCTATTTGCTGATATTCTGTCATAGTTATCTGCCCCTCTTTCCACTTTTTAAGCTTTTCCTTTTTGTCTTTCAATTTCAGAGGGTTGTTTATGCAGCCATGCTGGTTTCTTTTGAGAGTTGTAATTTTTCTTTTCTTCAGATTGGGCTTTTATAATTTCACTTTTCAAAATTTCCCAAACTTGAGTTGTTTTCCCCATGAGGATTATCATCCATGGAATCCTTCCCAAGCTTTAAGTTTATTGAAATTAAAGTCCAAGACTCTAGGTCAGGACTGTCAACCTCCCAGCCTGCGGGCTGGATGCATCAGGTGCTAGCCATGCCCATCCCCGGTTTAGCAAAGGAGAAAAAAGTCCCCATATGTCATGTGACGCTGCTGTGACATGAGTTTGACACCCCTGCTCTAGTTTGACTCGTTCTATTGCTCATGATTGCATAATGCTGAATTCCAATATTGCATGATTACTCTGCCCGAAGTTTCCTGTAGCTTCAACACTTTCTATCATTTCATCTGAGTGAGAATTAAGTCCAAAATGGCTGATCCTCTAGTTCCGTTCTCTACTTTTTGGGAGACAAAGTTGTCTCCTAGGATTGTCAGGAACTTGGTGTAGAGTTTATCTCCCAATTGATATCAGGATAGTAAAAGTCCCCCATTACTATTGTTATGTGTTTCCTACATACTTTAGTTAACTGACTAGCAAAAAATTCATCTATTTCCTCTGTTCGGTGGGTTGGCCTACAGTATAAACCCATGGCAATGTCATATGGCAATTATATTCTATTTGTTGGTCATTTCTTGTGTAAATAAGAAATTGTTTAACTAAACAATTTCCCAGCCTTAATCAGACTACAAATGTCTTTGAATCTCTCATAGCAACATTCAAATGCCAAATATATATATCACTGTAGAAATAAGACTGAACTTTAATAATGGTTAAAAGAAGTTAAAAGTTAAAAGAAAAAAATTATTAGAACATTTTGCTATTCTTATCAAATAATTATCCACAATGCTCTACAAAATATTTGGTTGAACATAAAATGAGTTTGTAGTGTTTACTTTTCACTAATTTTCATGTTATTTTAATTACCATGAAATTATAAGCTAGAGGCTCTGCATTTTTAAAGCACTACTGGGGGAAACAAACTACAGTATAATAATTTAAATTCCCAGCTGACAGTTACTCTAACTCCAAATTTGGTAACATGCTATTTTAATCTACATGGGTCAAAACTGGCATAAGATTATACCAAAAAATTAACATTTCAGTTCAGGGGATATAAACTGAAATTGCTAGTATAACTTTTTCTAATGCAAAATTCAAAGGAATAGTATCAACATATTCCTACTATTCCTTTGTATCAACATACAGAAAACTCAATCAGTGAGATTCCCGGAAAGGATTATTATAGAATTTTGTCCTCTAACTACTGCAAATTATCATAAATGCAGTAACAATTAATTAACTGCCTGATTGCTCACACAAATTTGCCAAATGTAAGCTTCAATGCTGAAATCTACACTACCTTTTCCAGAGTCTCCAATAGAGAGTACTTATGTCCAATATTCTAATCCTATCTAATTTTGCATTCTACTTTTCATTCCTCTCCCATAATCACCAAATATGTTCAATCCATATTGAGCTATGTAGGGAGACTATTTTCCATTCTATATGTAAAGTCCTTTAAATACGCAGAGATGAATAAACCTATCAATTCTAATATTTGTCCTGCATTTTCCAGCATTTTGTTTTATCTTGCTGTCATATCAGTTTATTTTTCTTATATTCTTGCTAGCATTTATGAATTTGAACATTTTATAAAGTCTACATTACAAGGTTATATTTATACATTTGGAATACAAGAAAAAAACAGGGAGTCAGATTTTACACATATGTCATTTTTTGTTATCATCTTACTTCAAGGATTTCAAAAGATATATACCTATAGATTTATAGTACTTCATCCTCAAAGTCTATGCTCTTTGTAAATTTTCTTGTCATTTAATATTAGAATAATAAATACTATATATGTATACTTACATTTGGTTAAAAATGTGTCTATGTTTTTATTTTTTCTTAAAGCAGGAAAATCCAAATCGTATACCAAGGCATCTAATCCGTCCTGAGGAACAAAACAGATTTTTAAAGAACACAACTAATGAGTATTACAAAAAATACATCTCAAGCATAAATGTGCCTGTTTAATCATGCTCTAAACATTTTAACATTATTTTAGTCTAAATTCTGTGGCATACTACGAAGCAGCTTTGATGTTAGCCGCTTCAGAGTATGCCACAGGATTCAACCAAGCAGTGATTCCTGCCACTTCCGTGGCTCAGTTAAGGACCTCAACTCTCCTGGAGCCAGAACAAAGGTGGCTATGACGGACGGACTGGGGAACCAGCCAGGATGAAGGTGGCTGTGCCGGACGGACCGGAAAACCAATGTTAGGGTTGAGGCAGCTTAGTCGGGTGGCCAGGAAGCCAGACACGGTGAGGGCAGCTATGCTGGACAGACCAGGGGAGCCAGCCAAGCCATTCGCTGACTTGCGAAGACGTATGCAGAGCCAAGACCTTACTGTAATTTTTGCAGAATCCAAGGAATAATTCTGTCCTGTTCTAAGAGCACTCTTCTACATGTCTCCTCTGAGCAAAGACTGAGTCAAAACTGAACATGTGCAGGCAAGGGAGGTGTGAAAAAAAGATTGATTGACCCAGTCTCCAAGCAGAACAGAAGAGTTAACCATTCCTTGAATTCTTGACTCATAAATACTGCAATGAAACATATTGTAATGTTAATTTGGACATGAGCATCAACAAAAAAAGTCATTATTTCAGAGAGGAGTATTATTTATTATTTTGATTGATTTGATTTCTGCCTTTTTTCCTAGACAGTACTCAAGTACTCAGCTATAAAAAATAAAAAAGAAATAGTTAAATTTTATTGAAATGTTTAAAATTAACTATACACTTATTCAAAGCAAAAAGATGGGCTATGGAGAAAACTCTTGACTTGTTTCTGTAAAGTAGAAAGAGAGGACTAAGTGAAACTCCAGAGGTATTTATTTCATCTTCTATTATATGCTTAAAAATGAACTCAGAATGTGAGTATACCTTTAATGATTCCTCTTTAACAACCTCAAATTCCTCAAACAAATGAAGGCAAGACACTGCATACTTAAAAAAAAATAACCTAGCAAAACATGCTTAGAAAACTAGTACAAATCTTTCATTGAAGTGTAATTGCTCCTATTATGTTGATTTCCTATATGGTTGCCACATTTTATATCAAATGATACTTTTAGCAATAGCACTTAGACTTACATACACTTAGACTTATACACCACTTCACACTTTACATCACTCTCTAAGCAGTTTACAGAATCAGCATATTGCCCCCAACAATCAGGGTCCTCATTTTACCAATCTCAGAAGGATGGAAGGCTGAGTTAACCTCGAACCCGTGAAAACCGAACTGCCGCTCCTTAAGTAAATAAAGCCTCATATAAAATATTGCAACAGTTAAATCAGGCTATTAACTATAGTATGAATAGTAATAGGCTATTTTCCTCATGCTAATATGGTCAGATTCTACTGATTTGGGAATCATCACATGTGGCACACTAAGCAATATTTTTCTTACTGCTGTCAATTTAAAATCTAGACATGCACAAAGCTAATTTAAAATGCAAGAAAAATAATTTACAAGAATGTTTTTTAAGATAAATAGCTTAATGCAAAAGATATAACCATCACAAAATTCAATAAACATAACTTATAAAAATGTTTTATCCTTAATAACAAAAGTGAAATTTTAGTAAAACTGGATGTAATAATTTCAATTCAGCTTTTTGATGTTTTGTGTTATCTCTGTCTCTCCCACTCCCTCCCTCTTGCATACACATACACACTGGTAAAACTTGGAAGCATGCAAAAAACAGTTATATTCTTTTGGAAGACTGGCTCTATTCCAAGCAAAAATGTCCTTTCATCTTTTCCTTTTTTGGGCAGGCTAGATTTTGTAAAACATGCAGAGATAGCTTCTGATCCATTATTTCACTTAAATATAACCATTTGTTGTAAGAATAAATGTGCTCTCTGTATAATTGTTCAATGTTTAAAAATATATGCATCAGAAAGTACATTTTCAATTTAGTGTTTGCTCTAATAATAATTACTGATCTATTGAAACAGCATTCTTGGTTTGCTTAAACATTAGGTCCATAATCACTTTCTGATACAAACAGGTTTCAGAAAGAAGCAGAGCTTAAGCCTCAGAATTAGTGGTGCCAAAAGCTGATTTTCTGTAAAAGAGATCATCATACCACCAAACAAAGAACACTCTTTCTAATTTATAATTGACAGTAGTATTTCTGAGTAGTCTGCCAATGTCATTTTTCATAGTAACTTTCCAATGCTTTAGTGTCTTCAACTGACAAACTACATTTCACATCTCTGGTCTCTGTATTCACCACAATTAAACTAAATATATAATTTATTAATACTAATATGACCAGAAGTTGTACCATAACTTTTTAAAAGTTGAAAATGAAAGAATTCCTTGAGAATTTGTGAACAGTTAATCCAATTTTGCCTCTAATTTCTTTCACTGAACTAAATATGAATGAAATGGCCTAGAACAGAAATAAAGAATACCATATAGACAGTGGTGGGATTCAACCAGTGTTACTACCAGTTCGGTGACTACGCACACTGTGCGTGTGTGTAAAAAAACCTTTAGCTGTGCTGCCTGGACAGCTGAAAAGTGTCTTCTTTCCTGCTTTTTCAACCTCAGCTGTGCAGCGCAAACACAGCAAACACAAAATCGGTTTGGTGTCTGCTCCTCTTCAAAGCTACCGGTTCTATAGAGCCAGACAGAACCGGTAGCATCCCACCCCTGCATATAGAGCTCCACTACTGTCTTCCTTTGAATTTCTCTTTATTATTTTCTGAAACTAGATTAAATATTCAGAGAATGTGATTTCAATGTTTTAATTTGATATAGAAATTAACCCACTTAGAATAACTAACTTGGTTCACTGAGGTTATTTAATAAAGATTTCCCAGGGGGAAAACAATTCCCTTTTTACTTTGAAATCTCCAAAAAAAAATGCTGAAGAAAATTTATCTACTTTTTATTCTATTTTTAACACTTCTGCTTAATTAACCGCAGTCACTCTGGACTCTGAACTATCATATTTTAAGGAATAAATAGGAGGTAAGCATTTGGGTGCCAACTCTCTGTTCTGGTGCAGATTCAGCTGTAATCCCCCAATATAGGAGGAAGGCTTGAAATGAGCAGTGAAGAGGAAGAATTGAAGAGAAAGGAAATGAAGATTATCTGATAAAATGGGAGAAAGCAGAGAGGTTAAGAGTAGAGCAATATGAAATAACTTTTCCCCATTGACTTTGTCAGAAACTTCTGGGAAGGTTATATATAGTTTTATAATAAAATAAAGTTTTGTTTTATTTTATAGTTACAGTTGGGGATTCAAATGACCATAAATTAGGAATTTGAGGATTATAGTTTTATTACCAATGATTATCTTGTTTGGGTTGAATACAGGGGGAATCCTAAAAGAAAAATTAGTGATTGAGCTGAGTTTTGTGCTGCCTGTGTGGGTAAGAGATCATCATACCACAAACTTTAGGAGGAATGATCCTGAATGAGTCTGAAACTTTAGTTCAAAGGTATAGTTTCTTATTTAGGGGCTTTGCCTTTCTCTCACATTCAAATTCAGAGGCAAAATACTTGCATTCTAGATGTTACTAGTTTCTATGAGATGGGTATTTATGACTGGTCACAAACATCAAAACAACCATTTTGTGACTGTGCCTATGATATCTTATCAAAATTCCAAATATGTCAATTATACCCATCTAAAACAATATATCTACTGTCTTCAACTAAAGATTACTGACTAAAGCAGTACAATTCTGTCAAAGAGTCTTTGATAAAAAAAAAACAAATATATGCCATATTTCTTCAAGATCATTCCTGCATATTTTCAATGAAACAAGTTACACAAATCACATGGCATTTATTTAAGAATATTTTTTCTCATCTGGTAGCTATATTTCTCTTCTGATATATTTTAGTATAATCTTAAAAGTATCATAAAGCTATAAATGATACCGAAATTTACATGCAAATATTTAATTGACACAATATTCATAAATACATAATACTGTTATCATTTTTGTGTGTTCCTAATTTTAACATTCATTTGAAGTTCACTTCTCCAAAAGAAAAGTTCTAATTTTACAGACACAGACACGCAATGTTTTTACTTGTTACCAAGCAACATTATTTCATATCAAAATGTCAGAGTGATAATAATAGAATGAAGGACAGTAAAATATAAAACTAAAAAGAAATTGCAGTCAATGAGTCTTTTCATCACAAGATATTATATAAAGATACTTTCAACATTCCAGGACTAAAGTATGAATAACTGTTACTACAAAATCAATTTTGAAGTATTTTAAATTAATTCAAACCAGTTTACATTTTTTAAAGAAGTTAAATTATTTTGCATATGAACAACAACAAGAAAATATTATTATTCATACTACTGATTGATCATTCAGCAAGGGCTACCTATATTTTTTACATTTCTTTTGAAGTTCTCAACTTATATCTGCTTTCTAATAAAGTATTGTTAGCTACACATAGAATAACTTGAAAGTTCCACTAAATGAATGAATTATAAAGATAAAATCTATCAAGATAAAAGATAAAATCAAACTTGATTTCTAGTAATTTCATAAACATTCATGTAGTTATTTTGTTATTACGATAGAAATGACATGCATCCTTCTGGGACATTTTTTCAACTACACAGTTTAACACACAGCTGACAGAGTTCGTAGTGGTCTCCTAAACCAGGGGTCTTCAACTGTGGCAACTTTAAGCCTGGCGGACTTCAACTGGTTGGGGAATTCTGGGAGTTCAAGTCCGCCAGGCTTAAAGTTGCCAAGGTTGAAGACCCCATCCTAATCTATCACTATTCTTGCTGAATTTTATTTATTAATCAAATTTATAATCCACTCTATCTAAAGAAACTTTGAGCAGCAAACAAAACTAAGAAATATGAACAATTGTAAAACACATATGCACATACAAATCCAAGCTGAGGAACTCTCATTAAAATTTGCATAGATTGGGTTCATAGCCCTTTCAGGCACCCACGCTAGCCACGTGGAGTCTCATCCCATAGGTGGCCGTCTCACGTTCTATGCGGACCACTGGGACTCTTCTACGTCTGGTGCCTGGGTCCGTGATAATGTAAGGTTTGGCTTAGCACTGGAATTTCAGTCCGCCTCGGCCGATTTTTTTTTATGTATCCCCGTCTCCAAAAATCCGGTCAAGCATAACCTTATGGAGGCAGCTATCCAGCATCTTTTAAGCTACAGGCCATTCAACCGGTTTCCGAGGACCAAAAGGGGCACGGTTTTTATTCTCTTCTCCTTGTAGTCCAAAAAAGTTCAGGAGGCTGGAGAGCGATTTTAGACCTGAAGCGTCTCAATTATTTTTTAGTCTACCGCAGATTCAAAATGTACACATTACAATCCATTCTTTCTAGTATCAGGGAGGGAGACTTCTCACCTCTGTTGATCTGACGGAGGCTTACTTGCATATTCCAATTAGACCATTACATCGTAAGTTTTTAAGGTTCTGCTATAATAACTAACATTTTGAATATTGGGCACTCCCCTTCGGATTAGCTTCTGCCCCCCAAGTTTTCACCAAGGTCCTCGCTGCTCTGGCTGCTCATATCCGCAGTTTTCCAATCAGACTGCACTATTACCTAGACGACATTCTAATTTTGTCATCATCCTCTACACAAGTTGTCAGCGACGCCCAGACCACTCTACGCATTTTGCGGGAACATGGCTTCTCAATTAACCGGGATAAAAGCCAATTATCCCCTTCTAACCAGACTACTATACTTAGGACTCATCATAGATACATGGATAGGCAAGGTTTACCTTTCCAAGGATAGACAGAAAAGTATACAACAACTAGTACAGCAGATCAGGTCCCAAATAAAACTTCTCTTGCTGATCTTTCTACTCTTCTCGGTAAGATGATCTCATGTATTTCTATTATTCCTTGGGCTCGTCTTCACTCCAGATCCCTTCAGTGGTTTCTTCTGCCGTTCCAACATTCCGGTCTAAGCAACTCCAGTCACAAGGTCAAGGTTCCAACAGAGGTACTCACCTCACTTCTCTGGTGGTCCAGGCCAGCAACAAACAAGGCTTGCCTCTTCAAAGAGCCCAACAGAGTCACCATCACCACCGACGCCAGTCTGCTAGGATGGGGATCTCATCTTCACTTCTTCTCCGCTCAGGGCTGCTGGTCAGCAAGAGAACAGTCTCACAATATCAACTGGCTGGAACTGGGGGCTATCCATCTGGCCCTTCGTTCCTTTCTACCGCAGTACGCAACCAGCATATTTTTGTTCTCACAGACAACACCACAGCCAAGGTGCACGTAAACAAACAAGGGGGCACCCAGTCACAACATCTCATGAAGGAGGCGGAACGTCTCTGTCGTTGGGCGGAGACCAATTTACTCTCCATCAGGGCAGAACACATCTCAGGAATCTGCAACACCCAGGCAGATTGTCTCAGTCAGGCCACAATAGATAGACAGAGTGGCGTCTTCGTCCGTCGCTCTTTCAAGAGGCAGTCACGATGTTCGGTCTTCCGGTGGTTGACCTTTTCGCATCCCCTCTCAACGCCCAACTTCCGAGGTTCGTGTTCAGATACCCCTCTCAGGGAGCGGAGAATTTCAACACTTTTCCTTGCCCGTGGTCCCCAGGGCTCTTGTATGCATTCCCCCCTCTTCCTTTGATTCCCTGAATCATAGGGAGGATGCTAGAGGAACAGGCAGAACTGATGCTGGTAGCTCCCTAGTGGCCCAGACGGCCTTGGTTCGCGGACCTTTGCTGTCTGTCGGTGTTCAAACCATGGAGGATCCCTCCGGACAGGATTGTTCTAACCCAGAGTCCTTTACAACACCTGAACCCTCAATTGTTCCAATTAACCATCTGGAGGTTGAACGATCGCGTTTAATCAACAAGAAACTGTCCAATAGAGTTATTTCTACCATCCAAGCTGCGAGGCGCCCTTCAACTACTCGCATTTATAACTCCACTTGGTCCATATTTGCAAAATGGTGTTCCACGTTTCATATCGAACCTAGATCTCCTTCGATTGCTCAAATCTTAGATTTTTTTTGCAAGATGGCCTCGTTAGGGGGCTTTCACCAAATACTCTGAGGAGACAAGTTTCCGCCTTGTCTTCTGTTATCGATCATGAGGCTTTTCCATCTCTTTCTCATCATCCCCTTATTTGTGCCTTTCTTAGAGGTGCCACTAATTTACAACCACCTCCGGTTCATCGTTATCCTACCGGGATCTGAATAAAGTGCTTTTAGCTCTTACCAAGCCTCCTTTTGAGCCAATACGTTCCACATCCCTACTATTCCTTACATATAAGGTAATTTTCTTAGTGGCCATAACTTCAGCTCGGCGTATTTCCAAGTTGGTTTCCCTGTCGGTCAGGACCGACCTTTGTGTTTTTCACGCAGATAGGGTGGTTCTCCGACCAGACCCTACGTTTATTCCAAGGATTAATTCTGCCTTTCATAGGGCACAGGAATTAGTGTTACCCAATTTCTGTCCTCACCCTTCCCAGGGTTGGAACATCAGTGGCATAAGCTGGACGTCCGACGTGCTTTAAAAGTCTACATCCATCGCACGGCTTCCCTTAGAAGGACCGAAGCCTTGTTTGTTGTCTTTCTGCCTCATGGTCAGGGTACTAAAGCATCTTCAACCACCATTGGTTGTTGGTTGTGAGCGACCATTGCCAAAGCTTATCAAGCCCAGCCCCTGGCAGTACCCAGGGGCATCACAGCTCACTCCACACACAGTGCAGCAACCACAGCGGCTTGGGCCACTCAAGCTCCCATCACGGACATTTGTCGGGCCGTTACATGGGCGTCTCCCTCTATTTTTATCAGGCATTATAAGATTGATGTCTTTGCATCAGCAGATGCTGCTTTTGGTAGGAGAGTGCTACAAGGAGTTGTACAGGACAGGAACAGACTCCAGGCCCAGACAGTGTCCCACCCGTAGTACAGGCCAAGCTTTGGTATGTCCCACACATTTGGATGCTCCGAGTAGCTCGTAGGAGAATAGGCGTTGATTCTTACCTGATACGCCGGTTCTCTTCAAGCTCCAAGGAGCATCCAACCCCACCCTACTTTGTTATTGCTGTCTGTTTCTCTTTCCTTCTGTCTGGGGGAGTCCTGTTTTTCGACCAAGATGATGTAGTAGTTCTTCGGAAGCGTCACCGGCTTTCTACTGCGATCTTCGCCAAAACTGGGGAACACTAGGGAGGAGTCCCGTGGAGGAGGAGGAGCATTCCGAAGTTTAAGCTCAGCTTATCAGAAGGAAGACTGAATCATACCCCACACATTTGGATCCTCCTTACAGCTCAAAGAGAACCGGCGTATCAGGTAAGAACCAACGCCTATTCTATACTAAGGCAAATCTTACCATATTTAGTACCCAAGAATCAGTGGTGATGTTCTCCCATTGATTCGCAAGTAGGGCCAGGCACCCATCAATGGGAGAGTTCTGGCAATCACTTGGAACGGCGAAAGGGACGGCCTCCTGAGCCACAAAATGGCCGCTTGGCCTGGAATTATTGCCTGAGCCTGTCTCTAAAACCTGATCTGTCTGCCTGGTGGACAGATCTTGGAGGGTAGGAAAGCTGAAATCGACTGTTGTCTGGTCCAGTGTTTGTCAGACAAAAGGACTGCCTAGGAACATATGGGGAAGCACGCCTATCTGCATGTCTGGTCATGGATGACAAAACCTTGCATTTGTCACTGTTTTCAACAAGGGATTCGATGCCTCCTCCAAAAGTGAGGTCCCTTTGTATGGGGTGGAGGTGAGCCTCCACTTGGTTCTAGTGGCCACCTGCAAGCAGTGTGAGGTAACGTTAGAAGCGAGAGCCCTGGAGGAAAAACGAGCTGCATGCAAGGATGCATCAGCTGAAAATTCAGCAGCTGCCACCAGCTTGTTAATATCCTGGTGCAGCCATATTTCCTCTGGAGGAACTCTCACTTGTAACTGGCAAAGCCAGAGTAAGGAGGTTCTGATGAAGAAGGAAGTAGCTGTAGCAGCCTTTACTGCCCAGGCATTAGCCTGATGTTTTCTGCGGAAGTTTAATTCCAACTTCCTGCCTTCTGCTTTCAGAGTTTCCACTATGTCCCCAGACACAGCGTTGGATGAAACCAGGGAAGCCAATGGTTCATCCACAGTAGGCAATTGTAGAGCTTCCGAGAGGATAGGAGCCATATTAAAGAATCTTTTGTCATTCTCTCCCAGGGTGGGAAATGTACCTGGCTGACCCTATTGTCTCTGAACCATGTTCAGGAACAGTTGGGACAAGGAATGTCCTCCTGGATTATGGTAGGTTCGGAAAAAATTGTGTTATTGGGACCCTGGGTATCCAATGGTTCCACTGGTGCACTAGACTCCGCTCCTATCTGGGCCGTAGATCTGGCCTTATGGAGGAGAGACTTAAATAGCGCTGGACAGAATAGATCACTGAAGGGAGGGGGATCTGGTGAGAGATCCTCATCCTCTGATAAGCCCTGTTCCCTCTGGTCCTCATCCTCCAACACTGACGCCCTGCTCTTGGAGGAATGGGTGGATGATACTGACCCCTGAGATCTAAGTTTCTCAGTTTGGCACTGGTAATGATGGGTCATCTGATGGGAAGATTCTGGTGCTATGGAGGGTGGATGACCTCTGATCTGTAAATTGGTAGCAATGCTATGTGAAATAGCCTGTGAGATGAGGGTCTTAATTTCCTCAGACAGGCCAGATCTCTGCCTGTCCACTGGGTAGAGCCCCGCCGCAGTAGGAGCAAAAATAGCCTCCGGGGCATGAACCGTATCCCTAAACTGAGGCTCTGCAAACTCAGTTGCAATGCAAGAAAAGGGGAATTGTTCTCCTTCAATTTCCTCTGTTGCTAGAGGAAAAAGCAATTGCTCTCTATGACCCTCTGGTGACCGAGCCATAGGAACTGCAGCCGCTGAAATGGCAGGTTCTGTCTGAGGCAAGGTAGAAAGCTTTTCCTGCTCTCCCTTTTTAGCTCTGAATATCTGTTTATCCAGGACTTTCTATCTTCTGCTGGCATCTTTCTCTTCAGCTCTAGATGATTTCCTAGAGTGATAGCTTTGGCTTTAATTTTGTCCTTGCTAACCAATCTAGCCTTTCTGGAGCTGTGCTTTGTCAATTTGGACGATGCAGCAGGAACATTGCTGTTGCAAGCTGTCTGCTAACACTGAGTATTCAGCCATTTTGACAGCTTCAGCTCCAAATAAGGTGAGATTGATGGATTGATCGAGCAGCAACTTTCACCCGTGACCATTGACACGGATCAGTCCGGGCTCCCAGTGGTGGCTGCAAAACCGGGCTAACTGGGATAGCCAGCACACACACATACACACACTTGTGGCAGGAATGTTCAGCGCGTTAAGGAACTCCATGGTAGCTGGGCTGGCTTTTAAACCGACTCCTTTCTTTAGCTGGGAAGTGCTGTGGCTGCAGGCACTGCCGCCGGAGTTACTTGAGTGAGCTGAATTGCACTTTCTGAGCGCTATTTAGAATGGCCGGCTGCTGTCAAGGGGAAAGGAGCTGATGCTTTTAGTGGGGAAATCCTGAGCCTTAGGCTCCTCCAACTGCCTGCCTACAACTGGAATTGAATGGCAGCAGTCAGTCCTGAATAAGTGCTGTAATACGTTCCTGTTAATAGCAGCTGATATTTGCAATAGCGCAATGATTGTGCTTCGCTTGCAAACCTGTCACCCAGATCCCTTGCAAACCTGTCAACAAGACTCCTATGCCTTTTTCTCCAAAGTTTCCTGAGCCAATCTTTATCACGTCCCTATCAGGCCAAGATTTGAGTCGGAACTGGAGTCTTGGCAGTTGACAGAGAGGCGTGGCAAAGATTGAGGATGCAATCTTTGGGCAGAAAGGCATGTGTCAACCTGAGCGTGGATTCTCCAATCAGCATGCTGGAGAAAAAATGGAAGCTAGTGCAGCTCGCACAACAGAGGTATTACAGGAGGAAACCTAGGGGCTCCAAATACTTGTGTGCATTGCCACATTCTGGACAAGTTGAAGTTTCCAGGTGTTTTTCCAGGGCAGCCCATGAAAAAAAGTATTGCAGTAATCCAGATGAGAGCTAATGAATAAGCAAGGCTTCCCAGTCCAGGAAAGGGCACAACTAACATATCAGATGAATCTTGTGAAAAGATCACCCTAGCCATGGCTGCCACTTGCTCCTCAAGCAAGAACTATGAATCTAGGAAGTTCCCCAAATTGCATACTGGCTTAGTCTGGGCAAGTGCTATCTCTTCCAGAGTTGAAGATGAAGAATCATCTGATTGGGGAAGGAGGACGCAAAAATCCACTCTGTCTTGCCAAGGTTGAGTCAGAGCCAGTTCCTCCCCATCCAGACCCTTATAGCCTCTAGGCACTCCAGGCAGTATTGCCAATGCATCATTTGCCTGCCAAGGGGTGGATATATATAATTGAATATTATCAGCATACTGAATTATTATTCCTTCACCCAATTTTATGAAGTACAGGAGCATACCATTATCTATGATATTTAAAAGTTACTAAAACAGCAAAAAAAATTAAGAGAAAGTTACTGTATTTATTCTCTCATCTCACTCCGAGGAAATATTGTTCACGACAATTACAACACTTTTCTCATAACATACCTTCAAGTTGCAAATTCCAAGTTAGCAGACACGAAAGTGAGGAAGCAAGGGGGTGCATGGGAAGGGCACTGCAACAGTGAGAGACTGAGTCTGTGAGAGGTGCAGCATTGCTCAGGTGCACAAGGGTGCAAGGGATTTTGCTAACAGGCATGGCAAGAGTTAGGGCACAAGGGGTGAATGAGAAGCACTGGATGAGTTAGGCAAGATGAGTATGGCAAGGGTCAGGGAGGGTGCAAGACGATGTGATATAGCAATGGTGTGGAACAGATGTGAGGCAGTTGGGTACAGAAGAAATACTGTGAAGATCAGGAAAGATGTATGAGAAGAGTAGCATAGGACAAAAGGACGCACAAGGATGCAGCGTGGGTCAGGGATGGTGTACAGCACACAGATGAAGTGTATGGGGACCAGTGCAGGTTGGGGAAGACGCATAAGTGCTCACATGATGCAAGTGCAGAGGGCTTGGGGAAGCGTGCTTGAGGGAACTTATTGAGATTTGTTATTTTTCCTGCAAGATTCTCCATTGACTTTCTGGGGAAGCCAGCAGGGATTGATTCAGGGCACTGCAACCAATCATGAATGCAAACTGGTTGTCAAGTGCTCAGATTTCAATGACCAGACAGAAAATACTGGGATAAGTAGAACATCAAAGACTAGTCATAACCACCATTGGTTCAGTGTTATTATACCTTCAAACAAATAGTCTTAGGTAGCTTCAAACAAATAGTCATAGGTTAAGAATTACCTGCATTCTTCTTCATGCTGCATCGAGAGCCCAGGATTGGGTAGACTGCTTCTTACGACGTCATTAAGTTGGGTCTGTACTAATATATAAAAGCCAGCCCCCGGGAGAAACCCCAGCTTTGACTCAGCTTCTTAATAGTCACAAGCTGTCTCTGAAAGCGTGTTAGTATTAGCCTCAGCAAATTGAAAGAGAAACTACTTACTTTTGTTTCTTCAGCTCCCAGGGACATGAGGAGTTGCAACTTCAGGAGAGCTCCTACAAGCTGGCATATTGTTCCCAACGCTACTAGGTGAGCAGGGAAGCATCGGAAGACCTTCCCCAGTGCCTCAGTTTGCTAGATCCTAAAACTGATCGACAAACTGATAGCAGCAGCCAGCCAGCTGATCGCGTGGGCGGCTATTTCCCCCTTTCTCGGCTGACAAGATTGCTCGGGACTCTTAATAGCCTAAAGAGCAAAAAATCACCTTTCTGGAGCCTGGGCAGCAGCAGCCATCAAGAAAGCATCGTGCACGAGGTGAGCGGCCATTTTAAGTGACCCGGCAGCCATTTTGGTGCCCATTCCACCCTCTGCCATCCCAGCATAAAAGTTTAACAAACTCAAGCCTTGATCATTAAGATGAATCAGGACAGAGTTCTTGCTGAGCTTTCCCCTCCAGTTGAACAAGCCCTTCAGCCCAACAAAAGAAAAAGGCGCAAACAACGTACTGCTCAGAGGGAGGTGGCTGCTAAAATCAGAGCCAAGGTTCTAGCCCCTAAGAAGACAACTCAGGCTGAATTGAGAGCAGAAAATCAGACTATCACCCAGCTCCTTATTGCCCTCCTGCTTTTCGGACTGAGAATACCTCCCGCTTTGCTAGGCCTCAGAGGGCATATTCCCAATGACAAGACCAACGCCCAGATGCCCCTGGCAGACAACAATCTTCTGTGGGTAAACGGCCCTTTCGAGGGGGAGGGAGTCGTTCCTTCCATCGCTCTAAGTAACTCCTCATTCTCCCCACCCATCGGAGGTCGGCTAGCTTTCTTTGCCTCCAAATGGGAGGAGTCAACAACGGACGCCTGGGTGCTCAACACAGTTTGGTCAGGGCTAAAATTGGAGTTCTTATCGTCATCCCCAGAAAAATTTCTAAATTATCCCATCTCACGGGATGGGTCAAAAAGAGACCTTATGAATTCGGCTATCCAACACCTACTTGACATAAGGGCTATCCAACCAGTCCCTGCACTCCACCAGGATCGGGGGTTTTATTCTAGGCTTTTAGTTGTTCCCAAAGCATCAGGAAGGGTGGCGTGCCATCCTGCACCTCAAATTTCTCAATAAATTTGCCAAATACAGGAGTTTCAAAATGCAGACTCTGCATTCTATTTTAGACAGCATTCGGGAGGGCGACCTCCTCTCTTCCATTGATCTCACGGAGGCTTACCTCAACATTTCCATCTGGCCCCATCGCCAGTTTCTCCATTTCTGTTACCAGAAGGCCCACTACCAGTACCGGGCGCTTCCATTTGGCCTCTCATCGGCTCCAAGGTCTTCACAAAGGTTCTTGCAGCATTGGTAGCTTCGCTTCGTTCTGTTCCAGTGAGGATCTAATGCTACTTGGATGACATGCAGATCCTGTCCTCCAGCCTCCACTCTGCCCATCGGAACTTACAAATTACCAGGCTGCTCCACTTGGGAGCAGTCATCGATACAACTTTGGGTCAGGTTTTCCTGTCTACAGACCATGGGAAAAGTCTTGCAGAGATCATCAGTCACATCCAGCAACAACAGACTGTTCCCTTGTCTCTGCTGTCCAAGCTCCTGGGGAAGATGGTCTCCTGCATTGGCATCGTCCCGTGGATGAGGCTTCACTCCCAATCGCTCCAATGGTTCCTGTTCCCCTTTCAACAAGCGGGAACCAGTCACTCCTCAATCAGGGTCCTTCTCTCCCCTCAAGCCCGAAGGTCCCTCAATTGGTGGATCTCCCCATCCCTATAGAAGGGTCTCCACTTCAGGGAACCACACAGGTTGGTTGTCATTATGGATGCCAGCCTCCTGGGTTGGGGCTCCCATATGGAGGGCCAGATAGCTCAAGGGGTGTGGTCCAGGTCAGATAGCATCCGTCCCATAAACTGGTTAGAACTCAGGGCTATCCTTCTGGCTCTCAAGCAGTTCAGAACATCGGTAACTGGCTCCCATGTTCTCGTGCTGATGGACAACATGGCTGCAAAGGCCCATGTCAACCGACAGGGGGGGACGAGATCCAGGGCTCTCATGAGGAAGGCGGAACGTTTGGGGTTATGGGCAGAGAAACACTTGTTGTCGATCTCAGCAGATCACATCTCCAGAGTCGACAACTCCCAAGCCAACTGGCTGAGCCGGAGTTCAGTCGACCAGGCGGAATGGTCCATTCCCCCTTCTTTGTTCAAGGATCTCTCCCTCAGATTCGTATCTCCGGTGGTGGATCTCTTCTCCACTCCTCAAAACGCCCAAGTCAACAGATTCTTCAACAGGTTTCCTTGCCAAGGAGCAGAGGGGACCAATGCTCTTTGGTGCAGATGGCCCACAGGTCTCCTCTACGCCTTTCCCCCTCTTCCCATCATTCCGGCACTCATACGGAAGCTGTTGGACGAATGAGCGGAGCTAATTCTCCTGGCACCATATTGGCCACGGAGGCTCTGGTTTGCGGACCTAGTCAACCTGTCGGTGGCTCCACAGGTTGGGAGAATACCAGCCCATTTGATCTCCCTGCACCAAGGAACCCTGATCCATCCGGAGCCCCAGTGGTTCAAGCTGACCGTGTGGCGCTTGAGCGGCTGCGGCTAAGGGAGGCTAATCTTCCAGAGAAGGTTATCCTCACCATCCAGGCTTCTCGCAAACTTTCCACAAGTCGCATCTATGATGCCACTTGGAAGGTTTTCTCACTGTGGTGCCTCAAGGAAGGTCTCTCTCCTACCTCCGCCCAGTTGGCTGAGGTTCTTGGGTTCCTTCAGGATGGATTAGAGAAAGGTTTGGCCCCCAGTACCTTACGTCGCCAGGTCGCAGCTCTCTCCTCAGTCCTTTCATGGGACTCATTCCCTATCCTGGCCCATCATCCCTCTGTCAAGAGATTTTTGAAAGGGGCTTCCAACCTTCGCCCCCCTGTAGTGCACAGGTATCCTTCATGGGACCGTCACCTGGTCCTTGATGCCCTTACGAAGTCCCCCTTTGAGCCTCTCAGAACTGTCTCTCCCCAATTCCTAACTTTTAAGGTAGTGTTCCTAGTTTCTATCACTTCAGCCAGGAGGGTGTCGGAAATAGCTGCCCTGTCTATCAGGCAGGATCTCTGCACCTTTCGCGAGGATAGGATAGTTCTCGGTTTGGATCCCTCCTTTCTCCCAAAAGTGAACACCTTATTCCATAGATCCCAGGACATTATCTTGCCTGACTTCTGGCCTGCCACAATCCATGACTTAGAGCACAAATGGCACTCTCTAGACGTTCGAAGGGCCCTTAGAATCTACATCAAGTGCACATCCCCTTTTAGATGGACAGAAGCCATGTTTGTTTCCTTTTCCTCTCCCCATTTGGAGAAGAAGGCCTCTTCCCCTACTATTAGCAGGTGGGTTAGGGCGGGTATCACGCAGGCCTATAAGGCAGTATCTCTCCCGGTTCCACGGGGTCCACTTCAGCCACCTGGTCTACTCAGGCGTCCTTTGAAGAGATTTGCAGGGCCGCTAGGTGGACTTCCCCATCTCCCTTCATCAGGCATTACCGACTCCTTTGCCTCAGTGATGGTGGCCTTTGGCAGACAGGTTCTTCAGCAAGTGGTTCCACTGTCGGAGTGATTGGCCGGACGAGGACCCGCCCGCGACATGCAAGCTTTGGTATGTCCCAATCCTGGGCTCTCGATGCAGCATGGAGGAGAATGGGCGTTGGTAAATTTACCTGTGAACGCCCTTTCTATCTATGCTGCGAGAGAACCCAGCCCCTCCCTTGGTTCGTCCGGAGATGGTAAGGCTCATATGGTATCAGAGGTTTGCTTTCAGAGACACTTCTCGGTCTGTCAAGTATCTTCCCCAAAGCTGGGGTTTCTCCCGGGAGCTGGCTTTTATATACTAGTACAGACCCAGCTTAATGACATCATAGGAAGCAGTCTACCTCTCACAGCATAGATAGAAAGGGCGTTCACAGATAAATTTACCAATGCCCATTCAAGCTGAGCCGTACTTTGATAGTTTGTTTGATTCACTGAAGTATAGCCTCAGAAAAATTGACCAAGCTCTACAAATGTACTAATATTAATAACCATTTTGACTGAACTGTTTTATGAGACAGTGGCCTGAACAGAAATCCTTGCTATGTAGCCATAAAAAACTCAAGGCAGCAAACATGCATGTATGTATGCCATTCAAAGCAGCAAACACACCTAATAATCCTGCCTATTTTTCCTACAATATTGTGACTTAAATTGGGCTAAGAGATAGTGTCTGGCCCAAAGTTACCCAGCCAACTATGAAATGGTCTGGTTAATCCAATTAAGTTCCTTAAGAATGTATTAGTTCAGTGATGTGCTGAAACCTATGTTTCTCATAATTAAGAGTCTGAAACTTTATGGTAACTTGGTTAATTGTTGGCTTACAATTAAGTATAATTTAAAAACACAAAATTTGGAGAAACTTACAATTAAATTAACCGCTTCTAAAATGTAATTCTTCAAGTTTCAAGCACTAACAATTACCTTTATTCATCTGTTCTATAATTTATGTCTGTAAAATACATTTATGAAGATTTATAAATTAATGATGTTTTACATCACTCAGAGCGAGTAATTTATATTTTTAAATCCACAAAAATTGCATGCTGGTTGATTTAAACAGCATGCAAATTCTAATTGTGGTTTATTTAACCACAGTTTGTTAAATAAATAACAGTTGTTTGGATTGGGTGTAACCACTAAGCAATTATCAATTTTACAAACAATGGCTGGATTATTAAACATGCTAAACCCAAACCAAATCTCATTATGGCTTACATAATATGTGAAATTAGTCATTTAGTGAGAAATGCAATAAAAATACAGAATAGATTCTGTGAATAAAACCTTTAAATTTTCCCAAAATAATTAAATACTAAAAATAAAACCATTACAGATTTGATAGAATTTTCCAAATGCCACAAAAATTATAATAATGTAAGTAATGCTAGTTGTAATAAGAGTAGTAATTGTTTTATTTTTGTATTGATTTGTAGAAAATACAACATTAGCAATTTGGACAATAACACACTATTTCCCAATTACTGATAGAACACTACAGAAACGATGATGGCAGAATTACAAGCTGTAATCAGTTCCTCTGTTTCATCTTATGAAGATAAAGACAGACTGGTAAGAAAGAGTGCTGGAATAATTTTCTGGAAATAACTTAGGACTTTTCTAACGTTTTCAGCCACAGAACCCATAAGTTGTTGTTTTTTTAAAGCAAACGAACCCAGAACTCTTGATCAACAGGCAAACCTCTTATGACCGACAAATATCTATGTTTGGGTGAACATTTCCCTCCTTAGTATCTCACAAAATCTCATCAATTTTTCATGGAACCTAGGATTTTGCAAAACACATTTTTAAAAGCTCAAATCTAGTAGACAATGTTATGGAACAGCCTGGTCCTAATTTTAGGAAAAATCGCGGAAGAAAGAGGTTGATCTTGTAGAGTAAAACAAACAATACAGTGATGACTGGTCATAGACATGTCAGGAAATAGACTAGATTAAATTTACTGGTGATAAATAAATGGAACCTCTAAAAATGTTTATAATAAGATGATAAAAGTGAAAAGGGAAGATTTATCTAGGATACTAAAATCTTTCAGATTCACCAGACGGAATTGTACTAAAAGGAAGAAGAAATTATGTGCTAAAAGCCATGAAACCAATTGTTTATTAGTACCAGAATGATATCAGAACTATAGTTATAGAAAACTAGAGATTCAATAGTGGACACAATTGCAGGTAAGATTGTGTAGCATGTTTATATATTATTTTTAAAATATAAGCTGTGATGGTGCTATACGTATATAATGAGTGTGTTTCATTCAAAATAAAATGTACTGCTGATTTTAGATATATCCACATTTTTCATTAGTAGCAACATATTTCATTCAGGTTATATGAGGCCAATAAATCATCATGGAGCCTATAGGGTTATATAATCAGTCTAATTTTAAATATAAGTTTATAGAATTAGATTCAGATATTTCTCAGGTATTTTAAGTTGATTTTATGATCTATCTACTTTATAATTTAGAGAAATGTATTAGTTTATACCACAAATATTCATTGAATAAACTGCAAATAATTTTGGAGAAACAAAATAATTCAGATGCTTAGGATCATATGTTTGAAAACATTCCTACTGGGGGGCCGTATTGTTGGAGAAACACGGTAGTAGTAACATAGTAACAGGTATAATAGGATTGAAATCTTGTCATTTTTTAAAAGGAATACAAATTCAAATAGTAGAAGTACGATTCTTTAGAGTACTGAAAATAAGACTCAACAACTAAAAAGCACATATGCATTTAAGCTAAAAGCACTAAAATAGTTAATGTAATCACACCTCAAAGAAAAATATGAACTTTCTAGGAATTGTTCAGAATGTTATATTTTAAAGCATTATAGAAATTCTAATTCCCCAAACTGATATGTTTTTATTTTATTAGGTAACTGGTAATGTGGCCCCCAACTTTTTGGGCACCATGGACCGGTTCCATCTGAAAAAGGTTCTTCCGTAGCCCAATGGGGATGTGGTTTCACATGCTCCCTATATCCCGTGGATAGGGCTTTGTTTGTGTGGTCCAGTTGCTGGCATGCTGTGGACTGGTGCCAGTCCATAGACCAGGGTTTGAGGACCCATGGTGTAACAGACTTAATTTCCAAGAAAAATTTGAGTTAGAATATTCTTAAAGTTTTAGTAATTTTTCTTCTAAAAATATTGTAAATAATAGGATCCTTAAAAGGATCTCTCAAGATCTAAATAATAAGATAGGTTCATAAATTGAAAAAGTGGCCTATAACTATTTAAATTTTAAAAGATTATAAGACAGAGATGTTTCAATATTTGATTATGATAATCATGATTGTATGGTCTTCATTATGGAACTATCTAGACATTTTTAAGGATAACATTATGTTAAAATCACTGATATATGTAAAGTATAGATAATTGCTACGAACTCAGAACAAAGCTAAAGTATATAATCATGGTGTACTAACTTAATTTCTTTTTGCCTATTCTCATGCAGACCACAACTGATCTCAGTCATCTAAAAAAATAAATCCAATAGCTTCCTTAAAACATCTAAATACTTCAAGGAAGCAACTGAGGTTATTTAGGTTAAAAAAAAGTCAGGAGAACTGCACACTGGCATCTTTAACCTTAAGATCCAGATAATCTGTTTGTGATTTTATTCAGATATTAAACAATCAAATAAAATAAATCATGTAGAACAATATAGATGTAATAAGGAAACTTGGAGACTACCTTCAAAAGGAGCAGCACAATATATTATTCTCCAACCCACAACTTAATATGATTGAGAGCTTTTAAGAGAATGAATAGAGCTTATACTTGCTATCCATATGATTAAATTCTTAATTATTTATAAAATTGTTGCCATATCTTAAGTGGTAACTATGAATCCCAGAGAAGCTTACAAAATTGTACTGAAATACAAAATGGCAATACAGTAATGATATAATGTAATTATCTAAATGTATTGCTCCTTATTAATTGCATTCAATTTTTTTTTTTAACTTTGGGGATAAAAAAACTAAATAAATACATTTCTCCATAATTTTTCTGGATCAATGGAAAGCAACCATGACAGATCCTTGGGTCCTAAACACAGTGAGACTAGGTCTCACGTTCAAATTTCTCTCCACACCCAAAAGTTCTTCATATGTTGCCCCATCTCAAAAGACAACACAAAGAGAGGCCTCATGGAGGCTGCAATCCAGTACTTGATGGACGTTTTGTTGTGGTTAGCCGGCAGCAGGTACAGACGGCTGAGGAGAGCGAAGACTCAGATGAGGGGACAGGACCATTAAGGAGTGGACTGCTGCCTTCAGAGATTGTGGGGGCTGGCAGCAGTGATGAGGAGGTTCCCGAGGAGCCTATGCCAAATGCGTGTGCACGCAGGATTGCTCGGAGGAAAGAGCAGTTACAACAGCACAGGCGACTTGGGAGTAAGGATGCAAGGTAATGGCCCCTTCTTCAAGAAGATAAAAACCAGCTGTGAACGAACGTACTTTGCAGAAGGCAAAGACGTTTTGAACTCAGCCTCGTGGACATTACAGTGGGTATTTGAAGACTCTTGTATTGTAAACTATTTATCTGTTGTGTTTTGGCAGACTTGCAAAAACTTGGCAAGGTTTTTTCTTGTCGAAGCTAATTAGTTGGAAGTAGCCTTTTATCTGTGAAGAAACAGAATTCTTAGCTGAAATATAAAAATGTTATACTGCTGCCTTTCTCTTGTGTTTGCTCTCTGGGAACCTGGTTTGGATCAGAACACATTCAAGCTATTCAACTGGTCCCAGAGACCCAACAGGGGCAGGGATTCTGTTCTGTTTAATCAGCCTTATCCTGTTTATTGTTCCAAAGGCCTCCGGGGGGTGAGCAGTGGAGAGCAATTCTGAACCTGAAAAAATTAAATGACCACCTGACTTACAGGAGATTCAAGATTCAGTCCCTTCAGTCCATCCTGGAGAGCATTCAAGAGGGCGACCATAGACCTGATGGAGACATACCTCCATGTGCCTATCCTGCCATCCCACCGACGGTTCTGATAGTTCTATTACGTGGGCCAACACTATCAGTACAGAGCCCTACCATTCAGCCTGTCCTCAGCGCCCAGGACTTTTGGCGGCGCTGGCGGCACACCTCAGGGCAATTCCCATATGTGTCCAGTGTTACCTGGATGACATTTTAATTCAGTCCTCCTCCCACCTTCAGACGGCAGAGGATCTGCAAGTCACAATCCAGGTCCGTCAGGATCACAGATTCTCCATCAATTATGAGAAGAGCCACCTGGCTCCTACTACCTGTTTGCTGCACCTGGGGGCGGTCATAGCTACGTCATTATGCAAAGTTTACCTATATCAGGAGCGCCAGGACAGCATAAAAGCTTTGGCAAATCGTATCTGTGTGGACCGGTCAGTTCCACAGCTCCTGGGTAAGATGGTATCTTGCATTTCAATTAATTCCCTGGGCATGCCGGCACGCCAGGACCTTGCAATGGTTTCTCCTCCCATTTTGCCTGCATCATTGTACATGTCTAGATAATGGAGTGAATTTATGGTGGTACTTTGAATAATACTCAAGAGTGAAAATCTCAGCAGACTACATCTCTATTTGTTTAAGGAAGCTGTCAAATTATCCCTTAGCATATACAGTATGTTATGTTTCCTGACAAGGATCAAATATAGCACTAGTGCTCAGGGAAAAGCCTGAAACTTACTTACAGATCTCACCCCATTTACTCTTCCCCCCTGAAAAAAATATTGTTGCTTTCTCATTTGTATCTATTCCAAAGTTTATATAAACTACGCAGTCTGCAGATTTTGGATCTTAAATAGATTAACTTGTGCATGTCTTTCTTTTCTATTTTTTTAAGTTAGTTATAAAATTCTGACTTATTGTTTCTTGGGTCTTGTTATGGTTATAGGGAAATATTAGAAAATTCACACTTATGAGCACTAAAAATTCTGACTTAATTAAAATAGAAAATTTAGTAAAAAGTAAACTAGAGCTGCAAGTTGCTTCATCCAAGGAATATAATATTTAGTTAAGGAAGATGAGAATAGAAATATTATCAAACAAAGTAACACAGTAACACAGTATACATACAGCTGTGTGAAAAAGTCCTGCACGTTTTCAGATTTAAGCTGTATTTATATGTTTAATCAGCTTTTCACTCATAGAAACCACACAAAATGAGTACTTTAATGAAAATGTCTGTAGTCGGATTGAGATGCATAGTTTTTATTAATTTAACCAAAGTCTTTTTAATTTTTTTATTTTTTTTATTTATTTAGGTTTTATATACCGCCCTTCTCCCGAAGGACTCAGGGCGGTGAACAGCCAACTAAAATACATGAAGACAAATATAAATAGTTAAAAAAGAATTAAACCCTAGGCTGTCCCTATAAAAATCTAAAAACCCCAATTAAAATAAATTAAAACTTTGTACACCCATCCCAACTAATCTAAAAACCCCATTTAAAATCCCATTTGAGTCAGCTCAGGCTGGCCTGCTCGAAGAGCCAGGTCTTCAGGTCACGTCTGAAGGCCCTCAGGTCACTGGTCGTTCGTAATCCAGGGGGCATCCCATTCCAAAGGGCGGGTGCCCCCACAGAGAAGGCCCTATTCCTCGGGGTCACCAGACGACACATAGAAGGCGTCGGGACCCGGAGGAGACCCTCTCTGTGGGAGCGCACCTGTCGGTGGGAGACTACTGGCAGAATGCGGTCTTGTAAGTATCCTGGTCCGATGCCATGGAGCGCTTTAAAGACCAAAACCAGTACTTTAAAGCGAACCCGGAAGGCCACTGGCAACCAATGCAGCTCGCGCAGGAGGGGCGTCACGTGGGAGTATCTCGACGCCCCCATAACCACCCGCGCGGCTGCATTCTGTACCAGTTGAAGCCTCCGAGTGCTCCCCGCAGGGAGCCCCATGTAGAGGGCATTACAGTAGTCCAGACGGGAGGTGACCAGGGCATGAGTGACTGTGCGTAAGGCGTCCCGATCAAGAAAGGGCCGCATCTGGCGTATCAGGCGAACCTGATAAAAAGCCCACCTGGAGACGGCCGTAATATGCTCTTCCAAAGACAGCCGTACATCCAGGAGGACACCAAGATTGCGTGCCCCTTCTGTGGGGGTCAAGATCTCATCCCCAATAGCCAGCGATGGAGTCAGCTGACTATATCGGGCCGCCGGAAACCACAGCCACTCGGTCTTGGAAGGGTTGAGTCGAAGCCTGTTCTCGCCCATCCAGTTCCGCACAGCCTCCAGGCAACGGGCCATAACCTCCACAGCATCGTTGGGGTGGCTTGGGGTGGAGATGTAAAGCTGAGTGTCATCAGCATACAGATGGCATTTCACCCCAAAACCACGGATGATCTCTCCCAGCGGCTTCACATAGATGTTGAACAGAAGAGGGGAGAGGACCGACCCCTGAGGCACCCCACACATGAGGGGCCTAGGGGTGGACCTCTCCCCCCCCGTCAACACCAATTGCGAGCGGTCCGAGAGGAAGGACGGGAACCACCGCAAGACGGTGCCCCCAATTCCCAACCCCTCCAACCGCCGCAATAGGATACTATGGTCGATAGTATCAAAAGCCGCCGACAGATCTAAGAGGACCAGGACAGAGGAATAACCTCTGTCACGGGCCCTCCAGAGATCATCTACCAACGCGACCAATGCTGTTTCAGTACTGTGCCCGGGCCTGAAGCCCGATTGGAACGGATCTAAATAGGATGCTTCCTCCAGATACTGAGGGAGCTGACGCGCCACCACACTCTCAACAACCTTCGCCACAAAGGGAAGGTTGGAGACAGGACGATAGTTATTCAAAAGAGCCGGGTCCAGGGAAGGCTTCTTGAGGAGGGGCCGCACCACCGCCATTTTCAGGGCGGTCGGAAGTGCCCCCTCCGTCAACGAAGCGTTGACAATCCCCTGGAGCCAGCCTCGTGTCACCTCTCTGGAGGTAGAAACCAACCAGGAAGGGCACGGGTCCAATAAACATGTGGTGGCATTCAGCCTCCCCAGAAGTCTGTCCACACCCTCGGCGGTCACAGGATCGAACTCTTCCCAGATAACCGTCTCAAGACCTGCCCCGGACACCTCCCCCGGGACCACCCAACTGGAGTCCAGCCCATCCCGAATCTGGGCGATTTTATCATGCAGAAATCGGGAAAACTCTTCTGCTTTACCCTGCAAGAGGTCCTCCCGCGCTCTCGGCTCAAGCAGGGAGCGGGTCACTCTAAACAGGGCAGCAGGCCGATTTTCTGCAGACGCAATAAGGGCGGAGAAGTGTGAACGCCTCGCCGCCCTTATCGCCACTAGGTAGGTCCTAATATAGGACCTCACCTGTGTCCGATCAGACTCAGCACGACTGGCCCTCCAGATACCCTCCAGACGTCTTTTCCGGCATTTCATCCCCCTCAGCACCCCCGTAAACCACGGAGCCAGGTGGGATCTATGCCGAGTCAGAGGTCGCAAAGGCACAACTCGGTCCAGAGCCTCCGCGGCCAACCTATCCCAGGTGGCCACCAAGTCTGTGGCCGAGTTATGAGCCAGAGTTTCAGGAAATGGCCCAAGCTCCATCTGGAACCGTTCCGGATCCATCAGGCGCCTGGGGCGGAACCATCTCCTCGGCTCCGCCTCCCTGCGATGGGGGGTGGCGGCACCGAAGTCCAGTCTAAGAAGAGAATGATCGGACCATGACAAGGGTTTTATAACTAGATCTCCAACGCGATCATTCAACCACTGACCAGAGGCGAAAATCAGGTCCAGTGTGTGTCCCCCCGTGTGAGTGGGGTCAGAAACTAATTGGGTCAGGTCCATGGCCGTCATGGAAGCCAGGAACTCCCAGGCCACCCCAGAGGTTTCCCCGAGCGAAGGCAGGTTGAAATCACCCATGACTAAAAGCCTGGGGGTTTCAACCGCCAGCCCGGCTATCACCTCGAGGAGCCCGGGAAGGGCCGATGACACGTGGCAGGGAGCCAGGTACGTTATTAACAGGCCCATCTGAACCCCCCGACCCCACTTCACAAAGAGAGACTCACAACCAGCCGTCTGAGGAACAGTGGCCTCCCTAGGACAAAGGACTTCTCTAATAATCGCCGCCACCCCACCACCCCTTCCCTGAGACCTCAGTCGATGGAATGCTTGGAAACCTGGTGGGCAAATCTCTACCAGAGGGACACCGCCCTCTGGGCCCAACCAGGTTTCGGTGACCCCTGCCAGGTCCGCACCCTCCTCCTGAATGAGATCGCAAATCAGGGGGGCCTTGTTAACGACGGACCTGGCATTACATAACATCAGCCGGGTACTCAGGGCCTGAGACTCTGCACAACCAGGCCTGCCAGACGGGTCGGGAGGGTCGGAGCGCGCCACTGCTTGGAGACAGCGGGCACGCGATCCCCTAACTTGATATGGCCCTCTACCCCCGTCATATCTGCCCCTCCCACTTATGGTGCCAATGAAACCCACCCCCTGTGTTTGCCCCCACGACTCATGACCCTCTGGGTTCCCCCAGACGTGCACTCCAGCCTGGCTGACTCCAAATCCCCCCGGGCTATCCCCCAAACCCGGACCGGGTACCCTCCCTAACCCCAATAAATTTCCATCCCCCAACCCTCTCTTCGTCGCCCTCCCTAACCTCGATAAAACCCCGAATAAAAATCTAAAAAGTTTAAAACCCCCTCTAAAAATCCTTTTTAAGGTTTTGAGTGAGTTTATGTGCTAAAACAAACACAACTTGTGTTTTCAAGAATGTTAGGATTGAAAGTAGCCAATCAGCAGCGAGCTTTGGCTGACCAATCAAAATGCACAGAGGCTAAATCTATGAGCCAATCAATGTTGTCATACTCTCTGACTATAAATAGGCATGAAAAGCATTGAGAAATTTAATTTCGCTCTGGATGCAAGCAAGGATGAAGGCCTTTGCTTTCACCAGTATTGAGCAGTGGCATCACATCATTGTGCTTCATGAAGAGGGTTACTCCTGTACAGAAATAGCCAAGACAGTGAAATGCCATCATACCACAGTGAGCAGAGTGGTTGAAAAATACCAAATAACTGGTTCAGTTGATGACAGGCTCCATTCTGGAAGACGAAGAAAGTCAACAAAATGGCAAGATCGGGCTCTGCAACGCATTTCGATGGCTGACAGGAAGCTCACGTCACCTCAGATTACAAGAATTTGGGGTGAAACTTGTGATGTAAAAGTGTGCATACGATAAAATAAATAAATAAATAAATAAGCACAGTACGTTGCAGACTGCTTGCCAAAGGGTTCAAAGGCTGCAGGGCTCGAAATAAACCTTTGCTCACCGATGCTCACCACTCTCGTCGATGTGCATGGGCCAAGAAGTATGCCAAGTGGACCAACGAACAGTGGGCCAAGGACATCTTCAGTGACGAGAGCAATTTCTACTTGACTGGGAATCAGTGCAATAAGTATGTCTGAAGATTTCCAGCTGAAGAATTCAGACCATACTGCCTGAATCTTATCAGTGAAGCATCCACTGCATGTGATGATCTGGGGCTGTATCGCTGCTTCTGGTATTGGTCAGATACAAATCGTTCAAGGAATCATGAATTCCAAGCAGTATGTTGAAGTCCCGGAAAAGACCATGCTTCCTTCAGCTCAGCAACTTGTAGGGAAGAACTTTTACTTCCAGGATGACAATGGTCCTTGTCATCGAGCCAAGTCTGTCCAGCAGTGGATGAAGAAGCCTGGTGTTCGACTCCTGGATTGGCCAGCTCAGAGCCTGATATGAACTCAATTGAGAACTTGTGGGCCAAGATTTGTTACAAAATAAGCAAGAAGCATCCGAAGACCAAGCAGGAGCTGATTAAATCCATTATTGCAGCCTGGCACCACATTGTCACCAAAGATCACGTGCAAAGGCTTATACAGTCTATGCTAAAGCAATACCGCCTGGTGATAAGCAATAAAGGCTGGCCAATTTCATATTAGTAACCATGTTTGGTTACCTAAACAGTTCTTTTCAGGGCCACAAACAATAAAAATGTTAACAAAACACCAGCATCAGCCTTAGTAATTGCAACACATATGCCACTGGGTATGTATCAGTTAATCTGTTTTCATAGTCATTGTAAGCATGCAAAAAAATTCATAATCCCCATCCAAACAGCATCAAATTGCAAAAAGCTTATGCTTTTCACTTAAAAACCATCAGTATTTATTTAAATATAACAATATTTGCATAGCAGTTAGCATAAAATATCATAAAATCAATGGCCTATCCGAAAAATGTCATAATCTGTAAACCGTAAAGCGTGCAGGACTTTTTCACACATCTGTAAAATGAAAATGTTAACCCAACCATATATATTATAGACTATACACGTACACAGACTTTTGTTTTCAAAATGCAAAATGAAAGAGCCAATAATGTCAGGAGGAAGGGAAAAAGAGCCAGGAGAACAAGGGCAGAGCAGCATCTGGTGAGAAGTGATCTGCTATCATTTTTCCACTAATTTAGAATTTTGCTTAATATCAGAATATACTCTGCATCAAGGCTAATTCAACCCCAAGAAAGCTATTTGAATAATGCTACCCCTACTTGCAATAACTTAAAATCGCCTACGTCAGTGATGAACCTTTTTGTTGTGATGTACCGAAAGCGTATGCGTGTGCCAGCACCCACAATGCAATGCACCCACCTCCCTGCCCATGTACACACAACCTCTCTTACCTGCACTGCATATGCATGTGCCTCCCAGATGATTTTTCAGCACATTTGAGGGCATTTTCGCCCTCCTAGGGGCTCGAGGGAAGCCTCTACAGCCTTTGGAGACCGAAAAACAGGCCCATTTCAGCACTTCCGATATTTCCAGAAAGCCTGTTTTTCGGTCTCCGAAGGCCGCAGAGGCTTTCCTAGAGCCCCAGGAGGGCGAAAAACAGGCCGAAAATCATCTGGGAGGTGCATGCATGTGCAGTGCAGGTAAGCTTGGCTGGGGCTCGTGTGCCCGCACAAATGGCTCTGCATGCCACCTGTGGCACGTGTGCCATAGGTTCACCATCACGGGCCTATGTTCTTTCCAAGTGTCACATTATTGTCCTCCAAAGCAGCCAAGAAATTAAGGAAAAGTACACATTAGTTTAAGGTTATAAACAAAAAGCATGTTTGTGCTCCCATACAGTCTGGATCAAGTTTGGAAGTTTTAAACCAAATGCTACATAGCCCTATTCCCAAATTAAAATACCATTTTCTCTACATTAGATACACAAGATAACTATCTTGAACCTAACCCAATTATAAACAGAAAATACTACTAAGCTAGTTGGGCAAAAACTCTAATTCATATCAGGTATTTTCCTACTTCACTATAGGCCATACACATCTCTATTACTGATAAGACATTTAGTAATTACTCTTGATTATGGGCTTAGTATAATCATCAATGACTATACTAAAAAAATATCATTCCCATGAAGTAAATGCAAATGGTACACAGTAACAGTCAAATGAATCTGCCCCAATCATCAGCCTAACACACAAAGCATTTACTATGAACAACTGATACAAGCAGTGCTCTCATATCAATATTATGCCCAACAGTGAGAAACTTCTAACATTTCAAGGACATTTCCAGGCTTTGTGCAACATCTTAATAGCATTTTTTTCAAAACTGGAGGGAGATCTGAGGAGATTTAGGGGACTTTAAGGAGCAAAATGGTCTAGGTATTCTTGCTATGCACCTGATTTTTATATATACATATACACATACACTACACACACACATATATATAAATCAGGTATATAACAGGAGTACCTAGAGAACTGTAGTTTTGTGTTTGTGTATGCCCAGTATACAGTAACCTGTTAATGCACTGATAGATATCTCCTGTCTATAGGAGAAAGAAAATATAATCACTTTGCATTTGGCAAGAACTGATAAAAATAAGGAAAGGCAGCTTGTTTTTTTTAAAAGTAGAATATAGTGATTGGATAGAAAGATAATTAAAACAATGGCCTACTCTCTTATACTAAGCTTCTTCAATAATTATTTTCAAATATACTTTCCTCAACAATTATAAAGTTTATAAACTAACCACAAAATAAAGATAAAATATGGTTGATTTTTTAATTTGTGCTGCCATGTAACTTTCAATTCTTTTTTTTCCCAGCATGGTACCCTGGAAAGAGTTCTGTTATACCTTGATGTTGTACATTCTGCCATAATAGTTTTGAGGACCTTAATCAAACATTCCCTGTTCAACTATTACAAAGTCTGCACTACTATTACTGTTAATCTTGTCATCATCACTCCTTATCACCCATCCCCTCCCACTTGTGACTGTATGACTGTAACTTTGTCGCTTGTATACTTACGATTTATATTGACTATTTCCTAGTATGATTTGATTGCTTATTGTACCCTATGACTATCATTAAGTGTAGTACCTTATGATTCTAGACTCTTGACAAATGTATCTTTTCTTTTATGTATACTGAGAGTATTTACACCAAGACAAATTCCTTGTGTGTCCAGTCACACTTGGCCAATAAAGTATTCTGTTCTATTCTATTTTAAAGTTACAACATTTTTATTATGGGAAAAAATAAAGACAAAGAAGTCATATTGACTTATTCAAGTGGGTTAATATGAAAAATGAAATTATGCACAAGGATGTAAATCTCATTCAGCTACCTAAAATTCAATGCATCATACACCAATTTAATCAGTCTCTTTAGTAGGATAGAAAACCATTGGCTACCTGGACTAATCTTAATTGGTTAGGAACCTATGTTCGACAAGAATCACCCTAGCTATATTTATACAACAAGCTATTCCATGGTTAACTGAAGTACAGTGTATTTACTTAACCAAGTGCTTGAATCAATAACCACAGAGCCATAAACAAACTACATAGGTTCACTTCTGAGCCACTAACTAATCAAATGTTCAGTTTAGTATGTTAGAACACATCCCTAATATTAGCATAACAGTATCATTCCCTAAATCAGTACATGCAGTCATGTAAATAAGTCCAAATAAGCAAGCTAAATCTTACTTTTGTAACAGTGAATTTTTTTTGTGTTAATATGTTAAGCCTCCATCAACTTCTAGGGCAACCCTTTCAATATCAGACAGTACATGGATCCTATTGATTGGAAAACACAAAAATCATACAATCATCTTAACTTCTTTACGATAATTCAATTTATTTGACTTATTTGAGCTACTTTCTGATTCTCAAAAGGGTTCCACAACACATTACAGGTACTCAAGTTACAATCATTTGAGGTGACTTAAGATCAATCCTTGAGTTTACAAATATTGCAGGCTCCCTGCAGTCACATGACCAAAATTTGGACACTTGGCAACCAGCATATACCTTGGCAGCATCTTGGGAGTCACATGATCACCATTTGCAATTTCTCAGGGAGCTTTGGACAAGTAGTATTAAATGAGGGAAGCTGAATTCACTTAACAACTATGGTGATTCATTTAACAACTGTAGCAAAAAAGGTCATAAAATTGGATGCAACTTGCTTAATAACTGCATCGTTTAGTGATGAAATTTCCAGTCCTAACTGTTATAAATCGAGGACTCCCTATGGTGGGCCTCGACCCAAACATAAGCCTAGAAGAATTATTCTGAGAAAATAAAACTGCCTGAGACTGAGTGCTGATGCAAAAAGGCTTTGTCAAAATATTTCTAGTGCCCTTCTTCAAATCACTATCATCCATACAGGCAAGGCTTAAACTTCCAGAAATAAAAAGGCAACCAAGATCTTTCATTTAAAGGAATGGGGTGGGGGAAACTCTCAAGGAAGTCTTCCCCTCCCGTTTAATAGAAACCAAAAAGGAAGTCGATGCCACTCACCAGTAAGCAGTCCGAATTCACTTCAGATTTGGGGTCTTTTATCATCATCCCGATTTTTTCAAACCGGCACTCAAAGCTTTCTCCTGTCGACATAATGCTGAAGAGGCGGTCTTCCTTAATCCACAGGAAATCAAAACTGGAGGAGGGGGGGGTTGTCTCCCTGAGCTCTCCCTCTCAGAGAAGAGCCGGAGACTGGCTGGGGTTGTCCCTTGTCCTCCCCCCGCTACACATCGTCGCGCGACAAAAGCGAACGTCGAAAACGGGAAGTGGGGCGCTGCTCGGTCCTGGCGGAGCCGCTTTCTCGGTTGCCCCGCGAGTCTCTTAGGCTGTGCTCCCTGGCCCGCCGGTGCGCTCTCGTCTCCAGCCCGAGGCCCTGTGTCGAAGGAACCACATTTTTTTTCCCCGATCAGCGTAGCGGTTCCTCCCGCTTCTCTTTGGGCATTAGCTGCACAGCAGAGGCTTTGAAAGAAGGGAAGAAGGGGTGGAGGAAAAGCGCGAGGCCTACCATGAAAAACAGGAAACTTTCTCAGCGGAGCGTCATCCAGCTGCTCCCTCCACCGAGACTCGGGCCTGAGGAGGCGCACGGCTTCATTTCGTACTCAAGCCACGGCGGAGTTTAGCGCGAGCGAGCCGCCTCAGAGGCCCCGCTAAGTCCCCAACTTCTGGGTCGGGAAAAGGAAGCCGACGCCTCCGCTTTTGCTCTCCAGATGCGCGAGTTGTCTTCGGTCACCGCGTAACGGTTGAGATGCTTTCTTCCTCTCCTCGCTCCCTTTTCTCTCCTCTGTCGCGGCTTCTCTGGTCGCTGCGTTTCTCTCCCTCTTTCTTCTCCCCGAGGCTGACCGGGATTCAAAAGTCCCGGAGGAGTAGGTGCAGCTTGCCAGAGTTTCGCTGCTCTGCTGCTGCCCCACCTTGGTCCGTCGTGGCGCCGGGGTGGGGGTAGGGGTGGGGCGGGGGAGAAAAGATTATGGGGACAAAAATGCAAGCTCCTTCCAACTGCAGAGATGAGCGAAGGCAAAAAGTACAAAGCCGCAGGGTAGTCACTATCGCCTCAGTACAATAGCTAATCAAGGAGGGAGCTCTCTCACAAATATGTCCGCCTTCCTGTTCAAATAGTCTAAGCAAGACCGGAGGAAAGGACGCATGCGCTGGAGGAGAACCACCGCCGGCTGTGACCGCGGCGGAAAGAGCGCGCATGAGCGCGACTGCCTCTCCTCCGTGTCTGCGGTAGACTCGGCCCCTCGCTTCAGCCTCTTTCACGCTTCACCGAGGAGAGCGCGAGAATGAACGGCCGGTTTGCGCACGTGAAATCTTGAGGTGATACTAGGAGGCGGCCTGCGAGTAAGCGCGGACTTTCCAAGGAACGAATACTGTTAAAACTGGATCATTGCCGGCATTCAAATTCCAAGATAGACGGGGAGGGGTCGTCATGGCAGCAAATTCAGAATTGTCCAAGGACAGTTTCCCTATGCTGAGGATTAGAGAGGATGAGCTTACTCCTCTGGAGTAGGTTCTTCGTGGAGCGCGTGTTATTCCGTGCCACTTTTTGGAAAAATTGGCGGTGTTGTAGTTAAATCTTGTGTGGATTGGTAGTGAAAGACGACAGATCAGTACGTCTTCAGCGCCCTGGATGTTTCTCATTATGCCGTATCCTGAGAGGATTTCCCATTTAATGAACTCAGATCTAGAGAGATGGACAATTGAGCAAGAAAAAAGATACCAGGGATTGTCAAGTGAGTATTTTTTGAGAAAATAACCAGTCAATGACCAAACAAAGTAAATCGTAAGGTGTTTTTTTTTAATTGGCCTTCTGTTGGTAGTTTGTGATCAATGGTTTGTGGCTTAACCAATTAAAATGATGCTGCTTGTTAGGCGAGGTCCATCCAGAGAGATCTTGCCATCGACTTCTCTGCAAAAGTTACAAAATAGACTATCTGGGCTGCAAAAATCTGGATGATTAATATATGGCAGCAGAAACACAGTATTTAGAAAGCATCTTAGCCTTTTCTGATAGAAATCTACATGTGATTTTCATGGGCTGGGAGATTTCCTTTGATTTCATCTTAAGGAAAACACTATAGGTTACTTTAGTGCTATTGTACTTCCATTAATAAAAGACTTCTGCCTTTATTTATCTCTTATTACTTTTCTCATAAAAGATTGCTATCTTCTTGTCCCAAAATTGTTTAATTTGTATTATTCACATGAAGTCTAAATTTGCATATACTTAATATAATATGTACCAGTTACCTGAACAACTGAACAATATCCAAATTTTGTTGTTTTGTTCAAGAGTCAAACTTTGTTGCCTTCCCTTTGCTTTATTAATTTAACATTTCAAGGGCATATTGTAGAACAGGCGTGTCAAACTCGCATTTTCGCGGTAGTGTCATGTGACATATTGTGACTTTTTCCCCCCCTTCGCTAAACCAGGCATGGGTGTGACCAGCACATGACATATCTGGCCCATGGGCTGAAAGTTTGGCAGCTCTGCTATAGAATAACTGCTTCTGTGGAATCACTAAATCACACATTATTTTGCAGTATCTACCACATGGTAGATACTGCATTAAGTATTTGCTACCCTTTTTCTTAACCATTTAGTGTGTCTTGGATTATTATATAATTGTCCTGATGTTAACAGATATTGACTTTTTGTTTGCAATTACTGAGGCTTTCTGTGTTTTCAGAATTTGATTTAAAAATTCAGTGTATAATGCCACTTTAGATTTTTTTTAACTTTTATTTAAAAAACAGGCAATATTGCATATAATTTCAGTTTTAGCTTATTCATTTGCATATTATTTGCAACTAACCAAGCTAGGGCATCTGATCTCTTACCTGCTCTTGATCATTGTTACTGATAAGCTTTTTAAAATGTTAACTTTTTCTCATTTGGGCTGCATCAGCCTAGCCCAGAAGAGAAGATTAGTAAACAAGGAGACACCAAAGTGGAAATACTGCATGGATAATTCTCAATTTATGATGGCAATTGGGACTGGACTTGCCATCATCAAAGCACAACAGCATTGTGTCAAGATTCCAAATAATGAATCCAATCAATCAGCAACTCTGAAACTTTTAGCTTTTCAAAGAACTGCTTTATTGAGTACATAATTTCAGCTCAGCTGAAAAACAAACCAACTCTGATTATTTCCTGTGCTTTTAGTATAATTAAAGATGAGATAGCTCCACACATCCTTGTCACATTGTCCAATTAGGTGTTCTGGCTTTTCCTTGGTAACCTCTTCCAGTCTCTGGCCAGCACTTGTTAGGATGACCTTGGTTACCATGAGATAGTAATTTGTTGATGTCTGATCTGACATTCCAAAGTTCCCTCCTCCACCCAAAGTATGTCAAGCTGAGAAAAGGAGAAAATGGCTTGGACAGACCCAATCCATTTCAAAGTTGACATGTTGTATATCAATGGCAATCCCTGTAATCTTAGTTGCCATTGTTAACCATATCCTATGGTCACCAGGCAAAGCAATCTCCTGCCACCTTTCACAACTAAGTCAGTGGGAACCCAGGAAGAATTTGCAAGTCCCAGGCAGCTGACAAGCTGTGATGTGGCAGAGAACAGAATGGGTTGCACAAGGGTGTGAGATATTGCTGGAATTAGGGAAAAGGTGTAAAAGATGTGTGGAGAAGCTTTGAGAGGGTGCATAGAGTGTAGAGGTGTGCATAAAAGTGCAATGGAAGTGCAGTAAGTGTTGGGAAAGGTGTGAAGGAGTGCAGTGTGTGAGAGGAGCTCAGGAAGGGAACAAGGAAAATATGGCAAGTCTTGAGGTAGTTGCTTGGGTGTGCCAGTGGCCAGCATAGTGAGAGCACCAAAGAGCTAAAGAAAGGGTGAATAAATGGGAGTGACTTAACCTAGAGACTTGTGACTTTCCTTACTGCTTCCTCATTGATTTTCTGGTAAAGCCTGCAGAGGAGATTTCAAGTAGTAATCATGTAATGGTTGGAAATTGCAAGTGTGAGACAGTTGCCAAGTACCCAGATTATGATCATGTGACCATGAGGGTGCTAGAACAACCAAAACTCTGAGGCCTAGTTATAACCACCATTTGTTTACTCTGAATAAATGGTCATAAATCTAGAATTACCTGAAGTCTTAAAGAAGAGGAATGTAGATCTTGAATAATTAAAACTGATCAGTTACTGGGCAATTATATGTTTTACTTAGAAGAAAAAGATGAAAATTGATAAATTTGGGGAAACTGCCAAATAATTATCAAAAAGAAATGGAGATACTTCATTGTTTTTAAGTTAAAATTTAAAAAATAGAGGTGGGCATATGGTAGCATAAAAATAACTCTGGAAATATGACACCAACTGAAAGAAATTTACATCTTCTTTGGACAACTGTAAGACCTGTGCATAACTGCTTTGAAAACTATTCACAAGCTTTACCCCACTTAGGAGAATTAGTCAGTGTGTTGATAGGGTGAATTAAAGACAACTTCTGTATTACAACTTTCGTTTTAAAAGAATATCTTTAAAAAACCAACTGGAGATTTTTTAAATACTTGCTACAATTTATTTCTAGATATAAAGTACAGTATAAAATAAGCTATCTACACACTAGTGTCAAGTTCTTTAACTAACAGCAATTTTATAATAGTCTACTGCAAGGATGTCAAACTCCCAGCCCATGGACCGGATGCGTCACACACGGGCCATGCCCCCGCCTGGTTTAGTGAAGGAGGAAAAAGTCCCGCCATGACAATGTGAGTTTGACACCCTGGTCTACTGGCTCTATGGGTCTTGTGAGAAATATTTTTCTAGAGATCTTTCTGGTGGTTCCCCTAGCTCTCTCCCTATTTTATCAGTAAGCAGAATAATTAGTAATAATTTTAAAAAGCAAAACAATGTGAATTATTTATTACTTTATAACAAAAATATTTAATAAAAATATATTACTTTATAGAGATAGTTTCTGGGAACATTTCTAACTACCAGGTTAAAAAGAAATGGACAGATTTTTGAGAATAATACTAAATTAGTGTTTAAAGAATACTCTAAGGATATAGTAGTAACCTTATAAAAATTGAGATACACCTTTCTTCCTCACATAGACTAGTGTCCTTCTCCCTTCCAGGGCCAGTGATTGAAGGCCATGGATAAACCACAGCTTGTATGATATAACTGATTCACACAAGCCAAAACTAAAATAATGGCTTAAAGTGATAAGAGGACAAACTTTGAGTTTACATTTCACATTATTATCATGGTTTTTAATTAACTTTTGAATACAATATTTAATTAACTTTTTAATACAGTATTATAAAACTCAAGCAATCATGGTTTTTGATATAGCATATTGTAAAATCCCAGGCAGTTGTAGTTTATTCAACAATGCACGATTATACAAAATTAGCATGATGTACGAAACAGACAAAGATAGTTTCCCTATTTTATGTTGGCATATGGCCTCCATCAGCCCTCCGGGTTTTTTTTCTTACTACCAGTTGTGTAGGTTGTACTTACTGTTCATTTCCCCACTCCCTCCAAGACAATGGGGAATAATGAATAATGCTACCTAGTAAATATTATCTTTATCTCAGCCCACTCTGAGAACAGGGGCAATTAATATAAAAGTAACTAGTGACCACTTTTTAATTGCTAATAATACATAATGCTGCTGTTTGAGGAAACAGCTGTTGATTTCTCAGAAACAAAGCATTTGGACCTAACCCTAATTCTACGTGGATTTAATTCATTTGGATTTTCCCATGGATTTGCCCTGAAAATGTAGACAAGACAGCTCAAAAAGTATGCACTCTCCTAACCATGTCCATGGGCTCCAAATCCATTAGCAATGTCTATTTTGGTCCCTGAATTCATAGACCCTAACCCTAAGTGGATTTAACACAAATATTTTCCCATGTATTTTCTCAGGAAACCTAAATAAGGCAGGTTTGAAAACTATCAACCCTCCTAACCATATTGATGGGCTCTGAATCCATTGGCAATGTTCATTTTGTTCATTCATAGAGACCTAACCATAACTCAAAGTGCATTTTCCGCGAATGGGATTTTCCCATGTATTTTACTAGGAAATGTAGGTAAATTAGTCTCAAAAAAGTATGCATCCTCCTAACCATACCCATCAGCTCTGAATCCATTGGAAATGTTCTTACAGTTAGGACTTCATGAATTTGTAGACAAAAAAGTACAAGTTTCCTAGTAAAATACATGGGAAATCCATTGCATAGGGTTAGGGTTAGGTCTCCATGAATTTGGAGAGCAAAATGTCCATCGCCAATGGATTCAGAGTCCATCATTATGGTTAGGAGGGTGGATAGTTCTTGAGCCTAGCTTATTTATTTTTCCTAGTAAAATACATGGGAAAATCCTATCCAGATGAAATCCACTTAGAGTTAGGGTTAGGTCTCCATGAATTCTCAGAGCAAAATGGAGATCACCAATGGCTTCAGAGCCCATGGTTACGTTAGGAGGGTGGATAGTTTTTGAGCCTGCCTTATATATATTTCTGGTTAAAATACATGGGAATTTTTGCTATTCAGGAAAAATTCACTTAGGGTTAGGGTTATGATTCTATGAATTCAGAGAGAAAAATGGACATCACTAATGGATTCAGAACCCATAGGTATGGTTAGAAGTGTGCATACTTTTCCAACCTGTATAATTTAATTTCATGGGAAAATACATAGGAAAACATTAGCGGAAAATGCATTTAGGGTTATGGTTACATTAGAGTTACAGTCTCTGAATCCATTGGCAATGTCGATTTTGCTCTGCAAATTCATGGCTACCTAAGCCTAACCCTAAGTGGATTCTCTGCAAATGTCATTTTTCCATTTTTTTCCCTGGAAACATAGATAAGGCAGGTTCAAAAAATATCCATCCTTCTGTCCATACCCATGAGCTCCAAATCCATTGGCGACGACCTTTGTTTTCCTGCAAATTCATCAACAACTCAACCGTAGGTGGATTATACCCAAATAGGATTTTTACATGTATTTTACTAGGAAGCGTAGGTAAGGAAGACTTCTAACCATAATGATGGACTATGAATCCATTGGCAAGGTCCATTTTACTCTCTGAATGCATGGAGACCTAACCCTAAACGTAAGTTGAGTTATCGCCAATGCGATTTCCTATGTATTTTACTAGGAAACTTGTCATTTTTTCTCTACAAATTTATGGAGACCTAACTGTAAGGTGATTGCCAATGGATTCAGAGCTGATGGGTATGGTTAGGAACATGTATACTTTTCGAGCCTGCCTTTCGAGCATGGGAAAATCCTATTTGGGTAAAATCCACCTAGGGTTAGGCTTAGTTGTTCATGAATTCACAGAGCAAAATGGATATCACCAATAGATTTGGAGCTCATGGGATCACATATACTTTTCAAGCATGCCCTAACTACATTTCCTTAGAAAATACATAGGAAAATGCAATACACAGAAAGTCCTCTTAGGCCCTAAGTCGATATTCTGCTAATCGTATTTTCCCATTATTTTCTCAGGAAATGTAGGTAAGGCACATTCAAAAAGTATGCACCCTCCTAACCATACCTATGGGATCCGAATCCATTGGCAATCTCCATTTTTCTCTCTGAATTCATGGATCCATAACCCTAAGCCTAAGTGGATTATCCAAGAATGGGATTTTTTGAGGTCAGTAAAATGAGGACCTAGATTGATGGGGGATATATGCAGACTCTGTAAACTGCTTAGAAAGGGTTGTAAAGCAGTATATAAGATAGCTATAGCTATCTTCCCTTTTGAAATTCTCTTTGCTCACTATTGAAGAACCCCATTTTAGAACATACTTTAGATATTTTTCTTAAACATAGCTGGTTCATTAAATCATGAATGCTAATTTCAATTATCATCCCAATAGTTTTTGATCCAATGAGCTAATATTTTTAATTTTTAACAGCATGCTTGGCTGATCTCTGATATATAATTGAGTATTCCCAATTTAATGCTACTCATATGAGAAGAAAAGGCAAGAGATTTTGACATAGTTTCCAAGTTAGTCTGTTATAGCAAAAACAGAGTTTTGCCTTAATGCCTAAGAAATGTATTCCCCCCTTTTCCTCTTTCCACTCCCAGGAATTAATATCTGTTATAAAATACTTCTTATTCACATCTATATTACGTTTATCTGATAAAGTGATTGTGATGCATCAAAATCAGAAAAACGTGTTTGTGTTCAACCATTTGTAGCAGCACCACTTTTTAAAAAATAAATAGATTGCTACATAGTCTTTTTACTATATATCTCCTAGTATATTTATTGTGGAATGGGACCCATTGCAAATTGTAGGACTTACTTCAAAGAAAAGAGAACCCTAACATTAATTTATGCTGGTCTATGACCAATAAAATATATAAACATGTGACTGATTGAAAGTAACATTACATGAATTGTGTTCCATAATATCTCAAAAAAATCCCAATGATTTGGCTTTACATGATTGTTTATACAAACTAGACAACAAGAGAATAGAATAGTTTTTACAAACAAGCAATTGGACTTCACGTGTGCCCTTTTCTTAACATCTAAATTTATCATTCTTCTGGGGATTGAGATGAGCAATATATTATATGATGTTATATAATATATAAGCAATATGTATCGTGTTACTGAATTTGTCCACCACTCCAAATCAGCATGGCCAATTATGATGTATGATGGAAATTATAGTCCAATAACATAAGAGCTATATGTTCCTCTGTTTAAGACTAGTTATGTGTCTTCTAAAATTATATAAATTTTGAAACCTTTACTGAAGATGCTGCACTGTGTTCAGCAGAATATATCCAATCTATCCAATACAAATATTTATATGAGGAAAAAAACTACCTTATGTTTCTACTGCATATCCTGTTCTCAAAACAGTTTGCAATATCTTGATATAAATATTTAAAAATATGAAAATATAGTTAAAAGTGTAACAAAAAACATATATTGTGAAAGATATAAGATCAGATAAAATAAAGCCTCAAATATTTACAGTAGCAGGAAAAACTGATTCTCAGTTTTTGTCCATAAAAATATTATATGTTTTTCCACATTCTCTGCCCAAAGGTTTATTAGCAGAAGAGATAGTATTAATTAAAGTATCAATCTATACTAACCTCTACGTTTTTATATAGAAATAGAAACAAATCACTAAGAAAAATAATTTGAAAAACAGTCTCTTTTCTGATCTTGTATAATGAGGATGGGAAAAAATAATAAATTTATGTTAATAAATCCACAATCATAAAAAGCAGTTTAATGGCTATAGATTATGGAAATAGCTGAAAGAATCTTTCTTAATGTGCAAGAAAAAGGTTGACTCATACATGACTCCTAACCATATAAATGATTGCAAAATTGTTTCCTGGCCCAGCCCATAAAGTGACCACAGAGAATTTGAAAGCTGAAGAAAATAGACTGGTAAAGGAAGTTTTTTCTAAATAACTATATTTAAAAAAAAAACCAAGCAAGCTTAGGATGTGATGTCTAAAATAATCTGCCTAGACACAAATATCTCTGAACATGTATATAACATGTTAATACATACAAATACATTTTTCACTTGGTTGTATACTTCCTAGATTTTCTAAACTGGCAATATGAAATATCACAATTAAAAACTCTTTGATTGATGAAGGCTGGAAGCAATTGTTGAGTAAGTTTAATTTTACATGTATAGTCGTAAGGATAAACTTGAAATATTTTTGAAATAAAGATTTTCAGAATTAAAAACATACACTTTACTTTCAGAAAAAAACAGGTAAGAAAAAAATCAGGTAAAAAAATCTGCTCCATTTTTCAAGGTAGAAATGTGTACTATTTCTACATTAAAAAAAATGATTTTTCTAAAATGGCTTCCCAATCCAAGGATGGGTGCAACAGGCCATCTAGATGAATCTATAACTCTTCGTTACATCTGCCATATGTCATTTTAGCAGCAGCAGTGGGTTCAAGATTTCCAGATTGTGCACCAGTCATGAATTGGAAAGTAATAGTCCATTAAAGACTAGAAATGAAAAATCCCCAGGACCAAATACTCCAAATACCCATAGCTACTCAGGATTGAATGTGAGTCCCTAACCATCCAGATCTACACAGCCTCCAAATAGCCTCCAAGCACTGAATTAGAATTTGGACACCATCACTTGGACAACTTGAGATTAAAATGTACAACTGGGTATGAATTTTACAAAGATGATACCAAACTTCACATCAACGGATGATCTCACCCAGTGACATCAAGTAGTTGTTAAACAGGAAAGGTGAAAATGTGGAGCTCTATGGTACACTACAATTGAGGGTCTGTGGACTTGACTTCACTCCCTTTCAGCACTGATTGGAATTGATTATTGAGAAAGGAGGAGGCCACAATAGCATAGTCTTTGAACTATTACAGACTTTCCACAGACATTTCAGAAGGATTCTACTTATAGTACTGACCATGGCTGAGCAATGAAGAAGCATCTGGCTATATATTGCATTGCTTCCATCCTGGCCCTTCCAAAGGTTATCAACAAGTGAAATCATTGCATTGTCTGTGCTCTAATCTGTCATGTTCTGAAAGATGATCGGAGCAGGTTCAGATAATCTGTTTCCTCAAGGTTTTTCTGAAGTTGTTCCCCAACCATCTTTTCAGTGACCTTCCTTTGAAAGCTGAATGAAAAACTTTGGATTTGATGATGGCCCTCTTATGTTGGGAGCAGTCCAGGACTTCTTTTAAGACAGAAGGAACCCTTCTTCAAGGAGGCTGACACCATTGCATGGAGTCAGTCACATGCCACTTCTAAGGCAACATCAACAACCCAGTAGACTCATTGATCTAACAAACTGGATCTAAGAAACTTCATCATATGAAGGACTCTGTCCACTTAATCAGGAGTCACAAGATCAAACTCATTCCAGATAAGACACTTGCCCCAAGCATCTCAACTGAACTTGTTTGGTCAATATGCAACTCCAAGCAAATCTGAATGACTTTATACATCAGATAACTAGAATAGATTTTGCAAGATCCCTTGGTATATTCCTGGGGCTTGTTCCTTTCAAGCAAAGAATGAGTCATTCTGAATAGGCTGTTAGATGGCTATTAGACCCAGCAGAGAAATAATAATGTGTTGCTGCTCTTATAGACAAAATTTAATCCCAAATATTGGCTCTTTCTCATGTTCTGTCAACCTTGCTCTTTGTCTTTTTCCAACAATTCTCTAAACGTGTCTTTTAGTACTTTAGTTTCCTGAGTTCCTTGTAAATCAAGAGGCACCATGGGATCAGTGCATAGGAGAGACCACATTGAGACACTGTGGTTCAAAGCTTCTGCCACCAACATGTTCCAAACTGCAACTAAAACCTGGGCCAAACTGCCCACCATATCCTTAAGGAAAGCCCCAGGACTGCTGTTCAGCTTGCTTATGAGCCCATGTCCAGTCTTTATGATTTATTAGATGCTGAATAACCCTCGGCAGAATGAATTGAGGTTAACAGGACTAGAAATAGCCAATAAAGATTGTATTGGGACAAAGATCCTTAAAATCTACTTCATAAATCCATAGGAAAGGCAGAATATTGGCCAAAACAACATTAGTACAAGCTCACAAAATAAGGAAAAATATTCTTTATTCCAGAATGTAAAAGAATTTTCCATTTTTTAACTGCTTGATTATATATTTGGCTGACCTGACTAAAATACAACCCAAGGAATTTATTATTGCATTGGAAACTGAATCAACATTTAAATTGATGCCATTCTTATAAAGGCATGAGTTCATGTTTTTAAAATAGAAACTTTAGCTTTAAAAATAAGAACCTGGATGACAGGGTTTTTTGTGTTGAAAAGAGCCACTTTAAAAATAGTAAAAAGAAAAAGAGGTCAGCCTGGATCAAGGAGATTGTTTTAAACATCAGCTTGCGTGCTCATGCATGAGCAGCAACATCACATTTCATGGGGAATATATTTAAACAAAGACCATTTACATTGTAAATCAGGTTAAGTTTTTTTAAATATTTACTTAAAATTCCTTTCTCTAAAAATAGAAAATGATCAATTTTGACTATGTGGAAAAGAAAGGTACAAGTCAATTGAAAACTAATTTAAATGTACTGATTTCATTTAGAACCTAGATATTACATTTCTTCAGTGAAAGGTTGGGACCTAAAAATATGGTGCAGAGAAATCCTATTGTCTTGCTTAGAGGGCTTTTAAGAGTAGAGTTTCTGGCAAATTAGCATTCTACTAGATTTATTCAAGTAGATAAAAACAGTATCCTACTTACGTTTTCTGCTAAACTATCCAAACACTGAAAGCATTTCTCCATGTAAGCAATGGGAGAAAATAAGCTCAATTTATCTAGAAATGGAAAACATTAGCCCTATATGCTTAGATCTAGGAATTTTTCTCACATTTCCTATTATATCTTTTTGGGGGATTTTACAAAATCAGCTTCTCAAGGAATTGGCTTGGAAGAGGACTGAATATCAGATTATATTCTCCAAGGTTAGAATTTGGTTTCTGACTTCAAGGAGGGAAGTCCAATCAGTCCTAAACCTTCTAGGACATGGGTATCAAACTTGTAGCGTCACATTGCCATCACGTGATGTATCGCAACATTTTTCCCTTCGCAGCGCTAGGGTGGGTGTAGCCTGCGTGTGACACATCCAGCCTGCAGGCTGCCAATTTGACACCCCTGTTCTAGGATGTTTCTTTCAGAGATCATAAGATTACAGTTTTCCTTTCCCTGGATAATTTTTTTTTTTTAGAATTATGCTGCTCTTATTTGAAAAATTCAGAAAATAACACTTTAAGCTTCCAGGCAACTTTCCAGCCCTTGATTCACAAATCCAGAAATTATATTACCTTCACATTTTCTGTCCTTTGAATCATAGTTTTCAAAATCATACTTAGACACTTAAGTAAGATGTAGGGAGGTAGAAATTTGATAAATAAAACCAAAATAGTCTTATGTTGCTTAGAATTTTTTAATTCTGTAAGTTTGAAAATTGAAACGATTTATTGTATAAATAGCTATTTTACTTATCAGATTGGTAAGTTAGCAAAATTCAGGACAGCAAAGTTGTTTGTATATTTTTGCAAAATCACAGCAAAGCAGGAAAGGAGTCTATTATTTTGTAATGCTGCCTAATGATTGCACCTATGTAATGTCTGGGTTTATGCAATATACCACCTGAAATGTGATTGGATAGCTCTGTTATTATGATTCATCATGTTAACAGGAACTTAGACAATGGGATTAATTAATTTAATCAATGAATGTTATTAAATGTGATCAGTTCAATTGTGGCGTAGCATAACCACTGGGTAGTAGTAAGTTAAAGAAGGATAGAAAGGCTGATGCAAAAACTCGTAGAATGGAAATTGGGTATCAGAATTTAGAGATCCTGTCCAACTATTGGGAACAAAAGGGAACCCAAACGTTAGGGGACAGAATGCAGGAAAATGGAAGGTGAAGGGAGAGAGGGGAGAAAAGGAGCCATATAAGAAAAGCAGAATTGTGGATTTTAAAACATTTATTGATTCTAGAAAATCCACAGTGATCAAACATTTGGGAGTCTCAAAAAAAGGAAGGCATGTGGAATTACATCACACCTCCATAATGTATTCTTGATGCAACTTAAAAACATAATCCTATGCAAATTTGCTAAGAAGCAAATTCTATTGTATTTATTTATTTATTTATTTAAATTTTTATACCGCCCCCTCTCCCAAAAAGGGACTCGGAGCAGTGTACAGCCTACTAAAAAACGAACAATATGTACAGTTAAAAACAGATTAAATAGAATTGATCCGGCCGAAATCCCCTCACGTACAAAATAATACCAAAATTTAAAATTCAAGGATTATATTAAAAATTTAAAAATTAAAACCTAATTAATTTAAAACCCCAAGAACCATTTACTGGGCCAGGCCGGCCTGCTGGAAAAACAGGGTCTTTACTGCGCGCCGGAAGGTCTGGATGTCGGTAATTTGGCAGTTTACTTCTATAGAAAGCTCAAGATGCAGTGTGAAAAATGCTCTGGATTGTTTTATACAAAGGTTGAAAAATGTAGATATTGGAAATATACAGTAGTTAATTGCTATTGATGAAATTAAGTTTGGGTTTGAATCTCTGTGAAAATAAATAAGTTCTGTTCGTATCTCTGGTAAGAGACTAAAGATTTACTGCAACAAGCTTGAATATTTTCAAGAAGCTATTTTGAGGAAGTGAAAATTCTTTTTTTTAAATGAAAGATTTTTCTATTTTCCCTCATCTACAAATTCTATAAATGCATGCTCCATTCAAGACATGCATACTCAATGAAGTATCTATGAAGGTTAGGCTGAGAGAAGCTTTTGGTTCATGTAAGTTTATATTATCTACCTTCAAGTTTATGACAATGATCATTACTGTGTGTCCACAGTACAACAGCAGCTCCCTCTGCTGGTTTTCAACAGCATCTGCTTAAAACAATTGGAAAAGGAGGCTAGAAGTACATTTCCAAAATAATAATAATAAATGCAATCCATTACAGTAGACTTATCTATTCAATAAGTCAATTAATGTTATCATTATTATTTTGGAATATTGACTTTTATTTTTAATCATTGTTTTATGGATGTTTTAGCTGTCAAGAACCACAAAGAGAGTGAGCAGCGTATAAATTATTTAAATTAAAGCAAGGAAGGAATTGCCCTTTTGTATTATCCTTGCTACTAAAACCGAGAGAAAATAAACCAAGACTTGCTACAATCCTTAGAGACCTTCTTCCTTAGATACCATCCACTTTGTATCCTGAGTTGGAAGTCAACTCAAGAAGGGCTCGTACAAGTGGCCATCAAGTGCAGCATATACCAAGTTGATGTGCTGTCCGTGCTGCTGTTCTGCATATGTTTGAACCTGTTTAGCCAGATAATCACAAGAGCTGGATATGGATACAAGTTCAAGAGTGGAATTACCATCAGCCACCCCCTTTACTTAGATGACATAAAGTTGTATGCCAGGAATGTACAAAATATCTACTTTCTGATCAACCTGACATGGATCTATATTAAGGGCATTGGGATGTCATTTGGACTGGCGAAGTGTGACTGGATGATAGTTATGAGAGGGAAAGTAGTTAAGACTAATGGGATGGAACTACCAGTATGCCACATAGCAGCATACAGACCAGATACAAATACCTTGGTATCCCACAATCTCATGGGAATCAAGAAATGATTTAAGCAAGGATTGAGGAGGCAAGAAAGACAGTATCGATCACATACCACCCAAAGATAAGTCAAGACCTAAAGAGTTAGCTCAATGGCAAGAACAAAACCCATGTCATCAATTTGTATGATCTGCCAGTAATCAGATATCCTGCCAATGTAATAAACTGGCCAAAATGGGACATGGGATCTGATGTGAAGACTCAAGATCTCTTGAAAAAGTATGGAGGTTTTCATCCCAAGTCCAACAACCAGAGACTACATCAGCTTATATATATATATAAAACATCAGCATATATATATAACAACCAAAAGATAGGATACTATAGAGTTGTGAATGTTTCTGCACAGTTCAACTGTAAGAATAATATTAGCATAATGGCATCAGAAAGCAATGTCTGGTAAAATAGAAAGTTTGAAATAATAAATTTGTTTTTAAAGAGCTACAAAATTATTTATTATATCCCTATCCTAAATGTTACTACGGTATTTCATGGATAATACTCATTTTTATTTAAGGATTGCAATGAAAACCCAATTTCTACTGTCTTTGTTAATTGTATTTTATCCTGGTGTCTATGGAGATTCTCAGTCATTCAGGACATGGTTGTCCTAAAGGTGTTTTTTCAAGATGCAACTGGACTTTCTAATAAGTCCAGTTACGTCTTGAAAAAGCACCTTTGGGATTTTTTTACCTGTGCATCATTTTGCACTTTCTGACATGTGCCCTTTATGTAATGTGCTTAATTACCACAAGATGTCACTACTGTTTCATTTCTTTTGGCAGAAAGGTCAATATAGTTTATCATTTATACATTCCAGCTAATCAAAATGCTTGTTATGTTATACTCTTAAATAATTAATCAGAAGTATTTTAAGCATTTTAACCACATTTTTCACCTGACTATTTTTTCAGGTATCACTGTAGCAGTGATTTGATAAAACCTAAAGTTTTATAAATACATATTTTGAAAACATAAGTGCATCTGGGCTGACATTTCTGCTCATCAATATATTTGTAGCAGTTTTGTAAAATATTCCAATAATGGAACAAAGAAATCTTTTTTAAACAGTGAACGACAGAACTCATGTTGACCTGAGTTTCAGTATTCCTTTGTGGTGGCTTGAAACTGACATTTTGGTTCCTAATTTTTAAATTAATTGCATAAAAATTATATGGACATGAACACTGACATTAGCTTTCCTTGAAGGAGTGTAGTTATATGTGCAGAGTGCACTATTCCATAGCTTATGGAATTAATCTGATTTCCTGCAATTATATGACATATTGAACCTTTAGTTAAGCACACAAGCAGGATTTATATAATGCACTAATCTAAAATGTGCTAATATAGTTTCTGGTTCAGTATGCCATATAAACAGTCTGCCCAGCATGTCATATGAATTTCAGATGTGCTACATCACCAGTAGCATCACTTGGGAGCAATGCTCTCTGTCTCTTATTATGTTTTTAAGAGGATTTGTATGATAATTCTTCGGTTATGATACATGTATTGTTCATAACTGATACTGTGAAAGGAGGACCATCTTTATTATTAGCCAAAATGCTGCTATATGACCATAAGAAACCCTTGAAAACAATATTGTGACATCTCAGTGAAAAGCAATATGCATAATGCAAGATATCCTGTGATGATATTCTTCTTGCTCTATGGCAGAGATTATCTGTAGTTGTCTCTTGCATCTTATTTGGGGTGTTCTAAAAGGGAGAAAGTATAATTTATAGAGTTTTTACTGCCATAAAAACTGGAGAATAGAAGTCTGGATGCACAGTTTCTCATAGCAATGGAATAGTCTCCCCAGTACTAGGGATGTTGAAAACAAAATCTAATTTAAATCACTTTGGGGGGGAAATGAATTTGTGCTAGGAAAAGTTGTTACCTAGAAGATATCTGCTGCTCTCCTTTAATTTTAGCTCTAAAGCAAATTATTTCATAAAGTATTTTAGAAAGCTCTGACCTCTAGATATTGATGAAGAGTAATCACTGTGTTTATAATTTGCAGGACCAGCAATGAAGAAATAATGCTGCAAATTAATATTTGGCAGAGCAGCAAAGAAGACTTTGAAAAAGATAATATAGATGCTATGATGTGCCTATACCTACCATAGAAAGATCTGAATTATGCAGGCAGTGGTTTTTAGGTTATTCCTATGACACTGAGGAAGCTGAATCTGAACTTCAAAGAAGCAGGATAAAAGAATATTTATGCTTTTGTACTTTGCTGTTGGAGAAGACTCCTGACATCCAAGAATAATAAATAAAAAAGCAAATGTATATAAAACAAATTAAGAACTCTCATTTTATAAACAGGATCAAATTATTATGTTTTGTATTCATTATTCAAAGACCATGATCAGCAGTAAAGTGGATGGAATTAATTACAGCAGTGATCAATCCACCATTTTAAGACCTGGAACACCAGGTTGGGGATAAATATTGTGAAAAATATAGTTGCTAAATATGACAATAACCCGATGGCACAAAATGATGAATTGAGAAATGTAGATCAGCAATATTTTGAAGTCTACAGGTTCCCCATCCCCCATTCTAACAAAATATAAGAGCAGGAAGGTTTTAACAAATCAGCTGAGGAAGGAGGTACTTTGGGAGGTGTGTTTTGAACTTAGAATAGAGGTAAGTGTATTTCTGGAGCTATATTGGGAAAGTTCTATGTTTCTCCTTCATTTAGTCTATGTGACCTGACTTTAATATTTTACTGAACGTAATTTGTATGTTTTTCCCATACCAAGCATATACAAAATGTATTTAATTAACCACTTCCATTTCTGTCTCTTGTGTTGATGGCACCACACATATTTCTAAGAAAAAAACTGCCACATAATGAACAAAATCATTGAACCAACTAACTTGTCTGTTTTGTTTGGTGGGTGCTCTCCAAGGTCTGCCTCTGCTATCCTCTTGGAAAGCTCTTTTTATCTAGAACAGGAGGCTCCAAACTTGACAACTTTAAGACTTGTGGACTTAAACTCCCAGTATTTTTCAGCCAGCCTGGTTAGTTTTGTTTTGTTTAATTAAGATTGGGTGTTTCATCTTCTGTTCAGCTCTATTTTTATTACGTGCATTATGCCTCTTTCATTTGTAAGCCACCCAATTTCATTGAAGAGTCAGGTGACATTGAAATTTAAATAAATATATTGAAAATCTTGGTATTCCTAGCCAAAATAATTTGGAGGGATACTTAGTAAAACTTTATTCATTGCTACTCTGGATTTTGTTCATTTAAGGATACAAGTATTAGGAACAGAATTTCCATTTTTAAATGATGCAGTTGGCCCAGTTGCCATGCTTAAATGAATCCCATGGACATTAGGTGAGGCAATTTCCTGCCAGCTTCCTATAACCAAAGTCAGTGGGAAAGCCAGTAGGAAGTTGCAAGTCCAAGTCTGGCAGGAAGGTAAGTAGCTGGTGCCAGATTAACTGAGAGTGCAAGGGAGGAACAGCAAGGGTGGAAGAGAGTGTGCAAGAGGCATGGTGTGGTTCAAGAAGGGTGGAAGGGGCTGCATAAAGAGGCCAGCATAAGCATAGAGGGTGTGAGGAAGGGTGCACAGGTAGGGAAGACTTATCCATTGACTTCTGACCATATCTGCCAGCTTTGCTACTTTTGGGGAAGCCAGCAGGGTAAATTGCAAATGACAATCATTTCATCATGGGATGCTGGAACCAGGCATATGGACCAGTTGCCAATTGTCCAGATCATGGTCATATGACCATGGGAGTACTGGAATGGCTGGAACTCTGAAGACTAGTCATTTGCTCAGCATCATCATAACTTTGAATAATTGCTGAATGAATGGTTGTAGTTGAGGACTAACTGTATTTGTGCTTGTAATATAACAATAGAGATTGTATGTTTGTATTGTATATTTTATAGTAGATGGTTTTGTGGTGATATGCAGACAAAAACACATGTATAACACCTGCCCTTTGTGTCCTGATCAGTGCACACTTGAGACCTCATGGCAGCGCAGTACAATGCAATTAATGTTGCTAATTTCTGGGCAAGATCTGTTTAACTTGTACATATTTTATATAATCTTGTATTTTATATTTTAAAATTTATGTTATATAGTATGCCTCATTTTAATTGTATTGCTTCTGACACAAACAAACTGGACGATTGACCGTGAACCATTTGGCCAACTCCAGAAGCACCTGATATTTGGCTAATTCATACAAGACTAGGTCAGTCTTGATTCATTTAAAAAAAAATCTGAAGCAAGAACACACAGTTTTAAAATTAGTTTAATGCTACACTCCATTTGGAAGTACTATAGAGATTTGTATAGGATTTGGAGGGGAGGGAAGACCAAAAAGGCAGACTGCTTCCATAACACTGAATTTAGTATGCCTTTTCTGTGATCACAGGTCCTGTTGGAATCATTTTGTGAATTATTCTGAAATGCAAATATAGCTCCATCTAAATTTCAGTCAGCCTGTGGTTTGGTGGTGTTTTTAATGCATAACACAGTAATAAAAATCCTGTTTTTCTGTATTTTATCTTTGTTGATAAATGAAAATAAATATGTTTTTTTAAAAAATCCAATTTCTCAACAATTCCAGCTGAATTCATGGGAAACTATTTGCCACTTTCTAGTTATAGGTTTGAAGTTGGTGGTTCATCTGCATTTGATCATCTATATTAAGTACATTGGACTGTGGGCAGGGTTGTCTTGAGAAGACTGTGGAGGCAATGACCCAATGACTAATTCTTCCATATGGAGTAATAAAGACAGCTCTTGGGATGGCACAGTTTCAAAGACCCAGAGTTTCTCAATCTGGAACGCATACATTAATGTCTCTATGCAGTTCCCAGTGGACTGCAAGACTGTTAAGTTCCCATGCATGACTGAGACTTAAAATAAGGCTATTTTGTTTACTGTATCTACTTTCTCTAACAGGACCTGATTTAGAATTAATTTAAACAAATGTATATGGAAGATATTTTTGTCATGCAAATTCAGGAGATATACTATGAACAGGATCCATTACTAATTAGACAACTTCCCGGAGGGGAAAAAGTTATCAGGTAAAGCTGTATAGCATAGTGCAAAAAATGTTAATGCCTTTCTTATTTTGGTTGCAACACCCAGAGATGCACCAAAAGTTGCACAGAATTGCAGTTTGTAATATGGGAGAAAGCGGGAATATGAAATACAGATAATAATTTTATAAACTGAATGAATACATGATACATATTATATAAATTAAACATAAATTAATTAGACAAATATTCACTTTTGTCTTGACATCACCCCTTTTAAAATGGCTACAGTTATTCCCCTGCAGGGTGTATATTTGTGAATTATTCTTGGTCAAAAAATTGATAGCAATAACCAGTGTGATTTTTTTCCAGGTAATCATAGAGAGGCCAAGAAATAATGCTGCAACTTATTTCAGGTTCTCTTTCCTGTTTCAATAAAACATTAACTATCAAGCGTTATCACGGTCTATTCACCAAACTTCATTTTCTCACTTTATGTCAGGGAAGTACACCGCAGGTGTCCAAAGGGAGCCAGAGACACAGACATGAAGTCGTAATTTTATATAAATAAATATATTTTACATCTATATACACAACAAACAAGATAGTCAGGCATATCAATATATCATGAGATAAATCATCAAGTAACTCACAGAACAGCATACAGAGCACACAGAAAAAAAAGGCCGGGGGAGGGGGGAATGGCTCCTTCTCACTCAGCAACCAATGATAATGTACATTGCCTCATGCAGGAGCCCCCACTCTCCAACCAATCCACTACAACTATGCATTTTGACTCATTATACACTTTATTATTCCAGCTATTAAATGAAATATTTTAACACTTTATAAAGTAACTTGCTATAAGTTTTAAAAAGCAAAATAAAATTAAATTCATATGTTCCTACAAATTAAGTTAAAGCTGGTGAGATTAATTTCAAAATAAGCCAAAAGAGAATTGTGCTGATTACCTCGCAGCACAGAGACAATTTATAGAAAGGAATGTGTTATGCATCACTTTACAATAATTGTGTGATGAATAAAGCTACAGCTTCTATAAGAAAATGCATTATTCTTTTTCTTCCTCTAAAAAATAAGTCAAACAATGCCTCATTTAAGTTTAAACAATGCTCAGCTAGGGTTTATTTAAGCAGTTTATGAAATAAACAACAATTGGCTGAGTTCCTACAATTCTTTAAACAATAAAGAATGGATTTTTATAAAATTATTATTTACAGATCCTCCATGGATTCATACAAGGGCAGTTTCCACTTAGCCTTTGAAGTTCCTTCTGGTACTTTTACATATCAGTCCTAGTTGCAACTTCACCATGATTTTGAACAGTTCATAATAGTACATTACTCAAGGACACTTTATAGTCTAATAATAGGGTAACAATTAAATGTGATCTCAGAAACTGTTTTGGCAAGTAGTTTTGGCAAGTCTTTTCAAAATGGTCCAGAATTCTAGAAACTTTACCTCTTTTTGCGGGAACTGCTAGGAGTATTGGATTGGTTTTGTCCCTTCCTAAATTTCTGTTATCTCTTTTTAACTGATAAGTACGGTCTCTACCATATCTCTTTGATCTTAGCATGGTTTGCTGCAGAAGAGCTTATATTCAAGAAGAGATTGGACTGCCATTTGTCAAATGGTGTAGGGCCCCCTGCTTGGGCAGGGGGTTGGTCTAGTTGATCCACAAGGTCCCTTCCAACTCTGATTATCTGTTAAATCTGTTCAAGTCCTGCATTTAGCAACTACAACAATCTCAATACTTTTGAAAATTCCATGTGATGCAGAGATATTAGACACTCGTACATATATGTTTAATCAGTGTTCCAATTAAGTATAGACATTAGTACAATGTAAAATATGTATTTTTTTCCTATTCAATCATTGGGCATTTCCTTCAGAGAAGAAAAAAATTTAAGTGGAATGAATGAGTAAAAGCATATTCTTGAAATCATTGTGCTATGGTTAAGATTTATTTCTGCATCTTCCACCTTTAATTATGGTCTCTTCAGTAGTCTGCAGGCATCTCAAATTTCAATTAAATCCTAAAAAAAGGATCACGATAGAACTTCCATTGAGCGTCTTCAATCTGAGAAGAGTAAATAATCATGTTTCACAGTGATAGAAAGATACTCAAGAGAAAAGGGCAGTATTAGCAACATTACCCATTGCTCTTCCAATAAGAAATTGGGGGGGGGGGAGATGAAATACATCAAAAGAAATCTGAAAAACATTCTCAAGCAGTTCAGAATAAGACAGAAAAACATAGCCATTTTCTTGAAATGTCAAGACAAATTATATACATAGACATGATGGTAACTGCAACTTGTATAAAAACACAAGTGTAGATACAGCAGTGGGGCTTTCTACATAAGTATGTAAGCAGTCTTGAATAAGCTATCTATTCTCTGTCCTTCACTACATGCTTCACAGGAAAGACGTCCAAATGAGCTGAGTTATCAGCAGAACTGTTGCGTGCTAGTTGCTCAACTTGAGTCTGTTGCGAGAGTGAGTCAGGAGGACAGATAAAGAAAGTATGTCAACACTGGTTATAAGGAACCTTCTCTCAACTTTCATCTCCTTGAAAGCCTTATCTTCTCACCCTGTTTCATTCTTTTGTGGCAGTGGTCTTGAATTATGAAACCAAAGAACTTGATGCATATTTGTAACACTTTTCTGAAGCATATCTTTGTCAGAATTTTTTTCTCCAATAATCTCAGACACTAGCAGATCTTTTTTTAATATTTAAGGATTCAGATGTGTGCACTTTTGTCATTCTTGCTTCAAGTTATATGATCAGTTTATTTATTTATTTATCAAACTTTTATACCGCTCCCTCTCCCAAAAAAATTATTAATGTCTGTGTCTCTCAGTCTTGCACCAATTGAAGAGGGGCATAGATTTTTTTCACAATCCATTCTCCGTTGTCCTCAGATTTTACTGGCAAAGCATGCTCTGTGAAAATGATCACTATACTACTAACAGTAATCTGAAAGTCACTGTTCAGGCCAGTGTTTGTGAAAATATAGAACTTTTCTTGCTTTACAAGAAGCCGGGTCTATGATGAGACTTCTGTATCTAATTTTTAAATGATATTGGATAAAAAATACAGAAGCCATAATTTTCTTCACTGGATGCATAAGGAAATAAACTTTTTAATCTAAGATGCTTCAAGGTCCTTTTTAGATCTTTTCAGCTTGATCAACTGGCCTAGCCTCCAAATCAGAGATAAAGGCTCTAATGATGAATGGCTTCTGTGTTAATCTTCTTGGGAAGGAAGGCACCCAAAACAGATGTGCAACTAGAATAAAATGGAATACTAGAATCTAAAAAGCACAGGAGAGCAAGCCAACTACCATGAAGGACAAATAGAACCTAATGGGTCACAGTTATGAATGCTTGCATAATCGTGTTTTCTAGTGTGTATATTAATGTATACTTAATGAATGTCCAGTTTTTTTAAGATTATTAGAGCAGAATAACTAGAGTAAAAAGCTGCTGGCTTAGGATCTCTTTCAGAACATAGCGAGATTATGGCTGGGATCTGTAGTCTTTTACCCATATCTTTGAAGGAATACTTTGGATATCTTACAAAATATCTTTAGGTAACAAGTAAAGCATAATTTATATTTATTTATCAAATGTATAGGTCTACCTATCTCGTGGAAAGTAATTCTGGGTGGTGTACAATGACATACCGTATTAGATATTAAACTGACAGGAACAGATACTACCCTTGATCTTGACCAAAAGACCAAGAAGAGATTATTATTTATTAACACTTTATATTGGCCATACGCCAATACACAAAACTAATATAAGATAATAGCATAACAAGTAGAATAAAGTTCTGTTTGTTAGGGGGAAATATTCAGTTCTTCATCAACCTCCTGGTTCAGTATAACAGACTGGCTATTTCTAAAACATATATATTCATGATTAAACAATTGCAGATTATGACTTAACCTCATTTTCTAGATTTGCACGTTCTAGTTCAAACTGTGATTGGTTAATTTGGTATGTTGTTTGAGCACAATCAAATTGCCAACATTTACCAATTTCAAAAAAACCAAATTTTGAAGATGGCAGAAATGGCCTATTTTGCACAAGCAAGTGCCTCCAACATGTTATGGTAATTTGTATATGTAAAATGGCAGTGTCCATCCCATAACCTATCACTCATTAATAAGCAAATTAAATAAGTTCTCTATATCCAATTATCAGAAAAAGGTCCAAGCAGAGCTGTAAAATATTAACATTAATTAACATACATGAAACTCAATTTTCTACATCTCAACTCTTAGCTGTAAGCACAACCCTATTTAAAAGGCATAAAAAGGTGCCAATATCTTAGTTGTAAACAAACAAAATGTGCTCCACAAAGCATCCATACAAAGTCTTTTTATTGGTTCATCAGGCATCCTCAATATAACTTACAGTTACATCCAGATTCAGCTCAATGTCCAACTCTTTGCATAGCTGACTTTCTGGTGTAAAAGGATGGTAATCTTTCATCCCTTTCATCCCATATCGCAGGAGCAGGGGTAGAGACGGCAGGAGCAGGGGTAGAGATGCCAGCACGAGGCTACGTTCAGGCAAGAGTGCAGGAACCTCCCCCAACCCACCAAGGGTCAATTCAGTGACCAATCAGGATTACAGATGTGGCCACATGACATGGACTACATTTCCCAAGAAACCTTAACTACATTTACCATGGTGCATTCCCTTAAGGGGACAGCTCCCAATTCCTAACTAACTATCCCAATTCCCTATTAACTATAACTGGCTGGACAGCACACTCCCGCCTGGAATTATAAATTTCACTACTAACTATCAATTAAACTATAAAACTAAGATAAACAATAAACAGTAATAAAGCATCAAACAAAGCAAAGCATGCAAAGCTTGAGGTTCAGTCTTCAAGTTCAGCCTTTCTCCGCAGCAACACTAGGTCGGTGACTGGTCTGGTGACAAAATCTAAAGTTTAATATGACAAAACCAGATTGTTTCTCCTTTAAAATGTCAAAATTCAATATACAATATTTCTCTTATTTCAAACACCAACAATTCCAGTGAGAACTACCCCAAATAGCAGTTTTAATTATAAATTCATAGAATATTAAAGATATTAAGACAGTCCATATGTTTAGCACTCTGTAATCAAATAGTGAGGAATCAAGCAATCTATTTGAGCTTAAATTGCTCAAATAGACTGAAGGAGAAAATGTAGTTTTCTGACTTAAGTTAGATCAACTCAACAGATTTGGAGATGAAAGGGAATTTATTACATTTCAGTATTTCCTCACACTGTTATCTTATTTAAAGGTTCATAGAATTTTCCAGGAGCTAATAGACTTGTTTATAATACATTTTTTTATATATTACTAATTTTGTAGTAATTGGATCATCTTCTGAGATTAATAAATGTAATTACACAATTGGCAATATGATTGTTTTCTGTGTGTGTGTGTGTGCATATAGTATACACACACACACACACACACCATAATCATCAAGCTTTTTCAAAAGTTTGCCACCTCCGAATGTTAGTTATTGGTAGAAATTGTCACCTGAACTTTTTATGACAGGTTTTCAGATTGCTTTATGGTTTAATTTGTTTCTCTTTGAATCTTCCTTGTCCTGGCAAGTGTCAGGAATGATATTGCTCAGTTATGAGCAAGAGTTATTTGTATGGTTGTCAGTTCAAAGGGATCCCACAAGGCAACCTGGATCACTGCTGGTTTAGCTTTTGATATCTCAATCCCCAAGGCTAGAGGCTGGTCTTCCTGAAAAACAAGTTGGAAAGGGGAAGGGGGGGGTTGAGATGGGTGGTCCAACCAACCAAATGTCCATCGTCTCTGATTTCCTTCTTTCCCTCCCTTTTCTTCAACTTTAAAGAAACATCCATATTTTGGGTCCCTTTGGCTGATTCTCATTGTTTTGTTTTGTTTTCTCCTCTGGTAAACCTTTGCTTCCCATCACCAGGGGGCTTTCAGATGGACAGCTCCTCAAATATTGATCCAAACGCAGTACTTGTTTTTTTTCTCTTGAAAGCTTTTCTGCAGAAAACTAATTCACCAAGTCAAACCCTCTCAGAACATTTCTGTCAAGCCAATGTTTTGTTTAAATTCAAAATGTCTGTTCCACCTTTATAATACATATGCTTAACCTTAACCACATGTGCTAGGGAGAGGCTCCACCATTTATGGCAAAACAAGGTTTATTTTAACAAAATATGGCTGCCATGGCAGGCATGTGATTTAAATTGCTTTTTACTCCTACATTGTTTACCACTCCTGCTTATACCACAAATATCTAAATACAGTAATTCAGACAGCCAAGTAGCATTTATGCACCTTAATACTTGGGTTACTAGTGCAACAACATGTCGCAGTTTAATGTGTTCCTGCTTATTCAGGCTTTTTTAGGACAAGCTATTCCTTTGGATTCTTACTTCTGAGCTCTTTGGAAAGTGGTTAGATTTCCCCAACTGTACATATTTTTTTTAATGAGATTTGGGGCAGGGGGCTTTTCCAAGGTTTAGTGTCCAAATAAGCTAGGTGATATCTTCCTGCTCATATGTGTACTGTTTTTGTCCATATAAACATCTGTAATGGTAAAAGAAACTGATTTGGTGATCTAATGATAAACTTCAACTCAGTAATGTTATGCCTATGTGGCTGTGTATGCATAACAACACCTTTTTTCTGTTCAATTGTATATGATTCTCAGATACTGCCTGGACAAGTGTCTGCAGTTTTCTTTGCAAAATTTTTCAGAAGTGGTTTAATGATTTAGAAGTGGACTGCAGCCACACCCAAAAAAGCATGCAGCAGCTGCAAACATCTCATGACGGGGGGGGGGGACAGAAGCCCCGGGACATCCGCCCACCCACCTGCTGGCTGGCCGGGCTGGGCCGGGTTGGATGAGGCATGTCCACCGGGAGAAGGAAGAAAACATGTTCTGGGAGGGCAGAACATGGCTTCTCCCAGGGCATGTGCAGCAGCCCCGGGACATCTGCCTGAGCTGCGCCATGACTGCCACATGGTAGGGAAAGCTAGAAGAGCAACTGGGACAAGTGAGTGACCAGGCGACTGGATCGGGGGCATGGCCAGCCAGGGGTTGCCACCAGATCGGCGATCCATGCCAAATCACCACTACCGGTTTGTTCGAGCGGGTGCAAACTGGTTGAATACCACCTCTGCTATGTACAATGAAACATTAAGTAATTACAAAAATGAAATATGAGTAAAACAAACTGAAGCACATGTAAAATAATAATAATCAAAAAACAGATTCATTATTAAACCAATTTCATTATTAACAACATTTAGTGCCAGCCATTTAGCTAGGGTAGATTTCACTTTCAATTTAAAACACTTAAAAGGACAATGGTTTGTTAAGAATTGGGAAAAGGGAACAAGGGGAGTTGCTGCCCCTACGCACACTTCCTTCATTATTGTTTGAAATGATATATCTGTCAAATGAACATTCTGCCTCAGCCCCAGGTATGTCTCAGGAAAAAATACCCATCTGAATGCACATGTAGGTTGCAGGAGGCCTTTACTCTGGAAACTTTGGAAAACGCTGTTGCCATGGCCTCTGAAAAGAATGGTATAGTATGCCCTGTTCTGGATTTTCAGCAAACAATGCTTAGCTGTTAGTTTACAACTTCCTAAGTTGTATGAAGACAGCCTACAAGATCACACTGCAATTTACATCATGCCATGATTAATTCTGCCCTAGCATGGGGATGAAATAAAGCAAATCCTATTTTATAAAAGTATTTACAGGTAGTCCTCAACTTATGAGCGCAATTAAGCCCACATTTCTGTTGTTAAGTGAAACTGAAATTTTACAATTTCTTTTGCCACAGTTGTTAAGTTAGTGTCATGGTTGTTAAGTAAATCTGGCTTCTCCATTGACTTTGCTTGTAAGAAAGTAGCAAAAAGTGATCACATGATCCTGGAACACTGAAACTGTCAGTTGCTGAGCCTCTGAATTTTGATCACATGACCATGGGGATGCTGCAGCGGTCATTAAGTGTGAAAAATGGTCGTAAGTCACCTTTTTTAATGCCGTTGTAACTATACGGCCATTAAATGAAAGTCGAGGATCTGTATTTTGTTTATTTGCAAAACAAAATTTAACATTACTTCAAGCATGACTAAAATTCTACTCTAAATAACAATCAGACCAAGAGACCAGCATAGTCCATAGCAGAAGGGTGAAATCTACCTCCTCCCCATCATTGCTTAAGATAGCTTCAATATATGACATTGCAAAGCTAATATTTTATTTATTTATTTTTACCCTGCCTTTATTTTATTTTTTTACAAATAATTCAAGGTGGGGTACACACTTTCCTCCTCCTGTTTCCCCCAAAAAAAGTTGAGTTGGGTGGGGCTGAGTGACTGGCCAAGTCATCCAAGTCAGCTGGCTTTCATAGCTAAGGCAGGATTTGAACTCAGGGTCTCCTGCTTTCCAGCCTCCTGCCTTAACCACCCCACCAAACTGACCCTTCCTATCTTTTCCACAATATTCTTCACATTCTTGTTTTATTTTTCATGGCTGCTAGCACACATGCACTTAAGAGGGGCTAACAGAGCCACCGTCATCCCATTTTTCTAGATTCACACGACTTCTCGTGTAGCCCTCCAACTACCAGCTCTAGGTTTTAAAATTCTGTCACCTGACTATGGGTGAAAGGAGACCAGAGTATTTCAGACCAGAGTTGATGTCCCCTACTACTACTTTGAATTAATACAACACAGATTGGGCCACAATGTGATTGGCTAGTTTGCGATCATCTTTCAGAAGCACTGACAGAAAAACATGTCGACTTCTTGTCGATAAAAGGAAGGACCGCTAGAAAGAGGGCCCCATCCACCTCCCAACACCGCGAGTGAGAAATTCGGGGCAGGGAGCAGCAGCTTAATCCGCAAAGAAACGCGCGCCCGGGGCGGCGCTCGCTCCCCCTCCTCTTTCAAGAGTAAGGGGGGAAGGCATCATCCCGGAGTCCCCACCCCTCAGCTCCGCTGCCCCTCCTCTTCGTCCTCCAGCCCAGAGCGTTTGCGAGAGAGAAGGAGAAAGCGGACAGCGAGCGCCTTCTGAGAGTTTTGCGGAGGAGCCGCGCGGAGGGAAGCTGTGGGTGGGAGCGGGCTGCAGGAAGAAGCGACGTGGAATCCGGCGCTCTCCTTGCCTCAACTCCTTCCCTACTTCGCACGGTAAGAAGCAGCGCCCAGAGCTTTAGCTGTGGCGGGGCCTTCGGTCGTCTTGCTCGTAGTTTGGAGAGCCGAAAAACCCTCCAGTACTAACAAAAATAGCTAAAGTGGGGAAGGAAGAGGAGCTGGGGGACTTGGGGGTGGGGGCTGGCTCTTCTCACTCATATCGGGGATGCAGGCCGAGTCTCGGAACTGGACTCGTGCTGTCCTTGGAAAGGCTCTGAAATCAACGATTCTTCCCAGCAAAACGAGTTGCCGGCCCGTCCGAATGCCTTCTTTTCTCTGGAGGAGGTGCGGGTGTTGCTTTCGCCTCTGGCGCGCAGGTCCTCTTTGACCCATTTGGAAGAACGGGGCTTGCAAAAGGGGGGGGGGGTGTTTGCGGAGATTGGAAGGGCACCCAAGCAAAGATCTTGGCCTGCTTTAGCCTGCTGGGTCCTTCCCTTGAAGAAAGCATGTCGAGTGTCAGATTCGCGTCGAGGCGGCGGCTCTTTAGCCTCAAACCTTCGCTCCGTCCCTCGGGAATAATGACTTTCTTTTTAAATGGCTTTGCCGGCCATCTGCCAAGATGAGGCTTCGCCGAGAGGGCTGCCCCTGGCCATTCAGTTTGTCAGTGCAGCACGAGGAGGCGGGGCGCACTCGATCGATCCTCAGCCGTGGCTAGGGGAAGGAGTGAGTGGAAAGCTTTGGCCAAAGGACGATTTTCATAGGTGTCTTCCTTGAAAGCCGTCTCCTTTTCGTTGTCTTTTTTGCTGGACACCTTGGTTCCTTTGCAGAGATGCTGCTGTGGTGACAGTTGACAGCCTCTTTTCACCCAAGCGGGGTAAGCCGGAGGAGGAATGAACTGAGAAATCGCGGGGAGTCGGCGGTAGAATTCCTCCCCTTCGCAGCCTTTGCTTCAAAAGTGCTTAGGAGTTGTTCGCTTTTTTCACCCAATAATTTATTCAAAACTTGTTGGAAAACAAAATAGCATCGCGAATTGCTGAGGTTTGTAGACAGTACACGTTGTAAAATATATGAATTGTGCCCTTTCCAAATTATGGGTAGTAAAAGTGATTTAGCGGGAGTTCACTTTCCTAATTATCCAAGTCTATTCTTGCAGATTCCTTGCCAAAAGCTTTGTGTGTGTTTGTACAATGCTTCTGCCTGTGCTGAACTGCTTTACAGTTTGTTGTGTTTTCATGGGATACTGAACCTTACATTAATTGCACAGCAAAACACAGGAGGATCAAGATGACCGTGTTAGTGAAATTTAAGAAGATAATTCTGGTATATTTTATAAGTATTGTTCCATATTTTAATACCCCATTTTCTGCAATCTTACAAAAGTCTGTGACACAGCAGGCAGGATCATTTATTGATTTCAAACAAGGTGTTTAAAGCTGCATCTGTTTAAATAATCCTATGCTTAGTAAGAGTATGACTTGCTTCAGTCTCATTTGTGCATGTTTCTAGAGGAAGGCTGGGCAGGAGCAGGTCACATAATATATTAAATCAGAATGTGAATGTAGCCATTTGTGATTTATTTAGTAAACATTGTTTCTTTAAAAATGCAGTATGATTGTTGCTTGAGAGTCACAACACAGTCCTACACTTGTACACTGTGTTTAGTCATGATTCTGAGAATATGTAGTAAAGCAGGTATTCCACAATGCATTATACTATAGTCAAGCAAATCACATTTTAGCCTCTTGCATTGTATGAATCCACAGGCCTGTGAAAGGGAGCAAATGATGGTGGTATTATCATGCTGTTGTAAGACAAAGTCCACCCCTTTTGTACATCTGTTATGATTCCACACATACAGGAGGGATGAAGTTTATGGTGCAACACTGCTTTTTAATTGTGACAATACCCTTCAATCTTGTAGATGCTTCTGACCCAGCCTATGTAATAAGACTGTAGTTAAAATGTGTCTGCAGAAAAATAGATACTTTGAATAATAATTGAATAAATCATGGTCAGTTAATTGTGGGTAAGGATTTTGTTCAAGTTCAGCTATTGTCTGAAGCACTTTCCTTTAAAATGTCAGTGTAAGATAAAAGCCAGGCAGTGGCTACTTTTATAAAGTAACTGGTTGTTGATACAGCTGTTTGATTTACACATGTGAGAGAAGCCAATTTACAACACAAAGTGATCTGAGAGTAAATCCTATGGAACACAAAGATACTTTTTTCCCCATCTGGAGCTTAACTGTGTTGAAAGGACCTCTTACAGAAAGCACAAGAAGTTCAGTGATGTTTACTTTCAATTAAATAGGCTGAAAATTACAGACCCAGTGAATATTTTATTGCCATTAATTAGTGTTTGTATGCACTTTTCTTTTTAAGATTTGCTTATTTGCTGTTCTTTTGTTTTTATTGCTCCCTGGCAATATTTGTTTTTCACTTTTTTCATATTTCTTTTTGATGCGGAGGAAACAGGCTAGTCATTTTAAACACTAACAATGAATTTAGGGATAAAAGGAAAAGACAATTAACAGTGCTATGAAATGCCAGATCAGTGTATAGTTTCCAGGTTCTGAGCCTAGATCAAGGTGCTTACTTGATTTCTATGAATGATGAACAGCCTAGATAAAAACCAGCTGGGTAACTTTGGGCCAGTCGCACACTCTCACATCACAGAGAAGTTGTGGGGAAATGTAGAGAAAGAAGTATTAGGCTTGTTTGCTGCCTTGAGTCATATATGAAAATAATAAAAAGGTATAAAAACAAACAAAATCATGTAAAAGATAATGTTCAGTCCATCCCCTCAGGGTTCTCAGTGAAATGCAAGCAAAGACTTAAATGTTAATCTTGCCAGAATTAATTTCAGTAAGCTCGAGCTCACTTCATTTTGAATAAGTTGGATCTCAGCTTTCACTATCTGGAAAAGATAACAGGCTTTGTACAGATAGTCCTCAACTTATGACCACAATTGAGCCCAAAATTTATGTTATTTAGTGAGAAATTTGTTAAGTGAGTTTTGCCCCATGACTTTTCTAGCCACATTCGTTAAGTGAATCACTGCCGTTGTTAAATTAGTAACATGGTTGTTAAGTGAATCTAGTTTCCTCATTGACTTTGCTTATCCGAAGTTCACAAAAGGGGATCATGTGACTCCAGGATACTGCAACTATCATAAATACGAGTCAGTTATCAAACACCTGACTGTCAGTCATCTGACCATGGGGATGCTGCAACAGTCATAAGTGTGAAAAATGATCATGTCACTTTCTTCGGTGTTGTGTAACTTCAAATGGTCACTAAGTGAATTGTAGTAAGTCATGGACTACCTGTAGTCGATCCATATATCTCTCCATTTTTGGCTACCTATTTGGGCTATTTTGAGGATTCATACATAGTGCTTATAGTATGCTGGATCTCCATCAAGGTTAGTAGAAATGGTAATGGTAATAGATTTAAAATGAATTTTTACACCAACCCTTTAAGATCTGCCTGGTTGACTTAGGCTTTTTGCCCACTTAAACAGCCACTTTGGTAATCAAGAGACCAGAAAGAGTGGCAAGAACAGTCTAAGGTAGGGGTCTTCAACCTTGGCCACTTTAAGCCTGGCGGACTTCAACTCCCAGAATTCCCCAGCCAATTCTGGGGGTTGGAGTTGAAGTCTGCCAGACTTAAAGTGGCCAAGGTTGGAGACCCCTAGTCTAAGGGGTCTCCGACAACTCTCACAGGCCAACATGCCTTGGCCAACTCGCTATGGGACAATTCGCTGCGGAACAAGAATTACACTAATACCACAGAAATAGTCAGAAAGAATAATTAAAGAAAGGATGCCAAAGGAGGGACAAAACAAAATGGGAATGATAGAAATTAAAATATTTTTTAATTTATTTTAAATAATTAAACTGAATTGTTGAATTGTCCCAGAGCGAGTTGGCCATGGAGAATTGGCTGTGGCAAGTTGGCTACTTTGTCCCATTCTGCAACCTAAGTTGTGGTTGTGGTTGTTGGTGATTTCTTTCTGTCTTGGACTGTGTAATCGTTGCTGTAATTTTAACCATTTTAGTTGCGTTCATATAACTGCTAAGTTACAGAATAAGCTACTGGGGGACCTTATCCTCTCTAACAGCAAAGGACTGTTTTGGATGATATTTTGCGCTTTGCACAAGATAGACTTGGCAGCCCTGGGTGATTTTGTTGCTAACATGTGAGTACTTTTGTATCCTGATGATTTCCATCAGACCTTAAAATCTGGAATGAACTCAGGCAATCAATATGATCATTGTTAAACTTTTTTTTTTCTTACTGGTAGGAGCTGTAATATTTTCTTAGTGATCCAAGGACTTTGGGGCAATTAGTAAGGAAAATAATTGGAATACAGTTAGACAAAAATTTAACAATTCTAAAAAATTCTAGCTAGAACCAATTGGGAATCTTACGTGACAATGGACAGAATGGTAAAGTTGTAGTTCTCGGCAATGGGTGTGTTTACGTTTAGTGGAATTTGTACTAAATATAAGGATCCTTTTTTATTTTGGCCTTCAGGCAGATTCAGTTATCCTTGGAAACCAATTGTAATAGCCTTGCAAGACATGTTGCAGATAAAATTACCTTTGTTTGTCCTGGTATATTTGCAGTATGCTGCTAGAGCTTGGCTGGTCAATAGTTTGGAGCAAGAATTTCAGTGTCTGAAGCTGAAAATGTTCTGGTTCTACCAGACTCTTGGAAATAACTGGCTGGATCTTGACAGTAAGGAATTCCCTTTCAAGGTAGGGAATTGCCTTGAGGAAGAAGACATCTCCTAAATCTGATGTTCACATGAATAGTTAAGATCTTGAGCTCATTCTTTAGGTCTCATCTCTTTGTGAGTTTATTGCTGTGAAGATCTTTTTTTATGGTGGCACACAAACTCTAGAATAATTTTCAGGGTATTTTTTAACTCACTGGATTTTTATCTTTTGCTTTTTATTCATCATTTTATTTCACTAATGCATGATTTTTTAAATTTCAGTGGGGCTTAATAGAAAGTAAAAGTATTCTTAGTTGTTACTTAGAATTAATTCCACTGAATTCATCTAATGCAGTTTCATTAAAGTGCGCTCAAAATTTTTGGTTTGATGATCTACTGCTGAATATACCTGGGTTGAATTTATACACATTTAATTATGTGAGGAAAGAGTAAAAGGAAATGTATATGTAAGTTGACTGTATATGAGAAAGTACAAGGATAATTAGAAGCCACCATTGTGTCACTGAAGTGCAATTTATTTCATATATACTTACATGCATACATACATATGTGCCGTTTATATGAGTGCCCAATTTATACAGTGCAAATCTGATTGGTATACAAAAAAAAAAAAACCAATGGAGGAAAAAACCCACAAAAAACAGATATTGTATTTATGTTAACTATTAATAGGTGATTTATTAAATGTCTGATAGATACTTATCCTGACTGAAATGTCTAAGGAAAGTCTTTGTTGTCTGCTGCTACAAGGTCAAAGTTAACTGTATGTTCCAGGTAGGGGTAAGATAGAAAACATTTCAGAAAATAGATACCACCATGGAAAAGGCATATCTCTTAGCCTCCCATTAGATTACATTATTTCATAGAAGAGACCAAGTCTGCCCTCTCAGCTGGAACATATGAGGTAGTAGATGTCATTGGAAAAAGGTGGTCTCACAAATAAACTGGTTGTGTTCCATGTAAGCTTTACAGCACATTTAATTCACTTAGAAGCCAATAGAAAGACAGTACTACTCAGAGAGTTATTGTTGTCACATAGGCATATTAAGGAGTGCCCATATCTCCTTGCAATGCTATGTTTTGGACCAAGCATAGCTTCTGGATGGTCTTCAAGAACAGCCTACAGGTAGCAGTCATTTCAATAGGGATGACTAAAATGTAAATGACTATCAGGGATCTTATACTTGACCTAACACGTAAATGTATAGATAATAACACAGTATTGGATTGAAAAGAAGGAAAACAGTTCATATATTTGTTGATGCTTTACTTCATTACTGTTTGGGGGATTGAACCTTAGTAACACTGGTACCTTTTCCTTATCCCCCACTTTCATGGATATTACACAAGGATACTTTCTGTCTCCCTTCAGAATTTACATGGGACCATTGGGAGAACAAATTAAATTCTATGAGTTGCAGTATCATTTGTTCACTGGTGATACTGACCACTGTTTCAATGAGTTCAGATTTGAACGGGACTCTGTGTCTCCCAGTGTGGGCCTGAGATTTTTTATCAAAAAGATTATGAGCCTCTTGAAGCTTAATCCTGATAAAACCAAAATATGGGTGTTAAGCAGAGGGAAGCATCTAAGAGAACTGATACAGAAAGGCAGTGGCATATAATTCTTGGAAATTCATCATAATCATAGAGGCTGGTTATCACAACAGATTGTTCTGTTACCATGACACCTCAGTTGTATACTGTAGTCTGGAAATGCTTCTGTCATCTGAGGCTATTTAATCAGATATACCATACCTTTTTTTCCTCAACAGTTGACTGGGCAGTGGCAGTGCACATTTGGTAGTCTCTGTGTTGGTGTATTGAAACTGATTCTCTGGTGAACTTGCTATGAAATGAATCCAGGAACTGCATGCGACACAAAATACAGATAGACTTTGACTTACAAATGCAATTGAGCCCCAAATTTTTGTTGCTAAGTGAGGTAGTTGTTAAGTGAGCTTTGTTTCATTTTATGAACTTTCTTGCCACAGTTGTTAAGTGAATTACTGCAATTGTTAAGTTAGTAATGTGGTTATTAAGTGAATCTGGCTTCCACATTTGCTTGTCAGAAGGTCACAAAAGGGGATCACATGACCATGGGACACTGCAACCGTCATACGTATGCGTCAGTTGCCACGTATCTGAATTTTGATCGTGTGTCTATGGGGATGCTGCAATGGTGCTAAATGTGAAAAATGTTCATGTCATTTTTTCAGTGCCACTGTAACTTTGAGTGGCCGCTAAATGAACTGCTGCAAGTCAAGGACTACCTGTACAATCAAATTTCAGTTCTATCACTCTCACGGTTCTGGAGTTTTGTGCACTGCTTCTGATTTCAGTTGTTGAAGATTCCATTAACTTTATAAGGAGCTCTCAATCTCTTGAGCCCTGCCTTCTTATTTTATCCCTGCCTAGTTCCCCAGGCAAACTCAAGTATAGTTTCTGTGCTTAGATGCTCTCATGTCCCCAGTTGGAATGGGCAGGAGTTAAGCCCCTTTCTTCCTTTTCATTTGAATTTTTGCATAGTTCAGGTTACATCTTGTGCTAGTAGAAGTCATAGAACAAAATGCTTTTGGGATGGGAGCTAGGAGACTTATATTTCAATTATTCATCAAATGCTCAATTCAGAATCAAAAGACCTTGGTATTCCTTTTCAGGTAAATTCAATAACTAGATTAAAATGCACATTAATGTATGCCCTGAGTTGATTGTGTTTATCAGAGTAAATGAGTTGTCATTTAATTTTTTTGATATCACTTAGTCCTAGATACTGCTTAATAATAGATCAAGCATCGTTAAAGAGGAATAACAATATCACTGAATTGAATGGATTTATAGCAATGTTGGGAAAGCTAGATAATATTGCTTTCATAGCCTAAAGGTTTTGCCATTGGATGCAGCCTTTTTCTACTAGCACGCCTGTTCGTTTTAGAGCTCTTCTGCTTGCCAGAATATAGAGGTGGAGGGTTGTAATCTTACAAGTATGTTTTTTTAATTTATACATGCTATTAAGTTGCAATTAAAGTACAGCTGAAGGGCTACAAAGTATCTATCTATTCCCGAGCTAAGGGCTTATAATAATTTTTCTTCCATTACAATACAATTACAATACAAATGGCACCTAGACTTATATATACAACTTCATAGTGCTTTAGAGCTCTTTCTAAGTGATTTACAGAGTCAGCAATAATGGTTTGCTGAGGGAAGAACTAAAAACTTAGCTTGGTTTTATGTAAATCAAGTTTGAATCCACCCAGTCATTTTATAGTAAGTATAGCAGGTAAATCAATCAAGAAATAAACAAATAAATTGGAAAAAAATGAGATCTGTAGTTTATAAATTAGCCTCTCATAATTATATAGAAACATGTTAATCAAAATACTTTTAAGAATTGTCCCTTATTGTTTATTATATGAACTCTCTTCTATTCACTTGGAACTTTATGAATTCTCAAAGATTTCTCAAAGGTAATACTCAGAGATTTGACCAGACCATCAATTAGTTCTTCACTATCTTAAGATGCATTTTTAGTTCTAGACACATACTCCAAGCTCTAGAGATTTGTATATTTTCAAAATGAATATAATGTAAAAGAAACAATAAAAAAAATTCCATGATTATTAACGTTGGCATATTGGGGATTGGCTGGATTCATTATGCTGAGCCATAAGGTGTTTGCTTGTTTTGGGTTCATAATGCCAAAAGTCAACAAACTGTAATTAAAACATGCCAGGTTTAGGGTTAGTCATGAACCAGACATGTGTGAAAGCCCTTAGTAACTGATTTCTAAAATGTGATTACTCAGAAATTCTTTAGTAAATGTGCTCAAGGCTGCAGCTTAAAACGCTATCTCTCCCAAATCCTAATTTTAAAAAATACTGATTCTGAAAATGTGTACATATTCGTACAAATCTTTGTTATTTGCAAAAAGCAGTATCAAACCATAATTCAATGGGCTTGATGAGAACTTATTCATTATAGTCAAAGGCTATATGTCTATAGTGAGTAAAATGAAGAAAATAGAAAATGCCACATAGTATATGCTGTTACACATACATTTATTAAATAAAGAGCTTTATTGCTTTAAAGACTTTTGAGGGTGGGCATTTCACTGTGGCTATTATTTTCATTAACTAATACATGATAAATTAGTTTGTGTGTTGTTGAATTACAACTAGATGTAGTTCTTTTAAGCCTAACTTGTCTGCCAAGGCTTCTGTGGATGGAAGTTGAGAGACAAAGTTGCCTTGTTGAAATTCATGATTGGCAAGAGAGTTGTTCAGCCTGGGCTGCATTGCTATCCCCCTGCAGCTCTGAAGTGCTTGGCATGGAGGGAACTGGCCATAAGATGCAGCTAGCAAGGAGTGTACTGGGGATGCTGCCAGGTGTTTTCCTTTCCTGGTTAAGCTTTTGAAGAATTATTGTGGTACATTGGCACTGCAGTTGGTAAATATTTCTGTCCCTTACTTTGCAAAGCGGGGAGGTGGTGTCCTCCTACCTGGCTAACAGGTGTCAAGTCCAGGTAGACCTTTTGAGAAGACAACCTTGCATTACTTGTTCTGCTGTCCCTCGCTCTCCAGGTGTGGTAGTTGGAGGGAAGCCGCCAGGAGGAAAGTTAATTAGAATAGAATAGAATAGAATTCTTTATTGGCCAAGTGTTGGCCAAGTTATTTGCCAAATTTCACACAAGGAATTAGTCTTGATGCAAATATTCTCAGTATACACAAAAGAAAAGATGGTTGTTTACAATGGGTGTTTACAACCATCTCAGCCTCCTATGGTCATTTGATCACAATTTGCATGATAAGCAGATTCAGTGGAGAAACCAGAATTAAAATTGTGCATCACAGTCATGTGATCTCTTGCTAAATGATCACAGTGAAAATGAGGATGTCGTGTCTGTCATGGTCCTGTGATATTTTGCTTATTGTCATGTTGCTTAGTGCCAGAGTTGCTAGTCACAGTGATGGCTATTAAATAAGGACTATCTGTAAAAGTTCTTTGAGAGCTGGGCTTTGTCATCAAGCAGAGAATTATTATATTGCAGTTTGAAAACAAAAGAAGATGATAGAAAAGGTAGTGGAGATGGAGATAGAGTTGGCAGGCAGATTGGAATCTTGGGTTGGGGTGGGGGTAGAGGAAGGGGTGGCAATATTTATATTCGTATGATTTAAAGATCCAGAGGTGACTGAGATCATGTTTCTACCACTGACATCAATTTATTGCAGGTTCTAAATGCTTGCTTGGAGTATGGACTAGTGCTTTGTTTTCTTATTATAAATGTACTTTCACTTTTCAAAAAAAGAATTCCTCTCTTAAATAAAAAAAAATAGAAGAAAAATATTTCTCTTCCCCCTCCGATTATTGATAGTAAGAAAGCTGTTGCAAAAACAATTTTGTTGGTTGGTTAATCTAGCTGTATACATTTGGAAGAGAACATTTTGTATTTTGGAGTAAACTCTAGCTGTCTATCTTTTTGGCACAGCTTGTGACCAAGAACACATTCTACCAGTTCTTTGAAGTTACATAGAACATTGGCTGCTTATATAGGAATTTGGTTTCCCTTCTTTACCCTCCCTCTCCCCCCAAAATATTTCTGATTGTGACTCCTTTTGATTTCCCTTTGCCACATGTATACGAAGGACATCTGAAGCCTCATTAGTATTTGGTGCTTATAGAAAGTTGATTGACTGAATCTTCTTGGTCTGTAGAAGCTCTTTAATTATGTTGGTGCATTTGAGGCCAGACTCTTATTTAATCTGTGATATGAAAAAACAAAGCTGGTTTTACCTAAAGTTACCCAACCTCACTGTACATTTGCATGGAACAACTTGGACTTAAGAGCTATGGACTTTAGCCATACATAAGGTCTGTATATCTGCTAGTTAGGAAGATGTAATCCATGGAAATTGATTTTTGCTAGTTTATATGAAACCATTAGACTGTCTGTAAGTTCCCATTAAGCTTTTTAAGTTCATAGGAAGCTGTTTTTACCATCCCATACATTCCTTTTCAACAGCCACAGTTGAAGTTGGTTCCCAGCAACAAGTTGGCAAAAGCACTTCCTGCTGAGAATGTATACTGGTATTGTCTCCAAGGAAAGAGCTACTTCAAAGAGCTCCTGGTACTTTGAAATAGCACCTTCCTGAGAATCAGATGACATCACTGATGGGTGAGCAGGTTTAAGATTGGAGGTAGATTTCACTTTCATGGTGGTTGTTAATTTCTTTCATTGCACTTCAGATAAAACACAGAAAACATATCCAGGTCTTACCTTGCATATATAACTTTTTTAAAAAAGGCGGGCCTATTTTTATTTTTTATTCAAAAGATCATATTTGGAGTTCTACGGATTTTGCTTTAAATTTTCAGTGTGTTTTAAAATTTTGATTCTCTTTGATGAAATATTGCTAATATTTGGATGGGGAGGCATCACCTTTAAAAAAATTATTTTTTGACTAACGTTTTCCTGTTTCACTGTTCAGAAACATAATTCTACTATTGATCAAATTTTAAATTATTCCAAACATTCCCTATATGCAGTTCTAGCTGTATCTGAGTATAAATCACATCATCTAGTTGAATCTAGAGTTCTGATGAATTGGATCAACATCTGGATTTTTCCTTTATAAACTTAGATTAAATTCTTTGTTCTTATTGTTGTTCTTTTCCTGAATGATGATGGTAACTGGAATCAAATTCTGCCATCTCTTTGATATAATTACTAAATGTTAGTAAAGGTATTGCTTTAATTACTCTAGTTGTTATGCAGAGGGTAGCTCCATATTCAGCCCAACCCCCCTATTAGTTTCCATTGGCTATTTACTTGAGGATGATGGAAATTGTATCTAGTTGGGTTTGGTTGTGTTGCAGAATACATCCTATAATAATTGACACTTTTTCATAATAAATGCTTTATTAATTAAAAGCCCAGGCACTCATATTATGTAATAAGAAATTTTTGAAAGACATCTTGGGAGGTTTGTCATGCTTACTAGATTTTTTTTAGCACAATCTCCTATTTTTGGGAACTTTAATCAGCAGCTAGAAAATTGAGTTAATTTTCAGATGGCCTTGTTGCTATGCAGAAGAGTTGGCATGAGAGAAAGATGTTGTTGCTGTTCATTTTGCTACTACGTTTTAAATTATTTTTACTCTGCTCTTTTATCCATAGAATAGCTTAAGTGGTTTCAGTATAGAACAAATGCAATATAACTGAATGTAATCAATATTGAAACAAGATACAAATTAAACCAACACACTCTAGATAAAAATGCATTTAGAACAACAGGAGATAAGGCAGTTCAGCTAGATTTATATTGTTGCACAATGATAATATTGGTTTTGGCTTAGTGTATTGTGCAACGCCTGACATTGTGGCTTGTAAGCATTGACTGCTAGATTCAATACATAGTGGTGAAGCAAAAGCTATCTTAGCGTTCTGTTTGAACTTAGCTATTCAGTTAACTCCCTTACCTTGCTGTATTCCACTATTTCATGTCGTTTACTATAGCCCGGCTTTGCCTTCTGACACTTGAATGCTTATATAGGTAGCTTTCAACTTAAAAACAGTTTATTTAGTGACCAAAGTTACAATAGCACTGAAAAAAAGTGACTTATGACACATTTTTCAATCTTCACAGCATCCCCATGATCATGTGATCAAAATTTAGATATTTGACTCATATTTATGACAGTTACAGTGTCTTGGGATCATGTGATCATCTTTTGCTACATTCTGAGTCACCAGGGAAGCCAAGATTCACCCAACAACCATATTACTAACTTAACAAATGCAGTGGTTCACTTAACAACTGTGGCAAGAAAGATGGATCTTGACAGAATAGAACCCTGGGACATATCTAACAGAATGAAATTCAATGTAGAGAAAAGTAAAGTCCTACACTTAGGCAAGAAAAACCAAAAGGACACATATAGACTGGGTGAAACCAGGCTCAATAGCAGTAACTGTGAGAGGGATCTTGGAGTCTTAGTGGACAACCAGCTAAATATGAGTCAGTAGTGTGCAGCAGCAGCCAAAAAAGCTAATGCAATCCTAAATTGTATTAACAGAGGGATACAATCAAGATAAAGGGAAGTACTAATACCACTCTGTAAAGCCTTAGTAAGACCACACCTAGAGTACTGCATCCAGTTTTGGTCACCACATTATAAAAAAGATGTTGAGGCTCTAGAAAAAGTACAGAGAAGAGCAACCGGGATGATCAGGGGACTGGAGGCTAAAACATACAACGAATGGTTGCAGGAACTGGGCTTGGCTAGTCTAATAAAGAGAAGGACCAGAGGAGACATGATAGCGGTCTTCCAATATTTGAAGGGCTGCCACAGGGAGGAAGGGGTCAAGCTATTTTCTAAAGCACCTGTAGGTCAGACAAGGAATAATGGATGGAAACTGAACAAGGAGAGATTTAACCTTGAAATAAGGAGAAACTTTCTGACAGTGAGAACAATCACTTGAGACTTTCAAGAAGAGATTGGACTGCCATTTGTCAGAAATCGTGTAGAGTCTCCCGCTTGGATGGGGGGGTTGGACTAGATGACCTACAAGGTCCCTTCCAATTCTGATTATCTGTTATTTGTTATCATAAAATGGGGCAAAACTCACTTAACTGTCTAGCTTAGCAACATAAATTTTGGGCTCTATTTGATCATAAATCAAGGAGTGCCTGTACAACAGGGATTTATATTGTACAGAAGTAGATGGACTACTCCCCTAATCAGCTATGTAGTCAACTTCATGAAAGAAATCTAGCGAATTCTTCCATCTGTAAAAATAATTCAGAGTAAATATAATTAAATATCTGGATACCTTAGACTATATGTTTGTTAGGTCTAGGTCTGAAACTAGAATGGATATAGACTGCAAGAGTCTCCACCACTTTATTGATATCTTCCCACATTGAAGCTATTAAAATCACCAATACAAGAAGTAAATTGCAATTCTGAAGTACATAAGTAGTTTTTCTGCCATTTAGAGCTAGGGCTTCTTTTTTTAAATAAACATTAATCCCTATAAAGTGAGTTATTATGACATTTGATTGTGATTATTGTACTAAATAATAGTTCCCTTTAATACCTTGCTCAGGCAAAACACAAAGCAACTGGAGCCCAAAATGTCACAAAAATATAAAAGCTCTTTTTTAACTTGGTCCTCATGAACACGTTCTCGAAATGTTTGATTGATGTGGGCAATTTTATTTTCAATCTAAGTGTTATAATCTAATAATACTGGCATATTTCTAAGCACTCCCTGCTGGATACTTCCTTGGTTTTTGTTAAATCACAAAATGGAGTAGGTGTTTGTTTTTGTTTCTTTATGATAGCTAAGAATCAATCTTGAGCGTAGTTAATTTGTTACCACAGTGCTGCCTTGCTTTCCCTTGATGCAATTCTGCAATGTTTTATCAATCTTCTGTGGAGAAGATTGCTGGCACAATGGATAAATGTTTCAATAGATACATCTCAATCATTCAAACTTGCATTAAGCCTTTGAGAGAGGATCAGTGATATTAAAATATTACATTGTGATTGATTGATGTATATTTTAGAGACATTCCAAAGTTAATTATTATTAGATATTTTATACAGATGAGCAAGTTAAAAAGAAAAAAAAGTATGGTAGGATAAAATGTCACCAGAGGGCCTGTGCTCTGGAATGATGTGATGCTCTTCCCTCAGTGGTCCTTGAACACTGATATAGGAAAATACCCTACCTGGAGAGTTCATGCCCTTTCAACTCTGTAAGGATCCAATGTGTAAATGATCCAATGTTATGTGACCTTGAATTCTTTAAAAGCAGAATTTTTCATCTCAGGAAGACCTTTAGTTGTATGAGGCCTGTGTGTGTAACAGAAGCTAATTTATATTTATATAATAAATAAAAATAAAGTTACTCCCCTGATTTTAAGGAATGGATTCAGGATCTGAGTTAACTATTTTTGAAAAGTCTATGTGTGCTAAACATAAAAAGATTATATAATATGTTGCTGTATAATACATTGCTGTATGTATGGCACAGATTTAATGATAAACTGAATTATTGAATTCATTTTATATTTTACATTTATTCATTTTATATTTTACATTTATTATAATTATTGGATTGATCTTTTGCTATTTTTTTTTTTACATTTAGTTTATTTTAATCATTATAACATGTGTAAGTTTCTTTTTCTCACAGTATAATTATACATTACATTTTTGGTGATGTAGACTTTTTTGTATGCTTCATTATTTTAAAATATTTAAAAATATATGTTGGACAACGGACAACATGGTTCCTTATTGAACAGCCACCCCGCCCCCCTCTTGGGGTTATCCGACAGTCGGGAGAATGAATAATGTCATTTTCCCTTCTCTCTTCCCATAGTTTTTCCATCTGGAAGTCATCAAAGTAATTTACGTAAGTCAGACATTAGTAAATAGAAATTATTGTGTCTATTTTCAAGCATACAGGAAACAGAAAAATGCATAATGTCATGATGGCCTTAGAACAATTGTTGTAAAATAAATGCGGTATAGTCTCTGCTGTTTAGAATTTGTCAAAGCATATGAAATTATAGATACCTCCAGGAGTGGGATTCTACCGGTTCGGCCTGATTTGGCCAAAGCGATACCTCTGAATATCATCTGGGAGCGAACCGGTTCACTCCGAAGATCAGCTGCTGGGCCCACCCGCCACCCTGGCTCCATGCTGACCTTTATTTCCTGATTTTGACGCTCAGCTACATCACATGGCACAGTGGGTTGCCGCGCATCAATTGTTGAAGAGATAGGGAGAGGGCAGGAGGGCAGGAGGGCAGTAGGAAAGCCTCTACGCACAGGCAAAACACACCCACCAAGCCACGCCCACCGAACCAGTGGTAAACCAATTTGAATCCCACCACTGGATACCTCATGCATGGAATTGGGAGAATATATCCATGCTCCTTTGCCGGTATGTGCTTTGGTGTTCTTTTTGAAAAAAAGTTAAATTATGAAGTTGTCTACATTGTTAATTTATAAATTGTAAAATATGTTTACTAATGTATCTATGGCATCAGAATCCAGACTTACTTTGTCAGAATGCTACTTAATACAATGAAAACATAAAATCAAGAATTTCAAATTTTCAGTTGAAGACAAAGTGAAATAAAGCCCATGAAGCATTATTCTTCAGGTCAGGAAAAAGGACATTTGCTTTCCCAAACATTTGCAATGGATTTGAAGATTATATAAAAGATTACACAGGGAAACCAATTTGTCAAGTTGTGCTGCTAAACATAATGAAATATAGCTCGGTTTTTCTTGGACAATCATTTTTGTTACTCATAATTCATAATGACAACTTGCACCCAGATTTGTATGTACACACAGTTCTTTCTCTGAATCTTTTGAAATAGTTACAACATGTACATTTCAGAAGTCCTCAATTCTTTGTACTTTTCATGCTCATAGACTGAGCGATGAAAATGTACTGAGAAAAGATTTGAAATCAAACAGTGGTCAAATTAGTCCTTAACAAGTCCTTTTTATTGTATGCATACAATTATGATTTAGGATATGCTGAGCCACCGAGTAGCCAATTAGATTGCTACAAAATTGTGTGGATTTATCTATTAAAGACTACAATCAGATGGTGGGGTTTAAATAATTTAACAACCGGTTCTCTGCCCTAATGAATGGCTGGGTAGGCATGGATGGGTAGTCATGTGACTGGGTGGGCGTGGTCAATTCGACATCACTCATCACACCCAGCCCCGCTTCCAGCCACTCTCCCTTTCCCCAGGACTTGGACCTATATGCAACACCGCCAGAAATGAAAAGGTTAACCAACCCTCACTTTGGAGGAAGACCAGCAAAGCATTCTGCTCCCATCACCAAGGAAAGTAAGACATTGGATGTTGAACTTATTAAAAAGCAATATATTGTTTAACATAACAACCAACATTTGACACCGGAGGTGGCAGAGGCAATAAATCCCATTGATTCTTCAGAAGCAATTTACAATTAAAGCCCATTTGCACCCCAAAAATAATAAATAGCAGAAGGAGAAGGATTGACAATCTTCTGTGCAGGCAATTCTAAAGAGACTAAACTAAACTCCTTCCTTCATTTTCTGGCTGTTTGGGGGCCATTTTGTGGGCTGTTTTTCAGTCATTTTCAGGCCGTTTTTTGGATCAAAAGCAGCCCAAAAAAACATCCATTTGGGGCCGATTCTTTGGTCATGTTCAGGGTGTTTTTTACCTGAAAACAGACCAGAAAACAGCCCAGAAAATAGGCAATGGCAGGACCAGTCAGTTGTGGAATTAGCCAGTTCACTGAACTGGGCAGAATTTTAAAAACAAAATTTTAAATTTTTTTGTCTGAACCAGCTGAATCCCACTTCTGAATCAGATGCGTTTTCTCACTTGTAATAGATGCCCTTGTTCAAGGTGGCATGTTTTTTGCTGGGGAAAAAGAAGTCATGGGGATATCTTCAAGGCCACTGTGGGGAATATTCTACATGTAAACAAATAAAGTCAGTTGGATTAATGTTAGCTTTTTGAGTTAATCTAGACAAGAAGCACAACCAGGAGTACTAGCTGCATCTTTATTGTACGCTTATGTTAATAGAATCTTGCAAGCTTGAAAGTATCTCTCCCTTCCTTCACTTTTATTCTCCTGAAAACTAGGGAGGATCCTTCTGAGACATTTTCAACACCCTTCCTTGTTTGGACTTAAATTTTATTTATCAGACTGTTGTCTAGATTGTTGCTCTTCCTTCTGTGTCCCAAGATCGTTCCCGTATTATTATAGATTGGGAATGGAAGGTTTTGTAATAGTTCTTCTCCTTTCTCCACAGTCAATTCCAGTAGGTACTGGCAGGCAGGAGAGGTCAAACTGATGACCATTGAATTGTGGGGTACTGGAGAACTTGACACATTGTCCTCTTCTGTGTAACATCTACATGAAGCCACCAAGTGAGATCATTCATTAATAAGTTAAGCATCATCAATATGTTGATAATATCCAGTTTTATATCTGGATATAAAGAAGCCAAGCGAGAAGTCTGAGGTTTTGTATTAGACCAGAGGTGTCAAACTTGATTTCATTGAGGACTGCATCAGGGTTGTGTTTGACCTCAGGAGAGCCAGGATGGGTGTGACCAGCTTGATGTCATTTGTGTCGGGGGCACCTGTGGTGGCTCAAGCACTCTGCCAGTGTGTGTGGCCCTTGTGAGCTCTGTTTTTGACTGGGACAGCCTCCTGCAACTCTCTGCCAGGAAAACAGAGATCAGGAGGGACGCATGTGGCCCTTGCGAGCTCCATTTTCCGGTGCGATGGCCTCCCACAACCCTCTCTCAATGGAAAAGCTCCATTTTTGCTGGCAGATGCACCGCAGGCCAGTCCTTCGCTGTTTCCAGGGCAGCCTCACAGGCCAGATCTAAGCACCCTTGGGCCGGATCCAGACCCCAGACCATGAGTTTGACATCCCTGTTAGACAGTAGAAAGCTGTCTAGGGCAGTACCTGTCCTAGAAAGCTGATAGGGTCTGGATGGGAAGGATCACTCTTAAGACCAAAGAGGACTGAGTGGCTATGTGTTTCTGGTTCTTCTGTTTCCAAGGTTTGACTACCTTTAGTTATAAGGAGGGTAGCAATCTCCCAGACAGAGCTGGTGTACAATTAGGAGAACTTTCTAGAATTGCAGTTTCTTTTGAAATAGCATATGACAGTCATTTCATGGGGGGACTTTGCCCAGATTTATCTGATGTGCCAATTGTGCTTTTTCCTGAACAGGAATTTTTTTCTCACAGACTCCTGCCATAGTCACTTCAGCACTTAAATTATTTTAATGCACTTTACATTAGCTGCCTTTGAAGAACACCTGTAAATTGCAGCTTGTTTGGAATGTAAAAGCATGGATGATCCAGGGTATACTTTATACATCTATGTAATAACTTTGTTATGCATGCTGTATTTCAGTACCATGAAACCTACAGAAAAAGCTAATCGTGATCTATAAAACCTTTCATGGCTTCTCTGTCCAGCTAGTAAAATCTGACAAAGTAGGCATATGCCAAATCCCAATTTATAAATGTTTCATCTGATGACATCCAGGTGACATGCCTTCTCTGTCATAGCATCTGCCTTTTGGAACACCATTCTCCCAGAGTTTCAAGTTGTTCCAGCTCTTTTGTCCTTTGATTGGGCTTGAACACCTGGCTCTTTCCCCAGGTGTTGGGATAGGGAATATGTGCCTGGGGGAAAGGGGGAGTTTTATTAACACTTTAATATTTTAGAGTCAGGTTTTTGCTATTTACAGTATTAAATGTTCTTTTTAACTTATTTGTTGCCCAGAGTCATTAGAATTCAGTGACCTGTCACTACAGTGAATAAATAAATTCAGAAAGTTTTTGATGAATCTCAATTGTACTTTGGCTGCTTTCACATTTCATCCAAATGTTAGGGTCTTTTAAATCCTGATTTGATGAATAAATAATATTTTTAAATAAAATCCTATTCTAACATCAAAACAAAACATTATAGCTTTGCTCAATAGATGAACATCAAGGCTTATTTTTTAAAAAAGTCAAGTTGGTTCTAAATTACTAAGCTTTTCCCATAGTTTTTGGTTCTCTGGATAGTTAGCCTCCATATTGAAAACTATCTGTAGCATCTCAGTTTATGAAAATTAATAATGAACTCTCCTGCAGGTGTTTTATTTTCAGTGTTACTTAATCCAAGTAAGTCTTTGCAAGATTGAAGCTCTAGTTACAATTGTGTGGATTCCTTTTCTCAGTGTTGAGACTGGCCTTCGTTTGTTTCCAAGTTCAAATGATGAGTGCTGACTAACACTTTATAACATTAAGAAAGAGAACAGCTGCCTATCAGGAGAATTAGATTACATGTGTGGGACACTGAAATAGGTGGTTAGCAAACTATTTCCAGTTGTTAATGGCATAAGAAAAGAACATGTGGAGGAGAAAACATATTTAATGATATTTAAATATATTAACCATTCTGCCCCAAAGAAAGAACTTTTTATATCAGTTATCAGTTAATATCTGGCTTTGATAATATAGTGAAGGAAATTGTTTCCTGATATCTGAATATTTCCACAAGAATGCTTCAGTTAATAATTTTATATGTCTGAGTGCTATAAAGAACTCTTAAAATAGTTTTAAAAATCATGAAAAGATCATCATAATTAAAAGATAAGTTTCAACAGCCTGTAAAACTTGCAACTATAAAAAATTCATTAATTATTTTAAATTATGAATATAGAAGATCAAGGGAGTAGGTTCTAAATTGAAGAATCTATCTCAAAAGCCAGGTTTTTATCCAATTATCAAATTGTAAGGAATGTCTTAACATAAAGAACATGTGAACTAGTGTCCCTGAAAATTTCTATATGGATAAATATATAGTATTCAGAAACCTTAAGAAGCAGAAGAAAGCACATAAGGTCAGATCAAATGTCTAGCTTGTCCTGTTGCTAAACTGGCATACTGTTATAGGCATATTGGTACTGCTAAAGTTAGTGGATTGATAATAGTCGTAATGACTAGTAGCCATTGTTCTCTGTGAATCTATACACTTCTTAAGACATGTAAGTTGCTGACCATCACTGTGGAATAGCTTCTTTTTTTCTGCCTTAAATCTCCCACTCTTTAGTATCATTAATTACGGCTATTATTAAATTTTCTATATGATGTATTACATAACTCAACATTTCTTTCCTGCCTATTTTGCCAGTGTTTCTGAAAAGTTTTCTGCATAACACCATTATACCATATTTCCTCTCTCCAGTCATTCCAAACCAAAAGCTGAAAGTTGAATTTTCTTGACACAGGATGAAACCAACCTGTTTCCAACACCATGATCCAATTAACATTTTTTTCTAACTGACAAATAGGAGAGCTAAATCGGCCAAAGTTCTACCAGACAACTACATCATGAAATAAAAATTTGCCTTCACATTCTCCATATTCTCTGTAGATACATATAGTTATTCATGTTTGTAATGCTGTCACTTTTGAATGTAAAGTCCCATTGAGATGGAATATTGAGTCTTGCAGCCAGGAGTTTAGCAGGAGATCATAGCACTACAAAAAAATTACCTTAGGCATAGCGACATATTTGTCACTATCATTGATCAGCCACCCATGGAAATGTGCTCCTGAAAAGCACAGAAGGAGGATGCGGTGGCACTACTCTGTTGTAATATGAAAGAGAAAGGGGGGCGAATCACATAAAGCTGACATGTAGCAGGATGGGAAGGCATTTGCTTGGTGCTGCTATGGGACAACTCCTATTCTTCAGAGATCTGGCCCCTTAGCCAGTCTTTTGTTCCATTTTTCCTTTTGTGTCCATCTGTTCTCTTTTCCCTCCATAGTCAGGTTGTAGCAAATGTTGACTAACAACTTCCTGGCCCTCAGGATTTGATAGCTAGTTTGAGTAAAGAGGCAATAGAGACAAATGGACCAGTCACAAGCAAGAGCAGTGTTCCAAATTTTTAAAATTAAAATTAAAAATCCAGTTTTATTCTTATTTTAAATAAAATTAGTGTGGGTGGGTGTTAAACAAGAACAATCTAAATCAGCTCTCCAAACATACCAAGGACAGTTTGAGAAGGAAGTTTTGTGTTGCCTCCAGAGTAATGCAAAATAAGTTACTTTGAAGAGATATTAAGTTAACAAGCATTGAGTATTACTACTTTTGCTCATAGGAGGTCTTTACTTCTTCAATTTAATTGCATATTTCTGTATTTGTTTTGTTTTTTTGCTGCAGAATACAGGTGCTCTACTCGAGGCCCTAAAATCACATATTGTTCCTGAAATACTTAGAGGTTTCCCACAAATCCCATCCAAAAATTGCTCCCAAATTATAATTTAGACAATAGTATCTTTTCCTACAAAAGTATATCTAAGTGATTTTCTGATATCTTATGATTTAATAATTTGTTTGAATGGTACTCACTCCAATCTGAAAGATTCCAGTTTATATCTTTATAGTTACTGTAGCAAAAACTAAATCACAATTATACTACAAATTGTTTCTGCAATTGTTCATATAATGTATTATATAGATTAACCGCTTCAGAGTATTTGGGCTAGTGCTGATTTTTCTGATCAGCATCACTGGTCTTATAGATGTATAGGGTCCTTTTGATTTAATCTGTGAGTTCTCTTGGTAACTTTGAAAACCTATTCAAATTTGGTGTTTAGAGTATTATCACGTAACGGATGTAAGATAAGATTGCAATTGATTGGGTAAGGGAAGTTAGAATCACCATGAAGCTCCTTTCTGTATGTTTGGTAGGAAACCATAGGAAATATCTTTCTACTAGAAGATAAGAACAAATAGAGTATTATCTTCTGCTGAAGAGTTCTCCCATAATTCTATTGTAGCTGTATAATAAGAAAAATAAGAATAAGCAAAAAAAAAAACTAGAACTGATACAGGATCATAATCAAGGAATGATTACAGATACAATGGTATTTATATTCAGCTGAAGATATTTAGATGGAAGAAAAATCTGTGTCAATTTATATTTTTCCAGAAACGTACCTGAAATTACAATTTTGAAACAGTCTATGAGCTGAATCTGCAAAAGTCATTATGAATTTTGCATGTCAAGTTTTCAAATGTCAGTGTATCAATTTTTGTCACACTGTGTGGTCAAACCGAAGAAAAATACATTGTTAAATATATTACATTCAACTAAAAGTTTGACATTCATAATAATTCTTAGAATGGCAATAGCAATCAAAAGTAAAATTATTATAACCTGTTTCCCCTTGATTTTGTTTGGACCATATAAAAATGGATTTTTAATGGATTTTTGCTAATCTTCTCATCACTCCTTATCACCCATCCCCTCCCACTTGTGATTGTAGGAATGTAACTTTGTCCCTTGTATCCTTACGATTTATATTGACTGTTTTCTAGTATGATTTGATTGTTGATTGTACCCTATGACTATCATTAAGTGTTGTATGTTATGATTCTTGATTCTTAATGAATGTATCTTTTCTTTATGTATACTGAGAATATTTACACCAAGACAAATTCCTTGTGTGTCCAATCACACTTGGCCAATAAAGTATTCTGTTCTGTTCTGTTCTATTCTATTCTATTCTATTCTATTCTATTCTATTCTATTCTATTATATTATATTATATTCAGCCATACTGTTTGCTATGTGAAATATAACCATGGCTTTATTTTGTGTGTTTCAAATATCCTGCATATAATTTAAGTAGAATCTTTGATTGTACATGAACAAAATACTAAATGTGATTATAGCCAGTCTTTTAACCTTGGGAAATAAAATTGGTTCTATTCAGCAAATGTATTAGAAGTGCCTAGGAAAGGTAATGCTTTCGTGGACAACATGTTGTCAAGGCCATCTTCCTTGTGGTTTTTTATTTGACCATATGTTTGGTACTCAGTGCAAGTTTTCTTGTGTCTAGAGATTCCGACGCCTTTTAGTCTGAAATATCTGACTATCAATAGATAGAAAGTGCCTGAGTGCATGCGCATGCATGCCTCAATGTGTAGTATTACATTCATATAGGGAGAACAAGATTTGCAAAGGTTTATTTTACATTCCTTTTGAAAAGTTAAAGAATGTGACAGTGGCATCGCAAGAGGCCCTCATTTGGAACCAAGGTTTGGCTACTGTTAAGAAATTGATATCTTTCCATCACACTTTTGGGGTAAAGATAACTATTAAAAATTTCTTTTTTATTGCAGGTCACTCATGTGGCTAATTTAAATGTGTTTCTTTGTAGTTATCTACTTGTACAAAACAAGGTCAGGCAAACCTGTTTGCTCTTTCATGATTCTAATCTCAGTTGAGCCAAAGGGCTTTTACTACAAAAAATTGTCCTCTTTTTGGCTTCTCTCACCCTCACGTTTTCTGCCTAAGCAAAGGGGCCGTCATATTTTGTTCAGAAAAAATTATACTGTTAGATTACTGTGCATTGTTCGGTTTTTCTCCTTCTGCCATTTTGCTGCTTTCGGTGTATATGCTGTACATTTTGCAGACATTTTGGAGCTATTTATCCCATAAGAAATTAGAAAGGTTAAGTCTGCCAAGAAATGATAATCTCCTGTTTCTTGTTATGCAGCTGAAATACAAAAAACAGCTGGCAAAATTCTGCTAAAGATTGGGGAGAATTCCTCTCTCCTCTTCCCCCCTTCCCCTCTCAAAAGAAATTATTTTATTAAATTGCCTTGATTAATAAATTCTTTATAAGTGCTTTATTTTTTTCAATTGACCTTCTCTATTATTTTGTGAGTAAATCTCATGATAAAAACATACCTACTTACCACATTTGAAATTATTATAGACTCCTTTTCAATGCTAGTATTGAAAATATTATAAATATTTTTTTATAATCATCCTTCAAAATTATACTGGAGCTCTAAATCTGAGCTGTATGATCATTAGATGATGGCAAAGAACTATATATATGTGCCCTGAGTTCCTTCTAACAGTCTTTCATATTTCTGTACTGCTTGGCCGGGTACCAGATTGCTAATTTTTTTTTTAAAAAAAGAAGTAAAATGGCTGTTTGATTAAATTGTTGTCTGTCATTTTTTTCCAGAGCTCATTGAGTTTGAATTGAAACTAAAAGCATAGGATAAGAAAGGGAAAGAAACTTGAACTCTGGGATGTTTTAGATATGGGTGAATGGAATCACTTATGGAACAAAGCAATCTAGATTTTCACTTTTGTTGCTTTTTTTAAAAAATGGATCTGGTCCATGTTGCTGAAACTTTACAAATAGATAAAAGTTTGTAGACTACAATACACGTTTTCAAAATCACTGCATGGTTTTAATATTTGCTCATCAGCTTTAAGTAATTAAGATTCTAACTCTGATTGATATATTCACAGATGAGCTCATCTCAGTGCTTAAATCTCACTATCTTAAGGAATGACATTGTTTTCCTACATTAAATCAGAGAGAAACAGAGGAAATAAGATGTAGTAAAAGACTTATGCTTCTTTAGCTTGTTGCTTAGTAACAGAAAATGCCTTCTAAGCTTATTTTTGTTGTGGAGGTGGGGTGGAGATGGGAGTGAAACCTGAATCAGTCACCATCTGTCTTGAGTTGGTTGGCTTCCTATTGAATTCCCTTTTGTTTCTCTCAAACAATTGGTTCTCTTTAGTGCCTATATACCATTCCAAGTACCACTGGTGGTATCTTCCTCCATGCTTCCTTCAGTAACAATGGATAGCTGTATTTTAATGCAGATAATAATAACACTCTGCAATTACAGGAGGAAAAGACGGGAGAAGCAAGGTGATTTCCCTATAAAATATCTTATCATCATAATAAATTATTAAGGAGAAATTAGGAACAAATATTAACATAGCAAGTCCATCATTTGTAGAAATATTGGAATTATTTTCTTTGTAATTTTTTTTTAAAGATAGTCACATATAACAAATTTCAGTTACTTTTTTTTATAGAATTGAGGCTAAAATTTCAGATCTACAAAGCTGAACTGTAGATACATAACTATAGAAGCAGGATCTTTTATATTTATTTTAAAAGGGGGCTGACTGAATGTATATCTATGTGCCTTCCATGCATATTGGTTCCAAAACTCATATGGAACGTGTTAACTCAAAATTCTGAAAGATGTAAAACCAGCCTATCTGAAAGGCCCCAGTTTGCCAGATAATTGTGTGTATGGGGGGAGGGGATTACCATTAAATAAGAGTAGCTGCTACTGGCTTAGTACTTGCAGCTTCCTCTAGTAATTTCAAAACAATGTACCATATGTTGGGCAATCACATGAGTCTAATTTCTGTTCCAAAAAATAAATTAGTATCCCTTGAGAAAACATTTCAAAGAATTTGCACATTGTTTAGCGTTGAAGTGTTGCAAAGTAATTACAAATGTTTCTAGGTACTTTTTTTTAGTATTTTTAATCTTTAAATTGATTTGTGGATAATGTATAAAATTTAACTGATCTCACTGAGATTTCAATAATTGTTCTGCTTACATGAAGGATAAAGAATAGTTTCTTATTTTAAGTATCGTGAGCCATGTTCAAGGAATGGAGTTCTATTTTTCTTTTATTTACCCTGTGAGAACAATTATTCTAATAATAAAAATTATGTGAAGAGACAAAAATAATTTAGTGTCTTACTTGTATCCTTATATATTTGTTCATTTGGTAATTCTTGTAAATTATTAATTTACTATATGTAGACATTGTATTTTCAATTCTATACACTGTTAATTAATTTATTCTTAGTACCTTTTACTGAAGAAGAATTCCAGTCTAGTCTGGCGAAACGGTTCTCATGCAACAATAGATTGTAGTATTTAGGATGCTGAAATGGATTAAAATCATTTCCTCACATTTCCATTTCTGACAGCCTCTATAAAAGGTTTCTAACCATAAACCCCTATCCTAGTTTCTAGTATTTCATTATCTTGTTTTAAATATGTTATTGAAGTCATCTTCATTTTTAATTACTGAATAATTTTTAATTTGACTTTACTTGTAGAAAGTTTGCAGATTAACAATTCGTTTCTCTAAGTGTCATATCTTATTTGAAGTATTTAAAAAACTTAAATAATATCTTTAAAAGTTATGATTGTCTTTTTTCTACTTGATTTTTTTTTTTCTATTGCAGAATATATGACTATTCATGCAAGGTTAAATTTCCTTGAGTTACTTTTTTGCTTCTAAAATGACAAAGATCCTTATGAATGTAGGACTTTGTATGAGAATAAGATCCTTCAATTTGCTTTGCTTTTTCTTGAACTTGTGGTTAAATATTAACTGGATGTATCTACAAAAGGCTGCCATTTTATTCCTTCTGTTTAGAGCAAAGAGTTATATTGATTATAATTTGGTATCTAGAATTGTAGCTAATGGTGCCTTTCAGGGCCCACTGACAATGGTTTGCCTGAGAAGTTTATACTGGAGAAAGCTCTCCTTATCAGTCTGGGTAATCAAGAATTAGATTGAAATTGCTTTTAGTTGTCATTCAGGTTTCCTTTCAAAAGCCAAGGACCTGCTGAGAAAAACAAAAACCTAATGAAAGCTTGACTGTATTCCATCTTAAAACCTGCAGAATTAGAAATGAGGTTCTGACTGCCTGTGTATTCTTATTCTTCTACATTCTCAGGGTTACTAAGGTAACTGGTTTTTAGAGATTTTACATCTTCATTGTCAAGTATTTCCTACACTTATTGTGCTGCTTTCAAATTAGGGCAATTTGAACAATGCCCTTTGAAAAAAGGAATAAAATGGAAATTGATGTAATGAATCAATTGGATCTCTTTATATCAGACATGCTGTTTATTTATTTAGAGCTGACTTAAAAAGCACTTTTTTCACATTTCCTTTTTTCTTGCTCTTCTTTTTCTCTTGTTTAAAACAAGCCTGCCAATGTAACCTTTTTAAATAGGTTACATTAAGAAACAACTGAATCTGTGTGTTGAGAATTGAAGTTTAGGTACTGGGACTTTCTGATTAAATAATGTAAACAGTTATATTAGATGCAACATAGTTTGTGCTCTACCCAGAATCAGATTACTGTGAGAGAATATAGTTATTAATGAATTTTGATGATAAAACAAATGCTCTAATTCACATAAACTGAAGTTCTACAATTTAATACTGTTTCATAACTAAGCATTATGCTTTTCTGATCCTAAATCATATTTAAGTCTTATGCTTAATTGACCTATATAAAATGTGGGGTTTCAAACTATTATGAGAGTTGCAATTTGCTGATGAAAATTAAATACATAAACATTTACATAAGCATTATAAATAAATCTTAGAGGAAATGCACTTTTTTCATGCACAAGATACTCAGACCATAATTTGATCCTGAAGGGATTAAAAAAGTTCCCTTTAACTATTTATTTGCCAACATAAAACACAGCTTTGATCCATAAATTCTTCAAAGGGGATTAAAAGATTCTTGTCTAAAAATTGGAGAACTATTGCCATTGTACACAATACAATATTGCATGGTTGAACTCTTAGGTGGCTTGACATTTTCTTAAATAGCTTCAGAACAATAGCAACATTACTATTTTTTGTATTTCATACCATCATTGAATTGCATGGGGCCATTTAAGTCATCTAGTCCAACCTTTTACTCATCCCCTCGTGAGTAGATGGAAGCAAGTGTGTCATCTCCCCAGGTAGCTAGTGCCACTCTTAAACTGGTAAGATGACCCCTGAACTGGAATTTGCTTTTCTATAATTTAAGACCATTATTTCAAGTTGTTACCTTCTGAAATGATAGAAAATATGTAATGGCTTTCATTTGTCTGCCACCATTTTAGATATTTCAACTGCACTATCATACCTCTCCTTAGCCACCTTCTCTCAAAGCTAAGTGACTTAATCTATCTTTGAGGATTTAATTTCCATTTTTAAATATTTTCAGTTATATTTAAGAGACAGATCAAAGTAGCATACATAATAATTTTATATTTTTATCCCACCTTTTTATATATGACTCAAGGCGGTGAACATAACTAATACTCTTGCCTGCCATTTTTCTTATGAAAACAGCCCTCTGAGCTGGGCTTGGCTTGGCTAAGAGAGTATCTGGCTCCAAGGCTGGTTGTCATGCCTAAGGAAAGACCAGAATTTATCATCTCCTGGTTTCTAGTCCAGCACCTTAATCACTGAACCAAAATCTCATGGTTTTTACAGTATATACAAAATAATACAGACTAAATAATACATAATAAAGTCAAGTTGTCTCACTGCTTTATCTCTCTGATTAGTGGTGGGTTTTATTTTATTTCATTTCAATGCTTTATAGGACTGCCCAACTCATAAATAGTGATGCTGGATTCTTAAATACCATTAAAACATTAACAAAAATACAAAACATACAAAGAGAAACAATAACTGAGGCCGAACCACAGCAAATTCTTGTTCCAGAACCATTAGAAGAAAAATTTATCCAGAGCTGTGGCCTGGGGAAGAGATAGGTTTCCAAGGCCTTATGGGAGGCCAATAGGTTATCATTTGAGTTGATTATTATCTGCAAAGAATGATCAAACAGGACAGAGATACAGTTTATGAGTCCTTTCATAATTTATAAAACAATGAAACTACGGTTTTCTCACCTGCTACTTCAGAAAGAAAAGGAGCAGCATATTTTAATCTTGCAGAATATCTAGAAATAAATATATAATATTTATTTTATTTGGTGATCTGCTTCAGGTCTTAAGCAGAAGCAGGGATGTTTACAGAAACTTTAACTCTGAATACCAAGTTAGGAATAAATAATCATTTTCAGAAATCTGAACTAATTACTTATAGAGGTTTTTTTTTTTTAAGACCAAATTACCAATTTGGCCTTAAGTCTTAAATCTTTTAAAATTATATGACATATCCAAGGGGTTTATCTATATTAGCAAAATAATGCTTTCTAAAATTCAGGTTCATCACTGGTTCAGTGCGTAAATTGGCAGCAGTGATTTTCCAGTTCTTCATACATCCATGAAACAATTTTCTAAAGCTTGACTTTCAACATTTTGGCAATTAGGTTCAAGGCAATTTGTGGGGAATTGTGACATAACTAGCCAGGAGAGCAGGAGATATGTGGGATAGAAACAACATGCTGTTTTGCACACATTAGTATTACACAAATTGCTCCTAGAGCTGCAATAAAAAGCAGTGAGCAGACAGCATCTGGCACACTGCCATTTGTTGCCTAATTTAAAGGCGATTCTCTTTTTTAAATATACATTTTCGTCTTCGTTTGGCTTTTTTGAGTTCCATTCTGTAGCATAAATTCGAATAGAAACTAAGAGTTCTATTACTAAGTAGTCTATACTGAGCATAGACTACTATGCTCAGCATGACTAAAAACAGTTTTGGTTTTAGTTCTCCTATGGTCAATTTGCGATAAAGGCATATAGAATTTATGGAGATTATTCCAGGATATAATTTAATACGGTAGCTTTTTTATCCATTGGTAAGATCAACACAATCACTTTAGAATAATGTAAATTTAATTGCATTAAAAGAGGAAACATGTTTGCTAATTAAAGAATCATGCATTTATGGTTCTTAAAATCCATTGCAAGCACAACTGGGAATTATTTATTTATTTGTAGTATCTGCATTTTCTTAAAGATTTTGAAAATCTGTGAAAAATCTGCACCATTTAACTAAAGAAGTTAAATACAACAAATACAAAACATATAGCCATTATATTTGATGTATAGGGACAGTGTATCATGAACTTGGACAGAGGATTTTCTAGTTCAAATTTCAACTGATCATGGTGACTTTGGACCTTAGTGATTGTCAGTGATTGTTATCTAGCAGAGTTATTGTGGTAAGGATAAATGGGAAAAGAATCCCACAGATATTTTCTCATGCTCATAGATGAAATGTAGGATATCAGTTTAAATTAAATCAGTTCTGCAGTATCATCCGTCACATGATAAAAATGCCCATTTCAAATGTTGAATGTTTACAATATTTCTTTGTTTAGTTCTGCTCCATTGGGATATATTAGTGATATGAAGGAATATTATTTTGAATTAAACATATATACTTGAAAAGATCTTGGTGCTTACATTGTTTTTTTTTAATGAAGCAAACATTTCAATATGAAAACAAGCATTTCTAGGACTTAAAGAAATTGACATAACATATACAAGGAAAGATAGATTTTCCTCCATCTTGAAATGGGCAGGTAAAGGAAAAAGTGCTTATATAACCTCTATTACAATATTGTTTGTAGCATTTGTTTTAGAACAGATTTTGTTTGAATTGAACATGTCCTATTTGGTTCAGTATGTCATTGCACATTCTTGTTGATTTATGAATCCTATATTTCCTTCAATCTCTCAGGCAAAATACAAACTTAGTGCTGTTTAGTGTCAGTGAAAACAGTAGGCTCTGTTTGTGCCATGTCGCAGGAGGGAACAACTTTTGGATGGTCAAGAATTGCATACAACATTCTGGGTTGACTAAATGGGTAGGGCTTTGAAAATTTGAAAAGGTTTGTTTTTTGTTTGTTTGTTTGTTTGTTTTACATGAGATGCCTGCATACAGGCTTACATCTGTTTCTTGCTTCAACAAAGAGAACGGGCTTTCAATTTCCAGCTATCGCTTGAGAATGATATTTAAAAAAACTCAGGGCCACATGTTTGCTTAGGGTCAGTTTTCCCCCCTTTTTTTAAGAATTTTCCCATTTATTTCTAACATGCTTTCTGTGGGATCCCTCTCCCCCCAAATGTACAAGTCATATGCATGATAACCTTGTCTAAACACACAGCACTTTATGTTAAACCTAACTCTTGCCAAGGATATAGGATGAAGACACAAAGCTTGTTGTATAACTTGTTCCTTAAAAAGCTCAATCAAATGTCATCTGGTCACCCTATTCTACCTACATATATTATATACAGTGAAAGAGTAACTGTTCTTATGCTCTTTTTTCCATAAATGTCACTCGATAGGAGCAAAAGAACAATGGACATTCTGCTGTATATTGAAGATTAAGATACTTTTTTTAGGTAGCCTGCTGTTTAGGTACTTCATATATTTGAAGGATCTGTGTGGTCCTGATAAACAACAGTTTTAAGAATTTAGCCCTTAACAGCTTGCTATGTTGCTACTTCTGGAGAACAATGATGGACTTTACAGATTATGCTAAACTCTAATGTGATTGTGACTTACCATTTTGAGTGAACTCAGACAGATGTGGGCATCATGTATGCTGCCAGAATTCAACTAACTCAACTAACATAATGAAAACAAGAATTATCATAACAAATGGACAATTCCAACCATATTAACATTTTTAAAGAGATATTTATAATAAATTCTGTCAGGGTACATGATGTCTATAAAGTAAATAAAAACAAAAACTATATAATGATTCTGAAGTTGAGAAGTAATGAAATGAGCTCAAAGGAACTACTATTCCAAAGAGCTGTACTAGTATATTTTGACAGTTACTTACCGTGTTTTGAATTTGTCTTCATACTGTGATTTGTATTTTCCCAAAGAGTAATGGAAGGAAGGAAGGAAGAAAAAAAAACATCTAGCATTTAGTGTTTCCTTGACAAGGTTCTTTGCAGGAGTGCCTGTGATTTATGAAGCCATAATATACCACTTGTGTAGAAGAACACTGTGGGAGGTAAGAGACAACTGGGTGGAACAAATCAAGAAAATAAAGTTCTTGTCATAAGGGGAAAACTCTTTATTTGTCATTGACAGGTCTATTTTCTGTTAATCTAATGTGTGATGTTTAACAATATTCTTATTGGCTGGTATTATATAGAGAAATGTGTTTTCATACAAATTTAATGTAGCTTTGAGGGTCTCTCTTTTTCTATGTAGTTTGAAATGCTTGAATTTTCCCTCCTATTTACAGAGATTACTGCCACAACATGCTGTGCTCTTGGTGATTACTAAGCACATGTGAATTGTGAGGGCAGAGTCTTATTCATGATAAAGGCCTATGCTGTAGAAATGAATGGTCACTTCATCTAACAGATGAGTTATGTTATAGAAAATCTGCTTTGTTAGCACACTTCTGTGGTAGGTGATAGATTCTATTAAGTATATATTGGTTTTTTTTTGCTTCACTAAATCAGATAGTACGTTAGTGATTGGAGTTATTGACTCTGTCTACTTTGTTTTGAAGATATAGATGTATGGGATGTTTTCTGCCTGTGATTCAATGTCAACTCCTTGCTCCCTGTTTTGCAATTGTTTTCTTGCACAGTGCTGTTACTTTTTAGAGAATGCTATCTTTGCTGCCTCTCCTTGTAAGTGTGAAAATAAGCTGCTCTTTTTCCCAGCTGAATTCTTCTCTTGCTAGTCCTGTGTTGCAAAGCACTAGCTTTTCAAACTTGCCTCTTGAAGTGTATATACAAATGTAGATTTATGCAGAAACATGTTAGGAAAATTAAGCCTGATCCATTTCATAATCTTGAAACTTGCAAGCATTCATGTTGGTTGCTTCCTTGCAAAAAATACCAAGATGACTTTTTGTGATTTGGTAGGAGTGGTTGCATGAGCATGAATTTTTCTTTGTCATATAAAGTTATGATCCTGAAGTCTTGTGTTCTTGTTCTCCTCAGCAAACTTTGTTGGAATGCTCAGAAAAGCTGCTGCATTATATTGGCAGTGAGCTGGGTTTTTATCAGGAGAAGGATTACTTTCCTGGTGGAGAAGAAAATGGAGAACTCCATGAATCTGCTAAGAATTCTGTTGTTGTTCTCTTTTGATAATTAGAAAGGAGAAGTAATTTGCTATAGTACTTATGTGATATAGAATTATAAAGAAACTTATAGAATTATAGAATGCTTTATTTGGCCAAGAGTGATTAGACACACAAGGAATTTATCTCTGGGGCAGAAACTCTCGGTGTACATGCAAAGCAATAGAGTAATAATAATCATAATAATGATACCAATAAGAGGGGATAGTAGAAAAAAATGAGAAGGACAACAATAATACTACAACATGGGTAAATCAGCCAGGCAACATGGGTAAATCTATTTAGACATAAGACAATACTATGAAGATTAGGTGTTTAGCAGAATGATGGCCCAAGAGAAAAAAACTGTCCCTGTGTCTAGTTATTTTGGCATACAATGGACTAGTATTACCTTGAGGAGAGGAGTTGTAACAGCTTGTGTTGTAACAGGTTGTGAGAGGTCTGTAAATATTTTCCCAACTATCCTTCTGTCCCATACTATATACAGGTATTCTATGGAATTCAGACTGGTTGTAATTCTCCCTCCCCCTGTAGTTCTAGCTATCCATTGGAGTCTGTACCTGTTCTGTTTAGTTGCTATATTTTTTTATTAATTAATTACATTTATTTTAATTTCTTGGACTGTTTTTCCTATATATGTAAAATATATGAAATAAATTTATATATCCAGATCTTTTTTTTAATGGGTGGTTCTCATTTTAAAATGTTTTGATTTCATATTTAAAAGAGTTTTAAATGGAAAGGGGTTTTTCTTTTTCCGCAAGAATAAAAGCATTTTGCCAAAATCTTATTCTAAAACATTTTAGAGCAGTAAAAAAGAAATTTCCTACCCTTGCCCTTTTTATCTAAGGTGGCTATAAAAATTGTTAATGCAAATGATGTATGTCACTTTCTGTTGTGTGTTGCTAATTGGAAATGGATCGCTGCAGTTTATGGGGCAGTTACCCCTTTCAGTGCCCAGTGAATGGCCTGCTTTGAATGATGGTACCTCAATGATTTCCTGACCTCTTTTGCACCAAAAGAACTGAGGAGAACTAAAGATAAACATGGAATTGATGTTGAAGTTGACATAATATCTGTGAGCAGTGAATTTACAGGCATGGGGAAGTAGAGCAAACCATTATGAAATGATGTTTGATTTACCCTGAACATTTCATGCTTCTGCTTTGTTTCCTCCAGAGAAATTGAACTGCAAGATCAGTAATTCAAAAGTTGATATGTATAGTAGTTGAACAGATCTGGAGGACACCAAGGTTGGGAAAGACAACATGACTGTGTCTATCTTTGTTTAATTGTTTCTGGCATCATCTGATATGATCCTAAATTTTCTTTCTTTCTTTTTTGTTCCATAGGGAGATTTTAATTATATGTCTGTATAACCTATATTGCCCTATTGAAGAGGTACATGTTCCATTTCATTTTTATATTAATTTACTATTTTATTTTAAAAATTCTGGAGTTTATTGAAGTATAATTTCTGGAGATCGTGCCAATATAAGTAAAAGTTTGGATCCTTTTGCATAATTTTAAATTTCAGTGAGTTTCTCTTCACTAATATTATGGACAATATACTTAACATTGGGAAAAACATTGGGGAAAATATCAATATCGCTTCAATTAGTAACGTAGCTCTATCTGTGGTGAATAGCCTTATTTGTTTTATCTTGAAATAATTGTCTTCATTAAAGCTGGATGGTTTTTATATCTTCTTTAAAAATGTGAAATTATGCCTATTAATAATATTAGACTATAATATTAAGAAAACAACATCATCATATGATCTAATATAGAAGTTAGAATTGGTTTTCCATTTCTTTTTTAATTTGGCTTTTCTTTTGAGAACAGACAATTGAATATTTTTACATTGTTTTCACACGTAAAGTTGAAGTTCACACTTAAAGCTATTTTTAAATCAGTTCAGATAGGATTTATTTAAAAGGATGTTTCTAAATGTGAAATGCAAATAAGAAATACAGGATAAATATTTCGGAATCTATTTATTAAGGTACATGGTTTCTAAATGCTCACTGTACAATAGGATAGCCATTTAATGCTTTTTCCCTCATCAGACACTTCTGTAAAGGTGTGATGTTGTTTTACTCAGTAGGATGTCATTTGGCTTCTTTGCACTTCAAAAAGATCTAAGGTTACTGATTATGACTTTGCTATTTCCTGTTTAATTGTTATGTACTTAAAAGGACTCCAAGTTTTAAAACCACATGGTAAAGAACACAAGTATAAATCCTTCAGACTTGTAGGTCTGTAAAGTTGCAATCTCTTTTTCCATTTTTTTTTCTTTTAAAGATTTATATAATGACATTTGATGTGCATTTTTAATTCCATGGAAGATATCCCTAGGGAGAGGCAGCACTTACATGGAATGCTAAGTTATCGCTTTCTTCTACATGCACAGGAAGAAAAGACTCCATGCAAAGAGATGATCCCATGCATTATCTTTTTTCTACTTCAGAGGAAATGCAGAAGAGGAATAATCCAAAATCAGAATAATTTGTACAGCAGAAAGTTGGTGGCTTGTGCATAAGTTTATTGATGAGATGGACCAAAATGCAAAACAAAACAAAACAACACAAAAATCATACAGAGCTTTTATTATAGTACTGCTTTTATTATAGTACTGCTAAGTGTCATTTCCTGAATAATTCATTTTTGTTGCATAAGGAAACCAGGTTTTCTTTAAAAATCAATATTGGCTAATGCAGAGCAACACTAATCTAAGACCCGGAGTTGTTAAGAGTCGGGAGCATATAAATTTAATAATAATATCTAGGACAGCATAAGTCCAAATGTATTAAAACATATTTTATATAAGTTCACTTTACAGTAGTGCATTCATTATACAAATACAGTTAGTTCTCGACTTACAATAGCTTGTTTAGTGACTGTTCAAAGTTACAACAGCATTGAAAAATGTGACTTATGACTGCTTTTCATAGTTATGACCTTTGTAGCATCCCCATGATGATGTGATCAAAATTCAGATGCTTGGCAACTGGTCCATATTTATAACTGTTGCTGTATCCTAGGATCATGTGATCATATTTTGAACCTTCTGACAAGCAAAATCAATGGGGAAGCCAGATTCACTTCACAACCAGGTTGCTAACTTATCAATTGCAATGTCTCACTTAACAGTAGAAACTTTGGGATCAATTGTGGTCATAAGTCAAGGGCTACCAGTAGTGATTGTTCTGTAACTAAAATACATTTTCCATGCTCCTGCATTATGACTGAGGTAGCTAATACACACAGAAGCATGAGTTTCATAACTTTTAAAACAGCAAATAAGATCTCCTACTAAATAATTCTGTGTGGTATAAAAGCCTGTACTCCTTTAGAATAGTGATATTTTATGTGAGATTTTCTTTCGGAATAATGTCTGAAAAATACAGTAGATATAGAGATGAACTTCATGTAATAGATGGAAATGTCTACTCACCAATCCGACTATAATGTTGCTAAATAGTTTCATATCATGAAAACGTAAAGATTTTGACGGTAATATACAATTCTAATTAAATATATTGTTTTGATCATTAGCATATATCAGTGCCAATTGATTTTTATTTTTAAACACAATTAAAAACTTTTTTATTTTAAAATATTATTTAAATAGATTTTAAAAATTACTTGTTCAGTTGCCCCAGGAAAACGCTGCATAGGAATTAGTGCATCTCCATGCTTTATGACAATTGTTATTGCTGATCTACCCTTAGCGTTTCCTTCACAATTTGGTTTTGTGTACATGGATGGCAACAGGCAAGCTGCTATGAGAGATAGGTGATGTTGTCATGACCTGGGAGGTTTAGTTTAAAATAGGAATGAGCTAATTTCAACCTGCCAGCAAACAGGCTGTCCTAGACTCCTGCCTCTATAGTGGCAAAGAACAGAGGATAGGTTTGGTAATCCTCCACTTGGGCTTTTGGTTGTCTGACCACTTGCTTCAGCTCCTTGGAATGTAGCTTTTCTTGATGTTATCCTTGAGAGAATGGCATCCTCAGTAGCTGTGATCTAAGACCTAAACAATTCCATTAGGATTGAAAGGCATTCAAAACGAAGTGTTTTGTTATGCAAAGGAATGCAAACAAAACCCTCTCTTTGAATAATTGAACAGCTGTGTCTTTCTCAAAATTTAGGTGGTTGCTTTGGAAGAGGCTTGTAGTGTTCCTGAACTCATCCAGAGACTGCTACCTGATCAAGATTAGATTGCCCCATTCCAAGGTTATGGACCTTGTGATTTTCTGGAACAGAATCAAATATCCACTCATCAAAATGCCTTCAACAAATATGATGGCTTCCCCCTCTGTCGTATATTTTTTTGAATTATGAAGTTTATTTGCCACTATACTGTAAGTTACTATTAAGAGGACTGATGTATTTGAAAGGCTAAAAAATAATATGAAAAAGAGGCACAACATAGAAATAGTTGAGTTGGCTACCTCCCACCATAGACGTGAAAAATGTATAAAAACAGCTCTCATTTATCCAGTGTTCATTCATTTGTAATATATTGATTGAGCAGCATTGAATAAAACATTATCCCTTGAAAATACTGACTGCGATGGTAAGAACACAAGCACCTAATAATGAAGAAGTCAGACACCTTAATCTTCATCAGATTGAATTTTGTTCTGTTAAATATAATACACACTCTGTGTTTTATGACGCAATACCTTTATACACTTAAAGGTTATTTATTTACAGATGTTCCTAGTGATAGGTTACTGGCTAGTAGCTATCAGAATCCTCCTATTTTTAAAAGGTCTTTGTTTTCCAGAAAGGTCTTCCTCCACTTTGGGTCTCTAATAATTGAAGAACAGAGGCAATTTTAGTTGAGCTCTGCGTAACAATTCTACATATCGCTTCCCATATTGGTCTAGAGGGCTCTAAACCTTTGGAACAGAAATTACAAAGGGCTGGAGAGAAAAAACAGGTCAGAAGTGATTTACAAATCCTTTTTCTATTTTTACAGCAGCCCAGCATGCCTTAATTGATATGTTGAACTCAGTTGATTGATCTCAGAACCCAACCTCCTTTACAGTATTTAGGTACCTTAAATACTTCAGTTGATAGTGCTGCTTGTATTGATATGTACTGTTCAATCACATTTTCTCCCTGTGAAAGCAGGCCAGTTTGTTAATCTGGGAACTGGTTTGAAAAGCTGTTCTTGAGCAAATTGCTTCAAGGAAGAGAGTCAGATCATTCCCTAATACAAGTAGTGCAAATCCATCTAGTCTGTATTAAACTCATTAAACTTAATGGGGATTATACCCTTGTAAATGGGTATTATTTTACCCTAAGGCTAATCTTTTTAAGTAGCTATGCACTAGTTTCACCATGTATCACAGCTAGCATATTTAAGAGGCAAATTCAAATTTGAGTGTTGCATGGTTGGCAACACTCATAAAGTCTGAATCAAGCTTTAGCCAGAGCCAAATTACGTTATAAAACAGGGGTTTCTAACCCTTCCTGCTTTGTGGACCAGCAGGGGGTGAATGGTTCTTTGTACAAATGGAGCTGTGTGTACTTGTGCACCCCAATTTATATATATATAAATCTCTGCTTCTAAAAAGGCTGACATTTGGTCTTTTTAAAGTAAAAAGAATTTTCAGTGTACTTCTACGTGTGCTTTCCATTTATGTTGGACTTCAGCTTCATTTTTCACCAGCCACCACAGGTATAGGTCATGCTACCTTTACAAGATGATGAGAACTATAGGGCTGCATATCTAGGGAATGTTAGCTTGAGGAATATTGCCTTAATAAAATTGAGATAATGTAATATGTTTTCACTGTTTTTCCAATGGATTTAAAGAATCTTAGTGCAAGAATAAAATTGGCCAATTTAGATAATAGGATACTATTTTTTCATAATCTTAATATCCTTCCCTATTAATTATGCATTTAGAAATTGTGAGAGAAACAGTAACATTTACATCATGAAATATGGAATGCAAAGTGTGGAGTGAATGGTATTCCTATTATTGCCTGAAATTTTTTAAGTCCAAATCATTCTGAAGATGAAATTGCTTTTAAATTTGACAATATTGATGTGTACTGAAAATGTTAATTGGCTTTTCTATCTGCTGTGAGTTAAAAAAAATTAATTGGATGGGATAGTTTTTTTTTTCACTTGAACAATCACATGTTCCATGTAAACTAGCAGTGAAAAATAACCAAACTTCTGTGGTCCTTGTTGCAAATTGTTGATCTGACAGGTTTCATGGTAGTTTTTTATTTCTTCAAGCAAGAGCAGAACTGCATGTGCATGCACTGTTCTTCAAAGTCCAGCTGAGTGGGCGGGACAAGGGCAGGGGTTAGGGTTAGGAACAGTCTATTTAACTCCTTCATGCCTTTTGCTTTCTTTCTTGGATGAAGAGACCTGCACCCAATGAATTGTTTGACTTGATTTCTTATTAAGGCATTGACACCAGAGTAAAACAATTAGCAGCTGTTTCTTCCTCCTATTTTCTTATCAGACAGGAATTCTGTATGACTACATTGAAAAGGGAAATACCAGACAATTGGCATAGTTTATGGTTGCAAGTCGTCCCCCCCTCCCCCCAGTCCAATTTTGAAACATAAGAAAGAAAATACTTTGTTTTCATGGTGTTCAAGAAAAGTTGGGTTTCCGGAATGCTGGGAAGAGAATCTTTGCAGGTTTTGTTGTTTTGCTTGCATTTGTTTTTACTGAAAGAAGTTTTTATTGCCTGGAATCTCTGATATTTGAATTCTGCTAATGTGGTGATCCCACATTTCCACTGAGGTTCAGTGGGTGGTGTCAAGGATCTTGCTTTGTGCCAGAATGGATGCTGTGTGTTTTGTTTGAGGAACTAAATCAAATTATCTGCAATGTTTTTAAAATGTGGAATTGACTTTAGAATGTGTTGGGTAACAAGGAGCAAATCCATGCTTCAGTGATTTAGAACAAGTACTCTGAAGCTTAAGTCTATTTTTAAGTCGAGAGAATCAAATGTATTTTGTGTAGCTACATGATGATAGTGATGTTACCCATTCAGTCATGTCTGATTGTTGGCAATTCTATGGGCCAGGTCTTCCACATCTTCAGATCTTGCACTATTTCTTTGAAGTAGCTACATAAAACAATATTAAACTTATGACAAGAATACACACCAGTGCTGTTTGGCTATTTTGGATTATAATTCCAAAAAATCCTATCCAACATATCCAGTGGTTAGGGTTTGTAATCAACACATCTGAAGATCATCTCTCCTTTCCTTAGTTTATTTTAGGCATTACATTGGTACTATGCATGCAATAGGAATGTCATTATAGAATTAATCCTTCACTGTAGGCTTTGAATGTAGATTTTCACTGTTCCTGCCTTAAATTAAGGAAGCATATTCTGAAATAAACAGCTGCCTTTTAAATGAGGCAGATGTTAATTCCCTCTCTACATGTATTTGCTATGTACATTTTAATCATAATTGCAGAGCCTCAAGCCACTTTATCCTCCAGTTTAAATTGCCAGTGTGTGTGTGTGTGTGTGTGAGAGAGAGAGAGGGGAGGGGGTAGGGGGGGGGGAGAGGGAGAGCACTTTTCATCTGAAATGGAAATCTTGGGTAAAGAATTAACCCCTTCTTTTGCACAATTACCCAATCTAGATAAGCTCTCCCAAAGTTCCTTTTAAATGTGTGCGCATGCAATTTAGCTGTAAACATTGTTCTATTTTTATCTTTATTCAAATGATGAAGTCAATACACTATAGTAATGTGGTAAAAAAAAAATCAGGATTCTCATAGCATCTAATCCAATCAAGCTATTTCATTAAAAGGCATAACTTTTCATGAGCTGCAGCTTCTTCACACGCACAAAATAGTAAAACTGATATAGGATTTAAATTTTACCAGATTTCTGATTTTTTTGTTACCATAGATTAATATAGTTCTGCTCCTTTGATATCTGGTAATGTAAGTGCATCTACAGCATGATGTTGTTGGACCGGCTTTGTTCCAGTTATCAGAAAAAGATGATTCAACAAGTATGAACAACTTGCATGGTTCCTTGTTGTTAGCCTTACTGGGTTAAATCCTAACCCTCTTGATAATTGAAAATCAAATGGAAGCGAAAAAAGGTCCCTAATTACCAATACATTGGTAATTAATGTAGACAAAGCAGTGCTCTTCTAACATGTACAGTGATGGGTTCAGGCATCATTTTTGGTAGCTGCACTTGTGAATTATTCAAAGTTTCCAAGTACTTTTCAAAAGGAGTATTGGGAAGAGTGCATTGAAGTAACCAGAGCATTACATTGTTTTGTGTGTACATTGAGAACTTATGCACTGGAGACAAATTCCTTATGTGTCCAATCACATTTGGCCAATAAAAAAATTCTAATCTATATGAAAAATGCTTATGTCATTCAGGGGTTCCTATATATTTCAGATTTTAAAAAAAAAGCTTTTCAGCTGCAAATATCATTTAAGCATGCAAGAACATTCCCAAACAATAAATTATTATTAAGGAAAACTGCACTCTCAATTAAAACAGGCCATACTCTGTGGCTCAATAATAAATATTATTGCATACTTCACAGATGATTTGGAAGAGCTGTTTGAAAAGCAATGATCTCTCTCACCTCTTTCTCTCCCTCCCCATGTATTTCAAAACACATGTATTTTTTGATACATTCAATATATTCAATATAATTTTTGCAGCATGCATAGATATCTTTGCTTCATCCAGCTCTTCTCAGTTGCTTCCCTATAAGTATTTATTTATGTTTAATTTATATAGCAACCTATCTTACATAAGTGACTCTGGATATCTTTCCAAATTAAAAATACAAACACAATCCAAAAATAATCCAAATAAGCAGAAAACGTAATAACATTAAAACTATGAAAACTATTAAAGAGAGAACAATTCACTAACGGTATAGAGTAGTGCTCACCAGCCATTCATTTGTTTGAAGTTACAATGGTGTGGAACAAGGAGACTTTCAATAGGTATTGAAAGTTGTGGCTGTCACAGTGTCCCTTCTATCATGTGACATGATTCAGGCATTTGGGAACTGATGCTCATTTATGATAGTAGCATGATAAACAAACTCAATGAGGAACTTAGCAGGGAGTTTGAAGTCATGGTTATGTGATGTTATATTTAACTACCCAAAGTGATTTAATTAAAGACCACAGCCAGAACTGATGAATTTCCATTGGAAGTTGGGTACTAATTTTTTATTTTGTGACAGTGTCACAATAATGACTTTGTCACTATTAGCACTCAATAGAGTTGCTATTCCCAATTGTAACTGCTCTGTAGGCTTTACACCACCATTACCAGATCCCCAAGCCAGATGGCAAAGCTGTGTCTTAAGGCCTTTCAGAAGGTAAAGAAAATTGGAGCCTTGTCACAATGATGTTTCTAAGGGTGGATGCCACAGCAGAAAAATGTCACAGAAGACATTTTTTCATGGATGGGAACTGTAGCATGCTGTTTCTTCCAGACCTGATGGGGGTGGGTAGATGTGATTGAGGAGAGGAATTCCCTCAAATAACACAGCCCCAGCATAATAAATAATAAACAACATAGTCACAACCAACTGACCACACCAGCACACAAGATATATATATAAGCTAAGGAGGAATAGGACAAGAAAATCTTGCTGATGATGTTACCTAGTCCAATAATGAAACGTTCTGAAACTAAATTGAAACAAGCTTGGAGAGCAAATCATTGCTAAAAACACAGCCCCGTGCCATGAAGGTCTTTATATGGTAGGTCATTATCACCACTTTGAATTGAATCCAGAAAGCAAACTGGTAGCCAGTGCAGCTTGCCAAGCAAAGATGTACTGATCTAGATTTGCATATAGCTGCCCTTGCCACTGCCTTTTACACCAGCTGAAGCTTCCAGATTTTCTTCAAGAAAGTCCCGTGTTGAATACATTAAGTAATCCATGTGACCAGGGTGGGAATAACTGAATGTAGGGTCTCTGAGTCCAAGGGTGGGTGCAACTGGTGCACAACCCAAAGTTATGCAGAGTCCTTCTTTGCCATGGCAGTCACCTGAGTTGTAAGTTCTGAATGATCCCCATATTGTGCACATAGTAAATTCTCAGATCGTCATGCCCTCCCAAAATCAAATTTAATCAGCCATGCCAGTGTTGAGCCAAATCCTGTTGTTTCCCATCAAATCCGTACAGCCTCCAGGCAATGAAACAGGATGTAAGAGACATCACTGACTTTACCAGGGGCAGAGAGATTCAGCTGGGTATCATCAGCATATATATATTTCATCCCATGGCTACAGATGATCTCACCTAATGCCTTCTTGTAGATATTAAACAGGAGGAAAAAGAGCACTTTTCAGCACTCCACAGTGTAGGGATGGAGAATGGGACCTCTCCCTCATGATTAATGAATCAGTTCTGAAGAAGCTTATTGGACGAGAAGCGAAATATTTAAAAAAAAACACCAAACAATAAAGCCTTTGGGACTTCCTACTCAAAACTAAACTAAATAATGTGTGTGCATTAATATTGAAACTTATTCCTTTGTGCAAAGATAATTCTTTTTTGTAATTAATGAAATGTATTTTTCTGCCTTGCTATTCCTGGTAGTGCTTGAACTTGTCTGATTTTTAGTTTTGCTGAATGACTTGCAAGATAAAGCTTGTTTAGCTGCTCTAGCATTTCCCATTGTTTGAGTCTGAATGCCTGCAATCAAGGACTGTGTTTGTAGGGGTTCTTCATCAGTTGGAACCCATTATTCTTTTAAAACAATGACAAAGAAGCTGCTGTTGAGAGCTATAGGCTGGTGATAAACAGAATTAAATTCAAGAGCTGTGGTTGCTATGATGAGACCAATTGCTAATACATTGCTAGTAAATAATATTATAATATTTACTCAGTATGTCTTTCACCAATGTCTGGAAATAGTCACCAGACACACATTTATATACTCCCTTATTGGGGGAAGGTCTGATTTATTTTTTGTCATATTTAAATCATGCTGCTTGTCACTTTTTAGCAGAATACTTTGTACACATCAATTTCATAAAATCAATATTTAGAATGAACTCAGGTATTTTACATAGTTTTCTAAATAAACATGTTACAAAGGGTACCATATGATTACATTTATTAGTTTGTGATATAGAGTACAGAACATTTTATTGATCTATTTACTACAATATATATTACATTGTCCTTTAATTATATGCCCAAAGGTAGTTTATAACAGGGGAAAGCAATATTACTTCTGGGCCACTCTTTAATTTTTGTTACACATTTCTTTCTTTTTTTGCCACTGATGAGCATAAAAGATAAAGCAGCGAGATAGCTATATCATTGTAAAAAGGGCTGGACTTTTCAGCCCCTTATCAGTGTTTTTACTTTTAATGTTTTCTATTGAACACTTTTTGTTGTAATAAAACAATCCTGTTAAGCACATTAATTTCCTTATTTCTATGTTATGATTTGGATGGTCATAATGGGCCATAGAAAAGGGCCCAATGGATCACAGATTATCCAGATCTGGATTATAATATACATGTAAAAAGTTCCATTGGGCAGATAAGTGCTATTAAGAAAAATAAAATCACTTGCAATAAGAAGCAATTTTCTGTAATTGCACTTCCTTGTAATGGACTTACCAGTACTAGCTCCCAACACACCCCAAAAATTAATGGAACACAAATCATAATGTAGAAGAAACGGTAACATATATGCAAGGCAAATCTTATATTTTATTTTCTTCTCTGTATTCGTTAATCTCCCTGTCAGGTTGCCACCCATTTGCCAAATGCATATATCTGTATGCCCCAGGATTTTCTTCATTTTCAGTCAATTAGTTAAATAGTTTGAAAAAGGTTGTGGTGTGATTTGATGCAGAGAACTGATTAAATGAAAATTATATAAGAATAAGTGTTTATGAAACATAAGAATAGCAACAGTAGCTCTCTTCAAATCTGCATATGTTCAAACTGTCCTTTCAATGAAATATGACTGGATTTAGAATCTGGTTTAGCATAATCAGCTAACCTCCACTTGGTTCTTTTAGATTAGCTCAAACAGCACAATGGTTGGTTGGGTAACTATTATATTTGTTTAACTGCTGTAAAGTAAGTTTCCACCAATAGCTTCTTACCATTAAATGGCAATGGCAAAAGAGTGTTGCATCATCCATCATTTAGGCCTCTCCCTCCCTCTGTCTCAGCTGATAGGCAGAACTGCTGATGTTTTTAGTTGGTAAGAAGAGATTCAGGAAGCAAGAAAGATGGATCAAAACAGACTCTGTCCTGTGAGGAAATCAGAAAACTGTTTTGTCAAAGCACTTCTTTGTCAAGGCTGCCAGAGATTAATTGTGCTCATGCACACACAACATTTCCCCTACTTGGGAAGACTAGCATGTCATCCTTCTGATCTGTGACAGGACAGGAACTCCAAAGAAAAAAGACTTAATTGTCCTTACCTTGCAGTTTTCTAAGCATCTTTGAGGGTATTTAGAAAACATTCATCACATTATTTGCCTCAATCCACGATTGTTCAAAAAAGGCTGTGGACTGATTCTAAGGCGGATTTCCATTCCAGGCATCTTTAAAGGAACTAAATCTTTTAATCCTTAAGAAGAAAAAAACCTTGCTTGTCTTTTTCAATTCTATTCTTACCATTTTGAAATGTGAAATTAAATAATGCCATTAAATAATGATCCAGAGGCATATGGGTTAATAAAGTAGCAACAGAGAAGAATTCACATTAAGCAAATATCTAACAGATTGTAAAATAGATGTTAAGTGAGATGTAATTATCTAGACTGTAAAGAAAATAGAAGCATTATTTCAGAACAACTTTTTAAAAATCTGAAATGCCATGCCAGATTCTATACATTTACAACACAACTTTCCGTTTTTAAAAAAATCAAAATTAGAGTTTGAATAAAATGCAGATTTCTGTCAGAAAACAAGAACTTGCTAATTATTGAATGGTTTGCTTTTTGCCAGCTTTGCATACTCCCTGCTCTCCCCAAAGGAGAACATAGTGTCTGTTTTCAAATGTACAGTTTCCAGCTTAATGAGAAGTCTGCTGCATGTGTTAGGTGTGCACTCTTCAAAAGCATACAGAAAGAATATTAATAACCTTTGTTATTGAAATACTGCTGTGAACAACTAATTAAAACGCCACTTCTTTATATTTTTTTTTTATTTTTTCTAACAGATAATATTTTGTATTTACAAAAAATCAAGTTCATTGTAAAAATGTAAAATAATATAAAACTATATTTTAGCATAATATTTACACAAAACAGCTAACAGGTTATGGGAATCCATAAAACAGAGTTAATTGAATTATATAATGCTTTAGCTAGCATGGGTAAATATAAAGTGCAAACAGAAACTGCCTCCTGAGATGTGTTTTTTAACTTCCCAAACTAATTTAAATCTTAGATTTCTCTTGAGCTTCCCCATCCACATGCTAACTAGGCCCAAACAAAGGTTTCCCAGATGTTACAACCTGCAGAGAAATAACCAATTCAATCTTCTTTTCCTACTTTTGCATTCAACGTTTCACATAGCGTGGCTGAGGAGTATGCATGAGCCAATTGGTTCTGTTCTCTTAACAAATATCATTATTGAAGTCTCTTACAGACTAAGAGCTGTGAGTTCCAGAATTCAAACTGTGGACAAGGCTGATTTGAATGGCTCCCTCCTTTGAAATGTGAGTCCCCAGCCTGTGGAAGGATGTGGGAATTATAAGAAAGAGATATAGAAGGAGGGCTAATGAGATCAAGGATGGTGTCACTGATGTGGGAATAGGAGTATTGATTTACTAGTGCAGTAAATAGAGCTCTGCATCTATGTATATCCATTTGCTGTTTTATAACGTTCTTGTATTTCTCTAACTTTGGTTTATGTAAACTACCCTTAATCATATTTGTATGCAAACCAAAATGAATGAAAAGAAGGACTAGGGATGACATGATAGCAGTGTGCCAGTATCTCAGGGGTTGCCACAAAGAAGAGGGGGTCAAGCTATTATCCAAAGTACCAGAAGGCAGGTCAAAAAGCAATGGGTGGAAATCAATCAAGAAGAGTAGCAACCTAGAACAAAGGAGAAATTTCCTGACAATTAGAACAATTAATCAGTGGAACAATTTGCCTCCAGAAGTTGTAAATGATCCAATACTGGAAGTTTTTAAGAGGAGATTAGACAACTATTTGTCTGAAATGGAATAGGATTTCTTGTCTGAGCAGAGTGTTGGATTAGAAGACCTTCAAGGTCCTTCCAATTCTGTTATTCTATATATTTATATTCTAGGCCCATCAGTCAAAGACTGAGGCATAATTGAGAGCCATAATGAGAAGCATAACGAGAGGAAGTTTGGTCTAAAGATTAAGGCACCAGGCTAGAGAACAGAAAGCCCTTAGTTCAGCTTTTGCTTTAGCCGTGAAAGTCTGAAAGTCGGCTGGGTGACTTTGAGCCAGTTACTTTCTCTCAGCTCAATCCACCTCACAGAGTTGCTGTGAAAAATAGAAGAAGGAAGGTATTGGATATGTTTGCTGCCTTGAGTTATTTGTAAAAATAATAAAAGTGGGAATAAATACACCTAAAATAATTAGAGATAAATTGTTAGATCTGTGTTTCCATTCACAGAAATATTTTTAAGAAGTGTGCAAAGCTTGTTTGTGTGTAGTGTATGTTTGTAAACAAATCTCCTTTTAGTATGAAAAAAACCTAAAATTTAAAAATTAATATGAACGTTCTGTTTTTTAATTGTATTTAATCTTCCCACAATTGATTGTTTGCATGCTGTGGATTTATTTTGAGAACCACCTTTAAAAGCATCTAATACGTTTCTAATAAAATCTCTTAATATTATAGACAAGGGTAATTTATTGCCGTATCCTGTAGCAAGAAAGAAGATCAGCTACAAGTTGCAATCACAGGGAAGGATTTGTGAAATGCTCTGTTGTTTTCTGAGCAAATAGAGAGAGAATGTGGCCATGGGCAGGGTTGTGCTGACCTATCCACTGACTGACATGTTTCAAAGGTTAAACTAACTGTGGTGGAAATGTAATCAGTAGCATACTGGCAAATTTTCAAACTACCCTAGAGAATGCAGAAGCCAACAATGATGGGTTTTGAGGTGGGGATGAAGAAGGTGGAGGTGTATACATGAAATTCAATGTCTGGATCTTTCTCTCTATTTGCCCCATACTCTGCTTCACAATGAAAATTGTTATTTGAGAAAACGTATGTTTGTTTTATATATATATGGTCACCATTTGCAACCTTTGCTGCCTCCTTCCAATAAGCAAAGTCAATGGGAAGCTGACAGGAGGCTGCAAATGACAACCATGTAACATTGCACTTTATAACTTTGCTTAATAATGGCAATCAAAAGTGCCAGAACTTGCCATCTCTATTGGAACTAGATCTCTAAGTGACATTGTCACATGTCTTTTGCTCTTTATAACTGTAATTACTGTCGTTAACTAAGGACTGCCTGTAATTAATAGCTTAGCCTGAGGACTCATTTGCAATAAGATGCAATACAATCAGTCTTTTCAATACTGAGATAGGGAAAAGAAGGGAAAAGTTGAATTGTGCAAAGCAAATTCCCCCTTCTCCCCACCCCACTGCAGTTGTCTGTCAGTATGCCACAGCATGTAGTTTGAGAATTTGCACTGACACATGTAGGGCTCTCCTTGAATGCTTTTCGCCACCATATTGCCTAGACTAGAGCAATGTTTCTCAGCTTCAGCAATGTTAAGATAAATTTATCAGCTGGGACAGTTGGGCTACCAAATTCTGGGAGCTGAAGTGCACACATCTTGCTGAGATTTGAGAAATATTGGTTTAAGGTATAAATGCTCCCTGCTTTTCTACATAAAGCATTTTTGTTTCAGGCATCTCAAGATAAGAGAGAATAATTAATGTTGGGTAAAGCAGAGCAATTGTAAGACCAATTATAAATGTTGATGCAGATTTTATGGAATATGTTGAATTGGCATTTCCTCCTCCCCCCAAAAGAGATTGGAAAGTTAACAAGTTTATTGCACTAATGTTCACTAAACAAAGTTTAAAAATAATTTAAAACCAATTTCATTTTTCAGACTGTACCTCATTTTTTCCAATAATTGAAAAAAATTGAACTGAAATACTCCGTTTAAACTGGCAAGCTTAATTTAATGTTACAGTCAAACAAGTTCAAATTTTTATTTAGGCTACATCCAATGCAGTCACTGGTTTCCAGCCTTATTATACGGCTCTTTTGCATAGCTGTGGCAACTCAATTGGACTTTGATGGATGAGGAAGAAGAGGAAAGAGGGGCCTTCCAGCTGAATAATGGAAAAATGGGAAACGTGGAACTCTGCTGAGCATCCTAACAGCTGTTCTCCACGTTCTCCACCATTTTCTTTAACAACAAAAACAAGGATAATTCTGTAGGGTAACAAAATCATTCCTCCATCCATTCCTGAAGAAGAAAAGGCATGAGAAGAAAGCACGTATCACAGTGCCTTAACCTAAGGCAGAGATGGGAAATTCCAGGAAGTGGGATAAGGTGGCAGCTCCCATTTTTGCCCTCAGCTTCGGAGAAGATTTTACACAACTATTTTCACAGCATGCAGGCCAAATGTTAATCACTGCCTGATCCCAACTTCAGTTAGGTACTCTGCTTTTAGATTCATGTGGCTCCTGTACTTGAACGAAGCCTTAGAAAACATTTTCGCTGAAATTGTTATAAGCATATAGCAACTTCATACATAAAGTCCTTCTGGAAGTTTAAATCTAAAGGAAAAATGAAAGTAGTGAAAACTGTAAACGTATTAAGTTCCACAGAAATGTGTTGTTTCAATGTGGAGTATGTAACTTTAAATGGCAAAAACATTTCTGTACTTCTTAGTTGAAATCTCATTGAATGATGATATTCTCAGGAAGTTTCAGATGGATTGCGATTATTAGTTTTGTAAAACACAGCTAATAAGATTCTTAAAGTAATACATTACTTTATTCCTATATTTATAGATGTAAAATATTCCAATGCAGAGCAATAGTTCTTGCTACTAAAATGTCATATTTTGCATCTAGGAGGTTAATACCATGTCTTGTGTATTTTCATCTAAATAATAGCATTTGTAAAATAAGGACAAGATAATATAAATAAAAATCTGCACTCAATGAAGGGGTGGGGCAGTAAAAAATGGTATGAGACACTTTTAAAACTAAAATTCAGTGAGTTAAATGGGAGACATTTTTCCATAAAACGTCATTATATATATTTGTCAGTATTAAATTTACTACTAAATTTATACTCTGTACTTTCAATTCCAAGAATTGTAGAAAAAGTAAAATACAAAACAAAACTGTATAATAGAAATGTGTAACTGCTGAAAAAAATGTGTGGTAACTAAATAAATTCAGAATTAAGCAATCTTCAACATGTTATATACTAAAATCGAGGAGCTACCAATGAAAAGATGTACTTTTCAGACAGCAGATGCTTTCTGTTTGTTGAAATAAGAGAAAATGGTACAAACATGTTTCTGCTGATATTGTTATATACAAGCAAATTGTATGCAGTAGGACTGCGTTGTTTCAGATGAATATGTGGTAAAGCAAGAAATTGATAAGAATGAATGAAAGTATACAGTATATGTGTATAAAAATATGAGTTACCTCTACAAAAGAAGTCCATTGGTGTGAATTGATCATGGAGAGAGAATGAGGATAATTATACATATCATGAATGAATAATGAAATGAATTTATGAAGAAAATGTGAAGAGGAAAGTGAAGATAAAGCTATAATTGAATGGAATGGATGAGATTCTTAAAAAAACAGAAATAACATGTTTGAAGGAAAAAAAGGAAAAAATGAATCATATAACCAGCAGGTGGTCATGATAGAAATAAGATTAGTTTGCAAGAACAGAAAGGAAGGAGAGGTATAGTGAAATGATGTTATACACTTCCTTTTTAAAAGTTTTCTTAGAATGCTAATTCTTCGTGATTTTCTGTGATCTGCATATAGTTACTCCAAAGAAGAACTTGGAGATGAGTATGTATGTGCAATGTTTTTTTAAATGATGTTGCAGTTACAAGACATACAAGTTATTCATATAGAAGCATCTATTATACCTTGTTTTAAAAAGTACATAATCTGTTTTTAACTGTTTATATAGCCATCAGATATCTTAGATTACAATATATGAAGCAGCTCTTAGGACTCTCAAAGATGCTTAAGTATTTTGTTACTGAGGACTCACTAACATAATTTAACTTTTGTGGCTAACACGTTTTAAAATTGCCTAAGGTCTGCTTAGAGCAGTTTCTCTTGTAAAGGTAAAAAAAAGGTTTTTAAAAAGTGGGCATTTGATGGCATGTTTATAGGATTTGATGGCTGAGAAGCAGGATGAGGCACAAGAAAGCGTCTGCAGTAATGATCTTTCATAAATCAAATTCAAAGGCATCTGGAATAGCACTTGAGTGCATCCATTTGCTCATTCTTTCTTTCGTGGAAAAAGCCTTCTTGCAATTCTTGAGTGCTATCTTCCTCCTGAGTACTGACTGTTTTACTGGGTCAGCAACTAGGGTCAGGGCTTTCTGTCCAACTCAAGAGAAACAGTAAATAATGGCTGAATATAGAAAATAAAACAACCGGTTGTGGAGTCAAACAAAAAAGGCAAGAACAAAAGCAGTCTGGAATTAGTAAAGGAACTGATCTACAGCTTTTGACTTCTTTCTTTCCAGGAACTGACAAGAGCATTATAACATGGAAAGGCTGTTCTGTAGGGATGTTGAACAGATGCATGCTTCCTGTGGAACAGAGTTATTGGTCATAACTGTACCTGGCTTTATTTGTTTGCCCACTCTTAATTTTACCACTCAGAGCTCATAAAGGTATTTTGAGCTACGTGCTCTGGAGATAATTAGCTTAAGAGAGCTTTATGGAACCTCATTTCCCTGGCTGTTTTACAAAATGTTTTAATATGATCTTAATTCTGTAGCTTTTTTCATAATTTCATCATTCATTCGGTAGCTTCAAACAAGCATTTCTGTTAGAAATCTTAAAAGATATGACTTGGAATGAACTTTTGTACCACAGGGATAGGAGCACAGAAGACTATTGATTTATGGGTATCCTTTATGTTTATCAATGGTGTATCTCTTTTAATGCTGTAGACTTTCAGCTTTCAACATCCCTTACAGATTGGCTAATTTGGCTAAGGCTTTTAAAGTTTGTAGTTTTGCCCTTCTGGAGATGTACAGGTTGCCTCTTTCTAATGTATTAGACTTCAGGAGATATGCTGCATTTAGCATTCTTTGTTATGTTCTAAAATTCATTATTTGAGGCTTAATCATGGACTGTTGGCTTATGATAAAGATGAAGACTATTCACTGACGAGGATAGTTATATTGAACCAAACTGATATCCAAGTAGCTTTGCTATTTGTTTTTCAATTTTATAACACACCAACTGTAAATTCTGGGATTTATATTCCTAGTAACAACAGGAAAAAGATAGGAAAAGATATCTCATATCTAATATATTCATTTTATTCACATAACTAATGATAAAGGATTGAAACAGAAATTACTGAAAAACTATCAAAATGCTCCTTGTCGATATTACAAACACATACAGTTATATCTGTTTCCCCCTTCCACTTGAAAATAATGAAAATTAAGTACCAGTACATCACTGTTAATGAAAATTGCAAAAGCAAAAAACACACTCCATAACATTTGCAAGTTCTTTGCCCATGTTGTTCCAAACAGTCTTTAACAAATAAATTAGTATTATCAAGGATATTACAGAATGCAAGGTCTCTGTTTAATTAAACCAGATCAAAAAAGGTACATGGGGTTAAGCACTTTCTGATGACATTGTACTACTAATAAATATTTTCATTGTCAACAAGTAAGTTCTGTACAGTAGAACATTCTCCCAGTTAAATATGTTTAGGATTGTGGTATAAATAAGAACTCAAGGCATGATTAAATATGCTTAATGTTAAAGGACTTTATGAAACCTTTTGGTCAATGGTTAACTTTATTTACATAAGTATAATCAATATAATATTATAGTTAGTTCTTGTAAAATAGGGCTGATTTCCTTTTGCATTCTGTGAATCATCTCTTTATTAAATTGAGAAGCTGAAATTAATGTGCTGCAGTGAATTGTATACCAAACTACAAAGATTACTGCCTCTGAAATTTTAATTTCAAAGAAAAAACAATTAGATTGCCTGGAAGCAAGATGCTGTAAAGAAATAATTCCCTGCAATAACACTTTATAATAAGACTATCATTCAGTTTCATGCCTCAGAATCTGTTCAAGTATAGCTTTTGGCTGCCAAGAAACTTTCATTAGGTTAATGAAGATCATGTATTTTACCTCACCCTCAGAAGTGGGATTCAAATTTTTTAACAACCGCTTCTGTGGGTGTGGCTTAGTTGGTGGGCGTGGCTTGGTGGTCATGTGACTGGGTGGACATGGCTTGGTGGTCATGTTATTGGCTGGGCGTGGCCAGCTCAATATCACTCACATCGAGGCATGCATCTCCTCGCCTAGCCTTTCATGACTGTGGGGATGCTGCAACAGTCGTAAGCGTAAAAAATGGTTATAAGTCACTTTTTTCAGTGCCATTGTAACTTTGAATGGTCACTCCACACAAGCAAAGTACCAGCAAAGGAGGGAAAAATAACTCCAGAAAAGTTCCTGAAACAGGAAGTCTAGTCCTGCCAAGAATGTAATAAGGGTTAACGGAGAGGCAGTTTCTGTAAGCAACACCAGAATGTTTCCTTCCTACCTTCCTTACAGGATTAGGCCAGTAATTTCTTCCAACAACCAATTTTCTGAACTGCTTAGAATGTTAATAACCAGTTCTAGCGAATAGGTGCGAAATGGTAGAATTCCACCCCTGCTCACACTGGAAATCATTTCTAGACTACTGTATAGTCTAATACCTAAATTGTACCATACCCAACATTTGGGTTTCTTTAGGCATACAATTTATACTTCAATTTTGCAAAATTGAAATTATAATACGGATATGACCTACATAATTGGTCATAAGTCAAGGAGTTCAAAATTTATGTTGCTCAACAAGACATTTGTTAAATGAGTTTTATCCCATTTTATGACTTTTGCCACAGTTGTTAAGTGAAACATTGCAATTTTTAAGTTTGTAATGGTTGTGAAGTGAATCTGGCTTCCCCATCGAGTTTGCTTATAAGAAAATAGCAAAAAGTGACCACATGACTCCAGGAACTACAGTTGTCATAAACACATACCAGTTGCCAAGCATCCAAATTTTGATCAGTGACCAAAAGGATGCTGCAATGGTCAAGTGTGAAAAATGGTCATAGGTTACTTTTTTCAGTGCTATTGTAACGTTGTGCCATTGCTGTTGTAATTTTATGAATTTTGGTCACTAAATAAACTGTTGTAAATCAAGTACTACCTGTAATTTATGGTAATGTAGACTGAACATATTGTAACACATGGTTTTATTTGAATGATTTATCTATATCTATATAGAAATATAAAACACATAAGGAACCAAGAATTGTTATGAAATATACATGGAAAATGACTATCAAAAAGCATAATTAACTCGAAGTAAATCATCAAATAAAAATGTTACAGTATGTTCAGTCATTTAGATTTACAGCATGGCACTGGTATGTGTTTACAACAGTTGCTGTGTCCTGGGGTCATGTGACCAGCTTTTGTGACCGACTGACAAGCAAAGTCAGAGGGGAAGCCAAATTCATGTTGCTAACTTAACAATTGCAATGATTCACTTAACAACCATGGAAATAAAAGTCGTAAAATGGAGCAAAACTTTCTTTAGCATATAATTGACTGACAAACTGAATACTTAGGAAAGCAACCTATTCACTACTAAGCAACATAAGCACATGCCTAAAGCACAAAGGGGAGGGAGATTAACACAAAGGTTTCATCTCCCCTTCCCCCAGCTATTATGCCTTTAACTCTTTCACTCTGACACTTGATTTTAGTTTTCAATAAATGTTTGCATTTGCAATTTTCTTTTATAACACTGATTAAAAAAAAATAAAAAAATATTGATAGTTTGCCCTAACCTAAGAGAATTAAGAGAATTATTTGCTTATATTGCTTGCTGCTATTATTTAGTGTTAAATAAAAAAAAATTAAAATCTCTATTTGATATATATAACCTGGAAAATGATGTTGAAGAAGACTGAATTTTTATTTCACCTTCATTACTTATTGAGTCTAAATGTTTTGTCAATTAAGCAATAGAAGGACCAAAGGATACCATTCTTGGGCTCGGTTTAGCACATCCTTGGAACTTAATCTGGTCCTGATTTAGGAATTGGAAAGTACTAGCTAAAAATTCATTGTGGAAAAGTCCTAGGGAGGAAATATTTGATAAACTTACACCTAGTTGGCAAGTACATAGAGATTCCCCATCTAGTTATGTGAATTGTAAAGCAGCTGTGATAGAAAGAAGAGATTTGAATAGAGAAGAACCTGAGTTCCTAAAATTCTGTTTTGTAGATGAGCTATGTAATTTGGGCATGAAGGGAAAACTATAAATAAATGTTTGGTTTTAGTTTATGTAAACAATATTCAAATAAGGCAGCTCCTAATTCAGTTTTATCTCATTGCTTTTTTTAATTTGAAAACATAAGGGAGTTGAGAAATGTGTTTAGCATTTAAGTTTAGCATTTATTTAAATGAAATAAATGCTGTGCTGTTTTTTTACCATCGGTTGTATAATTTGAGGACATACCATCTCGGTCAAAATATCATTAATAGCTAAAAAGTTTTATTTAAAAGTTAATTCAATGAAATCAGTAGCAGAGTGAAAATTGATGAGAACTGTATTTGATAGTTATTGTAATTTATCACTGGGCCTAGATTTTGATGTAATAGCAGAATTTATGTATATGCTATACTTAAAAAGCCTCAAAAATATAATTGCAGAATGTGCAACTCATAAATGAAGTCAGAATGCCCTCACAATGATTTAAGAAGGTCCTTTTGCCAATGAAATCTCCATTGATGTTATACTGCAGAAATCATAAAATATATTTTGTTTATTGGCTAGTATATTGTTAATTTGAATTAAAATGTGCTGTTTAGTGTTGTGATGGGAGTAAAAAAGTACCGTAAGTCTCTGTCCTCCTTATACAACTTTGCCTGATCATAGATCAGTGGGTTTCAATAGCTAATGTAGGAATACTATATCTCTTAATTGTAGATTACATGTAAAAAAGCATGAACTGTGTAAGGATTGAGTCTGGAAGTTTTTTTTAAAACAATTTTTCCCCCAAAACTGGCAGACTTTACTCCTATGACTAGAGGCCAAAGGGAAGATAAATGACGCCCACCCTGTCTTTATTTTTGCAGTGTTTTAAATCCTGGGGTTTAGCTGAAGGGACTTAAAGAGTTTTTGAAGTGCAAATAGGCTGGTGAAGGGTGAACCCTTTCAGAGTTCCACTTGATGGATTTTTGTCAAGAGAGAGAAGATATTTTGGCACTAGCTGTGATCTGGAAAGCTACAGAGATTTTTTGTTTTGTTTTTGATCAATCATGCATTAAGAACTGGCGGTGGAGAATGTACCTTTTTCCTTGCATTCATATTGATTTTATTGTGCTTAAAAGTAGCTAATTTTGTAGGATCTTTGGGGGAAAAAAGTCTAGTCATTAAGACTCAGTAACTCCCATGAGTTGGTAGAGTTGTCATTTCAAGGTCATGTTCTTATCCTGGCAGCTTCTTAGTTAATAGATTCCTGTAACAGAAGGAAATGTGTTGAGCAACCAGTTGTTGTATTTTCTAGATGAATCACAATCTAGATGCTATTTGGATGTTTATAAAATGTAATTTTGGTATCAGAAATGGATAACAAAAATAAAGTTTAGCAGAGTTATATGCTAAATAAGCAAAATAAAATATTGTGCTACCTGCAAATTTGTATTTAAAAAGTTAGCCTCTAAAGAAACCCTTTCATAATATTATGAAAAAATTCTGAAAACTCAAGGTGTTCTTAAAACTCAAAAAGCCAAATGTTTATCCCAATACAGTACTAATTTTTCCAAGCAGGATTCGGCATTCATTTTGCACTGAGGAATAATGTGCTTCTACCACCAGAAAATCGACGAGTCTGGACTAGATTAGAAAGTCTAAAAAAATCTCAGAAGACTCAGTGGCAAACCATATCCTTAGTACTGCCAAAAACCCTGCATGATTGGGTCCATGAATCTCCACGAGTCAAGTTGACTGAGGCCACATGTGCATTTATTCAATCTTGGCAGGATATTCCTTGATACTAAAATTAATGGTTCAGCCTTTTCTTGACAGTCTCTATATCTGTACCCTGTTATTGACAGTAAAGGTGGTACCCAATGTTTGATAGTATACAAATCAAATTAAAAGCTAAAACTAAATAATATCAATATTTTAAAACATTGGGTACCACTCATTCAGGGTACCTCCCATGTGAATATTGAAGGTGCTTATTTTCAATGTATATAGAGATGTGCTACTCTACAAGGATTGAAGGATTATTTGCAGCCTTATTTTTTTGGGAGGAGAATAATTAACAATAAAAACATTTCTTTTGAAAGATAAACTCCTTTGTCATGTTTTGAAAGCCACTACATTTATTTATTTGTTTGTTTAAATTTAAATTTATTGGCTGTCCAACTCCAGTGGATTCTCAGTCATTACTAAACTAAAACAAAAGAAAGAAAGACATAAAAACAGCTGAAAACATTAAATCACCATCATCTTATTCTTGAATGTCTAGAAAAAGAAATGTTAGTTAGGGTTCTCATGACTTGTTATCACTGTGGAGTAAAAAAATAATTACCTGATATTTTAGAAACTGGAAACATGAACAATTATCATCTTATTAGCTTAAATACTATTTTCCACCAAGAAGCTCAGATTTTTGGGTATAAGTGTACCTAATGTTGCTTTATGAATAACTAAAGCAAAGAAATCCTTGCTTTTTTTCATAAGGAGATTTTAAAGCAGTTTTTCTACCTAGGCAAAGCTTTATAAAATAAATCTTCTTCAACAGCAAAAACTGTGGTATAACATATGAAATATGGTTATTACATCTTCCATGTTTTAGGAATTCAGTCTACATATCTGTAGTTATACATTATTATTAGCATTACATGTTTTCTATAATAATTGTAACTTTTAGTTATTTCTATGTATGTGTTTGTGCTTTATCTGTATATGTAAGAGAGAAAGTTTTGGATTGAAAAGCTTCATAAAAAATCCTTGCCTTTTACATTTTTATTTTCAGTTTATGTATTTCTAAACTAATGATTCCAAATTATTATCTGGACTTGAATTTTATATCTATTGATCCATCAACAAAAAATATTTCAATTATGCTTGTTCCATATGGAGTTATTGCACTGAGTTACAACAATAAAAGTTTATTATTATAAGCATGAGCTAGAGTGATTTGGGATTCTTGTAGTCACTTCCTACCTTCTGTTCTAAAGAGATCACAAGGAGGAGATTGGAAGAAATAAATGATCGTTTTTATAGAAAACATTGTTTTAAATTTCTGGATAAAAATAAATGTGGACAAATGTAAGTTCTTTTGTATAGAAGAAAGAATACACATTCAGATTCAGTGGAGGGCTATGTTTTCATATATAGCATCTTTTTAGTTTGTTGTTGGGAGATGTTAATAAAACCTTTTTTTGTTACAAAAGTGATCTATAACTCAACACAGCATCCTTTTCATACTCTTGTCTATGTTTTTTGCTATTGAACTCACGCATTGTGTAATAACTGTTGGTGCTTGCTTCACAAGTAAATGTTGTTAAACCAAAGAAGATGTGAATTCTCTCAATGGATGTGGAATGGTTCCTTTTAATGTCTATGGAGATTCTCAATCATCCAGATCATAGTTGCCCCAAAGGTCTTTTTTCCAAAAGGCAACTGGGCTTTTTTTGGTTTATGTTTTCCTTTGAAAACATTTTGTTTTTCATCCAAGAACTGAAGAAGCTTTTTGGATAAGAAGTGAAAGGTTTTCAAAGAAAAAAAACACCTTTGTGATTCCCTTTAATATATACCAAATTTTATGCTTTAAAGTTTCTTCCAAATTAGCTGAATTATTATATGAATTACTATTGTCCTGTTGGAGTTTCCACTTTCTTGGTTGAAATATCTGTAGAGATTTTCCTTAAAGAAAGGAATGAAGAAATCATTTTGCCTCTGTTTTAGGAACTGCTGTTTAAACTTTAGATTTAGAATCAACTGTTCACTTTTTAAGCACAATTTGTAAATGAAATGGTCTGGATTTAACCACCATTTTTGCCAGGTCCATTGTTGGTAATTCCTATCCTGCCTTGATGAGAGTAAAAGATTGCTTCATTTTTTCAACTTATATGAGGTTTGCAATATATTTATTGGGACAAGGCTGTTTATAGAGACATGGTATCAAGGCTGTTGTTGTATTCCTCCCTTGACTTCCTAGAGTTGATGTTATCTTTTGTTCATTGAGTGGTATGGTTATTTCTAAGAGAATCTGTCACTTGAAGCATCCTAAGATGGATGAGTCTCAAGTGAACTGCTGGTTGAACCAAATGGTGAAAATAAGAAAAGACAAGGAGGCTGGAGGTTTTCAGAAGAGAGAAATAACATTGTTAGAAGAAAAACACCATGACAGGTCACAGATTGTCATAGTTGAACTCTAGCAGTCATAATCAGAGCTGACTTTTGAAATCATGGCAACCCTCCATTTGTAGAAGTTGCATTTTGTTATCATTTGAACAGTGTATGAAGAAAAAGAACTATATTTTGTGATGTTTTCTGTCAGTGTAGAGAAAAATACTTGGTGATATAGATAAAGCATGTTTTTCAAGGCTGTGATTGATGTGAGTAAATTATATTTACAAATATTTCATTTTGTGGTTCAAAAATGCAGCATTTTGTATGGTCATATTTCTTCTGAAAAATATTATTTTGTTACATGCTGCTTTATTTTATTTGAAATTTTGTTGGATTATTTATTAGATCTTATTTCTTCATTAAGAAATCAAAGAATTCAAATTTTAACATTACTCCATTATTGCAGTTCAGAAAGTAGCTATGTGGTTTTACAGTTCATTTGATTGCATTTGTCACACGTATCTGAATGGAAGCACAAAGCTATTTTTATTTTTAAAATATTGACATTTGCTGCTAAGGACAAATGGCAGAATGTGTCTTTTACTTGCAAGAGGCTTCTCTGATTATGCCTAGCCATTAGAACCAGTGGCTTGAAAATGATTTCATCAGTTTGCTTGCTTGCTATATTCAACCATGAGGTGGGAATCAGGAGTGGAAAAGGCAAAGAAATTAAGATGATTAGAAGCTTTAAAGCTTTGTGTATGGTAGGGTAGCTCCCTCCTCAATGAATGTAAATAATAGATGAAAGACTGAGAATGACAACAAAGGCTCAGGGTGCTTAAGAGAATGTGTGTGCAGCCTGAATGGAGGTCTGTGGCTCAGGGCCAAAGGTCTTCGCTTTGAATGTAATTAGAAGACAATACAAAGATGTCATTACTAGCAGGTGAAATGTTCAGCACGTGGCCTCAGAAATAGCAGTTTTAGCCTTTATGACTGTTGAAATTGGATTATGAACTTTAATTATTATTTTTTTTAAAGGCTTTGCAAGGTCTCCCCATAGTTTGTTCTGAAACAATATAGCTTGACTTTGATCATCATCACTGTTGATTCTCGTAAAACAATGGTGTGGATTAGAGTTGAAGCAACCAGCAAATCAGAAAGTGTTGATTTCCTAAGGATCTCCTGCAATATAGTGTTAAACATGTCTTCTGTTCATTGAGAGGCTAATTAATTTGTGTTAAATTCTTGGATGTTGTGGAAAGCAATCAGAAACTTTGTTCAGTGCAATATTGCACTATTGAAAATGCATTGCCTGAACCTAAGTCATGCTGCTTGTTTATGAGGACATCACACACACACACACACACACACACACACACACACACACCAGAAAAATTTGGATTAGCAGAACTGTCGTTCAAGGTCATGTTTCAGTGCCAGCAGCTCCTTCAAAAAACAAAAGCTTCCTATATAGAAGGAAATATTTCTGGACACCTTGAATTTTCAGTTCCCAATCAGAAAAGGTTATGTGAAAGAACGGTAGAATTATATTTATTTATTTAGCATTTGCAGATAAAAACAGTGGCATTTAGTAAATCACATGACAACCAATTATATGTAGTCTTATTAAAACTTGGCTCTCCTCCACTCCTGCAACCACTGTTGTGTTCGATAAACTTCTTTATTGCTGAGACTGACAAAAATGGTTTCCTCCTGTATATGTGTGTGTGTGTGTGTGTATGTGTGTTTTCGTAGATTTTCACGGGTACAGGTATGTAGGTCTTGGTTTATTCGGGTCTTTTCCCGAATAAAGATTGAGACTATCTGGGCAACGTTTCGACGAGAAAAGACCCGAACACACCAAGACCTGCATATATATATAGCCAACATCCTAAGAAACCCCAAAGACAAGATCCAGCTAGAAAACCAAGGAGTTTATGAAATACCATGCAACAATTGCCCAGCCACATACATTGGACAAACCAACAGGAGAATAAATGCATGCATCGCAGAACATAAGAACGCAGTCAGAAAAGAAGAAAATTCTTCCTCCCTTTTCCAGCACCTTATAGCCACAGGACATGAAATTAATTTTGAGGGAACCAAATTAATCTCCAATACTGAACACTTCAACAAGAGAATAATCAGGGAAGCTATCGAAATAGAGAAACACCCCCATAACCTGAATAAACAGGACGATGCCTCCCGCCTACCAGACATTTGGAAACTAGCCCTTATCAACAAATGAGTCCCAACCACGAAAACCAACACCGGACCCAAAACAACACATGACGCCACCACCTGAGTAATCTCCCTCACCAGACTCAAACCCAAACCCACCTCATAGATGAAAGGCAACCACCATCCAGAAACCAGACCATGGCTGTATCACCAGCTGCCACACACCCCGACCCCCAAACCAAGCAAACTGACACACACCATGAACACAGAGCCAGGCCTCAAATTCGGAGCCAAACCAAAACCTGGAACGTCACATCACAGCCCCCCGCTCAGGATATCACATCACAGAACTCAGGAGGCTACACCACAAAACCTCAGGATGTTGCAACATAGCCAACGACTCAGGAGATTACAATACAAGACCCAGGATGTCACAAGATTAGAACTCAGAAGGTCATCACACAGCCCATTACCCAGGTCATTACGACCCAGGAGATTACAGCACAAGACCCAGGAGGTCAAAACATTAGAACTCAGAAGGTCATCACACAGCCTATTATTACAACACAGTCATTACAACACAGGAGGCTGATAGACACACAGCCAATACTTCAGCCACACATGTTCTTAAGAAAAAGCCAGCCAATCTGCAAACATCAACTCCATCAACCAATCAAGAAATGACAACACAGCCAACCTCCCCACCAGTATATATAGGGAGATAGCAGCTCAGATAACGCTTTACTAGCACAAGCACAAAGCCGAAAACACCAGCCTGAAGATGGCGAGTGAGATCATATTGGTCTTCAACACTAACCCTACCCAAATAAAACCTAGCTTCCTAATAAATAATTATCAGCCATTCACAAGAAACCAAGCTGCGCTAAGAAACCCCAATGCACAAAACACAATGTTGCCAACTAATCAAGAACACAGCAACTCGAAGACCAATAAAAACAGACCTAGACTCCCAGCCAATCAGGATGAGGAAAAAAACCATTCAAATAAAGCAGAAAGCCAGCACCAAATTCAAACAAAAAAGAGCTGCCAAGCCTAACATACATGATTAAAAAGAACCCAATACACAAGCCTGAGGATGGCAGATGAGATTCTGCCAAAACGTCACTATAATAAAAGCACAAATATTAAAACGTGGAAAAATACCAGAAGAAACCTAAATACCATACATATAAATATCCGTGAAAACATAAGAATATGTGTGTATATATATGTGTGTGTGTGTGTTAGATTTTTGAGCTGATAAATAACTAAACAAGGGAGACTAGGATAACACAAGTATATATATATATACACACACACACACACACATACATACATACATACATACATACATACATACATACATATATACATACATACACACACTATTCTTTTGATTTTATATTACCCAGTGTATGTTAATGGATAATTAATGTTGCTTAATTAATCCCTTGAATATTGCAAATTTAAAATATTAATACATTTCAACTTTTCCTCTCCACATGTTATTAAGGTAAGTTGGTACCATAGAATATTAGATTTATCTTTTATTTAGAATCAAAGATCTTACTATATTAATAGCATGTTTTGAAAAATATTTTAGAGAATATAATTTGTAGTCTATGTATTACCATCATCTTCATTAGAGCCAATCATTTTTCAGTACTTTCCTCAGTATATAACTAGCCTATGTAAAGGCTAGTAACATGTAACATGCTTTGTTTCTAGATTTTTATTTGAGTGGGTTTTTAGGACACATTCAAAAAATAAACAATCAAATGGTAGTCCCCTGACTAACCCAAACTGGCTAGAGACTATTCTGTGATGAACAAGTTGACAAAACAAGTATACATGAATAGTACCTGAATTGGCTTAAATTTCCATACAGTACCTCATTTGTTTTCAAGATCTGATATATACTGTAGAATAGATGATGGAAGGATGATGTGTGTGTGTCAGTCTCTCAGTGTGTGTGTGTGTAACATTCTCACTGCTTCCAACATGGTGAGAGAAAAATTGCAGATTTTTCTCTGTGTAGTACTGTAGTTGTTTGAGAAAGTTAAGGCCAATACAGTTTGGTCAGGTTTTACGATCAGGTATTTTGACAGTATATGTATAGTAACCTTAGATGTAGTTAGAGTCCTATTAAGTTCAATGGGGATTACTTCAAAGCTCAAAGCAATAATAAATAGTTAAGAACAAAATAGTACAGCCACCTTGTGTAGTTGTTGGCCTAGCAAACAAGAGACTGTTCTAGTCCCATCTTGGGTGTGAAAGCCTTTTGGATCCTATCTCTCTCTGCCAATCTGTCTCTCAGGTTTGCTGTTGTAGGAGAAATAGGAGGAGGAAGGAGTATTATGCATGTTTACCACCTTGAATAACAAAGGCAAGATAAAAACCAAATAAATAAATACTATTAAGAAGCTCTGCTTTTTTTGCATAGTCTTGAAATATTTGCTGCTGTATCAAGATTTAAATCTGGCATCTACAATTTTAAACTATTTTATTATTTCACAGGTATCTAAAATTTTCAGCAGCCTGAATCAAGCAGCAGCAGAATACAATCATCCATCATGAATGTATTTAACGAAGGTTGAATAATATAAAAGAAGGTAGTATTGTTTCCATATTTGCAATGCATTTCTCATTAGTAACATTTTCAATGGCAGCAAGAGTACAATAGTTTGTGTCAATTTGATATAATTATGATGTTTGTATGAAACTATTATAATTAAATGGTTAATTTCAATCTTTTAATTGAGTGCACTATCCCACACCCTTTCTTTTATGTGCACTACCACATGATCATCAAAACCTTCGAGGGTCACCACTGAAGGCTTAGTCTATGTTCACCATAGAATGCATCTACAGGGTTACAAAATTAAATAAAAATAAATTCACATTTTAAAATATTTTTCAGTTGCTAAAATTTGGAATCATCAAATCTTGCAAGATTTTGGCAAAGCATATTGACAATATCATGAAATTTTTGCTAATAAAAAAATGGAATATGTTTTCACAAAGAAAACAGTTATAATACTCTTGATTGCCTGTGGTTGCCAGAATATATATTCAGTACCATTGTCATAAAATACACAAATCTTGAAAATTATGTTATGTGTGTTTCTAAGAAATCATATAACATTAAGTTTATATTATAATTACTGAAATCTATGAAAAAATAAGTACTATTAAACTATTAAAAGAGTTCTACAAGTTGTACTCGACTTATGACCACAATTGAACCCAAAGGTTCTGTTGCTAAGTGAAACATTTGTTAAGTGCATTTTGCCCCATTTTACAACCTTTCTTGACACAAGTGAATCACTGCCGTTGTTAAATTAGTAATGCATTTGTTAGGGGAATCTGGCTTCCCCATTGACTTTGCTTGTCAGAAGGTCATAAAAGGTGATCACATGATCCTGGGACATTGCAAATGTCATGAATATGAATCAGGTGCTAAGCGCCTGAATTTTGATCATGTGACCATGGGGATGGTGCAACGGTTGTAAGTGCGACCATTTTAAACATTTTATTTACCCATATTTAGCATACATTACAGCAATAAGCTACAAATTTAGAAATTAAAAATGAAAACCAATTTAACAGTGAATCTGATGAATAGTGTTTTAGTCTGTCGAAATGTACTTTCAATAAGAAAGGATACAATACTGATCCTTGGAGAGAGAAATGTCCATGACTTTTGACACCTTTTATGGGATGGTTTTGAAATGAAACGGAGAAACCATAATAAATGAGATGAGGCCAGAAATGATGTCTTTTGAGGTTTCTTCCAACTAAATTAATTTCATAAATTGAAATAATTTTATTTAAATCAAACACTTGATGCACGTGAGGGATTTTTGAATTTTCCTGTAAAATATAATCTGTAGAAATCAAAAGGGAAAATAGAATGTGTATTATTTGAACAAGAGAGGTCAAATAACTTATATGTTCTTGCTGTGGATGAGTTGGATTGGCTTGACTTACTTTATTTGTAACATTGGACTCCTATTGTTCCTTGTTGTTCTTAAAAAAAAACCCTCTAGTATTTCCCAGAGGCTGAAGATCTGTGTTTATTTTATGACCTGCTGTATCCTTAAGTCCAGGAGGCCACTTAGAGCATTCAGACCCAGTAAAATAAGAGGGTCATTGCCATCATCCAGGTCCTAATTGTTGCTTTCTGGTTGCCACATAGACACCAAGAGCTGTGGGAACATCTGGGGCCTAGTAGCAGGAGTGGGGGAGGGTGCTGCTGGCATTTTGTTTCACCAGGTGTTCAGAGGAGGCGGCCGTCCTCTTTTTTGATATAGGAGTTAAATTCTGTGGCCCCTGAAGTGAAGTTGCAACAATTGCAGAGGTCATAAGACAGCTGAGTGGGGGTCAGACACTGTGGGGTGTATTTTGTTACTTAGTAAAAGAAGGGATATCCTAAAACCTTTAAAGTGTTTTCTTGAAATCTCTGTTGTTGGAAAGTTTTTATGAGTGTGATGCAAAAAGTACTGATTTAGGTAAGAAAGGCTGCTATTGTTTTAAGTAAAAGGACAATACTTACCAAATGTTTGCAGCTTTGGTGGTACATTCAGCAAAAGACAAGGAAATCAAGACAAGTCACCTTGCAGAGTTAGATTTTTAAATAGTATTTCACTCAGCCTCATAAGATTTCAGATTAAGCATTTTAAACTCTTCATTTCAGATTAAGCATTTTAAGTCATTTGTTACTAGGGGAAAAAAATGGAGCAGAACTTCTTACTTTTTTGGTCTTAGATGAAATGAGAGTGAATAATCAAAAGCATTTTAGCTTAAATGAGCTGTTTTTAAGTAGAAGCTGAAAGGAAGGGCCTCAGTTCATTAAAGATAACAATTTAGAAAGCGAAGTCTGCAGCCCCCAAGACTTCAGTTCCCAATTGTTTTATTTAAGCTGGAACTTGCAGACAAATATAAAGGGGACATGGTTTCAGATTAAAATACAAAGAAAGAATAAATCTTTGGCACTTGCCCAAAAAAAATTGGAATATGCAAACCAATATAGGAATGGCTATTTTTGTCTAAGGCAAATTATTCACTGTTTTTTAATGCTGTCTGGCTGTCTTATATGCAAATAAATGAAGAAGGCATATATTATTAGGTACCAACTTTTTCTTTATTTTCTTTAAATAATAAGGTTCCAAATGATCCGTGGGTTCTTTTTGTAGCTACAAATTGAAAATATATGACATTGGCATATTAGTCAGGCAGTGAGAGGGGTGAGAAAAGACATTCCTTTTCATGTGTGACAAATGACTTAGAAGAAGCACATATGTATAAGTATAATGAATTTTATTGTAGTTAATAAATGTGACCCGAATTTTCATTGGAAACTGAATTGGAAAATAGTAGCACTCAGGAAAGAATATGATTGTAAAATTTTTAAATGGAATTTCTAATATTCTATTGAGTATTAAAAAAATTTTGTTGGATTGTTAAAGTGTCTTTGTGAACTATAGATATCAAAAGTTGCTAACCTATTTTAATGTCTATGGAGATTCTCAAGTCATCCAGATCATGGTTGTCCTAAAGGTGCTTTTTCAAGAGGCAACTGGACTTCTTTATTTTTCTTTGAAGATGTTTTGTTTCTAATGCAAGAAGCAGAATTACCATAAAATTGTGAATTTTTAGAAGATGGATGATATCAGTTAATCACAGGTAGGGACTTTAAATAATTTGAAAGGATTTATAGAATCTAGGAAGATGGGGAAGAAATGGAAAAGAAGATATAAAGCAGATATATAAGAAATTTGTTGGTTTTCAAAGGGCTTACAATCTTGGTAATTTTAAGAAAGGCTAATAGTTTTATAAAGCTATTACAAATTCAAAAACACTGAATTATATAATGAGATTATATAGCTACTGTGTTACTCATGGGTTAACATTACAAGTATGCCGATATTGTAATTTAATACCTTACATCCTATTAACTGAATTAGAATTGCTGTGGTAGTACACTAGAAGAATACTCAGAAAATTTGCTTCAGGCTTACAGTTACAGTATGTTGCTGTAATTCACATGCCATTCAATTGCAACATCAAATGCAATTAATTATATTTAAAGCCATAAGCTTATTGAAGTTCCAATGATTTATCTGGACTTAGTTTTTCTTTCTAAAAGCCACATTAATTATGGGAAGAGGTATGTGGTAGATCGTATCTTCAACTCAACTATTTAGAAGTACATAGTACAGTCTGTCCTTAACTGAACTTAACACACTTTAATGGAAAGTGTTCATGCTTTAATTTGAATCCTGAGCATTTTCTGAGCTTTTCTTCAAAATGATCTTTTTTATGGCGTATTGGTTATAACTTTTCTTCACAGGCGCAGGTTTCCTTTTCAATATTATTTTTCTTTTATTAGGGCATTTGTTTATTATGCTTTCTCAAGTGGATCTCTGTAGGACCTCCATTTTATTGACATTTTGATGTTGGTTCAGTTGGGAGAAGTAGCCAGCCCAGCCAAAACAAAATTGCTATCACATTTGTATGAAATAAAGTAGAAAGCAAATACTCCCAAAACAGATAATGTTTTTAACTATTTATCCTTGAAGATCTCTACATACTGACTTTCATCTGAACATTTCCTGTGCTGCACCTGAAGTCTGTCATGGTCCTTTTTAATTTACATTTAATTTGATGCTCAAGAGAGGAAAAAGGTAAAAGAAAAGGTGGCTAAAAAGCAGACTGGCAAAATCAAGAACAAACACTCCTTCTTCAAGATGGTTTTTTTAATGGTTTCTTTACTATTGCTAATATTTTATCCTTGCAATGTGCACTGTTACAAAATACTGGTTCAAACATCACTTCTGCTTTCCATAATAAAAGAGTAAAATGCTTAGCCTAATTATTTTTATTTTATTATTTTTATTTTTTATTTTACTTTTTTAACAGATCATGGGGAATTCTTATGCAGGGCAACTGAAATCTGCCCGTTTTGAAGAAGCTCTTCATAACTCCATAGAGGCTTCCCTCAGATGTAATAGTGTGGTTCCTCGGCCCATCTTCTCCCAGCTCTATCTTGATCCTGAGCAGCCTCCTATTTTGCCGGAAGGTAACCAAGCAAGTATGGCATATTGTTCTTATGCTATGTAAAATGTTTATTATTTCTTAAAGTTTTTCAGAGGTATATTTTTTAAAGGTATATGTGATAGACTTTTTTTAAAAAAATCATACATTCCAGATGTGAAACCAAAAGTTGAAGAGCTAGACAAAGAATTGATGCATCGTTATACCCAGAATGGAAGTTTGGATTTTTCCACCAACCAGACTATTAACGAAACAGAAGAAGATGAGGAGGATGAAGACATGTCTGATTCCAATAGTCCGCCAATCCCATATGCACAAAAACCTGCCCCAGAAGGATCTTGCACTACCGATGGTTGGTTTAAATCTTCCCTATCTAACATTTCATGTAGAATCAGAGGTGTCTGTGGCAGAGCAGTTATCAATTGATGAAAACAGTTTGCCTCCTTTGTATGTATATGTTATACATGAGATGTCACAGGCATACAGGAAAAGGTTGCTTTATGATGGTACTATTACTTTCACAGAAGGGTCAGGCCCTGCAGAATACTACTTAGTCCAAAGCGAGAAAGAAAAAAATTATGCTAAGGATACATTTGTGATATGAAATGTATCCTTATGTGTTATATATGTTCATATAACCTTTAACATATAACATATAATAAAATCTTTAAAAAGTCATAACAGGACAATATAATGTCTGTGTCTAATTTGAAGCTAATTCTATTTGGTTCATAGAACTTCTCCAAATATTAAGGTTTTATAATACTCTTTGACATGTTATAATATTTAGGGCTCCTTTATGAATTTTTTTCAGTTAAAATTGGACTGACTTGCTTGTATGCAAACTAAATGCAAGATTAAAGTCTGAATCTGTTACTTGAGCAACAAGCAATTTTGGAAATAGCTCAGATTGTTGTATTCTTAAACAGCATTGTAAGAAGTGGTCCAGGAGACATAGTTTATTTAAATCCTACATCATAAAGTTAATAATAATTTTAGTTAACATGTTTAAGATCCAAAACATTCTCCAATCATTGTACTTCATGAAAATTAATTTTCAATCATTGTACTTCATTAAAATTATTTTTTTCTTCTAAACTATCTTCTAAATATGTTCTAATTATCTTCTAAAAATACAGAATAAGTCAGGCAATATTTTTCTTAACCCAAAAATGAAACATGGGCTATGTATTTTTGGAATAGTATTATTCTGGTTAACTTTATAATTAAAATAAGAAATTTAGATTATATTTTAGACACAATTTGGCTTGTCTTTCTGGTGGCACCAGTCAAAAATATATTTTAACAACTTGTATGAAGGAAATGTTTTGTTCATTAAAGAAAGCAATTTCTTTCCCACTTCCCAAATCTGAAAGTTTCCACATAAAGTGCAGTTCAGGTTACGAAGAAGGTGAAAATACACCAGAAGAGAGATTTATTTACAGAAGTCAGATTCTTGAGAATTACTATGGAGGTTGTTTTAGACAACAAGTATATGCTTCTCTTCAGACTAGTTTCATTTTAAACTTCGTCCACTTCTATGACCTTTGTGCTTTCCTGCCCTTATTTCTCTTGCCAAAAGATTGACAAATTATTTGCACTAGATTAAGATTGCAGTATGAAACATGCTTACTGGAAACAAATTTCACTGAATTTACCGAGACCAAAATAGACATATACTGAATCATACATATAAATCATAGCAATTACATTGCTGGGATCAAGGCTGTATGAAAAATTCCAAGTTATTGCTATGGGAAATGTGAAAGCCATGATAAAACAAATGATGTACTGAATATGTTCGGCAAAATACTGTTTGATAAGGTTAATATTAATCATCTCTTGGATCAGAACAGCAAGTATTTCCATTCACCCACCTCACCAACCCTCCCTAATACATCCTGTATTTTGTTTGGTGATATTTTGTTCCATTGTAACCTGTAAGCACAATATGGCAAGTCCAAAATATACAATTGATTTTCCAAAAAAGAATGCAGTACTGGATCAAATGATTTTTTACTTTAAAATCTGAACTTCATGTAGAGACTATAAGTGTATAGCATATGATGTCTCTGTGGGGTTATTGAAGCAGAACGGGTCAATTAGGTAGTAGATATGGCCCTTCCATTGGACAGAATGTCATATTGGACAACAGATGCTTGGCAACAGCATCAGTCTTCTGGTCTTTCCCCTCCATTAGAGAAGCAAGCTATGTATTTTGCAATCTTTGAATTATTGTATTGTCACCAGTTGCTGTCAATACTGACCTGTTTCCTATCTATTGAAAGAAAATCAACTGTGGACTTATTTATATTCTGAGGATGGAATGATGGATGAGAACCCACCCTCTTTTTTTCCTCCTTGTAATATATACTCATTTCTACATGATTGGTTACACTAAGAGGGAAACATTGGCTGCTCTGGCACATGGTACTCCCTAATGGATTGCGGGGGCGTGGGGAATAACAATATGATGACAGTTAGTAGTAGCATCTTTTGCTGTTTCATTTGCTTTCAGGGAGGTGTAGCACAAATTAATTTTGCAATTCAATGTGGTAATTTTCTTATTTTAGTGTCAGTAAGCATTTATTCAATCTCCGTGGTCTTTTTATTCAACTGTTTATTTTTTAAGTGATTTTAATAAAACCTCCAGAACAGGTGTGTCAAGCGCACAGCCCGTGGGCCAGATGCGTCATGTCCTGGCCATACCCACACCCAGTTTAGCAAAAGGGAAAAAAGTCATGACGCCATCATGATGATAGAGTTTGACACTCCTGCTCCAGAGTATGTGTAAAATAAAAATATTTATTTTAGTTTACATATTGGTTCATTTATAGGATACGTATTCTGTTTTTATTTTTTATTTTAAACTATCAAGGCTATTATTTATTACTGATGATGTGGTTTGGTTATTAAGTGCAATATGAGAGAGAGCTGGACTGAGGCCTGAGTTACTCAGTGACTGTGAAAATACCAAATGGAAATGACTGTGAACTGCATTTTAATGTAAATCTTAGTATGTAATTTCTAATGCAAAACCCTTATCTTAAAGTAGCAGAAAAACAGGTCTGTACCTCACAAAAGAGATGGTAATTGTTACTGTTAAAGAAAGGGGAATGATGGGGGACAGAGACAATTTTTGCTTTACACAATTTCAGACTTTTTGTTTGTATTTTCACAGCTGTAATGGCCAAACTCTGTTCTTCTTAGTTGCTTAAAAGATGGCTGTAGAATGCAAAGATCAATGTTTCTGGAAAACAGAAGTATCTTATTGGCAATTTATTAATGGATATGTTGATTCAATTCTGAAAAGCAGCAAGCTCTTAAACTCCAAATAATTGATTGAATGGACACCATTGTAAATTGAGCCTAATGAATTGCTCCAGGGATTTGTATTTTGCATTTCCTTGGAATAAGAATGTAAAGGTTTTTTTGTTTGTTTTTACTTTAGAGAAGTAAATTTGCATCCCTTAATTATCTGCTGTTTTGAGCTCATGCTGCAGTCCTTAATTCAAAATGCTAATGTCTTTTGTTTAAAACAACAGAATTGCAAAGACACTCATTGCATTCTGGAAAATAATATTGTACTCTGCCATAAGACAATAGCTATTGGCTAATGTTGGCTAAAATGAGCAGTCTGCATTTTTATAAAACTGTTCAATATTTAATTTCTAGAATCTAATGAATGTTGCACCTTTGATATTCACTAAGGTTCAAAACATCCAAGGACCCAGCCCTCAATTGTAATTAACAGAATATTCAATTACAACTATTGTAAATTAAATAACAGATGGTGCAGATACCTTGCTCCAGAATCTTTTGGGCTTACACTTTGAAGAGAAATTTGTTTAGCTTCCTTTCCTTTTTTCCCTTTATTTCTGATCTAAAATGATTTAATAAGAAAGGAGAGTAATTTTAAAGACATTGCAACCTATTGCAATGATTTCTGTGACTCAGTATGTTACAGAATTTAAGGATTTTCAATCCTATAGCATTTCCTATATCCAGTTTTTGCTTAGATAAGAAATGTTTGTTATACCTTAGCACTATCTAATACATCTAACAGCAATTATGTATGTGACACAGCATAACAATGATGGGTGAGAGAGGCGGATGCTAGCTCAGTCAAAAATAGCTTGCAGAATATTATGATGGTTAAAATCATTAAGAAATGTAAATAAGAATATACAAAAATGTACTTTAAAAAAATCTAATGTCTTAGAAGTCACATAAAGAAAACAAAAATGTTTGTCTTTCCTAAAGAAATTAACAAATATGGATGGATGGATTTTTTGTTTTACTTTCAGTAAACAATAGATTTTGGCACAGTGAAATGTTCTTGAAATGTAAACATTAAGACGTTTGAATTTCTCTCAGATAAATTCAAAACTGGCTATAGTTCTTTCTCTTTATATTTTGTTTCTATGATCAATTAAATTTATTTTGCTCTTTGTGACACCATTTTGTCAGTTAATACCCCTTCTAGCACTTTTCCAGCTAAAGTTGTAGAATACTGTTGGTTGTAATTAAGACCACCCTGCTCTTCCTTATCACTTGTGCTATTTGCTTTCCTTATCTTCATCTCTGTGTGCCTCTGGCCATAGCCATTCTCTCTTATATACCATAGCAGTAATTGCTACTGTTCATTGTTCACTGTAATTGTTACTGCTGAGTGATCTAAAAAGATGATTGCGTGCATAAGGAACATTTAAATCATTTGGTCACTGGAAAACAATATGCCCCAAATAATATTGGATGAGCACATTTTCGGCAAACAAACAATAAGACATATATGTGTGTAAGGCTATGTAACTTTTTAACTATATTTTATATAATAAACACAATATACTCCTCAAAATGTTATTCAACCAAATGTAGCAAAAGCAGATGCTACATAGTTAAAGCTACAAAGAAGTAAGTTCAAGATGGACATTGTGAGGAACTTGTAAACTGTATTGTATGAACTATCACAGGGTCTCCAACCTTGGCAACTTTAAACCTGGAGGACAAAGCTGGCTAGGGAATTCTGGCAGTTGAAATCCTCCAGGCTTAAAGTTGCCAAGATTGGACACCCCTGAACTATCAGACACTGAAATGAGTTACCACATGAATCAGTTCTTGACTGGAGGAAATCAAACGGCTGTTTTGCACTAGAACTTGCAAACCCAAATGAAACCAGACTGAACATTTTGCTGTTCCCCCTTGGGTGATGTCATTACATCAACAATCATATTTCTACAATTCTAAGGTTCCCCCCTTTTATATGTGTGATCCACAGTGGAAGAAAATTGCTTGCCCCAGCTTTAAATTGAGATGCAAATTGCAAATGGCCGTTGCAGTTTCAACATTGAAGGAATGGTTTTGGAAAAAAAGTGTGTCTTCTGAATAATTCCTCCTCGCTGAAATAGTCCCAACAGGCACACTGTTCTCCATGTATCTTTCTTTGTAGATGAAAAAAATTGTGCATGATTGTAGACATCTATGACCCTGTGAGTCACACTCATTGTTTATCAACCTAGTGTTCTCTATTAAAGCAGAGTTCCCATGAGATGCTATGCTATGAATTATTGCTAGTTTAATCCAAATAATCTGGAGCAGCTGGGAAAGCCTGTTTGGATTTAGGAATTTAGAGGCATCTTCCAGTTGCTAAGGCAGTTTGCCTGTATTGCATCCAGACATGGCATCCTATTAAAAGTATTGTTGTTTAGGTTGATAGTACACAACTGCACATTTGATTCACAAAGAGAAAAGGAAAGCATCTTTTGTATTCAATTGTTCTTCCGGAGCAGGAAGAAGGAGGTGGCAAAATATTATCTATTTGTTATGACCTTTTTTTGTGTATGAGAAATAAACTCTGTCAAACGTATAAAATGAACATTACTACCATAATACACTATTGCTGACTTCTCTCCCTGTGAGGACAGTGCATAAACTCCTAATTTTGCTTCAGGAATCTACATTTGTTTTATATAAGTAATTAATCTAGTATCCTTTCCCCATGATAAACTGATGAACCAGGTAGCTGTTTTGTGAAAGGGGAAGGGGTTAGAAGTATGAAGCCCAGAGTGACCAATGCACTTGGAAGTTTTTCTAAATGACTGTTTCATGACGTATCATTTCTTTTCAGGTTTTTGTCAAGCCGGCAAAGATTTACGATTAGTATCACTGCGTATGGAACAGATTGATATCCCACCAGGCTTCCTGTTGGTTGGAGCTAAGTCTCCAAATCTTCCTGAGCATATTCTAGTCTGTGCTGTTGATAAAAGATTTCTGCCAGATGACCATGGGAAAAATGCACTTTTAGGTAAGTAAGAATTCATTCATAATTCCATATAACATGAAAGATTTACAGTGGACTGAATTTATGTTATATTGCAATGGTGGCTAACCATTTTTGGCTGCCGTACTGAAAATTGCGTGCACGCCAGCAGTACCCAGAAGGCAATGCGCACTGCCCCCCATGCCCCCTGTGCATGCACATGCGAACCCCTCTGTGTACACTGTGCATCTCTGCGCATGTGAGCAAGACCCCCCCCCCGCATGTCCCACACTTCTCTGCGCATGTTTATACATCTCCCATGTAACCCCCACACACGCATGCCAGATACCCGACAATCAGCTGTCAGGCAGGCGGCACACGCACATGCGCAGTGGGGCTCTTCTGGGTGACCTCTCACGTGCCGGCACTTCCGGCACACATGCATAGGTTCTCCATCACGGTTATATTGGATTGATTCACTTTAAAGCTTTCTCCCTATACTATTCTGAAATAGTTTTGAAAAGGTTTTTCATTAGAGAAAAATTTGTTTGAATCTTCCACTTCGTTAAGTGCAGTCTATATATTTGTCAGTATTAAAAAATCTTTTAAGAGCATTGTTATAGAGACAGGCTTGAGATCCGAGGAATTTTTTTTCTTCAAAGGGAAAGTTTATTAAGGAAGTTATATACTCTACTAGAATAACTGTCTTTGACCTTTCTTTTTCATCAATTTTCTCAGAGGTCCTCAATTTACAACCATTTATTTGAAGTTAGAGTGACACTGAAAAAAGTGATTTATGACCATTTTCACACTTATGAGTGGATCCAATCTGGTTTGGTTACCAGGATCAAAGGTTTAGTTTTTCGAATTTTTAGACTTGTGCTGGAGCCCATCCACAGGGAACTTCTCACTACCAGAATGTGTACTTTAGCTATTCTATGCATAATATTTATGCGGTGCCTGGTTGGGCGTGGCTTCTTATTGGTTGATTGGGGTGTTGATTACCAGCTATTAAGTTTCCTTGCTTGTCAAGTCCTCGGCTCCTAAGTACCTGGTGGTAAATCAGCACACCTGTTGACTGAGAAGGGGACCAGACTTCAATTATTTCCCTGGCTATTTTTGTACCTGCTTGGCCAACAAACTTATTAGCAGTGAAATTGAATGTATGCCCCTGCTCATTACAATGTGAGGCTATCAATGAGTTTGAATCTCCTCAGCTGACAATTCACCTGTGTTCTTGCAATCTGGTGGTTAGCTTCCTCCCCATTTGTCCTACATACTCACAGGGGCAATCCATGCAGGGAATCTGATAGAGGACATTAAAATTATCTTCCACCTCCACCTAAGAGTCCCCTTGATCATCTGCTTAAAATTTGGACGCCTGACAACTGTCATGTATTTATGACAGTTGCAGTGTCCTGGGGTCATGTTTTGTGAACTTCTGTCAAGCAATGTCAGTGTCAGATTCATTGCATGCAGGGAATTTTTTTTAGCCAGAGACAGCAAATACACAACAAATATTATTGTGCAACTGCAGTGATTAACTTAACAATTGTGGCAAAGAAGGTCATAAAATGGGATAAATCAATGTCTTGCTTAGCAATGGAAATTTTGGGCTAAGTTGTGGTTGTAAATTGAGGACTACCTGTATACAGTTGTACCTTGTATAATAGTTTCTTTTTATTTTCATGTCGGGAGGTTCTGTTGTAATCCATACAATGAACTGGATCATAATTTATTGTGATCAGTTTAGATCTCAGGGACCACCAAACTCACAATTTTAAATCCTGCAGACCACTAATATGAATTTTGACTGACGGTGGCTTGCTGACGATGGAAAAATTGGTCCCATATTCCAGACCTGCAGTAGTCACAGGATTGGCCCTTTGGTCATCCCAGAGCAGCAGCTACTCTACCCAGGGGCACCGGCCTGCCATGGACTGGAGGAGCTGCTCCAGGATGACTAAAGGGCCAGTCTTGTGACTGCTGGAACTTTGAATATGGGACTAACTTCCCCACCAACATCAGCAAGCCACCCCAGGGTGAATTTCCCACCCTCGCTATTGGTCTTACCTTTCAGTTCCATCTCGCATGGCTCTACTCAAGGTAAGATTTGCACTTGGCCGAAGGGTAGGGGCCAGCAGGTGGGTGGGCCATGTGGGTGGTGCATCCTTGTGTTCCAGTTTCCAGTGCAGCCTGGATTAATTGCTTTGGGGAGAGTGCTTTGGGGGTAACATTTCTCTCTGGACCACCAACATTTTCTCGTGGACCACCAGTGATTCCTGGCCCATCGGTTGGCGACCACTGGTTTAGATGGCCTGATTGAACATTGTCTGACAGGGTTTGGATATAATTATTTTCTCCCTGAGTTTCCCTGTTTGGAATATGAATAAAGTGGTGTTATGGCTTTTTCTGTTAAACCACATAAGAGTGCCATAATATGAGATGCATATTAGCTGGTACAGATTTTGTACAGCTTTATTATTTTTTCCAGCCTCCAGATGTATTAGATTTCAGCTGTCATAATTTTCCAAAATTGACCTGTGTTGGTTAGAGCTTATGAGAGATGGATCTCTAATAGATAGAGGGAAAGTATTAGGTTTGGAAGCCTTTAGGAATTAGAAGGTATAGCTGCAACTTTTTTTCACCAAATTCTTTTTCAGCATCCTGGAAATGATGGTATTTCTACAGGATCAGATCAGAATTATAGCAGTAGTTTAAAGATTAGGGTACTTTGTAAAAAGCTATTTGTGGCAGGAATGCTAGTATATAGGTTAGTCCAAGATCAAAGACAGATAACAGAACAAAGCAAGGATTTTAGAGATTGGCATAAACAATTCAACTGAGACAAGGGCCAGCTGGATTATAGTGTTCAAGTTTGCTCACGTTCACATGGAAATTAATGATTTAGGGAAGAGTGAATTCCTCTCATTTGGAACAATCAGTTGCTAATCCTCTAAATCAGCACTCTGTTCTAAATAAATTGTATTATAATTCCCAGATCAACCATGAATAAGCAGATAATCTGAGAACCTGTGGTTTTGCAAATACTTTCTGTGGAATATCTGAATCTCCATACTGTGTTGCACGTAAACTTTTGATAAATATTCAGTTCAATATTTATCAATGTTTGTCATTTAATTGCTTTTTAATCCAATGTTCCAATCTCTTTGTTCCTGGTATTAATGTAAAAATTGTGACTTTTTAAAACTCTTTTTAATTTGTGCAGTGGAATAAATTTTCAAATATGTGTAAAGGAAGGGGTCATTTTCCTTTGCTTCTTTAGTAATGGATCCATTTTTTAGTTTTTGGCAGATGGTATTTCTCTCATAAGACTGAAATATTGAGGAAGTTAAATTAATACACTTTGTGTCTTTGAGTCAGTCTTGAGTCTTGGTAACTCCCTGGACACATCCCTTGGGTTTTCTTGGCAACATTTGTGGAGTTTTAGAAGCAGATTAACTCCAATTTCATTTAAACAAGAAAAATAGTCTTTAAGCAGAAATAACTTTGGAAATGTGAATGAAATTTTCAAAATATAAATGTGTATTCTTATTTTTGTTGTTGTTCAAAAATTTCTGTTTCTAAATTTATGGACTGTAATTTATCCATCTTTTAAGTTCCAAATCAAATTTTTAAATCTAGTGGTGTAACAATATGAGGCTATAAGCAATATTATATTGATAGGGTTCTGCTGATTACTTCCTCTTCCATTTGCAAACATTTGAAAAAGATTTCTGATTCTGGAGAGGGGGAAGCTACTGGTAGGTAAAAGTAAGCATGTTGACAGGTGTTCCATTTTGTTGTTGCTATTGGATGCAACCCATAATTAAGAAAAAAAGGACAGTCGCATTGTTTTCTTTTGCCACTATGACATCTAAAGCAACCAACTAACAAAGGTGTTACAGTTGAGAATATATTTACCCTGTGTATCTTTATGCTGAACAAATTGACTAACCTTGGCTTATAATAATTAAGAAAATATATTGACAGCTGTGCAAAGTCCATTCTGAAATCAGTAGAAAATCTACAGCAGATCAAACACAATATTTATATCCCTAACTTTCTAGGAGAATTCAATTCAAGATGTAATTAGGCCACTTTGCCAAACTGGTTTGATCTGCTGATCTTTCTTTTGTGTTTTAAAGAAATTACATTATTGTTCAGAATAATGAGATTTCAATTTTTGTTGAAATTAACATATTTATGCCTTACTATTTTGCAAAAAGGTCTTTGCAGTGACAGTATGGATTATTTCTTACATCAAGAATTTCTGTAGAACTGAAAATATATGTATCTTCTGTAGCTCTAAATCATTTATCCATATCAAAGGAAAAAGCCTTTGAAAATTCAAACAAAACAGTAGTATTATTTACAAAATTAAGGAAATATTTCTTTATGGAAAAAATACAGCTTTGGAACTAATTCACTAGTAGAAAAAGATGAACTATTTGCTTTTCCTAACAATTATTGTTCCATGACAGTGTCCACAACTTGGTCTTCTTTGGTATTTTGGAATAGGAATGGGAATGTTTTTTCCTATTTAGATTTCCTATTTACCTCTGGTAAAATCTATTGGAGCTTCCATTTAGCACTAAATAGATGATATCCCAAAATAAGTGAGGCTATTGTTCAAAATTAGAGATACAAAGTTAAAGAAGTTACTTGCCTTTGTATGGTATTTAATGAGAAGAGGGGAGAAAGGACATTTGCATCATTATGTTCTTTTTCTCCAAAGTTTTTCTTCAAAGATTCCTCAATGACTTTTATGGAACAAGACAAGATGGAATAATTTAAGATTGTTAAACTTAAATTGATGATGGCCTGGAAAAGGTTTGAAGCCTAACATTTAGACACCTAACAGTTTGAATGTAACTGACAAATTCAAGCATGGACATCCATACAGGGCGGGTAGTGACAAAACACTACTGGTACAAAGTAAATTCTGCAATTAATATTATGCAAGATTGTAACAAGTACAAAAAATGGGACTTCTGTCATGATAGCATGTTACACATTTTGAAGAACAAGTGCCTATGGTACAAACAAGGGAGGTTTGATGATACTTGGAAAATGTAGGTTTTATTCTTCTTCTTTGTTCTTTAAACTGTCAGTGGGCAGGAGAAAATATGTTAATAAGCTAAGTAGATTCCAAGAAGAGAACTTGAATAGAAACCAAATTATCAAATATCCAAAAAAAAACCTGTAAAACTATCATGCTTTTGTCCAACCCTGCAGGTTTTTCTGGAAATTGTATAGGCTGCGGAGAAAGAGGATTTCGATATTTCACTGAATTTTCAAACCACATTAATCTGAAACTCACCACTCAGCCAAAGAAGCAGAAGCACTTAAAGTACCACCTAATAAGAAATGCTCAAGGTGTGCTGTCAAAGGGACCTCTTATATGTTGGAAAGGTAAGAAATATCTTCTTGGATGTACTTGAGTGTGTGTGAGGAACATTAAGAGAATTGAATTTTAGAATAGCTAAATAGTACATTGTTTTGATATGCTTTTTCTTAAGAGAGGGAATTTCCAGATAATAGAATATAGTAAAAGTAGTTTTTTAGTTTGTGTTTCTTATCAGCCATGGGAAGGACCTTTTTCAACATTAAATGACAGCCTTCTTCAATCTAGGGTTTTGCTTTGACATTATCCAAGTATCTTTAAAGGACATAGATTTATCTTTAAAGCATATTAACTTTATTTTGCAAAATAGTTTACTTCATTTCTTCTAAATCTTACCCTTCCAATAAGGAACATAGGACAATTTTAGCCTCAAAACAGCCCATAAAATAATGAAGTTGAAAGGTAAAAGTAATGCTTATATCAGTGAAAAGACAAAATATATTCAAATGCTTCTGGATTGCTAAGCCTAAGAAAATCATGTATACTATGGTGTGATTTTTTTTCTAATTGGTGTAAGATTGCATAATTGTCCCGTCCCCCCAATTTCCCCCCCAAATTCAGCTATTTCTATTGTGTAGACAATAAAAAATGTTGTGGAACAACTTGCCTGCTTCTGGTCTAGTGCAGACTGTAACAGATCAGTTCATGGTAAATCAATACTTATATAACGACCATATGCATGTTTGCTTGGAAGTAAATTGCCGTAATGAAATTCTCTCCTAAATGGTGACTGTAAAACTACAGTATAAGAAATGTGTGAAGATAGTGGAGATAAAGAAGTTAGCTTAAGCTAATCGAAATATCAAGTTAATCAGAAATAGCATAGGATAAAACACAGAATTCCATGTAGCAATTGATGATGAGCATATGTGGATATTTATTCCAGAAGTTGCCAAAAATTGTGTTTAACATGATAATCTTGTCACACATTTTTCTTCAAGAAAGGACATCTTGAAAATAGCCCTATAATCTAGCCCTATGGCTGTTTAGACTGTTTTCTATGTCAGCAGCTTCTCATTGTCATGGCTTAATTGATACAACATTACTGTAGATGTGGTTGTGGTTGGTGTACACCCCCCCCCCTCCGTGTCTTGTGCAAGGCCTTATATATTAGAAAAATAAGTAAGGCTTGTCTGGCGCAATGTCCTATAACTGCTTCTGTAGACAGTATGAGGAATATACTGATGTTGCAGTTCTATAAAAGCCCTTTGTCCTGATATTATCTTTTCTCCCATGGACAACGAGGATGATGGTAATCTCAGTCATACTTGATTTTAAGATCTCTCTGTATGAAGCTATGCTTTCTTTGAAATTATTCTTGTATTTCCCATAACAAAGTTAGGGTCATGGCTGCTGCATGAATTTTCTAAAGGTTTCTAAACTGAAAATAATCTTTAACAAATTCCAAGAACTTTGCTTTTTAATTAGCTCTTTCGATTGCACAATAACTATGTTTTGTTTTGTTTTTTGCATACAATATCTGTCCTCCTGCATTGTCTCACTGTCAACCTGGCTGCTTAAATATGTACTATAGCTGCTTTACTTGCAGAATGTAGAAGCAGGCACTCTTCTGTTGCTAGCCATTCTGCTAAACCTAGTTCTTCAGCCTCTCCATCTGTGACCCCTGAGAGTGGAACAGCCAATGGATACAAGCCAGGGTTCACCCAGACAGGTAGGAGCTGAGAGTCCTAGAACTGAACTTGTGAAGAGTGATATGATGCTATCTGTAGCTGTGAAGCCCCCAATCATAAAATTTCTGGTTGCGATAATCTAGGTGGGAGTGCTATGTCTGAAATTATTATATAATAAAAGATTTTAAGTTATAACTTATTCTGGAGTCTGTGTCAAGAAAGAACATAGTAGTTGCCAACCATCAAATGATATATTATCTTAGTATGATAAAGCTTTAGTTCAGTGAGACTTGCAAAATCTTCTTACTGAAGTACAGTAAAAACTCTTCCCTCAGGATTTTATGGCAGGTTATCTCTTTCTATTGTTTATAGGTTAATGCAAAGTTTGTGTGGAGGCTCATGGTTCATTAATACAGGCTCCTTGCATATTTTGGAGTCCTATATGGTGACTTTAAATATATAGAGCAGATGTCTCACTTCACTTGGCCCTACAGCATGGCCCTACCTTAGCCCTACAGCGTGGACATAGGACTGAAGTAAAATTTTGCAAGGGTAGAATTCCTCAAGTATTTAAGCTGCAGAACAACAATTTTAGATGGAGGATAATTCTGTATTTAGTGTGATCTGTCCATTAGGAACATTCTCCCCCCCCCCATCCCCCACTGTTTAAATCCTCCACTATTTTCATAAAATCATGAGTAGAATTTGAATATACAGCTACTTTCAACTTGTTGTTGCTTGATTTATATATGTGTTAATTTGAATTGGAATTAAAAGTTGAAGGGATGTTATAGCCAATAAAATTAATCTTTAACTGTGATTTAGAGAATGAAAGTATTTCCAGGGGATTTTTTAAAGTGTTGTCTTCCAGCCACATTCACAGAATTTTCAATGGTTCTTTGAAATCTCTGGTGTATTTCCTTAAATTTGTTCATCATTTTCTTATCACAGAGGGGAAAACAACTACAAGGAAATTTATTTTCCTTGGTAGATTAATGAGTTATCCATATCAAAAAAACTGATCACTATGTTATTATATATGCAATATACTATTTCTGTCTGTCTTCACCATTTCTCCAGGGGAAGATAATTTCTTCCCATTTTAATTATCATTAAGTGTTTAGTTGGTATTAGTGTTAATAAGGATTAAAAATAGATTTGACCTGGATCACAATTATGTATTTAATGAAATAACTAGATTTAAACACAATACGTGCATGTGTATAGATGAGTAGTTATCATTTTAACACTACTGTGTTTGTATACCAATATAAAGTAGCCACATTGAATTTTGAATTTTAAGTTTCTGTTCTTTAAGACCATTGTGGCAATATTCATACCTACTGACAGATTTTTGCAGTAGAAATATATATTTCTATAGTAGAAATATATATTTCTATATTTTAATATATATATATATATATATATATAATAAAATATAGAAATATATCATTATCATTAAAGTAAATTAATATTAATTACCAATACTTTATCCATTCTTTAGTAATGTTAAGAAATGGAAAATACCGTATCACAAGTGCTTAGCACTGCCTATTAGGCTATCTAAGGTTGATTGTGTTTTGAAAATATAGGAATATAGGAACTTCTTAATCAGCTTTAGAATATTTGAGCACAAATGGAAATAATGTTTAGAATTCTATTTTGTGACAGCTTTAATTTCCATAATAATAAAATGAGTAATGTCTAATAATATGTAAACTAAGTAGTTTGGTTATTTCTGCCAAGTTGGTAAATCTATCTTCCATACTCCCCTTTTCCTTATCAGCTGATCATGATTTTATTTACTTGGTACCTTCTATATGTGTGTTGTTTTACTCTCCTGCCAGTAGTGTAATCTTTCATTGAAAAAAAAGTCACATTATCCTTGTCAATCCATTTAAGTTTCACCAGGAAGGTTGTGTGGGTGAAAAGAGATGCTTTTTGTTTCAAAAAGTATTATGGGAGTAACTCAGGGCAGAGATTTTTTTTTAAATATGTCATTTATTATTGATCCACATACTCGTAGACACAAATCTATGAGGAAGCTACAAGTTAAGTAAATAGCACTGAAAATTCTGAGTAGCATAAGAACCATAAATAAATAATAGAGCAGTGTTTGGAATAGTCTTTCTCAGTGTGGTGCCCAGGAAGTATATTAGTCTGTAACCCATATTGTCCCCAAAATGATGATGGGAGATATCATTCAAACATACCAGGAAATCAACAGGTTAAAGAAGGCTAGCTGACAAAGATTGTACTGCTATGTAATTCAGTCTCCTTCTCAAACTCTGGTTGTTCAAGTTTACTGTCCACAGGAACAATATTTTTAAATGAACTGGTTTATTATGGCATAATCTTCCAGGAATTAGAGCAGTGGAAAATATTTCAGATTTTATTTACCAGAGCAATGAGATTTACCAACTGGAATTTAGTATAACATGGCATTTAAATTTAAGGAATTTATTTTGGGTACCAGTACCAAATATAAGCTGCTGTCTTTCTATACAAAAATCCATTCCCAGCCATCTCCTCCCACACAAGCTTTTCTATTTCAGAAATATAATTTTAAGAAGGTGGTGACAATTATATAGTAATTATATCATTGTCAAAAAATGGACAGGTAAACATAATTGGCCATTTTCTGCTAGTTGCTTTCAGATTTAATAATATATTGCCGTCTGCCTTTGTATTTTTTCTGGATTTGTATCTATTTTTAAAACTCATAAAGTTCCTACATTAATAATAATTCATCTAAGAAAACCACATAGTTTACCTCAGATGTGCCTAATTTTATCCATGCAGTATGTAAAGTGAGTTGAGCTAAGAAAAAGTGACTTGTTCAAAGTCATCATTAAGCAATATGGATGAGCAGAGATAATTTCCTCTTAGTAGACTTGTACTATATTATCTCTACAGATTAATAATGCTCCTGATTTTCTTGAATGATGGAGTGGTGATGTAGTAGCAATAATGAAGATGGAGATAAAGTAATATTAATAATATATTTATCCTGGGTGGAGGGACATGAAGATATGCCCCTACTTCCTGGTGGTATGGTTAGGAATATGGTTAGGGTTGAAACTAGAGAGGTTGGTTTAGCATGGTAATGCTGTTTCTGCAGAAATGTACTGAAGCACAAAGGTCCATTCAGGAATTGATTTAATTAATTAGAAAAGGTCAGTAATATGGCAGAACTGGAAAATCCATAATGTGTCCTTCATTAATAAGATCCAGTTAGCTGTTCTCCTTGTTGGTTTTCTCTCAAAGGAAAGACATCCCTGTTATTGCCTTTTGAGGTGGACTTGCAGATGAAATTAATCCTAGTGCACCTGACCTCTTTGTGGAGGTTTTCCTGCACTGACAAGTGAATCATTCCACTATTGATTGATTTGATTATGTGCCATTAAATCAATGTATCGACATAGACAGACCTTCCCAAGATGATTTGTTCCCAACTTGGCCCTCCAGGACTGCAAGCACCCATCATCACTGCAGTCATGTCTTCCACCTTGCTACTGGTTTTCCCTTTTTAATCTTTCTTTCCAGCTTTCCCAACATTATGGACTTTTTAAAAGAGCTGAGTCTTTGCATAATGTATTCAAAGTATGATCATTTGAGCCTAGTTATTTGTACCTCAAGTGAGTGCTTAGGATTTATTATATGATACATGTCTTTGTTTTTTGGCTGTCCATGATATTTGCAGTTCAAAAGCTGTTTCTGTTTTGCTTCTTCAGAGTTCAACTTTTGCTTCCATGGAGTTTACAGAAAAAACCATTCTGATCTTTGTAGGTTTAGACATGTCACAACATCTGAATATTTTTTCCAAAGCTTTCATTGCTACCCTGCCAAATGTGGTTGGGTATTTCTTCACTGCTGATTAATTGTCAATTCTAAGAAGAAGCTATCCATCAATTTTCACTGTCAGTTCCAAGAATGGTTTGTTCATCTGGTTGTCCTTTTATATGTTACTGTAATCTCATTTCTTGATTGTGACTTTCTGTTCTGTGTATATGTTTGCATCAGATGTAGAGAGCTATAGAGCTGAAGGAATGATGCAGAAAGAGTTACAAAAACAAGCATTTGTTAAGCATGGGAAGCAGAAAACATTTTCCTTGGTATATCCTAATCAGTAGAATAAAAGAAGGAAAGAAAGAAAACATAGGGAGGCTTTCGAGATTCTTTAACTATAACTTATATCAATAAATCAATAATAAATAAATAATTCCAATCAGAGTTGTGAAGTCTATTTTTTAACCTGCTTTGAAGAGATAACATGAGAACAATAAAGTGTTCTGGGATTCCCATTTTCCTAAGAACATTCCATAACTTGACATGGTTGATACAATTTAAAGTCCTTTTTATCAAGAAAGCATATATTGACCTTGGCATTGTTTGGCATTCTCAATGGCCCATTGTTCATAATTAATAATGTATCTTGTTTTAAAGCCAGTTTGAACATCTGGTGTATCCCATTTTAGGTTGGGCTCTGAATTGCATTGGATGATTCTAATATTATTTTGCTAGTGTGTGGAGTTAATGTATTATGTGATAATTTGCATGGTCTGTTAAGTGTCAACTCTTTGATATTGATATGTAGTCTCACCTCTTCTAATTTGTTGGCCACTGGGTCATTTTCCAGATTTGCTGGCATAGTTTGGTTAGAACTCTCCTCCTTCTCCCCCCTGTAGAGATTCCATCAGAGTAGCTGTTTGACTTGACAATAACTAGCGTGCTGATCTAATCTACTTTTCTAAGCTATCTTAGATAACTTCATACAATATAACATTTTAATGTACTTTTCCATTTTTCTTTGACTCAATTATTATTTGTTCATTGGCATCCTTTAGGATACCAATTTGAGACTGGAAACTTTTTTGAGTTTTGAGATCTTTTGAAAAGCTATTGTTGATGTCTCTTCAGAAATCTACATACATATTAAAATACAAATATTTTAATGTCTCTTCTAGTAGCTTTCTGAAATTCTTAAGTTTCTCCTTAGAACCTTTCTCCTTGTTAGATTTGGACTCTCCTTTCTTCTTAATAATTTCCACTATTGTTCTGAATCCAGTCTGCTTTCGTTTATTTCTTAGTTTTTGTCAGTATTCACATTCTTCCTTAAAACCTATTTGATTTCATTCCATAATTACAGAGGTTCCGTCTCAGTAAGTTCAGGACTTCCTACCTGAATATGGTGGGTATATGTTGACTTGGAATTTGTACATGAGGGAATTGTGATGTGTTCCACAGACAACCCCTGGCCATATCTTTGCTTCTGTATCTGAGTCTTCCACTACCTTATACAGTTAAGTTAATTTCCATGAGTCCTTTCTAATGATATCCATTTATGTGGGCATTATTTTTAATATACAGCCATTAAATATCTTATTTAGATGCATTCAATTATTTAAATATCTTGTTTAATATAATTATGAAGCACAGAACTCTGTTGGGAAGAGGAAAGAATGGAGAAGTCTGGCTAAAGGTAAAATAACATTTTCTTTGAGTCAAGCTCAACTCCTAGTAACACCCGTGTTCTTCTTAGCAACAACAAGCTCCTTTTGCCTCATTTCAGTATTTTGATTTTTTACTTCCCAATCCAGGATTTTTCTAGTAGCTTCCAATTCAATAATTAAAAATTATTGATTAATTAGGTGCTGCTAAAAAGCTGAATGGCAAGCTATTTCAGCAATTTAATTTTAATCATATCCATAGGAAAGATAAGGATGGATGGCAGTATAGATCCTTTCCTTTCCCACTCACATTTGAGGAGAAAATGGAATATATATTTTGTCCTGCAAGAAAAAAGAAAATTGCAGTTGTAGATCCATGTCAACACAATTGTTGAAAGTACCAGAGTCCTCTTTCATCTGAGTTTGGCCACTCTATTCTTTCCTCCATACATATGCCCTTGGCTTAGGTCATCTTCTGAGAGCTTAATATTAATGTGTGAATTAGGTTTCCATTATTGCTGTTGTAATTTTCAAACAGCCTACTAAATATTTACCTTGTTAAAAAGTAGACTCTTAATATTACATATTTTTAGAGGGCAAATGTAAGATAAGGAGGGGAAAAGGTGTAGAAATGATGTAAATATTGTAGATTAATATAGAATTACATGAGTCTTTAAAAGCAGAAGAAGACTCTGACCTCAAGGGCTGTTTCCTTATAAGCTGTATTTGCCACCAATCTTCAAAAGATAAAATTATATATCTTCTCTTCCTCTTGTTTGTTTTTAACTTTTTGTAATAAACATCCTCAATGCATATTGCACTTTTTCTTTAAGAAAGAGGAGGGAGGGAGGGAGAGGAGAGAGAGAGATCTGGGTTATGCCTCATTTTATGCTCAGAAAACAATCACAGGGCTGGTTGTGACTGATACAAATTCCCTAAGGAGCTGTCTAATCATGTGTGAAGTTGAACTAAGATCTCCATGGTCACAGCACTCCAACCAAAAAACTCTCATACATGTGTAAGATTGGGTAAGGGTATTATTTTATTTTAATAATAAAATAAAATAATAAAAAATGTGGAAGATTGGATAAGGTGGTGTAAATCTTTGTCATACTACAATTTGCCCTCGATCTTCGCTGGTTAAACATAGTCAGCTAACCTGCCATTAAATCTTGACAGGCACTCAGGCAAATCATTTTGGAAAATAGGGATGTGAGAAGATTCTTCTCTGGAGTCCTTGGTTATATTTCCACGTACTGCTAAAACTTAATCAAATTACACCTATTGGTCCTTTGAAAAATGAGACTTTTCATGACCATTCTTTAATTGCTCAGTTTCTGTTGTCTACCTTTCTTGGCCTCCCCTCATTCCTGAAAGCTGTGTATTGTTTCCAGGGTCTGTGATCTTGGCTCAGCTTTTAAGAAATGTCCCTTCTATCATCTTTCTGCTCCCCCCCACACCCGACTACTTTCAGTGGGATTGGTGTAGTTTCAGACGAGCCTATTTGCTTTTCTCCAGATTAATTTATGTGGTGAAAACCAGTTTACATTGTTTCCAAGGAAAAGTTCACTGTTAGGTCACAATTTCAAATAAGTTGGGGATATCAATAGCGTTGAGAAGAAGATTGAGCCCATGTTAAAATGTAACTTTGAGGACAAAAGAAGTCATTTGTGTAAATTCTTGTGAGCAGGAGCTACAGTTCAAGTATATTGGAGCGGGTTATTTCTAAAGTTGGTTAATCTGTCAGCAATATTCTGTGCCGCGTAAAGCTGAATTCTGCAATTTAGAAGAATTTGCACACTTTGCATAATGTGTAAATTGAATGATCACATATAATTGATTCTACTTTTGTCAGGACTACCTTGTACCTTCAAGATATATTGAACTACAGCTATCATTATCATGAATCAGCAAGGCTAGAACCCATGCTGACTGGGAATTATGCATAACATTTTGAGTTCCTCTGATTGGGGAACAGTATATTTTAGTTTATATTGTGATAGCATTATATAATTATAAACAATATAGTTGATGCGGGTGAAGAAGGAAAGTGCAAAAGTTGGCTTGAAACTCAACATTAAAAAAATTAAGATCATGGCATGTGGCCCTCTCATCTCCTGGCAAATAGATGGGGAAGAAATGGAGATAGTGACAGATTTTATTTTCCTGGGTTCCAAGATCACTACAGATGGGGACTGCAGCCAAGAAATTAAAAGACGCTTGTTCCTGAGGAGGAAAGCGATGGCAGATCTAGACAGCATACTAAAAAGCAGAGACATCACTCTGACAACAAAAGTGCGTATAGTCAAGGCTATAGTTTTCCCAGTTGTATGGCTGTGAAACTTGGACCATAAGAAAGGCTGAGTGCAAAAGAATTGAGGCCTTGTACTATGGTGCTGGAGAAGACTGCAAGGCGATCAAACCGGTCAGTCCTAGAGGAGATTAATCATAAATGATCTTTAGAAGGCCACATCCTGAAGATGAAACTCAAATACTTTGGCCACCTAATGAGACAGAAGGACTCACTGAAGAAGAGCCCAATGTTGGGAAAGATTGAGAGCAATAGAAGAACAGGATGACAAAGAATGGGATGGCTGGATGGAGTCACTGAAATAGTAGGCATGAGCTTAAATGGATTCCACGGGATGGTAGAGGCCTGGGAGGCCTGGAGGAACGTCGTCCATGAGGTTGCGATGGGTTAGACCCGACTTTGCAACTAACAACAACAAGAAATATTTTAGTTTAATCATACTTTAAGTAATAGAGAATTCTAGCAGAAATAACGGGGAATTTACAGGGCCTTAATTTTAAGAGTCATTTAGTAAGCTTATGATAATGGTATCACTTAGAAATGCTTACTTCAGGAAAACAAGAAGAAAGAGATACTAAACAGTGCAAAAACCTGGAAGAACAAAGGAGACAGCACAAATATAAATATATGCATTGGGCAATATGAAAATATTTAGAACAGAGACCAACCTATTTAGTCTTGCCTCAGTAAACTTACCCTTTGATTTTTTTGATTGCATGTCTGTTTGAAGTCGGAGACAGTCCCTGAAATGAAGGGGATTTTATCTATAGAGAAACATACAGTACTTCAAAAGTTTTCAAAGTATTAGCATCAAAATAGGAAATTTTCACTCTTCTTTATTATTCAGGGCCACAATTATTATTGTCTAGATATGCATTGCAAGCCATTCTCACAGGCTTTCCTGGAAGCAAGTAGGTTAGAAATATAAGGAAAAAAAAAGAGAGGCACCTTGAACAGACCTACAATTGTGCTGCATTTCTAAGGTATCCCAATTGCTTTCAAAGTTCTGTACAGTTTTGATGCTGATTTTCCTACCTCCAGTTTCAAGTCTGGAAGGAAGGCCTAGTTTGTCATATTTTCCCTGGGAAGCAGAGTGGTAGAGTTCTCCAACTCACAGGTGCAGTTCAAAGATCCCGAGCTTGATTGTCTTAAGAAAGTTTGTCTTTAAGAAAGAAAGGAGAAGCAGCAATCATTAAACTCATTATACATTGTAGTCATTATACAGTCATTAGTATGATAGATAGAAATACAGAACATCTTTCTTCCTTAGATGAAGGAAGAGGAAGAAATCTGCCCTGTTATTTTAGAGGCATTAGGGACTCAGTAGTTTTGCTGGTGAAATGAAGACTTGAGCTAAGCTCCTGGTATTGTTAACACCAGTTCAGTATATGCATTATCATACAAATTCTCTTTATCAACTGTTTTTCTTTTTCACTTGCTAGGACTCACTGTGCTGTACAGTACAATTAGAGATAGCTCTAATTGTTTTATTTGTCCTTCTCTCTAGTGTTTTGTCTCTAGACTTTGGAAATTTTATATAAACCAAATGGTTCAAAAGGAAAGAAAGCTAAGATAAATGTCCTATATAATCTTATATTGTAGTGTGATCATGTTTGGTGAAAAAATACATTTGGCTTCAATATTTCATATTTGTTTCTGTTAGATGATTAAAATATGCCATAGCGAAGAATAAAATACATATTTTTGGAATATCAATTTATTCCTTCTTTGTATATGTATTAATAGGATATTACATCTACTGGATGTATCTAGAAGTTCAGATTGCAGTTCTGATCTTAGTTACTGTGTAGTAAGTCTCATTAAAAAAAAGGGACTTTTAAAAGTGTATCAATATATGATTAAGCCATTTATCTCCTAAATTGTGGAATTATGCAAAAAAACATGCAGGCATCTCTCGTAAAAATAATTGTAATAATCACGGGACAATTGTTCAAAGATTCAGTATACTCTTTTGATTAATATTAAGATGAACAGGATAGGGTAGGGTAGGGTACAGCAGAGCAGAGTAGAGCAGAATAGAATAGAATATCAACTCTCGAAACGAAACATTACTCGGAACCATGACACAGAATAGAAGTCTTTATTAACCAAGTGTGATTGGTCACACAAGGAATTTGTCTCTAGTGTATAAGCTCTCAGTGTACATATAAACAACAAGGTGACACCTACAATGGGACAAGTACATTATAAATGATAAATATGATGATTTAGATTTTTTTAAAAAATAGTTACAATTATCTCTTCGACAGAGTCCTCCGTATTCAGTGAAGCACAGTCTTCCTCTGCTGTTAATTTAAGTGGAATTCAAGATTTGACTCGGAATAAGAACATAGTGAGACCACTTGCTCTGCCTGGGCAACTTGTAGGAAACACATTTGCAACAGGTAATATATTTTCACTCAAATTCATTGCAATCTAGGACTACTTAGACTCTAGTATGTAAAAGTTATATATAAATTATCACAAAACATAAATTAATTTGCTATAGAATTATCCTTGTGGAACAAAACAGTTGATAAGTACCTCATATTTCACATGTCTTCCTGTTGATGTCCTTCAGATATGTTTAACTCTTACTATTCTCAGCTAGATCAATCAATATAATTATATATAACTTTAAAATGATGTTGCGGTCAAATCAAGTTTCTGTATACTTATTACCAACACTAGGATTACCAGATTTAGGTTGCAACAATCTAGTTAACAATTAAATGACAGCAGATAATTAAAATTTTCTGTATTTCAGTTTGCTGCCATCTAGTGATTGCCATTTTTTTTGTAGCTCAAATTTGGTAGCTCCAAACAATACTGTCCTATTGGAATGTTATTTTTTACTAAGTTCATGTACTTGTTCCATATATAATTTGCTTTTCATCTAAACAACATAACCAATTTAAATAGATTTTTCCTTACCTCTGTTCTTCCTCCTCCTTTTCTTCCCCATTTTATCCTTGCTCTAAAGGTAAGCTGGTAGGGTTAAGAGTTTGTAATTAATCAAAATTAACTGCGAGCTTCAATGCAGAACTTGATTCTTCCCACTTTTAGATCTTAATCAGTAGCCTCATCATTTTACTGTTATCTTTAACAGATTACTATTATGCACTAATTCATTTATTTATTAAATAATAAACCCACTAAAATAAAAGTTTGAAACATTGTAAAATGCATGGTTTCTGTATTAGAAATCCAATTGGCAGTTAAAGTTGCCAGAACTATCCCCCAGCACCTCATTATTTAATATTTTTTGTAAAGTAAGCCATCAGTTTTAGATTATGCCCATAAATTTATATTCTACTGGTTTAACTTTTTTAGACTTATTGCCATTCGTTTCTCTAGACTACTTCATTTTGCACTATGCCATTATTTATTAATTTTTATAGTTGCAATATCACAATATAATACATGAGGTTCTAATTCAGGACACTTGATCAATTCTAGCTTGAAACATTTTGAAATAATATTAATTCCCTGAAGCCAGTTAGGGGAGCTAAAATGATTAAATATCTTTTTACTTGTGCTATTAGTAATTTAATTTTAGTACGTTCTGTCTTTCAAACTTACAAATGTTTTAATTAAAATAAAATAGATTCAATATAAATTTTTAAGAAATAGAAAAATATTCCAGAAACTAAAGTTTGTCAAGACTACTCAGTAACATTGAAAAAAGAAATGTCCATATTGAAAAAAAAATACTTAATTTTTATTATGAAAGACTAAAGAAGCAAAATAGTCTTCCAAAATAAGACATGTACGGTAAATTTACTATTCCACAATTTAAAATGCGTTTTCTTTAATTTCAGTTAGCTTCCATGTGATTAGGATTCAAGCCAACATTCTTTGTTTTACTTTTCATAAATTATAGCTAAATGAAAGGCTCATCTTTAGTTCTTTTTAACAAAGAAGACAAGTGATTCTGAACATATATAAGTATTTTGTTTTTATTTTTGAAAAAGTGTATAGATTGTAGCCTTTATAAGTTTTTTTAAAAAAGCTTTCCAACTGTTATTTTTAATAAGACAAAAGGTAAAATTGAATTCATTGGAATAATTATAGTAATTGTTAACTTTAGCATGCTATCCAAATATCAAATAATGCTCTTGTTTATCCTTGCTTTGCATAATATTTAGAGATATTGTACATAACCTTTGTTGTAGGAAAGTCCAAAAAAGTTGGGTGCCACCATAGCTGCCAAATTGTGTTTTTTTTACCCACCCTGAATCTCTTGCTTTGTTATCTTCATACAGGGTTCTACTGGTCCACAGTGCAATTGCTTGTTTTACAATTGTCTATAAGTATTTGTAGGGTTTTTGTGTTCAGTTTTCCTTTCTATCCAAACCACTGATGTTACCAGAAGAAACAACATTGCAGGAAGGACAAATTTCACGAGTTCCAGAGTTTCATGACCTGTGTTTCACTCAGTGTCTCCTGGCCCTAATATAGTGCAGAGAAAAGTAAAAATAACTTTTTGACTTTGTTATTACCTACTTTACTATCATAACTTCAGCAGTTATAAAGTTTCTGAAAATTAGAATTGTCAATAAAAATTACAGGGGTGTCAAACTCAATTTCATTGAGGGTCGCATCAGGATTGTGTTTGACCTCAGGTGGGTGTGGCTAGCTTGATGTCACTTATGTCTGGGGCACTGTGGTGGCTTGGGTGGCCCACCCCCAGGCTCCATTTTTGACTGGGATGACCTCCTGCAGCCTCTGCCAACGAAAACAAGTGCGACCGCCCCCTAATCCTGAACTATGTTTTCACTGGCATAAGCACCGCGGGTTGGTCCTTTGTTGTTTCCAGGGCGGCCCTGTGGGCCAGATCTAAGCACCCCATGCCCAAATCTAGCCCGCGGGCCTTGAGTTTGACACCCCTGCTTTATTACATGGGATAGAGAGTAAAGCATATAGAAGGTAAATATCCTTTTTGTTATTTATGTTTTCTTTGTGTGTATTAATTTTGCTTAGCTACCCTGACAAGTTCTGGCCCACCCAAGAAACGACACCGAGGATGGTCTCCTGGATCCCCAGTCCCTCCTCCTGGTGTAATTGTGCCTGTTCCTGCCATCCGGCCTCTTCCGAGAGCAGGCAAGATTCTGATATATGTGTGTGTTCAACCAGTGACCTGGTGATATACATCCACCTTAATTAATTAATTAATGTGTTGCCTTTCCTACATCAGTTCAGATTAGAGAGCAAGAGTTTCCATCTCCAAATTAGGCTCTACCAGAGTCTCCCAATAATTTCATGACCAAATGGTAGATATGAATCCAAATCTCCCAACTGATGTCTATACAAGTTGTACTTAATTTAATCTCAGCAGATACATGCATATTGAAGGAGATTAACTTCATTCCAATGTGGATCTGTATATCATGACAGAAACCTTTATTTTTATGTGTCATAAACTGATAAATGCTTTTTAATGTTGTCTCTAGGTAATCACATCAGCAGTCTTTCTTCCACATGCCCTTTTCACTCTATACAACAACTTTATCCAATTTTGTGTGTTCGAAATAGGTTGGATGTCATTTGCCTTCATTTTCAGTATAATGGAATTATAGTCCAGCACATCTGGGGAAGAGATATGTAGAGATAATAGGAAATGGCCTTGAAGGATAGAAAGAAGAGCGTGTTATCAAGGCAACAATTCACATCAGCAGTCTTTCTTCTGCGTGCCTTTTTCACTCTAAACAACAACTTTATCCAATTTTGTGTGTTCGAAATGGGTTGGATGTCGTTTGCCTTCTTTCTCAGTATAGTGAGTTATAGTCCAGCACACCTGGGGAAGAGATTTGTAGAGATAATAGGAAACGGCCTTGAAAGAAGAAGAACTGCTATCAAGACAACAATTACAGGGCTGGGTGTCATCCATATATTGGTGGTATCCCATGCAAAAAATCAAAATGAGCTTCTCAAGAGATCTGATGTTGATGTTAAACCACACAGGGTGGGAACAGCATAGATCATTGACCTAGTTATTAAACAGACTTCTCCATCTTATGGTAGCATCCTGACAGGAAGGATCACAGTAAAGCACTGGTAACAAAGCCTGATTTTGCCAGATGGCCCATAAGGACACTGCAGGCACTAGTATAAAACTACTAGTAAACTCCAGGAATGGTAGCAGGGTGGTATTTCCCCCACCTTGCTTTGGCCTGGATCATCCATCAAAATGTTTGCTAGCTGAAATGGAATTACTATGAAATAAAATGTTAATGGATAACAGTATTCCATATTTGAGATTTTTTTAAAAAATGCAGATTTTTCTCCTGGTGAATTACAAACTATATATTAAAGCAAAAAAGATGTCTGTGGCTTTAAAAAGATGTGTTTTGTTCTCTGTGCTTAATTATTGCAAATCATTAAGTCAGCTTTGCAATGACAGGATTTATACCTAGTGCTTGAAGTAACAACTTTATCTTTAAAAATCTCTATGGCTCCTTTTGTCTAAACTCTAAAGTTTTGATTTGATAGATTGTGATAAGGATATGATAAAACAACATTCAATTAGTCTGTGAGAATGTTTCACTATTAATTTCCATGTGATCATTTATAAGTTAGTACTGAATCTGATTCTTTGTATAGGTAACATGTCAATGGAGTTTTTATAAGCAGCGTTGTTGGCTTTGAGGAAATTGTGCATGAATCCTTTCCTCTTTAATTCACCTCCATCAACTACAAAACCTAGATTTTTTTTTTAGGAAGGGTAAGCTAAGGAAAGAGAGGGCGCCTTCATGGTTTGAAAGAATTCACTGTAATTTCAAAAGGAAATGCAATGTAGTTTAAATTTTATTGTGTTTAATGATTTCTAGAACAAGAATGGGGTTTTTTTTTACTGTTAAATTGTTCATAAGGCCAAATCACAGCATGAGCCTTTTTATAATAGATCCATCCCCTTTCTGTATTTTTATAGAGCCTCTTTTATCTGTCCCAGTTCCGCAATCAATGTTAACTGGAATTTTACAGCCTCAACCCATCCCTGTAGGGGAGACTGTAATAGTTCCTGAAAATCTGCTGATTAACTCTGGAATCAGACCAGTGATTCTAATAGGTAAGCTCTCTGTAGTATAATCATCTACAGGGTTTTTTTTTTTTTTGTTACTGTTGTTTATATTTGGATTAAAATTTTGAAACCTAAATATTGTATCCATTCTAAATATCTTGGTAGAACTACATTTCCTTGGAGAAAAAAAAATCTCTTTATGGTCCCGAAGGAATGAAAATTTGACTGTATAATGTACCTGTACTTATATTACATGTATCCCACGCTACATTTTAAGTGTGGCTTGCCATTTGTGGTCTGCTTCCAGTTCCATCCTCTCCCTTCCAAGAAATAGTAATCTCAAATCAATTTCACACCTATTGAAGTAGAGTATACATTTTAGAGCTAGATTTTAACATTTGTATGTAAAAGAATAAAACAACAGAATGCTATTTCAATTTCTAAGCTTGAAATATTGGCCCATGTCAAGTTACTGAGACAGAAGGGGTCACTATACCTAGAAAAAAAGTATCACATTTAAAATATATATATTGTTCATATATAAAATCTGCAACTATGTCAGAAAAAATCTACAGACAGTATGAAATCTTGTATTGACTATTACTTAAATAATAGTCAAACATAGCATTTAAACAATTCCCCCCATTACCTTTTAAATTTGGATTTATGGTAATGAACTAAAATTGAGATTTAGAGGGATGTTAGTACTACTGTTAGTAGAGAAAGATATCTATATGTTACAACTATTCATCTTCATTTTTGTTAGACCTTAAAATTTATTTTATTTTATTTATTTGTCAATCGCTTACAAGATAATAGGTATAAGTATATACATAATTATGAATACATAAAATGGGTACATATAAGAAAAATAAAAGAAACAATAGGACAGGGATGGTAGGCACATTGGTGCGCTTAGATGTCTTTGTCATCTATGTTTATACAAGTAGTCCTTTCTTAATATTTGTTCAACAACAGTTTGAAGTTATGAAGGCACTGAACAAGGAGATTTAGTACCAATCCTCATAGTTGTTTAATCGTTGCAATCACATGATTAAAATTTGAGCACTGGTAACCAACTCACAGTTATGACAGTCAGTGTGATACCATTGCTGGCTTTCAACAAGCAAAGAAGGTTGCAAATGGTAATCATATGACATATTGTTTAACAATGGCAACTGGAACTGCAACAATTTCCATCAAAGTTGCTTTGGTCACATGATATTGCACTTTATGATTATGTTGCTTAGCAATGGAGTTGCTCTGAATTACCATTGTTAAATAATGGTCTGTAATGGTCTTAACATCCCACCTAAACAAGTTTTTTTCTCATATTTTTGTGGGAAAGTGTATTTTGATTCCTTGCTTAGCAATAATTTTTATGTTATAATATTTTAAAAATTGGAACACAATTCTGCAGTAATTTGAACTTCTCTTTTTGTTTTTTAAAGGTTATGGCACTTTACCTTATTTTTATGGGAATGTTGGAGATATTGTAGTAAGTCCATTACTAGTGAATTCCTACAAGATTCCTCAGCTGGAAAACAAAGATTTGGATCTTTTTGGTTTAACTGGGAATCAGTTACTAAGTGTGGAGAACATGATTATTTTAACAATACAGTATCTTGTGTGGCTAGGTAAGACATTAAAAAGTATATTGCTTTTTTTGGTACGTAAATACTATCTCCTACAAATCAACAGATAATAAACTTTAATTTTTGTAATAAGAGATTAATCTTCTGTGTTCAATTTTTGTGAGACTACATGTCACAAAAATGATGACAGAAATTACTCTGCCCTCATTCTAGGAATATTATCATTTTAATCATTTTTTTAATTTTCAAAATTCTGATTTACTTTGGGGCAACTTTAAATTATAACAATCTGCTTTCATTGAGAAACACTTCTCTGCATGAACTGTTAATGGATAAATTCTACCCTGTAAATGTAAGCAAGTAGGGCTAGGGCAGTTTCTCACAAGGTATATTTGCTTACAATTTCCATTAGGAAAATAGAAAGGACTTAATCAAATAAATATGTTTTAGGACAATTTTCTATCTTTTTCAAATTTTGCAATTTCATTATAGTAAGAACCCAATATGAATTGCTTGCTAGTTACAAATTAGTCTGACTCATCATTGGAATGGCACCAGTGTTCCTTGATGAGTAGATTCCCTCCCAAATATGGCTAATCTGTATTTGTAAAAAGCATTAATGGTTGATGTTGGATACTTGAAATGCCCTTGAACTGTATTGTGAAATCTTCAGCAGACAGCAATGCACATGACTGCATGCATACAAATTATCTTCCTTTTAAGCACATTTTACACAGAAACATATGTGGGTGCTTTTTTAGCCAAGAATTTTCAAATATTTTACAAGAGCTTCTCTCCTGGGAAAATGTAATAATAATTTATGAAGTTCTTGTTTTGAAGAGAAATACCGTATTTCAAATAATTGTGATCTGAATGGTTAAAGTATGATTAAAGTATGCAATTAAAAATTAGAAAATTAAAAAAAACACTTCTCAACAACTGTCATTATTTATAGCAAATACAATATCGTTTTATGCTTTGTATATCTATCTTCTTTGTTGTAAAATTGCACAAAGCAACCACCATCCAGTTTTCAGAAAGTATTCTTTATCCATTTTCTCAGTATTTTACTGGGTACCCCAGGAGTTTTGCTTCAGGAATCCTGTATTTGGGAAAGGGTATAAAATCAAAGAAGTACTGTTGAAAATTGGGATGGATTGGAAAATATATAACCCTAACTGAAAAATTCAGTAGATGTAAAAAATATTGAAATCTAACAGTATGTTAATCACACTGGTGGGAAGATAATTTTCCCTTGAGCTTTATACAGTACTGTATCATCTGCATTTATCTACATGCATGTTATTTTTAAAAGCATAAACACCCACAAATAAAAAGCTAAATATTTCATAGAATATTGTACATTCTGGCTGCTTTTGTAGGGAAAAATATGGAAAGTTCCAGTAACAGGACTTTATATTCCTGGTAACTGACAATGGTCACTCCCTCTCTTCCCTTTTGTCCTAAAATAACTGAAATGTTTTCTCAAATCTAGGCTAAACATCACAGGAAACAACTCGGGAGAATGTTTTCAATGTCATGTAACAAATGTGGAAAATGAAGATTAAAGAGTTGGGTTAAGTGTTTTTGAGGGTTTTAGTAAAACCAATGTAAAAATCCGCATGTCTCCGCATGTTGCTTCATTTTTTACAAAATGCATACTAATGATTTTTGTTTCCTGTGAAAATCAGATTGCATATTTACAAGTACAATAATTACCTGCTCAAAACCACAAACACTGAATTTTGCTGCATATCTGATTTTGTAATATAAACTTTCTCTTTCATATTAGATGGTACATGTTACAAAATCAGATATGTAGCAAAATTCAGTGTTTGTGGTTTTGAGCAGGTAATTACTATACTTGTAAATATGCCTTCCGAGTTTCATAGGAAACAAAATCAAAACAAAAATTTTGTAATATTTCTGGGCTGGAGCACATGGTTCAGCAGTTAAAGATACTGAGTTTGTCAGCTGGAAAGCTAGCAGCCTGGGTTCAAGACCAGCACAGCCCAATGGGGTGAGCTCCCATTCCTGCCCAGCTTCTCCCCACCTAGCAGTTTGAAAGCATGCAAATGTGAGTAGATTAATTAGTACTACTTCAATGGGAAGCTAACGGCATTCTCTTTACCTTTGGCATACAACCATGCTGGCCACATGACCACAGAAACTATCTTCAGACAATGCTGGTTCCCTTGGCCAAGAAACAGATGAGCACTGCTCAGAAATATCATTCCATTTCTGAGGATTTTATTTTGATTCAAATATCCATGCTAGGGTATTGATCTGATTGAGCACAGATCAAAATCTGACAGCACAAGATAACAAGTATAAGTATGAACATAAACAGGAACAAAGGAAGTAAATACAGATAAATGGGGATAATAAGATAGAGATGGTAGGCATGCTGGTGCAGTTATGTGTACCCCTTTTAAGGACCTCTTAAGAATTTATTTATTTATTTATTATTTTATTTATTTATTTGATTTATATACCGCCCCCTCTCCCCGAAGGGACTCGGGGCGGTGAACAGCCAATAAAAACACATATACAAGGTACAAAATATGAGACAACATAAAATATTAAAATTTAAAAACTGAAATACAATATGGCTCTAATAAAATATAAGCAAGTATTAAAAAGATTAAAACCCGATTAAAATTTAAAAAACCCCTAGGCCAGTCCGGCCTGCCGAAATAAATGCGTTTTGAGCAACCGACGGAAGGCCATGAGATCGGGGGCGGCCCTTACCTCCGGGAGTAATTCATTCCAGAGAGGGGGTGCTCCCAATGAGAAGGCCCGCGCCCTCGGGGTCGCCAGCCGTCCAGCCGGCGGACGGGGTAAGAATGGGGTAAGGTCCACGGTAGACAGTTTGAGGTTGAAGCTGTGAGAGTTGAGGCTGTAACAACAGAGTCTGGTAGGGTGTTCCATGCGTTGACCACTCTGTTGCTGAAGTTGTATTTTCTGCAATCGAATCTGGAGCTGTTTACCTTGAGTTTATATCTGTTGTTTGCCTGTGTATTATTATGATTGAAGCTGAAGAAGTTGTTGATAGGCAAGATGTGAACTATGCTTAGATCGCACCGCAGGCAGCGCAGTTCCAGACTGTGCAGGCCCAAAATTTCGAGCCTGGAAGCATAGGGAATTCTATTGTGAGTGGAGGAGTGGAGTACTTTTCTCAAAAAATACCTCTGAACCCCTCAATTGTGTTAATGTCTGTGTGGGTTCCAGGAGGACGAGCTGTATTTGAGAATTGTCTGGCAAAGGTTTTGTATGCCCTAGTTAACAATTCAATGTTGCGGGAGAAGAAGCTTAGCAAAATAAAGTTAACAATTCTTAAAGCCTTTTCAGCAATGCTGGTACAGTGAGCTCTGGGGCTTAGATCATTTGAGATAAGGACTCCTAGGTCCTTGACACAGTGAGGGTCGTCTATGAGATTATTTCCGCCTAACTTGTATTTGGTGTTCTGATTTTTTTTGCTAACATGTAGGTCAGAGCATTTGCTAGTTGAAATTTGCAGTTGCCAAATGCTTGAACATTCTGACACATAGTCACGGTCACTTTGCAGGGCAGCAGCATTGTTGGTGGTGTTAAATAATTTTACATCATCAGTGAAGAGAATACAGCTGCTTTTAATGTTGTCCCATAGGTCATTGATGTAAAGCAGAAAGAGTACGGGTCTAAAATGCTGCCTTGGGGGACACCACTATTAACTGGTGCTGGATTTGATAGGGCCTTCCCTATTTTGACCATTTGTTGCCTGTTTGACAATAATGTAGCTATCCACTTATGCAGGAGTCTGGAGATGCCATAAGAACTAAGTTTCAGCAGTAGTTTGTCGTGCACCACTGAATCAAAGGCTTTGCAGAAGTCTATGTTAATTGCATCTATTGCTTTACCCTGGTCCAGATATGTGGTCCAAATGTTTCTGCAGTGCAAGACTCACAGATTACAGGAAAAAACTTTTCCTGAAACCAAACTGCTTGTTAGAAAGTAGATTGGTTGTTTCTAAGTGTAGGGCAATGGATTGGTTTATAATTTATTCCATGACTTTACAGTGACACAACACAGTGAGATTAGTCTGTAATTTTCTACTAGTCTAGGATTTCCCTTTTTAAAAATTAGTTTTATTTTTAATTTAAAAAGTTATCCCTACTCCTTTGACTTTCTGTGCCAATCAATATTCAGTGCCTATTTTATGTGCTTTTGACATTGCATTGGTCTCTTTTCAACCATCTTTTCTAATAACTTTTGTATTCATTTTTTAAATAAATATCTGGCTAACTGTCATGACTAGAAATTAAAAGATGTCAAAGAAAGGTCATTCCAAAAAAGAAGAATTAAGGCTTACATAGCTGATCCCAAAGAGGCTGAAGTGACACTCCACTATAGTAAGAAAAAAGACATGGTGGAGGAGGATGGTTTTATAAATATAAGGAAAATGGAGCACATTCAGGATGAAGCTTTCAAATTGTCTCATTGGGAAATCTATTTTAAGAACTCAACTAAAAACTAAAGATGTAAGGTGTTAGGTTTGTTAAGTATTTAGCAGAGTATCCTTGGTGTCAAGGACTAATATAGCAGACGGAAGTAATGTTAAGATTGTAGCAGTGAGTATAGAACCACACGCAGAGCAGTTGAAGTGCAAAGTCTTTATATACAGTGATGTAAACACAGTCCAAGTTCCATTCCAATATCATACACAGTTCATCCATCAGTAGATTAGATTACTAACCATTCTTATTCAGTAGATATAACAGCAATACATCATCTTCAATACATCCATGCATCAATGGAGAAATATAGTTACAGTGTTGAAGATACTTGCCAAATAGCTGAGTAGCATAGTAGAAGCCTAGCAAACCAGTAACAGCATTCCTGTAGACAAAACAGCACTCTAACATACACACAGTATATCAACAGTACACTGTGCTCTCTGGCTTCTTACTATATAGCTCTCCTGCTTCCTGTAGCCAATCAGCATCGTGGCTACAAGATAGTGCTGAGTCATTTCTGACTTGCAGCCATATATGGTAAACCAATAAGTTAAATTTCTTAAAGAAAACCTAACATACTCCCCTTATAACAACCATTATATATACATATATATACATACACGAAGTTACAGTGCATATTTTACATATTTACAGAGTTAAACCATATTTTCTACAACAATCGTTGTGTTTCTGAAAACCTTGTGCCTTTGTGAAGTTATCAGCAATATTTTGTTCACTGTCACAATATGCTCATGCAATCTGACAAAACCTGGCAGTTATGTTTGAACAAGTTAATGAACAGCTTAAAGAATTGTCTTCTCAAGTTGTGGAGATTGCCCAAATTGCTGGCAAAGCATATGAAGTTTGTAACAAAAATAAATATTGATATTGGAAAAGTTACAGACATTATTTGGATTTTCTCTTATTTAGGATCAGAATAGAAGAAATAATTTGAGTCTTAGAGAAAATGTAGAAAAATTGTATATTTCATGGCAAGCTTAATGGGAAGCTATCAGACTTAACATTTTCTGATAAACATGTGGAAAGGCTATAATACTAAGATTTTTAAATGCTCTGGTGAGAGACAGAACTTAGCAAAACATTTGTGGGCTGGAAGACATAAATTGGGACAGAAATAAAACATTATGTTTTCAAGATATTAGTTCAACCATGTTACAAAGAAGAAACATTGTCAGCCTTTGCTGGAACAATGCTTAAAAAGCAAAATATGGTATTAGCCTCGAAAGCCAGCTGGGAGACCTTGGACCTGTCATTCTCTCTTAGCCCAACTTACTCACAGGATTGTTGTTGTGAGGAAAACAAGAAGAGAAAGGTGTGTTGGATATGTTCACCGCCTTCAGTTATTTGTAAAAATAATAATAGCAGGATACAAATAACGTAAAATGGGAGTTTTGTTTCTAGTTAATGTCATTTTGTCTATAAAGAAGATTCCTATGTTTCAAGAATAGAAACATAATTGTTGTAAGAAATTTAATATCTTTCATATTAGTTGGGAAATAAGATCAAATATAGAAATTGGAGAATTGTAAACAAGTTAATATAAGAATAAGAGGATCTGGAAATGGGAAAACTACATCTCAACTAGATTGTCTACAGTATTTAATTTTAATTAATTTAATTTAATTTCTCTGTCACTTAACTCCAGAACAACACTGGTAGCTTTATAATGTTAGTAAACAATAATAATATATAAAAGAACAGGTGTCTGAGGCAAGAATAAACTGTTCTTTCACATTCTCCACAGTTTAAAGGAGTCTACCTAACTATTCTAAGGGAAGGCCTGGGGGAAATGTCAGATTAAATTAGAGGGTTTAATTAGCACTTTTGTGAACTGCTTTCATATATGGTCTAAATGGGTTGGGAAGTAGTTAAAGGGAAGGGGAGGTGAATGGAGGGAGAAAATGAGAGAGAGTGGGGAAAGACAAAAAAAAATCATTTTTTTTTGAAGATTTCTCAGACTTAATGCAAATGAATTGACTTGGAATAAAGTTTCATTAGGGGATGGGGTGGCTCAGTGGCTAAAATGCTAAGCTTGTCAATCAAAAAAGTCGGCTATGTGGCGGTTTGAATCTCTAGCACTGTGTAACCAAGTGAGCTCCCATTACTTGTTCCAGCTTCTGCCAACCTAGCAGTTTGAAAGCATGTAAAAATGCAAGTAGAAAAATAGGGACCACTTTGATGGGAAGGTAACAGCGTTCCGTTCGCCTTCGACGTTTAGTCATGCCAGCCACATGACCACAAAGATGTCTTTGGACAGTGCTGGCTCTTCGGCTTTGTAATGGAGCTGAGCACCGCCCCTAGAGCCAGAAAAGACTAGCATGTATGTGCGAGGGGACCTTTACCTTTACCAAAGTTTCATTGTTAATGAGTTTACTTTGTAAAAAAGGTAGGAACAGAGAAGTGTGAAATAGCATAGGATAGTTTTTCTAAATGCTAGGAAATCAAATGGAAAGAATTAAAACTGGTAAATATTTAAATTTCTCTATCTGTACTTTTTTTATAACTTAACATATATAATGGGAGGAAACGACAAATATTTTGGAATAAAATTTTCTGTAATAAGCTGAAGCAATTTCATCTTGCTTAAAGCTAATGTTGATTTCACAGTAGAAGAGATTCAAAAAGAGATATTTTAAATTAAAGTTTGATAACAAAACCATAACATTGGTGTCTATACATGTACTTAGTCAGAATCAAATTAGATTTATATGAAAAGTATTGTCATGAATATATTTATTTGAATAATTTATTTTAGGGGGCAAATATTGATTTGCGGGAAATGGCACACGTTTAGGATATTTAGGAATTAAGAATTTATGGCTTAAATATAATACAGCAGGATCAATTAATCTATATAAGCAACTGAAAATATTAAAAATGGAAAACCTCTGGTCTTAGATGGGTTAAAAGGTGAATTTTATAAGTAGTTGGAGTTTTTCTTCATACTGAGCAAACTGAAGCTGAACTGAACTGTTCTCTTGCATTTCTAAATAATTCCTAAATCAGATGAAATCCATTAGAGGTTTTTTAAATAGACCTATTAGCCCTACAGTATCTTTAAATAGACCATGCAGATTTATACATATTCTTCTTACACTTCTGTATATGATGATAATATAGAATTTCTGCCATCTCTGTCTCTTTTAGTGTACTAACACAAGATTGGAGGCAGCCTAGTGGATTGTGTTTTAAGGCAACTGCTGGCTTCTTCTTCATTGGGTATCACCCCTAAAAACACACTATGATAAAATTATTGAAATGGTAGCAATAGAATAATCTTTTATTGCAATTGTCTCCCAAGAATTTATGCAGATAGTCATTATCACTCCATTATAGTGCAGGCTCTAGAATGCCACTGAGGTCGGAACAGTAGCCCACTGCCAAAAAGATGGCTGCCAAGAAGAGAGTGGGGAAACCATTGTAAGAGACAAGCCAAGTGACCTGTTGACATCTTATTCTGTGCCTAGCATCTGTGCCAAAACAGTTCTTATTTCTTGAATTTTCTATTATGATAATAGTTAAATCTATTCATAGTGAGATGCTGGTGTTTTTAAATGGGGAAACTTTCTAACTTTGAGTAGATTATTTTGGTAGGATTATGACCTAGTAACAGAACAAATTAGGTTGGTGGAAACGGTGCTTATGATATGTTTTGATTCCCATCTAATGACATTGCAGGTCCTGATAAGATACCTCTCAGGGAAGAATTTGAACAGATCATGCTGAAAGCTATGCAGGAATTTACTTCAAGGGAACAGTCCTTACAAATGAATGTGCCAAGCATCTCCTTGTCACCAGCTCAACTTCCATGGCTTGCCAAGTTAATTGCTAGTGTTTCCCAAGACATGGTACATGTGGTGGTTACTCAGAATTCCTTGGCTGAAGGCATTTCTGAAACACTGCAGTCATTGACTGAAATGAAGCACCAACAGAGGGTGCCAGATTATGTGGTTGCTATCTGCACCTCGAAGATCAGAGGAAGTGAGTTCTGTGTGGTAGTTTTAGGTAGGTATTTTTTTATACAATATCTTAACTACATTTTTACTGAAATGTAATACAAATATTTGGTGTCTCAGCATGCTTTAAACGTACAGTTTCTGTGTTATTGTTGGATCCCAGTCAGAGAGATAAATAGACAAAAAGCTTAAATCTACTTTATTTATTTCTTTAATAAACTTTATTAATTTTATCATTAAAATAGACAAACAACATACACATAAATGTGAAAAAGAGAAAAGAAATGAAAAAAGAAAAATGAAAAAGAAAAGTTTAGAAAACAATTAAAAACCATTTTGTCCTTGACAGTTTGTGGGATCTTTTTTCAACCTTGTTTTATACTTTATAAACAATTAATCCTTAGCGAATATGTATGTATGTATGTATGTGTGTATGTGTGTGTGTGTATATATATATATATATATATATTCTTATGTTTTCGTGGGTATTTATATGTGTGATATTTAGGTTTCTTCGGGTATTTTCCCACGTAATATTTGTGTTTTTATTATAGCAAAGTTTCAGCAGAATCTCATCTGCCATCTTCAGGCTTTTTAATTTTTAATTTTGTGTGCCAGGCTAGGCGGTCATTTTTTGTTTGAATTTGGTGCTGGCTTTCTGTTGTATTTGAACGTTTTTTTTTTCTCACCTTGATTGGCTGGGAGTCTAGGTCTATTTTTATTGGTCTTCGAGTTGCTGTGTTTTTGATTGGTTGGCAACATTGTGTTTTGTGCATTGGCGTTTCTTAGTGCAGCTTGGTTTCTTGTAAATGGCCGATAATTATTTATTAGGAAGTTAGGTTTTATTTGGATAGTTGGCTGTGGCATGTTTGGGCTGGAGGTATTAGGGGAGATATGTTCGTGTCCAGGTGTTTGCCTCGATTGTGGTATAGAGATTTTTTTGTTGGTGAGTGCAGGCTTCCAGATGATTGATAATCTGGTGGAGTCATCTCTTTTATTCATACTGTTAGGTCTTTTATTAATTTCTATGGCTTCTCTGAAAATTCTGTAGCCAGGGTTTTCTATAGCAACTAGGGTTTTGGTGCCATTGATGTTAATGCTGTGACCTGTGGCCTTCATATGTTGGACTTCCTCACTAGTTCAACATATGAAGGCCACAGGTCACAGCATCAACACCAATGGCACCAAAACCCTAGTTGCTATAGAAAACCCTGGCTACAGAATCATCAGAGAAGCCATAGAAATTGATAAAAGACCTAATAGTATGAAAAAAGAGATGACTCCACCAGACTATCAATCATCTGGAAGCCTGCACTCACCAACAAAAAAATCTCTATACCACAATCCAGACAAACACCTGGACACAAACATATCTCCCCTAATACCTCCAGCCCAAACATGCCACAGCCAGCTATCCAAATAAAACCTAACTTCCTAATAAATAATTATCGGCCATTTACAAGAAACCAAGCTGTACTAAGAAACTCCAATGCACAAAACACAATGTTGCCAACCAATCAAAAACACAACAACTCGAAGACCAATAAAAACAGACCTAGATTCCCAGCCAATCAAGATGAGGAAAAAAAAACATTCAAATATAACAGAAAGCCAGCACCAAATTCAAACAAAAAACGACTGCCTAGCCTGGCACACAAAATTAAAAAGCCTGAAGATGGCAGATGAGATTCTGCTGAAACGTCACTATAATAAAAACACAAATATTACGTGGGAAAATATCCGAAGAAACCTAAATATCATATATATGTGCGCATGTGTGTGTGTGTGTTAGGTTTTTGAGCTGATAAATAATTAAACAAGAGAGACTAGTATAGATCTATTTCGAGCTACTTAGTTCTCGTCAGCTAGCCATACCCTTACTGGGATTCGAACCAGGGAAGTATTACATATGAGGCAATTGTAATTGCCATTAGGCCACTGATTCTCATCCAGATCAGTGATACAGGGGAATGAGTATATATACTTGTGTTACAACACTCTGGTAAGCCCCAGTCAAGGGAGGAAGCATACTGCTGACTAACACACATATAAACAAAAGACAACGAAACAAATAGCTTTCTGTCTGGATGGTTCTGGTGATGAGCCGAAAGACATATAGACAAATAGAACCAAAGAGCACAACAAACACACACACACACAAGTGAGCAAGATTTCATTTTAATTTGAAAATAATATACTAGATGTTAACCCCTCAGGCAAGATAACCTAATGTCTGGTATGGAGAAAAGTAGATTTCACTTTGACTTGCACAATATACTAATCTACTGGATGGAGAAGAACTTGCTTGCAGAATAGTCTGTGTTAACATTTTCTACTGTAAGCTGTTGCTAGTTTTGGTGCTTGCTTTACAAACGTTCAGACTTTGTCAAATGGCATTAAATGCAGCTAAAGAGCTGTGAGAGTTTTTGTACCATTTCTGTGTGTTTGGAGTTTTTTTTTGTTTAGATATTTTTTATTCCACCATTATTATTTTAAAAAAATAATTCAAAATAAATCAAGATGGAAAATATACCTAATGCTCCTTCTTCCTATTTTCCCATAACAACAAAGCTGTGAGGTGAATTGGGCTGAGAAACAGTGACTGGGTCCATAGACTCCCAGCTGGCTTTCATACCTAAGATAGGACGAGAGTTCACAATCTCCGGATTTCTAGTCTGGTGCCTTAACCACTGGACCAAACTGGCTATTATTAATATAGGTTAGAAAGAAAATATGGTGACAGAAAGAGACAGATTTGTATGTTTCAATCACTGTTTTGCAGATTTAGAGTGTTAAATGGTTAACAATCTTACCGTAGTTTATTCAAAAATACCAGTGTGTGGTTAATTTATTTGATTTAGACCAGGGAGATTCAAGTCCTGCTCAATCTCTGAGCCAACTGGATGACTTTGGACCAGTAATATTGTGTTATCCTACCTCAAGATGTATTTTGGGGAGGATAACATTAGAGGCAGGCTTCTAATTTATGTCTCCTTGAAATCTCGGATAATGTAATAGTTAAATAAAATTTGTTTCTATGTGAATGTATTAGGATTTTAAATATTAACACCACACATGAATACTTATAGGAGTTGTAATTTAATTCAATCAGATATATGGTCTAGAGAAGTGGGAAATTAATAATCCACAAACCGAATTTTTATTTTAATGATAGATTAGAATGCAAAAAGCATTTGCTGGTGGAATGAGATCTGGGGTAGTTGGGACTGAAGGCAGAGTTTCCATCAATAAATCCTTTTTGTTAATGTTATGTTTTCTCTTTTAGAAGGTGAGCTACTGATAGGATTCTGGAATAGTAGTTAAAAAAGCATTGTTATATAATGAGAGGTTAGAAAAAAGTTTAAAAGCTTATATATCCAGAAATTTTAGATTTTCAATATGGTTAGGTAAATAAAAGATACACAGGAGTCTTCATTACATAAAGCTAAAGTTGGCTTTTCTGGGGAGTATTAAAAGAAACACAGGAAGCAGTGGTGAGATTCAAAAAAATTTACTACTGGTTCTGTGGGCGTGGCTTGATGGGTATGGCAGGAGAAGGATAAAATCTCCATTCCCTCCCCTCTCCTGGGGGAAGGTTACTGCAAAATCCCATTCCCTCCCCACCCCACTAACCTGCTTTCCAGCTCCATTCTCCTGTACAGGGCAACAAAAGAAGACCCAACCAATCAGCTGGGACTCGGAAGGCAGAGAAGAGATGGAGGTGGGGCCAGTCAGAGGTGGTATTTGCTGGTTCTCTGAACTACTCAAATTTCTGCTACCAGTTCTCCAGAACTATTACTGGTTCTCCAGAACTGGTCAGAACCTGCTGAATACCACCTCTGACAGGAAGGTTTGGGGAGTATTAAAAGAAACACAGAAAGGTAAAAATCACACAAGCAAAATCTTGATACTTTTTTTCTTGTCCCACCCCACCCTCTCACTTTTTCCATAGGTCAATACCAGTCTAGAGCTCTGGCAGAGAGCATGCTTACCACCAGTGAGTTTTTAAAGGAGATAAGTTATGAGCTCATTACAGGAAAAGTTGGTTTTCTGGCATCACATTTCAAAAACACATCTTTAGGTGAGTGGATTTTACAGTCTGCCATTAATGATGTGGCCATTTTTACAAATAAAAAAAATCATCTCAGAAATAAACAATTTAATGCTGATTATTGCAGGCTGTCATTTTAAAAGATTACGGTAATCTTGATCCATAAATTAGTTCAGAAAACCTTCAAATTTTATGAAGGATGTGTAAAAATAAAGAGATAATAGGAAGAAAATAATTTTACTTTCCTCAGTTCTTAAAGCATCATATTTCCTATTAATGTTATCTTAAGCTGTAAGAGCTCCCCCTCCTGTTTAATACAAATTAATATTTGGTACACGTTATTAATTTAATTATCTCTTCTACCAAGCTAGAAGCTTCTGTATTTTGCCCAGGCAGGAGGGAAAAATTGGAAGGCAATAAGTTTTATGTGTTCTTTTCAAACAATGCTGGTAATCAACTATTATTTTCAATCCTTTGATTCTAAAGTCCAGTGCATTCAGTTTACAGTATTCTCTTGGGAGTTGACTATGGCAGGAGGCTCCTAAAGTCACCCGATCATTGCCATGGTAATAAAAACAAAACATTGCTTCAACATTGACTGAGTGAAACATCACATCACAAATGATATTCTTGCCTTAAAGTTGCAGGTCTTTTAACTGAAACGCCTGGCTTTAAAGTGCTGACACAACCTTCCTGAGCAAGTCCACTTTGACACTTCTCCACATCCACAGATTCATACCCAGAAGTAATGAAACAGCAAGAATAAAAGGCTCTGGGTCCTCACATTTAAAGTAATACATGACTTCACACCATTTCTTACAAAATATTTAATGAGATGGATAAATATTTATATTATGAGTGACTTTTCTACCAGGTGACGAGTTGGACAAGTTATTAGAGATGATGCAACAGAGACGGGGAGATAACGTTGTCATTCCATTCAGTGGAGATGTTAATGAGTGTGTATCATCTCAAGAAGCAGCCAGCATGGTTTACACTCAAGTACTGGGTAAGGATTATCTCATAAGAAATAATTTATGTCAAACATAGGAACTGGATAATTTTGCTTCACCTGCTGAAACAGTGAAACCACAGAAAAGTTGGAAAACAGATGCTGCAATCATGGAACTACTGCTGGTGTTTTCCTCAAGTTTGGAAGGAGATCATATGCTGGTGAATGGAAAAGTGGAAAGGAATATCTGTTTGTATGCATTTTGGATGTCAATATTGCCATATTTTTCTCCAGTTAGAATGGATTTTTTTGCTAAAATTATAGCATGATATTTAACTTATTGACAAATGGTGTAGGTGACAGTTTTAAATTTGCATTAAATAATTATTTTGATTTTACTGAATTTATTTCTACAGAAGTGGTCTATGGCAAGGGTGTCAAACTTGCGTTGTCACAGCATTGTTATGTGACGTATCGGGACTTCTTTACTCTTTGCTAAACTGGGTGGGGGCATGGCCAGCATGTGATGTATCCAGCCCATGGGCTGTGAGTTTGACACCCCTGGTCTATGGATTAGCAGTAATTTAACTAAAAGAACATGCTAAAAGTAAATAATATGTCACAAATATTTATTATATATGGTAATAAATATTATATTAGTCTATCTGTAGCATACATGTTATTTTCATTATATATATATATATATATATGTGTAAGGTTTTTAAGCTGATAATTTTTTAAATAATAAATAAGGGAGACTAGTATAGATCTATTTCGAGCTAGTTAGCTCTCTTCAGCTAGCCATACCCTTACTGGGATTCGAACCAGGGAAGTATTACATGTGAGGCAGTTGTAATTGCCTCTACACCACTGGCTCTCTCCTTATCAGCTCATACAAAGTATATATATATATATATATATATATATATATATATATATATATATATATATATATATATATATATATATATATATATATATATATATATATATATATATATATATATATATATATATATATATGAAAACTCTTATATTTGAAAACACACACATACACACACATATTTATATATGAAAACATATGTATGTATGTGTGTATGTATGTAAAGTTTTCATGAAGTATTTTCTAGAAGACATAAAAAAATCTGACTACATTTGGAAATCTTGAGCCTCTTCTAAAATTGAAGCTCTTAGCCTACAAAAGATCTTAGTCTGTGGCCATGTCTGAATTTCTGTCAAACTGTAAGTTATATTAAGCATGCTAGTACTGTAGTTGCAGCACAGTTTTAGGCTATTGTTTTAAAATTGAAGTTATTAATTTATTCTATGTATTTAATGAATAATTTATTCTATGTATTTAATGAATAATAAATTAATAATAATTTATTCTATGTATTTAATGAATTTTACAATATGTCATATTATACTACTATAGTATTTATTTGTCCTGTCTTTCTCCAAACCATAAACCGTTTTAGGGAAGAGAGGGATCCAGACCAGTTCTTACAGTATATTCTTATAGCAAGGCCTAGGCACAGTTCACTTCAGAGATAAAACCAATGATCAGACTTGTATAGTCCTCATGTCCTAGATGTGTGTGGAATATGACTTCTAGAAATTTTTCCATAAATTTTAGAATTCTGGGAGCTACAATAAGTTCACATCAAGAAGGTGCCAAATTAGGTAGGACTGCCCTAAGTCACAAGAGAGATGGATGAAAAAGCTATGTTAAGCAGAATGATAATGTAAAATGGATACATATGAATGAAATCAAAAGTTTTAGGGGTTAATTCTAAGAGGCTTATTTTAGAAGGTATACTATAATGTTATGTATTTTTGGTTTTAAAATAGTGACTTATAGAATACAAGAGACATTGGGTTTGGGGGCCACATATAGCAGTGGATTTCAGTGCCAATTTCTGGACCAGAGAATAAATAATGATTCTACTTTATAATAGACTTGGATACTGAAACATTCCAGATTTATCAACCACAACTCACAGTTGCCAGAAAGCTCTTGTCACAGGTGTGTGCCATAGCAGATAGTGGCAACCAAAGTCTGGATCTGGGCCACTTCAACAAAGTAGATTTTATTGTTGTCGTTCCTCGTTCAGAGGTCCTTGTTCAACAAACCATCCAGCGGATTCGACAATCAGGTAAATAACCAAAAAGCTTATTAAATCCAGCAGAAACTTATTTTTCACAATTCTATTTTTTCCTGCCAAGAGGAGATAGAAGAGCTATGTAGGAGACTGTTCATTGAAAGTCCTGTTAGAACTTTTTCTTATGATTTATAATTTCATTGGCCTCTCAACTGAAACAATTTCAATAAAGCTTGAATAAACCATCTCTTTCTGACTCATATGAAGAAAACTGAGCACCTTCTGAAGCAGTTGGATAAGCATTGCCAAAAGCACAGCTGTTCTTGTTGTTTAGAAAGAGATGCTTTGCTTACATTGCAATGTGAAGCAATTTTCTAAAGCTTTACAAAGTGGTAACAAAGTATTAATGCAAATACCCACAGGGCTATTTAACATAGAAGATTTCACACTTGAAAAAAATACTCTCTGAAACTGTTGAATGGCCTCTTTGGGGTAAGAGGCTGTAAGAAAAGCAAAACTTAATTCTCATTTATCATTTGTTCACAAAGATTTTTCTTATTCTTTTCTAGGTGATTAGAGTGAGTAAATATGCCACAACATGCCACAATTACAATATTTTTGGTCTTGTAACAATGGGTGTACATTTATATATGATACTGTATATACAGATATAGCATGGATTTTATAGGCATATACAGATTGATAACTGAAACCATACCTTTTATATGCTGCTTTGATACTTAAAAATATTTATTAATTTTGAATAAAACCATCATTTCTTCTTCTAGGTGTCCTTGTAGACTTGGGGCTTGAAGAAAGTGGAACAGCTTACCAAAGAGCAGAAAAATATGTTGTGCAGCTTGACAATGAGGTCCAAACCAAGTTTGATAGTTTCATGAGACGAGTGAAACAGAACCCATATACTCTTTTTGTGCTTGTACATGACAATGCCCATGTGGATTTAACAAGGTAATCCATTGAAGTGAAGCTGCATTGGGTTTTTTTTTTAATTGCGAAGGAGGCAGTTACGACTATAATTATTTCATTTAGTTGGTTACCAGAATGAGAACTTACATGTTTCTAAAATTGATTCTCTGTTGTTCTTAAAGTGTGGAAATTTTTTTTCATGAGATGGTACCAGTATTTAAGCAGGAATAGGGCTATAGCTTTTATAGAAGTGACTTTTGTTGGTTATACTATAGGGATGGGGAAATATATGGATCATGCTGCTTTTCGAACTGAGTGAATCTTGCTGTTTCTGTTTTAATCTTTTTTATTTTGGTATACTAGACATGTTATCTTTTGACTCTCTTCCCAGTGCTATCTCAAGCTCACTGTCTCATGTAGAGCCTAGTCAAGGACTTGCTGATAGAGTGATAAACTGCAGAGAAGTCCTTGAAGCTTTCAATCTGCTTGTCCTCCAAGTGAGTTCTTTCCCATATGCCCTTCAGACTCTCCAATCCCGAATCAACTCAGCGAATGAGGTACACTGGATACAGTTTGGCAATATGGTAAGGGTCTAAAGATTACAAATAAAATATCCAGGAAATATTAATATATTTTGAATAGCATGGCTTCAGTGCACTGATAATAAAGAGGGGGGTTGCTTTCTTAGTTTATTTTGATAGTTTACTATCAAAATCTGGTTGCATTCAAGGAGGGAGTGGCTTCATAAGGAGGGCATCTTATACAGTACTCCGTTTAGTAACCAGCCAGATTATCAATGCCTCAATTAACCTTTGATATTCTAGAAATAATTTAGTCCCACCTTTATTTTCAGGAATTTAAATTTTGCCTTTCAGTGATGAATTAGATTTCTGAATTGAATTACACAAGAAAAGACATAAAATACTGGCTAAAATTTTCAACTAGTAGTATTTTAAAAGAATAACTCACTTCAAAATGTAGCAATGTAGAAAAAGCTAGGAATATTTTTTAAAGTCTTTTAAGATTCACAGAAGGATCCTTACTTCAAAATCCTTTCTTACTATTCACCTTACTTTTGAAGATAGGGGATACCTGGAAAAAAACTGCAGGCATAAATCACATCATATAAGAAAAAATATTAGAACATGGGTGTCAAATTCACAGCATCATGTTGCCGTCACGTGACATATCACAACTTTTTTTTCTTCGTGGAGCTGGGGTGAGCATGGCCTGTGCATGACGCATCCAGCCTGTGGGCCGCCAGTTTGACACTCCTAATGTAGAGGAAGACAATCTAGCATTCACTGTACCTAAATTCTAAGAAATGAAGACCTGTAAAATCAGTGTTTAAATTTGGATTTGTAAGCCAATTAAGTGGTTTCAAAGTATGTGTAAATGAGTCTAAATGCTTGATCCCTGTTAGCAGTCTACAGTAATTGGAACATCCAGACCTATTGCCAGTAATGTAGCTTCCCCACAGGAAATTGACTAATAGGAAATTGAAAACTACTGTGGTATAGTGGTTAAAATATTACACTAGGAACAGAAACATATAAGTTCAGTTCTACACTTAGCCGTGGAAGCTCATTAGATTATTATGGATCAGTTCCAACTTTCTTTATAGAGGGATACTAGAAATTATGCGGGAGTACTGTGTATGTTGCCTTCAGCTCAGTGGTGGGATTCAAAATTGTTTACTACTGGTTCTGTAGGCATAGCTTAGTGGACATGGCATGGCTTGATGGGCGTCACTTGATGGGCATGGCAGGGGAAGAATACTGTAAAATCCCATTCCCTCCCTACCCCACTAACCTATTTTCCAGCTCCGCTCTCCTGTGCAGCGCAACAAAAGAAGACCCAGCCAATCAGCTGGGACTAGGGAGGCAGAGAATAGATGGGGCAGGGCCAGTCAGAAGTGGCATTTGCCAGTTCTCGGAACTACTCAAAATTTCTGCTACCAGTTCTCCAGAACTGGTCAGAACCTGCTGAATGCCACCTCTGCTTCAGTTCCAGGATTAAATAAATCTAGTTCTTGTGGTGGTATTGCATTAGCCTTCTGTTTTTTAATTAATTATGCACCATCAATTCATTTTCATCTCCTAGTAAATACATAGATTTTTTTCCCATGACAGTCTAACCATAACCTGGTATTTCAGTTCTTACAACAATGCAGCTTCTCCCATACAGCCTCCATCCTTTGCCTGGGAGCCACTGCCAGTTCTCCTACCTATGCCTTGCTATCTAGTAGGCTCCATTGGCAGACAAAGCTGTTGGCCTGGAAAAGCTCCCTTCAGCAGATGAAGTTCTGCTGCTTTGCCTTGCTAACGGTGTGCACATATTAGCGCTCCATCCTGACTCAGCACCTGAATCTTGGGCCAGCAGCAGGAAGAAGAAAACATCAAAGACTAGTTGGAGGGGAAGAGCAGCAGGAGGCAATAGGGTTATGTGGCAGCCAAAGGGCCATAGATGGGGAAAAGATAGGCAGGTTGGGGAATTTGAAATGCTCCTGTGATTTTAAGTGTAGGTGGATTGCCCAGAGCCCGTATTTTGAGCATGTGATCGCAGGAGTACTTAAATGGCCATAAATAATCTTGGGCACTGATTATAAGTCCCTTTGTTCAGTGCTGTCGTAATTTTGAATGGTCACTGAATGAATGGTTGTAAGTTGAGGACTGTAGGATAATTTCAACCTGGTCATTTGGGCTTCTAATGAGAACTCTGGGTTTGTTGGTTTTATGATTTATTGGTTCTCTTTTGGTTGGATTTTGATTCTGCTATGATTTCTGTTCAGAATTCTATTCTGAAGTTAATTCTGGAATAATATATATGAAGGATTGGGGTTGTGTTAATTTTTACGTTGCTGTATATATTTTATTATATATTTTTAATAATATATATATATATATATATATATATATATATATATATATATATATATATATAAATATGTTATATATATTTTATGTATTATATTTTATATTTTATTTGGAATTGCAGTGGCTCTTCTGGGAAAGACAGTTCAGCTAAACAACCAGTTGTGTTTAACAGATGCATTGTTCACAGTGGAGGATAGTACTAATGTACATACACACATAATTTTATTCGCTGTTAAGTGAGAAAGGGACAATGGATTTATGTGTTAAATGCAGGATAAGTATAATCTGATTCTGAGAATTGCTTTGTTTGAAATGTATCTAACAGGAGGAAATAACCCAAGATGAGAAATTGTATTTTGGCTTGAATGAATACAGCAAGTCTCTGCAATGGGGAATCACAAGCCCTCTTCTTAGATGTGATGAAATTTTTGAAAAGATGGTGAATACACTCTTAGACAGGTAAATGCTTTGGAGATAGTATTTAGTCAGGACTGTATGTTTTGGCACTCAGAAAGTCTCTTTTATTTAATAAATTCAATATGTAAATAGGGAAACAGTAAGAATTCTAATATTATCAAAATAAACGCTTGCAATATTGTTCATATTGAAATCTTTCTGGTATAAATCTGAGGAAGGCTGCTAGAGGTTGTCTTTAAATTATTGTGAGTGATCCTACCTTTTAAGACAAGATCGCATTAAAAGAATAATGCTTTTCTCATATATTCCAAAAGGAGTAGGTTATGATTTTTTTAAACTTCCCAGTCTAACTCACAGCCCTAGTATTTACTTGGGGGGGGGGAGTTGTCTTTTAGACAAATATTAATCAGATACAGTCAGTGGTGGGATTCAATTTTTTTTACTACCGGTTCTGTGGGCGTGGCTTGGTGGGCGTGGCCATGTGACTGGATGGGCTTGGCTTTTTTTATAGCCCACACCCATTTTTTGGGCCTTCTGGGTTTCAGAGGAGCCTCTAGGGGGCAGTTTTTGTTCCCCTAAAGCTCCTCTGAGGCTCAGGAAGGAAAAAAAAGCATGGGAGGGGCACACAGCACCCCTTCATGCTCTGTTTTGGGAGCTTCCTGGCTTCAGAAGAGCTTTTGGGGGATGTTTTTGCTCCCCTAAGGCTCCTCTGAAGCTCAGGAAGGCAAAAAATGGACCGGGGGGGGGGGGGGGGGCTGAAGCTTTTTTTGCCTTCCTGGGCCTCGCAAGGGGAATCCTGGCACAGCTAATCTATGTACAGCTGATTGTCGGAAGGGGAAAAAAAGAAAGAAATAGCTTAGGCGAATGTCAGGTGGGCAGGCGAGGTGAGCAAGCATCGGGCGGGAAGGCGACAGGATTGGGGGCATGGCCAGCCAGAATTTATTACCGGTTTGGCGACCCATACCAAATTCTTGTTCCCGGTTTGCCTGTTGCGGTGCGAACTGACTGAATACCACCACTGGGTACAGTCCTTTTTGACTTTCTAAGTTCAGCAGTATGATCTTAAAATTATTAATATGTACCTAATCTATCATTATTATATTTACTTACAATTAATTTCTCATACACTTAACTTTCAAAAGGTTATTAAAATTCTATAGTACTACATGTCTTGGAATACAAATACCAGAATTTTCAGCCATGTTGATTGGAAGTTATATTAATGCATATTTATAAATATTAATATTACTTCAGTGGGAATTTCTTATATTTGCTTAGATTATGTCTACTAGAGATCATCTGTATGACTGTAGCCTTTCAAAAATATAAAAGTTATATTTAAACACAATGCTTATATGCCCACAACTGAGCACAGAGGACTCACAACTGTCCAGAACAGAAGTATCATTTTTCATGCCAGATATGTTTACATCAAAATGACTAAAAAAAGACCTCTGTCCTTTCAAGGTATCCCAGGCTGCACAGTATGGTGATTCGCTGCTATCTCCTCATTCAGCAGTATTTGGAAGCCTTGATGGCTCTCACTACCATGGCCTCACTAAGAGACCACAGCACACCAGAAACGCTCAGCATAATGGATGACATCATCACTGCTCCTGGCAAGGATAAGAATGGCCGCGGCCACATGTTAGTGATCCGAATTCCTTCTGTGCAACTGGCAATGCTGGCAAAAGACAGGCTGCAAGAGGCACGAGATAAACTAGGTCTGCAGTATCGTTTTGAGATAATTTTGGGAAACCCAGCTTCAGAGCTTATGGTTGCCAAGCACTTTGTGAAAAGATTAAAGGTTAGTTTCAAAGGCTTGTTTATATGTGACAAATAGGCCAATCTGATAAGCTTGCATGGAAGCATATAGTACATTGTTTGATTTCTCTGTTAAATTTCTTATGGAGAAGCCACAGAGATGTTATACTGAATAGAAGCAGGATATAGTAGGGGAATATAATACTGGCATCCACTCTTCTTTAATAAAATTCTATATATTTTATAAAACAAAGGAATCTATCTTGCAGAATTGTGGCCACAAATTATGAGTATTAACTGACAGACATTAAACTATTCCGATCAGCTTGTACTTATTCAAGTGTTATTGATAGACTTAGATAACAGATCATCACATATTGAAAGTTTTTGTTTACTTAGAGTTTACTTCTGTACTTTCCCCCCTAATTTTTGTAGGTTCGTTTTTATATCAGATGAAATTCTGACCAAACATGGCAACAAGATTTAAAGACAGATCACACTTAATGTTAATTCATAAGCTTGTCTAATGTGAATGTAGCCATTTTTACCTGCCAACTCCAGAGCTACCACAGAGACCAAAGAAGAAAGCACAGAGATTCTCTGTCATAAATAATTTTTTCTGCCATGGAGTTTCTGAAGGTTCTCAGTCATGTCTTGTGACCTTCAAAACTGCCAGTATGCCTGCATCCTAATAAAGACATGGGAAATGCATTTTTAAAAAAAAGAACTGTGAGATTTGGAAAATGCCATAACTTCCATTTGTGTAAGGAAGAAAGGATCTACTGTTTAAAAACTGCCATAGTTTACATTTCATTGTTTTTGCTCTGGGAGTTGAGTTGTAGAAGATTTCTAATGCAAGAATTTCAATTTATTTACATTTCCTGCTTTTTACAGACTTTTTAAAATTGATGTTCTACTTTTCAGTTGCTATCCTCTATTAGGATTTTTTTTTTTTTACAAAAAGGGTTTCTGAAACAACCTTAATGAAATTGAAAGCTTTCTTGTTATTCTTTCTCATAGGCATGGAGAGGAAATGAAGAAGATGATTGGTTTCCTCATACTTACCAAGATTTAGAAGGTCTACCTTGTATTGTTGTTTTAACTGGCAAGGATCCATTAGGAGAAACATTTCCCAAGTATGCTGAATTATTCCATAGTGCAAATATAATAGCTTCCTAAAATATCTAGATTATTTCCAATTTCTTTCTTTAGGTGACAATCTGGTAATCTTCAACAACACATTTGTAATTTTTCTGTCTTGAAGGGAAAAAACAAACACATGCAGGCAGCTGTGAAAATAGACAGCATTGACTGAAAAAAATATTTGATTGAGTTTCAAATCCCTAAAATCATATTGCACAATTTATTATAAAACTTAAGTATAACATATGAAAGGAACCAGCATATCTATTCAATAATACAGATACAATTTTCATACAATTGATATGAGCTATAATCTGGATAATAGAAATAACTTTTCTTGGTTTCATAATATGGCACAGAGGGCATTTCATAAATGCAATGCTCTAATTGTAAAAAGGCTTCTTTTGGGCCCTTTAACTTCAAATCAGTTTATACCAACCTGGTCGCTGCCTAGTTTTATGGGGTTCAAGTCCCAGAATTTTCACCAATGATCCTGAAGCCTGGAAGATTTTGGGAAGAAAAATCCATACATGTAAATGGCATCATAAAAGTATGTGTATATATTTGAACTTTCAATATTTTTGCATAAATATGTTCTACAATCTGATCTGTTCTCCACACAAATCCTAAAACTAGATGAAAAAAACCTAATTGAACAATTAATTAAGAAGTCTAAAAAATATTAAGCTTCTTCATTGATTTGATGAAAATGATCCAATCTAATCTTGTAATTTAAAACCCTAATTTAAGCAAAAAATAATAATTAGATAAAATGTGATTTGACAGAATGCTGAAAAATCATGGTGACTGCCTCTATATCCTAAATATCACAACCAAACAATTCTGACCAGTTTGTATTTTATAAAGCAGTTAATTTGCATTTTACTTTATTTGTATAAAAAGTCTGTCCTATCTTCTTTTCAATATTGTTTTATATTATTAGCAAAGTTAAAATACAAACTCAAAAAAAAAAAACCACCTTCCTGCCCTGTGCATATGGTTCACTCATCACTTTAAAAGACAAGAATTATAATCCCATTGTCCAACAAGCCTTTCTATATTGCTTTTTCCCCAGGTCTTTGAAATACTGTGATCTTCGACTGATTGATTCAAGCTATTTAACTCGCACAGCCTTAGAACAAGAAGTAGGCCTAGCATGCTGCTATGTTTCCAAGGAGGCAATTCGAGGGCCTATTGTAGCTCTTGACCTTAGTGAAAAGGAGCAAGAGAAGACCAGCATTGGTGAGAATGATACTGATGAACTGTTGATAGACTTGGAGAGGCCACAAAGTAATAGCAGTGCTGTGACTGGAACTTCAGGTTGGTTCTTTTATCATTCACAGTGCTATAGCTTGTAGTGAATGTCTTTTGTCCAGGAGGCATTGCTAATCCAGGATATAGCAGAGCAAGTTTTGCAGGATATAAGTAAATGGGTGGGTGGGTGGGGGGGAATCCAGTAATTTTAGGAGAGAATAGGATAAGTGGAAAATGGAAAGGAATGGATATCGGTGAATTTTTAATACGATCCGGATTGATTATTTCAGAATGAAGGGAATGGAGATGAAAGAGATGAAATGGGTATGCAAGGCAGTTCAAGAGGAGCCGTTGTTTAAAATGGAAGAGTTATAGCCACCCTCAGAGTTGTCACAGTTTCCTCCCTCACTTATTAATGAAGCATTTATCCAATCAATACTCTGCCCTTAGGAGAGTGAGGCATTGTAAGGTGTCTATGGGAGTCGCCCATGTCATCTTGCGAGAGGCAGCACTGTAGTCCCTTTACTCATGCATTGCTGTTAGGACTTTGGAGTAGGAGGTGAGAATTGAAATTGTGATAGCTCTCTGCAGTGACTGGTCAGTTCAAATACCTGATTCTAAGTGTCCTTTCAATAGGCTGCATTGAATTGTCAGAGGTGGCCTTTAATATGTATTAGGACTGTATCACATCTGTGGGTAGCCTAGTTTATTTCCTAGGTTTGAAGCAGGAATTTTGTAATTTTCATTTTCTTTCTTTGTTTTTCAGTCAATTAAAATGGTGTTTAAAAGCTCTGCTTTAGGACTTCCAAAATATTTTTTATGTATTTTTTATTTAAAATAGTAGGAAACCCTTGCCAGTTAATGGTCACTTAGTTTGATGGGGTCTCTACCTCAGAAAAGGTTCAGGAACTGCTTATAGATCTCAAACCTCAAGTTTTCTACTACTCTGTCTTACAACAAAGTGTTGGGCTAGAGTGGCTATTGCCAGTCCAACACCTAGAATGGGCATTTTATCTTGTCTAGACATAGGACCATACCTAGCATTCAGTTGGCTTCCAGGAAATTGGTAAATGGGATCTAAATATAGCAATCCTTTTGTCTGAGATAGTTTGAAGGTAACTGCACAATATTAGTAGTGGATAATATTATATAGGATTTCAAATAGCCTTGAATGCAGGTGGAAGGCTGAAACATTCTTCCAATTAGTATTATGAAAAAAATGATATTATTTCTTTTCTAAGCCAATATTACATATATTTTTTCCGATGTGGACTAATTTTGACCTTTATTGACTAAAGCTCAGTGACCAGGGATGTCACAGTCATTTCTGCCAGCTGAGTAGCAAAGAGAAGCCTGGCCTATTGTGCTTTTTTTCTTGTCTAGAAAGTGAACATAGTAGCCAGGGTTGGTAGAATTAGTACTAGGGTAGTTTTTATTCAAATATCTATTGAGCTCTGAAGTCAGTGAAAGTCTCTTACAGCCCCGCTGTAGTTAGAATAAAATATTTGTGGAGAGAGGGGGAAAATTTGGTACTTCTTCCAATAATTATAATCTCATTGACAAAATAAGAAATATTGATGTGACCATGACCCAAAAATGTTTATCAAACTGTAACTCAGATCTGTTCTTTATTACCTGGACAGGATTTCTGTTCTTATTCTATAAGATTTGTACTAGGTCTACCAACTCTTGACTGCAAAAATACAGATAACAATTAGAGGGCAGCAAAGAGATGCAAAAAACTTGCTATCTTTACTGCCATATAAAGGTCTTTGCATCCCAGACCTGGTAGTCCTAAATCTGTGGAAATTATACTATCATTACATATTCCTTTTTAGATCATTGTATTTGAAATTTGGAAAAATTAGGCTTCTTGGAGTTGGTTTTCTTCTGTTAATCTTTTCAAATAATCATTACTAAGAACTGGCAACAGGATGTTATGAAGAATTCCACAGTACAATAAATCATGGCTTGTGTATCCATAATTTATTAAATCTAAATTGGCAGATTCAACACACTAAGCCATAAGCAAACTACATTATGGGTTGGTACTTATATGCTGTTTTTAAGTCCTTAATAACAATAGCACTTAGACTCATATACAACTTCACAGTACTTTACAGCCTTCTCTAAGTGGTTTATAGAATCAGCATATTGCCCCCAACAATCTGGGCTCTCATTTTACCCACCTCAGAAAGATGGAAGGCTGAGTCAACCTTGAGCCTGGTGAGATTCGATCTACCAAATTCCAGGCAGCCAGCAGCCAACAGAGGTAGCATGTAGTACTGCATTCTAACCACTGTGCCACCGCAGCTCTTACCGCAGCTCTTACCACAGCTCTTAATAATAATGTTTACTTTAGTTAATACTGAATGAGGTTATACTGACTAGTGATATAGGGGAACATATGATAGGTAGAGAGACATAATTCCAGTGCCTCGTTGTGATTTCATAACATCTTTTAAAAGGTTGAATATATATTGATTTAAATAAAAAGGAACTTTCCTGGGTCTAGACTTAGTAGCCCAGTGTTTTAGTGATTTTTTGGTTAACAGAATAATAAAACATTGCTGTAAGATTTTCTCTTTTCAGATCTTGCTCATGTACTGTTGATAAAAGGCAACATGCTTTTATCATTGCCTCTTTCATAGTGCAAATTTAATTTTTGGCTCCCTAGTTGCTATTAATATCACAGGGTTGGGTGAAGAAAAAAATTAATAGTATTTTTTTGTACACGAATCCTTGCCATCCTAAACATTGTACACTAATAGTTTGACAACATGGCACTACAATGACACATTTCTAGATTACATGGCTGAACTTTTGTGATACTTAAATCTTGCATGAATTTACATTGTGATATTTCACAGATTCTGGCCATTTGTGATGTATCTTTTAGAAACATTTTTCAAAATATTATCTTCTTTGTGAAGACATTTTGTGGAATGATGGTTACATATTAAACATTTGCTGATTCCTGCTGCATTTTTGCTGATGAAAGATTCCCTACACCTTTTACAAATTGTAGAAATGTGATGATATGGACTGTTCTGTTTACAGTTCTGCATGTCCTTAAATGTGTACTATAGAACTCATTCTCTGTTCACTTCTATTTACCTATCCTCTCCTGATCTTTTGTGCTGTTCCAAAGCTCCAAGTGTTAGCAGGATATTTTTGGTATAGAAGTTGCAGGACAATGTATTATGCATTATATGTTACTGGATATCCTTCAGCCCTTCCTTTTCCTTCCTTTCAATCTATCTTCCAGGTTCTATAGCAGAAAATGGAGTGAGCTCCTCTAGTGCCACAGACAAGTCTCAGAAACAGTCCCTGTCAATGAATTTCCAGAATGTTGCTACTAGCTCTGTTGATGAAGGCTTTGCTGCTGGGGAGCCTTTGAAACAAGAATGCGACTCTCTAGCCAACCAGATAGCCAGCAGTACCACGTCTAAATTGTCATCAGCTTCCCCTTCGGTCAGCCAGACCTTCCGATGGCCTACCCAGCCAGTGAAAAATTGCAAGACATTGCACATATGCTTACCCCGAATTGTGATCTTGTCAAAAGCTGCCTATTGCCTCCTTGGCTCACAGAAAAATGGGCAGACACCTTTTTCTTCTGCTTTGTTACCTCATGCCGATGTGTCTTGGGTGAGCTCGTTAAGGCCTTTGCTTCACAAGGATATGACCAGTGAAGAGCAATCTCTTTACTACCGACAGTGGACTGCTACACGGCAACACCATGCAGACTACAGCAACCATGGTGAAACCACTAGCAGTAGGAGTTTTCATCCACGACGGCTACTTCTTACAGGGCCACCTCAGGTAAATAGATATTATGGGGCAGACCAGACTTCTCCAGCCTGGCTTCTTCCAGATGAGTTGGCAAGATTTGTTTCCCACCTTTGAGTTATTTTGGCTAGGAATACTGGAAATTCCTTAAACATCTAGGTGCTCTCACAAAATAAGAAAGAATAAAATGTTTAGTAATTCACATTTATTAATGATAGAATACACTTTGAGAAGTATAATATATAAGCAACTGTGACTATTTGGAGCATGTAAATTCCCTGGAACCTTTTATTCCAGGCTGTAATATTAAATGCTTCTATTACAGAGTGAATCACTACATCCTTGGAGTGAATTTTATGATTATTTTGATATCAGTTGGGCCCAAACCAATGACCTTCCAGAGACATTTGCACCAGGAGTGGGATTCTACCAGTTCCCACCGGTTCTAGAGAACTGGATGTTAAGATTCTGCCCAGGTCGGAGAACCGGCAAATCATGCCCCTGGCTGGCCCCACCCTTTATTCTCCTGGCCACTCGCCTCTGATGAGGCTGAAGGTATTTTGCTGGAGCTGCTGGGCTTTAAGCCTGGAGCAAGAATCCCTTTCTCTCCCCCACCCCCCCACCCCGACCTATCTCATTTGGAAGATACTGAGTTAGTTTTGCTGTTGCTGACTACCTCCTCCATGCTTCCTATATGAGGTAGATCAAGTGGGAAGTGGCTGGTGTGTGTGGATGTGAAATTAAGTTTCCTTCCTATAAAATCCATTCAGAAAACAAAGGAGCAGATATGGTTTAATTCTGCTTCGGCTGGAGAGCAAGTAGTTATTTAATTGATTAATTCATTGGAAATTGCTGTGTTATGGTTTTTCATGGGATGTGGTGCTTATGATGGGCTATAAACAGGTAATACTCAGCTTTAAAATTATGTTATGTAGGTAGAAAGACAATTAGATTTGCTGGCCTTCCTAGGTATGATTTTCAGTAGCCAGTCTCTGCTGCTTTATTCTACTAATATAGTTAAACCAAATACCTAGTTCTAAATTTAAGACTGCACTAACGCTAGAATATTTTAATGGACTAGGAACAGCCTTCCTGGAAGAGATATTTTGGGGGGGGACTTTACTCTTTAAAGCTGTATCCTTGTGATGGAGGGGCAATTTATATTACATTTTATAGAATAATCCACCAGTAGAAAATAGGTAACATCCATTTGAGATCAATCCATGCATTTAGGGAGGAGGAGGAGGCAATATTAAATCAGAGCTTTGGTACAAAGGGCAATCCAGTAGAAGTGCATTGATAGTTCTGTCCAGAGACATAAGCATGGTAAGTATAGAATCTTATTAAATCAATTCATATAGAGATACAATGCTCAGTATCTTTAAAATTGGTAATTCTTTCATGTTACTGACTTGGGAGTAATCAAATGATCAAGTCTCATGCTGCCTGGGGAATTCTGGGAATTGAAGCCCACATGTCTTAAAGTTGCTAAACTTGAAAAACACTCAGAAGTATAACTTCTTGTGAACCTGGGTTGTTTTCCTGCATTTTGGGAATAAGGATATTATCCTATTGTGCCTGGTGCAGAGAGGCAGCTGAAATTTATTTAGATGCTAATTGGAAGGTTAAAGCAGCAGATACAGATAGTCTTTGACTTACAACTATTTGTTTAGCCTCCATTTAAAGTTACAACAGCACTGAAAAAAGTGACTTCTATTCCTTCCTCCCCCAGGGATGGACTGAGAGAAGAGAGAGAGAGAGACGGAAGGAGGGAGAGAGAAAAAAAGAGAGAGAGACAAGAGACAGACAGACAGAGAGAGAGAGAGAGAGAAAGAGAGAGAGTGAGAGAAAGAGAAAGGGAGAAAGAAAGATGCACACACAGAGAGAGATAACTTTTAAAAGAAAATAGAAAAATGACTCTTTGAGTGTTTAAGGTTGCAGACCGCAGGTTAGGCAAATACTATGGTCATTAAGTGAACCTTGTGGTCATTAAGCAAACACTGTGGTTGTTAAACAAGTCCATTTTCCGCAATGGGCATTTTTAACCGGAAACCAGAAGGAATTGTTGGAAACTGGCAAAAAACATAGAAAACCTAAGTCACAAGACTGTGTGGGATGTTGTAACTGGTCATGTGTGTGTGTGTGTGTGCGTGTGCATGTGCATGTGAATGTGCATGGATGTCAAAACACCAACAACAAGTCAAGTAGCTCTGGGTAGATCAGTCATAAATTAGAACACTTGCTAAACAACTAAGCGAAGACCACTTATATTTGGTTTGCTAGTCACATGACCACCTAGTAACACCCAGCCAGTCACATCACCACCAAGCCACACCCACAAATTAGGGCACGCCCACAGAACCAGTTGTTAAGAAATTTGAATCCCACCTCTGATTTGTACACTATGCTGGGTCCTTTTCTCTCTGAACCTGTGTTTAAGCCATGAAATCTATGCTTCAGAGCAGATGTGGTTGCATTTTCATTAGATTCAGAGCAGAATGGTACCAGGATACTTAACTTTGTGTGTTTCTTAACTGAATTTTGCATGCTTCTGCATGTTTGTAAGAATGAGCAACAAATTATTGCATGCTGCTTGTTTCTATTATGTCCTTCCTTTATGGACATTAATAAAAATAACCAAGAAGGGTAAAGTTTAATGCTATATAAACCAGAGTTCTAGTTAATTGTTCCTGAAAAATCTAGAATTACAATTACAAATTAGGACAATTCCAAATTACTCGGGGGTAATAAACAGGAAATGAGTATTCTGGAGCCTGGTTTAAGATGTTATAATGTATCGTACCTGTTAGTTTGAGTTACTTGTAGAAAGAGGCACTAATAGAGTAAACAGCAAGTCTCAATTTATCAATATGTGCCAATTAATTTCATAATATTTCTTCCTATTAAGTATGAGTTACTGCAGAAGTGCAGCTTTAAATAGATTTCCGATAGTTAGTGTAAGTAAAAATGATTATCATATGAGAAAAGAAAGCTCCAGTGTGTATGATTAGTTGGGTGCCATTGAGTTGGACTGGACTGTTGGTCATTGCAAGGACAAATGTTTACCATCTTAATAAATTTTTGGCTTGCAGCTTTTGCAAAGAGTTCCAGGGATTCTTTTAATCCTATGTTTCCACCTTAGCTATTGCTTCCCCCGTCTTCTGCTGCCTCAGTCTTGCCTTCATAACTGAGGGATTTTTTTCCTGATTCATCATCTGCTCATATCATATGCCCCCAAATATCACAAAGTCTGCCGTGTCAATCAAATGCTATAGGACATATTTTTAGCTTTTATAGCTGAGTAATAATTTTTAAAAGAACCTTTTAGTCCTTGCATCTTCTTACTTGTTGATGACATACATCTACTTCCTGCAGGCAAGGGGAAATCCACAGTCAGTGATACAAAATATTATTTTCTTTATATCAGAACATGGTGTGGAGATTGGGGTCTATTTAATATTTGTAATAAATTTTGTACACAAAAATATAAGCTGAGCTTCTTGCAAACAAACATAAAGCAGGAAACAATTGATCCTCCAAACATTATCCAGTGCAATAATTTTAGTCCTTCATCTTAGTTTAGGGCAACCGTTTTTTGAGAAAGCCACTTTTTATAAATAAAGGTATCCCCCATCCAGTCGTGACTGACTCAAGAGGCCAATGCTTATCTCTGATTCTAGTCAAGGGAGCCTGCATGCTTTGAGAGAAGCTTCTGTCATCATGTGGACAGCGTGAAAATACTGAATGCATTTAACCTTCTCACTGAAGTGGTACTTAATTTACTTACATTTGCATGCTATTGAACTAGGTTGACAGGAGCTGAGGCGAGTAATGGGAGTCTATCCCATCATGCAGCACTCTTGTCTCGTATCTGGATTGTCAGCTTTTCAGCTGAGAAGCCCAATGTCTTCACCGCTGAGCCATCATGTCACCCCCCCTATAAAGTATTAGAGAGTATTAATTTCCAAGGTTGATGAGACTGCTGAGATTATTAGTAATACCTTTCCAGCGCTTGAAAACTAATGGATTATTTTGTTAAGATCCCTGATCATTCAGTGATTTTCTTTTCACAGTGATCCAAATCTATTAAAAAATAATAATAAATTCTATTCACCTCAGTACACAGATAGGATTTGCAAGTTCTAACATTTTGGTGCCCTATCTGAAAGCTTGAAGTTCATAGATGTATAGGAAAAATTATAATGTGTAGTAATTCACAATTACTAGACCAACTTAGTTCATGTTAGACTTGTACTATTATCATGTTCCTCCCACAGATTTTAATGAAAAGAAGTTTTTTTGAAAAATAAATGATGACCTTTACATGAAGCATATGATTTGAAAAGCTTTCTGTTCTTTTTAAAATGGATAAAAACCTGATTTAAATAAAAATAATTTACAGCAACTGTTAGTATATTTGCATAAATGAATCAGTCCTGTATTGATTAAAATATTTGATATTAGATTGTGAGGAAAAATAGAATGGCCGAATGAAATAATGTTATTGAGCAGTTTATTTCCACTAAGAGAAGAAGAGCTGATTGATTTTGTATGGTGTTGATTTAAATAATATTAATATTAGATAATATTTGAATTAAATAATTGGAAGTCATGTGAAAGTTTTATAATCTGAATCTTTGTTTTGTTAAGTCCCAATGTAAGCATGTAATTTTCTTACCTGCAAGAAATCACTGAATCTTCAGTAAATTATAACAATGAAAGTTTGGGCAAACAAGTATATTAATTAAAGAAAGATTTCTGTGAACAATGATTCCATCTTATAAGCTGCTCATAATTATTGACATCTCAGAGCTTTATCTGAAAGAATTTTAAGGCATAACTATTGCTTTTGAAAAATTCATTGTGCAACAAGCTAGGTAAATTTTTATTTTAAAAAATAATATTCTGAAACCCCATTTAATAGATACTTGGTGTTCTAAAGTGTATTGTCATGCCTACATTTTGTTTGTTACAGCTTGAACGAACAGTGATTCTTTTTTGAAATGATTGAAGCAGGAGATCCCAGAACAAAATGAATACACTTTTCTGATAGTATATTTTCAGAAGCTGTTTTTTATTATTATTATTATTTAGGTTGGGAAAACTGGCTCTTATTTGCAGTTCCTACGAATTCTCTTTAGAATGCTGATCAGATTGCTGGAGGTAGACGTGTATGATGAGGAAGATATTAATATCAGTGAGTACTAAGGGCCTCTGTTCTAATTTCTGAAGACAGTTCTTTTTTAATATATGTGAAGCTTACAGAGTACTCTAAAAAGAGAAAACCAACTCTTGTAATACAAATTTGGCCTTGTGTTAGCACAAAAAAGTGGAGGGAGTAATAACAAATCAGAAGTAGGAATATCAAATTATTCTTGACCAACATTCTCCCTGATACTTTCCCTGATAATAAAGTATTATTTTTAAAGACATTTGTCTAATTTCTCTAAAAGACTTTACAGTTTTTGTATACTTAACATTTTAATTGTAATATTTACTGAAAACATTGTAACGTGTATGAGGAATTTAGATAACATAAAACAATGATTTGGATATTAACTAGTTATTCATATTTTCTTTTAGGTCATGCGGAAGAAAATGAAGTTGCCCAGGCTAGCAGTGATCAATGGCCCGACATTGAACTTGTCACAAAAATGAATTTTGATTTCAGTGTGCATGATCCGAAATATGTTCTTATGAGTCCAGTCTACACAGAGCAACTGCAAAAAATAAAGCAGGGTGAGGGAAAATTATAGTTACCTCTTCCTACCTAGTTTTTCAGAAATTTTATTAGGATATTTTAGCAAATACTTTTTAGGATTTGTTGACTATTTTCCTTTTATTGTCTTTGTCCATAGAACCCAACAGAGAAATCAAACTTGAAGAATCCAGAAAGCGTAATACTGTTTCTATGATGCTGACTAAATATGCAGCTTACAATACTTTCCACCACTGTGAACAGTGCCATCAATATATGGACACAAATCCTTCAGCTCCGGTATGCAATGCTTCCATCTAGCAGGCATTATTTTTTCCACCAGGGTCCCATTGAGGGGGAAAAAATGGTTTCTAAGAGTGATGCTTTTATGAGAACAGAATGGAATAGTGGTTAAAGTATTGAAAACATGTTATGATTTATATGGAGTTTCTCTTCTCTTTTGGAAAAAGCTACTGTATGTAAATACATGCCTGCTGATGCTTTGGCTTTTGATGGAAAAGGTTCTTAAAAGAAATGCGGGAATATGAACACAGAACTACTGATGACTTATTAACACAGTTGTGTCATTTTCTGGGATTGTACAGGTATTTGCTGTATCCATGTGATGCGGGAAACATATTGCAGATAAATACTATATTCATAACCCTGTGTCTTATGAAAGATCTTTTCTGAAAGCATTACATAGCTTTAGCCAATATTCCTTAGTATGCAACTATGGGCAAAGTTTTACTAGCAATATGAAAACATTCTTATCCTAAATTGTAATGCAAAATGAAGATAAGTCAAACAGCATGCACCATACTCTTGCAAAATCTCATTCATTGAAAATAGATACTATTTTGTGGATAATATTTTCCTAAGAGTAATGCAAATACGCTGCTCACATATATAACATTTGATAATATAGCCTCACAAACTAAAGCTGGTTAATATTGCCAGTTGGTCTCTTTAGTGCGTTACAATATCTTTTTCTCCCTTGTATGCAGATGTCTGATTCTACCCTACATGCCTTTACATTCTCATCCTCAATGTTAGGAGAAGAGATTCAGCTACATTTTATCATTCCTAAATCCAAAGAAAACTATTTTGTCTTCAGCAAACAGGGCAGACATTTGGAAAGCATGCGTCTTCCTCTTGTGTCTGATAAGGTTAGTGAAATGTGTTTTGATTGAGGTGGTTACGTGCAAGTATTGATTTAAGTGAGGATTGATTTCCTTATTGATAGGCCCCAGTTTGTAAGAGTTGGAAGAAAAGTTTCCAATTCCATCTCCTTGAGTACAGGTTCTTCACAAGGCTGTGTCTTGAGTCTGCTACTATTCACCTTGATGACACACTAAGGGAGGGTCAGCCAATCTCATTGTACAATAAAAGTTTGAAATCACAACTGCTGAGCCAGATCTGCTACGAAACATATTGTGAAGTATGCGGATGACATGGCAGTGGTGGGTCTTATCTGGGATGACAATGAAGATGCTTATAGGGAAGAGGTCAGGGGTAGGATTGTACCGGTTTGGACTGGTTCTATAGAATTGATTGTTATGAATCTATGGAGTTCAGAGAACCGGCAAATTGTGCCCCTGGCTGGCTCCACCCCCTCCCCTCACCCCTCCCCGCCCAGTCAGTCCTTATCACGCATATGTGACATTGTGCACTTGCCCGACATTGCTGATTGCATTCTTCCCTGCCCAGTCACTCCTTAAGGTATTTCTTTTCCCCCCACTCCCAACAATCAGCTGTTCCGAAGATCAGCTGTGCCGGGATCCCCCTCGCTGTCTTACTGCTTCACCCAGGAGGCTTCCCTGACACCCAGGATGCAAAAAGGGGCATGGACGGGAGACACAGCACCTCCCCTGCGCTCCATTTTTTGCCTTCCTGGGCCCCAGGGAAGCCTTCTGGGAGTAAAAATGCCCCCCCCCCAGGACGCTTCCCTAAGGCCCAGGTGGCAAAAATAATGTGGAGAGAGTTGCTGCAAAAAAAAAAAAAAAAGCCACACCCACCCAGTCACATGACCATGCCCAGAGAACCGGTTGTTAAAAAATTGGAATCCCACTCCTGGAAGAGATGAAGGCTCTGGTGGACTGGGTGCAATAAAAGTAACCTGGTTCTAAATGTTAATAAAACAAAGGAGATCATTGTAGATTTTAGAAAGAACTGGCATAGTCATACTCCACTCAGTATCAAGGATACAGCTGTAGAGGTGGTCAACAGTATTAAGTATTTGATGGTGCCAATAATTAACCATCTGAATTGGCCTGAACACATCTTCCTTAGTAAACATGCAAACCATCATCTGCATTTCCTGCGTCAGATGAGAAGAGTAGATTTTTCTCCTTCTGTCCTGGCAACTTTTTACAAAGGCATGAGTGAGAACAGTTTTACAAACTGCATCACTGTTTGGTTTGGTGGCAGCAGTGCCTCAGATAGAAGATCCACACAGAGAGTAGTAAGGATAGCCGAGAAGATTATGGGAAGCTCACTTCCTATTATTCAGGATACTGCTTATAAGCGCTATGTGCTTGGAGCTGAAAACATTGTTAGAGACCCCACACACCCACTTTATTGTCCGTTTCGTGTTACTCCCCTCTTGGAGGATTTTTTGAAGTATTTCTAGTAGGACTACCAGATTCTGTAACCACTTTGTTCCCTATGCCATCCATCTGGTAAACTCACAAGATTCGTTTTTCTCGCCATGTAATACATGTAGACATCCGAACTAGACTGTATTGTTTCTTTGTGTCATATATATATGTGGGTATATGCAGGATTTTTATTTGCTTATTTATGTTTTTTATTTATTTATTTATTTATTTTGTCTTGTTTATGTAGACTATATTGGAGGTGGTGACCCTTTGAGAACTGTATGCAACGAAATTTCATTTTAATGTATGCCGATCAGTGTACATTTAAAATGACAATTAAGTTATTCTAAGTTCTAAGTCTATAAAAGAATATATCTAAGAGGCTGATACTCAGTTCCAGAGTCTGAATTCGGTCTCTTTTTCATTACTTTCAGTTAACTAATGGATTGTTTATTTTCTAGCCATATAAGCATTTTGTTGCTCAGGGTTGAGGCCCATGTGTATATCTCTTATCCATGTGTATAAATGAAAAACCAAAGATGTATAGGGACTAAAAACTGCTGAGCAAGATTGTGGATTTCTTTCACTACTTTCAATGGGAAACCAGCAAGCATTGAGAATGGTTGCTGGAAGACAAGCAAGAACTATAAATCTCCCTTCACCAACTAGTAGAGAAGTACAAAGATGGCCTTGCAGAGGAGATGCAGCAGCCATTCGGAAAGCATAAATTTACCTCAGAAAAACGGGAAGGGTGAGAAAGAAGCTCAAGAAGCTCATCTCTATTTAGTGTAAGAGGCTAGGAGAGAGAAATGCTGTCAAGCTTTCCATTTTCTGATATTATAATCTACAGTATATCAAGAAAGTAGAATTCTGGTATTCATTGTGACATTTGTTTCCTGACCTAACTTGAAGGGATGACTATTAGAGATCACTGTTAAAAATTCTGCTTTCTGAAAATTCTGCCCACCCACTTTTAATCTAAATAGAGGATCACAACAATTACCGGTGAGATTTTACCATTTGGTGAGATTAGATTTAGGGTGCACTGTGAAGGTTTTCTGGATTCAAACTGCTGATACATTAGTAGGTATTTTAGATACTCAACTATCAGTTCCCCCTTTCCATCTCTCAGTTTTATAAACTGATTTCAGCCTGTCCAGGTTTTCTTTTAGGAATAAAGCCAACATACATTAATTCTATCGGTATGTTATACAACTATATAATAATTTAAAATTATTCTTCACAATGTTTATGGAGAAAAGAGAGAAGACTGAAAATTAAAGAATGTTCTGATTGGCAGAATTCTCTCAGCATGATTTTTTCATATATCACATAGTCCTGAAAATAAGTAACATTAAAATCATGGACAATGAGTGTGTATATATATATAAGACTCATTGTATTTCCTTTGGCTTGTTATCCTGCAGAATTTGAATACAGTAAAGAGTCCTATTTTTACACCTTCAAGTGGACGTCATGAACATGGTCTCTTGAATCTTTATCATGCTATGGAAGGCATCAGCCACCTCCATCTTCTTGTGGTCAAGGAATATGAAATGCCACTTTACCGCAAATATTGGCCCAACCATATCATGCTGGTTCTACCTGGCATGTTCAACAATGCAGGAGTTGGTGAGTAAGACAAGATAAGGGTCTAGAATATGGGTATTTTCCTTTTGTTTGCAAGATGGAAAGAAGAGAAAAATCCATGATAAGGACATGAATGTTTCTGTAGTTGTATAAAAATATTTCAGTCTAGTTAGCAGTAAACTTTCAAATAGTAATAATTTCCATTCTTTGTAGTGTCTAACAGTAAGCTTGCTTATGTCTATTGTTAAATTAATGTACATTATTATTTTTAAAAAACAATGTTTCTAAAAAAATATAGATGCACAATTTACAAAACAATATTTAAACTTGAAAAAACTTGAAAAAAAAATCAAGAAATAAACTAAAAATACAAACTAAGAAAAAAGAAAGAAAAAAAACGCTACTTGTATCTTAAAGTTGCTGAGATTGAGAAACACTGATTTAGCTTTAATTTAGAATCTGTTCCTCTTTGGACTTTTCATGCAAGCTCATTTTTGACATTCAGAAAATTAGACTCCCTGTTGCCTATTTTCAGGTGCTGCCAGATTCCTAATTAAAGAGCTATCTTACCATAACCTGGAATTGGAAAGAAATCGTTTGGAGGAACTGGGAGTTAAACGTCAGTGTGTCTGGCCATTTGTTGTTGTAATGGATGATTCTTGTGTCTTATGGAACAGTCAGGTTGTCCAAGAACAATCTAGGTAAGTTTCTCAAAACTGATGTGACATTAATGACTTGGAGCAGAATCATGGATCAGTCCTAATGTCATATCCACTGGTTCAAGGCAAGAAAGGGCAAATTTGCTGTGATGATAATATTTGATAACATGAAATAGATATTCCTTTAGGCATCTAAAATGGGATATTTTATGACACAGGATAGGATTAATAAGTTGGCACCTTTGCTTTATTAGGAAATCTTCATCATATGAATATTGCCTCAAAGTCACTAAAATTCTTGAAGCACTGTTTGGTACCTTAGCTGTATCTACCATTTGACTTTTTTTTAAAAAAATAAAGGGCAATCATACTAAGGATAATCAAGTGTGGTGATTTTTCTGATTTTAAAGCCATTATTCAATATTATAATGCAGTTGTATGTGTCCATTAATGAATTTGATTTAATAGAGACTTGATAGTTTATGATGTTCCTCGTCTATTTTCTACATGCTGAAATCTGCAGGAGTCAAGACAATCACACAATCTGCTTGAAAACAATTGACAGATGTTGGGGAGTGAAAATGGTGCTATGTGGAAGTCTCCTAAGGCATCCAGTACTAGTATCTTCATAAAAGTAGCCACTTCTTGATTAGCTTAAAAGACTGAAAGACTGTAGAATGGCAGCTTAAGTCTGGTTCACAATGACCCAAGGAGGATGCTGCATTTGTTGTACCATTTTCCATGTTTATTTCCTAAGCACATTATCTTCATGTATGTGTTGTAGATATTACTGTGATGTAATATACTCATGTTTTTTGGCTTTTTGCCTTTCAGTACGGGTCAAGGATCAACCAGTAAAAATGTATCACTAAAGAGTGTTCTACAGCATATTGAAGCCACCCCAAAAATTGTCCATTATGCAATACTGGGCATCCAGAAATGGAACAGCAAATTGAATTCTAGACCACCCAATGCCCCCTTTTCCAGATGCCACATACATGATTTTATACTGCTTAACATAGACCTGACTCAAAATGTGCAATATGATCTGAACAGGTGGGTAAAAGTATGCAAGTCGAATATGGTGCTAGATTGGATGTCTTCATGTGTTTTCTGTTGTCCTTGCCTGCCTACATTTGCTCTTCTGAAAAAGGTCATTGAGATAAGTTCCTACATAACATTTTTCTGTAATAGTTGTTTGGAACATAGGTAGGAGGTTGATAACCTACTGGAAAGAGTACTAGACAATGAAGGGCAGAAGGTTTGCTTCTGTTCCTCTTGAGGACTTTGTAGAGAACTCAGGTGCAAGAACATCTTATTTCATCCATGAGATTTTGATCAGCATTTTATTTTATTGGGTTAAATGAATACTAGTAAGAGGTAGGGGAGGGAGAGGAGGAAAATATTTTTTCTGCCTGGTGCTAATTGACACCTTCCCTCTTTGGCAGCTTGCTATTGGAACATTGTACAGGAAAAGAAATCAAGCATGGAAGAAAATTGTCTTGTAACCAAACACTTTCTCCATGAATATTTTCATTCATTTTCTAATTCAAAATTCATTTTCTATCGAAGGTTCAGAAGTGGGACCAAGGATATTCACTTGTCTTCCCAGGGCTTTCTGGTAGAAGAAGTAACTTTGGGTTAGCATTATTTTATGTGTTTTATTTGAGAGGTGATATAGGTGAAACCTCTAAGCAAGTGACTGTATCTTAATGTGTACATTATTTGGAGCATTAACTGTAAAATATTTGTACATATACAACCTTTTGTTGTTATTTTGTATTGTAGAATTTTAAGCTAGAAGTCCTCATTAGCTTCCTAAGCCTATGATTCCCAGCTAAGATTTCAGCTCTTATGAAGTCTCAATGAGCATATCTAATATCAGAGAGAAATTCTAGGAATTGTAATATCAACATATTTGGAGAGCATTGGATTATATATCCATATGTAAATCTATGTTCATTTGCTTAGGTATTTTTGTGAAGATGTAGATTTTAATCTAAGAACAAACAGCAGTGGCTTGCTTATCTGTTGTTTTAACAACTTCAGTCTTATGAAGAAACATATCCAGGTTGGCGGTCAAAAAGATTTTGATATTAAACCGAAAATCATGGTGAGTATTTGTTTGTATTTCCCTCTCTTCTCCCCACTTCCATTTCCTTATGAAGTCATAGATATGGGAAAACATTTCCGAGGAACAAATCATTGATCTGTCTAGGCCAGGAGTCCAATTCAGTGCTTGGCATTGGGTCATGGTAAGGTCTGGTTGATCTGACTGGTTTGCAATTGATTGGAGAGTCATCAGGGGTCAGGTGACATTCAAACTTAATGAATGTAATTATTATTATTTATGACCTGTTTTAACAAAAGGCATAACCTACTTTCCTTTCCCAGTCATTAAGATACTATTAGCTTTGGAAGCCATATTGAGATCGATGCTCCCATGCTGAGAAAGTGGGGGGGGTAGGGGTGGAATGCTACCAGTTCTGCCCAGCTCTATAGGTAGCTGTGAAGAGCAGCAGACACCGAACCGGTTCTGTGTCTGCTGCTGTTTGGCCCACCTGCCCGCCCGGGCTCTTACCTATCCTTTATTTCCTGCTTTTTCAACCTCAGCTGCTTTGCACACCACAGCTGAGGTTGAAAAAGCAGGAAAAAAGTACATTTTTGAATGTTGTGCACCCGCGCACAGCGCCTATTAGCTATCCGGGCAGCACAACTTATGACGTTTTATATGCACACATGAACGCAAAGCATGCATGCATGTGCAAAACGTAATCACCAAACCGGTAGTTACACCGGTTGAATCCCACCCCTGGAAGAGGGGGGGGGGTTCAATTGAGTATCTCTAAGTAGACAAAATAAAATTCTTTTTCTAGTTCAAGGTCATTGAGTATGGCGCAGAATGAAATAAGAACCTTACTTTAGGACGGATCATGATTGGGCCATGTGATGGGATGACGGCCAAGGGGGGATGGATTTGTAGTTTTGAATATCGCAAGGAAGCCAGAAAACTTTCAGATTCGGGATTCCACAGATGTGCCAGTTACTATCCAAATAAAGCAATCTTTGAGAGATGTCTGTCTCGGAGTTATTGCCTGGAAAGGAGGGTTGCTGGAACACTGACAGATACATTACTAAAACAAGGAATCATACAAATCATGCCTAACCCTAACCCTTGAGCATCTATTGGTGGATACTCTTAATGGTCTTAATGGTCTTGGTTCAACCACAGACATTGGTTGTGGTAAAACTTTCCTAATAAAGAAACTAGGTTTCCTTAAAATTCTCTTTACATTTGTATCTAACCACTTGATAGAATTCTAGAAAAACAAAACAAAATCAGTCCAGCAGCCTAAAATCTGCTCAGTTCCAGAGTAGGGGAATTGTCTGGAAAAAGGAAGGAAATCAGGTGGGTGAAAGTTACCCAGCAATTTTTTGTTCCCCATCCCTACATAGCCATTGGCAATTTGGCACCAACTCTCTTATGGGAAAGTCCTGGAAATGTGTTTCTTTGCATTGTGTCCTATTCTAAGTCATCAATGTGGATGTGCCTCAAGCATCTCCTTTGATACCCTAATGGTTTCTGTCCCACTTGATTTTTTAATAGGTCTTCAAATGACAAAGCAGCTGGTTCATGTCCTGATCCTTTCAATATCGGACAAACTTGTTTGTTGGATTATCCAGGCCAGTACAATTGGCACTAGATTCCACACCTAATGGGCTCTTCTGTAGATTTATAATATCTTTGTTGATAGGACCAGATCCTATTAGATGAAAAGGAGGAAAAGAATTTCTTGTTCTGTTTGAATGAGTTTTATGACTTATAACTGTGATGGCGAACCTATGGCACGCGTGAAGTGTGCCCGCAGAGATGGGGGCACACTTCACGCGTGCCGTCACCCCAGCTCAGTTTTACCGTGCATGCATGCGCACCTCCTGCCAGCCAGCTGATATTTGGGTATCTGCCGCGCAAGCATGATGGCGGAGCGCATTGCGCACTGTTGCGTGCGTGCGCGCACACACACGCACACACACTCTTTTGGCACGCAACAAAAGTGGTTAGCCATCACTGACTTATAGTCTCTGGTCTCCTTCCATTTCAAGCCATTGTTTTACTCATTCGTTGGTTATATTTCTGTACTTGCTGATTTCTCCATGTGATACAATCTTATTAGTCTGTTTCCATCTGTATGGTCTACGTATGTCATGAAATATTTTAGCTTTGTACAGGAAACCTGTATGGCCATTGTGGCTCTGTGGTTCTGTCTTTTTCTACGCACATGGGCAGTTTCAATTTCTTTTTTGATAATCATTCAGCTATTCGAATTGCTATCAAATTGGCTAATCATTGTATCCGTAAACAATAAACCAAAAATAACCATATTTGATAGATATTTTTATTTCTGCTGCTGCCAGATGTGCTGCTTGCTTCCTGCTGTTTTCAATGAATGCTTCTAAGAAGCTGTAGTGCAGTGCAGGAATCAGGCCTATGATAAAGGCTTAAAAATAATACTATAAATTCACAAAAAAACCTTTGAGGTTGCAAATCATTTTGAATTTGAAATAGTTTGAATTCAAAAGAGGTTGCTGCAATCTATAGCTCTGATTATTTCAGAAGTGTTTCATGCTTAATAAGGCCTTTGATTTTGTGCTTTAAGTTCATAGCTCCGTATATTAGGAACAATTTATTATAAATGTGAAATGTTTCAGATATGTTTTGGACACTCATACTAAAACTCTTCCTAAAGGAGATTGTTTGTTTGCTTATTTAGATTTGCCATCGTTACACAGTCCCTGTATAAATATGAATGCTTGTTATAAGAATATTTTAATTCTTTCTTAATGGTTCCCCCCTTCTTGTTTGTTTATTTATTTCCCAACATTATTACTTTTACAAATAACTTAACATGGCAAACCTTCGTAATACTCCTTCCTCCTCTTATTTTCCTCATAACAACAACCTTGCGAGGCAGATTGGGTCTGAGAGAGAATGATTGGTTCAAAGTCTCCCAGCCGGCTTTCATGCCTAAGGTGGAACTAAAACTCATAGCCTTCTGGTTTGTAGCCTGATACCTTCACCATTAGACCAAACTAGCTCTCTTCCTGTATAGGAAGTACTGGCTGTCCAGCATCACTGATCTGTGCTGTTATTGTTGCTAGGTACCGCTTCCAGATTTATTTATTTATTTATTTATTTATTCATTCATTCATTCATTCATTCATTCATGTACCGCTTCCAGATTTATTTATTTATTTATTTATTCATTCATTCATTTATTCTTTTATGATATGCAACCACTACCACAAGGGAAGATCTAGAGAGGGATAGTGTGCCAAGACTTGTTCAAGCTCAGCTCCATTTTTTCCTTATTTTTTCCACTCTGTCCATCATTTAAAATTGATAATTGAATGATAGTTGTACTCTGAACTGCCTAAATATTCTCCATATATTTCACACGGATGTATTGTTTTCCTGTCTAGGTCTCAGAAAGTTTGACTCCACTAATCCCTCTTCAGTATGTTTGTGCTCCAGACAGCGAGCACACCCTCTTGGCAGCTCCAGCTCAATTCCTTTTAGAGAAGTTCCTTCAATATGCCACTTACAAGCTTTTCCCAAAGGCCATCTACAACTTTAAAAACCCAGTCCTAGCTGTTGATTGCTATTTGAATATTGGACCTCAGGTACGTATCCAGAAACCTTGTATTTTATAACTCAGTAGAAAAATAAAGGCTTCTCTTTGAAAGGAATGAATGTGGCAAGGCAATTCCAATCTTTTATTGGTCAAGCTAAAGCACTAATGTTACTCTTTTTAATTGCTTTATCGATATGTTGGATGTTGAGAACTGTTGGCCAAGATATTTTATGCTCTCCTTTTTAAAATGTTTGGATAGACAATCTAATGCTCTTCAGCATACTGTAGATTCTTCCGATCTCTTTTTACTGTTCAAACCGCTTTTGCCTTAATTTTCTTAAACTCACATTGTCTGTTTTGGAAACAGTTATGATTTATTAAAAGGATAAAATTAAGTTAGCAAAACAAAATTATTTTGAAAATGCAAACAAACTGGGGAGATGGTTAGCCCATAAAATAAAAAAAGAACAAGAAAAGAGAACGATAGTAGCTCTCCAAGATCAGGAAGGGAACTTATACACACAGACTCAAAAAAAGAAAGAAATTGTTAAAGACTTTTTTACAAAATTATATGACCAGGAAGAAGTATTAGAAGAATCTATTAATCAATATTTGAATGAGAAGAATCTGCCTGAAATCACCGATGAAGAGAAACAAAATTTGAACACTAAAATATCTATAGAAGAAATTAGATCACAAAAAATAAATAAGACCCCGGGACCAGATGGAATTCTTTTAGAATTTTACAAGGAATTTCAAGAAATAATAGAGGAAATGCTGGTAGATTTGTATAATGAACCTTTAGAAAATGCCATTATTCCTAAAACATGGCAGGAAGCATATATCACTCTTATCCATAAAGAACAGTCAGATCCACAAAAAATTCAAAATTATAGACCAATATCACTATTAAATGTAAACTATAAAATAATGGCTACAATACTAGCGGAAAGATTAAAGAGAGCATTAAGTAGAATAATTCACACTGACCAGAACGGCTTCCTTCCACTAGACAAATAAAAACAAATACAAGAACTATTTTGGATATACTAGAATACTATGAAGTGCATTCAACTAAGACAATGGCATTAATATTTCTAGACGCCCAAAAAGCATTTGATAATCTGAATTGGAAATTCCTCATTAAACAATTGGTTGGTATGAAATTTGGTGAGAAGTTTATAGGATTTATCAAGACAATCTATAACATGCAGACTGCAAAAGTAATAATAAATGGGGAAAGTACAGACACCATAAAGATAGGTAAGGGAGTAAGACAAGGCTGCCCTTTGGCTCCTCTACTGTAAATATTGGCAGAAGAAACTCTTCTAGCACAAATTAGAAAAAACCAAGAGATTAGAGGATTAAAAATTAAAAAAGAGGAATACAAATTGCAAGCATTTGCCGATGACATGGTATTTATATTAGAAGAACCTCTAGAAACAAGTCCTATATTATTAAAAGAAATAGAAGATTACAGAAAAGTAGCAGGGTTAAAAATTAACAAAGAAAAAACAAAAGTATTAGCAAAAAACTGTACAAGAGTTCAGAAAGAAGAATTAGCAAACAAATTAGGTATGCAGGTGGTAAACAAAGTAAAATATTTGGTAATATTGCTAACTGCCAGATGCTCATCAATTAAAAAAGACAACTACGACAAATTAACAGCACAAATAGCTAAAGATTTAGCAAGTTGGACTAAATTACAGATATCGATATTGGGATGCATTGCAATAGTAAAAATGAATGTTTTACCAAAATTGTTGTACTTATTTCAGACGGTGCCAGTCAATTTGGAAACAATTTTTTTTGCAGAATTAAATAGTTTAATATCTAAATTCATATGGCAGAAGAAAAAACCCAGAGTGAAATATAAATCATTACAGGATGCTAGAAAAAAAGGGGGATTTGGCCTTCCAGATTTTGAATTATATTATAATGCAGCTGTAGCAAATTGGCTTAAGGACTGGGTTAAATTGGAAAACAGAAGGTTATTAGTATTAGAAGGATTTGATCTCCAAATTGGCTGGCACGCATTCATGTGGGATGGAAAATCTAAGCAACACTCATACTTTCAAAGGCACCATATAAGAAATGTACTGTTTAAGATTTGGGAAAAGATTAAAAAGAATCACTATTTAAAGGTTCCACTGTGGTTATCCACATTGGAAGCAGTTACTCACCCAAATGTACTGGACTATGAAAATATTATAAGGTATAAAGATTTACTGTATGATACTGGAGACCTCAAAAACAAACACCAAATACAAACTCAAGGAAAAGAAATAGCATGGTGGCCTTTTGTACAAATACAAACCCACTATAAAAGAAATAGAGAACAATTTGGCTTTAATATGATTCCACAAGAATTAGATAAAATATGGTTTGGAGAGGAAAAGAAAGCAATCAGCAAGTTATACAAATGCTTTTTGGATTATAAACTTAAAGAAGAAACAATTACAGAATCTATGACAATTTGGTCCAAAAATTTAGATAAATGGGAACACATCTGGCAAACAAATTATAAATTAACTATGTCAGTCTCATATAAAGAGAATTTATATAAGATGGTTTATCGTTGGCATCTACCTCCGGCGAGACTGGCTAAGATGTTTCCTAATCTACCACCCAATTGTTGGAAATGTAATCACGTACAAGGAAAATACTTCCACATGTGATGGACTTGCTCATATGCTCAGAAATTTTGGAAAAACATTAGAAAATGGATTTTAGATATTACAAAACAAAAATTAAAAAAATAAAATTTGAACCCAAAATCTTTCTACTAAGCATGATAGATACAAACAGTATTTGTATCTAATATTTAATTTTACATATTATAACTGCGGCTAGAATAACGTATACACAAAATTGGAAGACATCCCTCCCCCCCTCAGATGATATGGTAATTAAAAATATATATGAATGTGCTGAGATGGATAGCTTAACTAAATTGCTGAAAAACAAACAAAATAGTGTATACTATGAAATATGGAATATTTGGTATGAGTGGTTAAAAAAAGGTAATATTGGATACTTGGATAAACTATTGAAAGGATAGTTGATGTGCGTTTAATTAAAAAAGATGAAGAGAAAATGTAATATCAAAAGAACAAAGGACTACTTTTAACAAGGTAGATCACGTCAATGATAATGATAAAGAAAAGAGAAACCATTGCTCAACATATGCTGTAAAATTTATATATGTATATATATGTGTGTGTGTGTTGATTTGTCTGTTTTAAACGTATGTCATATAAATGTTTATTAAAAATAAAAAAATAAAAAAAAAATAAAAGGATAATCTACATTCTAAACATGAATGTATTTGGAATTTACCATTGATTGTTAAAGCTAATTTGATATTTATGTTCATGTTGAGATAAGAGCGTTTTAAGGAAAAAAGACTTGAACCTTTGTATCTGTTCCCATTTCTGGTACAGGTAGCTCTTTGCTATGTAAGTTCACGGCCACATTCAATTAATGTGAACTGTGAAGGGGTGTTTTTCAGTGGTCTTCTTCTCTACCTTTGTGACTCCTTCGTTGGACCAGACTTTCTTAAAAGGTTCAAATTCCTGAAAGGTAATGTGATTTCTATATAGAACTTGCTGACTGATCTCTAACAAGGATAGAGTGAACAGGCTGTGCAATGTAACAACCCTTATTTGACAAAATTGTAGAAGTGTAATGAAAAGTAATTTCTCCAGTTCCAGTTCCACTTTCTAATTATCCAATACCTTTACCCCTAAAACATGAAAAAGCCAGAAGCAAAATAGTCTCATCCTTGGTTTTTAAATGCACACTCATTTAAGTGCAGTCTGCTCTCTATTTTTGGGGAACATATTAAATAATTTTGAATTAGCTGCTCCTTAATATCCTAGTTGTTGTTGATTTTTTTATTCTTGGAAAAATCTATGTAAAGAGCCTAGGTCAGTGATGGCTAACCTTTTCCATGTTGCGTGCCAAAAGTGTGCTCGCGTGCACCCATGATGCAATGTATGTACAACTCTCCCCACCTCGTGCATGCATGCGTGACTCGTGTATGTACTGCGAACCTCTGCGCATGTGCGTGTGACCCCCTGCACCACACGCCTCTGTGCATGCGCACAAAACCCCTCCTGCATGCCTCTGTGCATGCATCTCCCACATGCACGTCTCCCCCGCGCATGCATGGCAAATACCGTCAATCAGCTGGCTGGTGGGGCGAGCACGCGCATGCACAGTGGGGCTCTTCCGGGCGATCTCTTGCGTGCCAGCAGAACTGGCTCTGTGTGCCACTTCTGGCAAGCATGCCATAGGTTCACCATTACGAGCTTAGGGACTTTGCTAACAGTTTCATCCTGAGTTCCTTTCCTTCCTTGTCCCATGACCCAAAGGAGACCTGTGCAGCCTGACCTGAACTTTCCAGTGTACATATACATACATACAATACACGAAAGACTGGAAACACGCAGAGAGATACACAATACTTTGCTACATAGAAGAAAATACAGAAAATACTCCCATAGCCACTGCTGTAAGGAAAGGAAAAAAATTCCAGAACTCCATACCTTGCATTATTAATAAAGGTGATAGGCTGTTGGTTTGCTCCATTTATTTTCCAGTGAATGATAAAAGGTGAAGTGAGACTTTTGATTCCATGTATAGGATTGGTTGTGCAGAGATTCTGCTTTGCATTTTGTATTAGTTTAGTATATTTTTAACATATTATACATTATTTTATCCATATTCCAGAAATAAACAAAATAATAAAAAACTAATGCTATAGATGTAATAAAACCTGTAACTTATTAATGTCTGCATTTCTATGTTTTCTCAGGTAGGAAAATCAGGGAAGTACTTGGTATACTTTGATTTGAGATTTACATGATTTCTGTCATAATTTGAAGAAATTTATACCACCATATAGTACTTTACAGCACTCTCTGAATGATTTATGTCGGCATATTGCCCCCAACAATTTGAGTCCTCCTTTTTACACATCTTGGAAGGATGGAAGGATGAGTCAACTGTGAGCCGGTCAGGATCAAACTCCTGGCTGTGGGCAGAGTTAGAATGCAATACTGCATTCTGTCCATTGTGCCACAAGGGCTCATTTACTACTACTCTTTACTATACTTTTTTAAAGGGTGCAATAATGTTTCCAAGTAATAGAGAGCAATCACAGAAAATAAATGTGGTGGAAATTAAACTGTGGTATAAAATGTCTTCTATTTTAATTTCATCTTTTAACTTTAGGTGCAACACTGTGTGTGATATGCCAAGACAGGAGCTCCTTGCGTCAAACTATTGTCCGGTTAGAGCTGGAAGATGAGTGGCAGTTCCGTCTGAGAGATGAATTCCAAACGGCTAACAGCTCTGATGACAAACCGCTTTATTTTCTGACTGGACGTCATGTGTAAGCTTGAGTCAAAGGCACAGGATGCAGGAGAACCCAATGAGCTGAATTATATCTTTTTCCTTTAATGTATAATCACTGTGGAGCAAAGTGCAACCCAAGACTTGTGTTCAATCACTATTTTAAGGATTTCTCAAAATTCAGACCCAGTTGTAGAAGTTTTCTCTCTTATTTTATGATTGAAAGAGCATTGATCTCAAGTTAATTCCTTCTTGGTTACTGATTTAGAAGACGCTATACCAACTGTGACTAAGATATGGAGAAATCTTTCCAAGGGGAGGGGGAATGAAATACTTTTGGCCTCTGCCAGCTTGAGTTATATGAGACACATACAAGACAAGTGGGCTCATCTGAAGATGATGTACTGAGGAATGCTGTCCATTTCTCTTCATATCTGTACTTTTGGTACGGTCTAAACTCAGGGGTTTAAAACTACAAAACACAAATATTTGTGTTTGAAAGAATAATCTTTATTCACTTTCTGTGCAGTGTTAGGTGAAGGTTTGTAATTTTTTTTTTAATGTATTGAAACTCTTTTGGCAAAGTTTCCACAAAAGTTAAAACGTTTACTTCAAAAGCCTGAACAAATCAGTGAATGTACGGCAGGCATTTATATAAAGATGCAGCTTGGGGGGTATCATTTTTGATTTAAATCCAGAGATCCTTTGTGAAGAGAGAATCTGTGTAAGTGACATAATTTTTTTCCTTCGACAATATATATGAAACTGGATCCCAAAGGAGAGGCTGCGTACAAACCTGCTTTTTGCACTCAGATCATCACTGACCATGGTTTGAAAAGTATCTGTTCAGCCAGCCTAAAATAGATAGCTTTCGCATATTGTTTCCTCAGTGTATTTAAGCTCCACCAATGATTTCTGTCCTCAGTGTTATTGTATGTTGTTTTGAAATGGCTAAATAACTTTCTTGTTTCTTGCATAGCTGAAATTCCTGAAATTGTTTCTGTAGTGGATGCCTCACATGCTTCAGCTTTCTTGACTGCTAGGGATAGAAAATGTTAGTTTTGTGCTTTATGAAGAGCATTTTACTATTCTATGATGCAGAGACTGAGTATAGAAAAGGAATAACAGGGCTTAGTACTTTATTATGTAATTAAATTATGAAAGTCCTTTAGGAATCCTTTTCCACTGAATTAGGACTAGCAACAGACGCCATGCTTTCCAACAATCTAAAACATACCTGGAAAAATGGGCCGGTCTATAGGGTTTGAAGCAGTTGAACACTGGCCCAGCGGGGCTCATACGGCTCTGTTCCCCCTACTTGCCAGTGTGAGCAAATGGAGGCACTGTAACAGGGCAGTACTCCTGTCTGGATCTGGCACCTTGGCACCACGCTTCTGCTCCAAAGCTCAAGTAATTTTAGATGGCACAGAATTAGGGAAATGGGAGATAGGTCCAGAGTATCTCTTGCTGCAATGCCTCTTGCACTGCTTGCACATGTCTGTACTTTGGTGGGGAACAGGAGAACTGGAGCTTTCCTGAGCTTAGCACAACTCCTTCATATGCAAATACCGTGTATGTGCTTGACTGGATCAAGCCCTGTACTTTTTATTTGTTTGAATTAGAGAGAAAGAGATGTATTAAATTTTAAATAGGCATTAAGTTGTGTAAAAGTGAGGTTCTTTGCACCAGCACTTTGTGCTGTGAAATATGCTGAGTGTTTAAATTTAAAGTCTAGTACAATCAGGTCTTCATACTGCAGTTAACAATGCAGGGAGTCCTCGACTTACAACCACAATTGAGCCCAAAGTATTGGTTGTTAAATGATACATTGTGAAGTGTGTTTTGCCCCATTTTACGACCTTTCTTGACTTGGCTGTTAAGTGAATTACTGCAGTTGATACGTTAGCAACTTAATTGTTAAGTGACTCTTGACTTTCCTTGTCAGAAGGTTGCAAAAGGGGATGCTACAAAGGCTGTAATTGTGAAAAACAGTCATAAATCACTTTTTCAGTGCCATTTTAACTTTGAGCAGACACTAAATGAACTGTTATAAGTCGAGGACTATCTATAGACAGCATTTTCTTATTTCCTGCTTATTAATCAGTTTTCCGTTTCTTTTATGTTATCCTTTACTGTAGTCCTTCCTTTGGATACAAATCTTACATTTCTTGCACAGATATTTAAAGTTGTGCAGCCTATTTCATAAGATGGTGAAAACAAAGAGTAATTTGTTTGAGGCTGCTTAAATACAAATGATACCTGCAAACTCAATGAAGCACCTGCCCAAACTGCATTTAGAACAGTGTTAATCATGCAACTTTTTTTTACCTTGTGAAAGAGCTGTTTACAAATAATGAAAAGCATAATATATTGAAGTTGAAAGGGAAGTAATGGTTTTCAAATTATTGTTTTTATTGTACCTTTACATAAATGTAGCATATTTCAAATGAACAATTGTTTACCTTAGTATATTCTTTTTTTGGTACCCTTATAACATTTGCCTTATACTTTAATAAGTATCTTTACATTTTGGGAATAGAAATTTACATAAAAGTTACAAGTAGAGGATGTCAGATAATCTAGATTTCATTGTAGTTTTATGAGGCTGAACATAATTTGTACATGTTTCCAAAGAGTTGCCATTTTATTGCAAATTTTGCAGATTGAAAGCTTTTGAAATCTTCTTTATATATTTGAAGTTTGCACTATGTTCTTAAAATTCCAGGTGCTTTGACCCTTGATAAAGGTATAAAATAGAAGATGAGTATTTAGGGATAAAGGGTCTTTTCACACAATCGGGGTTTGGGGCCATATTTGAAGGAGAATGTAAGTGGTTACAATATCTGAGCAAACACTATGTTTTATACGTAAGAAAATGTATTTCTTGAGTAGCAGGTTCTTATTTTATTTGATGCACCACATGGTTTTTTACTGCTGTTGGATTGTAATCACAGCATGAAGTGTTTAACTCACATGCTATCCAAATTGTGCAGTTTTTGTTTAGAAGTTACTAGTGCACTCCCTATTGAACAAATTGTGCAGAAATATATTTTGTTTATCCTTGACTGATGTATAAAAACTCTAATTCTCTCTTACTATTAAGCAATGTTTTGTGTGATTATGTGGAAAGATCTTAAAAGATATTTTCTAAATTGGACAAGAACAATCGATAGTTCAACATAGTTTCATGAAAGCAAAGACAAAAGAGTTTTGGTTAAATATTCTTTGAAACCTCTTCAGTAAATGTCTTCACAACTTCAATGTTAAGTTTTCTGTAATACAATGAAATAAATTCTGAATGTGATTAAGTAGGACAGAAGATCAGAGCAAGATACCAAATGTTACGATATTTCATTTACAAGCCTTGTAGCAAGGTGATGATATGAATGTATTAAAAGGCCAGCATTATTTTACCTGTGAGCTTGTTAAATATAAATAATTGACAAGTCCCAGGTTTACTGAATATAATCTGTAATTTTTTTAAAAAAATGACTCAGATTCTATTTCTGTAATTTATACAGTTGCTTTATGTGATCTCTAAAAAAAAGAGAGTAAATGTTGCTCTTAGGACTGCTTCACACTTGATCAGTTTCCTACTGAGATAAACTTTTAAGAAATAAAGCACGTGATCTGTAAATCAACAGTGTGATAATGATGTGTAAATGCCATATTTGTTATGGAGGGTTGGTTGCTACTTCCCAGAACATGTTGTTTCCTACATAGAGCTACTCACTCTATAGGAAGTTCCTCAGATTTGAAGCAGTCCTTGGTATAAAACTCTTTTAACCAAAACATGGTGAATTTAGCTTCACTAGTCAGTCTACCTCACATTTATTTTAACTGAAGTTGTCTGCAATTGTGTCTATAGTATGTTTATAATATTCTTTCATTAAATTCAGTAATGTTATTACCTTTGAAGTGTTGGTCTTAATATAGTGCAAACTGTCCATTGGTTCACATGAATGAAATACTTTTAAGGCTCTTTTTTCCATTGTACAATCAATCTTTTAATCTGGTTTTGGTTTGCTTGTTCTACTGTTTTTTAAGGGCAAGTGATGTACATTTTTTTTAGTTTAGAATTAGAAATATTAGAAATGTTTCACAATTATTTTGAGTAATTACCATTTCAGAACACAACAGCATCTAAAATCAGTGGGTTTTCAGCTTGGCATTTTTAAAATGTGTGGACTTCAACTCTCCCAGCATGAGGACTGGGGACTGGGGAATTCTGGAAATCAAAGTTTTAGGGTTGCCATAGTTGAAAAACACTGGCATATATTATGCTGTTTGTATCACTTCAGAAAAAAGTATGCTAGGTTACTTTTTTGTCCATTTCAGAAGCCTAGCCATACTATGCAGGTACAAATCCATATAAGAGGGAACCAGTATATGAATATTTCAACATTCCTGTACATTGCATATGTCCAAGGTAAAAAACAATTTTAGTATGTCCCCAGGAATGCCCCTTTGTTAATGGAAAGAAAGGTATTACTTGGGATTAGACAGGACTAAATGGTCCTGTAGAGTACATATTGGTGACATCAAGCCTTATTAAGCTTCGAAAAGAGTAGTGTGATTATTGTCCACTCTATGCATGGGGGAACTAATCTCTAATCTTGATTGTAATTTAATACTAACCAGTTAAATGATGTAAGAGCCTTTACTGTAGTTCATTTAAATCCCTTATCAATGCTACTGGAAAGCAAATATTTAATATTCCCAGTGTTAATGATATAAGGGTAGACCAATGTAATGAATCCCTTTATGGGGCACCAAATTCAGTTCATATAATATGCTTATTAGTCTAAATATAGACTAGGGCAGAGATCATATTTCTCCATTGTTGAACTAGCTAGATGTACTTCTGTTTTATTGTCACATTCTGCACCATGCCAGTGGTTAATCAATTAATGCTTTCTATGTTTATTAGGTTTACACTATGTTGATTCCTCAGAATTTTTATTTTGACCAATTACTAATATAATAAACTTAGCTTATGTATTGGCTGTTTGAGTAATTGCTAACAGTTAAACTTGTACTAGCTAATCATTAATCCAAGGTGACTGTAGATGCTTAATTACCTATGTCAGAAAGCAATACTATAATATTCGCAAATATAATCTCAAATTAACAAGTTAATAAATAAGCTATATCAGGGGTGTCAAACTGGATTTCTTTAAGAGCCAGATTAGCATTGTTTTCTGTAGGCTGGAGGAGGGGGAGACAAGATAGACGCCTCCTGTGGCACCCTGTTGGTCCAAATGGGATGGGAGGGGCCACAGGAGCTCCCCTGCCGTGCTCCACTTTTCGGCCGGGGTGGCTTCCTGCAGCACCCTGTTGGCCATGGAGTGCAGGAGAGGATCTGAGCCGCCCCCCCCCCCCTGTGCCCTGTTTTGGCTGCCAGTGGCACCAAGGGCTGGTCCTTTGCTATTTCCAGGCTGGCCCGTGGACCAGATTTAAGCACCCCACGGGCCGGATCTGGCCCAAAAGATGCTCGTATTAGCATTGACTAATCATGAAGATAGCCATTCTGTCTGTGACATATTCAGGGTAGGAAACAGCTTACATACTACCCACCCAGTAGTATTTTTTTTTCTCACAGTTATCCAGAACTGGGATTACAAGCATATTTTGTATGTAGTGAACCTGAAGAAGTACTAACATCAAAATCCATCATATTCCTGAAGAACATACCACTTGGAGACATTTCTAGCAAACACTGTTACGCTATATAAGGCACTGTTTTGAACTAATCAAACTACTTGTAGATTGAAAACTTCCTTTGACATATTAAGTTACGTGCTCATAATTACCAAAATGTAAATGCAACTATTAACACTCAAAATCATTATTACACCAGACCAGAGTTTCAATCAACTTTTAATCGTCAATAATATCAAAGACATTGCTTAAATACATTTATCATTAGTATATTATTTAAAAGTTATCAAATGTTTTCTTTTGAAATCTACATTATATACATGTCAAGAAAGGCCACAGTAGTTTTTCATTATGTACACCCTCTGAAATAAGAGGGGTTTAGGCTAAAGTATCAAGTGAAGTCCACAAATTAAAGTATATACCCAATTTGCTATTGCTAAAGTATAGTTGGAGGCATACTTTTCAACAGGAGCTGATATCTTTCTTTTAAAATTATTTCCATTCAACATGTATAGTGAGCCAACTATATACTTTGATTAGACACTAGTTTTTATTGATCTTGAATACAGAATACTTTCACACTTCTAAATATCTATGGAGATTCTCAGATTCACAACTCTATCAAATACAGAGACTTTCTCATTGCCTTGGTATACTATTACATTGTGAACTTCAAAATATACTTAAAAGGCGACCATAGTTCTTGCACTAATTGACAGTCCACTATGAACAAATTATTTGCTGCATGTAAACATGGCTAGTGTACTAGAGATAATACATATTTTTTATAAAAAATATCTTTCAAAATTATTCTACTTCTGTGCTATTTACAGTTTTAATAAAATACAACCATCATCTTTTTGGTTGTTACTACTCCTGAGTTCACTGCTAAATAAAAGTCCAAATCTGTTGGTCAACATCAAGCAACAGAGTTAATGATTTCTCATTACCTTTTATCATAAAGGTTACCACTTTGAGGCTGTTGTCCACTGAGAAAATTATATACCAAAAATTGACTAGTACCAAAATATTGTGTTGCAAATAATTTTCCATCCGGAGTAGGGTCAGAAAAAGCAATTTCTTCTTTACTTAAATATGAGCCATATATAAAATTGTTTCTGATTAAAGACAAGATAAAAAAAATCACTGTGACAAAATAAAACTGGCAAAGAAACTTTTAAAAAACATCTACTTTCCTACTGGGCAAATAATACCAATGAATCAAGGAGCTAACAAACATAAAAATACTGCTCCAAATACAATGTATTTTAATGCTTTTCAATAGCCAGTATTCAGATGCTAACTAATCTTATCCTCCTCTTAAAATTATCACACCTCTGAAATAGTCACATCTGCTCTCATAATTAAAAGAGTTTCCAAATAACAAGTAGTGAACAATTTAACAATTCTTACTTGTGATTGGTTTACTTCCAGTTGATTAAATAGTATACGGGGTATTTTACTACTCTAAAAGTTGAATTCAGACTGTAGCCAATTATTTTAAGCCGTAACAAGTCATGGGCAACTGCAGGAAGAGTGTTAGAAAATTTAAGATGCCATGTGAGCAACCCATTGCCCTTTTTAAATGTAATGTAGATGCCCCATAAATCGTCCATACTAATGCAAAAGATCCTTACCTCAAACATTCTAACATCCGAGAAGCAATTTTCTTCCGTCGCATCATGCTGAACACCCAAATGCGACTAATGCCACAGATGGCTGGCTCAGGAGTTGTTGAGCAGCACCAGGCTTTTTGCCTTTCAAAAGTGAGCATCTCATTTTCTGAACTAATATCTGGAATCTTTTCTTCAATAACTCTATATCCCTTGGGAAACAATTACAACAATTAGCATTCTTTATGGTTGATCTTAATATTATCAACATATTTGTAATAACAAATTCTATTTTAACTATCTCCTTTCCAAATATGGTATTTATATCCAGTCATATTTGCTGAATATGACTGGATATGGTCATTACAATATTACAATATAAATGGCATTTTGTAGGAATGATTTATGTCAGCTGCTCCTAACATGCCTAAGGATGAAATGCCAATTGACCAGCTAGTGCAGCTTCAGTTCATCGTGTCATGTACTGAACAGAACCACTTTCCTTGGAATACTTCTTTAGACACTACAAAAAAATTATCTTCAGTAGCCTTGCTATTTGAAACAAAAGAGATGGCTAGAATTATGAGAAAATCCACTTGCCACATGCACTTCCTTTTCCAACAGATAGTTGTGGAACTTTACACATCCCCTCTCCCATATAAGAAACATCTTTCTACAGTCACCACACAAGCAAATAGCTCAAAAAACGCAGACCTGCTGAGAGACCTTTCTCCGATGGATGAAAAAGTATGGTAGGAAAAATCAGCACAAGGATTACATGGTAGCAAAAACTTGCTTTCTTTTTGCAGCCATCTTCAAATCACAATGAATTTTGCACCAGTATTTGAGAGATTTACTAGTAACACTAAGAATTAAAACACGACTGACTGCTATAGAATTTGGATTGCGTTTTTTTCTGCAACCAAGTGCTGCACTGCAATTTTCAAACTGTAGCCTATCAGCTGAGAAGACATCTCTGATACGTATTTCAGGTGGCTACTACAATAACTGCTCCTTTAAGAATTGATATTTCTTTTTATATTATTTTATCTCCCTCCACTTTTTCCATTTTACGTTATAAACAAAAATTTCCTTATTTTAATGATTAACTTTTCACAGGAAATATTCTCAGAGATTCCAACAGTTTAAGTAAAAATATATGAACTTCCTAAGAAAAATGTAACAAGACAATAGTTATCCAGTTTACTCACCCACTGAATATGTTCTGCAATTAAGCAGCCAATTACTTTTTTATCGTTAGAAATAAATAATAGTGTCTTAGTTCTGGAGCATGTTAGAGGAGCTTGTTGGAATCCCAGATCATTATCAACCATCTCTCTGATCTCATCAACCTGCCGAGGAAATAACATAAAAAGCCTTAGAATCAATATATTCAAAATCATTTTTTAAAGAACAAAATATGCACACATAACAAGTACACATTCAAAAAGCATAAAAGGATTTTGCATAATTGTTCAAAACACAATATAGATACATATTTAGAGTGCTTTGGTATGGAATTATATGGAATTTAACCTATTTGGGAAAGGAAAATCTTATTTAACCTATCTATTCACACAAATACAGAAAATGTACATAAAAGAAAAACAAAACTGCAATAATAAAACAAAATTTTAGAATGTACAATGCATACCTGAATGTAACAACTATAATTCAATTTATAGTAAAGTTCTGTAAACAAGCTTAATACAATCCGAGACACTAAATGTGTTCTAGCCAAATTTTTTGATGTTCTTTATTCCAGTGATACAGTACACAATAATTAAGCTAAACTTGTCATGTCATGCAAACAATTCCATTTAAATCCACCAGGGAAGATGGTTTATTTCAACTGACAATTAATTCATAGGCTTTACTGACTGATATTTCCTTGTCATGTCAGTCTCATATTAGTAAGAACAGCAGCTGAAATAACCAAAGCGTGGAAAGTCTTGTATGTATTTGGCAACTTCAGTGATCAGAAAATTTATTTGAAGGTATTTATTATCACATTCTTAAGAATAACAAACCACTGTAAAAAGTTTAGCAAAGCCTTCTCCTATCCATTAAACAAAATACAGTTCAAGACATTTTACCTACCTTTCTCAGTGCATACTTGGGATCGTCAGGAAGGACCATTATAATCTTACCATCAGGATACTCAGACAAAATTCTCTCTTTTTTCCACCCCTAAAAAGGAAAAAAAAACAATGCTCAGCTAAACACAAAGCTTTTATACTTCTAATACATTGTTTACAGTTATACTTTTAGCTCGTGTTAAATAATTCACACTTGCTTAGCAAACAAAAATCCTGACCTGATGGAGTTATACTTGTCCATAAATATACCCTGTATAACTCAAAAGCTCCCATAAAAAACTATGAAAATATTTTGCACTTTACAACTCTTTTAGGGCTGAGTGACCCTTTGGACAAAAGTTTTAGATACGTAGGAGTTCAATTAAGCACGTGCCCTCCATATCTGTTACATCATCCTAGGAAAAGGTGGCTGCTTTCAAGGGTTGTAGAGAGGTGCCGATCCAGCACTTTGTTGGATTCAAACATGAAGCAGCCCTAACCTTTTCCACCAGAATACTTGTAAAATTCATCCATTAAGAATTGGCAAGCATATTTTGTTCACTCAACAAATTCCCCCAAAATAGTCTAGAGCAAGTAGGAATATGTATATACGTACACTATATAGCATTTCTTTAACACAGTTACCTCCACAAATATGTGTATATTTTGATAAGTGGCATGCAACAGACCTCCAGGAGGTTTTCAGTGAACTGAATGGCATGCAGTGGTTCAGTGGTTCAAAAAATGAAATCATTTATTGTGTCACTAATTATAACTAATAGTCACAAAAATGAGACTATAAATGAATAGCTACCTTCTAACACCCTAAAAGGGAAAGTTGCTACGCTGTGTGTATCTGAAGTTAAACATACTCAAAAATGAGGTAATTAACTCTTCTTCAGATCCACACTGATGGTGATAAATGATCAGTACCTGCATGAAAAAACAAAACAAAAAGCCACTTAAGTCTATTAAGACTTAATTTTACCCATAAATTAGAATTTATGTTGTTTGCAAAGGCTGCCTAAAGCGGTATTTATAGGAAGTCTAAAGGAAAGTACCATAACTAGACTAATAAATTCAAAAGCCTTACCTATATTCATTTTAAAAAGGGAAGAGAGAAAAAGAAAGCTCACTAAAAAATTAAACAATTAAATATATTCCACTGAGACTTATATTTTCAGTGCTACATACTGTCATAACAATCATCCAAATAATGATACTACCAATCTGTAGGAGAAGAAGAGGCAGAACCTGGGGACAGGGTCAAAGAAGATTTAGCTTAACGTTTCTTTATGTAGTCAAAAACAGATTAAGTGCAACTCCTTTTGAATTCCATTGACCCTTATTTAATGCCAAGATAGTGCTAACTAGTTGTATAGATTCTTGTACATAGATAGGCATGATTAGTAATAAATCAGTTTAACTGGAACTTCACTTATGGTCTTGATCTTTTGAGGCTAACACAATACTTCAAATAAAGATTTTTCTGGTATCATTTGTGATAACAATTACATTTGGTCATTTCATTTCATCAGATTTCTAAGCCCACCTATTCATAAAATAAATCATTTTAATTTCAGAGTGCCAAAATATTATTTTAACATCCTAAAAACGTTATCTGGATGATACTTTCCTACCATTTATTTATTTAGAAAAAGTATATATGTTACCCACTCCCTTAATGGCTTTAGGTAATTTACCTAAAAATATTGTAATAATAAAACTATCATTAAAAACAAATATAAAACATTAAAAACTCAAGACAATCAAAGGCAAATAAATATGAATATAATAGCTTTCTCTTAGAGGATAATAAAGAAGGATTTAATTCAGCTCCAGTGGTAATTTCTTCCAAAGCAATAGCCATATCATCCCTCCATAATTGATTTATAATTTTGTCAATTTTTTTTCTTTTGTTTTATTCAATTAATTTAAAAAAGTATTTAAAAAAGAAAAGGAATTAACTGTTCATGTCAAATACATCTGCAATGGCAGCTAACCGAATTAATTCACAGATAGCAATAGCACTTAGACTTATATACCACTTTATAGTGCTTTACGGCTCTTTCTAAGTGGTTTGACAGAGTCAGCACATTGCCCCCAACAACCTGGGTCCTCATTTTACCCACCTCGGAAGGATGGAAGGCTGAGTCAGCCTTGAGCCTGGTGGGATTTGAACAACTGATAGTCAGCAGAAGTGGTCTGCAGTACAGCACTCTAACCACTGTGCCACCGAGGCTCTTATGTTCTAAGAACGAGGGAAAATTAGATGAGTACCTTGACATGAGCTTTGAATTTAAGCTTATTATGGCATTACGATTTTTATGGTATTTAAAGTATTTTATATAAATTGAGAATAATATTAAGACATAAACATTAATTAAACTAAAAGAAATAAATGGCTGCAACAATAATTAATTGGGAATTAAGGTTTTCAAATAAATTGAAACAGAATTTAACTTTTTATTCAAATTATTATTTGTGATATAGTTCACAAAATTATATCACATAAAAGATTTAACTTATTTTCCATAAATCCACCCAGTTTGGGTTATGTTTCAAAAGTTCAATTTCAACTAGAAACAAACATTGCACATATTTGGATTGTAATGAAATATTAATATATGGTACTATATAAGAAGCAAATTGTATTCTAGCTTCTGAGTTTTCTGTTTTGAATTCCAGCCTAGCAAAAATATTTTTAAAAATAGGAAAGGAATATACTATATTAAACTGAAAAGCAAAGAGGTTAAAAAACTGATGCTCAAATTTCACCTTAAGCTCTGATCATTCAATTATTCAAGCATTTGTTACTCTCCTACTACCACTGCTTTTCCAGATGCTTTAAAAATCCTGCTCTCCAGAGGTTTAGCAATGTATTTCTTCCATAAGAAGGCAATAGTTTACAGGTAGGTCAGTAAGATCATGAAAGGTAGTAAGAGCTTTTGTAAATCATTAAATCACCAGCTATATTTGAACCAGGTGGTATTTGTGTGGTAGACTTTGGAAGCAGCCGGGGAAGTTCAGTTCAATTATCCTGGAGGTCTTATCAATATCAATGCAAGTTATGGAAGGTAACATATATGATAAAGAAAGCAGAGTTCTGGTACTCTGAATATAAATTGCAGGGGCATAGAATGGTCAGTTCAACAATCTTGTATGAAATATGGTTTTTAAAAATAAATTGTGCAAAAGCATAAAATAATGCATGTGCAATAGGGCTATAGAGTGCTTTCGATTTGATTCCAAAAGTGCTTTAAAGCATGCTTTCTGCAGCTGCCACATAATTCCTGGAAAAGACACAGCTGTTTTAAAAGATGGCAGGCAGGTTTCCAAGTGCTTTTAAATACCTTTTTGGATTTGAATTGAATCCAAAGCACCATGCAGGCCGTATTAGGTAACTTAGATGATATAATATTCATTCACTGAACAATTAGTTAGGAGAAATGTGGAAAAGGATGTTTCATTACTTTATTTAAACTAACAAAACATTTCTAAATGGATTTGACTGCTGCTTCAATATAATTTTGGATAATCCACTGAGGCTATATAAAATACTTTATGCTTTGGAGCAAAGGAAAAAAAATATTCTTACCACATATTTTACTGCACTTATAAACTGGTTATGGAAGAACAGATGCTGGGTTTCATCCTCAGGATTTGAAGCTGTATAAAGCATTCCACAAATATTACAAGAAATAGCTCCAAACCGTTTTTGTCCTGCATCCTATATATTAAAAGTTAAAACATAGCTTGTGAAACAAAACTTTCCTAACCAAATAATACAATTTACTGAACATAAATAGCTGCAAGCCCAATTAAAGTACTTTCAATATCAAGTATAGCAACTATGAAGAGCAATCAAAATACATTTGTTGGGATTTGAAACAAACTAGGGTTATGGCAATATTTTCAGGGCTAATTCATCACAAAAATAACATCATCTTTCCTGTCAATTAAAATATGTACAGTAAAATAGCACATTCGCCTATTATTTTCTGTTAGTCCAGGAAAATCAAGTATTGGGAAACCAATACAGATAGCCCTTGACTTAAAACAGTTCGTTTAGTTCAGTTACAATGGCACTGAAAAAAGTGACATATGACTATTTTTCAGAGTTATGACCATTGCAGCATCTCATGGTCATGTGACTTACATTCGGATGTTTGACAACTGGTTCATGTGATCACCTTTTGTGACCTTCTGACAAGCAAAGTCAAAGTCACTTAACAATAGTATTGCTAATTAAACAACTGCAGTGATTCACTTAACAAATATGACAAGAAAAGTCATTAAATGGGGCAAAACTCACTTAACACATTTCTAACTTAGCAACATAAATTTTGGGGTCAATTGTGGTCATTCATAACATTGCCTCAATAACCTGATGTCATGAAGCCATCATATTCTGCTACTTATTTCTTTTTATAGGAAGGTTCCCTGTTCTAGAGAAGATTTCTGAACTCTTGTCAGCGTATTTCTATAAATTGCTTTTCAGACAGATATACTTCATTGTGCTAAGAGACATGAAGGGCCATGATGAGTAATACCCAATGCAACAAAGGTCTGTGGTCTTCCTTAGGAGACACTGGAGTCTACTAATGGCCAGGTGAGAGTCAGTATAGCAAAGGTAGGGTGTTTATTTAAAAAACACATCAAAAAGATTGTACTAGTGAGGATAGACCTTTTTTTCTTCCAAATTACATTTTGGGATTTTGGGTCAGTTGGAAAAGGCTATTCAATTCAGATGAACCTACAACATGTAGTCCAAATCCAAAAACAGTAAATCATTCTATTGCTTTCTCTTTATCAGAACTAGAATAAATAACAGAATAACAGAGTTGGAAGGGACCCTGGAGGTCTTCTAGTCCAACCTCCTGCTCAGGAAGGAAGCCTATACCATTTCAGACAAATGGTTGTCCAATCTCTTCTTAAAAACTTCCAGTGTTGTAGCATTCACAGCTTCTGAAGGCAAGTTGTTCCACTGATAAATTGTTCTAACTGTCAGGAAGTATGTCCTTAGTTCTAGGTTGCTTCTCCCTTTGATCGTTTCCATCCATTGCTTCTTGTCCTGCCCTCAGGTGCTTTGGAGAATAGCTTGACTCCCTCCCTTTGTGACAACCCCTGAGATACTGGAACACGGTTATCATGTCACCCCTAGTCCTTCTTTTCATTAAACTAAACATACCCAATTCCAGCAACCGTATTTTACATGTTTTAGCCTTCAGTGCAAGATAATGGATGGCCATATCTGCTGTACATCAAACACATATAATACGTTTCTTCATAATGAATGGAAAATTATAACAAGAAACCTTTAGATTAGATTTAACTCATTTTCTACTTTCACCATAACAGAGGGAATATTTTTTCTATTTTATTAACATATTATAGTTTATTAACTTATAAAAGCCTGACACACATTGAAGAATTGTAACAACCATTAACTTACCATACACAAATACTTACTATAATTAGCTGTTTATCGCCATCTTTTGCAGCTTCTTTTAATTTTTGAATATGTTCTTCAGATGTAAGAAAGCCACCACATTTTGTTGTTAATGGAATCTTTGGCACAGATGCCCTTTATGCATAAAAATAATTCATAAAAGTTACTGTTTATGTATCTGTTTTAATAAAAAACGTATTTCTCTTCCACAAAATTCAACTGAATTAATATTAAATCTAAGTAGAACAGAGAGCAATGCAAGATATCTTAAACTTCGGGAGGAAAGGCAATCAAAAATTTTGCTATGCTTCTGTCAAAAAAAATTGCTCACATTTTACAGCAAGCAAAATTTGTAAACGAATAGGCCAATCCCTTTCTGTTTGATTGTCCACAACGAATAAAGTTTTATTTAAGATAATCACAACCCTGTCTTATCATGCTAAGTTTTTTTAAAAAAATTAAAGCGAACCTAATCTGTTGAGATATGGTTTTTGCATGATGGTACGACATGCAATGGTATGCTCCTAGCAAAAGGGGGAAAAAACGACTACCTCCATATACTCCATCATCAATCCTTATTTCATAAATGGAAGCAATTACAGATGGTCCTTACAACAGTTCATTTAGTGATCATTCAAAGTTACAATGGCACTGAAAAAAGTGACTTATTTTTCAGGTACAACCTTTGCAGCATTCCCATGATCATGGGATCCAAATTCAGATGCTTGGCAACTGGTTCATATTTATGACTGTTGCTGTGTCCCAAGGTCAACTAATCCCATTTTGTGACCTTCTGACAAGCAAAGTCAACGGGGAAGCCAGATTCCCTTAAAAACTGGGTTACTAATTTATTGACTGCAGTGATTCATTTAACAACTGTGGCAAGAAAGTTCATAAAATAGGGCAAAACTCACTTAACAAATGTTTCACTTAACAACAGAAATTTTGGCCTCAGTTATGGTTGTAAGTCGAGGACTACCTGTATTTCACTTAGAAATCTATAAGATGGAAGTTGGAACTATGCCTTCTTTTTTCTTCAGGGGAGAGAGGGAAGACTTCCTGTTTGAACAATGATTCTATTCCTGCTTCATTTCAGCATCAAAAAGGAGGAGATATGGAGCAAATATTAAATAGGCTCAAAAGTAAAGTTTTTGATGCCTTATGAAGTGTCAGAAATTCTGCAGCCAGACAGTTCTCTGTGAGCAATGTATTTCTGAAGACAAGAGCTACTGTGGAATAGTCCTGCATCCTAGTCCATGCCTGCCTTATGTTCAGTAGGATGGATTCCCTTCTGTACAACTTGTACAAGACAGGCAGAATCATACTGGTTAAAATGGCCTCTGATGTGATTGGACTTGTACTGTGTAGGGCTTTTAGGGAATAATTAACTGTCTGAATGGAACAATGGTGTGGCTGCAACATAGGTATCTCCTTCTGAATCCTGGCTGCCACAATCTGATGCAGCTTGGAAATTATTTTCAAAGATAACAATCATATGATGCTTTGCAGAAGTGCAATCTCACAAGAACTAGAATAGAAGTTACAACAACTAAGTTTTTCCAGTTCAAGTAGGGTTGTAATTGGCACACTGTCTCCCTATCAGGGCTTCCACCTGCTTCTCTAGCAGGATCTGTGAATCCAAGAGGATCCCCTAGTCATAGATCTGCTCCTGCAGGGAAGCACAATCACTGGAACATAAGTTTCTGGAACGGGTGTGTGTGTCAAACTCTAGGCCCATGGGCAGGATCCAGCCCAAGGGGTGCTTAAATCTGGCCTGCGGAACTGGCCTGGAAATATCAAGGGACCAACCTGCAGAGCCTCTGGCGGCTAAAACAAGCCACATGCGAGCCCCGGCACCTCATTTATACCCTCCATGGCCTCCTGGAGCACTCTGCCAGCCGAAAATGGGCCAAAAACAAGCCGAAAACGGGCTGAAAATGGCCAAAAAACACTGCCCATTTTCGGCCGGAGAGCGCTGCAGGAGGCCATGGAAGGCAAAAACGAGGCATAAGGGGGCTGCATGCGGACCCCCCCCCCCCCCCGTGGCCCATTTTGGCTGGCAGAATGCTGCAGGAGGCATCCATTCCGCCACACCTGCCACCCACCATGCAGAGGAGAACTACAATGCTGATCCAGCCCTCAAAGTAATCCAGTTTGACACCCCTGTCCTAGAACATATATTTACCAACAAGCAACATCTTTTCTTACCGGACTTAACCTTGCATCTGCCTGTATTCAAGATTTTAATAGTATCCCTATCTTGGCCTTGATGCTTATACAACTGAGTATCACTGTGACAGATGACAGATTTGATGATTTTCCTCCCAGAACTGTCTGAAACAACTCCTTTTGGTACAAGCAGAGCTCCTGCACAGCAGCATTCAAAACATCTGCAGACAGCCCCGATGCCTTTAGAATACAGAAGTATTCATATTTTGGCAGTCAGTGTCTGTTCTCAAAATGGGTTTATACCATTACAGGGTTGTACTGAGTTTTGTTATTGTAGCATTGTTGTATTAGGTTTTTTTTTTTCATCTGATTCATCTCTCTTAACCTCTCTAATAGGGAAGTGTTCAGGATCAGCAACTGGGAAGAGACCAACAGAGAAACCATTACCTACACTGCAGTCCTGCTGTGTCCACTAGAGTCTCTCTAAAATTGCAGCTAGCCTTTTTTTCTGAACCTTGGCACCATGGCAGGTGAAGGATATGCAACTCAGAGCTCATTCAGGGTTACATCCCTAATTGTATTCAACCAGAGATGCTAGGTCTGTGTGTTTATTCACAGAGATCTACCTTTATCAAGAGCACCTGAGATCAAGGTTATTTGGCCAGTTTTGCTCAGGGTATATCCTTAGGAAAGAGAGTATTAAAAAAAGAATGTTAAGTCTGAATTGATAATACTCAGATATTTCTTAACAACTGACTGGCAAATTTAGTACCTGTAAAAGATTGCAGCATAAAATAAGGTTATTATATTTTAAGAAAATATAATTTTTAAAAATACCGTACCTGCTCTCATTTATCTCAGAGGTTTTATTAGCAGGAGTCTGAATCAACTGTTTTCCAACCGGATCTATCAATAAATCAATATATTACTTCATTAGAAGAGAATGTATGTAACTCAGGGTTAAACCATGGAATCCTTGGGTTCCTGAGCTTGGATGTTTGTTTGAGACATCTGTAATCAAACAACCAAGCTCAAAGACAACTAAGGACTCCATATTACTTCATATTTATCAATGACTATATAATAGAAACTATTTGGGGAGATAATTATCTTTAGCCAGGTTCTTCAAAGCTTTAAGCTTTTCCTTCAGTTTTATATTACCCCTGAGTGCATAAGTTGAACAAATATAATGAAAGGCACACACTTTGTGTGATTTAGAGCTACACAGGTTAAATAAATTATGAATTGTATCTTTAAAGTAACAAACTATAGCTGCTTTATATTGTATATAAAAAGAGTATAAAAAAGGGCAATATTGGGCTTCAGGGTTTAATGAATGTGATCTTTTAGGTAACAGATTTCCTTACTTTCATTGACAACTATAAGCTGGCATTTTTAGGAGCAAGATGGACTGCTACACAGACCACAGCAATTATGCAGGGACTGACTCAGCTGTTATCTAGACCAAGGGTCTCCAACCTTAGCAACTTTAAGACTTCCACAAGTCTTAAAGTTGCTAAGGTTGGAGACTTCTGATCTAGACCATGGCAATAAACCCTGTAGCTCAACACTGCCCAATAGATATCAGTTGTGAAAGCCAAACCAATAAGATTGTTCCATTAAAAAAAACCCTCAGTATTTCAGTTTTAACTGGGAAAGTGGAGCAGCACAATGTTTTTACTAGTTTATAAATCATGTAACTATGTATAGTTCCAGCAGCAATTTAATGCCTGTATTATGTTAGAGTCACTGGGTCTAAATCTAGAATCCCATCTTATTTCTATTTAGTTTTTCTGATCTGTTTTCTTCTTGATGTTACATAAAAAACACACCTAAGAACTGATTCATGTTGTGATTACTTTGCCTATCTGCAATAAAATTAGGTTCATACCTCAGGTTGATCAATGATATGGTTTGTTACATTTTGCCCTGTGTATTGATATGAATCTTTTGACATATCACAATGTATTGAAAATACCATGATAAAACAAATTCTGGCTTATCGTTATGCTATGTGGTCAATATGCTAGCGAATCAGTTAAATTTAATTTGCCAATGGTAAGATCAGTTCAAAAAAAGCTGTAAGAAGCCTCACTTTGGCATTTTTATGATAAGTCTTATGGTCTACTATTAGCAATCCTCTAAGCACAAGTTATCCTATTAATGGAAATAAAGTTGCATCTGATTAACCTTGCTTCCTTCAAAGTTCATATTCCATGATTATTTGGCCATATAGGTGTTTTTTTAATATATCATAGTACATAAACTTGAATTTAAACTATAAATTACTTTATCCATAATTAAAGATGCTTTAATATGAAATATAATTTGAACTTTACCTTGAGGTTTGATTTCTGTTGTCTCTCTTTTTACTTGCTTCACTGATGTTTGTTCTGAAATTATTTTCACTGAAGTATTTTCTGGATATGTAGCGAACTCTAATTTGAAACTCTAAAGATATACATATAAGAATCATTTATTCAAACATACTACAGATCTTACCAATTCAAAAATTTACATTTTTGTTCCTGTTCACTTTAAGAAACTTCTACCATGTTTGCATAATTGAACTGTCTAGTTGAGATGCAATAAATTATAAGGACTGCTGCAATAGTTGGGCTAGAGGTAATTTATCTTATGAGAATATTAACCAGTTTTCTTGAGTCTTTGTGCAAATGTATAAAGAATTTAGAAATTCTAAAACAATACTTTCAATCGTCAAGGAACCTTAGGGTTGTGCAGAGCTTCTGATTCGAAGCAAAAAGATGCTTTGAAGCATTCAGGAACATGCATTTGGATTCAATGTAAACTAAATGTCCCTTGCCCTAAGATCACACAGCATTGTAATGGGCATCTAAACAGGCCATGAAAAAGATGCAGCTGCTTTAAGAAACTGCAGAAACATGTTCACATTAGAAACCTTTCATCCTTTGAAGCACCCTTTAATCTTAGCAAATCATGCTGATATAATTAGGTTTGCATATGCTACCTATGGCTTCATGAGGTATAGTAAATAACCATGTAGTACATGCACAAACACTTTCAGAGATACCTCTAGCTTCCAATATACTAGCAAAGAAAATCTCTCAAATCTAAAAGATAATAACTTATTGAACTTAGCTGTTTTTCCCATGATACTCAGTTACCTATATGAAAAAATATAGACAAAACATTTCAAACCATCTTTTTACGGTTAGCTTTTAGTAATGTATTGCCTCTTAGTGCTACCCTACTCCTGACAGATCGAATGGAGTCAGGTGAGAAGTCTCACTCTCCCTTGCCAAAAACCTGGGTGAAAAACCAGGTCTTCACCCTTCTGAACAACAGCTGGGGGGCGGGGGGGAATCTGGATCTTCCAAAGCGCAAGCACTGTTACAGAAAAGACACAGTTCCAGGGTCCCACTCAATGATACTATTTAACTAAAGGAATCCGAAGCATGTCAACCCTGTAGGATGAAAGTGGTCAGTTGGATACAATGAGAGACAGGCAGTCCCTCTAATAATCTGTCCTGATGTCATGTAAGGTTTTATAGACAACAACCAGCACCTTAAATCACACTCAGAAGCAAGCTGCTTGCGTGGGATGCAACCAATACAGTTCACAAAGCAGAGGTGTTACATGGGCATACTAAGACATGCCCATCATTACTTATTTATTTATTTATTTCAACATTTATATGCCGCCCTTCTCCGGAGACTCAGGGCGGCTTACAGTCTATGGAGCACCATGCTAAGTGCTCAGCAATAGCCTTCATTCCATTGTATATGCCTGCTTATTACTAGGGCTTTTGACCCCCCAACTTATGCCACTCTATTCTGGATGATTTGAAATTTCTAGGTTGCCTTCAAGTTCAGTCCCATGTATGTGTGTTGCAATAGTCAAAGCTACAAAGTTATTAGGGCATGAGTGATAAATGATGTAATAAATGATAAATGCATAATAATGGATTATTTTAAACAGAATGCACTGTGTTATACTCATCCTCAATGTACATCATATTGCCCCATAAAACAAACTAATTCTGCAATAAAATACAAAATCATACTGTTATATTACAAAATTACAAAATAATTACCTTATCTGGTGTTGGCCCAGGACAATGCTTTGCCTCAGACAAACCATTCTCTATCTTCTGTACAGTGGATTGTTCAGCATGTAGCATTCTATCTTTAATCTGGATTCCTTCAAAATCAGATGTACTTAACTTCTGTTCACATATTGTGCTATTGTTGTTTTCAGATAATTTCCTTTGAACTTCTGGAAGGTGTATTTCTACAGTTCTGGCTTGTTGTTCCTCAAGATCATTACATTTTAAAACATCAAGCTTTGTAGTACTTGAAATACTATGGCTCACATGATTGACTTTAGTTAATTTTATTTTGGTCCATTTAGAATTTTTGTTCATTGTGCTATGTCTGCCATTTACAGTACATTTGACAGACATCCCTTTTCTGCTGGGAAAAAATCGCTTACATTGAGAGTTCTGGTTAGTTTTCTCCTCATTTAATACCCTGTCCTGTGGCAATTCAAGCACTGGATTTTTTTCCTCCTCTTTTCCATAGTCAGGGTTAGGAGAAATTCTTTTTACCTCTACTGTGTCTGATTCAATCTCACCAGCAATTTCTTCACACAGTTCAAGAATGCTAATCTTTTTGGATTTTATCACATTCTCTTGTTGACAAACAGGTTCTACTGGCAAAACTCTATCAGCTTTTACACTGATTTTTCCATTTTTGTGCTTTGACTTTGCTTTGCTTACTATACTACAAGCTGAATTTATAGGACAGGAAATTGGGTTGGCAACTTCGTTTTCAGATTCTTTATTATTTTCAAAATTATTTCTCAGTTCTCTTAGCTTATCTTGAGATGTAGTTGAATCAATGATTTCAGAATCCACTTCATGTTTTTGGGGGGAGAAACAACCCATTTTCTTATTATCTGATATTTTTCTTCTTTTAATTTGATCATCTTCCACAGACTTTCCTAATGTCTGGTGGACGTGTTTCAATTTTTCATGTTTAAGTTGTGGTACCAGCTTTTTCATCTGATTACATTGCTTTGTAACAGAAGCATGTGTTTCTTTAACTTTTCCACTTCTCAAAGATATTGTAGAAACATCAGATGACTGCTGCAATCTTGGCGATCTTCTAGTTTGATGCCCATGTTTAATAGTATGTTGTGACTTTGGAAGGTCCTGCACTGTGTCCTTCTGAGCTACTTTCTTAGCTTGTTTGACAGGTAATTGTTCTTGCCTAATTCTGACAGCTTTGGCAGAATCAGTGCCCACTGACTTTTTGCCTATCTTTTTGTGGTCAGTATCACATGGCTTTTCACCTGAAGTTTTAGTCCACCTTGTTTCACTGTTCTGAGAAACTGATTTTTTTAGAGACTGGGTTTTAGAATTCTGAACCTCTAAGCTACTATATTTTCCACATTTTGTACTTCTTGTGGTATTTTCTTTAATCGGTCGTGATTTTGAATGCAGGTTCTTATGACTTGTTTTACCACACCGGGCTGCATGTCTTTTACACCGAGCTTCAGTAGAGCGTATTTTAGAATTTACAGATGATTTATTCGCTTTCTTGTTTTCATAGGAAGTTTTATTTTTGACAATGTTGCATTTTCTCTTCCCCCTAGAACAGATTTTGGAAGAAGATTTTGAAAGATTCAGAGAATTAGCATGTTTTATTTTGGAAGATTTCAGAGATGTCTGTGCAGGACATAATTTACCTAAAGATGTTAAGGATGTCCTTTTCATGCACACCATTTTACATGCTTTCTTCTTTAATTCATTTAAAGTCTGTTTGGAGTTCCTTTGCGCTTGTTTATTTTGGGAAGATGGAAGAGAAGCTCTATTTATATACTTATTGACAGCTGACCTGTTAGTTGTGGCAGAGAGTTGTGGCACTTCTCTCTTCGGCACTGCTTTCTTATTTGATATGCATTTAGCATCCTGTAGTTTTCTTTCTTTACTAGTGGAAACAGATTTATTACTTTTATCCAATTTCCGCCGCTTAGCAGAGGATTCTACCAGCACAGATTTCCTTTTCTGTGCTGCCATTTCTGAAAGAAAAGGATATTCAGTTATAACCACACTCTTGAAAAATACATTTTAAATGAGAAGCTTAATATGTTGACTAGGTTTACTCACAAGTACTGTTCTGTAAGCGAATTCTGCTTCAGTAGGAGTGTACTGATCTGTGAAAAATGCATTCCTTATGAATTTACATCCAAAGAGAGCATTATATATATCCTATAAACACAGGAACAATAAAGTATTAGTGGGAGTGCCACTAATTTTGAGCACAGATGTTTAATTAAAAAATGTTTCATTGCAATTTTTAGGGCATGCAACATATACTTGGAAAACATCTGAATTGTATGTCAGATTTCATTCTTTGATATTCATAATCTTGCTTTTCCCACAATATTTTAATGTCAGTGAAGATCAAATTGCACATATCATGAAAAACCAGCATACTAACAGTTATGGTATATTAATGTATATCTAACGTTATCAGGGTCATAAATCTACTTTTTTATTTTATATCATCCTCTAATAAGGCATATGGACCCAGAAATTATTTTTAAATTCTCTTAACTTGGCCATTATATAAGATTTGAGGAAGAAAACAAATAACTTTTCTTACTTATTGTTCTTACTCAACAAATAAAACTCATCGTTCTTACTCAACAAATAAGAGTTTTAATGCATTAAAGAAGAAATGTATACATCCTCTGAATGTTCTGTAAGTTTCTACTGTAATTTGGAAACTTTCAGTGCCGAGAACGAAGATCTATGTGCATTTCTTTGTTATACATAAACTAAAAAAACCTCAGAAATATCCCAATTATGATAAGAAGAGCCTCTAATTGTCTGTCTTCCATTTTAAGCCTTGGAAACGTATTTCTAATTTAAGCTTATTCTAAACCCCTTTGTTTGATTGTGACAGCAGTTGACTTGGATACTAAATCAACTAATATCACAGTTGCATCTATGAAAAGTCTTTTCATGATTAAGTACATCACATAGGACATTATAAATATAACACACCTATTTCTCAACTTATTCTTTTTCCTAAGAAATTCTAGCTGAAAGGCAGTCTTTTTTTACCCATTTTGTTTTTAATTAATCCTGAGGCATATGAGTATAGGATTGAAGGAATGGAGGAAAATTTAAGCCTTTGAAGTCAATAAAACTACTATGGTAAACGATTTGTTAATATAATGAGTAAGAATCTGGGAATAACTGATGCAACACGTGTAGTAGAACTGACTACATCCCAATTTTGTGTATATTGGATAACAATCTAGGGTTAGGGTCATATAAAGATGCTACCTACATTTTACACTGCCACTTTCTCAAATTATATGCAGGTTCCACATATTTTACGCTATGTAAATACCTAAGAAATTTAACCAGGTTACAGAACACTTATTAACTCACACATTTATCATGGAAAATCAATAATACAATTTCAGAGTGTATGTAAGGTTCAGGCTTATTATCAGAGTAGAACAGTGCATATTACAGACAAAACAAAGCACAATCCCATGTCATTGTTTAGATCAAGGTAAACAAGAACAGTTTGAAATCAACAACAATCCCCAGCAGAAATTAGATTCAAAAGCCTGCTTAAGATCTGCCTTAACCATCAAAACACTTGGTTTATTTTTTTAAAAAAAAGTCAGCTTGTGCCACCTCCACAAACGCAGGATAGGATAACATTTGAACTGCTTCCAGGGGACGGCAGAAGAGCCAGGAAGGATGAATTTCTAATGCTAGTGTCAATCAAGTTAAACCATTTGGGGTTTAATTTAGCAGAATGTGCCTACCCACCATTCTGGCTGTAGCCATGGTTTTATGACTTAACATAGCCTGTGAAAACAGGTTATTGGGGTAACAAGCTATGATTAAAACAAGGACCACAGATTCACCTACAATCACATAAGAAGGCTGAGTAACGCACGCCTCAAAAACTTCTTCACATTGAAATAATTCCTTTCCACCTCAGTTTAGGGACCCCTGAAGCTCTGCGGGCCCCAAAGGGAATCCTTTACGGGTTTTCCCCAGAATGCGGCATTTCACATAATATTGGGCTACAGGAAAAGGGGAGGCCAAAGGTAGGCCGAGCCGCCCATCGCTTCTTCTCCTCCAGCCTCTCCAACAAAGGCAGGTTCCGACAGAAGGAAATATTTGGGGCTCACGGTTGGGACTGCGGGATCCTCGGTGCTCTCTCAGCTAGGTGGTTTTCTCGCAATCGCTTCATTACCGAACTAGGTAACATCAGCGGTGCGCCTCGGGGGTGAGTTTCCTCACCGCCAAGGCCCTTCGATCCTTAGCCCCGCCGCTCACGGGACACTATGGACGGGCGAGGAAGAGCAGCCGAGCCGGGCGCAGCAAGGCCTCCTCTATCCCTGCCACTTCCCCCCACCCCCCGCCCCTCTTCGTCCACTATAACGAGGACGGCGACCGAGCCCGTCTGTTGCCAACGGACAGGAGGTGGGGGAGAGCGCGGCTGGGCCGCCTCACCTGGCCAACGGACCCCCAACAAAGGAGGCGAAGGAGCGCAAGGAATAAAAGTGGCCGGGAAGCGACCGGTTCCGTCTCAGCTTCCGCGTCAGCGCCGCCAATTCTCCATGTCACCCCGGCCGGCACGAAAGGACGTGGAGGGAGCTGAGGCGAACAGAACGCCTCTCGCATCCGGATTTGGGGCCGAGCCTGAAATTCGCTTCCGACATGGATTTCCGGTTATCTGTTGCGGGTTTCAAGGTCTCCCATATGCGGGGGTGGAAAAATGAGACCCAGTGTTTTAAAGGCCGCAAACCTTTTACAAGTTCCGCCCCTCCGGCGTATTGGGAGGTGAGAGACTGTTGCAGTTCCCTAAAGCAAGGCTCTCCATCCTTGGCTACTTTAAGCCTGGAGGACTTCAACTCCCAGAATTCCCCAGCCAGCAAAGCTGGGCAATTCTGGGAGTTTAAGTCTTTCAGGCTTAAAGTAGCCAAGGTTGGAGACCGCTGCCCTAAAAAACAGGTTTGCCTCGCCCCTACCACCCCTTATGGCACTTTTGCTTTCATGCCAAGGACAAAGTGAATTTAAAAAAGCAAAAAAGCGAGCTGTGGGGAAAGGTTCCACATAGAATCTATGTAGGTAGGGCCCTCAGTCTGGAATGCAAAAAAAATAAAAATAGAAAATTGGATGACCGCTAGATAGCCAAAAAAAGCATGCAGAAAACTTGGATTACATCAAGTCGGCCAAACGTTCCCTGATCAAATTTCATAGCCGACATATTCATCATTTGTGGAGCCATCTCTGAATACTACCGAAAGTTTCACCCTGGAAAATAAATAAAATGTCAAAAATACGATGACTTGCATTGCAGTCTTTAACCAGCTCCGACAACTTGCCTCCACACTATAAAAAAGATGTTGACACTCTAGAAAAAGTGCAGAGAAGAGCAACCAGGATGATTAGAGGACTGGAGACTAAAACATATGAAGAACGGTTACAGGAACTGGGCTTGGCTAGTCTAGTGTAGAGAAGGACCAGGCGAGACATGATAGCAGTCTTCCAATATTTGAGGGGCTGCCACAGACAGGAAGGGGTCAAGCTATTTTCTAAAGTGCCTGTAGGCCAGACAAGGAATAATGGATGGAAACTGAACAAAGAGAGATTTAACCTGGAAATAAGGAGAAACTTTCTGACAGAACAATCAACCAATGGAAGAGCTTGCCCTCAGAAGTTGTGGGAGCACCATCACTTGAGACTTTCAAGAAGAGATTGGACTCCCATCTGTCAGAAATGGTGTAGGGTCTCCTGCATGGGCAGGGGGTTGGACTAGATGACCTAGAAGATCCCTTCTGATTATCTGTTATCCCAACAAATTTGCAAGGAAAAGTGGTTGAGAGTCATGTGGCATATAGTTTTAACATATTGTCTGGTTTATAGGAGAAAGAAAAACAGATGAGTAAATATTTCTGATGGTTATATAATCGATACTATAATGGAAGATATATGTTATAATATGATTGATGTTATCATATTTGCTTATTACTGCATATTTGTTTACATATGATCATAATGAAGATGATGTTTATTTGTTTGCTTGGGCACCTAGAGAGCACACTGCTCAACATAGAAAGGAAATGTATGATATAAAATAATAAAAAAATATCCCCCCCCCCAAAAGCCATATTGTCAATGTTATCCAGGTAATATGGCTAACAGTTTAATGAACAGATTCACACTTGTGACAGATTTCTTTCCTCTGTTCTTTGAGGAAATGTTGGAATCCGGAGGATAGCATTATCATAGGATTAAAAAACATTGCATCGCATGCTGTAAGCTACTAACAATAAGAAGCGTCAAGTTATTAAAGTTTACTGGTATATCTCTTACTCTAAATTAATCAACATTCATATAATGTCCAATTTTACTTAAATTAATCCGCTTTATTTCTGTTTTACTACTTTACTGAAAGATCAACAGCGGCAATCATCACATTTTAAATTCGGCAAAACATTCTTTTTCCAAAGTTCTGCACTGAGGAACCAGAAGTGTATCCGCGATCGCCTTTTTCTCTCGCTCTTTACACCAACAAAATTTCCGCCCAAGAACGCTACCAGCTGACGCCTGACAGACTCGCTTGCCTCCTTAAATAAGAATGACGTCAGAACCGGATTTCCGAGAAAGGCGTTGCGAAAGTAGCTGTTGCACACGCGCAGTTGGTTAAAAGCTCCTAGAGCCGCTTGGAGAACCATAGAGTTCTTCAAAACGAATTAATGCTCGTTCTGTTTATATTTTTTTTAACAGTCAGGAGTTTGTCTCTTACCGAGCATGCTCAGTTTACTTCAGAATGTTTTAGCTTCGTGCTTCAGACTAACGTGACTTTTAAGCAAGGTGCGACCATGGTTTGCCACATAGAAATGTTAAATTATGATACAATATGATGTAATATGATTGGAATGCCATACGGCCTTTATTTCAGAAAGCTGTCCTTTAATTTAAAAAAAATACCTTGTTTATTTTAGTTGCTGAATTTGTATGTACAAATGGTACTAATTAAGGCGGTCTTTCATGCGAAAAGTATGAAAATTGAATTGTCTTTTTCAAGTAAATTTACATACGGTTCTCAGTTAATGACCATGTGTTCGTCCACGCTTCGAAATTATGGTTTTGAACAAGGACTTAACAGCCAGTCCCGGCACTCCCGCAGTTGCGTGTTGCAATTTGGCAGTCACTTACATTTGTGATGGTTGTGATGTCTCGCAATCTCATGATTGCCAATTTACAACCTTTCCTTGCTGGCAGGGCAAGTTGCACGTTGATCCAATAAGTCGCTCAGAGCCCTGTGCCTGGCAGCTGCCACCCTGGCTCCTTCAGGCTCACGTCGTGCTTCTCTGGCCACCCACATACCCTCCCCCACCCAAGCAGCAGCTGCTTATCTATCCACAAGCTGCCTAGGACTTGTGAATTCCTGACAGCTTCTCCATTTGTTTGTTGCAAGAATACAGGAAGTTGCAAGGAGTTCCTCACTTAACAACCCCCAAATCTCACTTAAAAACAGCATTGGGGAATGCCTGGATTTCTGATGGTAAGCAATATAGTCATCCTGCTTTACAGCTACTGTCACTAAGTGGTGGTCATCTGTACAGGTATTCCCCATTTACTGACAATTCCCCTCATTGATTGTTCAAAGTAGCAATAGTGCTGAACAAGTGATATGACTAGTCCTTGAAGTACTTACAATTGTGCTTCCATTGTCATATGATCCCAATTTGGGAGCTTGGCAACTGGCTCACACTTATGACAGATGCAATCATGGGATCACCATTTGTGACCAAAAGTAGTCAGTAAGGAAGCTAGCAGGGTAGGTTGCAAATTGCTTTCATAATCCATGGGGTACTTGTGTACAATTTGATCTTCAATATTTTTATTAGGATATGCTTTTTTTGTAAAGTTTCTCTTAGTTTGGTTTTGAATTTTCCTTTCTAGAGGAAAATAATAAACAGTTAAATTATCCTTATGAAAGCTTCAGGTTTGCTCTCTTCAGGTTTGTGCTTTATTTTTTCCATAAAAATATGGTCATGTATATAATGTATGATGTAATATAACACTGCTGAATTGTACAGTCTAGATCTAGTCTGCTTTTAAGAATCCCCTGAAAAAATGACATTCTTATGTACAGGTTGTACCATTTGGGCTGTATTAAGGAATAGTATTTGGGAAACTGGTTCCACTTAAAGGCTATTAATATCAGTCAATAGTTTTCACACACATACACACAAAACACAAACACACAGAGCTGGTCTCCAATACAGAAAAAGTAACTTGTCCAATACTAATTCTGATAAAAATATGGGTAACTTGAAGAAAAAATAAATTAGAATACTTCTCCTTATAGAATTTTAAATAAAGGTCTTCTAATTAATATATCTTATCTGACAATTCTGAGAAATTTGAATTTGTGATTTACTGTAATATTGCTTTTGGATGTCCCCAACCCAAAATAAACTCTCATCCTAGTTTAAACTTAGCTCTTTCACTGAAAAGCCTCAGATTTCAATTACACTTCTGAGTAAAGTAAGAATGTTGAGTGAGCATTCTAATCAATCAATGTAAATACCAGTAACTGTGTTGTATTGCATGTAACAAGCGAATCTGTTTATTTTAGGGGGTCAATTTAGAGATGAGACTCAGTGAATGGAATGTAGTTACGACTACAGTATTTTAAAATATTCCTTCTTGAAGATTCGACTACAGTATTTTAAAATATTCCTTCTTGAAGATTTTTAGGCAAATAACCTCCCGCTTCTGATTTATATTTTTTCCTATTATGAGCTTATAACTCACCTTAGGAAATCGTAATTCCAAATCCCTGCTTGATTTTACAGCATACATTCAGTTTTCATCCTCATCAATGTTTTGTCTTTTACAATGGAAAAGCCGATAATAGAACCAATTTTTGAACACTTTCAAGATTTTATTAGAATGATGAATGAAAGATGGGAACAGATAGAGGAATCTAATTTATCCAATGCCAACTAAATTCCTCCTTTAATTCTGACATGGCTGTTCAGTACCATGTTGTTTTACCCATTAAAAATTATAAAAGCATTTGAGGAGGAAGCAACTTTGCAGTCAGTTCAATGACCTCTTAATATTGTAAAGAATTACCTCTTTTTTCCTGACACTGAAAACATTTTGTAGTTTATTTTGTAGTTTAGTCCTAGACATAAGGACTGAGAACTGGGAAAAAATCCAGTGGAAGTCAAAAAATTCACAGTATTGCTTTGTTCCTGTCAACTATTATTCAAAGAAAAGCTAAATTGTCTTCATATAAACCATATTTTACCGATCACAATCATATTAAACAATGTAAGCCTTAAATGCAAGAATTATAAAATTAAGAATTAGCTTTTATTTTTTTAAAAAAAATCAGTTTATTTATGTTCTGCATTTTAAGATAAAAGACCTAGTATAAATATAAATGTTATAATTTAATAACAATTTTAAAAATAAGATACCTAGAACAACAACTTAAATGAAATATTTAAACATAGAGTTGACAATGTAATTGTGTAACAGATGCAAAAATCAGTAACTGCTACAATCTATGGCTTCTTGAACTGCTATTTTGATTATTTTTTAAAATATGTATTTAGCATTTCCTAGCCATTGCCTGTGCCCACATAGCTGTTCCTGTGCTCTCACATATTTGTGAACATAAAGTGCATTAGAACAAGTCATCAAATGTCTGATTCCTACATTTTAATTATTGAAATTAAAGCACCTGAGTAATATCTAATTATTTTAGATAAGTGCAATTTTATGAGCGCTTTTAATTATATTTTAAAAGGCATAAGATAAAAACAATAATACTGCAAAAATATTTAAGCAAAATTATATTTTGCTCTGAATCATGGATTTTCATTTTCTGGTTGATTAAGTGTTAAGTATGTGCATTAAAATTAATTAAATTCTGACACTGCTGCAACCATCATTTGGATAAATTGCTAGAGAGTAACAATTTTTCTCCCATGCTCAAACACTGCTTGAACAAATTGTTTGAAGATTCTGTCCATATATGTACACTTTCTTGGCCACTAGTCCTTCCAGAAAACCAATATGGCCTCCATAGGAAGTAAGGATCAAAGCTATATTAGTATTTTGTTTTGCAATTTCCACTGGGATAGCTGAAGAAATAAAACAGGGTAGCGGGGAAAGAAAAAGAATACTTTAATACTCTCATAAAATTATTTGGAACTTAATGATATACTTAAGTATAGTTCTGATTTAGGTGTAGGATGCTAGTTAATAAAAGATAAGTACTGCTTATAACAGAAGTACTGCTCATAACAATATGTAGACATTCTTTTGCATTACAAGACTAGAAATTAAGAATTGCTACTTTGTATCCTGATCAAAAACTGAATCCTGAGAAGTTATATCAAATCCCTCCTTTTAAATAAGGCTACAAACTATTACATAAAACCCCACTTTTTAAATGAGACTATAAACTAGAGTCTATAAAATATTTTTAATTGAAACAAAATTTGGCAATCTTTGTGTCGGCACATCTGAATCCTATTGCACTGCTACCTTATTCTGTAAAGGCTTTTAAATAATACAATACAAATTTATTTCTAAGGACAGTCAATTCAAGATCAATGAAGAGCATCATCATAAGAGAACAAAAAAAAAACTTGCCATGATTTGGTGAGAAAGCATCATCCAGAGAATTTAAGCACAACACTGGAATTCCTATTTTCTTCAGTTTATGACATGGACTGGCATCTTCATAGTAAGCTTCAACTGAAGGATAGCCAAACATGACTGTGGTAAACTGTTTGTCAAATTCCCTAATAGTCTTAGCCTGAAATACGTAATTCAAATAATGAACTTACATCTGCATTAATTAAAAAATAAAGCTTAGAAACAAATGATTCACTCATACCTTCATTACAAGGTTCATGTTAAATAGCTTATCAAATACTTGCCGATGTCTATAAAAAAAATACAGAAACCAAATTAAAAGCTGTCAAAAGAAATCTGAATTTGCACAATGTTCTAATCTACATAGTGATTGTCTACCTTGTGGTTCATGGTCCCAGCAACTGTGGCCTATGAATTCAGGCAAAAATGCTAATTTAGTAAATAAATATTGATAACTTGTGCATGAAGAAATAAAATTATAGCGACTTAAAGTTTATAACTTTGACTCAATTCACAGATGTAATCATTGGATGCCAGAAAGATATTATGCTCCATGCCATAAAATGGCACCCATGTCAGTTCAATGATATATAACTCAATGGCCATCCTGTACCATACTATAAATGGTATTTATTGAAATTCTGGTGGGCAGCAGCATTATTGCAATGTTGAACAGCCAGGAACGTTTCAGACAAATAATATTAAAGGTAAAAGTTTTTATCTCTCCCATAGCGGGAATAATAAGATATTCAGTTATAAGACTAAAAAACTCATTTCTGGACTTTGTAATTGAGGTGGAAAAAACTGAAACTTTGAGTTTGGGTTTCGCCAATTAGATAGATTTTTTGTTACAGAACTGGCTAGTCACAGTGGCACAGTGTTTAGAATGCAGTACTGTAGGCTACTTCTGCTGATGGCTGGCTGGCTGCAATTTGGCAGTTCGAGTCTCACTGGCTCAAGGTTGATTTAATCTTCCATCCTTCGGAGGAGGTCAATAAAATGAGGACCGAGATTGTTGGAGGCAATATGCTGCCTCTGTAAACTGCTTAGAGAGGGCTGTAAAGCACTGTGAAGCGGTATGTAAGTCTAAGTGCTATTGCTAGTATATATTATGTAAAAGTAAAAAGTTGAGTCAGTATGCTTATTTTACTGCACTAAAAAGAGTCAAAAGTCAATGCATTCCCGTCCATTCCCCTACACTTTTTCCTCTTTTTCCTCCCTTACTTTCTCACTATTTTCATTTTTCTTTGTTTTTTATATTTTGAAAAACTAATAATTTTTTGGGGGAAAAATGTTATGAGACTAAAACTAATCCTTCCTTGATTCCTTTTTGCAGGAAAAAAATGAAAAATCACTAATTTTCAGAATCTTAACATCTGCATGTTAAGGCAAAAGCTGAAGTGATGGCTTGTCTAAGGTCAACTAAAGAATTAATTTCTGAACTGGTATTAATTACTGTAACAGATCACACTGCATACAATTTTTCAGTGTATACATATTTACTCTTATCTCTGTATCTATCTTATATATGGCTCTGATGCTGGGAAGGGTGGAAATAGAAAGAACAAGATGATCAGCAGCAAAATGGATGGACTAAATTCCTGCAGCAATGGTATATTCTTGGAAGACCTGAAGGACACATTGAGGACAGTAGCTCACAGAGAAAATGTGTCCATGCCATTGCCAGATATTGATGGTATATAATCAAACATAAATTATATTTGAAAGGTACAGATGGTTCATAATATAAGGAAATAAATCAAATTATATATATTATCTGGAAGGGGAAAAAGAACGTTCATTTCATCTGAATGAGAACCTTTATGATTAAATACTTCTCTGGAAACTTTAAACACATTTTGTAGCATTGCTATTCCAAGTAACAAACAACCACAAGATTATTATAGATAAAATAATTATACCCATATAAAGCTGATAAAATCCTTTAAAGTAAAAACAACAATGAACAGTAGTTAGAATGTCTATAGAATTAAGTTCAGACAATGTTAGGCTTTTATCAGCAAGGACTTTTTCTCCTCGACTTCTGACAATTGTTCTGTATGGATAGGGCAATACAAACCAATCTAAGAGTGTAGGTGGGATAAACCTAGATGAAGTTGATTCTTTACACAACATTTTTCACTGGAATTCAATTCCATACGTTTCTACCCTCCCCAAATGTACTTGGCTTTCACTTACCTAGTAATTGAAGACTTTAGGCAGCTGGTTAAATAATAATTAAAAAGAAGCCAATTTACTGGTTTTTCCAGTGAGTCTGCAGATTCAAAAGCATTCCACCCTGCTGAAAAAACTGCAGCTGCTTTTAATGGTGTTTTTTTCCCAGTTTTGCCCAAATAGTTTAAAAGAAGCATGCTACAAAGAGGAGAGAAACAGAAGTCTGAAAAAAAATGATCTCACAAAGTATTTGTACCTATCCTGAATATTTGCACTAGCTTTTGTAATCTATGAGACAGATTTAATAGTAAACAATGCCAGTTGTATTAGATGCAGTACTGATATTCATTGTTCATTGATTATGATGCTTGTTTTCAAATCTGGAACTCAAAAGGCTTGCACTGAATTACTAAGTTGGATTCAGAAATTCCTATCATATAGAGAAAGGCCTGTATATCTGCCACACCACTCTATGCTGTTCCTAAAAGGGACCCACTATGGGGAGAAGATTTTTGTTTTTAAAGAAAGATGTTTCTAGTGAAACACAATATAAGAAAAGTCATTCCAGACAGCACCATTAACATTTTTTAGATCCAATTTGTAATCTTTGTTTCTTCTCTAGATTAATTTTTTTTAGTATATGTTTGCTCTGTTAGCAAGGGTGAAATAGCAATAGAATATTAATATAATATTAACTATTTTTAGTATCAATGTGTTCAAATGTGAGTTTCATACTAAATTGTGTTTTAGGATTTGATTCCAGCAGTGGAAATTGCTAATGAGGATTTTCGTGACTTCCTTCGGTCAGCTTATATAGTAGTCCTCTGAGGGAATGTGATAAAACAATTCTTTATATTTATCTAATGAGCTTTTATATGTTTGCCATAAGATGCCACTAAGATTGTAGTGAGTGTGGGTGAATGGCCTTCTTCAGAATCAAGTTATTCCCCAATGTAATAAATCTACAATTTTGGGATTTTCATTACAAAAATACTTACCCTCCCATAGAAACACCTGCTGCCATCAATGCAGCTGAAGCGTATAACTTATGTATATAATCAATAATTGTTTCCAGATCCTCTGTATTAGCAGCACAGTAAGTTCTTGGTGTCTACAAAGAGCCCCAAAATGAAAAACAATACACTCATCATTTATGCTAGCTTTAAATAAGACTGCAGCAAAGCAGGATGCTATTGAATGCAATACATGCAGTATATTAATATAGTTCTAGTGATATTTTAGAAGGTTGAAGGTTATCATTCCACAGAGAAAGAGCTAACATTAGCCCTTCATTGGGGAAGAATGCTTGCTGATTCCTCCCTTTCCCTGAGTTTCCTGTGCTGCCTCCTGAGCTGTTCTCAAGATTTCCCCAAACTTCCAGAAAACTACAGGGTAAGGAAGATGAAGGTGTTCCATGCGCCTTCAGCGTTTAGTCATGTCGGCCACATGACCATGGAAACATCTTTGGACAGCACTGGTTCTTCGGCTTTGTAACGGAGATGAGCACCGCCCCCTAGAGCTGGAAACAACTAACACATATGTGTGAAGGGAACCTTTACCTTTTACCTTAAGGAAGATGAAAAATAAATCTTCTGCCATTATAAATTTCTGTCAATTATGTGCTAATAAATATAAATAGATCTAATCTTGGTTATTCAAGAAGGCATAGATTCGAGAACCATCCAAAGCATTCTGTGATTTGTTTGATATTAGCTTAATACCTTACATGAGCCTAATCACTGTAGTTGAAAAACTGCATGTATAACATTTACATTTGTACATTTGCAACGTAATCCAGTTGCAGATATATATCCAATACTAACAAGGCACAAATGCCCGGACACAATGGAAAGGACTGCACTATAGTTATCTTATCCTAGCACTTTCATAGATGATCAAGGCTTTCACTTGAAGCAGCCCAGATCTGCCGTACTTGCCTTAATTAAATGAGTTTGCTACATTTAATTTTATAGCCTACTAAAGCATAAAACCATTTTAATACCTAATGAGCTTTTATCTGAAGGTTCAAAATGCTGCATGCTCATTAACTCAGTATCAAATCAACTCATAAAACAAACTGGAATTAGTTTCTCTATTTTGCAGTTAGTAAGCTGAAGAACTGAACTGTCAGAAACAGTTCCTTTACCTATTCCTGAACCAGCTGGATATCTCTTACACACTCTGATGTATTTATCATTTATTTTGCAAGGTAGTAATTAAATCAAAGTAGAAACACTTGAAAGGACAGTTCAATCCTGTATGGACACCTTGAGCTACAAATCCAGGCTGAGCTGAAATTTAAAATATAATTTTCAGCAAATAGCTTTGAGTTAATGTAGTAATATTTTAAAGTTGGTGCAATAACTAAACTCCTTCATTTAGGTTGCAGGTGGTAGAACTGAAGTTGGTAAAGTTGATACTTGAGCTGTTTATCTTAAGTATTGTGTTATGCTTTATTATGATGTGATCTGACCTGAGGAAGAAGGGAGGTGGAGGACTAAAGGGAGGAGTTAAGGAAGGTAGAGACAGAGGCATGTAAGTGAATGAGGATGAAAGATATTTGTACTAGAAATTTCAGAGGAATTGAAATTGAGAGGTAGAGTGAGCCTACAGGAAAGTAAACTATATAATCGGTTTGTATCTTGAGCCAGATCAAAATGTGAACTTTAGTTCATTAGTAATCGGTAATTGAGCAAATTAGTTGTCTTTAATATCATGCAACATTCCTATCTGAAATGGCTGTCCATAATTGGCAAATAACAGAATTGCTGAAAAATTATAGATGAATTATACTGTTTTTTAAAGGAATAATCTATATTCAGCCTCACTTAAAAGGATCTGTTCTCCTAAAGTAATTGTGCAAAGGCAAAGTAACACGTCTTCCTTAAGCATTATTTATAATTCATTTTAATGGGACTATTTTAAAAAATAGGGATATTGCATCTGTTCACATATAGTTTCTTAACTGTAAAACCTGCCTTGATTATTTTTTCAAACTCAATATAACAGTATGTAATTATGCAGTAAATTCTGTATATTTATACAAGTGGGGCAAAAAAGTATTTAGTCAGCCACCAATTGTGCAAGTTCTCCCACTGAAAAAGATGAGAGAGGCCTGTAATTATCATCATAGGTATACCTCACCTATGAGAGACAAAATGTGAAAACAAATCCAGACAATCACATTGTCTGATTTGGAAATAATTTATTTGCAAATTATGGTGGAAAATAAGTATTTGGTCACCTACAAACAAGCAAGATTGCTGGCTCTCACAGACCTGCAACTTCTTCTTTAAGAGGCTCCTCTGTCTTCCACTCATTATCTGTATTAATGGCATCTGTTTGAACTTGTTATCAGTATAAAAGACACTGTCCACAACCTCAAACAGTCACACTCCAAACTCCACTATGGTGAAGACCAAAGAGCTGTCGAAGGACACCAGAAACAAAATTGTAGACCTGCACCAGGCTGGGAAGACTGAATCTGCAATAAGCAAGCAGCTTGGTGTGAAGAAATCAACTGTGGGAGCAATAATTAGAAAATGGAAGACATACAAGACCACTGATAATCTCCCTCGATCTGGAGCTCCATGCAAGATCTCACCTCATGGGGTCAAAATTATCACAAAAACGGTGAGCAAAAATCCCAGAACTACATGAGAGGAACCTAGTGAATGACCTGCAGAGAGCTGGGACCAATGTAACAAAGGCTACCATCAATAACACACTACGCCGCCAGGGACTCAGATCCTGCAATGCCAGACGTGTCCCCCTGCTTAAGCCAGTACATGTCCGGGCCCGTCTGAAGTTTGCTAGAGAGCGTTTGGATGATCCAGAAGAGGATTGGGAGAATGTCATATGGTCAAATGAAACCAAAGTAGAACTGTTTGGTAGAAAAACAACTCGTCGTGTTTGGAGGAGAGAAAATGCTGAGTTGCAACCAAAGAACACCATACCTACTGTGAAGCATGGGGGGTGGCAACATCATGCTTTGGGGCTGTTTCTCTGCAAAGGGAACAGGACGACTGATCCGTGTACAGGAAAGAATGAATGGGGCCATGTATTGTGAGATTTTAAGTGCAAACCTCCTTCCATCAGCAAGGGCATTGAAGATGAAACGTGGCTGGATCTTTTAGCATGGCAATGATCACAAACACACTGCCTGGGAAACGAAGGAGTGGCTTCGTAAGAAGCATTTCAAGGTCCTGGAGCGGCCTAGCCAGTCTCCAGATCTCAACCCCATAGAAAACCTTTGGAGGGAGTTGAAAGTCCGTGTTGCCCAGTGACAGCCCCAAAATATCACTGCTCTAGAGGAGATCTGCATGGAGGAATGGCCCAACATACCAGCAACAGTGTGTGACAACCTTGTGAAGACTTACAGAAAACGTTTGACCTCTGTCATTGCCAATAAAGGATATATAACAAAGTATTTAGATGAACTTTTGATATTGACCAAATACTTATTTTCCACCATAATTGGCAAATAAATTCTTTCCAAATCAGACAGTGTGATTGTCTGGATTTGTTTTCACATTTTGTCTCTCATAGGTGAGGTATACCTATGATGACAATTACAGGCCTCTCTCATCTTTTTAAGTGGGAGAACTTGCACAATTGGTGGCTGACTAAATACTTTTTTGCTCCACTGTATGTTATGTGCCTCTACTTTAGAATGAAACTTTAATGTTAATATATATAATAATTTCAAAATCCAGTTAAAATAGATTTTTGCTTCTACTCAGATGTAATTTAAAAAATACTTGGTCTATCACTGTATATTTTTTCTATATTTATCTCAAAAGAGACAGAAAATCCAATGACTGAATGACTAAATGAATGATAAGAATATATTATAAATACCTTGAAGCTATCAAACTAAACATTGTAAGGCTATTCAATGTATAGTTTCACATATTAATAAAAAAACTGGCTTAACATTGTAAATTACTGACTCAAATGAACATTCTTCCCATCTGGGCTAACACCACTGGTATTGTTGGATAGCTACCAATTATCTTGGAGCAAAGTAGTATAGGAAAAACTGTTGATTTGGTTTATGAACTATCATCCCTCTAGATATATAAAAGCTAATTGATCATTTAAACAATAAATTAAGAGATTGGTCTTTAAATTTAAAGACTGATCTTTAAATTATAAATTCCAAGCAGGAATATATTGTCTGATCACACTCGTAGCAGCAACACATATAAATAATTTTCATAGATGCTAGTCTGAGTATCTTGCTTAAGTATAATCCCATTGTTTCCTTTCAACAAAGTTTAAGGAGAGTGCCTTGCTCTGATCAATGATGTCCATGTGGAGATGATGAACTTCAAATGATCATTAGTATGTTGTTAACTTGTTTATATTATAGAGATGTACCTTACACTGTGAAAGTATTGTCTGCTGGTTCAGTTCTCTCTGGGGCATACTATCTAACTTGCAGTAGAAGACCAATATCCAAAGAGAAAAGGGTTTGCATTGAAGTTCTGTGCTAGATTTTGTGCAATGCACGAAAGAATTATACAGATATAGTATCTATATTAACCAATGATTGGATAAAATTATTTCACAATGAAATATTGACTAATGAATATAGAAATGAATGAAAGTCTATATAGGAAGTCCTGACTTACAACCACAATCAAGACCAACATTTCTGTTGCTAAGTGAGACATTTGCTAAGTGGGTTTTGCTCCATTTTATGACTTTTCTTGCCACAGTTGTTTAGTGAATCTGGTTTTCCCATTGACTTTGCTTATCAGAAGGTCACAAAAGATAATCACATGAGACAGGGATACTGCAACAGTCATGAATATGAGACAGTTCCCAAGTGTCTGAATTTTGATCATGTGTTCATAGGGATGTTGCAACAGTCGTAAGTATGAAAAATGATCATAAATCATTTTTTTCAGTGCCATTGTAATTTCGAACAGTCACTAAATGAACTGTTGTAAGTCAAGGACTACCTGTACAAACATACATACAGTACAAACGAATGTATAGACAAATGAAGTTACAAATCTAATGTAAAGAACACAAAATAATCAGATTTGTTTTATTGATCACAGATCACAATAAGGTTTTATCTACTACTTAGATATATCTCTTTGTAGGAATGTTTGATCATTGTTAGCAGAACAGTTACCCCATTTACCTTGATTATAATTGCTATGACAAGGCCCTGAGATGGATGCTGACTGTTGAGTAATTTAATTCTGCCTGGATTATTTATAATTCTATTACTATGTTTTCCAAACTTGTATTTCTGTCTGTCCATTCCCTCAAGTAACTTTGCTTTATTTGACTGAACTACAGTACACTATATTTTGAACTATGATTATAAGTAAACTTTAACTAGTTAAGCTTTTCATCTACTGATGTTTTCTATAACCATTTCCAGAGACAAGGTACCTATGAACTGTGATACTTGCAAAATTCTATACTTTCCAGGCTGGCTAATCATTCTCTACACAGGACTATCTCTAAAATCTTTATTAATATTTTAGATCAAGAGCAAGAAATTGGAATGAACCTAATTTTTCTGAGGGACTTCACATTTGATTCCTAATTAATTTCTAGGAATGATTCAACATATTAATTTTCATTTTAAAACTGTCATAATTCACATTATAAAATAAATGCCCTCTCATATATTACATATTTGGATGGAGACTTTTCCAAACACATTTATCTGAAGTTAGACCTGCAGTTTCTAATGTGATGCTTTGGTTACCATTGTACAGGTAATCCTTGACTTATAACCTTTCATTTATCAACTGTTTGAAATTATAATGGCACTGAAAAAAGTGACATGACCATTTTTAATACAATCATTGTAGCATCCTTATGGTCACATGATCAAAATTAGAATGCTTAGCAACTGGCTTATATTTATGATGACCGCAGAGTTCTGGGGTCATGTGATAACTTTTTGTGACCTTCTGACAAAGTCAGTGAAGAAGTCAAATTCACTTTATGACCATGTTACTAATTTAACAACTACAGTGATTCACTTCACAACTATGGCAAGAAAATGAGGCAAAACTCACTTAACTGTCTCATTTAACCACAGAAATTTTGGGCTCAGTAGAGGTCCTAAATCAAAGCTTATCATACTTACAATATCATTTTAGCATTTGCTGGGCTTCTATTCCACCTATATTTTTAAAGCATATGTTTATGCTGGTATGCTGCTAAATTAAATGCTCAGAGAACTGGAGTGACAGCAACTGATTGGGCTTCGGATATAATATGATTTCTGGCCAGCCTAAACAAACTACACATATATCTCGCCTGAGTTAAATATAATTCCCTAGGTCAGGAACTGCAGTCCTTTTAAACCAAGACCGATTAGCTTTTTATGTCATTTGCTGAAGGCTATTGTAAAAAAATGTTATTTTGATTTATTTTTTTTCTGTTCAATTGTGTCCCTGCAGTGTTCTTGGCAAGGTTTTTCAGAAGTGGTTTGCTACTGCCTTCTGTCTAGGGCAGAGAGAAAGTGACTGGCCCAAGGTCACCCAGAGGAGACTAGAGTTCACAGTGTCTAGCCTAATGCCTTAACCACTGATTGAATTTAAATTGTACTAAACTTAAACATAGGTCACATGATTAGTCCCGATGCATTTAATAAACTTCCTATCTACTGCATTAAAGATTAAATAATATTGGTCATAGTATTTAGGCAATTTTTGGAGGAGATCCAGGTGCTTCATTTTGATTTACATGCTATAAATTAAAATTTTCGAACAATGAGATGGGATCAAGAAGACAGAAACTTTTCAAGTCTCCAATGGAAACTTCTACAACTTTAATTTAGCAAGATAATTCGGAATCTAAAGTACAGTACAAGTTCAGTTCTTCAAAATAGTAAATATGACATTCACTGCAAGCACCCTGTCCTTGCAAAATCTTATTTTATCCTCATTTGCCTTGCAAACAAAGGAACTCCCTCAAGCTTAGGTCAGGGTCCCTCATAGGTTGCAGAAATAACAACAATACATGATTATGGCACATGGAAAAAATGACGAAAACGAGTAAGAAAGTCAATTAAAGTTTGCAGATTATAGTAAAATATATTAAATCCTCCCTGCTACCTAAAATAGTTGTTTATCAGACTGAGAACCTACACAGCTGTTTTCTGCTGATCCCTGTGTTTTCTACAAATCTACTTCAAAACATAATTTTTATTTGTATTATTCATGCCTTGCTCTTCTAACTGTTGAAATCTCAGAATAAACTATAATTCAGTAAAAACAAGACTTCAGGGAATGGTGTTGATTAGGTGCCTTTAGTAGATTTCTCTTGCCTTCTTCTGGTGAATTTCCTCCTAGGATGTGGTGGTTTCTCTCTCATCATCTTGTTCATTGAAGAGAAAACTAGCAGGTCTCATAACTACTACTTCATTCCCAGGCAAAGAGAGCAGGCAAAGGCATGAGGGACAGCTGTTGCATCTCACCCTCCTCTCTGTAACATGGAGCCTGGACTTTCCATCCCATTGCCCTGAAGGAGGCAGGCAACAGCAGCTGCTGTTTCTTGGGTAAGTAATTAATCTGTGGCACTGATGAGGAACCTTTGCCTTCTGTCCTTTTCTGAGGAAGTAAGCAATGATGGAACAGTGGAATAATCAGCAGAGAGAATGGAGAGTTCCCTTAATTCATTTAAAGCTGGACAACTGGCTGAATCCTCTGCCAATCCTATTTCACCTTTTCTTTTGCTCTGTACTTTGACAATTACCAGATCTTACATTTTATATTACACATATTTAGCGTTAGCAGATGCAGCCTAAAGGAATGCGGTATATGTGAAATTTTTGCTTTCTTTCTACTTAAGGAACACAGTATTAATTAGAATTAGTGCTGGGGTGTCAAACTCGTGGCCTGAGAGCCGCATGTGTCACATGCTGGCCACGCCCACTCCCAGTTTAGCAAAGGGGGGAAAAGTTGCAACACATCACATGATGATGTATTGTCGTGAGTTTGACACCCCTGAATTAGTGCTTCAATTTAATTCACAAACTTGGAAACCTGAATTGTTCTCTCCAAATTTGGCAATGTTCTGTCTGGGTGTGATGATAAATTTGTCACTTACTAATTTCTTCACCCTTCACATTTTAACTGTATTCTCTTTAGCAATACAGTTAATCACTTCTTCATCTTTCATGTTTAAATAATGCAATTTGTTATTTCAATTGAACTATTTTTCTTCCTATTTTGTACTATATTCTTAGACAGGGAGGCTCTTTGCTCAATCACTCATACCCTGGTCAACTCCCATTTGAACTATTGCAATGTGCTGTATATACAGGGTGTCCTTGAAAAGTATATGGAAGCTTCAACTGGTACAATTCTGGCTGCCCAAAGAACAACATATGGGAAGATGTATCACCTTTGCTATGCAAGCTAAATTGGGTGCTAGTTTGCTTCCTGGTCCAATTCAACGTGTGGGTTATGATCTTTAAAGTTCTACATCTCTAGGCTACCCATGGGACTTTATTCACCTTACTCTCCTGGCCTTTCACTCATGTGTGAAAACACTGCAGTCTTGCTTAAGGCTCAGAGAAGAGCACACAGCTGTGGAGGCGATTAATGCCCTGAACATCCTCCTCCCACCTGTTAATTCACTTTTAACATTGATTTTTTAATCATCCTTGTCATTTTCCGTCCAATTTTCTATATTATGCAGAGTTCCTCTGAGGGAGATGGGTGGTTTCAAAATTTTATAAATAAAAATAAATTTAGAATAGCTACCAAGGAATTAAGTTTTTCAACATGTAAAAAATTGTTACTTTTTTCAATTATGCTCACTACATTACATTTGCTCAATGTTCTTACTTTATTTAAGAGCAATTCTTACCAAGAGATTTTCACCAGCAATTCCTCGATAGTTAAAAACCACACACCTTTAAAAGACAAACAAAGAGCACTGTTTATCAGAACTGTTCATTTGAGTATTCTTGGAAGTGAAGATCCACATATCTGAAAGCTGTTTCAATTGATTCTTTTAATTTGCCAAAAAGATTCAAAACAAAGAATAAAAACATGTATTTTCCACAGACGTACATGTTTTCTGTATCTGCCATTTTTTTTCCCTGTAGCCCAAACTAAATCATCTGTAGCCACATAGATAAGAACAGGAAAAAGACTGAGAATCTGGATCAGGAGGAAGGAAATAGCTGACTTCCTCATTAACGTGTTTGCCACTGATGCACATGCGGCAGCCAATTTTGATGGAGGTGATGAGGTACTTTCAACTCTCACTGAAAAATGCAGTGTTTTATGTTGGAAGTGTAATACATAGAGTAAGGGCAGGGGTGGGATTCAATTTTTTTAACAACCGTTTCTGTGGGCATGGCTTAGTTGGTGGGCTTGGCTTGGTGGTCATGTGGCTGGCTGGGCGTGGCCAACTCAACATCACTCACATCGAGGCACACATCTCCTCGCCTGGCCTCTCGTGACTGTGGGGATGCTGCAATAGTTGTAAGTGTGAAAAATGGTTATAAGTCACTTTTTTCAATGCCACTGTAACTTTGAATGGTCACTCCACACAAGCAAAGTACCAGCAAAGGAGGGGAAAAAAACTCCAGAGACATTCCTGAGACAGGAAGGCAGTTTCTGAAAGCAACACCAGAATGTTTCCTTCCTGCCTTCCTTACAGGATTAGGCCAGTAATTTCTTCTAACAACCGGTTCTCCAAACTGCTTAGAATATTAACAACCGGTTCTAGCAAATAGGTGCAAACCTGTAGAATCCCACCCCTGAGTAATGGTGGCAAGTGGCTCTTTACTAACAAAAGATCAGTTCCATGGTGCAAGTGGGCTTCAGACTGAGAACAGTAACACAGTCTTTGCACCTAGAATGCCATGTCTCATCATTTTGTCCATCTCTTTTTGATTCGCCCGCTGTGGCTGATTTATACCTTTCTCTGCCTTTCAGTATGTCTGAACCCCAAGCAATCACAATGTTTTTGTATGGAAGCAATCCAGTTGATGTTCGCAGCAAACTATAATCTTTAAATCTCTCAAAAGCACTGCTAGGGAACAAAGTTGGAATCGCCCTCATAGGCAAAAGCCAAGCAGGTCCTGTAAGAAAGATGAAGGGATGAGCATTTTAGGCCAGGAGGTGGAAGGAAGAGATAAGAGTGGAGTTGGGATGGACAGCCCAAACCACAATTGTAGGCAATGAGGGTTTGGATGGAGACAACACATAAAAAGGTCTTGCAAACCTATAGCTATTTTGCTGGGAAGGGTGTGGGCAGGAAGGAGGCATTAGAAGTATGGTAAGTAGCTGGCTGATAAGCAGAATGAGAGTGAAGGGCCCCCAAACATCATTGGTTTATATACGAGAGGAAATTTAGAATAAGGATAAAGTACACTAAGAAATACATGGTCACCATGAGATTTATAAGATGAGAATTCAACTGCTGAAAAACCTGGGATTTGACTCAGGGCTAATGCGCTTTGAAGATCCCCTGCACACAGCTCTAAATAACATTGCAGATGGATTACTGCAACATGACACGGAGGAAAAAACTTCACAAGATGAAGCTTACTGACGTGTGAGAAAATGATCTGAAAATAAAACAGCAATTTCAAGTTAGTTTCTGAACATTTCGTTACCAGACTTGGTAACATCATCAGCAGGATTTTCTTGTCATATTCCAACTGACCACACTGGCACACGAGACATTTATAAGCTAAAAGCAATGGGACAAGAAAATCCTGCTGATGGTGTTACCTAGTCTGGTAATGAAATGTTCAGAAACTAACTTGAAACAAACTTGGAGAGCAAACCACTACCAAAATCTAAAACACGAGCTACAAGTATTTTATTTCACAAAACAGCAGTATTCAACCCTCAGTAAAAACTGACTTATGACAATGACTGTATCAGCTTGATCCTTCCTTTGGTTAACATGACCTGTGGTTAGCCTTTGGTTCAACTGGCTCAGCTGAAAATCCTACTAGCCGAATTGTGCATTGGCTAATACACAGCTGAATTAGTTTACGGCAAACACAAAGCAGCCACCACCTCCATGCTACCATGTCAGGAGACAATTTACTTTGGCTGACTTCCACCAGCTATTCTATTGGGAGAGAGCCTCCATTTTTTCCAGAACCTGATGCTGTTGGACTGGCCCTGACTGATTCTTGGGAAAGTCACATTGAGGCAGGGAAAATCTGTTTTATCAATCAGTATCAATTATCAATTAGTAATTGGCAGTTAGCTTTTTCAAAGCATATTTCTAAAAAAAGTATCTTGCCTGTTAAAGCAAATACGACATTCCTTCCCAAACATGCAAGTAATCCATGCTTTGAATTAGGATGACGAAACACGAGCAGATTTCCATGCAGAGGAATGGGAGCAAACTGCAGGTGTGAAGTTCCATAAGAACTTGTTAAGGACTGTAAGCAACACAAAAAAGCACAGTTGCAGCATCCCATGGCTGTTTTGCATGCATGTTACTATTTGTTTTGTTTTTGAACGAGTCCTATTATATCTGTCCTGTCAGAATGAATATTGGAGGAGGGCTTTAACATGAGAGCTCTAAGATCTGGGTTGCAAAAATCCAGATAATTACTAGATGAGTGTTAAAATTCCTATTGTCCAGGTTACAGTTTCCCTCAACAAAGAGATGCAAAACTATCTTCTCATCCAACAGCATGTAAGATGGCAAGCTACCATGTTCTGCAACTAATCTCAGTTCGCTACAGCATGGTTTATCAGGATTGCTGACTAGGTTTGCTTTCTTTATATTCTTAGGATTTCTACTCCAGAGAACTTTATGGGAATTGCTACTAAGCAGGCTACAGACGTAGCATCTTTACAATAACACCTGGGGACTATACTGGCTAGACTATAGGCATAGAAGATACATTTCTAGAGATTAATGTGGAAAAATGTGTATAAGTAGGATGTGGCCTTTTGTTTTAAAATTTTAAAGGGCTTGAGGACCAAGGTGGCCTTTCAAGGAGTCTCATTCAATTTCCAAGATTCCAGTTTCCTATTTGCTTGGCTCATTATCCCTTTGCTTAATTTTATTTGTAACACATCTCACCACTTCTAGCCTTGCACGTTAACCTCTACATTGAACTGGGTCTCCAATGTGGCCTGGTTCTCTTGAAGCAACTTCTCTGAAGCTTGGAATTCGCTATTTTGTATCATCACTGCCGGCACCCTTTTTCAAAGGGGCCCATAAACATTTATGGGTTTATCATGCATTTAAAAGCATAATCAGGGATGGAAATTTTCTCTAATTCTTTGCATCTATTATAGACAATCACAGTTTTCATTGCACAAACAGAATTACAAGAAAAATGTCAAGGGCAAATTATCATACCTGTATCCCAGTGCTTTACTCTGTTGAATCATATGAAGAATATATGATTCCTTGCTTGTTCCCGTGAGGCCAGGCAGCAATAGGATAGTAGGTCTTATGCTGGAATCAGGGTACTGTATGCTATTGTGATTATCAAACCAGTCCAGGGAAATCTGTCCTCCATCTGTAGCTGTAATAAGTTCACTGAGAAAAACAACAGCAACAGTAAACTGCTTTACAGAAATGCAGTGCAAAACTAGGCCCCCATTCAATGTAAGGGTGCACATGAATCCCCTCAATCAATTCCCAGAGATGCTCTAAAAGTTGCCCTGTCTTTGCATTTGTAAGGTGACAGAAAAGAAACTTCTCACATAAAGGGAAATAACTAAATAAATGTATTTAATTATACAAGTACAAGTATTTAATTATTTAACAAGCTCCTGGAATACAAGTAGTCCTCAACTTACGACCACAATTCAGCCCAAAGAGACATTTGTTAAGTGAATGTTGCTCCATTTTATGACTTTTCTTGCCACAGTTGTTAAGTGAATCACTGCAGTTGTTAAATTAGTAACACAGTTGTTAAGTGAATCTGGTTTTCCCATTTGACTTTGCTTGTCAGAAGGTTGCAAAAGGTGATCACATGACCCCAGGACACTGCAACTGTCAAAAATACGAGTCAGTTGCCAAGAGTCTGAATTTTGATCATGTGACCACGGGAATGCGGCAACAGTGATAAGTATGAAAAATGGTTATAAGTCAACTCTTTTTCAGTGCCATTGTAACTTTGAACAGTCACTAAGTGAACTGTTGTAAGTCAAGGACTACCTGTATCCTCTAAATCAGGGGTCTTCAAACTTGATAGCTTTAAGACTTGTGGACTTAGAACCCCAGAATTCCTCCTCCAGTCATGTTAGCTCAGGAATTCTGGGAGTTGAAGTCCACAAGTCTTAAACTTGCCAAGTTTGAAGACCCTTGCTCTAAATATCAGATGTGGCCTTTGGTCCTGTAAGAGGTGGCATGGCCTGCTTTAAGGAGATGGGCAGGGGGAAGAAAAAGGAGAGGCCTGCCTTCCAATTAAGTGACCAGTAATTAATAGCCTGCCTGTTCACCCCAATGACAGTAATTTGTAGGAGTTGACAGAGGGAGGGGCTGAAAGGTGCATCTGTGTTGAGCCAAACAGGAAGGAGAGCTCTTCCTTCCTTCAACATCTCACTGATTTTTGTGCTGAATGACGGGGAAGTGTTTTATCTCCTGAATCATCTCACTCACAAATGCATGCATTTCTTTGAATGAAACTGTGAGCCGACTATGGTGACCAAACTAGAACATAACAAAAGATTGCTGTAGCCAATTGTTTCTTCATAGTAAAATGTTAAGAAATTTGGAGTTTTAAAAAGGTTCATTACAGGCAGTAGTTGTTTTAGTATTATGGTTGCAACTCTTCTCAGGATATATTTATTTAGTTAAGTAGTTTGTAAAGCTATCTACTTAATATATGACATATGATTTTTTTTTACAAAGGAAACTAAACCAAGAAGCAAAATAACATTTGCATTGATCCCATCAATATTCATTTTGGGTGGTTTATATTAAATAAACCATTTAATGCAAGCAACATAGGTGGAGTTTAACTGGCAGAACGGGCATGGAGGGGGAGCGAAGAAGCCCTCATTTTTTTATTTCCATTTCCTGCAATGAGAGAAAATTAACCACACCACCAACTATCCCCAGTTTCCGTGGACAGTCATGGAACCAAAGTAATTAAATCGTAGAATTTTTTATCCCAGTGCCATATGCCCATTTTATTACTTTATGTGTTAACTAACACCATTTGGAAGCAGCAGTAACCTGAAAACTTTTGAAGCTTTTGAGATTGTTAATTAAGTTACATCAATTTACTTGTGTGTAATAAGAGGCATTGAACAGACATGTGACTAAACGTTGAAAGCTCCAGCTGTAAATTATTTCCATCTAAAAAGCAATGGAAAGGAATTTTACGAAGTAGAAGAGAATGATAGCTCCTACGTATGGTAACAAATTTGTTCCTAAATTGACTTTTCATAAATACCTCTATTACTAACATGACATTGTTAATGAAAGTAGAGTTATCTTTCTTTGTTCTTATTCATGTTCATTCAAAGAAGTTTTAAAATATAATGCAACTTCTATATAATAGCTGAACTGATGGTAAGTGCAATAACCATCTTTAAAAAAATTCCATAGCCTGGTAATTTGCATTCTAAAATATTTACTCTTCTCATCTAAGTTATTCTTTAGATGTTCCAAGAATATGCTGCTGTGAGAAGAGAACTTTTGCATTTGCATTGGCTCGCTCTTACCAATTCCTCCCCCAAAATATGGCTGTATACCTGTACACTAAAGTTTTTATTTGATGTAGAAGATTATTTGCAGTCAACTAAAAGTAAGATTCCAAATTTATCTTCTGCTAAAGGTGCAAAAGTCTATGGAGTGCTTCTGCTCTCCTCTCTATTCTCAGAACATGTGACAGGCAAGTACTGAAAGTAAATCCAGATGAAAGAAAGAAGGAAGGAAGAAAAGAAGGATGGAAAGGAAAAAGAAAAGGAAGAAAGATTTAAGCATATACCTGGTTATATATAGAATGGGCATTCCTATATTTTTTGGAAGGAATAGCTGTATAGGATGGAAAACAACACTTACTTCCTATATTGCACATTTGGTTTAGATGTAATGAAAGGGCGTAGAAGTGTTTGCAAATGGCCTTCCCAGCACCATACAGTGGGATAGTATGTTTCTGTTAACACCGGGCATTGGTCCTGCAGAAATTGGCAGAAGTTCTCATTGCCAGTTATCAGCTGAGGTTTCTAGAAAGACATTTAGGAGGAAGGAGGAAACATCAGACAATATTAGAGAAAGTTTACAGGGAGGCTGTTCTGGAGCTAGATCTGAGATGCACTGGGAATAACAAATCAGCAGTGCAATGTTGTGTAGAAATTTGCAGAAGACCCCATTGAAAAAAAACAGGAGCAAAGCAGCGTAACATTTTGCAACTTTCAGAAATAATTGTGTGTAATAATGCAGTTTGGATTAAGTTCCTTATCACCAATACCAAAATGTTTTTAAACTTGTGGAACAAAAAATCTATATCTACAAAGTTCAACAGGCTCAAAAAAAGGAATAGTACAGCAAGTAAAGCAACTCTGTACATAACGGATGTACTTGTTAACAATACACATTTTTCCAAGAATGTACCTATTATTTAGGTTTCATATACATAGGACAAATAAAAGATAATTTTGTGAGTGTGTGTGAGAGAGAAATTAACAGAATATGGTAAATGTGGGTATTGTAAGTAATGTACTATCATACATGATTTTTACATGTTCAAGCCTGCATCTGGCACTTAGGAGGTATTAGAAATTGAAAAAATGTCAAGATCTAGGAATATGTAATATGCAGAGAAAGATTTAAAGTAAGTTAGGTCGCAGCCTGTTTTTCTAAGAGAAGAATTTCAGTATCTTCTCCTTTAATTTTCTTGCCTGATGGCTATTACCAACATCTGTGGACACATAAGAGAAGTCTTAATAACGATTCACTCCATTTGCCCCTACATTGCAGGAGACAAAGGACACATTTTATTCAAGACAATAATTCAGCAAGGGCTTTAAAAAAAAACCTTGCTTACAACCCCGTGTGCTTGTAATCTGAGTCACAGTGCAAATTCTGTTAACCTACATAAAAATCCAGATGCCTTCCACATTATCCTTTTGTAATTTTAATGCAGGGGTTTTTTTTTTTGCAGATATGTTGTTGAGGTAGCTAGACTGCAACTTCAGAGACCTTAGGAGGAAGGAGATTATCTGACTCTTTTCAGTTAGGTTTCAAGCTTCTTTATGCTTATTGATGACCTCTAGCAATGGGGCCAGCCCTACTGTCTTGGTTCTCCTTGACATTTCATATCATCAGTCATGGTGTTTTTCCAGTGTGGAGGGCTGAGCCTGAGGCCCACAATTTGCATCCTTGCCTCTCTTGTTTAACATCTGCTTAAAGCCACTGGGTGAAGCCATTAAAGCGATTCATCAGACAGGGTCAGTATCATCAATATGTTGATGACACACAATTTGTATTTCAACCCTGCATCAACCAAGTGATAATAAGGCTGAGTACTTATCCCAGTGCCTAAGGGTAGTGGGGATGGGATAGGCTTTGATCCTGCTGTCTTTTAAATAGGCTCTAGTGCAGGGGTCTCCAACCTTGGCAACTTTAAGACTTGTGGACTTCAACTCCCAGAATCCCTCAGCCAGCTTTGCTGAATATGTACTTTCTGAGGAAATGGCTTGAATGTGCTGACTACACTGGCCTGCAGGCAATCACCTTTTTCTTTTTTATTGCAATGAATTTTTTAACTGTATGCTGCCCACATTTATCATGAGCTGAGCAGATTAATCAGTCATTCAGGGAGAACTGCAAATAGCAAGACCCAAAGGGAACTGTCCAACACCTTAAATTTTCTTGAACATGCAGACAGATGATTGGCCTCATCTTCTTTTATCCAGCTTTGATTTTGACAAAAAATCTCAGCCTAACCACATCTACCTAACCTATGAATCACAGGTCCTCACAGAACACAGTGAACTTGGCCAGTAAAAAACTGCCTGGTTCAGAAACCATGGAATGCTACCTAATATTTAAGGCTAACAGAAAACTAGATTGCAGGAGGATGGGTTGGGGAAAAAAGGCTGTTTAAAGGCCAACTATTATTAGCTAGCAATCATAATGGTCATGCACACCTTGTAGACTCAGAGAAGCCACAGTCACTTACGGATGAGCGATTAATGAGCGATTAATGCCTTCTTTAGGGACTACTTGGAAATAGTTAATTGACTGCTGTTATATCATCCAGATCAAGACTCTTAATTTTACAAGAACATGGAATATTGTCTTAAATCAGCTTATTTTATGTTTACCAGAGGGACATTTGCTGGAATGGAAGGGATCAAAAAGGATAAAGATGGCAGCTGCTACAATTGCATAGTTGTGTCTGCCATCTTGACTTTTCGGAATTTCTCTCCCACATAATACTTTCCCTGCCATGAAATATTGTAATTTGGGTACCTTCGTTCCAACAGCATTTTTTTTTTTTTTACAAAATGCAGGATTGGCAAATTCAAATATTTTTGACCATGATTTCTTTAAGACTTAGCATGGCCAATAATTCATTCACACAACCATTCACCTTGCCCAGCAAAAGAAAAGCTAAAACTACCAAAGACAGTAATATTACTATGAATAATAATTTATTCCTTTGGCTTACTACATACGGTAGGAATGTCACACAAAGAACACAGTTTTTAAGCTGTCCTGTCTGGTGTCCTTTGAATAAAACTACTGTGCCATTTCCTCTGGTTAAAATTCTGGGAATTGCAACCCCCAAATATCTGAATTGTATTTGCGGAAGAGACCAATAAATTAGGGGCCTTATTTCAAAGGGTTAATACTGTAGTAAGAGAGGACAGTGCATTCCATTTATTTCAATCTTTATTCTAGATTTTCTGCATGCGAGTCCGTTTGCCCTTCCCTTTCCACAAGCTGGCGCCGGGTTCCTCTGCGGTGTATCCTGCGCAACTACCGAGGCACCAAGGTTACACAGGAAGAACAAACCAAAAAAGCAAACCGATTTTCGTTTTATTCATTTAAAAATGTGGAAGGGGAAATTGCCCCTTAAGTTTCTCTCTCCTAAAACGCCTGGCTTTCTCAGACGGGGAAATCCAAACCGTGTGTTGCCCTCAAGGCCTACCTTACAACGTTAACTATGGATAACTTAACTCGTCTCTTTCAAAGCGGGTCAGAGCCTGGCGACCCTTTGGCCTCGCCCGCTTTCTGCCCACCATTAGGTGGGTTTTCCGGACCACTGGTAAAAGGCGGCGATTGCAAAGCCTTACCTTTGCGATCGTCCTGAGATAATAGCAGACATACGCGGCTCCAAAGCACAGTATCAGAGACCAGCCGATCCCCGAGGCCAACAAGCCCTCCCTGCTTTCCAAGTACGCCGATAGCTCTTGTAAGTTCATTTCTAGGCGCGTCGAGGAAATCGCGGCTTCACCTTACATTACAATGCCGAGGTACGGGGGAGACAGAGACAGAGAGAGAGATGGTTGCAACGGTAAGGCTAGCGCTCTCCGAAAGCGTGATAGCTGCCGGCTGCAACAGTACAGAGATGGTTTTAACTCCACTGCAGCTCCCGTTTCCCTATAGGATAACAGGCCGGGCTACTCCGCCCCCGTTCCTCCTTTCCTTAGCTCACGGCGGGGAGGGCTGTAAGAATCCCGGGCGTAGCAAAAAAAAAAAAAAAAAGGGAGGGGGGGGGTGACACTGGTAGTTTTACAAGTAAACGTTCATTTGTTTTCAACAGCATTGTTTCTCATTAGTGAAGTATGCTAAGCGGAAAACTTAAATTTCGCCTACGTGTCCCTGCAGTTTTCTTGGCAACATTATAGGCAACGGACTCAACTTGGGTGAGATGAGCGATATAGAAATGGGGTGAATAAATTTATTTTAAAAATAAAGGATTGCTTGCCATTGTTTTTGGACTTTACTAGTCTCCTGTTGCTTTAATCCTTCTTCAGGAATTGTGTTTATTTAGTCTGCTGAAAAGAAGGACTAAAGGTGACATGATAACAGTGTTCCAGTATTTGACAGAGCTGCCACAAAGAAGAGGTCCTCATCTTATTTTTCCAAAGCACCAGGCGGCAAGACAAGAAATAATGGATGGAAACTAATCAAAGGAGAGAAGCATCCTAGAACTAAAAAGAAATTTCCTAGCACTGAGAACAATTGAATGGAATGACTTGCCTGAAGTTGTGGGTGCTTCATCACTGGAGGTCTTTCAGAAGAAACGGGACAGCCGCTTGTCTGAATTGGTATAGCTCTGTGTTGAGCAGGGTGTTGGATTAGAAGACCTCCAAGGTCCCTTCCAATTTCATAATTCTGTTTTTCGGAGAGCAACCAAAGTCCCCTAGATCTTACCATGTCTTCTGAGAATACCAGTAGTTCAAATGTAGTCTTAAACATAAATATTACAATTGTGTTTAGAAGAAGTTGGTTCTGTCATAATTTTTATCCATTTCAAAAGCTAGTAAATAATACCGGTAGTTGTTTTATATATGAAATATCTTTCTGTTGTCCTAGCAATTTGGCCATAATCATGCTGGCCTTTGTTCAGAAGATTATGAATAATATCAGTGCTATCTTTTATCCATGACTGCAACTAGTTTTATAGTAAGTTCATTATAATAAGCAAACACTTGCATGTATAATGTTTCACTATCACTGAAAGCCATTTCCAATAATATTGATATTTTGAAACTGACAGGACTGGTGATCAAACAGGGCCAAAAACTTACTTTTCATAGAAGCAAACAAGAAGCTTCCAGATCTACAAGTAGGTTAAAAGCTGTCAGAGCTGAAGAAGCTTCTTGGATGAGAAGTTAAGTGTCTTCAAAAGAAAAAAAAACAAGAAAAAACAAAGTCCAGTTGCCTCCTGAGAAAGCACCTTTGGGACAACCGTGACCTGGATGACTGAGAATCTCTACAGACTTTAAGCAGGTTAGAAGATTATCCTATTGGCATTAGAATTTCCCTACACACTCTGCCCACAATGTGCATTGAGTGACACACTGAATGGGTATTAGAGAGAATTAATAAAGAAATTGCTTAACAAATAAATAAATAAACTCTAGGAAATAGCCTTAGTATCAAGTTCATAGTACCAAGACCTATACTGTTTATTTTTTAATGGCATGCATTTTTCCAATGCTTAGGCAGATACAAAATTTTACTTGGAATTCTATGGATTGAACCTGGAACGATCTGAATATATAATATGTATCCTGCCAATAAACATTTACCCCATTTATTATGTCTATTAGAATTATTTAGTAATTTAATAGCATTGAATGGCACTCCATAATAAACATAAAAATGATTAATATTCCAGCTAGAATAAATATAAAACCATTCAAAACCAATATATAATTATAAATGAAAATAAAGAGAATCATCTATGGGGTAAAAAAAGAATCGTAAGAATACTGCAAGAGATAGGCTACTGTTGTACAATACATTAAGCTACAAACCAACTACCATGTGTTTTAGCCCAATGTTTTTTGTAAAGTGAGCCTGTATCATTAGTTGTTTCACTGTGTGTGTCAGAAAATAGGGTCTGCTGGCAGGATTGGCAAGAGAAGTGGGGAAGAAACCTCTTTACCCCAATTTTCCATTGTTGATTGCAGGTGGCCCTGAAAATCTCTGACCAAGGATGGATGGAGAGCATGTGGGCAGCAGCCTCAGGGTCCAGTGTGAGATGGACAGATCCCTACCCCTAATATTAACTGTGAACAGTACATTGCATATAATTTCACATGTTTTATGCTGCAAGAGTTGAAAGATTTCTCTTTAAAACTGGAGCAGGAAAAGATAAATCCAGTCTGTTTTTTGGGTGGTCATGGGTGTGTTGAAGATGACATCATCCACTTTTTGTGGTTGTTGAGGCAGCTCTAATCTGTTTAAGACTAGGAGCTCTTCTGCATAATTGCTAATGTCTTCTCATCATCCCTGTTGACAGTTAGGCTGTCCTATTACAGGTGTTAATTTACTGAACAATTATAACTATCAGTAATGGTAATTCCTTTAAAAGATCACTGGAACTACTTTGTACAATATGCATTTGTAAAAGTAAAGGTTCCCCTCACATTCTGGCTCTAGGTAGTGGTACTCATCTCCGTTACAAAGCCAAAGTGCCAGCATTGTCCAAAGACGTCTCCGTGGTCATGTGGCTGGCACGAATAACCAACGAAGGCACACGGAATGCTGTTACCTTCCCACCAAAGTGGTCCCTATTTTTCTACTTGTTTTATTACATGTTTTTGAAGTGCTAGGTTGTCAGAATAGGTTGCATTTGTATTTTAACTAGACCCATTCTAGTTACAGCTGCTAGTCCATAGACATGTGTCATAATGTGTAATGTTTAAGAAGTTGCATGCTTTTTTTTTGCTTTTGCTGAAAGTTATATTTTCAAAAAACATTAAAATATTTTTCAAATGTTGCTAATAAAGAGTACTGAAGAGTTATAAGCCATATCTATAATATTAGGTTTTCTATGACTATAAAGAACAGTTCATAACATCTCATGAAAGATGCAAACCACTTCATGACATTAAAAGTAACAATATATTATGTGCTGTCCAGCCACTATATGGGAATTGGATAGTTAGGTAGCAATTGTGAGCTGTCCCCTTAAGGGAATGCATCATGGTAAATGTAGTTAAGGTATCCTGGAAAATGTAGTCCATATCATGTGGTCACATCTGTAATCCTGATTGGTCACTAATTTGACCCTTGATGAGTTGGGGGAGTTTTCCTCACTTTTGCCTGAATTCCCTAACTCATGGCAGCTGCTTTCTATCGCTATGAGATGGGTTAGGAGATAACCATCTTTAATCAGATATGCAAAGGAATTGGACATAAAGAACTTCGTCACAAATGTGAGTCATGAAGATACCTGATGAACCAATAATAAATACTTTGTATTGATGTTTTGTTGAGTTTATCTACCTCTGTAGAGAATACAGAAAAGTAAAGATGCTTGAAACTTACAAAATAGTGAAATACCAATTAACTACTGTTAAAAAAAAGACTTAACAGCTAGTGCAAAGCAAAAAGGCAGAGCAAAAGTTGTACTAACAGTAGTTTTATGTTCATAGGCTCAAAATGTTAAAGGCATGATGAATGAGTTAACTCTGTTATTTGGGAAAATGTCAAGGCTAAAAGTGTTGACACATTGCATTGACAGATGTGTTTGTCAAACTATGGTTTCTCAAGTTGTAAGGTAAGGTTGTGAAAGCCTGATACTAAGAAAGATCCCATTGTTTTTGAATCGTTGCAAGAAAATGACTGAAAATACCTTGGACAGAAAGAAAATCTAATATTAGATGAAATTAAATCTGATTTTCACCAAAGCATTCATTCTGTAACTACATAGCCAAAAAGTCATTAAGAGTTGTTAACCTAATCCTACGTAGCTTTTTCTCTGGTAATATCACATTACTAACTAGAGCATTCAAAACATTTGCTAGACCAATACTTGAATACAGCTCATCAGTCTGGAACCCGCATTACGTATCTGATATTACTACAGTTGAGAAAGTCCAGAAATATTTCACAAGAAGAGTTCTCTGCTCCTCTACTAGTTGCAGAATACGTTATGCCACCAGACTTGAAATTCTAGACTTAGAAAACCTAGAACTACACTGCCTTCAGTGCGATCTAAATATAATACATAAAATTATATATTGCAATACCTGTCAATGACTACTTCAGCTTCAACCATAACAATACAAGAGCACACAATAGATACAAACTCAAGATAAACTGCACCAAACTTGATTGCAGGAAATACGACTTCAACAACAGAGTGGTCAGTGTCTGGAATACTCTACCTGACTGTGGTTTCTTCTCCAAACCCCAAAAACTTTAACCTTAGACTGTCTACTATTGACCTCACCCCTTTCCTAAAAGGTCTGTAGGGGGCATGCATAAGTGCACCAACGGCCTACCGTCCCTGTCCTATTGTTTCTTTTTATTTTTCTTATATGTATCCATTTCATTTTATTTATTTATTTTATTTTGTCAAGCGATTATAAGATAATAGGTATTTATTTATTACTAATACTTATATACCGCCCTTCTCCCGAAGGACTCAGGGCGGTGCACAGCCAATCACACTCCAATACACTGTACAAAAGTTAAAAACGGATTAAATAATTTAGGCTGTTTAGAAATTTAAAAAACTTTACCCCTCCCCCATAAAATAGTTAAAAACCCCAAATATTCAAAACCAATTAAAAAAATGAATATGTATTCATAACTATGTTTATGCTTATACCTGTTATCTTATAATCGCTTGACAAAATAAAATAAATAAATAAATTCTAAACACAACGTGAGAAGGCTATATAGATTCATGGGAGGAAACGTTGCATCGAAGAAAAGGAGGCTAAGAGAAGGCAAGGTAATTAGATGCATTTACCGGTAACACTAAGATGAGCTTCCAATAACTCAACAGAGCAGTTACTGACAGACAATCCTGAGATAATCACAGCCACTTGGTCACAAAGCGGCTTGACCGAACGATTTAACCAAGGACGGTCCTGAAAGGAACGCTGGCAGAAAAGCTGCTGCGAGCGATAGCGGGGGAGCTATTGCCCTCCAGTTGTCCTTGCTCTTGTAGCCGGCCTGATTTACCAGGCTCTCCTTTCTTAGGCTCGAGCGAGCTTTCAGGTGCGGCCACATTTCGCACAGTCCCCATTGCAAATCCAGAAGTTCGGCCCTAGGCGATGCAATACACTTCTCGCTTCCCTAGAGGTCCCTAAGGAGTCTCTCGCTTCCTTTGTTCTGAATGGGGCTCTTCCCTTCCCCGCTTGCAGAATCGGAACATGCGCAGGAGAGCCCCGTGTGCCCTACCTCCACTACCACGGCCGGGATGGCGATACCGCCATAGTGCCCGGATGTAGCAGCCGAAGCGTCAAGGTTCGCCCCCTCCCCTTTCGAACCTGCATAAAGCGCGGCCAGCTTCTCCGGTTTGGGCGACACCATTTGGGGGGAGGGTGCGGGAGGGGAGGGGGGGGGGAAGGCTATACGTCGCAAACTCTGCGCTCCGCTGGCGGAGGCCGCATCCTATCCACCCCGCGGGACGAGACCGGCCGGCTGGTTTCCTTCGCTTTTCAGGTCTTTGTTGTTCCGGCGTTTGTAGGAAGGCATCCCTACGGCCTCGGTTTCCCAGTTATTGGCGTCAGCGACTCTCTCGGCCTCGTCGCTGCACCGCGAGAGACGCCTCCGGCGAGCTGAGTAACAATGAGCAATTCGAGGAACAACCGAGTGATGGTGGAGGGTGTCGGTGCCCGGGTCGTGAGGGGACCCGACTGGAAATGGGGGAAACAGGATGGCGGCGAGGGCCATGTGGGCACCGTGCGCAGTTTCGAAAGCCCCGAGGAGGTGGTGGTGGTCTGGGACAACGGCACGGCCGCCAATTACCGCTGCTCGGGAGCCTATGACCTGCGCATCCTCGACAGCGCGCCCACAGGTGAGAGGGAAGCGGGACAGCCGGGACACTTCCCGCGGGGTGGGGGGCGGCGGTCCCAGGGGAGAAGTGTGCGGGTTTGGACCCTCTTTAAGATCCAGCGAAGTCTCCCTGCCGCCGGCGCCACTGTCGGCGCCGTCGGGACATCAACTCGGAGTTTCCCAAGAGCGGGTGAGGGTTGCTGGCGACTCACAGACGAGGCCTTGTTTGTCCGCAGGGTTCCTAATCGTGGTTAAGGAACTCCCTGCTTAAGGGGTGGTCGGTGGGAAGAGGGAAGCCCATAGCAAAAGTTGCACAGGGACGTAAGAGCTCAATCAGTAGTTCAGCACAGAAAATGTTAAAGGATCAAAACAATTAACAAGAAAAAGGTGTGGTGTAGTGAAATAGACCCAGTGTTGTCAATTGAAAATGCCCATTACTTGAAAGCAGAAGAGAGGGATGCTCTCCATCACAAGTAATGGGGATGAATCATACATGTCTAGGTTCACCTTTGGAGGTTAATTTCTATGTAAGAAGCTAGTTCAATTGGAAATTCTTAGTTTCTTCAGTTTAATGGAAAAACACCCCCTTTATTCTATGGGAGATAGACACAGCCTTTAGGATGTATGATAGGACTGCAACTTTGGCTTCGATAAATATAAAAAGGATTTTCATTTTGCAATGTAGTCATGCTCCCCCCCCCAAGAGACAATTTTGGCATCCTTTTAAAAAAAGTATAGTGTTGAAGTTAAATATTGGGAGGATTCTTTTTTTGTCTGTGTAACAAGGTCATTATGTTACTGTGAGTTACTCATTTTTTAAAATAGTTTTTGATCCAAGTTTGGAAAGTTTTATCCCAATGCTTAGTCTTGGAGAAGATGCCCATTGTAGCAACTTCAGCAACAGGCAAATAAATTTATATTTTCATTGCTGTTTTACAATAGTGAAGAAATGTGGATTGTTAATGGCCTTATTTTCTGGAATAATTATTGTAATATGAAAAATATAAGGTTCTTAGAAATCAGTTGTTACTGAATTAGACATTTCTAATATTCAATTTCTATAGCCACCCATCTAAACCAATGACTTTACAATTCAAATTGTAAAGCTGCAATTCAAAAAAAAATATGCTACAATGTTAACCTTTTAAAACAAAAACAATAGAAAATGAAATAAATATTTACCCAAAATAAATAGGCATTCTAGCAGAGATATTAGGCCAACTAACAATAAAGCCAGGAAATGGGACATTTAGCACATTCAGTACCCCAGGCTTGGGAACACAGCTAGATTTTTAGAGCTTTCTGAAAGGCTAATAGGGTTGGGGCCATTCTAATCCCTGAATTGAATATCCTTCAATATTCCCACAAATCAGGCTACTGGATCTGCAGCATGAATCTTATATGCTAAATTGAATTGGAAAAATAGAGATTCTTGGAAAAAGGTAGTCTCCCAAGTAACCCGGTGCCAAGCCATGTAGAGCTTTAAAGGTGTCAACCAACATCTTGAATTACACCTGGAAACATATCAGTAAAGATATTCCAGTAGTAGTGGTGTTACATGTGCCATAAATCTGGCAACATTTACCACCTGCACAGTTGTATTCTGTTTCAGTTCTATACCAGTTTCTGAATGTTCTTGACGGTCAGTCCCATGTAGAGCATGTTTCAGTAATTTAGGCAAGAGGTTACAGGGGTGTGAGATACTATGTTACTAACAGTATTCCAGTCCAAGAATAGGTGTAGTTGGCGTTCCCTTCCCCCCCAAAGGTGTGCAAAGTCTCTCCGTGGCTGCCATCTGCTGTTTGAGCAGGAGCTATGAGTATAGGTCTCTAGGAGGACCCCAGATTGCACAAGAGGTCTATTGCACAAGAGGTCTATTGCAGAGGTGGTATTCAGCAGTGTCTGACCAGTTCTGGAGAACCGGTAGCAGAAATTTTGAGTAGTTCAGAGAACCGGCAAATATCACCTCTGACTGGTTCCACCCCCATCTATTCTCTGCCTCCTGAGTCCCAGCTGATCGGCTGGGTCTTCTTTTGTTGCCCGGCATAGGAAAACATAGCTGGAAAGCAGGTTAATGGGGTGGGGATGGAATGGGATTTTTCAGTAACCTTCCCCTGCAGTGGGGAGAAAATTGAGATTTTACAGTATCCTTCCCCGTCACACCCACCAAGCCACGCCCACAGAACTGGTACTAAAAAATTTTGAATCCCACCACTGGTCTATTTGGTAGTGCAGCCCCATCCAGAACTAAGGATGCAAGAACCTGTATATGGATACAGGACTGCCCTTTTAATTATTAAATAAATACCTATTGAAGGCAGTTTCATGTTTTATGATTAAGAGATACATGTTGGAAATCTCATTAAATTGGTGTACATAGAACTGGTGTTTAAGCTCAGATGTGGGATGAAAAAAAGACTGCTTATAGCTTCTTTAGAAAGTTTTTCATTTTATTAAAATGTACATTTTTAGAAATTGATTAGCAATATAATTAGTAATACTAGATACCAGATAAGTTAGGTTCTATCAGAATTAGGACTGATTAGATTCACCCTCATACTTACAGTTCCTTCATAGTCTCTCTTAAGATTTCAATATGCAAAAGAGTGTTTACTATAAAAATGAGAATTCCAGTTGTCCTTTAATTTAGTGGGTCTTATCTTATTCCCATATATAAATAATCCTATTTTAGTTTTAGAATATATAAGTAGTCCTTGACGTTGATAAGTGACCTTCAAAGTTACAAAGCACTGAAAAAGTGACTTTATGGCCATTTTTCATACTTATAAGCATTATTAGCATCCCTGTGGTCACGTGATCAAAATGCAAGTGCTTGGCAATTGGCATGTATTTATGATGGATGCAGTGTACGGGAGTAATGTGTTCACCTTTTGCGACCTTCTGACAAGCAAAATATAATGGGGAAGCCAGATTCATGTAACAATCATTTTTGTAACATAACAGCTGCAGTGATTCACTTAAACTGTGGCAAGAGAGATTGTTAAATGGGGCAAAATTCATTTAACAACTGTCTGACTTAGCATTGGAAATTTGGGGCTCAATTGTAGTTGTAAGTCAAGGAGTGCTTGTATTATTCTCTTGATCAAATATTTATAGCTTTTATAAACACATTTTGATTCATTGATCAAATATTGTATGCTTTGTATTAATTAATGGCATTGTCTTTTTAAATATAAATGACTTATTAATGCTCAATAGAAAATATAGAAGCTGGTGAATATCTGTGGATTCATCTTTATTGTTATGGGTCAGTGTTTTTAGCAATTAGGAGTTTCAGATGAATCTAGTTTTCTAGAATAAAGAGAATATCGACATCTAGAATAATGTTATGAAATCCAATCATTTTAATATCTTTATTTAATTGATGGCATTACAAGCAAATTATTGTAATACTATAGGAATTTGATTATATAATTAGAATTGTGTATTTGATACTGATAACCATATACATTCTTGTGCAACAATAATTTAAAATCTTAAGTGATTGATGGTAGACCAAGGGATTGCTCATTTTTCTGCTCAACTTTCAGCTCCTTTCATTCCATGCATCTTTCAGAGTATTGTAAAAGCCATATTAGCTCATTTAATTTATAGTAACTATATTCTTTTTTAAGATATAGTATCTAGAACCACAGACTGTTTTTATAATGTATTTGTATATAAATTTTAATGATACTGAAGTTCAGTCAGTTTCAATATCTAAAGAGTAGTGAATTTGCCTATCTGGCAGATTTGAATTGTTTTTAATATGTAATTATAGACCCAGTATCTTATATAAATTCATATTTGAACATTTGACATAATTACTACCTGAAGCTATGATGGGATTAAATTGAATAATGTAGGCATTATGGGGTGTGGTTTGAAAAGTAATTGAAATTATAATAATGTACTCAATGCCTAGACTCCAGTGTTTTTATGTTTGCTTTCATATTTTCTATTTAAAATACTATGTTAGTCATATATCTATTTATAGGTATTAAACATGATGGGACTATGTGCGATACTTGCCGCCAGCAACCAATAATTGGTATTCGATGGAAATGTGCAGAATGTACAAATTATGATTTATGCACAGTATGCTATCATGGGGATAAACATCATCTAAGACACCGCTTTTACAGAATAACCACACCTGGAAGTGAAAGGTAACATATAATTAATTTTAAAACTATAATATTTAGAAAAATCCCTGTATCTAAAATATTCATTAAACTGAGATGTACTGTTTTATGTTAAAGCAAGTTTTAGATTTTGGCAATAAACATTTTTAAATAACTTATTATTTTGATTGGGCATCTCTTTAACCTATCATCAATATTAAATTTTAGGGTATTGCTGGAATCGCGCCGTAAATCAAAGAAAATTACTGCAAGAGGAATCTTTACAGGTGCCAGGGTGGTACGAGGAGTTGATTGGCAATGGGAAGATCAGGATGGTGGCAATGGACGCAGGGGCAAAGTAAGAGTTTAGAGTACCATTACTGTTTTCTTACTATGGACAATTCATGATTAATGGCAGGATATATTATGTGTTTCTATCAGTATAGGCTTCCATTGCCAATGAATATTTGATATTTCTTTGGATTTTTCTTCTAATTAGCAATCTTTATCTGTTCTCTATCCCTTTAAAATATAAATATTGGTATGTTTACTGACTCATCCTGATGTGACTCACTGACAATGTACTAATACTATGGTATACTGAGGTGATGATAGTAATAAAATTATTTGGTGAACAGATAGTAAAAATTCATAATGAGTAGGATAAAACCAGATGATGGTATATTTCTAAAAGGTGTTTTATGGCAGAAAATTTGCTTGTCCATCTCAATTGAATCTGATCAATGATGACCTGTAATACTTCTTTCTTGGTAAAGATGCTAATCAATCTTCCTCTTGCCAGACAAGACTTGTTTTAAGTGATTTGGGTCCTTCCTAAATGACCCAATACAAAGAATTGATGTGGAAAATGAGAGAATTTAATTGGTCTCTCATATTTTTAATCAACGGTACAAAAGCATAGAATATTTTTAACTACTACTTTAATGGTTTTCTTTTTATAGTTTTTTAAAATGATGATTTGTATTGTAATTTATTAGCAGGTTTTTTGAGTGTAACCAATTCAGTGTTTTTAGAAAAATAACATAATTATTCTTGCTGATTGTGGGATGGTCATTATTTTTATTTTATTTTTAGGAGTAAACATGCATTCTTTTTATTTTGCTAGGTAACTGAAATCCAAGATTGGAGTGCATCAAGTCCACATAGTGCAGCATATGTTTTATGGGACAATGGAGCTAAAAACCTTTACAGAGTTGGCTTTGAGGGCATGGTAAGAAGTAAAACAATACAAAGAACCGAAGTATTTCATGATGAAGTAATAGCAATGGCCTGTGCTGTGCTATTTTCTTTTGTGTTGTCCTTCTGTCAGTTTGCATGCTGTTAGGCGCTTCATTGTTCTACAGCTATAGAGATAACTAATGCATATGCGTAAGTCTGATTTCAGTCTAGTTTTTAAGCTGGCTTCTGTCTCTCTGTATCTATAATATTTCCTCTTATAAATAGGTGACATTTCTATAAAATAAAGCTAATACCTTCAATAGTAGAGACTGCTGTAAAACAGTTCTGTATTTATTTCCATCCTTTAGGTAATCAAATATTTGAATTATTCATGAAACATTAATGCATTGTGGATGTTATTTTTTTTTGCTTGAGTAATTGTGGTTTCAGTGATGTTAGGGCATAATTGCTACAGCTGCTAATACTTTGTTTCATTTCACATTTGCATGTGCAAATGTTTTAAACATAACTTATTTCTGCAATCTTTACATAACATGAATATACTTGGTTAATGGGCATTTTTTAACATTAGTAAAATTATTCATTTCTTGGTTTTATTGCAGTTAGTTGTCTTTATACAAACTGGTATCCTAATCAAGTTGCAAGATCCTTCTGTTTTCTGATTGGTAATAAAATAGTGTGATGCAAATATTGGGAGAAGTGTACTTTGCTCAAAATTACGGATTAGTATAAATAAGTTTTTATCACTATCATATTAGTCTTGCAACATGAACAGAGCACAATCAGACAAGATGCTTTATTGTTTTTAAAAACACTTTTTGAAAAGCTTTTCATTCAAAATTCATGGTGTTGCATGTTCAAATATAACTGTAGTTTGCTTGTTAAAAATAGCTTTCTGAGTTACATGCATGTACATGCTTTCCTCCCAGGCTTTGGGTTTTTTTCTTTGCTCTTGTTACCAAATTGCAGGGTGCAAGTATGTAAATGCAGAGGTTCTGTCTTATATGGTATAGTTATGAATTTTGGAAGTACCAGTTACTGGTTTTTAAGATAGTTACATTTATATTATTCAGAAGAGAAGACATTCTTTGCATCTTGCATATGCCAGTTTACATTTCTGGGACTTTTGTCTCTTGATAAAAAAGAAACAGAGTTCTTTGTAGCAGCACATGGTTGGAAAATACACCACCTGTCCCTTCGTTTGTTCCCTGAGTTGTAGTTGATACAAATTAAAACTCAGCTTTCTTCCTGTTTGCTTCCTACTTTAGTATATATGCCTTGAATGATCTTTGGCCAATGGGAATTGCTTCAGAGATAGAACCACATATCTGTATTTCGGTTAGGCATGGCAAGAACTATTAGACTAAAATTTAGAATTTTAGAATCTGAATTAGAAAATTAGAATTTGTTACTAAGTATATTAGCTGGAGATTTGTTTGTTTATACCACCCATCTCACCTACAAGATGACCTGTGTATTGCAAGACTCTTTTATTTTATGCATTTTTATTTGACTTTGCAAACATACATGTTCCCAAATGTTTGTGGGAAATTGTGATTCAGCATTATCACTGATTTTATAAGAGAGGAATGTGCCTAAGTTAGACAAGGCTTTCTATTTGTTGAATGTGTACAGAGAAGGAACTTAGTATGATTAAAATGAGAAAGAAATGAAACTTGATAATCATAATAGCAATAGCAAGCAATGGTACTTAAACTTGCATACTGCTTCACAGTGCTTTACTGCCCTCTCTAAGTGGTTTACAGAGTCAGCATATTGCTTCCAACAACCTGGGTCCTCATTTTACTGATCAGAAGGCTGAGTCAACCTTGAGCCAGTGAGACTCGAATTGCCAAACTGCTGGCAGCCAGCAATCAGCAGAAGTAGCCTGCAGTACTGCATTCTAGCCACTGAGCCACCACGGTGCATATGATTATATCCTGAGTTATAATTGCAAAACTTGAGTATTAATTTAAAACAGTCCTTTTCCAAATAGTTTGTACAGATTTACTACAGAATAAATGGCAGAATTTCCTAATTTTTTTTGTTTGCCCTGAACTATAGAACAAATAGGGCAAAGGTCATGCTACAATTCCTTACACATTTACTGGTGATAAGCTTCACTTAAAATAATCAAATTTACATCTGCGGAAACATGCTGTGATTTTTTTCAGTCTCCAGAGTTTTAATGAAGTATGAATGTCCACTTAAAACCAGAGTCTAATTACTAGATAGCATCTACAATTTAGAATACTCTTAATATCTGTAGGAAAATATCAATTTGCTATTTCTTTATGAATTATTGATAGCTTTAAAAGTGCCATTTATCAAGTCATAATAAATATCTCAATCTTATGATGCGTATATTGGTTCAGAGTTAAATTCTCTGCATGAATTTTTATTTCTTCTAGTCAGACCTTAAATGTGTCCAAGATTCAAAAGGAGGATCCTTCTATCGAGACCACTGCCCTGTGCTTGGTAAGATACAGAATATGAATTCTTATACTCAGTGCATAAAGCTAAAGGGGGACATGTGTGTAGGCAATTTAATAGATGATTGATGACAATGACAGTGGTTATAAGAAAAATGCCTGCTTACGCATATCTCTTAGAGGTAAATGCAATAAGTGAGTATTGTTTATTGGGATACACAAATATAGTGATTACTAGACTTCCTGCCAAGGAATGCAGAAGAGCAAAGTTGCAAGTTAAATGTCCTCTGAAAAGATATATAAAAATTAGAAAGGCAATGTTTCATTACTTATACAGCCACAATCTAGCATCCGATGAGAATGTGGAGCTGCTAGATTCTAATTTTTTAAAGTGGTTCCAAGCCTCCCTTTCTACTGATGCTGGTACCTCCTAACAAAAAGTGTTCGTTATTATGCCAATATATTGATTTCTTTCATACTAAGGAAAAGAGAAGAACCTGATTACCTTTATCTTTCCCCTCCAGGTCATCAGGTAGATTTAGCTTGTCTTGTTTCACTGTAGAATTCATAATCCTTTACAGCAATCGTATGCAAAGATAAAACATAATGTGTCACTCAGAGAACATTTTACTTAATATTTATTATATTTTTCCAGACTATAATTGCATAAGTTTGTTAAATGAAGTGGTAATACTATTCCCTGATTTCACTTTTAGTTATGTAATGATGCTGTGTTTCTACATTGCTGAGATTAGATTGTTAAAATAGCAATGTATACTTTTATGATTATGAATTATGCGTTTGTTTATGGATGAAATTGCCAAAGCATACTTACTCTTTAAATTCTTAACTGTAGGAGAACAGAATGGAAACAGAAATCCTGGTGGTTTACAGATTGGTGATCTAGTGAACATTGATCTTGACTTAGAAATTGTTCAGTCATTGCAACATGGGCATGGAGGATGGACTGATGGAATGTTTGAAACCTTAACAACTACTGGCACAGTTTGTGGAATAGATGAAGACCATGACATTGTTGTACAATATCCAAGTGGGAATAGGTATATTAATTTATTTTTTATAAAGCAAATCATTCTTATTATGCAAGTGTTTAATTAGTGTTTTATATTTACTGTTGTGTCATGCAAGATCTCTAAATAAGAATGAAAATGCTAATTCATATTGATGAATTATTCATATTGATTGACTTCCAGATTGTAAATGCCATGGGCTTTATTTTATATTCACTGCCTTATATAGTAGGGGTGTCAAACTAGCGGCCTGCAGGCCGGATGCATCACCAACTCCCAATAGTCTTTAAGAATATTTGATCTACTTCTGTTTCCTGCTACAGTCTAACAGCATTAATAGTTTCAGCCTGAAAATCTGTGCAGTTCCTTAACCTATAGGCATTAGATACACAAGATTTTTAAGGGGAAACTATCAGCAGCTGTATTCTTAACTCTTTGTACAATTAATTCTCTCCCTAGTCATAAATCTTTGTTGGGATCATACTACATAGAACAAGGAAACGTATTTCTCGACCCTTAGACAGTTTTTGCTTAGAGCACTTAAAAATCTGATGACTACATTCTTAAAAATTAATATATAAGCTGTTGTTTATTTCAAGTATCAGACTAAATTAAAAGGCATGCTGAATCAGATCAAAACTTTCTCCAGCACCGTATTTTCTATAGTGGCCAAATAGATGCCTGTGGGTTGTCTTATGCCATTGAATGATATAATTACTCAGTTTTTCTTTTTTTTTTAAGAAAAAGCTTTTCCATTTAGCTTTAAAGGATGACCCTGGTTTCCAGTATTGTGAGAAAAAGTATTTTTCTTTCTTTCTGACTTTCTTCATAATGTATTACAGTAATTTGCTTAATTCCAACATTTCCAATGTTTCATCAAATGAAATACAATCTTCTGCTTTAAGCAGAAATCCAAATTAATCTACTTCTGCCACAACACTCTCTTACTTCTGTTTAAACATGTCCAGTGAAGAAAAGCCTGTCACCCTTCTGTTCAATTAGTTTGTTAAATTGCTCTCATTCTAAAAAAAATTGCTTTGACCTTTCTTTTCTGTGTATTTTGTGATACTGTGATTTTGGCAGTCATATATTTTAAAATCTTTTTCTTATTGTTAGATGAGATGTGCAAAATGTTTTCAGTAAGGACACTTTTTTGAGTTCAGATAATTGTTTCAGGTTTAAAACAATTCACTCTGAACTCATAGCAACTTTACCAGAAATGTTCCAAGCTGAAACAGAGTAAGCTTGAAACAGCTCTGGTAAGGTCAAAACAGATTTATAAAGTGTTTTTTGTTAAGTTGGAAAAGACTACATTGAATTTTGAGAATACCTCTAATACTTAACATGAATTTATCTTTTTTCACAATTGTCACACATTGAGTTGGTGTTTTCTAGTTATGGTTTACAGCTTTGCTAGTCAGCCATTACAATCTAAGATGCTGTTTTATATCTGTGTACATTCTGTATTAAATTATGATACTGTTTTCCCTCTAATTTATATTGAACTATATTTGCAATTTTAATTTCCATTCTCCAAGTTTGAAATACTTTTTCATTCAGGCCTTTGAAGTAGATTAAGGTCAAGAAACAGACATCAGAGGGATTTCAGGAATGCTACTTTATTATTATAGGATATAATAATAGAATCTTAAAAGTCTCTTAGATTTTCTTTCAGCCCTATTTTATACTAAACAAAATCAAGGCAGGATTAATCTGAGCTTCTTTCCTATGTTTTCCTCTTTCTCAGGACTGAGTTGATATTTCTCCTCCCTTAATGGTTCATTCCTTTACCAAGTGTAGCTCTACATTCTTTTACACTTCTGCTACTGTTGCTGCTGCTGTTTATCATTGTTTTTAGCTTGATGTTTATTATTGTTAACTACCTAACTGATAATTGAGAAGCAAATTAATATCAGCTCAAGTACAAGCTCACTTTTGCAACATCAGCTCTATTTCTTACATCCATCAGTCTATTTATTCTTAACCTATGCTTTTTTTCTCAAACAACATTTTGTAAAATGTTTTCTTTTGTCCATGACTATTAAATTTGCTTTAATAAAAGCTGTGAAAAGTTTTTGAAAGTTCAAAAAGTTCTGTCATCTTTATCTGTCAGTTCGCCCTAACTCGCTCACATTGCAGGGCATATCGTGATGTGATGTTTTTTGCCTTTGCAGAAGCAGGGTGGGCATGGCCTGTGTGGGCCGCATGTGGCCCAAGAGCTGCCAATTTGACAGACCTGCCCTAACTGCGTAGTTAATAGTGCTTAAAAGATTTGTAAGACCGATTCTTCTTTAATAAGATTTATTCCACTACCTACTTGATATTCAGTAGTGTATCAGCAGGTCTGCTCAGAATAAGCTTTAATGTAACTGGCTTGTAAACTACTGGATTGCCTTTAAATTACTTGATTTAAAAAAAAAAATCCTTGAACAATTCTCACTTTAGCTAATAATCTGTATCCTGAAAGCATTGTTATAATACTTCAGAATCAAGCATCTTTTTCAAATGAGGGGCAAAACTGAGCAATAGTGAACTGCAGTTATGCTTTCATAAAACTGTAAAATCACTTGCCATAATATGTTATTTTTACTTTTTAGATGGACCTTTAACCCTGCTGTTCTTACTAAAGCCAATGTTGTCCGAAGTGGAGATGGTGTGCAAGGTGCTGAAGGTGGTGCTTCACAATTTCAAGTGGGTGATCTTGTCCAAGTTTGTTATGACTTAGAAAGAATTAAGTTGCTTCAAAGGGGACATGGTGAATGGGCTGAAGCAATGCTTCCTGTAAGTTTATATAACTATATTTGTTGTTATAATTTGAAATTAAAATGTGGATAAATTTATTTCAGGACCTTCAATGAATGACAGTGAAATTTTAGAAAATTATGTAAGTTATGTCTGTTGGAGAGAGGTTTCTCTTTCTGGATAAGTCCTATTGATAATCAGGTATAATGAATCAGTAGGGAGGAAATGACTTTCTGCTTGGATAGTTTAGTCCAGCAGTTACCAATATAACTGCTGGATAACTAAGCAATAGTACATTATGACAAGTAAACAATAGTAATGAAGTTGGAATGAAGTTTGATGGAAATATTAAGTCTACCTATTTTTAAGCATTATTGAGTATTGACTGTGAATATATTATTGAATATGAATTGCAGGTAGTCCTCGACTTACAACCATTTGTTTAGTGATCGTTTGAAGTTACAATGGCTCTGAAAAATGTGACTTATGACCATTTTTCACACTTACAACCATTGTAACATTCCCGTGGTCATGTGATCAAAAATTGGATGGTTGGTAACAGGTTCATATTTATGATGGGTTGCTGTGCCCCAGAGTCATGTGATCATCTTTTGCAACTTTCTGACAGGCAAAGTCAATGGGGACGCCAGATTCAGTTAACAACCATGTTACTAACTCAACAATTGAAATGATTCACTTAACAACTGTGGCAAAAAAGGTTGTAAAATGGGGCAAAATTCATTTAAATGTCTCACTTAACATAAATTTGGGCTCAATTGTAGTTGTAGGTTGAGGACTGTCTGTATAATATTCTTTCTCTCAACTATATCTTAGATATAGGATTAGATATTTGTATAATCATAAAAATAAATTTATAGTATCTTAAAAATGTGAACATCATCTGGTAGAACAGATTTCCCCAACTTTCCGGCTTTGTGGACCAGTAGGAGGGAGGGGATGGTTCGTGCAAGTGACGTACATGCACACATGCCACTCATACTAATGGAGTGCGCACACAGCACTTGCCCATTGCTTGTGCAAGTGAGGATGTGCATACTCGGGTTCGCTGGCTGTTTCCATGGCCCAGTTGCAAACCCTTCACACCCCACTGGCTGTGGCCCACTGGTTGGGGAATTCTGCGGTAGAAGATCACAGCTAAAATGAGTTGGATTATTTGATTCCTGAACATTGAAAATAATAAAAATATTTTATTGAAATTATAATAGAAATGAGCTTATTTTTTTTACATATCAATGATTGATCTGCAGTCATTCATTGTTAGGTCAACATTCACAGAACTTTATTGAATATAGAATAAGATATCCATTTAAAGTGATGATTTTATAATTAATATTAGTTTTCTTTAATCTAGACCCTAGGTAAAGTTGGAAGGGTCCAGCAGATCTATTCGGATAGTGACTTAAAAGTAGAGGTTTGTGGAACGTCTTGGACATATAATCCCGCAGCTGTGTCAAAGGTAGCATCAGCAGGATCAGCTATAAGCAATGCATCTGGTGGTAAGTTAGAAACTAACAAATACTACCAAAAATTGAAATTTTGAAATCTGCTATGTTGCATAGTTTTAAATTTTTGTTGCTGTCTTTTAAGAGCACTTTCATTTAGAATAGTTCTAAAATACACAGTGCGCAGCTTACTCTTGAATATTTTGTTAGATACATGAATTATGATTTATATAATATATGAATTATCTATTTATTTAACCAATTTACATGACCTCCTGACTCATAAATTGCAGCCTTGGTCAACTAACAGATAATTAAATATGGAACAAAAGGAACCAATGAACATCAAAACCACAAAACCACAGCACAGTACAACGCATCGGAAGCCAATTGCAGTATGTCTCATTCCAAAACCAGTTACCTGAATGGGCTTGTCTTCTGATTTGCAGTGAAAAAAACAGGCTATTATTACAGAAGGGTGACGCATTCTGCCTTCTGTCCTTTTGGCTCCATCAATTTTTATTCAACAACTTTATTCCTACTATAGAGTAGTTGTTCAAATGATGAAGTGTTTTAAGATTTTTTAATCCTACCTTTTGTTTGCTACTTTCATTTTTATTCTTCACAGATTTCTGTAACTTTACTTCCCCCACTCCCCTAACAATATTATTTTATGGTTTGTCACATGGTCAGCTAGATGTTCAGACTAGGTTTGGTATTTTTATCCACCTATCGAGTCCTTCCAAAGGACTGGGATAAGCAAATGTCAATGTTTGATAGCATGAGAGATATTGTGACAGGATGTAAGTGTTCTGAGTGAAGCTGTCTTTTGCAATTGACTGATGGTGAATTTGTCAATGCTGATGACATTCAAGTGGTGCTCCAGTTGTTTTAGGATTGCATCCCAGGTGCCTATTACTATTGGTACTACCTTTGCTTTCTTTTGCCATAGTTGTTCTATTTCCAATTGCAGGTCTTTGTATTTTGTTAATCTTCTCCAGTTCTTTCTCTTCTATTCTGCTGTCTCCAGATAGTGCCACGTCCACTATCCAGACTTTTTTGTCTGTCTTATCAATAGTTATTAAGTCTTGGGTGTTATGTGGCAGGTCCTTGTCTATATGACTTTCTCTATTTAATGATCCCACCAGTTCTTGCTTGTCCACAAATGGTTTTTCTTACAAATCTTTCAATACATCATTGCAGCTACTTTATCATGCTGCTGTTTGTAGTCAGTCTGTAAAGTCATAGCAGGTAACCAGGTGATCCATTGTTTCTTCAGCTTCTTTGCAGTTGGCACTGTCTTCTCAGTTCTGGTTTTGTCCACATTTGTTCTTAAGGCTTGGTCTTGTAGAGCAGAATTAGCTCATCTGTCTCCTTCTTCAATTTTTCTGTTCTTAGCCATTGCCAGGTGTTATTATTATCTGTTATTATTTTTTAACAAATTGGCCATGTAAATACTCTGTCTTCCCATGTCTTTTTTCTGCTCTTCAGATAGTCTTTCTTGTAGTTTGGTCTCTCTAGCACTCATAATCCTTCCTGTTATAACTTCATGCATCTTCTTCACTGTCCTTGAGATATTCTTCCAATGCTCTTTTTTCTTCTTTAACAACCTGATGTATTTGCAACATTCCATGTTCACATATTTTGTTTGGTAAATAGAATTTGTCAATACCACTACAAGGATGAAGGGCGTGATTTATTGTCATTATTTTTGGGTTTCCTATCCCGGGACTTTAGTTCTGCTTGAGTCCAGTCCACTATTCCAGTTGTATATCTAATGACTGGAATTGCCCAGGTCTTAATTGCCTTGATAGTATTTCCTTCACTGAGTTTGGACTTTAAGATCTCCTTCACTCTCTTGATCTATTCTCTTCCAACCTTTTTCTGGACTTAGTATGTTTGATGGTATCATCTTGAAGGATGCTCAGCTTCATCCAGATTCTTGATGTTATGGCATTTTGGTTCCTTCAGTTTTCATTATTTTTTGCCATTTTAATGGTAAGCACAGCACATTTGGCAAGCCCAAACAATCTTTTCAATATCTTGGATGTATTTTATGAACAATGTTGAGCACTATTCTATTTATAATCGTTCATTGCATAATTCAGCCAGATCTTCAGACTGGATTTGGCATTTTTGCCGCAAGATGTAAACTGTTCCAAGTAAAGCTGCTTTTGCAATTGTCTGATGGTCAATATGTCAATGCTGATGGTATTCCAGTGGTGCTCCACTCGTTTTGGGATAGCATCCAAGGCGTCTATCACTATTGGTACTGTCTTCACTTTCTATTGCCCCTATGCAGATCTTTGTATTTTGTTATCGTTTCCTGTAACATGAATAGCCGCCTAACCTTCATTACCTAGCAGTTGGTAAATAACATTTAAGCTTGCTCTTGGTGGACTCATGAATATCTGCTCCACCATAATGTTTCCATTGTAGGAAATGCTAGTATGCAGACATGATGTAGGCAAGTAGCAGATGTTAAAGCATATTAAATAAAGATGTTAAATAATATTAGAATGTTGATTGTTTGTTACATGTGTATTAAATAAAAGTATTTTGTTTAAAAGCAACATTACGTTCAGATACCATATACCTGGTAATATTAATTATTTCGCTTAATATTCACAGAGAGATTGTCCCAGTTGTTGAAGAAATTATTTGAAACTCAAGAATCTGGAGATCTTAATGAAGAGCTGGTTAAAGCAGCTGCTAATGGAGATGTAGCAAAAGTGGAAGATTTGCTTAAAAGACCTGATGTGGATGTGAGTATTTAATTATATCATTTCTGATAAGAGGAATTAAGAATTTCTGATCAATAATTAGAGGTTCTTGGAAAAATAAAACATTTTGTAATCAAAATAAAGAAAGACTTTTCTTTCACAATTTTTACTGTTGCAAATAGGAAGTTAATTATGCTTAAAAATAGGAAGACCTACCCACTTCAACATTTGGTTTTGTTGCTTTTTGAATGTACGGGTTTTGCTTCAAATGGTTCAGAAATTTGCCTTCTAAGATGTTTACATTATAATGTTCTCTAAATAATTATTTTGCTTTGGAGTGACATAAAGTTTGGAAAAAAAAGTAATTAATCCAATCTTCTCAAGTTGCTCACAACTTGCCACCCAGATAATTTTTTCCAATTCAGTTTTTTCAAACTAATATTTTAATACTTCATGTGTTCATATCCTGCCTTTTTTCATAATTTATGGCAGTATGCATAAATCTAGTTTTCTCTGTTATTATATTTAGTAAATTAAAGATAATTTGGAAAGACAATTAATCAGATCCCTAAAAGAAATTTCTTCTTGACATTATATTGCTATTAATGAGCATAGTTATATTCTTAATGTCTCATTTTAAACTTTTTTGATTTTATTAACAATATATTTTAGGTGAATGGGCAATGCGCTGGACACACTGCTATGCAAGCTGCAAGTCAAAATGGACATGTTGACATTTTGAAATTGCTTCTGAAACAGAATGTGGATGTAGAAGCAGAGGTATCTGAAAGCTTAAATGTTTAACAATACTTAGTAAAATGTATTTATTATATATTAGTTAAATATCTGTATTATATTTTAAAATCTTAGTTAAATATTTTAAAACAAAATTGCCTAATGTCATGGATTATTGTTTGTAAGATAATATTTCTTTTATTGCTAAGTATGTAATTATTTAACTAGCTTATTGAATGGGTCCCTTTCACTTGATTTAATTTTGGTAATGGCCAGTGGTCTTATTTTAGGGTTATTTAAGGATTTCATGCTTTAAAAAAGAAAATCATTCCCTCATGTAAAATAAAGTCAGGACAATGAAATGCAGGCATACTTGCTCAACTAGATAACCAATTAACTATGGTGAATTTAACCAATTTTGGTGAATTGAGATTAATAGATATTTTCCTATAAAAGGGAAGAAACTTGGAATTTATTTACGCTACTGCTGCACCATGGATGGTTCTTTGCACTAGAAATTGAGTTATTGACTAGGCTGAAGGTTGCATCCAGGAAATATCAGAAGTTATTAATACAGCACTTCATAAGAAAAGTTCCTCTCTTATAAACAATTGGCTATGACTTGTAACTAATATTTAACAGCAAAATAAGTTGCTAGGAACCATGGTGATAACAGTGGTTAGAATGCAGTATTGAAGGCTAATTCAGCTCACTGCCAGGAGTTTGATCCTCACCATCTCAAGGTTGACTCAGTCTTTCATCCTTCTGAGGTCAGTAAAATGAGGATCCAGATTATTGAGGCAATATGCTGACTCTGTAAACTGCTTATAGAGTAAAGCACTATGAAGCAGTATACAAGTTTAAGTGCTATTGCTATTTTACATGTTAATTCTGTCTCAATGTGAAGTAGAACTATACACACACATCATTTACTTTTGATGCTTGATATCTTTGCATCCTTTTATTAACTATATACAACAATTTAAAAGTATCCCACTAAATTGTAGAACAAAAATATTATGCAGATGAATTTTAATTATTTAGGACAAAGATGGAGACAGGGCTGTTCATCATGCAGCCTTTGGTGATGAAGGAGCTGTGATAGAAGTTTTACATAGAGGCAGTGCAGATCTCAATGCTCGCAATAAGCGTAGACAGACACCACTTCATATTGCTGTGAATAAAGGTCATCTCCAAGTTGTGAAGACATTACTGGATTTTGGTTGCCATCCTAGCCTCCAGGTAATTTAACTTAACTGTTAACTTAAATGTTTACTTTTTTTTGTAACTATGAACTCAATTTGAGCATTTTTTTCATACGTATATAACTTTGAAATATTAAATAGAGTTAGCCTCCAAATTATAATTTGGAGTATAATGTCAGAACATGGTAAAGCTTTCCATCCCTGCTATCAGGATGTATGGAAACACTGAATATATTGAAGGTGATAGTAGATTGGATGTGATGCAGATGAATAAACTAAGAGTAGTGCTTTTGGTTTCTATCAAATCTGAGGAACAATTATTTCTAGATAGAAAGGTACACCATTGTAAACAGGAATTCTTTTAGTTTTGTGACATTGTTGGAATGTTTCTGTTTTACCTGCCCTTCCTACTATCTAAACATGGAGTTGACTATTGATGTAGAAGTTTGTCAAGGGGAACTGGAGAAATTATAAAAGAACAGAAGGTCAATAGTGAGTTGGTTGTTCATTATCTCCAGAAATATAGACAGCATAACTCAAATATAAAATTGCTAGATAGTAACAGGTATTGTCTATGTCCGTACATTTCCCAAATTCAAATGATAGGTCATTTATGTGATACAGAATGCTCTACTAAATATGCTGTTGGAATTCAGCAAAAGTCTTATTACATTCTTATATCAGGATATTTCTTTTTAAATGAATTTTGCTGGGTTTTCTTTTGTATAGATGATGGAAGATTTATTTAGTTAAAATGTCTATTTCTATAGAAATTTATTGTATTATATGTTAATTTGATTTTTATAATACTGTTTTTAATTGGAATACTAAAGTGGCATTTTTTTTCTATTGGGAAAGGCAGCATCAAATTGCTTTCAAGGCATTTTCTATTTTATTGCATTGATAGATCACACCCATGAATATTTTCTGTAGGTGTTCTATCTGATAGTTTCTGTGCTTGAGACTAGCTCTACAGCGTATGGCCTGAAACAATAGCCTTCCCACTTCTATTGGGCTCATTTGCCATAAATATGCTTCAACAGCATCCCATATCAAGCTTAGCTTATATAGTTAGTGATAGAAGGTGTATTAAATCACTTGTATTTTAAGGTATTACTAAGTAAGCTTGAAATATTTTAGGGCAATTCTTTTCCTGCATCTCTAATATAATATCTCTGTGCTTTAGGGGAAACAGCATTGTATTTATGCCTTTCATGATATAAGGCATCTTAACATTTACAGAGGATGTTGTTATGTTGTGCTAATTTAAGATCAAGTCAATTCAAAATTATACAGATGTATTCTGTCCAAATATCAACACATTTTTTCATATTTAGCTATTTTTTCTTGAAGTTTGATAGTTAGGGAGAGAGATAAATAAATTGATATAAATTGACTAATATTTATTTTTAAGGATTCTGAGGGTGACACACCGCTTCATGACGCAATAAGTAAAAAGCGTGATGATATTTTAGCAGTCCTCCTGGAAGCTGGAGCAGATGTTACTATTACAAATAACAATGGATTTAATGCTCTTCATCATGCTGCATTAAGAGGAAATCCAAGGTATTGTATAGGTTTATTGCTTTCTAATGTTTGATAAATGTAGTGTTATAATAAAAATGTTAACATTAGTTCAGAAGAGTTTTAATATTAATTTTTATTTAGCTCAGTAGAATATATAATTGAACACTATAGAATTGATGTAGTGAGTATTTGAACAAATGCAGGTTATACTAAATTATCCATAAAGTTAATTGTTTTGTGTGCAATCAGATGTTTTTTCTCATACAACTACAATCTTTAAAAGCATCATGAGGCAATTTAGAATTAAATTCACTTTATTTTGCAAAGATTAAGACTATGTAAAGAATGTGAACATGCATATATAAACTTAACATGAGCAGCATTGTGACAACAAATACATGCCCAAGTACTATCCCATCAACTTTCTTACCAGCAGACCAAGAAGTGAATTTGAGACATGCTATTTAAATTATGCAGAGGAATGGGATAAAAGAATAACAGTGCTGATATTATAATTAATATACACAGGTTACAAAGCAATTACACAAAGTCATAGTGAACCAAATCGGTATAACATTTTGCTTTTTCTGTTGTGATGTTAAAACTCAGAATCACCCATTGAAACTAATTATGGAGGATGTTTAAGTCCAATAAAATAAAATATCTTTAGCACCTACACAGGATCTTTGCCTTTCTGATTAAATATTGTAGTTGTGCTATGCCTCTTTGGATACGTGACAAGAATGGCAACATATGAAGAAAAGAAATGGGGCTTTTATCTGATCTTCCCTTGTCATTCCCCCCACTCCCCTCCCACTACTGACTACTTTACTGAATGAATAATTAACAGAACTGTGAAAAGCCTTTAAAGAAGTGATTCGTAACATGTGGACATGTATACAAAGCCTTTCTTTTCAAATTGCTAAAGCATGCTTGCAAAGCTTGTGCAGCTGCTCTTGACTATTTCCATATGTGTGGTCATACACAAACCACTTGGCTTTGCTTTTGCCTCTTTCGAAGCAGCTGCATGAGCCTTGCAAACCTTATGGCTTCTTTAATGATTTGTGAATAAATGCTTCATACGGGCTTATGTGTATTACGAAGCCTCTCTTTTAAAGGCTTTGCCCAATCTTTATTGCTAAGCTGTAGAATTTGCTGCCATCAGACATGATGGCTGACTTAGTTTTAAAAATGGTAAGATAAATTAATTAATTCCATCAGTGGCTACTATTCTCTTTGGCTATTTGCTTCTTTGGGAATTGCAGATAAGATAAAGATGCCCTTGAATTGAGCTTGACTCCTGATGAATTTATATAGTTGGCAACTAAAACAACAAAGCAAAATTGAATTGTGAGCCTCTTCTTCTCAGGTGTTTTTTGACTTGCTAGACCAACTTGGTATTTTTTTTAGGTCTTTGATTCTGTCTTTTGAGCCTTGATACTATTACTTGCTGAAATAGAATCATAGGCTGATATATTAAATGTCGTCTGAGAAGCAACAACAGTATAGGACTATCACTGTCCTATCCTATCCATGTTTGGTCTAATGCATCTGGTTGGTTCACCTACATAATCAAACAAAGAGTGCTGGACTGGACAGGCCACTGGTCTAATTCACTAGCACTCTTCTTGTGCCTGTGAACTACATTATAACATAATACATTTTCTGATTTCAGCTATGGACTCTCTTTAGATCTGACTACTTTTTAAAAAACTTAATTTTCAACCAGCCTATGATAATCCAAAACTTGTAATTAAGTTTACAACCTATAATTTATGTCATGGCTAGCTGGTATATCAGCATAACTAAAATTGCTCTTGCCCAAAGGGGAATGGAAATGAATGTATAAAGAGGGCTATTGACTGAATGTTTTAAATAATATTCTGTAATCATTAACTATCTGTTCATTTAGGAATTCTATCCATGTTTCTCTCCTAATTGACTAATGTAGGGCTGTCAAACTCCCGGTCTGTGGGCCAGATGCTGGTCACACCCACACCCGCTTTAGTGAAGGGGAAAAAAGTCCCAATACGTCATGTGGCGCCGCTGTGACGACATGAGTTTGACACTCCTGGACTAATATATATCAAACATAGGTACAGCACCTGAATTAAGACTGATAGCAATTAATGGTATTCAAATCCAAAGTGAGAAAGCTATATTGGATTTAGCATGGACGTGTTTGTTGTACTTGTCAGTAGCATATTTTTAGCATGCTTTAAGGCTAGGAAATATTTTTGATTGGTGTTAGCACATTAATTCAAGACTGGCCTTCAGAACTTGGGTTGAAAACTACAAAGTAATACATAGGAAAATACATTATCTAATAGCAATTCACTGAAATCTTGTAATTTAATAGTATTTTTATTCAGATACTAGCTTAATTTTTGTTTTAGGACAGGCAGTGTTAATTTAATGGAAAAAGAAAAGATGTTGAATACATTTTTGTTACCCTACTTGTAGTTGCTACTAATTTAATTCTTTATTTTGTTGCATATGCAGAAAGCGATGAATCAGTTTTAACTATATTTTGAACTTCTATAGATGATAAAAACATTGTCTCTGAGATCCCATTTGTGTGCCATTAGGGATAAGATCCAAAGTCTAACCCAAAATTCCAAAAATGAACAGTAAAACATAAATATAATCATCTAATTTCATTCTGTATCTGTTATTTTTAGACAAATTGCATTTAAAATCTGAAGGTTGCCTCTAAGCTACTATAGCTAACAGGGAATTATAATTTTTCCTCTTTAAAAAAACCTTGCAGTTAGTGATCACTACTTCATACCTGTATTTCCCCGATAATAAGACTGGGTCTTCTATTAATTTTTGCTCCAAAAGATGCATTAGGAGTTATTTTCTGGTTACGTCTTATTTTCTCAGAAATATGGTACTAAATGCGTCTGACTGGATGACAATTTTAACAGGCTTATTTTTGGGGGTAGGGCTTATATTACAAGCATCCTGAAAAATGCTAGGGTTTATTTTCTGGTTGGGTCTTATTTTTGGGAAACTGTTTTGCTTTCTTAAGTTACTAAAATATGTTAGCTGTTTCAACAGAGTAAGATGGCACTAGACTTTATGGCAGGCAAAGCAATATATATTGACTCTACAAACAACCTCATAAACTCACAAATACAACATTGAAAAATATACTTTATCAAAGAAAGATAAAAGCCATATGTGTGGAGAAAATCTATATACTACAGAACTTAAGATCTCCTCTTTCTCTTCTCCCACTCTTACTCCATTTAAATTCTAGAGTTTTCACTTCTGCTTTTTTGCATCTAGAGAAATTTGAACATTTTCTTCCTGTACTTGAGATTGTGAAATATCATTCATTATTTTTATATTAAAACTGAGAATTGCCAGTTCTTGTTATAGCTTCACCATGGGCATGGAAATGAATTTGTAGGAAAACAAACATGCAGTCATTAGCCTAGCACTGGAAGATACAAGAAAAAAGGTTTGAATATATAAATTGCTTTTATTGAAAAAGATACTGCCCTAATAACAAAGTTCAACTACTGCAGTTTTTATTAATCCAATTATGTTAATATGTCAGGTTCAGGGTTTAATTTTTTTGTCCCCCCCCCCTCCCCTTATGTGATAAAAGACTTTTTCCTGCCCATTCTAAGAGTACTTGTACAGTTTTTTGATAACAATCTTTTTTTTTAAACTATACTTCTGCCCTTGGCTTCAGCCATTACAGAGAGTCACCTTAGGTGGTAAATTCTGGAGTGAATGTGGACCACCAACAGCAGGCCCAGTCTAAGTCTTCCTTTTGTGTTCCGAGTTATTTCCTCTTGTCGATAGCAAAACTGTTCATGCCATACCAGCTTGTCTAATTAGTTCCAAAAATTTTAAAGTTCAGGTAGAGGTTGATGATCCATCATCAGTGCTGAAATTATATTAGTTTCTGGTCCAGTCAGTTCAAAATACAGAAGAGGAATCTTCACAGAGTAAAATTCCTATAAAATTCCATGTTCGATTTCTAATTCATGTCTTTTCTTTTGAAAACATAGTATCTAGCAATTAAGCCAAGCAAGATCAGACCAACTTATTATTTGGATAGTTAATGGCTAAGAAATAGCTGTACTATAGGTTACTGTGATAAGTCGAAACAGGAAGAAAGTAATACCAACCCCCTTCAGTATTCTTGCCAAGAAAACCAAATGAATGCATTTATAAAATCCTCAGGAATCAAACTTGATTTTGAAAAAAAAAAAGGAACAAAGTTATGCTAACCTTCCCAGAATAGGTTCTGGTGATCAGTTTTGTATAGGTTTTCTCTTTTTAATATTCCTATTATTAAAAATCAGTTGATAAAACTACGTGTCCTGTAGTGATCAATACATAGCTACAGCTGGTTGAAGGGGACCAAATCCATTAAACATGCGATTTGATTCCATTTTACCAGCTTAAGCAAAGCATTGAAAACCTAGTTTTGCCATCAAGCCTGAGACCCTGATATATGGGTGAGCCAGTTTCTTGGCCATGGTTATAATGAAGGTGTGATGTCACAAGTATTCTCTGCTGCTATTTTATGTTATTTATGTTATTTCTAATTTCAATTATTTTTACTCTGGTTTTATTCCTATTTTAACTGTTAGATGCCTGGAACCATTTATATGAGATGGGTGCCCATATAAATTTATTAAATAAATAAATTGAAGTATACCAGCTGTTTCTCCATTAAATAAATATCAGATATGGGGAATCATATACTTCCTTACATTTAATTTTTGTTTCTAATGCTTCATTTTTATATTTTTAAAAATAGAAAAAAAATAAACCTAAGTCATCAAAGAAAAAAATTATGGCTTGTAATAATGCTCCTTCTTAGTTATTTTCATTTCTTGGGTGAGAATGTGAATATATTTTTACAGACGTTACTGAAAAGAATTAATTAGGGAACAAAGTCACAAGGTTTTTATAATTGTTCTCAAATATAACTCTAGTTAATATTTCCAGAATGAGTTTTATTTTGAAAGACTTTTTCTGTTAACTGGTTAGTTCTATACTTACTCTATCTACATCTGTTTTTGAAAAATGATTTTACAATTTTTGGCATATGGTTAACATACTTCAGCATATAATTTAATATGCATATGTTTTATTAATAAAATGGGATTCGTTTTTAAGTGTAGAACAGCATCTTATTTGAAGACATGTGAATTCTAAATTGGGATAAGATTAATTTGGGCAGTAATAATGCATAACTTATATGAAATCTTTTATTGCAAAGACATATTTCTCTAAATATTCAGTATGTTTATGTTTAGGGTTTAGTAGAAATTTATCATATATAAAACTTGAATGTTTAAAACTGTATCTATTTTTGTCAGTAATATGGGACTGCACTGGTCCAGCTGTTCAAGTATTCTTTTAGAGGGCAACAGTTTTCATGTACTGGCTATATCAGGGCAAAAAGTGACCATAGAAAGAAGTATAGCAGCATTTGATAATGTCAGCATCTGTTATCCTTGTCAGTCAAATGGTTGAGATGTCTGAATTACAACTGTGTCAGCAGATGTCCAGAGTTCAGTTTGTACTTAGTTAGAATTCAGCAGCTGACACAAGTAAGGGAGTGACATTTTAGCATGACTGACAGTGTTCAAAGAAGTATTAAGATTTGTTTTTATAAAGGTGCATACATAATTTTATGTAAGGCTTATTTTAGTGTTGGTGTATAATTATGTTTTGGGGAAAAGTACAAAGTACATTGTTCACTTTATAAATCATGGTCGTTTTTAAAATGTGACCCTACAGAAGTTAATATTTAATGTATTGCTCAGATGACTTATTATTAGAAATAGGCAGTGGTTCATAGAATTCAGACAGGTTTGCCAAGTTTGTTGCTAATGAAGGCTGTTCTCTGATCATCAATCTGTTGATTATAGAATAAAATGTGTTAATGACAATACCAATATTTATTTCTGCTTTGCATATTTACTCAATGAATTATAATTAATTGTTTAGTGAAGGTATAGAACAATTTCTTTGCAGGAAAATCTTTAGTTTCTGTTTAAATAACAAATGTATTGTTAAATTCTTAAGAACTAATGGTATATTTTTTTCTGGCAGAAAAATCTGTATCTGAATAAACTGAAAAGATCTTAAGAGATGGCAGTTAGAAATTAAATTTAAATTATGAAGCCCAAGAGCCTAAGCATCATATACTATAAATTTTAATCCCACTTAGCCTACTTTAATTTTCAATCAGAAAACTATAATATATTTTACATACTAATATCCTTTGTTATACTTCCGTGTAACTAAAAATGAAGGATTAAAATAAATTCTTTTTAAAATAATGAGTTTTTTTAAAAACAAATTTTACCTTAACAGTATTGATTTTCTCCTAAAGAATAATTAGATTAATATTAAATAATGGGAATGCTGACCTTTTAGCTGTTCAATTATTCTGTGAACAGAATGAAACAAAAATGTTTTACCATAAAGAACATCTTAGTTAATTTGGCAGATAAGAATGATACTGAATCTGCCAAACTTAAACTGATTTACTTTCATCTGATGAAATAAACTATTCAAAATATAGACTTACTTGGACATAAAGTTATTGATATTTCATTTGCTTGCTACACTTTTTTTAGTCATAGACAAAAGCAAAATAAAACAAAAAGGAACCATGTTAGAAAAAAAGGAAATACAAAATTGTCTTTTCTAGCATATGTGCTGTTATTGTTTTATTTTAGCATCTGGCAAAAATTCTTCTTACACTTTGAACATTTAAAGACGGGTGAAGATTGCCTTGGCAGTTACAGAACACAGTAATATTTCCCCTATCAAACATAATACTATATTTGTTAAATAAATGTAGTATAATATTCAGATTTAATTTTGATTAATGTACATTTAATATAATGAGGAACTTTATTTAATTTATCCTTTTTTATTTCCAGATGCAGCAATGGTTTCAAATAGGTGGGAAAGCCATGTGCTGCAAGCAATCTCTTATCTTTGAGGTTTTTAATATCTTGCAGGCTAGCACTGCCAAATAGCAGTATAACTCCCCACAGATTTTTTTTCATAAAATGAAATAAAATAGGGGCATTAAGCAGCCACTAGACTAATTATGTCCCCGAAAAGATGCTAAAAGAGCAAAATCATGGCACTGCTTCAGCTCAGTGGTGCAACGCATCTCCTTCTACATCAAGCCAATTAAATTCTATTGACGTGCTTGCAAATGGGAAAATTAAAGACATGGAGTGCCTTTGCTACCTCACTGTGTGTGTGTGCACGTGTGTATATAATTGTTTATCTGTCTTAAGACTTCCCATATATGAGAGCTAATTTATTCTAGTGGTTAAGACACCAGGCTAGCCAAGTAACTATGAGTCTAAATTAATCTACCTGGTTGTTGTGGGAAAAATAGGAAGAGCAAGGTGTATTATATGTGGTTGCCGTCTTGAGTTACTTATAAAAAATAATAAAGATAAGGTAAAAATAAATATGCAAGAGTACATGATGTTTCCCTCCGCCCCACCCGATATGATACAATCAAGAGGGGTAATGTTTGAGCTGTTTAACTGGGATGTAAACATATTAATAAACTCTTCCACTGAATCTTCAGTGGAAACAAGGCAATTTTAGCACGTATTTTTGTGCCAAATGCAACAAAGGATGCCAATTTGCCATAAATACTTGGTGGATTTCTAATGGAAAAGTTAGGTAGAAAAACAGGGGGCAAGTCTTTGTTGTAATATGTTCATTTTAGCACACATGAAAAACCTTTTTGAACCATATTTTATGTTCAAAAGTTCATATTCTTGACTTTTAGTATTAATTTGGATGGTTAGACAAGAGAGGTTTTTTTTAAGTTTCAGAAGTAGTACTTATTGTGGTCTTCAAAATTATGATCCAGAAATTATTCTGCATTTTCTAAATTTGTGTGCTGTTGCATTGTATGCTATGTCGTGGATGTTTTTATTTAGGTTTTAAATTAATAAAACATAAATAAATGAGGGCTTTAAACAATTGCCCCATTATTTCCCCCCTTCCTCCAGTATGTTTTATGCTAATGTTCATTTGATCCTTTTACATATTATCTTCACTTTAAAAAGCCATGACTTCCACGTGAAACGTAATTTATTTTTCTTTTACTGGTTGTTCACTCCTGCCAAAAGTACATACTTCTTTACATTCCATAATATTGTATGTTCATATGGGTACATAAAGAAGTATGTGCTCTGGGCAGGTTTTCATAGCTGCTATCTGCTGGATAAAACTGAACATTTCGTCCCCTTTTAACCTAAAGTATAAAATAATTGTTCCTGGTGAATTTTAAAAACACATTTTTTGCTCTTGTTTCTTAGTATCTGGCCTTATTACTTACTGAGAATTAAAGCCTTCCTGTACTTTACGTGTACAATAATTTAAAACACATTAAAACAATTGTTCTTTCATGAAGATTCAGGTACTTGTTGGGTTTCTGTTGCTTTTTATTGGCTATTAAGCCCGGTGAACAACACAATTTCACCAAAGTTTGATTATGCAAAATGTCTTCATGAAATGGTAATATGTATTCATGTATTCCACTCTGAGCTTGCATTATCATTGGTCTTCACTCATATTTTACCATATTTATATTAGTATCTGGTGAAGTGGAAAAAATGATTTATTTTGTAACGATGTATGCCTCTGGGAAGAATCTCAGTTGTTGTATTTTATAATTAATGAGAATTACAGCCAAATAAATAGCTGATTATATTCTAAGAAAGAAAATAAGTTGCAAATGTGAAGATTTGGCCTTTACTTTTAATTAAAACCAAAGTGAACTAATTTTTGCAGGACATTTTCGAATTACAAAAGTTTATATTAAAATATACTTTTTGATGTCAAAATTGTAAGTTTAGTAGCTCATATACCTTCACAGGCTTAGTTAGCTGATACTGTAGTTTATCTTTGTGTTCATATTAATCATAAGACAGAAAAAAACCCAATATCAGGTTGCAAAAAATTGATTTTTTTAAAAAAAGAAATATATAGATAATTCATTTTAAATGATACATAAATCCTTTTGTAAAGTATATTTATAATCAGAAGAAGAACATTCATCCAGTACTTACATATTTTCAAAAATTAGAGAAAAAAACTCCAGTTGATCATGTTAAAGAAAACCAGTTGTTCAGTTTCTGCAGCTCAAGAGAAAAAGCTAGTGCAGCTGATAGAGAGCAAATCAGAGACTAGCAGTAGCTAGCACAATTCTACAAGAAGAAACAGCAATGCAGCAGAACAATTACAACTTGCTTGTTTCAAATTTAAATTATATTGCTCATGCTCTAAAATAATATTTTTAATCTCTTAGTAAAAGTACTTTATTACTAAATCATGCCTTATCCTACCCTTTTATATATAATGGAAATGAATCCACAATATAATGTAAAAGTAACAATGGAGTAATGCATTTCTGTAAAATTAATTTATTTTGAAATGCTAAAATATTAGTAGATATAATACTTAAAATATGATTAACAAGATTTCTTGTCCAGTAGTATTAAGCTACAGTATTACTCAATTAAAGCTGATTGTTTCCCATATTAACACTTTACACTAGAAATACTTGATATTTAAGCACTCTACTAGTATGTTAAGCTGCGATTGAGATTAATATAAAAAATACACAAATTATTAAAAGATACATTCAGACATGAATCCTTTAAATATGTGGAATAATTCAGGTCTTCTAATGCTCTATTACCTGTAAGCTTATCATGCAGCATTTGCAGTTGGATGACCTAGAGAGAGACATCAGCAGCAGCCATCTCATCTTGAATGTTCACTCTATCGCTGATTCAGCTCTTCATTATGTGGGAGGGGGGAAGCAATGGAGAGGTGAAAATGAATACATATTTCACTATAAAACAAGTATAATTAAAATAGGAGCACATATCTTACAAGGTATCTGTTGTGTTTTTCTAACCATTAAGGTGTTGTGCATAGAACTAAGTTTCTTGAACCTGCTGGATAGAAAACAGAAATATCCAAAGTAGATGCTAGAAAAAACCAAAGGAGGATAATCTCACTTTGTTTAGATAATTGAAAATAATTCAAAAATGTTCATGAGATTGTAAAAAAAAAATCAGCATACATCTTCATCCATCCCCGCTTCTCAAGCAAGTATTGTTTCTTTCTCCATAGATAAAGGACTTGATTTCTTCATGCCTGAATTTTAGTTCCCAGACAGGTTGCTTGTAGTTATTTTTCATTTTTAGAGGTCAGTCACTGCTTTTGAGGTCAGGGCTTCCACATGCATGCTGTTTAGCATGAATCCATTTGCTACTCAAGGCACTAGCAAAACTATTTCAGCTTTATAGGCAGCCAGGCATTTGAAACATCCACTCCCAGGCTGTCTTTTGCCTCTCTCTTCCCTGACCATATTTAGTCAACCATTGCAAAAAATAGTATCTCAACTGTTGGTTGCTGTTCCAGGAACAGACGGTGCCTCTGTCTTTTACTCTGCCTATTGATGGCTCATCCTGCAGTTTTACTACTCAGTCCCTATATGAGTGATATCAAATTCAGTTGCATGTTTCAACTTAAGTTTTTTTTTTAATTTTTTTATTGGTGTTCAAATTCTGATATCTCAGTCACTGTGTTTATTCTTCTAAAAATGAAAGCAAGATAATAAGAGGAAATTCAGAATGAAGTAACATTTCAAAAACTTTACAAATCTTTGTTTTGCTAAAAAAATAATCAATACACTATGGAATAAAGAATCAAACATTTTTGATGGAAGAAACTATGTTCTTAGTTTTAATTTTAAATTGAAGTTTTGACATAACTTGCAGTTTATTTTAGAAAACTATAGCGTATCTTAGGAATATGTGTATATGTATTAATATTAGTTTACTTGTCTTTAAAAAATCATTTTTGAGTTTTTCTAATTTTATTTGTATATTAAATGTGATTTGTGTTCTGTCTTGACAAAATGTCAATAACAATAACAGGCATAATCTGTAAAACATTCTACAAAATATAACTTTTCTCTGATTGCTCTTTTTGTGGAAAACTGAAGTTTGGTAAGATACAGAGGTTAGTAGTCCATTGCTCATGACAGAGTGTAAGAAAATGGACCCCTCTGTTAAGTATTTTTAAATAACCATCCAGAATAGTTTATATTTAGATGTATCTCTAGATTTGTATTTTTTTCATAAACCTACCTTACCTTGATAAATCTATGTAGCAATGCCCATATTTTTATTACTTAAAGGGCTACTAGTGAAAGGATTTCTTTTATGGCACTCTATATATGGAATGGATACATTGGGTGGTAGGTATATGATTCTCCCCTCCCCAGTGTGTGTATTATTCCATTAATTTTTTAAGACTATTCGATAGCATTCAAAAATCTTTCTAATGAATTTATTATGTGTGTTTTAATTACCTGTAGACTACATTGAAAAATGTTTTTGAGATAGGATATAAATATATTTAAATGGTAAACTACGCCAGGGTTTTCTTGTCCTCAGTTCTTCTAGCTTTTATATTATGATCAGTGTAAAAAGATTTATATAATGTCTGGCAAAGAGAGGAAGACTTAAAAGCATTTGAAGTTGCCTTTTAAAAAGAATAGTTTTGAAAGGTAAATTAAGTTTTTAAGAGGGGAAGTCTGAAAGATACACATTCCCCAAGCTGCACAAAAATACACATGCATACTTGTTATATAAACCCCCCTAAGCTACACAGAAGGACAACACCTCATATTGCCAATATGAATTCCCATACAAAATTCCATTTATATATAATTGGGAAAAGAAAGTATGTAATGTCAGCATGGTAGATTGAAACACAGCAGGTGGTGTATAAACTGCAGGAACATAATTCTCAAACATGAAGTAATGATATTTGAGGCTAGCGGGGAAGAGTAAATAAATGTGAGATACAGGATAGTGTTGACTTCCTTCCCATTTTCAAAGCATATCATTACTAGATTTCATTTATTCATTTCTCTGATATCTGATAGGCCGCCCACTCATGGTAACTAAGCAGTCACAAATGTCTGTATATTGCATGTGGCAAACTGAGTAGGAAAGTTGAAAAATGCATTTTGTTATGAAATTATATATACATTTTCTCAGAAGTAAGCCCCATTGAGTTCAGGGAATTAAATCATTACCCTATTAATTATTGTAAAATAGCTATTACCGTAGTACTGAAAGTATATTAAACTAATATACTTTTATGGTGATGTATAAGAAATATGAATAAACCTCAGAAATGGACATGGGATTACTAGAATAGCTAATATGGATTCCATTACATTATCTAATTGAGAAAGAATGTTAAGGTTTAATAGAATGGATAGTATTTCATATAAAATCTATTTTTCAGTAATAATAAAAACTGGCAATCTAATCACTGAGTTTGGGATGTTACACTTTAAATGGAAAATTGTATTCCTTCTAGAAGTTAATACTGATATAATTCTTTACATTTTTGTCTATTTCAGTGCAATGAGAGTATTACTGTCTAAGCTTCCAAGACCATGGATTGTAGATGAAAAAAAAGATGATGGATATACTGCTTTGCATTTGGCAGCACTTAATAATCATGTAGAAGTAGCAGAACTTTTGGTACATCAGGTAAAATTTCCTATTAATTGATTTCATGCCAGAAAGAATTATTTGTTACAAATAGATCCATACATTTGCTTAACAAACCATTTTCTACATCCAAATAAAGATGTTTTTTTACTTATTATTAAGACATTGTGTCACTATTGATTCTCTTAGTGATAGCAAAGTGGGAGTAGTACTGATTTTCAGAAATTTTAATATCAGCTATTTTATCTTGTACTTGATATTTTATTGAAATTTTGAAGATGCATATATTCCTTTTTTTTCTAATTTGTACAGCTACTTTTGTGAGACAAATTCCTTAAACAATTGAAAAATACAGTTTATTCAAAGAAGAGAGCACTGAACCTTATCCTTATTTGCTCAGAAATAAATGAAATATGAAAATCTAATGAAGCATTGAATGAATTTGAATTTTGAAATTCAAATTGAAATTTCAATTGAATTTGAAACAATGAAATTGTTTACATTGGCTTACCTAAGCAAAAAAAAAACATGAATAAATAAAGTTCTACTATGTTCAAAATAAAATAAAGGAAAAAGAACAATATATCAGCTACTGTAACCTTGAGATAATGACAAAAGAGCAGCTAGTAACCAAGATAAAACAAGAAAATTGAGCCATTCAGTCACTATGTTCACTGCTCACTCTTCTCTAACAAAACAACATGTATAAAAAGCCAAATGAACGAATAGAATTGAAACTTGTTACTAACAGTAAAAAAAGCTATTTTGAATTTTAAGTCATATAAATTGCATCCTAGTTTACCAAATGAACTGTATTGGGTTTATTTCATTCTATTCAATAATGTCCTTGCTAACTTAACAAATCACATTTTTGGTCAGCCAGTTTAGATTTTGAGAAAGCTACAGCATAATATATCTTAATTTAAGGAGAGTATGTGACAGTGTCCTATGACAATCTGATTACCAAGATGCTTAATTGTAATATGGTTGGCATGACCCTTTAATTGATACTTAATTGGAAATCATATTTGAACAATGTTCATAAATGGTTTCTCATCAAAATATGAGACGTAATGTGTGGGGTATAATCATAAATTGGATGGTTAGTTACTTAGGAGGCTTAGTATCCTAGGAGACAAAAATTAAATAAAGGAACTTAATTAATTAGAAAAATTGGCTAGAAATAATATGAAAGTAAACCTAGATATACAAAAGAAACTGACTGAAGTTTTAAAAATTGAAGCGATAAATGATAAACCAAGAGAATGACCTGGAAAATATTTTGTTATTGGATCTACAAAAGAGGCTTGTTAAAAATTTGAAGAGATCTGTGTGATAGAATAAAGAATTAAAGAGAAAACTCCTTTGACAATATATGCTTGATGTAAAAATTAAGTCTATTAGAAGAAAAGGAAGGAATATAAAGTTGATTTATTTGATCAAGGTTAAAGTAAGTCATTTTTTGCAAATGTTCTGACAATCCTTTATGAACTTTCTGCTAGCATCAGGATGGAAACGTTGGTATTTTATGGATTTGCTTATAGTAGATAAAGGATGGAATATGGAATGAAGAATTACCTATTTAACCTTATAGGAGTGAAGATTTAAATTTGTTTGTACTTGTGTTGAAGGCTGGAAATCACTTCTGTACATTTCTTTTTCCTGCACTATTTCTTTTTCCATTCTCTTATCTAAGTTTAGTTTATATTAGTTTTATAATTATAATTAAAATTCTTAATAAAATATTTTAAAAAGTACACCTTTTCGGTAGGAGTGCCTGCCCTCTAGAACAAGTCTCTCCTTGTGATTTGGATTCCCCATTTTACTGTTGTTAAAAGAGCCCTCTTCACCCAGACCTTTAGTCCTTATTCCTTAGTGCTTGTTATCTTTTATGTTTTATTGATTTTATTGTAATTTCCACTGCCGAGTCATTCAGAGTCAGGTGGCATATTACTATTAATTAGTTTTTCATCCAGAAGCTATATTTTGTTCTAAACCAGTTCAAATGTTTGAGCTATGCTTTGTGTTGACCAAAGAGGTAAGTTGATTATATCCACTCAATATATGGAGTTTATGAATTCCTATTCATAAATTGTCTCAGTACTGTATACATCATCTCCTTGTTTAATAACCAAAATCCATTCCTTAAGTTGGTATGGTAGCTAAATGATCACCCAGCTGTAAATGGTCACTAGACAAATATGTGACTGAGAGAGAGAGTTGCTGCAAAGATCACTGGTTGCTTCTTCCTTTTTTAGATAAAGTTATATTGTATAGTATCCTGTACCTGACCCATTTTCCCCATTTCTGAGTGGTCACTGAATGAGGTAGCCCTAAACAAGGAGTGGCTGTAGTGTGAAAAATATTAAGTTATTTCAGTAGATCAAATTCTTTTAAATTTTGAAAACAGCTAATGAAACATTTCATAAACTTTCCATTTCAAATATGGATTCGTGGAAAAAGTGATAAATACAAAATAGAAAGAGTATGAAAATTAATTCAGTTTCATAAAATATATGTATAGATTTTTTTAGTTGGTTTTAACAGTGGAGAAATAATTGTCTAGTATTTTTAATTACACTATTTCTTTTGCAAGTACCCTGATAGTTCAATTCAATTAATAAGAGTAACATTTGGGATTTCTCTTTCAGGGCACAGCTAATTTGGATATTCAGAATGTAAATCAACAAACTGCATTGCATCTTGCTGTTGAAAGACAGCACACTCAAATAGTGCGGGTAAGACATTTAGAATGTACCAGAAGAATGTACTTCTTCTCAACTATACTACTATAATGCAGTGTATTTCTGAATGGATTTCTAAAAGGATTATGCAATAAGAGAATTTCTCTCCATTTTATGCTCTTATTTTCCTTCCAGAGAGGTTAATAGGAAATGTGGTCTCTTTAAATGACAGTCTGGTTGCTTTTCCATTTATATATCATGCTTAAATTATTTTTAAATATATTAAATATTTATCAAAAATCAAACACCTGCTTATGATATTTCTGATTTAATCCTCTGTGCACATGACATATATGCGTAAATTCTATTACCCAGTAACCACAATATACAGATTGAGTGGGGAAAAGTGATAATCATGGTAAAAGAGGATGAACATAGAAGAAGAACCAAATTATTAGAATGATCAGGAAAATCAAAAGGGTGAGGCATAATGCAGTGGTTGGAATATTGATTAAATATATACTACAACTTTTAATTGCAAGATACTGATTATAAAATAGAGATTGGTTCAATGTCATTGTTAAAATCTGCTTGCCAAATTCTTTGAGTTTATGTTTCTGAATGTTTTTGCATATAATACATATCTGGAAAATTGCATTGATCATGTTGGTACTTTTTCATGTATTTACAATAATAGAGTATTGGAGCAAATTCCTTTTGGATATCCATTGTTATCTACTTCCTGTTTAACCATGATTTACTAATTTATATTGGGTGAGCAATATCAATTCATGAAAATAAGAGTAAAAGAAAAGTTTAAAGTATAGGCTGCAAAATCTAATTGAAAATAAACTGTTTCAATAGCCTTAAATAGCTAAGCTTATGAGCTGTTTTTAATTTTCAAGATGATTTTAATAAATGTAATTATATTTATTGCCAAAAGTATTCAAAATCTTGACATTTTTATTTGCTTTCAGCTTCTAGTTCGTGCTGGTGCTAAATTGGATATTCAGGATAAAGATGGGGATACTCCCCTGCATGAGGCCCTGCGACATCATACTTTGTCGCAGCTTCGCCAGCTTCAAGACATGCAAGATGTGGGCAAGGTAGATACAACTTGGGAGCCCTCCAAGAATACAGTAAGTAAACTATTTTATTTCTTCTCTGTTAAATTTTTTCTTTGCAGTAGGCTGTTAAGGCTATTTTACTTCGATCTGCTTTCTGTTCTCTGAAAACTGTCATTTAAAGATTCTGTGCCAGTAAGTAAATACTATTTGATAACACAATAAACATGGATATGGATATGGCAAAAGCTATATTAAAAAAATAAAATGTTTCAGTTTCATGTAATTGAATGTTGACATCTTTAAACATCAATACATATAATTAAAGAAGATAATTTGAATAGAGGTGATCTAAAACATTTGCAACTTGTTGTATGTATGTGTATGTGCTTATGTGTAAATTGTAAATATGTGTGATGAATCAAGCAGTATATACATTTAATATTATTATTGACTCCTTTATATTCAATAACTAGTTTAAAGTAGAGTTATTAAAAAGGACCACAGAAATGTTGCATTAATATTATAGTAGTGGTAGCAGGAGGGTTAGTTGCTGAATTTTAAAATATGAACAATGTCAGCATTGTTATAATTGTGAAAATAATTTTGAGGATCAGGAAGAAGAGTTTGCAGCCAAGACAATGGTCAGATAAGAGAAATCTGAGTCCAAAGCAGGAATGTAATTTGAGAAATCACCTCAGACTTGACCCTCCTTAGTTTTCTTGAATGTAAAGGCAGAGAGACTCATTCAGACTTGCAAGGTTTTTTGTAACCTTATAATAAAAGTAGTATTAGCATCCATAAATTTTTTTTCATGGTCTGGACTATCAAAACTATTAAAACTCTGATAAAGTACTCTTTCAGACAAAGGGCTGACAAGAGAAAAATATATAAAAGGCTAATATCAGATTTAAGATTTCTCAGCATAAATTAGGTCAGCAATGCCCTCTTGCCTACAAAACGTATCTCCTCCTCCTATTTCCCTCTTCCCCTTTCTCTACCTTCGTTTTCAAATTTCAGATCTTCAATCTTAGCAGGCATGGTTTTTCTCTTTTCTTTGCCAAATTGTATTAGGGCTTACATGGAGAGCATTGCTCAGACCCAGAAGTCACAGTTCTTTTTCCAGCCAGCTAGCCAGCCCAAAGAAAAATGGAAGAAAATAGGTGGTGGACGTTTTGGTGGGCTGATGATAGACAATGGGGAAAGTAGAAGGAAAAGATGGGGAGGGGGGACATAGTAGAGGCATAGTAGAGAAGTAGGCATAGTAGAGAAGAAAAAGAGTGAGGAAAGCGATAGAAGAAAGCAGGGAAATATATATATGCAATCCAAAGTATCAGAAGGTATATGTTTGATGGGGGAAAGTTGTGAAACTATTTTGCATCTTTTAGCAGTCCTCCTTCATTGCAAATGTACATTTTGTAATGTTTGGGATTTATCATCCTATTGGAAGATAACAAATGTTGAAAGATGTAATTTTGGAAGAAATTATTTAGAAATAATTTGGGGATATTGACTTGTCTGTTTTGTTAAAACAAAAATTTGTAGGTGGCAGAAAATTTGTTATTCCTTCCACATGATAAGCATGTTGTGAAGGTGTCAGCATATCAATCACACTTTGCCAAAAAAATACCTAGAGACTCAAAGGGATTAAGGGAATCCAGACTAAAGATATCTTAATTTTGTACAACATTGCATTCTAGAACTGCATTTACTAAAATCTAATAATGGTAATTTTACCTGCATGTAGGTATTGTATTATTTTTATTTGCTCTTTCATGATATTTTAAGTACATTAATACAATTCAAAGGAGTTGTTTGTTTACTTTCTTTCAGTTGATAATGGGATTGGGTACTCAGGGAGCAGAGAAGAAAAGTGCAGCATCTATTGCCTGTTTCCTGGCAGCCAATGGAGCTGATCTTGGTATTCGTAACAAGAAGGGTCAGTCACCTCTTGACTTATGTCCTGATCCTAGCCTCTGTAAAGCATTGGCTAAATGCCACAAAGAAAAAATCAGGTTTGTATTACAAGAAACTACTCTACTTACATTTCATTACATAGTCAATTTTGTACAGATTAGATTTATTTATTTATTTATTTATCAAACTTTTATACTGCTCCCTCTCCCAAAAAGGGACTCGGGGCGGTGTACAGCCTACTAAAAACACATAATAAATATACTATAAATACAATTAAAAATATATTAAACAAATTGGTCCGGCTGTGTCCCATCTAATTGAGGATTTAACAATATAGAATCAGGGATTCAATTAAAAATTAAAAATATAAAATTAACTACTAAAACCCAATTAAATTTAAAACCGGAACACAATTACTGGGCCAGGCCAGCCTGTCTAAAAAATAGGGTTTTCACTGCGCGCCGGAAGGTCAGGATATCCGTCATGGCCCATATCTCCAGGGGGAGATCATTCCATAGGGAGGGAGCTCCCACAGAGAAAGCCCAAACTCTCGGGGCCGTCAGCCGACAACGGCCGGGCGGCGGTACCCCAAGTAGGGCAACCCTGTGGGAGCGTACTGGGCGGCGGGAGGTTGACGATGGCAGTAGGCGGTCCCGTAAGTACCCAGGTCCCGAGCCATGGAGCACTTTAAATACCATCAGTACCACCTTGAATCGAATCCGGAAGGCCACAGGAAGCCAGTGCAGCCTGCGGAGAAGCGGTGTAACGTGGGAGCTCCGAGGGGCACCCACAATCACCCGCGCGGCTGCATTCTGGACCAACTGCAACCTCCGGAGACTCTTCAAGGGGAGCCCCATGTAGAGAGCATTGCAATAAACCAGGCGGGAGATAACGAGGGCAGAAGTGACCTTGCGAAGTGTGCCCAGATCCAGAAAGGGCCGCAACTGGTAGATCAGACGAATCTGATAAAAAGCCCCCCTGGCGACGGCCGCAATGTGTTCTTCTAAAGACAGCTGTACGTCCAGGAGGACGCCCAGATTGCACGCCCTTTCCACGGGGGTCAAAACCTCTCCCCCCACGGCCAGCGAAGGAACAAGCTGGCTGTATCTGGGCGCAGGAAACCACAGCCACTCGGTTTTGGTCGGGTTGAGGCGGAGCCTGCTACGACCCATCCCACTCCGCACGGCCTCCAGGCACCGGGTCATCACTTCAACGGCTTCGTTGGGGGGGCCCGGGGTGGAGATGTACATAGTAGAGGCATAGTAGAGAAGTAGGCATAATAGAGAAGAAAAAGAGTGAGGAAAGCGATAGAAGAAAAGCAGGGAAATATATATATGCAAAAGATAGATAGTGCTTTACTTTAACCTGGGTTAAATTTAATTATGGTTGGCTTATAGCTATTTTAATTATTTAAATTGTTGTCATTGTGGTCAGTAGACGGCTTGTCATAATAGAATGATTGATATATAAATTAAATGGGAAACATTTCATCTGGCCAATTCTGCTATATTTATAGCAATAGCATGTAGACTTATATACTGCTTCACACTGCTTTACAGCCCTCTCTAAGTGGTTTACAGAATCATCATATTGCCCCCAACAATCTGGGTCCTCATTTTACCCATCTCAGATGAATGGAAGGCTGAGTCAACCACTTTTTTAAACAAAAGAACACATTTTGTTTATTATATTTTACATTTCTATTTTTGTTTTTATGCTGACTAGGTTAAAGAATTAACAGCTTCATTCATACATACTAAACTCTGATTAGTTTGAATCTGGATTAAGGTTTTTTATGCCTTAGCACATTATCTCTGTTACAATTAAATATGTAACAGAAAAACAAGGATTTATTTCTTCTTCAAGTCAAGGATGTTGTATAAGCAATTTTATGTAGTTTTATGTAAGCATCGTTGTCTCTTCAGAGTGATTTGGTTGTTTTAACTGAGCCAGATGGTAACTGCAGCTCAGTTTACAGCTGAGATGTAAAGTCCTATTGACCTCACCTATGTGCTTCCAAGTCAGCAGATAAATTTGCAAACTCAGCCGCCATCTTCTAAAATGCTTTCTGTAAGATTGTCAGAAAGGATCATATTGTTATTTTCCTGAATTTATAATTACAAATAATTACAAATGTTAACAATACTCTTAAATTTGGATATTATATTCAATGTGCACATAAATATCTGAATATAAGCTTGTGTTTAGTGGACAGGTTGGTTCCCGGAGTCCTTCTATGATCAGCAATGATTCTGAAACCTTAGAAGAATGTATGGTATGTTCAGATATGAAGAGAGATACTCTATTTGGTCCATGTGGGCACATTGCTACTTGTTCCCTGTGTTCACCTAGAGTCAAGAAATGCCTCATTTGCAAAGACCACGTTCAGTCAAGAACAAAGGTGTGTGTTTAAATGTTTTCATCATTTCAATATGGTCAAATACCTTACCTTTAAAATAAAACTTATAGTAAATTCTTAAACAAAGAGCAGATAATCATAGTTTAAACTCTTGTCAGAAGGAGTTAATTACCTTTACAACAGTATTTCTCCCCATAATCTTATTTAATGTATTCTATTAAATCTAGCATGTATAGTTCTGATTTAGTGAAACCAGAACATCTGGTTCAACATCTCATTTTTCAAAATGACAACCAGATTTTTCTAAGCAAAAGGAATAATAATTTCTTGTTTTTGCTGATTTTGTATATCTACATAAAGAAGTTTCATGTTGGGATAATTGTAATGGTTTGATAAACATATCTTCACATATTTTTTGAGTTTTCATATCAAATCATTAAAGTTAGGTAAAACGTCTCTTAACTTGAAAAGGAGACAAGGATTATCAAACTCTTAAAATAAGTTAAAAGGTGAAGGAGGGTTCTCAGGGCACCAGTCAGTTCCTCAGAACCCTGTTTTGACTCCTTTTTGGAAAGCTACAAGAGTCGGGGCGTACCTGACCTCCAAAGGGAGAATCTTCCACAGGGCAGGACCAATAGTAGGAAAGGCTGCCTTTCTATACCCTACCAGTTGGGATTCTGATTCTGGCATTCTGCAATATGACTTCCCTGTCTGGTTGCCAAGCAACCAAATTTTGATCATGTGACTAAGAATGCTGCTGTGGTCATAAATGCAAGTTATAATCATTTTTCTCAGTGCTGTACTTTGAATAGTTACTAAATAAATGGTTTACATTGAGAACTACCTGTATACAGTAGTATATACAGGGACATGTATACATATATGTACATTGAACCACATTTGTGAGTGTGGTGTTAGTCCATTTAGATTGGATTTAAAACATTGGAGATCTTTTTCCTTCTTCAGTAATTTGCAAATTTTCCTGCCTTACTGTTTTTTCCCCCTAATTCTAAATAAGCAATGAGCAAGTTAAAAAGTGGTGGGCCTTACGTGGGATTTGGGAAATTTACTTAGCTTTGAACATTGTCACTTGATTCATTCTCTTGAACTAGTTATCAATCCATTACTCAGTTACTGCTGTTACTATTTATTCTGGAAACTTCAGTGAGGCACTTTTTAAAGCATGAAAACATACAGTGTGTAAAAGATCATCCTCTCTTTATCAGTTTTGAAACTTCTGCAAAGTTAGTTTTGCAGAAACAATATTGATTAATCAGGAAAAGTTTGTCTTTCTACCACTTCATCCAGAATAGATATTAAGCTAATAAGCATTTAATTGAAGAACTGAATGCTAAAAAGTTACTTTAATTTTGTTTTTACAGATTGAAGAATGTGTTGTATGCTCAGATAAAAAAGCTGCAGTACTCTTTCAGCCTTGTGGACACATGTGTGCTTGTGAAAGTACGTAAATAGTTGTTTCTTAAGAGGCATCCAGCAAGTTATTTAAATTGACTTGACATTAGATGTTTATTATATAAAAGCTGATTTTTGACTTTGTTATATTTGGCAAAGACATTTACCTTCAGTTACTTGCCTAAGATTGTTTCTCACTTACTTTTTTTCTACACATTAAACTTGAATTTAAGTTTGGTTAAGGCATACTAGTTTTTATTTTTTTCCTTTGTAGATTGTGCCAGCCTTATGAAAAAATGTGTGCAATGTCGGGCAGTGGTAGAACGAAGAGTTCCTTTTATTATGTGCTGTGGTGGGAAAGGTACCGAAGATACCATAGATGACATTAGTGAGTTGCTTATTGTGTACATTTACTGTAATAAATTCTTGTTTTCCTTTGTATAAAGCTTACTTTTCTTCTTCTTCTTCATCATCATCATCATAATGGAATGTATATATAATAGCTACAACCATATTAGTGTTTTAGCCAGAAGTCTTTGTGATTTGATTCTTAATTCTTAACTAAGAAACCTATGAGTCAAATCAAAGGGCTGTTGAATCTTAATCCTAATAACTTTGAGAAACTGAAAAGCAATGCACACAGGCATTTGAGTTTTTATTTTATTTTTTTGTCCAGCACTTTGGACATAGAGCTTCACACCCTTCAGCCTTTTCTCGTAAGAAAAATTCATGAATTGTTTCTTTATGTACCATTTTCAAAGAAGTTATAGTGATTAGAAGACATTGCCAATATAGTGTAAAATTAAGATGCTGGACTGGAATTGGGGAGACTCAAGTTCAAATCTATCTTTATTTACTGGGTGACTTTTGGACCAATGATTCTTTGTCAGCAAACCCTATCCCACAGGTTGTTTCAGTAGGAAAAAAAGAGGAGGAAAACTATATATAAATCTAACAAATACATAAAATGAAGACTTATCTCCTTAAAGCATTAACTACTTAATTATGAATATTGGCTTTTTGTAGTGATCGTACTGAAGCTGAATTCTGATGGTAAAGTTCAGAATTCAGGTTAGTATGTAGGATGGATACGTATATTTGTGCTTTTTTAATGATCAGCTTTTAAAAAGCTGTTTAAATTCACAAATGGGAAAATATCAACCAGGCTAGATGAACATTTTAAGTAACTTTGGATGATGATGATCATGATGATGATAATGATTCTTCAAGCATTGTCTGTCATTTCCTTCTCTGTGCATTATTTAGCAAGTGGAAACATTCCTGTTCTTCAGAAGGATAAAGATAATACTAATGTCAATGCTGATGTGCAGAAATTACAGCAGCAGTTGCAGGACATAAAGGAACAGGTAAATTAAATCAAATATGACAATAATGTACCTTGTTAGAAAACTATTATGTGAATATTGTCAGGGTAAGTGCTACATAATGAAACACTCAAATAATACACGTATTGAGGGCAAAATATGCTTCAAATTTATTAGATTCCGTAAAACATCAGGGATTTGTGAAGGCAGTCACCAGGAGTCAACACTAACTCAAGCGGTAAATAAATATTATTTGAATAATAGATGTTTCCCTGACTATTTTTGGATAAAATATGCAGGAATATAAACTAAATCTCAGAAAAGTATAGTGTGGCATAAATGGAAAAAATAGAACTTGCATGTGTAAGTACAGTTGATGTGCAAGATTAAAGGTAAATTATTTTGAGGCATTAATTTCCATTAAATCATAAATGGTATTTTATATGGGCAAACATCTTTGCAAATACCTAATTTATAAAGTCAGTAAATACTATATATCTTTGCCTGAGATTAAAAAAAATAATTCTGGAGAGTGTTCTTTCCTTTCATTGTACCCTATTGTCATACATAAAGACATTTACTTTCTTGAAATAAACCAATCTGAAATATAATAAAAAATGGATGGTGATTGTGAGGCTTTCCTTTGAAGCCATAATAGACAGCAGTGTTAAATTCAACTCTATTTCTTTTGAACTAGGGAAGTGAGGAAGTTCTACCGTGATGCTACTGCTTGTGGAAGTATTCATCATGATAATGCCCATATCTATTTATCCCTCATTCCCTCTGCCCATTTCTGCTTTAGGGCATAGTCACCTTCAGCAGTTGTAACCGCCATGGTATAATGTGAGTCCTTCCTTAGGTGATTTCTTATTGGATAGTTCTCTAAGTTCTGTATAATAATGTATTAAAATAGTGTATTAAATATAAGCTAAATTACTTTTAGGTAGAATGATGTAACCTCCTTAGTATTTGCCATTTGTTTCTGCAGTTTGAGTTTTCTGGAAGTATGTGTACAAGATTAAGTACTATAGTTGATTATTGTACTATCCAAGGAAACATTTATTTCTTTGTTTCTCTCTTACAGACCATGTGCCCTGTATGCTTGGACCGCCTGAAGAATATGATATTTCTCTGCGGTCATGGAACCTGTCAGCTTTGTGGGGATCGAATGAGTGAATGTCCTATCTGTCGAAAGGCTATTGAACGAAGAATTCTTTTGTATTAAATGTCAAGTGTCTTATGCTTGTGACATTATTACTACATTTTGCTTTTTGGATCCCCATAAATTGGTATGAGAGGTAGTTGTAAAGATATGTCTAGCATTACAGGAAGAGTTACATTGTAAATCCTGATGTCTACAACACAGATTATTATTTGCACAATCAATTTCTACCATGAAGAAATTTAAAGTAAGATTGGATTACTTATCAATACAGTTTGTTTATATCTTCCTCTCCAGAACCCCTTTATGTTAAAGGGATAATCCTGATTTTCTAACTTGGCATTTTTGTTTTACATGTAGAGACTCTTAATTTCAATGATATTAATTTTTATATTGTCAGTTGCTTTTGTGTACAAATATTTTTAATTTTCTAATTTTCATAGTAATAATGTCGGTCAAACTACAACAAGAAGCTAAATCCTAGAATCTAGCTAAGTTGAGGAATTAAAACATTTGACATAATAACTAAATAGCATTTCAGTGTTATGTATTGCCTTTAAAATCTGAACGCTGATAATTTTGCATGGTCAGTGGGTTTTTGGGGGGGAGGGTTGAAGAAAAAGGAGAGCAAAAGTAATTTAGTATGCATTCTCATAACATATTGATCCTTCTATAATTTTGTATCAGAACTTTCTCCAGAACTCAGGGAAATTCCAGATGTGTTTGAAAACAATACAAGTTGTTACTAGTAATAAAAAGAGAACTGGACAAGCAAACTCTTATGCTTGAATTTTGGATCTCACCTGATGAACCAATGTTTAAGACAGTGACAAATTTTATTATTTGGGTAGTTATTTTTTTAAAGAGGCGTTCTGGCCACAGGGTTACATCCATAATTGGTCATATTTAGACTTTGTTTGAAGTCAATGAATATTGAATTAATTAAAAATTATAGTAAATCTAGTTAACCACTTTGCAAAAAGCAAATATTTATATCAAGATTATATAATAACTGTAATTAAAATGTTCATTATTTTTGCAAATGTCACAATATTTGTCATCTGCCTTTACTATCAATCCCTCTGGAATCTCAGATAATTCCATTAATATTTTCATTTTAATAGAAGTGTGGAAGGATATAAGAAAACAATTTGTTTTGAGTTCTCTGTAGTATGATATACTTGGAACGCCAAATATTCAATTACTTTCTAAAGATGATGCATGATTTTTACATTGTAACTGACAGAAGTGCCAGTTCTTGTATTTATCACCAGTGGATTCTTATAAGCATGTGAGTTGCTTTTCCTCTTAACTAATACAAAAATTATTTAAGAAAATTGCTTGTAGGATATTTGGTGAAATTACCAATCTGGTAATTTGGTGAAATTACCAAGTTTTTTTCTTTTGTACGTTTAATTGTTGCTGCTACTGCAAATGTCTGCAAGTTGCAGAGTAGCAATGTTGATCATGTATTATACCAACTTTTCCTGGTCCTGGAGTCTCCCTGTATCTCTTTTATTATTTTTTAAATTTCTTTTTCTTAAAACATATAAACCTGGAAATAGGCACATTATTCCTCTATTATAATGTTAACATACTGTTTTCAGCATCTCCTAAAATTTCTCTGGGCTTAATATTTTGGCTCTACCCTCTCCAGAAATGACATTTGTCTATTTCTGCAACCTTCGGAGGGCAGGTTTTTTTTTAGTTATCCTTTCCTGATATACTTTAGAACACTATACCAATATAGTTGTGGATATTCACTTAGTAAAATGTCTCATATATTGACAATATTTTTGCTAATGGAAGTGTTTTAAGACTTAATTTTTGGAATTGCCAGATATTCAGATTTCTGTATTGGTATAATTATGAAATTTGCATACATACAAATTTGGAATACTTGGAATAAATCCTTTTGAGTATATTATAATTAATTTTTAATAAACATAGACAAAATGACATGATTTTGCAGCATAACCTTCTTTTAGCTGCATTAAAGCTATTGGGCTTTTGGAACCTAATTATATCAGTTTAAAAGGAAGCATAAAAGCAAAGAAATTGGTTTGGGAATGAAATATAAATCTTTTAAATCAGTGAACAAGCCAAACAGAAATCACTGTTTTAAATTGGCAGTTATAATGACTATAATATTTCTTTATTGTTGTTCCTTCATAGCCCTTCCCAGGATTTGATTGGGAATTTTTTCACAGCTGGGCTTGGGAAAGGGGTAGAAAAAAAAATTTTTTTTCATTTCTGAATATTAGATGCAACATAGCACCATTATCACTTGCCATTTAATCTATAATTTCATATGAAGTATTGAACTCGTAGCTTAAACATCCAGCTTAATTTTTGAATTTTCTTGCTTCTCTTTCCTATTTTTTTGTAACATATTATTTGAAAAAGAGTTCTGGAGAATTCAAGCATTTGAATATCCTTTTATGGCATTTTGGTTGCAATAAAAATATTTACCCCAACTTCAGAATTCGGTTGTTTTTTTCCCCATGAATCAACATAGCTGTAATTGTTTTACATTCATTTTCTGTCAAATATATTCAAAATTACACATTTTTAGAACATGCTTTTTGTTTTGATTGGGAAATTCATTCCTGACTTGCATAATAGTCTTACTAACTTGTTTCCACAGACATTTGCATGCATATATGCAGAAATATTTTTTAGGCTGGTATTTATAGAAGAATTCAGAGATATCAAATATCTAAATATAAATAATTTTAATTGAATTGGGACATCAAGTTTTTGTTAGGAAATATGCTAAATATACCATAATTGAATTGAGGTCCCAATTCAATTAAAATTATTTATATTTAGATAATGTGTTGAATAATAAAAGTAAAAAAAAAATCCCCTCAAAGGATAGTTACCAAAGATTTGTTGCTTACAGACTTGCTGCAAGTCAAATTTGTTGCTTACAGACTTACTGTCTATAGAATGGCTCTCTCCCTGTTAATGAGAAGGCAGAAGAAAACATGCTTCTTCATGCCATGTCTTAAGAATCAAACACAATAGAATGGAACAAAAACAATAATGCATGTAAGATGTTCAGTATTAGAATGAATGATAAGTACTATACTGACCTCAAATAGAATGTACGACTCATATTAAATCATAACTGTTAGTTTGCATGTTAAGCTAATAATGTTCAAGCAGAGGACATAGTTTTTTGAGATTCCTTAGTTAAGTACCAATAGTTAAATAGATTTATTTAACGTTTGTATAATGCATTTAATTGTTAAACCATTAAACTAGATGTTGGATTTGAATTTATACTTTTATTAAAATGCAAGTTGAAAGTGGAAATGGATAACCACATCAAACTATGTTATGAATATATGTTATAATTTTGTCAGGAACCTAAATGGCAGCAGAACAGTCAAGGTGTGTTTGATGTAGAGCACAGTGTGCTTCCTTCAAGATCTCCGGTGAAGTGCCAACTCCAGTGCTTAACAACCGTGGTTCTTTAACTGTTTGACCTCCATTATACCTTTTCCCAGTCTCAAATAATGTCATTAGGCTCACAAAGAAAACCTCCAATTCTGATACTTTACATTCAATAGCAGCAGTCCCAAACTCATAAATGGTGAGTCTTCAACTCACAAACAAGCTATTACCAAATGCTTCATTACATATATACACTCGGATATGCCCAAAATTATCTTCTTGGGCATAATTAACCTCAGTTTAAGGATTGCTTTACACTGTGCAAATGCTTTTTTGCAGCTGTGTACATTGGAACTGAAAGGGAGAACCAGCAAAACCTTACAAAGTGGCTGGTACTATTTCATAGCTAATGTGGGAAAAGATACCAGTGCAATGTGCTTGGAGGAGTTTCAGTTTTTATTTATTTGGTGTTACAATGTACAGTGGAAAACACTAAGGCACATTCTTTTCCCACGCATACAATTCGAACATACACATACATATATAGACTACCATATATAAATCTATTACTTGACATGGGAAGGGAAGGTGCTGCTATTTTAGTGACCACCTTTAAAGCGCTCCATGGCTTGGGACCTGGGTACTTACGGGACCGCCTGCTGCCACCGTCAGTCTCGCCAACCAGTGCGCTTTCATAGAGCGGGCCTCCTTGGGGTACCACCGGCTGGACGGCTGACGGCCCCGAGGTTTCGGGCCTTCTCTCTGAGGGCCCCCTGCCTCTGGAACGAATTGCCCCTGGAGATAAGGACCGTCCCCGACCTGTTGACCTTCCGGCGCGCACTAAAAACCCACCTATTCCATCTAGCCGGTCTGGCCTAGAGTTATATAAAATGGTTTTAAATTTGGTTTTTAAATGGTTTTTAACTTTTCTAACTCCCCACTTTTAACTCTTAAAGCCAATCTATTTAATTCTTTTATTTTAAAATTATTATATTTGTATTTATATGTTTTTATCTGGCTGTGAACCCGAGTCTTTAGGGAGAGGGGGCGGTATACAAATTTGAATAAATAAATAAATAAAAAATATTTCAATGACTTTTTCTGTTTATGACCCTTGAATTGCTTTATTCGGGGTGGAGTCGGGGCAGACTGAATGGAGCTGAGCATTTCCTGGCCAGATGCCCTTCCTGACACGTGGAGTTCACAGCAGATATTTTCTCTTTGCGCCCTGATAGAGAAATGTCTGTCTCTGCCTAGGATTGGGAGGTCTGTCTCTGCCTTCTGAATGGGAGGCGAGCATCTTCACCTCTAGGCTGCTATGCTTCTTGCCTGCTATTTTAATGATTTTTACCTGGGACTATTTATTGAAAATTCCTGGAAACAATATTCCACTGTGGTTTTACTTGCTCTTGTCTCATTCTGATCCTTTGGGGGGGGGAGGAGGCCAAGTCTAGTAAGTGTATCGTAAAATAATCGATAAAATGTAGATTTCACCTTTATGATAATTAATGTGATCCTGTCATGCAAATAATACATTGTTCCACACAGCCAATAAATGCAAAGAAAACATCATAAATTATAATCAGATTTTTTTAAAAAAAGACTTGTCAGTTACTACTTGTATGCCCAACTTATTTCCATATAATTTATTTAGTATTGGGGGTCCTTGTTTAGCAATTACCTCATTTAACAACCATTAACAGTGATGGCTTTTTTTTTTTACAATTAATCCACACATTTATGACCTTTGCAGGTCTGTAAAGCAAAGGGAAAAAAAGATTGTAAGCACAATCATAATTCCTCTTAGCTCTTCAAGTTTTCCTTTTATCTTTGCATTCTTGATATTTTCTGTTCCTTAACCTCTCCTTTTCTAATTGCTCCTGGGTTTCTTTTTGGTATTTTATCTTTTGCTTGAAACTTAAAACTTGTGGTCACCAAACAAGGACTACCTATAAGTCCATCCATCAGTAAATATTTCTCCAAAACTTCCCTGATACAGAGATTGGAAAGAATTCAAGTAACACCACAGTAGAAATAAAGACCACTAATAAATGTACTTTAGCTTTAGTGTGAAAATGTGCCAGGCTTCTTGGTGCTTTTTTCAGGGATTGAATCTTGTTCTTGATTACTAAGTTTGTTCATTAAGCTATTTCTCAAATTCCATGACGACTATAATGTTCTTACTTTAAACATGAAACCTTTCTCCTGCCTATGTTTTCCTTTTCTTTCCACAAATTTACTTTTTCCCATCTTGATGCCTGGTAGTGCATATGCCCATTGAGCTGCAAAACCTGACTCTGAAAAATCTGTTATCAAAACTATAACCAAATGTCATTCCTACATACTGAGAACTTGATCAAGTTTGACTAAAGGATCAGGATTACTCAACAATAGTCCACAACTCTATGCATTTAGTGATATTATCCACTAGAGAGTAGTGGTGCACTCCAGTGCTAAGAGAAATCCTATCACAGTACAAAACAAGCTAATTTCTTGAATAAATTTGACTGTTGCTTTTCCAAAGCTGAAAAATGTTAAGTTCTTCATTTCTCCTGTCAGCCAGGATAATCAGTACAACGTTTCTTGTGCATTTCACTTAATCACCTTCCTTCTAGTACTGTTTCTGTTAGATTATCCATGATGACAATGTCCATTCAGTCATATCCAATTCTTGGCAATTCTGTGGTCCAGGTCTTTCCCATCTTCTGATCTTGCAGAACTTCTCTGAGTTTTTCTATGCTCTGGCTGATATCAGTTTTGATGGGATCCAGCCATCGTGTTTGGTGGCCTGGTTTCCTTTTACAGATTATTCCAATTCCATATCAATTCTATTTTCCTCTTTTTTTTCTCCTTGACAAATGATATGCAAAGAATAAGAAGCGAAACCTCTTCAAGGAAAATGAAGTCCAGTTGTCTTTTGAAAAAACACCTTTGAGACAACCATGACATGGATGACTGAGAATTTCCATAAATATTCAGAGAATGGCATATTTAAAGAAAAGTAGCATTGTTTATTCATTTCACTGTCTTGAATATATAGGTAACGAGAACATAAAAATAGTTAAAATTGCCAGGGGATTATAAAACTTACCTTGGGGAAATGTCCTTATGCTTTGACTTTAAGCAACAATATGAAACTTACAAAAATATTCTGCTTATCTGCACAAAAAAAAAAAATTCCTTTTACGAAAGGAAATAGAAATTGTGTAGAACAGTCTAAATGTGTGGCCTGTGCTGCATAGTTCTTCAGACTAATGGTATAAACAGGTTCTGCCTTTTTTAATTCAAAAAGTGCAAAAAATTCAGGGCAATCCCATCAATTTTGCCATGTAACTTTTAGCAAAATCGGGCCATAAATATATAGTCTTCACTATAGAATTTGCAGCAATGGGTTTTGTTTCTGGGTCTCTTTCCCATTACATGCTATGAATGGTTGGGCAGGGGGAACGAGAGAAGAAAATATTTGGTTGTTCCATTGTGCCAGTGTTCAATAGTACTTACCCCATGTTTTCTGAGCAAGAGTCAGGATCTCTCAAAAGTATATTACTGAACTTCAACTTTTGGATGAGTCTTTACCTTTCAGAACCATTTGGTGTCACTGTAATCACTAGATATGAAAAAGTGAGCATTCAAGTATTCCTAGGTCAACAATTATATGATACAGAATGGAACACAGACACACATTCTTAAATCCTGTTATACTGAAATTTGATTTTGAGCAGGAACTTGGTGAAAAAAAAATAGGATGTTTCAAGGTTTCTTTTCCGTCCTCTGTCCTTTCCACTGATATGAGGATAAACATGACTGTTTTGATCTATTAGGCATTGATTTATGCTGTTTAAAATTGTCCATATTTGCTGATCCATTATGAATGAAATTTACTAAAAGGACCTATTTATTTAATTCCTTTTTAGTAGAGCAAAATTCACTCTAAAGAGACTGATCTATAAAGCTGGTGCCACAAATATGTACAACGTATACATTCTCAACAACCCTTCCCACCTTCCCACCCATATTCCTATATGGAAATCAGGCAAGAAGCTCTGAATAGTTAAATGACATATTTCATGAGGCCTGCACTTTTTAGAAATGCTTTTTAAGCAGTAGCCACGACTAAGACTCAAGACTGTCTCTGTGTATATGTGTTATCACAATGATGACAGTTTAAACAGACCTTATCTGTGTATATTCAATCAATATTTATGAGGACTGATAAAGCTGTGTTCTAGACTTATGGAAACACTATTGCTTAGATGATACAAGGTTGATATTAATATTCACTGGCTCTTGTTTTCTTACTGCATTTATGAGAAGATTTATCCAAGGTATAAAAATAAATCTTTTTTTTAAAGCTGCTAGACCCAACTCATTGCTTTACCTCAGCTATTTACGTATAATATTGAATTTTTGTGACTTCTTTAATGAGGACCTGAACTATGCTTCACAGAAGCCATGAGTGAGAACAAAACATAGGTCCTGGAAGTTGTAAGGCACTGATAACCTACTGTGCAGCTGCTTCCAAACCTTTCCTAAGCCATCTATGCATGTGTAGTGATGGCTGCTTTACTTCACGTTCCCAGAAGTCCAGGAAAAATGTTGCTTGGATACATACACAGAGACAGCAGGTGCAATCAGAGAAATGTCTAGCTTTATATTGCTTTTTCACTCTTTTATCTAGAATTTGTCTCACTACATTATCTGAAGACTGTTCCTGTGTTGGATGCTTACTTTAACATCTTGAATAGCTTGAGGACAGGGGGCCTTGGAGACAGGTGGTAGTGGTTATCTAGTTATGATTTGCACTGGAATCTGTTTCGCATAGGAGAGCTCTGTTTTCCCCCCTCTTCGTTGGTGCTGAGACTACATTAGCCTTTTCCTTTGACAATGCCTGGCTCTCCATCTATCCACCCGCTCACTTTCTTTCTCTTGTGCAACACTTCATAGCTGAAAAGAAAAACTGAATTTTAAAAAAAACTTCTGCCTGTTTTTTTTTTCATCTTTTGATTTGTTCATTGCTTTCCTGATGATACTTTTACTTATGTGTTAATGATTTGTTTTTAATTCTGGGAATGAAAAAAAGTCAAGAGGTCAGTTGCAACCATATAATCAAAGTCCTCTTTTTTATGTGCTCGATGTAGTGCTCTGTGGTTTGGGTTTTTTGGGGGGGAAGACTTCATATCACTGTTGACTCATGGTGACTGTATGGATGAGTCTCTGCAGTTTTCTTGGCAATATCCTTGGAAGTGGTTTGCTGTAGACTGCTTCCTAGGGTTGAGAGACAATTTGCTATTTATTTCATGTTTTATACAACTGGGCAACTGTAACCAGCTTATTAAGCATTTTGGGATGTGAACTGGAAAAGTGGGAGAGAAATGTCTTAATCAAAAACAAACCCATCAAGGACTTTCTTATAGATAATGGTCGGAAAGAATTGTTGTTTCTCTCCATACCCCCACCCCAAATTAATACGCTATAGATCACTCTTCTTCAACCTGGAACCTTCCCTTTGTGATAGGATAGCAAGTCCCAGAATTCTTAGCTGACATAGAGGAGGAAATTGTAGGACTTGTTATGCCAAAAGACCTTAAGGTGCCAAGCCACAAAAGGTGGTAAATCAGTTTTAGAGTTTGTTTGACTTCAGTGCTATTATATCTTACCATATTCACATAGAACAACTTGCCTAAGCAAGCATGAACAGTTGTACCCTAAGAAATTCCTAAATAGTTCCTTGCACAATGCCAGTTATACATTTAAATTGGCCTTGCTTATGCCTATGAATTATTCTCATCCTAATGTTTTTCTTGCAGGTGCAGGGTCTGCTTTTTGGCTCAACAAACACCATCTTGCATGATCAAGCATGGTGTCTGGGTCCAACTGGGCATTTTTCATGTCTACAATTATTGTGTCTTGCCATTTATGCAAATCCTTGCTTCATCTTCCTTCCCCCCTTTTTTCTTCTCTCTATTTCTCTCCCCCCCTTTTCATTTTTAAGTGTGTTAATTTTTTAAAAGGAAAGAATTACCCATCACTTTTCCTAATGTGGTTTGAGCAAGGCTAGGGTAGCTGGCTTTTAGAATAGAAAACTATCTGACTAAGAGGTCTGAGGCTTAGAAGGCTATGGGAGATAGCCTCTTTTGTTGTGTGTTTTCGGTATCTTCCCTTCTACAGGTTTCAAGGAACACTATGGGAGATGCAGTGGAGGGAGTTCTTAGTACTGCTGTGTGGTGCAAGTTTTCCTATGATCTAGCAATTGAGTTACTTCTGAACATGGGTCTGTGCTTTTGGAAAAGCATTTAAAACCATATCCAATAATACTCTATTTGACAGGTTGCAGATATAGAGGAGGGGCTTGGGATCAAGCAGGACAGAGATCTCCTGATCACTGTTCCACATTCATAACCTGTCAGCCAGTCTGTGTCTTGCAGGTTTAGTGCACTTTTAAAAGAATGCTAAACCCTGTACTAAATTTGTGTTTGCAAGGAGCTCACTTAAGACCGTACAAGTACATTGAAAAGCGCCAATCAGATATTACTCTCCAGAATCTAGGAGTTTAGTCTGTCCTGCAGCCCAGCCAAAATGGCCATGGAAGACAATTCTCAGTGATAGGAGTGTGGGTTCATTCCTTCAGGAGCCTAGTGGTCAGTAGGATGTTGCTGTGGACTGTATCATCACCACCATATTGTTGTCTTCTGGATCATCTCCTTGGTGAAAATTATGCCAGGAGAAAACAGGAAACTCTATTGGAAAATTGGAACAGCTAAGGATGACTCAATTTGGCTCAGATGCGAGTTGAGGATGAACATCATGTAGACAACATTATGTGGGCATAGGCAGAAAAAAATTATTGTTATTGGGGCATGTTAGTGCCACCATGAAAAAAATAACAAGGGATTTTTTTTAGAAAACTCACTACTGTGCTTGTATCTGCTTGGTAAAATCTCTGACAACCGCAGGCAGATTCAGTAAGGGCACCTATCTCAGTAAAACAGGTCATGTTCATCTAGAGTTCTAGACCAGTATCTTTTTTATTAAAAAAAATTACATCAATGAGTGAACATCAAAACAATAATATTCAGTTGAGCTATTTCACAATTTCCTCTCCTCACATTCTCTGTGGTGGTGGTTGCTTGGGTTAACAATAGTTGCATTTATAACATGATGTTGTCCTTGTAAATTGACATATAAGGGAGTATCATGAGCTTAGGTCACCTGCTCAAAGAGAGGAGGTTTAATTCTTTTTGTTTTAATCCTTCCATTCTCTTGGATGTTCACTCAAGGAATCGTATTTGATCATTTGTGGAAAGCAGTACCCTGATGTTTTGCCAAGTATTGGCTATGGTAGAATTACTAGAAGTGGTTAGGAAACAATGAAGGCAGTATGTTTCTGTTAGATGAGAGAGAAAGAGGGTGGTTTCACTTTTATAATGTAATTATATATATATAAGTCCATACCTGTTAGAAGTAAGAAAAAAGATTCTATATCTCTGTGGAGTAAGAAACTCTATGCTTTTGGTCAATGGTTGTTCCAGAGATGGGCCATCTACTCAGGACACTGAGTAGAGTTTTAGGTTGACCATATAAAGACTACATAAAGTGGGTGGAACTGTGTTGGGGGGGTTGTTTGGAGAGTGACTTCTCTGATTTAATTGCAATATACCTACCCTAATGCTTATATAAATTTTTCATACATATATGTCTCAAAACAGTGGACTATTTATGAAATAGTCATTACAATAGCTGTACTACCTCTCTCCTTTCCAAACAAGATTCTGGTGGGGTTTTTTGTTTGTTTGTTTGTTTGTTTGCTAATTCCTGATTAGGGCCATGAAATGGCATTTGAAAATCTCTAGCTTAATTCTGAATGTAGGAACATAAACGAACAAATGCATTTATAAAATACTACGTGAAGAGTGGAAATTTCAGCATACAGCTACTCCAAAATCAAATTCTTGATCTCATAATGTATCTTAAATTGGACTGCCAAAATCTGGACAGTGGGTAGATGTAGCAAAGAATTAGTTTTTTGCAACTCTTTATTTGCCCTATCATAGCAAAAATAAACACATCCTCTGATCTTGACAATTCCCAGACAAAGGAAGTCATGACAGTGTTGATTTGTGCCTTGCATATTCTATGTCAGATCCATGAAATTTTCCTCATCAAACTGTACCTGTGAACAGACTGGAAAGAGTGTTTCTTTTGGAATTTGATAGACTCCAAAACTGAGATAATAGAGTTCCATCAAGATCGCTAGCATCATTTTAAATTCAACAAAGGTATTTATATTATTTCCATTTCCTTCTGCTGATGCTGTTACCCTCCATTAATTTTCGTTTCTCCCATCTTGATCCCTTTCTGTCTCTTGAATATTCTATTGCTATGTCTTTTCCTCCCTATCTAATGTGTTGGGTCTACAAATTTCAACTTTAGCCAGTATGGGGCAATGGGAATCATAGTTATTTGTATGAGTCTGTAAACACCAGGTTGGGAAGGCTGCCAAGCCATATACACATAAATATATTTTCTAGAAGTGCTTTATAAATATAAGGACATTTTGAAAATATTTTTTCATGCGTATAATGCACATTTAATCTAGCATGTGAAGCAACCAGTCACCACGTAGAAGAGCAACATAAATAACTTTGGCAGAGATGCAAGTGACTCTGTTCTCAACTATGGCCATGGTCATGATTCAAATAAGTCCAGTACTAATAGTTGATGCAACTTTCTAAAATAAAGATGTTACATTTGGAATTCTTCCACTTCTACACATATAAAAAACCAATTTGGCCAGATGGCCTTTGAGTGGAAGAAAAGCCATTTAGATGAGTCCTCTCCAACCTTGACGCCCTCCAAGAATTCTCAGCTATGACCACACTGCTTGGGAAATTCTGGAAATGCAACCTCTCCAATTTGGAGAGTGCCAGACTGGGGAAGGCGGACATGTCCAATTTCAGATGCTATCTAGAACGTTCAGACTGTTTCTAAATTGATGAAAGGAGTGAGGGAAATTTTCATACCAGTCCTGCTTTGAAGATGCTTTGTGGGAGACTGGCTGGCAGAATCCAGAGAAACTTTATAGGGATGGTGAGCGATGAAGAGGAAGGAAGAGGATTTCTTGGGGAATCAAGAACTTTATTGCTCTTTTAAAGCTAACCTAAAATGCCAAAGTGGACTATTGTTTAAGCGAGGTTTAATCCACGGAAAGTTGAGAGCGGGAAATGAAATAAATATTAGAGTGCTACAATACAAACAAACAACTCCAGCCCACTTGGTGTTGCAGTTGCTCCCCTGCTGAGAACAATCCCCCTATTGTGGCAGACGCATTACGAGACAGGGCTGTGACCAAAAGCTTAAGTGGAAAGCTAATCCCAACCAATTCATGTTCTGCTCACAGCAATGTGTGCCAGTTTGCTGGCCTAATTCAAATGCTGCATCTGAGACATGGAAACATCAGGAAGGCCCATAAAAGGCCTGCACAAGAGAAGCCAATCCTCTCCTCTCTTAGTTGCGGCAAACCAGCCTCACTCACTCCTTTAGGATTGCATTGTTTCTCTTTAATGCAATCACAGCTTAGGCTACAAGCAATACAGTGGTGGAGGAGATGGGTGTGCTTAATAACTTTACTGACTTATTGTCAGCTTACTGATTCACAAGCCTGTTGTAGCAGATCAAGCTTTGAATTTGTTGAAAATGACCATCTGAATCTGTTGATGCTGACCTTACTATTATCATCTTATCGCACACAGTTATATATATTTAATTATTAATCACACACTGAGATCAGAATGTTTCCTTCTAGTAAATACAAGGCCCATCTGTTTACTTCAGAATGTTTTGCCTCTATTTCCATCACCTCTCTTTTGTGTGTGTGTTGATTTTCACATTTGGCTTGCATTATATGAGTGTTACAGCACAAAATTAATTTGAAATCTTGCAGCCAACCTTCAAGCTACTAGCTATCTGGATCCATCTAAAGAAATTTAAGTGAACCTTTGACTCACAGACGTTAATATGCACAGCAAATATGTTGAAGAACAAAAAGCAAAGCACTTGAGAAGGACTGTGTGCTTTCTTTCTCTCTTTCTTTCACATACATTTTCTTTCTTGCTCATTCCTTCTCTCCAGAGATGGTAGTTTTTTTTTTTATCATAATGAAAACTTGCCAATATTATTGCTGATCTGCAAAATATTGAAATGAGGATTTCTTTTCAGCTAAAAGGTTGCTAGTTAATTCCCTATTATTACAAGTACTCTTATCATTTCTACTAGTACTTTATACAGTACAAGAACTCAAAGTATCTGTTGCACATCTTCCCCGGGGTGATTATCCCATACTCACTGAATCTTGGGCCAACGTTAACTAGGATATGCATTTTATTTAAATGTTATATGCAGTTAGTAGGGTTGTACAGCTTGATCACCTCCCTGCAAGAATCTTGAATATGCAGGTATGCTTGGTAGGTTTAGAAGAGATTCAAAGTCACTAACATATCTTTCAACATACTCTGAGGATAATTCAGTCTCATGAATGAAGGCAAATATATGTGTACCAGGATCCAATCTGGGTAGATCACTGAGATCAGAGGTTTAGTCTTCTGCACTTTCAGACTTATGCTGGAGGCCATCCTCAGGGACCTTTTCTCTACTGGAATGTGTGCTTTGGACTATTCTATGCATCTCCCAATCTGTAATACCTCCCTGCCCTCCACTGCTGTTGATCAATTATAGACCAGTTGAAAGAATATTTGTTGCAAGAATGAAATGGGATTCAGAAATTTAAATTAAGAATTGTATTGTATGTGTATAGAAATGCTTTAGAAAAGATTTTGATGTTCTTTAGACCGCAGCTATGATATAATTAGATGATTAGATTATTGGACCTATATCAGTTATAAACATGAGACACTGATTATTGATATTGTTTCATAAAGCTGTTGATCTCCATGCTTGTTTATAACCTAAATCAATGTTACATATCCCAGTTTTCACCTAGCAAGTCAATTATTGTAATACTTACAAGGAAAACAATGGCATAAATAGCAAGCATGTCTGCTGTCTCCAAAACATTATTGTCATTCCTTGGTTTTTTTGTTAGCATCTGTATGTTGTTAGCCTGGGAATGCTATTCTATCATTTAGTTACCTTACGCATGGGAAGGGCCTGTTGTTTGATGTGCCTTCACTTTAATGTAAAGCACACCATTACTAGGTTAATGATCATGAGCCATCACTGAGTCACTTTGAAAAGGTGGCAGTGATGAATGGAGCCGGCAGCTCTGGGGGAGGTTGATCACTGAATGCACAGTGAAGTTTATTTAAGCTGGGCTTGATAATGGGCCTGTATTTGAGATGGGATGTTTCTAGTCACTATTTAGACAACAGACATTCCCTGACATGATATTCCCTCCCTGCCCTCTTATCTTTACACAGAGTGAGTAAAGCTAAGGCTGCTCTCTGTTGGAGATCTATGGATAAGGAGTAGCATGTGATATGAAATGGCATTAGAGACTATATAATATGGAAAGTATGTAGAAAGAATAGGCAGTCTTCCATGGCCCAAGTTCTCTTATTTCACTTTTTCAGACATGAATATTTACAATTCATTTCCTTAGCATACCATTTGAAATATCCACACATTTGCCAAAACATTGACCAGATAAATTTTTTCCCCTATGTGGTATGCTCCATTTCTGAGCACCATCTCCATAAACATAGGCTAATGTGGATGAAAGGGTTTGACATCTTATATGTCTATAATAAAGTAGTTTGAAAAAGGCTTTTCGGGATTTAAAAAAAGAGTATTTCTGTATTAAATGCAAATGATGCGTCAGTCCTGTGATGTAAGCCATGACAACAAACCAACTCCACAAATCAGAACTCAATTTTATTGACATAGGCTATAGAAATATACATCATATAAAATAATATAAAAGCCTGACTGATTTCTCTTATTCCTATTTCCCTCTTACATTATATGAACTAGAAAGGAGCCTCTTTCTCACACTTTCCCTGTTGCTCTGGCCTGAAGAATACTATTCTTTCTGCAGACATTATGGTCTCTGTCTAATTTCCCCAAGGTCCTCTATGTAATTTTTTTTTACAATAATCAATCCAGCATCATATACTTTTATCAGTTATTGTGGTTCAATATGATTGTCATGTACTCATGTGAACCAACAACTGACTTCAATGGATTTTTAACATACATATATTCAGGATCACATGCATATTGATTTCTTTTTAAAATCAGAAAATGCACCCTGGGTTACTGTTTTAAGCATTCTCTGATAAAGCGTCCACTGTAATGAAAGGAAAGCATCATTTTCTTCTAGGTAATATCATAGAGCTAGCTTGTATAATACTAAAGGTACAAAATTTGGGCTGCAAAAATCTGAATGACCATTACATTTCAGTAAAGAGTTGAGGATAACTCTACACATCCAGGGATGATCTGGATGTTTACATCAGCCCTTCAGGTTGCTGAAGACAACTGATCCTTTCCTCACATAAATAACTCAGATCAATGCAATGTTGCAAAAATACTAGAATTTGGGCCCTGTGATGCCCCATACTTTTATTATAGGAAGCTGTTCCAACAACGAAATCAAAACTTTATCAGATGTGTCCCATTTCTATTCATTGAAGGAAACATTTAAATAATAGAACAATAAAATTATTGTTTAAAAATAATGTGCTACCCCCATTTTGAAGGGAGGTCATACAGGAATATAAAAATAATGTACAGTAATATATAATATATAGTAATATAGTTAATAATATATTAGTTATAAATAAATGTAATGTGTAAATAATTAATAAATGAATAAATACTATATAATAATATACATACAGGGTTATAAAAATAATATCTAGTTAACTTGGATTTTTAATTTTGGTGACACATCTGACAAAGGCTTTTTAGAAGGGAAAACAAGGTCAAGTGATCCACTGATCCTCTGCATCAAATGGACTCTCACCACAAATTTGGATCAAAATGAATTTCCAATGGCCCAGGAGTCTGATCTAAACTTACCAGTACAAATGCTTAGGCCACATGATTGATGCTCTCTTTTGGTTAGGTATCAGAAAGCAAGAGGCACAAAAATACAGGCTTAAAAAGCAGAATGTGAAGCCAAATGAAGTTTTGGAGGTCACAGTTGAGTAAACACTATTAACTTAATGCTCCTGGGTGGCCTTAAAGACAGATCAGGATTAAATTCTGATTAAGAATTGCTATATATTGTAATATGGAGCTCTCTCTCTCTATAGATAATTCATTAATGAAGAAAAGCCTACTGGTTAAATGTGTTTTGAAGCCTCACTGATGCATCAGCTTTGGTATATCAGTATAGCCTGATATCATGCTCTTGCCTTTGTTCTCTGAAACACTGATTGGATCTGGACTCATTTACCTTTCAGCTTCTGGACTGATTTGGTATCTTCTGTGCATTTCTCTCATTGTGAGTAATCCTTTCTGGAATTGTAGCTTGAGCCATGAAATCATACTTTCACTGCTTCTGATCTTATACCAGGACAAGGCACCAATTTTGGGAGGCTACAAGAAGGCTATTTTAATGGAGGCATTCCCTTCTTATGCTGGGAAACCCAGCTCCTGCACCAGGATTTCCCTGGAGTATGCATTCTGTGTGTTAAGTGAGAGGGAAACAGCCTCCTAATCAGAAGCCGTGATAACAGAGATAATGGCTTGGCAGTGAGAGGAGTAGTACAGATGGAAGGGCTTAAGGGTCCTGACCACATTGGAATTGCTATTATCTTCCAACAGGAATATCAAAGGCAGCACTGGAAACTCAACGTTGCTTTTCTCATATAACTGACTGTATACCGTTTAGCTTTAACTGTCAAATAGCTGCTGTGGAACTGGAAGATGCAGTCAGAGAAGGTAATGCCTTAGCATTAAGAGCACCAAGGACCCAAGATAAATAAAACTGCTGGTGAGAGTGACTAGGGATAGGTCAGGTGAAGGGTCAGTAAAAGGCCAAGATGCCTCAGATCTGAATATTTTGGTTGTCTATTTACCCAGTGGAGAAAGACAGAATCCTAAAACACACCATGAGCTTCATATTCTTGGGTAGAGACATAGCTTGACTAGCAGAGGTGAGGGGAGAAAGTAAAAAAAGAAAAAAGGGGGTGTCCATTAGAGATCCTCCCTTTATAGATTGCATGGCGGCATGATAGTAGAGGGGTTCAGCTCAGAAGGAAGTACCAATCATACATATATGCAGGCTTCTTACTACCGACACCTGCCTTGATACTGGCATTACAAGGAAAAAAGAACAGCTCAGTGTTGGATCTCAGCCCCCTACCCCCCCCCCACCTCAGATTAAGGATACTGCCTTGTTTTTTTTCAATGCATACTTTACAGGGAATTTTCAGGCCAGATTTTGGGCTAAATTTTATTTTACCTTTATGTTAAAAACAAAGGCTATTTTTTTAAAGTTATTAAACTTTTAAAAATTAAAGGCATTAAGAGTTGTTAACCTAATCTTACGTAGCTTTTTCTCTGATAATATCACACTACTAACTAGGGCATACAAAACATTTGCTAGACCAATACTTGAATACAGCTCATCAGTCTGGAACCCACATTACATATCTGATATTAACACAGTTGAGAAAGTCCAGAAATATTTCACAAGAAGAATTCTCCTCTCCTCTACTTGTTGCAGAATACCTTATGCCACCAGACTTGAAATTCTAGACCTAGAAAACCTAGAACTACGCCACCTTCGGTCCGATCTAAGTATAGTATATAAAATCATACATTGCAATGTCCTACCTGTCAATGAATACTTCAGCTTCAACCATAACAATACAAGAGCACACAATAGATACAAACTCACCAAACCGCACCAAACTTGATTGTAGGAAATACGACTTCAGCAACAGAGTGGTCAATGTCTGGAATACTCTACCTGACTCTGGTTTCTTCCCCAAACCCCAAAAACTTTAACTTTAGACTGTCTACTATTGACCTCACCTTTTTCCTAAGAGGTCTGTAGGGGGCGCGCATAAGCGCACCAATGTGCCTACCGTCCCTCCTATTGTTTTTTTTTATTTTTCTTATATGTATCCATTTCATGTACTCATAACTATGTCTATACTTATACCTGTAATCTTATAATCGCTTGACAAAATAAATAAATAAATAATTTAGTCTTGTGCAAATTTTTTATAATTCAATTGCACATAGTAAGATTTATTTATTAATCAAATTTATATACTCTAGCTGTCAATTTCACCATAGGTGACTCTCAGCATGGGATAAATAACTATAACTAGACAGACATACAGACACAAATACACAACATTAGGGCAAATTTAGCTGTTCTCATAAATGTCTTAACTCACAGCAGTTGAATATTTAGGTGTTATATATAAACAATAAAGGTCTTTTATATTGATTCTGAACTTAATATCCTTCATTCACAAGCTGAGATATCAGATGTACAGAAGAATTCTTGTTTTGGCAGAAGGCGAGTTGCTATTAATTTCAGTGAAAAAATCTTTCCATATGTGTAAAGTAATGCTTCCCAGAATCTATTCATTTAATGAAACCAATAAAGAAGCCATTCAGGTTCAGTACAATACTGAAGACCTACAGGATGGAGACCTTCTATATCTGAAACATAGTTTGGCTGATGTATAATGACTTCATGATCACAATAGAGTTATCTCTGCAAAAGTATGTCTCCTCCAAAGCATATTTTCAAAGGGACTTTATTTATACCAGGCATAGAGGACTTATGATTCTTAAAATGTCACATTTACAACTGTCAGCCATCTTAATCAGTGGTGAGAGACACAGGGAGCAGTAATTCAGCAATATTTTGCAATTCATGCATCTATCTACTCATACTGTTTGTTGCAGGAATTCTGGAATTCTTTAAAATCTCCAGCAAGGAAAAAAATGACCTTTAAGAATTGATCAATATATCAATCTTCTCTTATTACCAATACATTTCTCCTAACGTGGGACTAAAATCTATGTTCATGTGATGAAAATTTATCAAATTTATTTATTTATTTTTTATTTATTTATTCAAATTTGTATACCACCCCCTCTCCCTAAGGACTCGGGGTGGTTCACAGCGAGATAAAAATATATAAATACAAATATAATAGTTTTTAAAATAAATTAAAAAAATTAAATAGATAGGCTTTAAGAGATTAAGAGTGGGGAATTAGAAAAGTTAAAAACCATTTAAAAGCCGAATTTATAACCATTTTATATAACTCTAGGCCAGACCGGCTAGATGGAATAGGTGGGTTTTTAGTGCGCGCCGGAAGGTCAACATGTTGGGGATGGTCCTTATCTCCAGGGGCAATTCCTTCCAGAGGGAGGGGGCTCTCAGAGAGAAGGCCCAAACTCTCGGGGCCATCAGCCATCCAGCCGGTGGTACCCCAAGGAGGCCCGCTCTATGAGAGAGCACTGGTCGGCGAGAGACTGATGGTGGCAGCAGGCAGTCCCGTAAGTATCCTGTAAGATCCCAAGCCATGGAACGCTTTAAAGGTGGTCACTAACACCTTGAATCGCACCCAGAAGGCCACCAGGAGCCAATGCAGCTCGCGCAAAAGTGGTGTAACATGGAAGCTCATAGGAGCCCCCAAGACCACCCGCGTGGCCGCATTCTGCACCAGCTGGAGCCTCTGGGTGCTCTTCAAGGGGAGCCCCATGTAGAGAGCATTGGCATAATCCAGCCAATGGTATTGGTATTGCCCTTCACATGCACTCAAGTTCCAAACTCTTTGATACTGTTTTTTTCAAGTTCTAGTGAGAAGTGCTTCGTTTTCAGTTTATCTCAGAGATTAATTGTTTAAAAAAGCATGCAAAGTCAGCAGAAAGTACTTCCCTTAAAAATATTGCTAAAATAGTTACAAACATAAAATACATAAAATTACAGAGCTAAAAAACCATTGTCTATGAAAGTTACTTACCAAATACAATATTGACCAAATCAATGGATTCTTCAGATGTTTCTCTTTTGTCCTGTAATATGAATGGTTTAGTAGTATTTATTTAAAGAAACTTAAAAATAATTTCCATTTTTTGTGCTTTGAGAAACTGTCTGAAAGAATGAGATACCTGAATTAACTTCAAAGTATCTCAACATTGCCGGTGCCATTTGAAAAAAAGAGAAGGGAAGAAAATGTAATATGTTGGAGACACTAATTCATATTTTGTATTTCCTTTTATTACCGCCCAGAATCATCTTATCAAGGAGATGACCAGCATATAAATTTAATAAATAATAACATGCATGGTTTGTTATTTATTGAATATATTACAGTATTCTGATTCATATAACACTACAACATAAATCATAGTTTATAAGTTATAAAGATTGAATTCACCAATTATCGTACTGAATTGAACCAAATAAATCAGATTATAACTTTGAATAGTGTGTGAACCCAGCTACTAAATTTTCTTTACAAAATGGAATTATTATGTCTGATATACTTTCTGAGTATTGACTGTCTATCTTGGTGATAGTTACTTAAAAGAAAGAAAATAACTTCAGATAAATTCTAATTTTGAAAATTAACTCAAGCATCATTAGAAGGAATTATTATAGTGGCTAGGGTTAACTATTTTTATTTTCCTCTGTGAAGGTCTTCAAAATTTTCCTCCTGATAGTGTTATGAACAAAAAGGCAGCCCCATTGTTCTGATTTATGACTATCAGAAACTGTGGCAGGAAGTTGTCTCCACTGTAGTAGCCCCAAACCCCACCTTATGTCAATAAGCCATTGAAACAGAAGGCTACAAGTCCTTTGTACAGAGTGGTATTGAACACCCAACCAACCAAGTTTTACATAGAAAGGAAAATACTGACATATTTTTTTCCAATTGCAAGTAGATTAACTGTTATTCTACTGTTTTCTCCTCCTTCTCTTTTTTACTTTGTCAGAAATGTTAAAAGCTCCTGTTAGTTTTCTGCTAAGTTAATTTACTTATTTGCTTAGGGGTTAGAATGAACCAAAAACTATGAACTAAGATGTGGGCACACTGTATGACTTCTTCACAGTGCAATTAATGTATTTTCTAAAATTTTTGATTCCATGAAGTTTTATTAACTTTAAACTTAATGTTTGCTTCCTTTTGTAAGTTTGGGACTAAGATACACAATTAAAATAAATGGTCCTAAATCTTAAGTAGCGGATTAATTTATGGAGTCTTGGAACCTAATCCTATGATCTCTTAAGAAAGTTATAGGATGATGCCTTTGTTGTGAGGCTGAAAATATTCTGAACTTGGAGTGGGGTAGGAATTTGATCTTAGAATCAGTGGTGGGATTCAGCCAGTTCGCACCACTTTGGAAGAACTGGTTGTTAACTTTCTGAGCAGTTTGGTGAACTGGTTGTTGGAAGAAATCATTAGGGCAGAGAACCGATTGTTACATTATTTGAATCCCACCACTGGTTAGAATCTTCTTCCAGCGTGTGCAATGTCCTCTGATGCAAGTTCACTCCAATTCTCAAAGAGGAAAAGAATATATACCAAATGGAGGAGAATATAATGAAGTTCAGGATTAAATTGTAGAGTCCTTGATGATCTCTGTGCTTGGTTCTTTCAAACTCCATTCCTTTCAAGCACTGAAGATAATACTTAGTCTGGTAATAAAATGTCTTCAAGCAAACAACCAAGCTCAGAGATCACCAAAGATTCCACAAGAGGACATGTGGCAAGAAGGGCCACAGTTTTGCTAGATACTATTTTTCTGGACACATGCTCAAACTGGTTTTTCATTGATTTTAGTAGTGAGAATTCCTTTACATCAGTGTTTTTCAAAATTGGAATCTTTAACTTCCAATTCTGGAGGCTCTGGGAATTCAAATTTTTTTTACTACCCGTTCTGTGGGCATGGCTTGGTGGGTGTGGCAGGGGAAGGATACTGTAAAATCTCCAGTCAGAGGTTGTATTTGCAGGTTCTCTGAATTTATTCAAAATTTCCACTACCGGTTCTCCAGAACTGGTCACAACCTGCTGAATACCACCTCTGCTCTGGGGGCTGAAGTCCACACACCTTAAAGTTGCCAACTTTGAAAACACAGACTTAAAGAAACAAGAAGAATGAAGAGAAAAAGAAACACAATGTTGCTTCTAACTCGCTTATGTCCCACATAAGATTCTTTGATTATTTAATAACATAGGAACAGAATTTTAGTAGAATAAGTGGATCAGAGAGAGAGAAGAAAAAAGGAAGGAGGGGAAAAAAGAATTATGACAGATATAAATCAGTTTTCTCAGCTGTAATTTCCCCCTCCATCTTCAACAATCCCCCACACACACATTATATGTGATGTGTGTTTGTGGAAAAAAAATGTTACAGGAAAGAGAAGATTGAACTAATAGAGAATTCACTCACTCCAGACTGAACTGTGCTTTACTGAGAAAATGTGACATACAAAGAAGCATTCTTGATAGTATGCTAAACTTTTCCTTTTCAGAAATTGAGGAAGGCACAAGAAACAAGCATGTTTTAAAGACTGCAATAAATGTTACATTAAAGAATTTACAACATGTGTTGTGTGTATCTCTGTGTGAATCTATCTCTTCTCTTCTTTGATGGATCACCAAAAGTAAAATAAATCAGAATACAATGAAATGGCTAGAAGTATTTGTATAAGGTCTTGGTTTTTCAATTTGGTCTTAATCTGAGCATTTGTGCCTCTGATTCAGATATAGAGCAGAGGAATAAGCATTCAAACTGAAATAAATATTGGTTTGGTTAGAACAGCATTGCATCCCTCACCTTGCAGCAGCTGAATAGTTGTTATGACTAAAAGAGAAAATTGGTCAGCCTGTATCATCTTCAAGGATTTAGTGATGCTCATGGGCAGTAAAACCTTGATACTTGCAACATTATGGATATGAAGTAGAGAAAGTAGCAGATGTCTGACCTTGCCTGACTTGTTGCTACTCAGCTTGCAGGGAGCAAATGATATCTTTCCAAGGTTGCAGTCTTAAAGAAGAGACAACTACTGAATTACTGCAGAAATCAATATCTGGGAAGTATTATGAGTTAGTTAGGCAACACAATTTCAAGGCAATAAAATAAGAACTAAAATGCCTGGAAATGAAATGAGAATCTCCCTTCTTCAAAAGTTATGAAATTATAGAGAATACTAAACATTTCAGTTCAGTAGCTTAGCTATTGTTATATTGAGAGGTGCTTCTTAAAAATGTCCTCATGGAAGACAGAGAAGCCCATAAAATGTTACTTCAGATCTGGCACTTTGAGTGGTCTGTTTGAAACAATGCGCTCGTTTTCTGTTTACTTTTGTACCAATTGTATCTTCAGTCTTCTCATTTATTCATTCATGGAGTCCAAAAAAATTATTCATTCTTTCGTTCATTCATTCATTCCAATAAATTCATTCTTTCTAATGTTCTTTGCTGCATTATGTTAAGCATATTCTAATTATTTTGATTGGGGCCTTTAATTCTGACCTAAGTTTTCACATAAACTAACATTTTCTGACATTTGTTAAGACTGTCAAAGCAATAGGATAGTGATTTTTCTCCAGATAATTTAACATTATAATAGGAGGGCTATATTAGATTAGTTGAGAACCTAAGAAGGCTGATGGGAGTTTTTTGAGGTGAGGGGAGGACTGTCATATTAAAATTGCCATCCTTTTGGGAAAAAGCAACAGGAAGAATTTTTATGTTCAATTTGAATTAATAATTTAAAGAATACTACTCTCACATTACAGTGATTTATTTAGTGTATTAAGAGATCCATTGACTTTCCTAACTGCATCACTGTTCCGAGTAGCCCTATTTTCAAATAATGCTTTGATCCAGATGTTGTACTTTGCTCCAGATTACTCTTGTCTCTTGAGTTTCATGTAAACATTATGGACTTTTTCTTCATAATGTCTTTTTGCCAGTGCCATCTTAAATTCAGTACAGTAGAACCTATGGTCATGAACTCTTCTGACCCTGACCAAATTGGATTCTGACCAAAAAAAAAATCACAATTTCTTTTTCACAGCCAATTTCTCCTTACATGGCATTTTTTTTTTTTTGTTAAGTGCCAAATTTCTAAAATTAGGTTCAGGTAACTACCAAATCAGGTTGCGACCAAAGTTATGAACAAATTATGGTCGTGACAAGAGATTCTACTACATGTTTAATCAGGAATTGAATTCTATTTATTCCCTCATGCCAAAACATTTATCAATTTGATTATGCTTCATCCCCACTGGCAATATTGATGTAGGCAATTTTGGTGTATGCTGCCTCAATATTATATGAACAATAATGCATTCTCTAGAAATTTATTATTGAACTTATTTACCAAAACCATTTAATACTGATAATGGCATTGACAAGCTGATTGCATATATAATAATATTGATTACTACTTTCACATTTTTAACAGCAACTCTCAAATGCTGTAATTCATTTTTAAATCTATATAATTTTTTTAAAAGCCCACATTACCAGATTGCATACTCTACTAAATGTTTTCCTTCCCATTGATAGTTCTAATAAAGAGTGAGATACTTTTATATGACTCACGTGTTCTCATATTTAAACTATTTCTGTATTTAACCCCTCCCCCAATATGCTTAGTTGTGAACAAAATCTTCTCAAAAAGTTGAATCTTTGAAGAAAAAATGCTACTTATAGCAAGAGACAAGCATAACAAAAGACTCAGGGGAGAACCTACATGCACCCACATCATAAACAGCAACACTGAAAAAAACATGCAAGAAGATTATTTTACCAATAATTTATAATAATTCAATAAAAATTCAGAGGGTTCAAGGATTCCTGTGAAGCTTTCCATAGCCATCCTCCCATCCCAAGAAACATAATTCTATTTGTTTGTAATTTATTAGAAGTATCTAATGGTATCTAATCTGAACTATTTATAAAATTTTGGGCTGTTTATAAAATGTTGGGCTGGGACTAGGAAAACCCAAGTTTTAGCCTACATAAGCCATGACAGATCTCTAGGTGGCTTTGGATCAGTCACTCTCTCTCAGCCCAACCCACTATTGAGGGATGATGTTGTTCTGAGGGAAAAATGGGTAGATTAGAAGCAATGCTATGTTCCACCTTAAGTTCCTCAATAAAAGCTGAGAAATATGTCTAATAAATAAATACAATCATTTATAATTCCTTTCAATGTTAATTATTATATTTTTCACACCCTTTGTATTTGTTATGTCTGATTGTCTTTTAATTATTTAATTAAATATGTTATTTTACTTAAAATATGTTGAGTAAACTGAAGAGAAATAGCCTTGTGCTCTGTACTATTTTTTTTTTACATTCAAGTACTTTGATCCTTATTGAATTCAGAAGAAATAATATAATTTTGTTTGTAAATGCATCTTTTTTTCTTCTCCCTTCCAAAATGCTATAATTTGGACTCACAAATATATTGCTTGGCGGTAAATGCAAGAATGAAAAAATAACAATATTCTCTTGTGGTCAGTATTTAAGATGACTGCCACTTATGTGTCATGACAATAAGCATGTGTATGAAAGAAAGATAAGATTTTCTCCTGTGAATTGGGGTGCTCGTCCATTCACCGAGAATGCTGTCGGGAACAAGAAGTCAGGAAAACACCAGATACCAGCTCCTGAAAAGCATGAGTGGCTTTGATGAATAACTTCGCTTCATAGAGATTCCTGGCTCCTTCTTGTGCCTAAACAGGGTTATATGAAAACAATTATATTAGCAATATTAAAAGAATCAAAACAAAAAACTCAGCCCTAAGAGATATAGCATGGGTCATTATATGCAATCATCAGAAGAAGTTGCTGTTTTTTGCCTCTGTTGAGATTCCACCATTTTATTTGTTATTCCTACTTAAAGAACCCTGGAATACTTTATTCATACCTAATTCCTAGTCTGGGTGACTAGGGAAGCCGTATGAACACAGAACAAAAAGCTTGGAGATGAATCATCACTGTGAACTTAAGAACTCTTGCTCCAGAATTGATTATAAGAGGCTGGCCAGGAAGTATCTCGAGAGTGTGGGGTTTTCCCCCTCTAGTTTGCTCTGGGAAATATTAAAGGTGAATTTGTAATTGCCACCACCAATTTGCTTGAAGCCTTTCCTAGACATAAATGTACCAGATCACATTGTTTTGGCAATTAGTGGAAAGTAGAGCTTCATCTATTGGAGAGATTGTGACTTTGATTTCTTGCTTTGGGTAGGGGGATTAGATCAGCCCCAACCAATTAGCTAATTGTAAACAATTGTGCAAGTTATATTCGAAATGATTGTATTCCAATTCTGTCTGTCCCTGGACTAGATGGTCTTCTTCAGTCTTTTGCTGAATGTATCAAGGAATCTCACTGCTGCTGTATGTTCCAGAAGGGAAACTGCCATTAAACTTGCAAGAAAATCTTGTCATCTTGACATATTAGGATTTGTTCTTTACTCACAAACCAGGATAGCCCAGGGCATGCAGGCTCTGTTTGGCTTCCTTTCCAGGGTTCCACTGCCACCCTTATCAGGATGGTGCACGTTTTTCATTCATTGGGAGTGAAAGCATGGCACAACTCCCAGCACCTTGTACTATTGCCAAGACAAAATGAAAAACCAAATGTTTAAACTCATGTATATAAGCCCCTTAAGAATAAAGCAAAAATGATTTGAGAAGAAAGAAGGGAGAAAAGTGGGAAAGTTTTGGGTGTGCATTTTTGAAGGGAAAAGAAAAGTTAAATGGAGGGGAATAAAGACAAACGTATACGGATGCTCTGCCTAGTTCAGCTGGAGGACTTGGCTCCCTTGAATGTCCTCACTCCTATCACAAGAGCCAAGGACACAATGAACTGTAGAGAACGTTCACTAACTTGACTACTGGGCCAAAATATATCCTCTGACTCTGACAGGCTGTCAACTCTGTGATATTTGGCCCTCCCACTGACATTGCTCATGTAGCTGACAGATTTCAGCATTCAGATTTGCTTAGTTTTTCTTTGCTTACTTGGAAATAATAGATTAAAAACTTGGAGCTCAATTGCAGAATTGGAGGAGATGAAAAACTCACACTGCATTGCAACTGCCATCACCCCTTATGGCTAAATGCCCAGTTGGTTGTTCAGATAGCATAAAATATTTTCTTCTCAGCTATGAAGAACATTCACAAGGCTTGTTTAACAATTAATAAAATTACTGTGCTACAAACAATGGAAATTGTGACCTAAATATAACATGGAGCCATTTTACGTCTGTTTTCAGCTAGCCATTTTAAGAGTGGTCTCATTTGCTTCTATCGTTTTCCATGTGAGGCAATCCTTCTTTTACTCTTTCAGATATGAAATTAAACCTTGTAATACTGACTGATTGGAGTGACTGGCTCCTTCAAATATTCATTTGCAGAGGGAATAAGATGTTCAGTGAGGGAACTTAATTAGGTACTCTAGATTTAAAACACAGAAGATTTAAAACACTGAGTCTGGGGAACTCAGACACAAAACAGGTTAGGTAGAAAATAAACATAGGGTCAGTCAAAAAGAATTAAAATGCCTATATATCAATGCACAAAGTTCTGATGAATAAGCAGGATGAACTAGAAATCCAAGTACATGAGGGTATGAGGGTAGTTATGATATTGTTGCCATTTCAGAAACTTGGTGGGATGAAATCTATGAATGGAACATACCGCTAGAGCCATTTAAATTGTTTAAAAGAAACAGACTTAATAAAAGAGGTGAATCGCGCTATATGTAAGAAATAACTACATCTCTACAGAAACACAACAGAACAATGATGAAAGCTGTCTTGAATGAATTTGGGTCAGGGTAAAAGGAAAAAAGAACCACATTGTCAAAGGAATATACTACAGGGCACCAACCAAATAGAGGAAATAGATGAACTTTTTGGTATCAACTAACTAAGGTATGTAGGAACCATAATAGTTATAGAAGACTTTAACTACCTCAGATCAACTGGGATAAAAACTCTGCACCTAGTGGAAGATCAAACAGATTCCTGACAAACCTAGCAGACAACTCCCCCCCCCCAAAAAAAGAAAGGAACTAAGTCAGCCATAGTGGACTTAATTCTCAGTAACAGAGAAGGAATGATAGAAATTACAGGAAACTTGAGGAGTGGTGGTGACTGTACAATTTTGGACATTCAACATTATGTAAGCACAAGTAACAGAACAAAGTCAAACTAGAATCTTGGACTTTAAGCAAGCTGATTTCAATAAACTTAGAAAGAACTTGGGAAGGATTCCATGGATGAGAATCCTCAAGGGGAAAGCAAGAAGCTTGAGAAACTTTGAAAAGTGAGATTATAAAAACCCAGTCTAGCACAATTCCAATGAAGAAGAAAAATAAGAGATCTCAAAAGAAACCAGCATGGCTGCACAAAGAACTCTCTGATAAACTGAAAAATGAAAAGGTCAAGTATAAAAAGTGAAAAGAGGAGTACATAACTAAGGCAACCTATCTGGTAAGACTTATGGGCTTTGAAGGTCATTTAAAAGGCAAGCTACAAACTGCCCTTTAAAGCAGAGGTGGGCTTCAGCCAGTTTTTACCGGTTCAAACTGCGCTTGTTAAAATTCTACGCAGTTTGGTGAACTAGCAAATCCCACCACTGTTTGGCCCCACCTATCCCTCACCACCCCGCCCATCCTGCGTCTTATAGCCACTCCTTTTCTTGCCTTGTCTGCTTTGGCTTGTTGCTTGCCTTGCTCGCCAGTCTCTGCCAGTACCTGGTAGGTAACCTAGACTCACGCCCGCGTCTCAGCTGCCCTCCAGATCTTTCCCCATTTGCCTACCTTCGCCCCTGGCCTACCATGCAGCACACAGCCCCCAGCTGCTTTCTGGGCTCTTCTTCCCCATTTGTGGCTTGCTTGCCTTTGCTGCTGCCCTCCAGATCCTTCCCCGTTTGCCTGCTAATATTGGCATCAAACACTTTGGAAATTGCTTTGGTAGCCAGAGACAGGACATGGATGCAGAATACCCATATCTCTACTGGTAAAACTTTATTTGTTTCATATGCTTCTATTCAAGTAGAACACCCTCGAAAGAGATCACTATCCCATCATATCAAAGATGGTGTTGCCAATCCTTCTCTTTTTGATTCATCTCCAACGTTACAATCACGGCTCCTCATGTGCAATTCAAATCTTGACAAGGCAGTTCCAAGAAATGCAATGTTCCCAACACTGAATTTCCTACTTCAAGGAGAGAAAAAAACAACAACGAAGATCTTTCTGCCATTTAACTACTAAAGGTATATCTACCTGAAGGCTGAAAGGAAAGAGACCTGACACAGAGACGTGCAACTATTCTGCATAGTCTATGTCAACATATCTGTATGAAACAACATCATTGTTTTGTGACTCCCAAGGTAACGTTCTAAATGTTGCCAAATTCTTAAGGAACAAAAATACATTAAGATTAGGAAGAGAATGTCATATGACAATGATGGACGTGTATATGGGGGTGGGGGGGAAGGGGCAGAGTGAATATTCAGATGGAGAAGCAGTGCAAACTTACCTTCAGTTCACTTTAAAAGCCTAGTAAATCATTACACTTTTTATTATTTACCTGGAACAAAATTCCCTAGTGGAGGAGGGGATACACAACTCCGAGGGCACATTCTTTGTATTTTTTTTTTCAGTCGCTTGCTCAGCACTTTTGCTGAATCTCAGAACAATCCATACTGATGTATTAATAAATAAGAAATATCGTAAAGTTACATTTTGATTATATGATGGGGTTATTTTCTAAGGCCCAAGGTACCAATGCCAGGTGAGAATTTTGAGAAAGGAGGTAATTCTCACACAGCTTGAGGAAGACAAAGGTTGCATTTACACCTGGCCAGAAGGTTTAATCATCTACTATTTCCAAACATTGCAGGCTAACAATCTGCTGTGTCTGAGATCATAAAACATATCACAAAGTGGAGACAGAAGAATTGGGGCTCAGTTGACCAGAGCTTATCTTTTCAGAGATGCAAGCTGGTTGGGAAATTCTTGTCCAGTTTTGCAAATGCCTCTTAAAGCAGCTTTTCTTTTCTCTTTTCTTTTATTTGTGACTTTTTTGAGAAAACAGGCATCTGCAGAGAATGTAGCCTGAATGAGCAGGTTAAAGTAACTTTAAATTTAAAAACTTAAAGAGAAGCAGACAGAACCCATTTGTGTCAAGAAAAATTGAATAAAATGCTCTTGTTGGTTATTTCGCCAAAGTGTTTCTGTAGCTTTTTCATAGATGCCAGAATTTGTCACTTCCCTGAGCATGTCAACTTTTTAAAAAAATCAAAGGTCTATTAAAATGTTAAAGCTGCCATTGGATCTTTACTCTCTTCTCTCCAGCAAGCATACACAAATCATTTCCATTCAGTGATTATTTCAACCAAATACAACTTGTGTTCTCTCTAGTAGTCCCCTATCTGTAAAATGGGAGTGTAAATATATTAAAGATAAGAAGGTGTTCCAGTGTTTTCAGACTGGATTACATGCCTAAAGTAGCTGGGTAGATTTGGATGAGATAAAAATTATCTGCTGTATATTATTTGTAAAAAAAAAAGCATGCCATATTTGCTGAAATTCATGTTCATTTAATGAGTTTTATGTTCATTGGTTCTTTGATTGCTCCAATCTACACTATATATTTTTTCTTTTGGAAGTACTTCTGGTCTGGAAATATCACATTCATTTTGTCACTGCAATGCCCTGCGACCGGGCAATTGTAATTATTCTCCTCTGAACACTTCTTTATGCCTGAAAATACAAGATATAGATTTTGAACATCCTGTTTTGAGTTTAAAAGAATAATTTTTTTGCTCAATGCAGGCTGCTCTGATCATTCTGGATGCGTTCTAAACTCAAAACAGTTTTGCAAACAGTTGGACTAAATAACTATTTTGAACTCAAAATGAAGTGTTTTGAGCTTCCAACAGTCTGAATCTGAAATGTTTTGTATGCTTCTCCTGTGCATGCAATTGCTATTCTTATCCTTTTCAAAGACTGTGGTCCTCTGGGGGTATGGCATACTGACTTGATGAAAATAACATTTCAAGATCTCTGTTGATTGGTTCATCACAGCACATGGTCACAATCTGAGGTTGTCATCAATTTACAGTGCAAATAGAACCAAAAGTACAATAAAATCCTATTAGAATTTTTTTCAAGCTTAGAAGGATACCAAGATAGGTGCCAACCAATGTTTGGATGAAATTGTTCCTCAGGGATGGGAGCCACCATAGAGAAACATTTTCAGCTTTCCAGCATTTTTATCGCTGGAATAGATGGAATAGTGAACAAGCCACCTGTGCATAAAGCAGGCCTCTTTAACTTGGAAACCTATCACAGATGCATTGTGCCCACGGCAGCTCTTTTTCCTTATTGGTGGGCTGTTAATTTTGCAGGAATTGCAGTTCTAGAATAGTCTTCAAATGCAATCTCATGTAAGAAGTACATCAATAGTCTAGTGATTGATAGGCTTGATGAATTGTCAGGGCCTTTTACTGTAGCTAGTGCTGCAACTGGTGCATCTATTGAAGCTGAGGACAGAAGTCTCCCAATCAATGTTTTCACCAGCAAATCCAGCATTACCAGTGAGTTTAGGAGAGTTCTCAAATTATGGACTAGCTGCTTCAGGGAAGTGCCACCCACCCAGAGATAAAACTGAAGCAGGGAATCATATGATTTCTTAATAAGCAGCAGCTCATTCTTGTTGGGGTTCAATTGCAGTTTGTCATCCAAGCCCCACTAGCATTTGGATTCTGTGTTAAGGCTTCCATAGCATCTCCAATCTTGCCTTGGTGGAGAGGTACAGCTGGGTATCATCAGCATATAGATAAAACCTCATTCTGAACCAACAGATGAATTCTTCAATTGGTTTAATATACAGTAGATATTAAAGAGTAAAGGTGAGATAATTCAGTTATGCAAAAATGAAAAAGGAACACCCATTGGGCTTACTTTTTCACTACCACCATAACCATTTATTTTATTTTTTGCCTTTTATGTCTTCATTGACCTCTGGTAACCACATTGACAAATCCATGCAATCTTCTTGGCAACTATTTGCAGATGTAGTTTGCCATTGCTTTCTTCCGAGAGCTAACAAAGAATGACTGGTTACCAAGCTAGCTTCATACCTGAGTTTCTCTTAGCCCTGCAAGGTAGTCCAGATAAGAAGCACAACCAGAAATACTAGCTGCATTTCTGTTGTACGGTTAAATTAACAGAATTTTGCAAGTCTGAAAGTATTTCTTTCTTTCTGAAATGTTTCCTATGCTGTTTCCTTCTGTGGTCTGAAATACCTTTTACATGCCAGTTGTCTAGACTACAACTCTCCTTTCTGCCTCCCAAGATCATCGCTAGGTATCATTATATCCAAGTAGGACTAGATCTTGTAATGTCCCAAATTCTAGCCTGGTGTCTTTAAAAACCACATCAAAGTGGGTCTCATTAAAGGAACAGAACTGTTGTAAAATCATGCCAACAACCGATATCCCTTGGAAGTGTCCAGAAGGATAAAATGGTCAATTGTACCAAATGCTACTGAGAAATCAAATATCAGGAGGCACATATTATATCCAAGCTCCAATGAAAGCAATCAACATTGATTCCATTTTATACCTTGGTTTGAACCCTAAGTAAAAGATGTCCAGATAATTAATTTTTCTATTGCAAATTATAATTGCAGTTGCAGCACTTTCTCAACTATGTTCTGTTTTAAGAGCAATGATTTTACATTATAGTTGAATCTAGAAAAGCCATTTCAGAAAGCACCACTCCACCACTATCTTAATAAAGTAGATGCAACCCCTTCATTTAAGGTGGCATTGATTATTTGGCATATCTAGTTATTTATCATTAATTGATACCATGTATGCATTCAACATTCACTTTTTCTTTTACCAGTCTGTATCATTATCTTTCCAAAATTTCCTGCATAATTCTTTTCCTGCAACTATTGAAATATTCTGCCTTAAAACTACCTTCCTCCAACTATAAATGCAAAATCTCAAAAGAAGTTGGCAAGCCTGTAATGAAATAATTTTTCAAATATTTTCTTTTTTCCTGCATGCTTATTCATTATTGGATAGTCATATTTGATAAAAATGATTTGCTGTAATTGGGCAAATTCAACCACCAGCAAATAAGTTTTATTTACATATCTTCAAAAAGGAATCAACCAATCTCTTAGTTTACAAAAATAGGACACGTACAATCAGAGGTGGTATTCAGCAGGTTCTGACCAGTTCTGGAGAACCGGTAGCAGAAATTTTGAGTAGTTTGGAGAATTGGCAAATACCACCTTTGACTGGAGATTTTACAGTATCCTTCACCAGCCACGCCCACCAAGCCATGCCCACAGAACTGGTAGTAAAAAATATTGAATCCCACCACTGCGTACAATTTATTGATACATAAAATGAATTCCATGAGCAGGATGCATTGGTTCCTTCTCAATCCCATTAAATCTCACAGAACAGATCCCTTTTGAAATCACCAAGATGATAAAAAAAGAATATATTTTAGTCAATTACTTTATTTGCATCAAAATGTGGGAAGCCATTTTTCAAATAAACAAATAGATCTTCCAGGATTTTTTAAGAATAAACAGCACACTCCCAAAGCATAAAATAGGAACCTTGTATTTCATACTAGAAGTAATCCTCATTTAGTAACTGCCTATTTCAGCAACCATTCACCATTACAATAGTGAAGAAAAAGCAACTTTGTGATCAGTTCTTGCATTTTGACCTTCAAAGGCCTATAAAAATAAAAGAAGCCTAAAGCAAGAGACAAGCATTGCTGCAATTTCACTTAGTAACTGCTTTACTTAATGATCAAGTTGCCAATCCAAATTGTGGTCATTAAATGAGGACTACTTGTATAAGCAAGGTCTGTGGGTAGTATTTGTTTATTTTATTAAATTTATATATCACCTGTCTCACCATCAATTGATGTCAAGTCAATTTACAACAAGATAAAAACTTGTTTCTTTGTCACTTTTGTTATCCAAGCAAGTTTCTCTAATGCTACAGTTCAAGCAAGTCAATTTTCTTCTTATCTAGTTATTTTCATGGTCCAACTTTCACAACACCTCTTCTACTATAAACTATTATTTTTAAATGGAAAATAATCTTTTAGCTCAGTTTTCACTGTATTCTCTCTGTCTAGGTGTAAGCAAATATTCAGAGACTTCTTTCAAGCTATTTGCTTCTGAGTGCTTTTATAATTATTTTCCCTGCCTTGAAGAGAACAATTTTGTCACATCTACTTACAAGTCCTATTTATTGATTTATTATTTACAATAGTCTAAGAAACCATTTTAATGGGATGCCCAGGAAATAAACTTTGCACTACAAGGGCAATCCAAGTTCACCTCTTATGGTACAAAGCTTTACAAGGGCAACATTGTGCAGGGATAGACACATAAACCTGTACAACCAGTTTTAACAACCAGTATGCTCTAAGTAGTTACTCCACTGCTTTTCTTTTAGCTTTTCAATAAGAAAAATATAGATAAAGAACTCATTCAAAATCACCTCTATGTTTACTTGGAAGCAAGCTGGCACAAGATTACATCCAGAATCGGTCAAATATTAATAAAGGAATCTGAACAAAAAGAGAGGTCTTTAAGAACACGATTACATTGGCTTTATTTCAGTATTTAAAAAATTATAGCCACTAGGGTCACAAATCAAGTAAAAAAATCTATTGCACGGTATATGGATTATAGAGTGCCTTTCCAAATTTAATAACAAAAAAAATCTCAGCGCCGAATTCCCATTGGACCAAATGTAGCACCAATGATATAATATTGCATTCCTGCCTAATGGTTATAAAATGAGTTTCCATCTTATAGAAGAAGAAAAAAATCTTCATAGATTGGACTGCTAGGCTGACAAAGTCTGAGATTCAAAGGGAGGACCAAGTGATATCACAAGGAAGGTGTCCCGATATAATTTTTGAAGGACAAAAGAAAATCTGGTGCTGCCTTGGGCAGAAATCAGTAATAATGGGGAAAAACATAAAGTCAAAGAACCAGGAAACGTGAGGTAGAAGAGGATACCAGCCAAAAGCCAAAGAGTATTTTCATGAGTTCAATATGGCAAGCAGAGCAGTCAGCCTGAAAATCAACAGAAAACGGTCCAAAGCTTGCAAAACCAGTTCTGTCCATGTCATTAAATAAAAACACATGATGAGCCAATAGAAAATATAAATTCTTACATCCACCGCCAAGAGATCGATGCCACGCAGAGAGTTGACCAAGAAGTATCATGCTGAAGAACAGCGCATATTCAATTTTAACCTCATATAACCAATCTTCCAACAGGTGAAAAACACTAAATGAACATCATCAATGCCATAGTTAAATCAGCAATGACCTACAACTGCAGAGTGTAGAGCCTAACAAAGGTGAAAGAGAAGAAACTGTGAATAACACAGTGTCCAAGGAAAAAGCCAGTAATAAAGATTTCTCTCAGAAAATCTGGAATACGTAAATTTGCTCCACAGCTAACCTTAAAGATACAATCAAAATGGCACACAAATGAAAATATAAATGGGCAAGACATATCATATACATGATATGGCAACATAAAAGTTTGAAAGGCCAACTATTGGTGGCTCTACAACTTTATTTACCTGCAAATCGATGAGATGGAAAGATAAAATATGGAAAAATGTTGGCCCTATTTGGAATACTCTAGCATTGGATCATATGTAATAACTATCTGTCTGTATCATTGCCTATTGAACATACCCAAAAGGATATAATAACCAAAGTAGTGAGGAAGAGTTGTTAAAATTGTTTCCTATCTTATTGGAATAATATTTGTTTTTCAGGATAAGTAAGATGCTGCCTTTGTCAAAAAGATTTTTAATAAGGTTGATTTGACTAGCCAGAGTTATTACAAACATTGGCAATTACAATTGTTGTTTAATTGGAGTAGGCATACTTCTTTCAAGCTTTTCCAAGAGTTTGAAAAAACAACCCTGCAGACACTTTAAAAGAAGCATTAAAGACACATTGCTTTAATAATTTGGTTCATTACTCAAAATGAACCAAAATCACACTCAAAATCATGTTTTCAAACACATCACGAAAAAAAATAGCCAGGTCTACACAATCAGGTCAGAAAAGGCAAGAGGATGTGGCCATCACTGTAGAATTTAACCTCGCCTCCTTTTAACCTGAAATGCCATTAACAACAACAAAAATCCCTTGTGGGTGTTCCTGAAAGTCCTAATGACTTTCCAAAGTGATTTTCTGGACATTCATACTTCATCACATTCATAACACATTGTTGAAATATCTATTCCACTGGGTCATGATGAAGATTTCAGCTATAGCACATATTGCATTGACTTAAAAACTAACAGCATCTGTTCTTTCAAGCTAAAATATGCTTGGAAGAGATCATTCTCCTCTAGATATGATGAAAAGCAGCTCACAACAATCCAGCAGCATGTGAAATGGCATTACAATTAATAGAGTGCCTCAGTATTCCCTTTTGTATATCCAACCAACTCCCATCAGCCCTCATCAGTCCCTTCTTCACAACTTAATTCTGCACTGAAAGGCTAGAAAGGCCCAAGGCTATATTGTTAGGTTTTTCAAAAGTGAAGGTGAGAATATGTATTGGACACACTTGTCCTGTTAAAGATAATCTGGCATGTCATCCTGGTGCCAACATTCTCTGAAATCCCAGCAACAAGAGGCCACTATAATCTTACCTAATGTGATTTTACTGCTTTGAATCCCTGCCCAGTTCCTCATGGCATTCCATCTTACCACATCATTACAAGGGAACGACCTTTATCTTGAAAACTTTAAGAGTGTTTGTTTTAAAGATGATTTACCACCCTTGACAAGGACTTGATTTCTTAAATTAAGGCTGAGCTATTGTTGCCATTATGCATCTCACCGTATGTAGAGCCATGCTTAGGACCTAGACCATATATTGTAAATCCTTCAGTATGGATCAAGTTGCTCATAAAACAAGGAGCAGAGCCCAGGCTCCTAATTGGATTTCTGCTGCTCTGGATGTCAGCATGGGCTTGAAAACTACCTGATTGAGAGGGTGAGGAAAATAGAACTGGCGCCCAGCCGGTTGAAGCTGAGGCTCATCTCTGAGCTTAGAAATTATCTATCTCTCTGCATCATATTCAGTCTGCCCAACCTCAACTACTCAATTGACTGAAATAACGTTTTTTCATTTAACTTTTCAGTTTAGAAACAGAGAGAACTGTCTACTGGAATGCATCTTTTTTTTTTTTTATAAAAGAGGTCGATCTAGATATTAAACTTGATGACTGTAATACACAAGTACAGAATACTGTAAATGCATTGATTTAACAGTCTTGTGAAAAGCCTATGGCATTCAGATGCTCAGAATATTAGACAAAACAAAATATTCACATGTAGATGTACAGCATAGGTGATGGATATATGTACAGCTTGTTAAGCAGGACCATGATAAAATTGCTGTGGCCAAATTATTAAACATCATGTGTGTGATAAGCAACAAATTATTTTGAGAATTATCAAAATATTTACTGGAGAATAAATGCATTTATGATGTACTCAAAATATATTAATCAGATCAACAGCTCAGTGATTGACTACTGCATTTAATCCTAGTACACGTACTTAGGAATTTTTAATTCACAGACTGTACATTTACTCTAAGGATTTTGTTAGCACAATGGTTGCTTGTAGAGATATCTAGATCATGGTTGAAAGGGTGGGGAATAGCCCTACCCTGTCCTTTCCAAAACTGGTTAATTTATAAGTTCTCTCCTCTGAGCTTAAAAACAGAAAAATGATCTCCCACAGCACAGAAACTGGGTGTGAAATTCAGATGGGAAAAGTAACTTTAAGCCTTCCCAAGTCATACACAGTAATGCTGATCCAGGTAGAGTACCCACATAATGTTTTTTAAAATCAGCTACACTCTGTGTATGAAATTGTCTAATTTGTGTTTTGTCTCTATGATGGTACTGTTTATATAAGCATATAAATAATGAGTGTCTTTGAACACTTGGGAGTAGAAGTCTTTATTTCTGAGTAGAAATGCAAAATGTTGCATTGTTATTAATTAAATAAGATATTGGAGAGTTAGGGAAAAAATCCTTAAAGAACTTTATTGAGATATTTTACATTGATCATTCTCAACCATTACTTACAGATTTGCTGTACTTCAAATTCCATATATTTGAATGGCTTTAGACTCAGGGATCTTATTTTGCATCAAATGTATGAATCAATGGCTAATTTTGGGGTGGAAGGAGTTTTCAGAGTTCCTTATCTTCATTTTGGTTTCCTTGCTTTAGTGATATTGCTGTTATATTATTTTGCCGAAGGTGCAAAATAATTCCTTTTTTATAGAACTTGGCTGCCTTTATTAAATTAAAAAAAAGTGCATCAAAAGTAATAGTAGGTGACCAATGTTAATATTTATCAAAGGCTCCTGCTTTAATCCTTCATTTTTATTTCTTAAGAGCTTGACAAATTGTGGTTTGGCTTCAAACATCTTCCGTCCCCAAAGTGCTCTGCTTAGTCTCTAACCCGTTTGATCCTCCACTTGCTTTCTCTGTCATTCTATGGGGGAAAAAGTGGGTAGCAACCAAATTTCAAACATTGCTGAAATAATTTCAGTTTAAAAGGAGATATTATTTCGTTTCTTTTCCGAAAGCTTGGGCTTGTTTGTTCAAGTGTCCTCTAAGCAACGTTTAAGTAAAAGCTTTGTTATTTATTACTGACGACTTGATTTCATCTGTCTTCCTTTGGTGCTGTGACATTTTGATCTTTTATAAAAAATCAACAGAGAAATTAGTTAAGAAAAATGGTTTCTCAAAAGATCTAGTATAAATATGATCTGCGAGCAAAATGAATAAAGCAGAGTCCAACAAGGTGAAGTGTTCCACAAACATGTTTAGCTATAAACAGATTGAAAAACTATAGCAATTATGGTTATAAAATGATAGTTCAAAAAATCTCTTGAGTAAACATTAGAGCAGGTGAGAGGAAACTTCTTAGAAATGAAAACCTTATTAAATATATTGAGCAATAGTAAACTCTTGGTAGAAAAGAAATAATTCAAAGTAAGAAGTAAATATCTCTGCCTCCGATGCTTGCCGTAGCAGGCAGAATAACAGAGTTGGAAGAGATTTTGGAAGTCTTCTATTACAGGAGTCGCCAACCTTTTGGACCTCAGGGACCACCAAAGTCATAATTTTAAATCCCACAGACCAGAGACCCTGAGAAAATCCCCCCTAAAAAACTCTGCAAGAAAATTCCCCACCTCGTTTTCCTACCGATCAATTATTCTTTATTTGGGATCGCAGGATACCGTCTCCAGCTCTGTTCTCGGGTGGGGGGGGGGGAGAGAAAGAGAGAGAGAGAGAGTGAGAGAGAGAGACTTTTGACTTCATGCAAGGAAAGCAGCAGAAGTCTGTCTTTCTCTCCCCCAAACTCTGCCAGAAATTAGTCTTTGTGAGACTTGCCGCGCTGACACAGCCTTTTGGAGCAGGATGCCTTGCAGGTTCTCAAAGATTCATTTCTGGCAGAGTTTGGGGGAGAGAAAGAGAGACTTTTGCTGCTTTCCTTGCGTGCAGCCAAAAGCAGAAGAAGAAAGAAGCAGAAAGAAGCAGCCCGGTAGCCAGCCAGGCACGTGGGGTGAGTGGGGCAAGTTCCCCCCCTCTGCCCTTCCCCCTCCCCTCACTACTTTGTGTTGTTCGCAATGCAAGCGGCACAAGCCTTTTGTTCCCCTGGGCCATATGGATGGTGCAGCCTTGTGTTCCCGTGCAGCCTGGATTAATTGCTTTGGGGAGTGCTCTGGAGGTGACATTTCTCTGCAGATCACCAAAATTTTCTCGCACACCACCAGTGGTCCCCGGCCAACTGTTTGGTGACCACTGTTCTATTCCAAACCCCTGCAAGTAGGAGACTCTGCACAATTCCAGACAAGTATCTGTTCTCTTCTTAAAAGTCTCCAGTGATGGAGTACCCACAACTTCTGAAGGCAAGTCATTCCACTGGTTAATTGTTCCCACTGTTAGAAAATTTCCCCTTAGTTCTAGGTTGCTTCTCTCCTTGATTAGTTTCTATCCATTGTTTCTTATCTTGCCCTCTGGTGCTTTGGAAAATAGGTTGACCCTCTCTTCTTTGTGGCAGCCCCTCAAACATTGGAACACTGCTCTCATGTGACCTCTAGTCCTTCTTTTCACTTGGCAAGGCATACCCAATTCCTACAATTGCTCTTTGTATGTTTTAGCCTGCAGACTCCTAATCATCTTAGTTGCTCTTTTCTGTACTCTTTCCAGGGTCTTAATAATTTTTTTTTTTTATAATATGGTGACCAAACCTGGATGCAGCATTCTAAATGTGGTCTTACTAAGGCTTTATAAAGTGGTACTAATACATCACGTGATCTTCATTCTATCTCTCTGTTAATGCAACCTACAACTGCATTGGCTTTTTTGGCTGCTGCCATACAGTGTACAACATATGAATTTTGGGGTTCATATACAGGCTACTGTATATCCACTCAAGAATGCTAATTTACTCTGGATTTTCATTGACCATGTTCTTAAAAGCTTAAAAAATAATGTAAATGAACTGTTGTTCATTATCCTTTTATGTAATTATCTATTTTGCTGTCAACAGTATCATAGAATACAGTGGAATGGAATAGAATAGAATGTAATAGAATAGAATAAAATAGAACTGGGGGGGACCTTGGAGGTCTTCTAGTCCAGCCCCCTGCTCTATTTCAGATAAGTGACTGTCTAGTCTCTTCTTAAAAACTTCCAGTGATGGAACGCCCACAATTTCTGAAGGCAAGCTGTTCCACTGATTAATTGTCCTCAGTGTTAGGAAATTTCTCCTTAATTCCAAGGTTGGTTCTCTCTTTGAACCAACCAACTTAGTTTCCAGCCATTGTTTCTTGTCCTCTGGTGCATTGGAGAATAACTTGATCCTCTCTTCTTTGTGGCAGCCCCTCAAATACTGGAAAAATGCTATTATGTCACCCCCTAATTCTTCTTTTCTTTAGACTAGCCAAACCCAAATCCGGCAGCAGTGCAGCATTCTTCATATGGTTTAGTCTCCAGGCCTTTGATCATCTTAGTTGCTCTTCTCGGAACTTTTTCCAAAGTTTCAATATCTTTTTTGTAGTATGGTGATCAAATGGTTGCAGTATTCCAGGTGTGATCTTACTAGGGTTTTATAAAGTGGCACTAAAATTTCATGTGTTTTTGATTCTATGTCTTTGTTTATACAACCCAGGATTGTATTAGCTTTTTTGGTGGCGGCTGCACACTTCTGGTTCATTTTCAAGTGATCATCCGCTAGGACCCCAAGTTGGACTTGTATGTGGGGGAGAATGACCTTTTTCAACACTTTGAAGAAAATAGAAATAATACTGTTTACCAGTTGAAGACTACCTTTTTCTTTGAGTAAGAACACATTAAACCTGCTGCCTTGATTGCAAAACTTTATTCTCAGTAATGAGAATAAACACAGTAATGAGGTCATATTGTGTTCTATTTACTTATTGTACAGTAGATTAAAGGAAGTGATTGATGGATTTTGTTTTCCCTCTTACCAATTATTGCCTACCAGTCAGAAAACTACCACAAATCACTCTTCCTAAATGGGTGGTGCAATTATTAATAGGTGCATGTGTTGGGCAAGTTTAAGCCGTCTATGAAATTGGCTAATACTTTGCAAACTCCACCTTTCCAACCTGTCTGTTGAGCTATTTCAACACATGGCTCTACAGGTAAGTCCCCAACTGACAACCACAATTGGGATTGCAATTACAGTTGCTAAGCCATGCAGTTGTTAAGTGAGTCATTGTGTGACTGGATCTATTTTATGACCATTTTAACCACTGTCATTAAAGAAATCACCACAGTTCTAAAGCAAATTTTGTGATCATTAAGCAAATCACATGGTCGTTAACAAATCTGGCTTCCCCTTATTCCAGTGGTGGGATTCAAATTTTTTTACTACCAATTCTGTGGGTGTGGCTTATTTGGTGGGCGTGGCTTGGTGGTCATGTGATTGGGTGGATGTGGCCAACTCAATGTCACTCACATCAAGGGGTGCCTCAATTGGCCCCTCCCCTCTCAGCCATTCTTTGTCATACCCAGCCTCAACGTATCTATAGTTCTGTAAAAATATTTTTTGCCTTTTTTTGACTTTATTATCTACATACTGTAGATGTACTTTCATGGACCACTGAAAGGAGGAAATGGCTCACATGCTTTGCCCAAGAGTGTGATAGGCAACAGGCTTTTAAGGGGCTGCCAGAAAGAATGAGGGGGAGGCAATGTATTTTCCATAGCACTAGAAGGCAAACAAGAAGCAATGGATGGAAACTGAACAAAGAGAGAAACAATCTAAAACTAAAGAGAAACTTCCTGACATTGAGAACAATTAACCAGTGGACCTGCTTGTCTCCAGAAGTTCTGGATGCTCCAATACTGGAAGTTTTTAAGAAAAGTCTGGACAGCCATTTCTCTAAAATGGTATAAAGTTCCCCCCAAAGTCCATTCTAAGTGTTATTCTGTTATTCTGACATACCTTTCCCAGGACCTCTCTACTCAGAGTTTGGCATCCTCAGTTTTCCTGCCTGAGCAGGGGATTGGACTAGAAGACCTCCAAAGCCCCTTTCAACTCTGTTAAACACGCTGTCAGGACTCCAACAAATCCACCCCCATCAAATCATAAGTCACACACACATGTATTTATGCTCTGGGCTATAGACATTGAATGCATGTATTGTAAACTCTGAAAAATACCTGGGCAAAAGAAAGGCAGTAAAACCACTCTAAGTGTAAGGACAGTGTAAAATATTAATACATGATAAATAATGGAACAATTAAAAATAATAGCACAGCATTTTCTCTCTCTCTCTCTCCCTTCCTTCCTATTTTTTTCTTTCTTTCTTCCTATTTCTTTTTTTCTTTCTCTTACTTTCTCTGTTTCTTTCTATCCCTTCCTCTTTCTTTCTTTCTTTCTTTCTTTCTTTCTTTCTTTCTTTCTTTCTTTCTTTCTTTCTTTCTTTCTTTCTTTCTTTCTTTCTTTCTCTCCCTTCTCTTTCTTTCTTGCTCTTTCTTTCTTGCTCTTTCTTTTCTTGTCTCTCTCTCTCTCACACACTCACATTCACACACACCATACTCTCTTCTCTCCCTTCCTATTTCTTTTTCTTTCTTTTTTTCTGTGTACACACTGGCAAGCATTAAAAAATGAAATTCTAATGCCCATCACAAAAGAACAAACACCCACACACACACATAAATATACACACACGTGTGTGTATATATATATCTGTGTGTGTGTGCACACATGTATGTATGTATGTCTATATGATATACATATATACTCTGTGTGTGTGTGTGTGTGTGTGTATTAATCACAGTTGATTCAGAACACATTGTGGAAAAAAGAGTCTTGAGAGTTAACAAGGTTGATACTATAAGATGTAGCAGGAGGGAGCAGTGCAGCTGTAACATGTGACTTTTACCTTTGACTATTGCTAGAAAGGAATGATACTGATGCCATTTCTAACCTTGTGGTCAGGAGCACCGAAAAAGAAACTGGAGACGGAGATGGAATGGAGTAGCAAATTTTTTGTTAGTTGCAAAGCCATGTCCGACTCAGAGCAACCCCATGGACAACACTCCTCCAGGCCTTCCTGTCCTCTACCATCCCCCAGAGTCCATTTAAGCTTACACCTACTCCGTCCACCCACCTCATTCTCTGTCATCCCCTTCTTCTTTTGCCCTCAATCGTTCCCAGCATTAGGCTCTTCTCCAGTGAGTCCTTCCTTCTCACTAGATGGCCAAAGTAGTATGTTCCTCCAAATCATTAAAACAGTAAAAAGCAAAGCTCACTTTTCGGAGCAGCAGTGGAAGACCTCACAGTGATGAGAGAATGGGCAATACACAACTGGGAGATGTCATTTTTAAAAACCAGATCTTGCCCTCTTTCCTGTTTAAATTTCTTCTTTCTATCAAAAAAAGAAGTATTACCATCACTATTCTCATCTTCCTTATTACCTATCTCCTTAACTTCTTATGACTATATCTTTGTTGCTTATCACTATTGTTGAATGGACTTTGACAGCTTACACACGGGAAACATATTCCTTGTGTGTCTAATCACACTTGTCCAATAAAGAATTCTATTCCATTCCATTCCACACAAAAAAAAATTGAATTAAAAAAGAAATAAACAAATAACCCAGTAAGTTCTGTGGAAACTGAGATCACACATAACATGATTCTACAGATCATCATGGGTAGATGATCTGTAGAAGTTAAACGCTGGTCCTTCCCAAATGGCCATATGTCTGAAGCAGCCTCAAACACCAATCGGAATTGGGCAGGTTCCTCCCCAAACATATCTGTGACTACATTGTTAGTAAAACATAGAATAACAGAATTGGAAGGGACCTTGGAGGTCATCTAGTCCAACCTTCTGCACGAGAAGTAGAATCTATTATATTCCTGTAATGGACACAAGGAATAACTTTGGGGATCAGGAGAAAGAGAAATAACTACAAACACAACAAGTCTAATAGAAAAATATATATTGAGTTTGGGTCAGAACTGTAACTTGAGAAATCAAGACCCTCCCCCAGTTTCCATGAAGATAAAGTGAAGGAGGAGGGAAACGTATTCAGACTATCATTGTATTACTATACTCCTATAATAAAAGTAGTATTAGCATTGATGACTTTGTTTTCCTAGTCTTGTTTATCTTGTAGGCCTGGCAATTCCAGACCATATCCACAACAAAGATCATATTAGGAAAAAAGGGAAACATTTCTTTAAATTACAAAAAAAAAGACCATTGCTATACTAGTTAAAGTAGAATGCTAAAAATTAGAAGATAGTGAATTCTAGTCTTGCCTTAAGCCAGGGGTCTCCAAACTTGGCAACTTTAAGACTTGTGGACTTCTGGGAATTGAAGTCCACAAGCCTTAAAATTGACAAGTTTGGAGACCTCTGCCTTAAGCACAAAGCCAACTGGGTGACTTTAGGCTAGTCTTTCTCTCTCTTAGTCCTAAGAAGACAAAATCACTTCTAAAATTTTGCCAAAAAAATCTGCAAGGGAATAGCTCAGGCAGTCACCATAAATCAACACTGACTCAATGGCAGGAAAAGGCATCTTTAAGTTGTTTCAAGATATGGCCTGGAAAGGCTCAAAAGTAACAAAATGAGATTATTGCATAAGAAATGATCACATTTACATGCCATGATTGCAGGACATGAGGATGGCCCCTTCAATTTATATAGCAATTTATATTCCTACTGTTACTTTCCTACATTTTTTGTTTTCTTTGCTTGTTAATCAAATCAGAGTAGGAATTAGTCAGAACTGGCTTTAAGCAAGACTGCAGTTTAGGAATTTAGCAATCTATTTGCTTTAAAAAGTTTCTGCAGAGGTGTTAATTTCAATCACTGTTTTCACAGGCATTTCCTGAACGATGCTCCAATAAAACACTGACTTCAATAAAATACTGACTTCATTGTTATACAAGGTGCATTACTCTCTTGTTTAAAACAATTTCAGGGTTGTAGATTTGTAACTTGAACAGATTTGGAAAGTGAATGGCTTGTTAAATGTGGTTGGCATGCATTCGGCAAGCTAAGCATAGTTTTCAAGAACAACTTCCCTCTGTGCCTCAAGAGAAAAGTTTTCAATCAGAGTGTGCTATCTGCTCTAACATATTTATTTATTTATATTGCCACCTATTTGCTCATGGCAACTTGAGGCAGCTTACAGAATGTAAAACCATATTTTAAAAAAACAATGCAAACTAATAAAAAGAATCAAATAAATCAATAAAGTACAATAGAACAAAATCTGGGGATAATAATAATAATAATAATAATAATAATAATAATAATAATAATAATAATAATAATAATAATAATAATAATAGCAACAGCAGATCACACAAGCCATTTGATGGGCTCTATCCCGCTTTGGGTTCACCAGGCCCACTGTCAGAACCAGGTCTTCAGTGCCTTCCGGAAGAGTATTAGATAGGGGGCCATTCTAATCTCTGGGCGAATGATGTTCCAATGAGAGGGAGCCACCACAGAGAAGGCCCTTCTTCTCGGCCCCACCAGGTATATCTCCCTTAGGGATGGGACCTGCAGCATTCCCTGGCTCCCCACTCTGATGGGTCAGGTAGATGTGACTGGCAAAAGACGGTTGCTCCGATAACCTGGTCCCAAGCCATGAAGGGCTTTAAAGGTGACAACCAGCACCTTGAATTGCACCTGGAAGCAAATTGGCAACCAATGCAACTCCCGCAGGAGAGGTGAAACATATACACACCAGGGGCTGCACAAACCATGTGGGCTGCTGCATTTTGCACTAACTGGGGCTTCCAGATGTTCTTCAAGGGCATCCTACCCCTGGGCTGTCCTGCAATGGATAGATAAAATGAGGAGGAGGAAGAGGAGGAGGAGGAGGAGGAGGAGATGATTTGTAGCTGTTCATTATCTTGCCATTTATTTGTACTTTTGAATAACCACACACAAATGCTGGGGGAGGGGGAGGCAAAGCATAAAAATGTTTTGAGAAAGGAGGAGCGTTCCATTTTGAAACTGGTTTCCAAAGGAATGGCTGGATAGAAGCAATGGATCATCAGCTAAAAAGGCCAGACTTCAGCTTGCATCGTTGAGTGCCCTGGTACTCTTCTAGAGCATATGCAGAACTTTCTCTACTAACTGCAACGGCAAAGCTCAACAGAGGTGGACGGCTGCATCAACAGACATTAATCATCAACTTATGCTTTTTATTCTCTAATGTAGCTTGAGAGCAAGGATTTCTTTGGCTTGTCATCCTTTCTGCAATTAGGTTTATCTTTTTTCTTGACAAGGATAAGAGGTTCAGGCTCCATTGTTCTCTTTCTGAGATTATTCGAGTAGGCACTTGAGTCATTTGCATGGTCACCTTTTATGTTCTTGTTGTGTAAGCTCAAACAGAATCGTGATTTGCTCAGTGGTGACAGTCAAGCTGGCTACACTTCAAAAGCGTAGTAGACTTTAGACCAGTCTACTAGTTAGTCTTCAAGAGTCTTGCAATGAATTGCTTTATGAACGTTCACATTTTCCATGTCCATTGTAAGATACAGCAGATCTTCTTTCATAAATCAAGTAATGTATCAGTGGCTTCAAGACATGATGTCATTCAGTTTCACTACCACATAACTGATATAAGAATATACAAGTTGTCTCCTGAGGGGTTGTGTGTATCTATAACTTTATCTATGATCATGAATGATCGATAAATAGGCAGAATTCAAGGTATAATCAGAAGCTTCTTGGAGAAAAGCAGAATAAAATTAAATTAAAAATCTGAATTGTTCTTCTCCCCTTAAATTCCGCTACTTAGATGGAGAATTTTCCTGCCTGGTGAGGTAATTTTATTTTCATATTATGTTTCATGGGATATCCTTTATTTACCCAATGCTTTCCTGTCCACTCTTTTCAAGCTCTGCGGCGTGCATATTTTATACACACAAAGGTGACTTTTCCTTCCTTTGATGACCATGGCTTATCGGTGCAGGCAACTGATACTGGACTCATAAATATGTCACTCTCCTCCCTCTTTGACTCACAGTCTTCTCCTTGGCAAGAAGATCTCTCCTCTCTCCTATTCTCTTGCCCTGGCCCTGGGGTATCCCATCATCTATTTGCATCTTCCTTAATCCTGCAAATTCTCCGTTGGTTAATAGAAATAAATCACCGAGGTAAACTGTGCGGTAAAAGTCATTGTAATGAGCCATATACAGTAAATATACATGCAAGGTCAGTGGAGCCAGTGCCTTCCGTTTCTAATTAAATATTTCCTGTAAGCTGATGCCAACTGTGCATCTTGTAAGAACATTTGAGGCAGGAGTTTGAACTCCCAAGGACCCGCTTGCCTCAAAACCTGTTTCCTGCTTAACAACATTTAACAAGGAGACCGAAACATGCGCCATCAGCAACAAAAGTCATTGTAAGCAGTTCCAATGTGCAAAGGTACTTGGTTTCCTCCCTGAAACTTTAAGGTTAGCCTGGCCAGCTAGCCTTTCTGACATGTGGGGAAGAGCATGGCTTACTCTCCCTTTCTTTCCTCTCCCAGGCCCAGAACAGGTTTCTCCTGGATCATTTTTTATCTGAATATAATAGTCAAAGCAGCATGAGAAAATATTTGAGGGATTCAGCAGAAGTTTTGCATGAAAAACATGCCTGTTTCAAAGCTGAGTCTTTCTCAATTGGGCTAAGAAAAGCTCTTGATCTTGTTTGAGGATGCTATGTTGGCTCATCTCACCAGCAAACCCATGAGACAATTTTCCCCGCTAAAAGTTCCCATTTTTTTACTCATCATTAGCAGATGAAATAAAAGTTATCTCCCACCGTCTTTATATTCTGTGAATAGAGTAGGTGGGAGAGTGGCCAAAAATTCCAAAAAGGGATGTTTCAGTATGTTTCTTGATGCTTTTGATCATGCTTTTCAACTTCGGCAACTTTAGGATGTGTGCACTCAGAATACTCCTGCTAGAAGAAAACTAAGAGTCACTACTTTTTATTTCTTCCTATAAGCCAGGCAGTTGTTGGCAAACTTAGGCTGGGATGCAAAGGGCGAGGCTCTTGTGGACGAAGTCAAGACTTCCTCTCTTTCAAGCCCAGCCTCCTTGCATCAACCTGCCATCCCACATAAGAAGCCATCCAGCCTGGGGTGAAAAATGCTGAGATCAATGGATTACTGTATTTTTCGCACTATAAGATGCACTCCCCTCTCCCCGCAAAAAGTAGGTGGAAATGTCTGTGCATCTTATAGAGCGAATATTGCTGTGTGGAGAGGGGGGTTGGTTTGTCGCCATCACTTGTCACCACTACCACCATTCACCGATGCTGGAGAACGCTGGAGCCTTCGCTGCCGAGCAGCTGATTGGTGGTAGGCTCGGCTTCCCAGAATACCAGCAGTCAGCTGTTCTAGGTGGCAGGGATCACTGCCACTGCTGTTTATCACTGCTGCTGCCTATTGCTGCCGCCACTTATCGCTGCCACACAGTGGTGGAATTCAATTTTTTTTACAACCGGTTCTATGGGCGTGGCTTGGTGGGTGTGGCAGGATAAGGATACTATAAAATCTCTAGTCAGAGGTGGTATTTGCTGGTTCTCTGAACTACCCAAAATTTCCACTACCAGTTCTCCAGAACTGGTCAGAACCTGCTGAATACCACCTCTGCTGCTACCACTACTCTTCGTTCGCCATTGCTGCTGTTTGCTGCCGACCAGTCGCCATGATAGGCGGTGGTAAATGGCAATGGCAGTGAATGGTGAGTGGTACAATTGGCAGTGGTGATCCCCACCACCTAGAAAAACTGATTGGCGGTATTCCGGGAGGCCGATCCCAGCAGCGAAGGCTCCAGCATTGTCCAGTGGTGGCAGCTCAGCTCAGTTGACTGGTGGTGGGTGCAATGGAATGGAGCCCTGACAAGCCACATGCTGGGGCTGTAATAACGTACTGAAACTGACCAGACTGTATGCTGTTTGCTGCAAGGATGCTAGCCAGATGAATACCGGATGGATGCTGGGAGTCAGAGGCAGATTTTTTTTTTCTTTTCCTCCTCTAACCTAATGTGCATCTTATTGTCCTGTGCATCTCATAGTGCAAAAAATACAGTATATAGCATTAGCATTTAGCAATAGCACTTAGATACTGCTTCATAGTGCTTTTATAGCCCTCTCTAAGCAGTTTACAGAGTCAGCATAATGCCCTCAACAATCTCATTTTACTGATTTCAAAAGGATGGAAGGCTGAGTCAACCTTGAGTCAACCTTGATGGAACTCCTGGCAGTGAGATGAATTAGCCTGCAATACTGCATTCTAACCACTGCGCCACCACTGATTATAGTCCTGATTCAGTGTAACATGTTTCCTAGGTCCCCAATATGGCCTGAAAGCCAAACTATACAGCATACTAAATTTGCAATGTGTCATTGCTTTTCACTTTTTCCTTTATGGTAATGGAAGCATTAATCTTCTGCGTTCAGAGAGAAAAGCAGTTCTTTCTCCTGTTCCAGCCTTTTTTTTTTTTGCAAAATCCTCTCTCTTTATTTGGGCATTTAAAATGAAAAATCCCCACTCCTGTAGAACTGTTGTTCAACTTTTGGGTGTTTTTTGGGAGGGATATTTTTATAGGCACATTGGGGTTGTATTTTTTTTTTCAGATGCTGTTTTGAAGTTGTTTTAGATCAAAGATTTTCCTCTGTGAATCCTCTAATTTATCCAACTGCACATAAATTTATTTTTATTTTGTTGATACAGTAGTTACTTTGAGAGCTCTTTCTTTAGAAGACATAAATGTAATTTTAATACTGTATCAATTAAAAAAATCATTTTGCACAATTTTAAGTAAGCAAAGAATTTTGTAAAGCAACAGGATTAGATTTAGCTGTCTACAAAATCTGATGGTATGCTAAACACTGAATGGCAGTTTAAAAATAGATTTTCTTGAGTTTAGCTTGATTCCTGAGGCATGCACAGAAACATCAGTATTGTTTTATTGGGAACAGTATGTCATTATTTTCCAATTTACAGATTTCCTAATGGTCCCTCATCCAGGACTAAATAGATATAACCTGATTAACAGTTTCAAGATCAGCCAAACATTAGATGCTGCTTGTTGCTATGACCTGAATGGCTGTACTCCTGGGGGGCAAAAGATATAAGGTTTTTGGTCCACACATGTTCTCCCTCTCAGTGATTATTTCTGCATCAGGCTTACATAGTTGCTATCTAAATCAATGTTTCTCAATCTCAGAAACTTTGAGATGTGTGGTCTTCAATGTCCAGAATTCCCCAGTCACTGATTTAGATCAATACATGTATTAATACTAATACAATTAATACATAAAACTTGCCTAAATTTTTATAGATCTCTCTTTTAAATACTTTACATATTTGTAGGATTTGCACACACTCTGCACGATAGCATCCAGACTGCAATAGGCACAGTACAAGTATCCAAGAGTCTTGTTGGTGTAGGATTATCTCATGATATATCAATTGTCTTTTTAAAAAACAGAACAGAGTGGTTTCATTTTGCAACACCATTCCCAATTCTTCTGCCCTTATTTTTCTTCAGTGTGTAGTTCTCAGGTTGGTGTGTCACAGGAAGAGTGTGCCTGTCTTTAAAATCTAACCAGAAGATATGACCCTCAAAAAAGTCATATAATGTGAAAGGATACCCCACCCCTCAGATTAAACATACAAATTATTGCTCATGTTAAGGGACTATCCTACACCTGGTATACTGCTTCACAAGATGAGAGAGTGGCATAACTAGAAGAGATTCAAAAGTCAATAAATCTAACCCTTTTCTCAAGACAGGATCAACACTGTAGATTTATAATGACACACCTGCCCGTTTAATACTTTAAATACCTTGGCAAATAGATTTTGTACTAGTTAACCTCCCCCTGACATTCTCCTTGTGCCTGTGTGTGTTTATGGTTTGTTTGTTTTTAATGGAGAAGAATTGGTGACTTTTTAAAGACTGAATCCGAGTTCTTCTCTGACTCTATGATAAATCACAAATGTAACATAGAGTGATTTCCAGCTCAGTGGCCCATGTTAATCTTCCTGCAGCAAATAAACAATAGAGCCTTTAGCTCCTGGCAGAAGCTTTCATAGATTTTAACCCTCTAATATTATCTTAACTTGCTAGACTGTTAAGTGCCTATGAATACCAAGAAAAGGCCACTGTACAAGTAGAATCAGGGAGCAATGAAGTGCATGTAGGAATATCTGTATACATCTGCAATGGTACATGCCAATGGCAATTCAGTTAGAAGCCACCTTCATGCAGGATAATACTTTGACCATTCAAAAAAGTAGAAGAGAAATATCTCAAAAAAGGCTAAACAAATGAACAGTAAACCATTGCTTTATGTTCATGTTCAAATCAAATGAAGAAAGAAAATCATTATTAGTTCATCTGTTTTAGTCTCTTTGGAATTTCTTTGTGGTTATAATGCAAATTTTTTAAACAGAAAAACATCCAAAAAATCTGAAATGCTGCCTCCTGACTTTTATTTTCTTATTTGCAATAGCCATGAGAGTTTTCAAGTTACGTATAATTCTTTATTATGCAGAAAGAAAGTTTAATTCCCCAAAAGACAGAAATCATAAATGTCCAGACAGTTATATGTAGTATTAACATATTATTAGTCATGACCTAATCAATGCCCATTCTAACTAGAAAGAAAGAGAAAGGAAGCGACACCAAAACTGAAAAAACATAAAGTTACCAGTTGACACAAACCCTGTCATCATGAAAACAGAATCTAGAAAGAGCTTACACATGTCATCTATGTACTACTAACCATGAAAAAATTGGCAGCAGCCACCTTGTTTTAATAGATTATTTACATATCCTCATATCAGTCATCAGCCAGTGCTATCTTTTGTGTATTCTTTTAGTTTGAGGTTAAAGAGGCTGCTTCAAGAAGACAAGATTTCTGGAGACATTTGTTTAACTGCTGGACTAGTCAGTAGCTGTAATATTTGATTAAACCCCAACTCCAGGTAACCTAGCATGATTTAGAGGATTAAGCAATCTATAAAGGTGTTTTTAAAAGCTTCTTCTCTGCATGCATTTGCGTGCAAGTATGCATAGTAATAATTATACTCTACAAGATATCCAAGAAAGATAAGTAGCAGTGTGTGTTTGAGTGACACACACTGTCACTTAAAACACGGTCTTTCTTGAAATTGTGCTTTCTATGTATTCTTTCTATGTATTCTGAGTTTACCACCCCTTTCAGGTAAGGTATCTTTTTCTCAATAAATGAAATTAGATAATTACTCAAAAGTAAATACTGTCCTGTTGTCCTTTCATTTTAAAATGTTTTTATTAATGTTCTCAGCAAAATCAGAATAATATGGCAAAAGGTAAAGCCATTCAGAAAAAAACTAAAACAAAAATTAAATATTAAAAAATATCAGCCCAGCCAATGTTAAGATCCTTGAAAGCACAACTTCAACTAGAAAACATGAACTGCAACAGCTTGGATCTAGATTAAATTAGTTTTGCACTAAAGACTCATTTAAACCTCCAACAATTAAGTTAATAATGTATCTCTTTGATTTCTAGATATCAATGTGAAATTAATTTGACCAGGTTCCAAGCCATGAACCCCAGTTACATGGCATGTTCAAATAACAGATTTTAATAGTTTCTTCTTAAATATATTCTGGCAATTGGGGATCCTGAAATCAGAGTGACCATTTGCAACAAGTATAGTCCAGAAATATAACACTTCATCATACCAACAAATAAAATACAGCTTTCCCAGCATTTCTGTGAGAGTGATGGATTCTATGGATCAGGATCAATGCTTAGAAGATAAACAATTCCTCCTGATATAATCAGATTATCAGTTCCTAAAAAAATCTGGGACTGAATTAAGTTCATTGTTACCATTATTTAATAGAAATGCCACTAGAAAAATGCCTCAGCACACTTTTCCAAATTGAGTAGGAAATATTTGAGTGTAGTGTCATAAATTCAGAAGAAAACAGAAAGTTTATACAAGCCACCAAATGCTATTGTGCTGCATCATCAGACAGGTTAAGGGTTACAACTTTAGACTGATTCCATCTTTGATAGCCATTGGGATAATCCTAGAACAGCAAAAAATTCCACATATATATATCTCTTTCTTTTCTACTTTTCATAAAAGCATTTCATTCTCAGAAGCTGAAGTAATTATTCAAGTACAGATTCTCCTCATAAAACTATTAAAAATCCAGTTTTAGGAAGCAGAAAAGGAAGGAAACTAAAACTTCTGTCAAAGCACAGGGGTGAGATTAGCATTATTAAAGCATTCTTTTGAGAAAAGAATGATAGTTTGACTTAACAGACATTCCACGACCTCTTCTTTCCATAATGTTTCTTCTGCAGTATATAATTTCTTTACAGTGTTAAATATGGGAAAGAGGCTTGTGAATGCCCTGCTTAAAAAGTTAACTGAACTAGTAATTAATACAACTAGGACAATCAATAATTCGGTGACTGTTTAATATCATAATTTTGCCCAAATGGGATTTATTGAAATAGGCATTAATTACGGCCACTTCGTTTTTGTGGAAGGACATCTGTAGCCAGGTTAAGGGTTTATAGGTCTATTGGTATGAATTATACAGAAGGAAATTAAGTCTTATATTCTGATTACTGTATTTATTGATAAATCATTAGTGACATCAACCAATGTTTTTGAACCAAGAAAACATAGAAAAGAATTTCTATTCTTGTGTATATTTACAGTGTGTGGTAGGGTTTATTGCTTGTTGCGCTCCCTTGGGATTATCATAGTCTAAATCTGCCTGCCTAATCCTGCTCCACTCCAGTTTGTAATCCTCTTTTCCCATGCAATCAGAACCACTATGTCTGGAGGCCTCCATGCTTTCAAGCTCAGCCTGTTTCACATGAAATGTATAGCTTTATAAATGTATGGAACAAATATGAACACTTTTTCTCCTTCTCTTTCTCCTCCAAACAAAAATTTGGAGGCTGAGATTTGAAATTTGTGGCTGAGTAGAAAAAAAAATCCTGTTATTTTTTTTCCCTTTAGGAATGCATCACTTCCTTCCCAACTCAGACTCCAGAAAGATTCATCTCAATAGCCATTTGTCACTGACTGTTTTTCACATGAACAGTGGGTTAAATCCAATAGAAGGTTGTAAAGAAGCAAAAAGACCGCCCTCTACACCCTTTCCTATAAGATGCTGTCTGTACTTAAGACTTCAAGAGAACAAAAACCTGGAACAGAATTTGACCTTAAACTTTCATGTTTCATTGGGATTAAAAATAAAAGAAAACACTGTTTACAATAATTTTTAATCCCAGAATGGGTCTATCTCTCGTTGAATCAACTCCTGTATTTCCTTTATTTATCCAACCAAGTGTTGCCAGGTTGCTAAAGTTCTAAATACGTAACAAACAGAAGGAGTAATTAGGTGCCACCTTAGGCCTTTAAATAATATTATTACAACCTGTCTTGTTTTCCACATGGAAAATGGAAAAACAATGGCAAAAAGGTCAGCCTATTCATAGATTCCACAGTAGGTAACTCTCGCCCAGACATTTCCTATTTTGGCAGTTCATTGGCAGGGTTATGTGTAGTGGATGCTGACTTTTAGACAGCAAATGGCCCTGAATCTAAAGCTTTTATAGACACGTAGATCAAACCTGGAATTTCAAAAAAGAGAATCAAAATTGTTGCCATGCTTGCAATGATATGTAATAATGTATAAACAAGCTGATTCCTACTCCTTTTGATTACTTGATTTGATGAGGGATTCATAAAAATCTGTGAATATATCTATAATAGCCAGGCACCCTCATTCATGTATGTGTGTGTGTGTGTGTGTGTGTGTGTGTATGAATTGAAAAACACAATAGTGAAAAGTTCATAACTTTCACTGTTTCCAGCTGTAGCTCAGCAACATTTAAAGGCCAGACTTTGTCCATCCTATGCAGACTAGTGTATGTGTTTGAAGCCATGGAGTATAACTCCCAGCTCATTTGAGAAATCCAAATTAAAGCTTCTGGGATAATGGCTATTCAGCTTCTATTTGAAGACATCTAGGAAAAAATAATCCAATCGTCCTAACATATTTGGTTCTTCAGCTATGTTGCTAACACAAGGCAGCAAAACCTTGCCGAAGGAGAATTTGGTACCCAGTACACTATTCCATTGTGGAGCCAGAAAACTGGCTGATCAAGCTCAGAAATTCTAGTTCTGATTCTCAAACTAGTCTGTGGGGCATGCTGTCCTCTTCTCTCCCACAATCAAACTTTACCTATTCATAGTATTTACCAGTGAGCAAGTTTCACTGAATACTTACAATACAAATCACATTACACCGTTCATTTTCAATAGGGTTTTGACTACTTAGAATTATGCAAACATTCAGCATATATGGCACCTTTCTATAAGCTGGCTAAAAGAATGGATAATGATCAAATTACAATACATAAAACTACAAACATCCACAGATTAATTTTCCAAAAATGATGACAAGCTGGTTTTTAAGTATTTGTAAGTTCTCTAATGTGCTTCCATCATATGCTGAACATTCTAAATGTGAGGAGACTCAAAGATACCTTTCCTTAATTTATTTTTAAAGTGCTCCCACCTTAATTTCACTTTTAGTACATTTAGTTCATTCTGTATATATAATTGACCCTTAATTATTTATACTTCTACATCAACACTTTATCCCAGCATGTTTTATAGAACATGTATTTCAGTTCAGCAGCCAAGCTTAAACATAATTTCAGCTTTAAAATGATTTCTTTCAATACAATTATATTAACACAATTCTTGCTTCAGGCAGCAACATAACACTGTAGCTTCACTCAGCATCCAAGAAGATGAAAACTAGCCACAACTTTAATGCCCCCTGCTAGATCTAAGGTCTGACACTGCTACATGGTTTATTTAAAGAATCATTTTTATAGCATTATTTTTTCAAAGCTAGTATTATACAAATCTACATAGATAAACTGTTTCTACAAGAAAGGGATGGGTGGGAAGCATATCTTTGCTTCTGAGTTCTATAAAAAAGAACACATGGATTTATTTGTAAAGAACCTAGCAATAAATCATTAACTTTTATTCTTTTTCAGTAAACATGTTTGGATCCTTAAAACAGCATAAGTTAGAGTCAAATGTATTATTTTATTTATTTATAAAATTTATAAACTGTCCATCTTACCTGAAGGTAACTCTACTTCTGTAATTATTGCAAACGGCTCTTTTGTGTTCAAGATTCAGAATCTGAACTCCTCACTATTAAGACTGGTTTCATACATTAATGTTTACATATTGTTAAAACATTTTACACATAAAGCCATAAAGGCTGTTTGTGCATGCGTGCATGTGTTTGTCTGCAATAGTGAGCAGTAATGAGTTTCTATTCCAGCAGTTTCCAAGTAGGGTTGTAATTGTCTATGATCCTGATGGATCAGGAATTATATTTTGATTTGGGAGGTTAAATAATATGGATCAGCCTTGTACGCAGTTAGATCAGCCTTGTACACAATATTTTCTGAGGATGTATTACTTATGAAAATGATTTATATTGTTGAGAATAACAACAAAGTTTAGAAAGAAACTTGTGGTAGATTGCACATTGTTTGGGGAAAAGCTTCAGTGAAACCTATCTCTGAGATGACATGTGTAAGATGGCATTCATAGAGTATTACCTATCCCCACCACTAACACTATCTATAAATCTTTAAATCATATTATAGGCCACTTCTCATCATGCCAGGATTCATAAACTTTACATGCCAGGGTTATATAAACTTTCTGCTCTGCATGATGTAGGTTTGCACAAATAATTTGTAGAATCTGAAGTTATGCCAAGTACCCACTGTGACACTTTTAACAGTTGAGTGGAAGGATTGATTTCCTTTCTGTACAGATCTGGACCCATGTCTGATATGCCATGTTTTAGTGTTGATGGAGCACATGTTATGCCTAATTTTGACATATTTTTACTTTGTTAATTGTAGTCAATAACTGATAACTAATATTTTCAGACCAAACTTAATTTTTTTCCTAACATGGATCTGTATACTAATATTAGTATTAATTTTATTATTTGTACTATTTGTTCTAAAGGTCATAAGAACAAAGGTGACAAGAGCCAGGAAAATTAGAAAATTCAAACAGTTCAAATGGATATTAAGATTTACTGTAAGCTTGAACTCTCTACAAGAATCTGAATTACTAACGGCCAAGGGAAATTAGTGGGAGATAAGAGTAGAAGGAATTCAAGGTGGGCTGGTCTTTGATCTCTTGTGGGCGCGAAGGGACTCATGACTGATGAGGCATTTGTCCCCTCTTCCAGGGTCAGCCTAGTCATCTCCTACATCAGGTACTGAACCAGTGATTTATTTGTTTTAATGTTCTAAAGATTTGTTTCTGAAAAAAAGAAAATTACATTACTTACTTTAAGTGACACTGCCTTAGGATGTTCAGGGGAAATAAAAGAAGGCAGCTAAGGATACAAGTATCTTGTGCTGTGGATGCCCACCCTTGTAGCAATAGTAATAGCATTTAGATGTATATACCGCTTTGCAGTGCTTTACAGCCCTCTCTAAGCAGTTTTCAGAGCCAGCCTATTGCCCCAACAATCTGGGTTCTCATTTTACTGATCTTGGAAGGATGGAAGACTGAGACAACCATGAACCAGTGAGAATCGAACTGCCAAACTGCTGGCAGGCAGCAGTCAGTAGAAATACCCTGAAGTTCTACATTCTAAGCACTGCGCCACCGCAGATATACTTGAAGTTCAGTAGGGTTACATACATACAACTATGGTTGCTCTCTGGATTGTCTGGCAAGGATCTACTGGAGAAGTCCTATTTAACAAGGCTTCCAATTATTCCTGAACAGTCAGTCTAAGAAAATGTTGTTAGTTTTTGTGCCATCTACATCAAATTGCAAGAAGATATGAACAAGATATTTGGGCTATATGACCAATATCCAGATGACACAGAGTTCTATTTCTCTTTTTTCTCCATTTTGTTCCTGTGCCCAGGTCTATGTGGCTCTGTTCACAAGCAGAAGACTGAGACCTACAGTGGTTCTCTTACTGTGGTTCTCTTGTATTTGGTATGTGAAGACATATTACCCAGCGATTATATAAACATTTTGTTAAGAAATTTAAGTTGCAAGAACTCTTAAAAGAAACACTCCCATTTGCATTGCTTAATTTATACAATTAAAAACAAAGTATGTTTTATTTGGAAAGTTAAAAGGATTTTTTTTCTATACCAGATATTTATACAACTATATAATATGATGGCAACCTTCAGCAATTTGGACTTCATTTAACTGCTTTTGTGGATCTGCTCTCCCTTTTTAAAAATCATCATTACCCCTGCATTAAAAAGTGATGTTTCTTTCTGCCAAATTATAAATCAATAATCAATTATGGCTCTTATTAGATTCAGTCCATTGATCTGATAATGACAAGTTTACAATTTTCCCTATCACACAGTGGCAGTTGAATGCCCAAAAGAATGTATGAAATAATTGCCATTTCCGGAGCAAAGCGCAAAAATTGCCTTCGTATGGGATTTTATTTATTTAAAGTGTCATTTGATTCCTAATGAAGAGAATATTTTTTACATTCCTTTCGACAAAAAGTTAATGTTCAAAGAGCACTCAGGGAAAGAAGTTCAAAAGGTTATTGGCTGCAATAGTGAAATGAAAATAATTTGAATTCTTATTCTCATTTTTGGTCAAGTCTTGAAACCATGAACCACTCTAAAAAGGTCAAGCCTTCATGGAAGATATTTTCAGAGCTTTCTTTAGCAACACTTCTTCTCATTCTTTTATTTTTCCAACCACTCAGTTGCTCAGAAAACAATATGGCATGAAAAGATTTAGCACAACACCTTCTGAACAATTAAGATATTCCTCTTCCCCCTGCGATTTCCACTGGTTGAAATAGATTGGTTTTAGACTTCTGTATAAAAGATGAATGACAGCTGGTGGCCCTCCAGAAGCCACTTTTGTGTATTCACATCATCAGCTGTCTGGAGCTGTGAGGAACTGAACTTTAATTGTTCCTGGAGGACCAAGAGCTCCCCACTGCTGTTATAAAGAAGAAATAAATCTGAAATTTCCCAATAAGAGTTATTTGAAATGTCATATATTTAGGCACAGCCTATCAGGAGCTATACAGAATAAACTACTTGTTACCTTAACATGCTTAATAATGTAATTTTGATGGATAGCAGTAAAGAAAAATGATTAAACAATGGCAAAAACCAGTATTACATCCCTTTCCCTTTGTTGGTGCAGTAAAACCTGGAAAAGGACATGAAATAAGCTCCATACAGGAGCTCCATCTTTAGAAACTCCAGAGACTGAAGGTCATCAGGTGACCCATCTCTGACCTAAACAGGAAAATGTACCTTTGGACATATCCCTGAAGTATATACCCTCTTCCCCAAACTCAGTTATTTGTACTGCTAAAAAAAATGGGCATCGTGCATGGCACAGTGAAGCTCCCCACTTAATGGAGATAAACCAAGATCCTCAGACAAAAGGAAGTGCTGCAGGATGGCTGGTAAGTTCCACATCGTTTAATGACACACCTAGTAATTCCAGGCAGTTCTCAGATGATATAGCTGTCTCGTGAACTCTCTGCAATTGACCTCTTCTTTGTATTGTTTTGCAGTGCTCTGTTTTCGTTGGATAATACAGGCACAGATCCAATGTATATTGCAGTCAATATAAGTTGTGCTCTTTTACTGCTTAATAGTCCCAAATGAATAACTGACATCAACTGAAATAATTAAGTGATTTTCTTTTTAAAACACAGTAGGCACTTTGCACTCATGCCATTTATTTCAATGATTAATGCATTTCCTTTCATGTATTGTCAAAATAAAACCTTGCTAAGCTTCCTTTGCGAATGTTGGTGTCTAGTAATGTCATTCAGGTTTCAGCCATTAGTTTACCACATGTTTATGTTTTTTTGGTTTTATTTTCTTTGGTTTTTTTTTTTTTTAGTCTGGAAATGTAGAATTCTTGCCTTTTGCAAATCTTGTGGATTATACAGATAAAAATGAATAAAAAACAACAATATTACTTTGTCTTAAAAATAGTTTTCTACGTGCCACTACTTCTTACTTCTCTACAAAACAACTATTCATGAAAGAGGATTGAAATATTACTTCAATATTTTCACTTATTAAATTACATTATTTACACTAGAAAGTCTAAAACTTATTTGTGACTGATATATTTGATTCATACTATTGTGTTATCAACTGCCAAAATTCTCTGACCAGATTTATGTTGCCATGGGGTAGTATGATGTCTGAGTGTTGGATTAAAAGCAGGAAACCTACATTCAGATTTTCATTTAGAAAATCAGTGGCCACCCAAAACTCAATTGTCACCTTATCTCGTGAGACGTTATTTGAATTAAAAGAAAGGGAGAACAGAAGGAATATTGAATCATACCTTAAGTTTTTGAGAGAAAGGTGGGATATGCACATATAAAACAGATTTTTAAATGTTGTTTGGACTTTCTGATCCCCCACATAAGTTGGGCTTCAGCTTCCATGTTGGTTGGGAATTTTGAAAGATGATATTTAGAACATCTAAAAGGCATCCTGTTAAGGAAATTAATCAAAAATATGATTCTAAGTTACAAAACATGGAAGAGAAAAATAAACACAAATATAAAAATTGAATGGATTATGAATCATTTGTTTCATTGGAGCTATTTTTTTATGTTAAAAGCTCTTGCTATTGTCTTCTGATTATTTCTTTCTAAAGTGGTTGTTTGATCATGTTGTAATGTAATGTTTTTTCAACAAAACCATTGCCTGTAATCAAAGCTGGGACATTAGTCTTGCTTTGCTTTGCAATTCCAGCTCTGCCACAATGTCCTTAAAGTCAAAAAGAGAAAAACGAAAGAATGGGAAACAAGGATTATTGAAATAATATTTAGCAAAGGGATAAAAAAATATGGGAACAAGCAGATGCAGAGATAGAGAAGAACATTGAAAAGGAATTTGGGGGGAGGAAGACAACATGCTCCATTAGCTAAAAGCAAGAAAGCAAAAAAGAAAGAAAGAAAGAAAGAAAGAAAGAAAGAAAGAAAGAAAGAAAGAAAGAAAGAAAGAAAGAAAGAAAGAAAGAAAGAAAGAGAGGGGAGAGAGAACAAAGAGATAGAGAGACAAAGAGACAAAGTACAAACAATTGATGGAGGGAATTGTGAAATTGTCTAAAGTACTATTTTCAGTGTTGAAAAACATTACCAAAACTTCCAATATACTCATTGATGTGTCCAAAGTCCATAGAGATGGATCTCACATCAGAACAAGCTCTACAAGGTCATATTGTATGAGCTAATCATAATATATACACAACAAATAATTGTTAATACAAAGGTTGCCTTAAACTGGTAGGTAAGAAATTAAATTGAAATATAAATCAGGAATCAGAAAAATTGAGAGATTCCCTCCCTCCCTCTGAGTGGAGTTTTTAGTGGAACTTTTTGTTCCCAAGTAATTGGAAGCTCTCTGAGTAAAGTTGCTATTCACTTGCTCTAAATTATATTACTGGGGAAAACAACTGATATATAACTACTGTGCTGTAGTGGTGGATTTTTCACAGAAAGTCTATAAGCTCAACTTCATTCTCTAAAGCAAATAGTTTGGGGTTTTGTTTTGTTTTTAAACTGATGCTTTCAGTTGACAATGATGGTTGATGGCTCTCAGGATTCAAGCAAATTAAAAGAAACAGAGTTTTAAAAGCTTGGATTATTCATGGTCCTAGCCTATTGATGCAAGCTGTGTCCCAAAATATGTATCTTCCCCATTGTTCTTGAAATTGTGTTCCCATCACTATAGTATTGGAAACCTATTATTACCATTACTGAAAATGCAGAAATAATCATTCACTACCACATTCACTTCTTGTTTCTTTTCTCAGGAAACTCTTGTATGTGATACATCAGAGGTTTTTCTCCCCATCTAAGCAGTATTCCATCACTGCAAGCAATAGCCAAATGAATGTTTTTCCATATCTTGAAAGATGTTTCCCATTGTACAATTAAAAAGGAAATTGTTTTGAAGATTTTTGATGGAAGCATCAATCAACAATTTCTGCTAAAGTTACCAGGTGGAAATATATATTCAGTGCTAAAAATATGCAGAGTGTCATGTTTAAGAGAAAAGCAATCATACGCATCATTCTAATAGCAGTTATGTAAAAATATAAATATAGTCATTTTAGATACTGAATAAATCATTTAAGACAAGTTTGCTTTGAAAAGCCACTATCATAATAAATGAGATGCAGCAATAAGCCATAAGGATGTATATTGAGACTAGGAATATGTTTTTCCTTCCTTATCTTCCCTTATATTTGGAATAGAAAATCTGTAATCTTCCAGATGTTGCTGAACTACAAATGCAGCCACAACTGAAGAGCTGCTGAGTCAACATGTCTATTTTATGAAGCTCGCATAAAGCAGCACACTTTGCAAGATCTGTATTCCCAAACTTTGGAAGAACATTGGACATAGGAAAAGCAGGAAGATTCCCCCTCCCCCAAGAGAACTGAAAAGGGGATTTTGGAGGGACCCTCCCATTTTGACAAATTATTGACTTATTCACAAAACATGGCAGAAGACGGTTTCTTTCAGAATGTACTGTTGTGTTCTAAAACAACTAAAGGCCTGAAGGCTAAAACATATGAAGAATGGTTGCAGGATTTGGGTTTGGTTAATTTAGAGAAGAACCAGGGGTGATATGATAGCAGTGTTCCAGTATTTGAGAGGTTGCCATAAAAAGGAGAGGGTCAACTTATTTACCAAAGCATCCAAAAACAAGGGATGGAAACTAATCAAGGAGGGAAGCAACCTGGAACTAAGAAGAAGTTTCCTACCAGTGAGGACAATTAAGCAGTGAAACACCTTGCCTTTAGTTGTGGGTGTCACTGCTTCATCACTGGAGCTTTTTAAGAAGAAGACTGGATAGACACTTGTCTGAAAAGGTACAGAGTCTCGTGCTTGAGCAGGGGATACGACTAGAAGATCTCCAAGGTCCCTTCCAGCCCTATTCTGATTAATTGGTTGGTTGGTTGACTGGATTGTTTGCTGTTGTTTTTAAAAGCAAGCATCATCAAATTCCTGAATATTTTACAATTGATGGTTTTAATGGTTTTTTAAAAGAAGTTTTTATATTGTAAGCTTCCCAGAGTCTTTGGGTATGAGATGGGCAGCAAATAAATTTTGTAATTAAATAAATAATTAAAACAACCTTCTCTGCCTACCTCCTATTTATAACACAACCCTTTCAGCAGTCCCAAGAAGGTTCCTCAACCATTTGCCCTCTGATTCAGGTGACCCCGAGATTATAAATAAACCCAAGTGGTCTCGATGACTCTCAAATGACCAACCTTCAGAATGCTAACGACCAGATGTCTGTAAGGAATATAAGCCCTTCCATTTAGTCAGAACTGAAGAAGTTTATTAGATGAAAGTGAAATGTTTTCAAGAAAAAACCCCCCACAAAAGTCCAGCTGCCTTTTAAAAAAGCACCTTTGAGTCTTCCTCCACAGTATAATATGTAAATGAATTGACATGGGTATGAAAAACTATGCTCTAAATCTTGCATACAGTACATGTAGCTCTCAACTTATGGCCATTTGTTAAGTGAGGATTCAAAGTTATGATGATGCTGGAAAAAAAAGAGCTTATGGTCCTTGCACTTATGATCATCACAGAATCCCAAAGGCCATGTGATTGCAATTCAGGAACTTGGTAACTGGCTTGATGGTTACATTGCCCCAGAGTCTGGTGGTGATTTATACAGCCAGATTCCAATAAGCAAAGTCAATGGGGAAAGTCAAGATTTGCTTAATGAAACAATTTGCTTAATACACATGACAAAAAAGATCATAACATTGTGCGCAATTACATGATGACTCACTATATGACTGCACTGCTTAACAGCGAAAGTTCCCTGTCCAATTTTGGTCATCAATCAGGGACTACTTGTAGTTTTGATGGTTCTTAGGTGGGTTTGGCGATGCATCATAAGATGCAGCAATCTTATGCATGAGTCTCATAGCCAGACATTCCTTTCCCCTCCCTCAAGTCACTCTCCATTGTATTTGAGAAAGTAAACTGCTGATCTGAGATCTCTGGAGAAGTGATAGAAATAAAATTTGGCAGTCAGAGGTATTAGCGATATTTCAATAACCAATAGCCTCCTACGTGTGTTCATTTTCAAGGTAACATTAAAAGTTTTTTTCCCTCTCTCTTTTTTTATCTGAGTCAGTTTTAGTCGCTGACATTTAAAAACATTTTTATTTCATTGCTTTATTTATACACCCCTTATTGTTTTTAAATCTGTTATGCTGTGTTCTGGCCTATGTAATGTTTTTATTTTGCTATCCCTCTTAAATGCCTTATGAGGATAATATCCCAAAAGATGGTTTTAAAAACCCCAGTAGTAATAATTATGCAATTGTTATAATGAAACAATAAAGCATTTGATGTAACAATTACAAGTAGTCCTGGACCGTTCAAAGTTACAACAGCACTGAAAAAATGTGGCTTATGACCATTTGCCACAGTTACGACCTTTGTGGCATCCTTATGATCATGTGATCAAAATTCAAAAGCTTGGTGTCCGATTCATATTTATGCCTGTTGCTGTGTCCCAAGGTCCTTTTGCAACCTTCTTACAAGCAAAATCCATGAGGAAGCCAGATTCATTTAACAACCCAGTCACTAACTTATCAACTGCAGTGATTCACTTAACATCTGTGGCAAGAAAAGTCGTATAATGGAGCAAAACCCACTTAACAAATGCCTCACTTTAGCAACAGACATTTTGGGCTGAATGGTGGTTGTAAGTTGAGGACTACCTGTATTTATTCTGGCTTTCTATCAAAGATAGAAATTATTGTGCTCCCACACAATAATTGACTGTAGATTTCAATGAGATCCTGAAACCTCAAAACTTCATTTTTGATGATGTTTGTTTTTAAATGGAGAGTTGATCATGTGCCGGTAGGTATTATATTAATTTCTATTCAAGAAATTCCTATGCTTGTTTTAGCAGGCTATATATATATATATATTTTAGGGCAGCCCTTCTACATTGACCTCCCACAATATACTCAGTCCCCCTTCTCCTAATTGCACAGATTATTTTTATACTAGCTCAGGGTGATGGAAAATTATTTTATTTATTTATATTTCAAAGTATACAATTACCCACTTCAAATCATGATTCTGGATGGCTAACAATAATTAAAAAGCATAGTCAAACCTATAAATAATAAGAGACACACAAACACAGAAACAGAGGTAAAAACAGTACAATTAAATTATAGTCTACTCTAAGGCAAGGTTTCTCAACCTTGTGAACTTTAAGTTGTGTGAACTTCAACTCCCAGAATTCCCATGCTGGCTGGGGAATTCTGGGAACTGAAATCCGCACATCTTATAGTTCACAAATTTGAGAGACATTGGTCTAAGTCTAAGACATTGAATAGCCTACATTGAAAATGTTACTTTATAGATTCAGGTTCAGTTAAACCAGAGCTTTATAATACATAGAGTAGGATGCTGGAATTGGTGTGGGAAGAAGAAATTGGTGTGGAAAGAAGAAACTCAACTCAAAGGCCCTTTAAACAATAGGTGATTAATGTTTTCGTATAGCTATTTTATATAAGCTATCCTTGGAGGCATTTTGCCTTTGTTGGCAACCCAGAAATATTTGTAATACATAAATTAATATTTGCAAACAAAAAAACATTGCTGTTGAGATGATGGAGTTATGGTGAATGGAAAAGTCATATAGATTTTTCAAAGTAATGACCAACAGTTTTGATATCATATGAACACAATTTGGCAGCTAGTGCTATGCTGTCAGCACAATAGTGCTAATGTACCTTTCAGACTTACATTTATCCTTACTTGCATCATTATCATCTTAACAGATTTTGCTCCTCTTTTCATATAAACTAAACCCCTGGCTGACTTTGCATTTTCTTTTTCAAAGAAAAATTGTCACATTATAAGATAAATAATGGGATATATTTATTTTATCTGGTTTATTATCTGATCATTTCTAGATTCCTCCTAATTTCCATCTAAGTGGAAATCACCCAAAAATACAGGCTCAAGTCTAAACCTCCTTTTGGGAGTATGAGGTATGATCTAATCACCAGGAGTAACTTTTTCAGTTGAAGTGCAAAAATAGAGTTGGACTGAATAAAATAATATTCTGCTACAATTCTAAATCCCCATTGCCCTTTTCTGTTTCCAGCAAACCTTCAAAATAGTTTTGTATCGTCTGTATCTAAAGATCAAAATAAGGCTTCTCAGTGGGAACAGGCTTGATTTACTATTCCTTTCCTTGCGCTGATCTACTATGTGTTATCAAAACACAGCTTAGAAGTAAGAAAGTGTGTCCCTCTGAAAGTGCTTTCTGAAATAGGAAAATCCCTAACCTTTGTGATCTGGCTGTAGAGAGGCTTGTAGAGAGGCTTCAGGATATCTGCAGACTATAGCCATAAACATCAAAATGGTGACTACACTAGTATGATTTAAGCTTTGCCTGGTTTTTGTGTACATCGCAACAAAAATAAGCACAGTTTCTTTTAAAAGTTTTTTATTTTGTAACAAAGACAAAAGATAAACAAATAAAACAATCTTTCTGTTCAACAGAGTGTCGGTTGGATACATATCTCTTGTGCTCATAATCATATTATCATATATTTCTTACTTGTTTATATTTATAATCATTCTAATCAATATTTTATATCACACTTATCAATTGTTATATTATCATTAACATTATAATTATTGTCTTTCAAGAATATATTTAATCTTTGTTTAGATTATATTCATTTTCTTATTCAATTTAATTCAATCAATTATAATATATACTATTATTACATATTTCAATTTCTTACTCTTCTATCTAGCCATTCATAGAATAAATTCCAAATTTTATAATACTCTTTTTCTTCTGTTCTCTAATTGCCATTGTCAATCTACTCATTTCTGCACATTCCAATATTTTCTTAATTATTTCCTCTTCCATCGGAATTTTCTCATTTTTCCAATTTTGTGCAAATATAATTCTAGCTGCAAAAAATTAAGCACAGTTCTGATCTCATTGTAATGTGTGCAATATTGACTTTTTTTACCATATTCTGCAATTTCCTCTGATAATTTTCAAATGAAAATAGAATTATAGTTTCTTGTTTTTCTCTCTTCTGTCCCCATTCTTTTTTCCATGTCTGTTATATACTTTAGACCAGTGTTTCTTAAAGTATACCTCTAGAATCCCTGGGGGTCCTTTAAGACCCTCTAAGACAGCATCAAAATCAAAATTATTTCCCAGACTATGTTGAATAATAATACAATATTAAAATCCCAACAAACAATAATGAGAAGTGGTAGTAGCAGCAAATGTGCTAATTTGAATTTTTAATAAAAAAATTCAAATAGGAAATATAAATAAATATAATCCATACAAACAAAAGCTCTTTTGATGTCTTCCATAATTTTTAAAAGTGGAAAGGGATACTGAGAGAAAAAAGTTTTAAAAAACACTACTTTAAATTAAAGGTCTGCGGACAAAGATATCTTACAATTGATATGGCACAGCCATCATGGGAGTACGGTAATTTTAATTAAATAGTGAGGTATAATTCTTGCTGTCAATAAATTATAAACTCATTTGATGCAAATTAAATTATTGTGCAATTCCAACAATCATACTGCCAATATAACTCTGTGGAGAACAGCTAAAGATGAGAAATGTGTGAGCTAAGATAAACTTAACTCACAACATTTAGTTATAACTGACATCAGTAACCAAAATCTGGTAATGTGCAGTTACACCCTTCACTGACAGTCATATTCACAAGATTCAGCAATAAAGATAAAAATGGCCACTAATGTGAATCAACTGAAGGTTCAAATAACACTGGCTTCTCTGTGCATTTGCAAAAGGAAAAAAAAGTCCAAATCAAAAGCACACTAATACAAAATAAATACAACACTAAATCCCGAAGAGGGTCAACTTATATAAGGAACTAGTAGAGTCTGGGATGAGGTGGGGAAGTAATTATGATAAGTTATATTCCTAACTGAATACCTGCTTATCAAAATCACTCATCCATTGACCATAATGGATCAGTGCATGATTGAAAGGTATGTAAAACTTGCCTAACCACATACAAACTGTGTTGTGTGTATTTCTGTTCCTAGAGCTGGGGAAGGAAGAACACTAGAAACCATAGGGAGCTTAAAGTAAGCAAATTGGTGGGTGATACAGATTGATATATTTAATTTGGCAAGCTCAGCCTTGCTCTTTCCTCCTCTTCTTCCTTTTCTTCTCTTCCTCCCTTTCTACTGATTGGTCATACGACCAGTCAGATGTTTAGACTGAAATTGACATTTTTGTCCACATGATAAGTCTTTCATAAGGATCTGGGATAGACAGGTATTATTATTATTCCAATTCCATCTTTCTTATATATAACTCAAAGTGGCAAAAGTACCTAAACTCCTGCCTCCTATGTTCCCCACAACAATTCCTGTTAATGGATTGGGTTGAATTGGCCAGAAGTCACTCTTCTGGCTTTCATGTTTAAGGCAATTCAGTCTCCTGGTTTCTAGGCCAGTATCTCAAACACTACACCCAACTGGCTCTTACAGTTTTAATGAAAGTTCTCTAAACTCTCATCTGAGAGATGATGCACACTGACAATGTGCACTTTATATTAGCCTGAAACAAGTGGTTGTGTGTCCAGATGGAGGCACACTGGATACCTTCAGTGGAATAGAGCCATAGAGACTCTTCTGAGATCTTTTTCAAACAAGCCCTATTCCATAGGATTCCCATCTAAGAAGCACAGCCAAGCAGCCATGGTATAAGAGGTCCTTCTGATAGTGTGCCTAGAAACAAAATGCAACTAGGATGAAATCACAGAATTTTCTATCCTATCCCCTTCTGAAAAGAAGCTGTAGCTCAAACGTTTAAGTACTTTGGCTTCACTTCAGGGTTGTCAGTGGCTTGGCCTCTAGTAGGGGTCTTCAATGATTAAGGGTGGAGGGAGAATGTGAGGGACAGAAGTGCACTACTGGGAAGGGGGTTCATCTACCCAGACCAGTTTCAGGTACACTCTGGGCTCTGATTTGAAGCAAGAAGCCAGCTGGTTAGTTGCTCTCCTGGACTGCAAGAGTTTTTCACAGTCTGTGATGAAGCATATGGGGAAGAATGTACTCTTCATAAGCTGAAATTTGAACTAAAAATAAAAACATGGCTGTAATAAAGCCCCACAGAATGGATCAGATAAGGAGAATTAACCTTTCAAACTCATTCAGACCTATAAAGTTCAATGATTAAAATAATCAACTGTTGGCAGACTCCAGGAGAATTTGCTCTATGTGGCAATACGTGCTCCTGAAAGCAACTGGACCTGGGCTTACCAAAAGAAAATGTGGGTTTACAAACTCATATAGTCTGCAGAAAAACCAACAGCAAAAGGAGAGTGAACCTTAACATTGAGCCTTTTATATCTTTTAAAAAAGTAAAATTTTCTCTGTGCTAAGCTCAATTCCTGGAGACTCAAGGGACTTCTCCATGCAATTTTCTTAGCAGCAATACCAATGTGGTATTACTTTCTTTTTGAATTACTTTCTTTCTGAATGTTTTTCATTTCCCACTCAAACCTACAATGGTGGTCTCCTATCCTAGTGTCCAACTCTACTCAACTTTGTGCTTAATGTACTGTATGATGCCAGCAATTCATACTTTCTCCACAAAGCAGAACATGGTATAAAAGTGGTTTTTTTTCTCCTTGGTCATAACTAGCTGGTTAATTATAACCACACATTAGTGAAGTGGGCTAAGTTCTATGATAGCAACTGGCCTAAACCATCCTGTGAGATTTTGAACCTTGATCATACTAAACCTAGTTAGACAATCTATTCCAGTGTTTCTCAACCTCAGAAACTTTAAATTGTATGGACTTCAACATCCAGAATTCCCCAATCCACATCTTAACTTTCTAAACCAGCCAGCATGCTACATTGCTAAGGATGAGAAACATTGTTTATTCTAATTATTTTGCCCTGCTCCTACTTGGCTAACCCAGGCAATCAGAATTAAAAGATGAGGGGGTGGCTCCCTAAGCCATGCACATCCCATTAAGACAACCGCTTTATTTTTAAGAAAGTCTAAACATGTCCCTGCTTTGCATTTTAATTTAGTAAGTTAAGTACTAAGCACTCCAGAAGTTGTAATGAATGAAATGTACCTTGAGTAATTGTGAGAATTTTTATAATGGATAAACCAAGACACCAGTTTCTATAGCAAAAACCAGATATGATAATTTGGATTAATACAGGGAAGTGACTCAGCATGCTAAAGATTGTGAAGGGCCATACAGCTCCCAGCAAGTTGTATTATTAGCTTTTTTTTTTTAAGGTTATTTGCATTTAGGAAACAAACTTTTCTGTTTCAGGTTCATTTTTTTTCCTCAATTCCTTCTGCAATAAAAGGTTAATACTGAAAAACAACGTGAAAACATTCCTTTTTACGACTTTTGATGGATACCTAAGCCTGGCTGGTTAGATGTATTTTCTAGGATCAAAATAAGGATGTTTTTTAAAGGAAGGTAATTTAGACCAAGAGGACACAAAGGGCTTTGAAGAACTGGCTCCGTGGGTGTTGGGCCAGCTCGCAAACGGGTGGCCTTGATAACCTCTTTGAGAGCAGGAGCGGGAGGGCAGCCTTCAGGCGCAGCCGAGAGTTGGGCTTAGTAACTCCCTCCTTATCAGGCCACCGGCCTTGAGCAGCGCCTTGTATAGCTCGACCGTCGCGTTCCATAAACCCAAGGAAATAAAGCATCTTTCCGTTTCACGATCCAGCCTGAACGTTTTTCTCGGTTCCGAAAGGGGAGGCGGTTCTTCTTCAGGCCGGCTCCTTTGGGCTCCAATTGCTAAACCCGGATTAAGTCCGGACCAGCTCGAGATATTTTTTAGGGCAGGTTAATCAAAAAGCTCAAAGCTATCAACTAAGGAAAGTATGCACTGAATGTTGCTCTCTGCACATGTTCAGTTAAAAGCGTTTTATTCTGCTCCTTGCGACTGGATGACAATGGAGCAGGTCAGATTGACTACGGAGCATAGTCAAACATAATAACAACAATGACGACGGCGACTGATCAAGACGATGATAAAAGTCGTGGGGTTCAATCTCTGCTCTGCAATTCAAAAGCCGGTACTCGGCTACCCGCCTACTTTAAGAAACTCCGGCTATTCTCCGGCCCGGATTCCAATTGAGCCGACGGGATCAATTCAGACGCGGGCGGGAGGGCTGTTACGTTTCGGACGAACACAGATCTCTCAAAAATACTGACCCAGAAATATTTAGAGAGAGAGAGAGAAAAAAAAAAAATCCGAACTCGGAATATTTTCCCTCATTCCCATAGTGCCTCGGAATTTTTCAGCGTAGTAGAATTAAACGGAGAGTAGGGAAGTTGTTCCTAAGCGTCCGTGAGCAAGCTGCGAAGAGATTTGCAACAGGCGATCCCCTGATCCGGATAAAAGAAACTGTGGTTTTCCCAGATCCCCAAAATCCCTTTTGTTGGAATTTTGTTCGGAATCCTTTTGCCGATCTGGAGCAATTTTTTTCTTTTCTCCCCTCCTCCCCCCCCCCTAGCGCGTTACTGTAATTCGATGGAGTTCAGAAGGTCCAGTAACCCTAAAAGTCTCCAGCAGAAACAACTTCTTGAGACGGACTTCAAAACAATAAAAAGGCCGCTAAAAATATTTAATTTAAAATATAATGGTGAAACACAAGATAGCAGCCCCGGGGAAAAATGCAGAATGTGAATACGATTCTGTATAATGTTGCCCCAAATGGATCGGGGTCGAAGATCAGCAACCAGGAGTACATTGCATCTTAATCTAGCTTAAGGTCCCGTAAATTCTGTCATCTTTAATTTAGGTATTTATTTATATCCCACCCTTATATATTATAAATAACTCCAGACGGCAAACATAGTAGTACTCCTAATTTAACCAGAACAACTCTTTGAAGTGGGTTGGGATGAAAGAGAACGACCAGCCCAAAGTCACCGGCCAGTTTCCATATCTTGGGTGGTGGGACTAGAACTCACAACCTCCACTAGAGTCAAATTGGCGCTCCCAGACTCTCTCCTTGTACTTCTTCTAATAAGTTTGTGTGTTACGTGAGGATAGCGCCAGAAATAAAAGTTGGGAAGTGGGCAGAAATGGGTCCTAGCTAGGTTTAAAATAAAACAAATAGCCTTTCACATTAACGTCAACCGCTCAGATATGGGAAGAAGTGAAGGGTAAAGTTGTTGTTGTTACTCCCAGGAAAAAGAAAGCAACAAACGTCTACACGGTCAAGACACGCTTAACCGTTACGGGTTAAACACCAAATCCTGGTTTACTCAACGAACCCAATTATTTGAGTTTAGAGAAACAATCACAAGCTAACTTCCCAGTGGGTTCCGCCAACCTGCATGGCGCAAATGTGGTTGTCCAGTTCACGGCTCAGCAATTCAGCCAATAGTGTCTTGTGGACGGAAGTGTCCGCAGCGTGAGGTTTAAAAAAAAAATCAAGATGGCAGCCGCGACGCACCTAAACCGTCAACGCTTCAATGACACCGTCTCGGCCGCCATCTTGACTTTTCTGACCATACTCGGCGAACACCCTCTGTTGTGGGAAATGACATTTTATAGTACTGTTAGAAAAACTTTGATGGGTAAAAGTGCAACAAGGTCGTGGCTATTAGTGACAGCCCAAAGGATTTCGACCTTTTGAACGCCAAGAACCTCGGCCTCCTTGCTCCCAAATAAACGCATGTAAAAACCTGGCGCGCTCCAATCCGCGGGATGTTCAGCAAACCATCTTGCAAAGCGTCCGCTTAGTGATCAATCCCGAGTGGTTATGTTTTGCCTGGTTCGGAGATCGAGGATTGCAATATGTTGGCTAGCTGAGAGAGAAAGCGAGCCCGCGCCTTTTTTCTCAAACCGAGGCGGCGGCTTGTGTCGCTTGATTTCCTTTTTGGTGCACCAGTTTTAAGAGGAGTGGATTTTTTCCTTTTACTTGGGAGTAAATCTCGGTGGACTTTCTGGAACCGAATTTCCAAAGCAGCGTAATCCGGATCAGGGCAGGCCGGAAAGGGAAAGGAAACGAAACGAAGGGCTGGGAACTTCAGGCAGCCTGGCCCGGCGCTTGTATATTCGTGCTGGACGCGCCCCGTGACGTTTCTCTTCCGGCTCTACCTTGCAGCTTTGGGGGCAGCGGGTGGATGAAGTCAGCCCAACTTCGAACGGCCTACTTTATTCCAGCTCAGCCGCCGTCTTGGAAGAAAACGATTTTAGATTGTCAACGGCGTTATGATCGTATAAACGAGTTTGATTCGGATTTTTAAAAATGTCATACTAAACAGGTCTGCTCCAAGGTAGATATGATCGAAGTCCGTGAGAGATGAGCTCCAATCGCATAGAGATCGGATAAAGTTGGCTGGATGTTTTTCTCTGAAAACTGTGCCACTTAAATCATTAGTAAGCTTTAAATACGGGCTATAACAACAATACAATATGCTGAATATGCTGAGAGAAAAAAAGAGAAGCTGTTATGCTCAATGGACATTTTTGGCCCTGAATGGCCAAAATAAATTGTATTAAAACAGCCTTTCTGGCAAAATTCCAATTCCTAAGTTATTCAAGTGTGCCCAAAATGTATGACAAGTGCCTTTCATTCATAGGAAACAGCTGTATCAGTTCTGACCTATTTGATTTCAGAAACAAGATAAAAATTTATGAGTGAAATGGAAGACTTCTGAGCCTTGCAAAATAATACATTCTTTTCCCAGACAAACAAGTGCAGAGGGATCTTCACAGCCTGTCTTGCTGAATGCTATTATCAAATTTAGAAATGGAGCACCATGAAAACCTGCATCGAGCAGAGAATTTGGGACATCAATCTCACACATACAGTATATCACATCTGTGCTGGGCTTGGAGAGACCTCCTCATTGTTGCTACATCAATAAGCCTTAAAGAGGGTGAAGAATTGTGTGATTGACTGAATTTCTTCCAAGATGATTTAATTCAAACTCTCAAAAACTTCCCAGATGTCATTTTAAAAGTTCACCTAACATTCTTCTCTCTGTGTCCCGACGAAATAGCCCTTTGGAACTCTAAGCTTTTCATTAGTTTTATTAAACCTAACTAACCTTAAAAAGGCCACTGAGATAAAAATGAACAAAATGCCAGACAGAACATTTTTTTCTCCCTGATTTGGATCCAGAACATTAAACAAACAAAACCTGTCATGGTTTAAAAGCTAGTCCTAATCACAATGAGGGATGATTCATATAGACATGTAAGTGAAATGTATGTCTGCTTTTCGATTTTGCTGAATATCTCATCAGGCTTGCTTTTCGTTTGATCAGTAAATGCTTTATTGACATTTGAGGAATTGTGTATGAGTGAGCTTTTATTCATAGCTGCTTAATTATTGTAAGAATCTGCCAAGTCAAAATATAAACAACAACAATCTGGTGCAAAGCTGCAAAGTCATGCAATTTGTGAAGCCAAAGGAATTCAACTTTCAAGAGGACATATTGATTCTTGCCTGTCCACTTATGGTTTCAAACTGCTACATAGCTAGATGCCTGGATGGATGGATGAGGTTGTGTGCATACATATGCACATGGAGGGGGAGGACAGGGATTTGATGTGTCTCTAATCTTAACAATAGAAGGCATCACCAATTTAAAAAACTGGGATTGTGGGAATTATGATCTCCTCTTTTTGCTTTCTCCTTGTTGGATTGATGTACAATGTAGGGTGCATTTCTTTGTGCGTGATTTATAGCTCTCTATAATTCTTGTAACTACAGTATTCCGGTTCTGCTGGATTAGTAATCAAGGCTGGGTTTATATCACCACAAAGATAGTTAGATGAGGCTCAAGATGCCCTAAAACATTTCTGAGGAAGATGGATGACCTTCAAAGCTGTATATTGTCCTAGAACTTCAGGTTACCTAACTGGCTCTTGTTTTAAAAAGCATATTGGCAATTTTTAACTGTGAAACAGCCTGGGTCCGTGGTTGACTCAGTTTGCCCAAGAGACTCTTGAGTGTCCATTTTGCTTCTGAAAGAATCATAACTGTCAACAGGCCTCTCAAAAGTCCACTGAAAGTCCTGAAGCAGAAAGATATCTGGAACAATTGATCTAATTGTCAGAAAACGGGGGATACAAAACAAGTGCCCTTTGGATGTCTCACATAAATACTTAACAAGATGCTTGTAAGGATTTTTTTTTTAATTAAACTTGATTAGGAGAGGGAAAAAATCCAGCCTGCAAGAGGAGGAATTTGGTCGGTCCTTGGGCAGGTAGATTTCTGAAAAATTGGGACTGCCCCCATGATCCATTTTCACATCTCAGGGACTTTCCCTGAGAAGGAAAGGTAGGCTTTGTGAGAAAAGATACCTTCCAGACAAGGCTGACAGAACACTTCTCAGACTCACCTAAGTAGGGCTGCTCAACATACAAGCGTCTGCCTCAGTTTGTACTGAGCACATAAGTCAGTACCACCCTATCTTGAGTTCATTTCAGCTGCATAAAGTGCTGTGGAAGAGCATTCTATTAATTCCTTCTCTTTCATGGCCTTGGGGGCAGATACCACAACAGCCCAATGCAAGGTCTCCCTCTGCCTGGTCTGCCAGGAGAACTCCAAATTATTTGGAGGGCAGACCTCTGTGCAGGAGCAGGAGAAAAAAAAACCAAGTTTCTTCCGAGTCAGGATTAGTAGAATCTCCCTCCCTTCCTTCTTTCCTTCCTTCCTCTTCAAAGTGGAAAATACAAGGAACATCATCCATCAGAGCGCGAGGGAGGACCAAACACATGAATAATAATAATAATAAATATTTATTTATATACCGCTCCTCTCCCAAAGGACTCGGAGCGGTGCACAGCCGTACAGTTAAAACAATAAATATGTGGAACAATAAAACTGTTGAATGACCACCATACATGCCTCAAGAACCTGAAACGGGGTGTTAACTGCAATATTGGTTTTTAAAGGCAGGAAATTGTTCGTTTCTATTTCTTCTTTTAATATATGCAGCATCCTGCCTTTCTCCCAGCAGTTAAGGCGAGGTTGCCTGGAATGAATTCTTAGTTTTATGCCCACAACCCGGTGAGGTAGGCTCAGTTCGTGTAAGAGGAAAGTGTGACTTGCCCTAATCACCCACTGAACTTCCAGGGCTGTGGATGGACTTGAACCTTTGTCTCCCTGCCCAATGTTTCAGCAACTACTTCCGAGGTAGGGACAGGATGGCACGGAGCGGAGGCTCTGGGGCTACTAGATTTTGCAAACTCAGCTTTCTTTCTCTGTCTGCTCCTTGGCAGAGTCGAGTGTGGGCAGTGTAGCCATGGGAAAGACGGTGGGGGTGAGAGGAGATAGATTATTTTTGAAATAATACACAGTTTTGACATACGAACCCTTAAACCGGGTGCTTATTCAGTTTCTAACGTTTCTCTGTTTCTGTGGTGTTTTATTTGGGCTATAAATTAAGAAAATGCGCCCGTTGTTTCCTGCCTATTTGGTTTCGTGCTAATAAAAGATGTTGTCAGCCTTGGTTTCGAAAACTTATTTTTTTCTGAGCCCAATTGGAATGGAAGTTTCTGTGCTTTTTGTTCCAAAGACCGCCATCCTATGGCCCCCTTCCGTAAGTCTGTTTTAGATTTTGTGCGATTCGTTTTCAAAGGCAATAATTTCTTTTAGCGAAGAAGCAGTAATGTAGCAAATACGTACTTTAACCTTTCAAACAAGCTATCCAAGAAAAGCAACCGTCCAGTTTTCATACGACATCTCTTCCTTTTCTAAACCTTTATTGCTGGTGGTTCGAAATAGACTCGGCACGAGAGCGAACGAAGATGGTGTTCACTCACCTGGCGAGCCTCTCCTTACTTCGTCCCTCGCCCAAAACTCTCGCTCGCCGAAATTCGGCTTTGCGGCGGGTCGGAAAAACCGGCCGACCCTGGACACAAATGGGTCAGTTTCCGTATCATCTCTAGAAGACAGACATCCTTGATCGCCTCAGAGGGAATAATTTCTTTTAATTTGCAAACGCTTTCCTGACCAGCACTGTATCAGTTTGGATGCCCGTTAAGAGGGGAAAGCAAGAGCAAAGGCAAAGGAACCGGAGGGCTGGCTTGCCAGTCGGTCGGCCGCTGAGGCAGTGACTGAACCGGGATCCTTGCCGCTGCGATCCCCTTCCGGAACGCACAAATCTGAACGGCCGTTCGCCCTCAAAGTCTGTTAACTTTCTAAAGAGGAGACCCCCCCCCCATTTTTCCCCGGAAACGGATCCCCTGCTCCCCTTTCGGCCGCCTTTCAAGTATTACGCCCTGCAGTCTGGGAATAGTTGGGAGTTGGCTCCAAACGCACCAACAGAGAAGCGTGTATGGGGAGGGCTGGTGGAACAAGATGTGCGCAAAAAGGCCCAACAAAATAATAATAATGAGGGATTCGCTGACTGAGCCATTCACGGAGCAGAAGAAACCTCGCCTTTTTATTTTATAAAAGGAAAACTCGCGCAGGGACAGGGGAAGAGGGAATAAAAATACAGAAAATTAAAATATGAAATAAAACCCAAAAAGAAAGGCCGTTTTCTCGTCTTTTTTTTTTAAAGAATGACCCCCCCCCCATAGTGGAAAAACGGGGGGGGGCATTTTGCCGTCGTCTATAGGTAAATTTCGCTGCAAACGCCCTCCCTTTCCCTGGCTTGGGCGCGCACGCGTTGGTGGCTCCCCCCTCCCCCCAGGGCCTGGGCATTGCCTCTCCTCCTAGGGCCGGGCTGGCTTTTCCCGGGGAGGGCCTGACACTGGGATTGGCATCCCCGCCGAGAGTCCGCTGGCGCCTGACACAGCGCGCCTCTCTCCCTCGCGCACGGGTGTTTGTTTAGGGTCCCCTCGAGCCAATCAGGCTGGCCGGCTGCACTTTTCCGGCGCGGCTGTTGAAGGAGGCGCCTCGCTCGCTCCCTGTTAGGCGCCGCTCCGGTCCGCGCTCTGCCTTGGCCGCTCGCAGTCCGCCGCAGCCGCAGGAAAGAGGAGCCTCCGGAGCCGCGGCCCAAGAGGTGGGTGCGACCGGAGGGCTCGAGAGCGCTCCTTCAGCCCGCGGACGAGGCGGACCGTCTTCTTCTTGGGGTGTGTGGGTGTGGAGAACGGTCGCCTCCTCACTCCGCCAGGGCTCCTTATCTCCGCGGCCGGGCTCTTATCTCGCCTCCAATAGGGGTCGCGAGACGCTCGGGGAGCCTCCGGCGGTGGAATTTGGGCGCCGGGAAGGGCGGGGAAGGGTGGGGGGGCCTCGAGGCTCTGGGGTGCAACCCCGGCCGACGCGGGCCTTTGCCAAAGGGAGCCGGCGCCGCGGCCGACGCTCCTTTTCCCCTCCGGATCGCGGCGGAGATCGCGCCAGGAAAAGGCGGAGATCGCGCCGTGTTGCAAGGCGCGGGCGATCTCTCGGCGAGGTCTCCGGGTAGGGCTGGGCTTGGTCGGGCCGGGCCGGGCCGGGCCGGGCCGGGCCGGGCAAGGCAAGGTGGCGGGGACGAAGAGCGGGGTTGGCGCTGTGTTGATTATGGACGGCTGCCATTTCTAAGGTGTGCCGGAGCGCGGCGGGGTTTGGAGCTGACCGGGTCAACCTGGGCAGCCTGGAGGCAGGGAAGGAGGGAGAGAGGGAGAAAGAAGCGTGGAACGGACTGGCACCACCCCTTGTGATCCAAAGGGAGAGCGGCAGTTCTGGGAGAGCCGAAGCAGCCCGGATCGCTGGTCTCCCTCTAAGCGTGTGGTCTCCTCCGCCGAAAAAGATCCGTCTCTACCTGACCGTCGGGGGCTCCATTTCGACCCTTCCGGCTACCCTTCGCCCTCCTCCTTTTTTTGCGTGGCTAATTGTTTTCATTCTGGAACGAAATCCAGTGAGTCATTCGCTGAAACCGAAAAGAGCCCAGCCAGAGCGGGGAGGGCTGCGGGGGCTTGTCTTACCGGAGGCAATCCAAGGCCCAACGCCCTCTCCCCCCACCCCCTTGTCACTCATTCGCTCTGCGAACTACGTCAAAGGAGGGAGTGCCTGGTCGGAGGCAGACGGAGGCTGTTCTTGGGGAAATTCTTGATCTTGGAAGATCCAGAGGTGGGACAAAGCGACGGCTAGCTCGAAACTTTAGCCAGGCTGAGGAGTTGCGTTTTCCTTATTCGATGGGGTGTTCCGGGTTTTGGGCCAGAGTTGCTCCAAAAGGGTAGACCGCCTCCATTTTACAGATGGGAATACCAAGGTTGAGGGACAGGTTCGGGATTACCCAGGGGAATGGCTTTGGACCGGCGTCCCTTTTAGAGGCACTAGCACACGGAAAGTCCCCTTATCCAAAAAAAGGAGGCAGGAAAGGATCCAGCGATGCCCCTAAAGCGAGCTGGGCTGTAAGGTTTCCCGCCGAGTGCGGCAACCGCATCAATGTGTATGGATTAAAGCCTAAGAGTGTTTGGGCAAAGGCCAAAGGGACCTTAAAGCGTCTTGTCCCCTCCAGCTGCCTAGTTAAAGCGGTCTAGAAATTGTTTACTGATCCGAATAATGAGAGCAAAGCATTCCACACATGCTCAGAGATCCTGTTTGTGACCAGATAGAAGGTTCGATAAAGCGGGGGATCCATTGGAAAATGAGGATTGGGCTGGTTGCTGGATTGGGCTGACTTCTCTCCCCCTCCCCTTTTCTCTCCCCTCGCAGAGGCTTGTCTTGACGGATCCGCGGAAGCCAAAGGGCAAAAGACTTGCTCAGCGCCGCAGGGCTGGATGGCCCTGGCCGAGGGCGGCTGGTGCCTGCTGAAGCGCTGCGGTCCCGACGACTCGCCCTATCCGTTGCCACCCCGGGAAGTGCCGGGCCCTTCGCCCTCACCGTCCTCGTCCTCGGGCTGCTCCCCCAGCGGGGGCGGGGGCCTGTCCAACGTCAGGAGCTTCAAGCAGGAGCCCGGAGGCGCTCTCTCGACCTCGCCGCAGATAGGCCTGGCCGAAGGCCGAGCCTTGCTGGGGCCTTTTGTGTCTCTGGCGGCGGCCGCGGCGCCCTCGAGCCTGCCCAGCTGGGAGGACTTGCTCCTTTTCGCGGACCTGGATCAGGCCAACAAACTGATCTGGTCAAGCCGTGCCTCGGCCAAACTGAGCCCGGATCCCGCGCCTCCGGCTCCGCCGCCAATCGTCGAGGACATGTACCACCACCCGCACGCTCACCCTCACCCCCAGAGCCTACAGGGCGGCACCTATGACGGAGCGTCCCCGGGCAGCGGCGGAGGCGGCTTCGTGCCTTCCACGGCCGGATCTCCCGTCTACGTGCCGACCACCCGCGTCGGGTCCATGCTGCCCTACCTCCAGAATCCCTCGGGCGCCGGACAAGCCGGGGGACCGTCCGCTTGGCCCCCGCAGGGCGCTCCGGAAAGCCCGTCCTCTTCCTATGGCGCCAGTGCTGGGGGATGCGCCCATCCAGCCTCGGGCCGTTTCTCCTATCCGGCTGGCAGTCCCCCGGCTTCCAACGGTGCCCCCCGGGAACCGGCAGCCTACAGCCCGCGGGAGCAGTTCCGGCCGCTGAACGGATCCTACTACAGCCCCTACGTGGGTGCCCAATTCAGCCCGCCAGGCTGGGCAAGTCCCTTCGACAACTCTCTGCTGCACTGCCTGCCCAGCCGAGCCACTACCCTCGCCGTGAGGCCGTCCAGCGCAGGTAAGAACCCGGGCAGGCGAGGCTGGTGGGCTGCCGAGATAGGACCCCAGAGAAATGTCCTCCCTCGGCGAAACTTTTCTGCAGAAGGAAAGAATCTGGGCTTGCTGGGAACGACAAAAGCGGTTTGCTTGCCAGTTAAACGCAGAAACTCTCCCGCTGGGGGCTGATAGGCTTTATTTTACTGATGCTGCTTTTCGGGATTCTGTTTTCCTTTTCGATGTTTTGTTATTCCTATTTTACCACTGTTTCGATTATTGTGAACATGGCTGGGTAAATGAGAGGCACATAGCACTGTAGAAAGCATGGGAAAACCTGAGCAAAATCCGTAGAAAATTTTAGGTGAATTTAAAACCGCTCAAAACGTGATGCCACCGGTTTTTCATTTAAATACTTGACCACCAGAAGAGTTTACACTGTGTGATCAACTCTGGATGGGTAATCCATTGCTCTTTGTGTAAAAAAGGGTGCTGGGTTTAGCCCAGCCACAGTGGACTGGTGCCAATATGAAGCACATGAAAGGCCTCCAAAATTGGTGGTATCGCATTGAATAGTCACAGAGGAGACCCAAGCTGAGAATAGTTATGGGAAGGTTCGCTTTTTTTAACTCATCTGAAGGCAGCTGTCAACCTTCGGTTGATTCCAGTTCAGGGATCCTGGCTTCAGAATTTGGTCCCCTTGCTTTTCTTGGTGATATTGGAAGCAGGTATTTAAGAAATGGTGTCTTGGTTTCTCTTTAGAACGAGAGAAGGTTGAGGCCTGTATTTGAATCCCCTTTTTTGGTCCTTTTATTTAGAATGTCAGAAATGGGGATGTGTGGTTGGGATAAATTCCCTTCCTATCAGCAAAGCCATTGGAGTGGCACCTTTAGTGGAATGATATCTATAAAAATAGGTGAGAAGGGAACAATGTTTGAAACTTAGAAAAGTCACAAGTATTTGTAAGAGGGAAGAGATTTTTTAAGAATTTGGCTGTTGCTCCTACATGATTAATCATAATTAAATGTGTTTTGCATAATCCTAAAATACAAATTATGTCTTAATGTATAGTATGCATTCAGCCTGAGAGAGGTCCTGGAGGATGCAGGATGGTTAATTGAACCCCATAATTCTCACGATACAGTAGTTTTTCTCCCTTTTTTCCCCTTAACTGAAATCCATAATCCAATAAACAGGAGTGTGGAAAGTTTTTTTGATGAGATTTAGAAGTGAACGAAAAATATGTAAAGAGTGGGCCCTTTTCTGTGTTGGACAAACACCCCCTCTCTCTATGTGGTGATCTGGGAAGGGGTAAAGAATGAAACTCCTTATCCTCACAGAACACACACACATACACACCACTATACACAGATGTGAGATCTCATGTTATCTTGAATTGCCAACCTGATCATTTGATGCAAAGAAACAGAAGTATAAGCTCAGAGAGAAGACCACAAAGAAGCCCTTTTACTCCATAAAGTTTCCAGAACTTAATGTTGGGGGGGGGGGGGGCACAGTTGTGGAGGCCAGCTCTTTAGTGAGCCCCAAAGTTAGGGGAAGAAGGAATCAGAAATGCACAAAACATTTTACCGGATCTTTTAAAACCAAAGGGAGGAGCAAATTTAGGGGGATTCTCCCTTGATTTACCTCAGTGGAGCCAGCAGAGATAGCAAAGGGGTGGTGGGTCTGCTTCTCTTTCAAATACTGTATTAGAAAAGACACTCCACCCCTCCCCCAACAGAAGGGCTCTCTTGAGTTAGAGAGGTGATTGCATAGGTTAGCCTGTCCTTTGCTTATTTTCCCAGATAAGAAGCCGCCCATTAAATTCATTTCAAAATGCCTTGGTGTTCACTCTGAAGTCTTTCAGGGCCTGGACCTGAGCATTAAGGCTATGTATAGTTCGATGTGAGTTGATTGGGAGAAGCATTGTGAGTCCTGTTGTCTGCGTGGAAGGGAAATATCCAAAGAGGCAATCTTACAATAAAGCTGCAAGTGATTTAGTAAAAATATACGCATTTCAGTTGAACTTAACTGTCTCTAAAAGACAGGTGGGAATCTGGGACAATCCACCATTGGGAGGTTCACACAAGGGATTTGACCAGACTAAAAAGGTTTGGGTGTTTTGTGGTTAAGCTGTGTTGTGGGAATGCAGATGTCAGCCCAGCATGTTGTGTGAAGCAGAGCTTCCCATTATGCCACTGCCATACTGCACTGTAGTGTGTTCTATTTGAGCAAAGCCTGCTATATGAAGTTAGAAATTGTGTTTTGCTAACTCAAGTTTAGCCTGCTGTTGAAAATATTGTAATCATTCTAAGAATCTGTTAGGATAGGTCCTTTTATTTTAAGACAAAGAACCCCAGAAATTATATAGAATTGAATAATATGTGAGAGGTTTTTTTAAAATCCCAGATGGGAGAAAACTTGAATAATTCCGAGCATCTCCTGATAGAACAATATACAAATGAAAACTAATAAAACTGGGGCACCTAAGATTTTTATCAGAGGAAAATCTGTTATTTTAATTTCTGCATCTGAAAACCAGACACCTGAATACTACCCTATATCATCAATACTTTTCTTTTCCTACTGCCAATAGAATAAATGATGGTACTAAGATAGAATTAAGAGGAATCAGTTCAAGGTTAAATGTCTTATTGTAATTTCCTTCTGTATATAAATAAAAAGAAATGGGATATAATTTATTTCAAGAAATTCAACTTACTACTTGTCACTCATTGATAGTCAATTGTTTTAAATGGAGTGTTTAACAAGAGTGTAATTAAATCTACACACCTTGAATATCTCCTGGACATAGTGCTTTCTTCCAGTAATATACTCTGAAAAAGCAAATCTTCCTATCCTATGTAATATACAATTAGGTGCACTGTTGCTCTCCAGGACCTATATTTACTCCAGCCCCACCCCCTATATTTTACTGATTGAAGATCAGCATTCATTCCTCCACCCTCTTTTCAAATGAGAAACTAAAATATTTGTCACCGGTTTGGAAAATGGTACATCCAGTGCATTTCACAGAATTTTAACAAGAAAGAGATCATTGTTACTTGAAGATGGAAGGAGGAGCCCAATCTTCAAATGCCACTTCCACACACACACCAGTTCTCATTTTTAAAAGGATTTTGCATCCCGTATAGAAATGCATCAGGGGGGCTTTGCAAGACTTCCAAATGATTGAATATCGACTCCCCCCCCAAAAAAGATTATATGATGTTAAAATAATGTTAACCTTTGGGGTAGAACGCGACTTTCAGTTGTACTGACGCAGAAATGAGTTCTTTTCGTTATTGGAAGAATTAAAGGAATTTATTTCGAAGCTGAAAATTCCCAGTTTTCTTTGCCGAAATAGTTGGGGTATTTTTTTTTCCCCTGGGGAAATATGTGCGGAAGAAAATATTCATAGAAATATTTGCGGAAGGAAGGAAGGAAGGAAGGAAAAGAAAGAAAGAAGAAAGGAAGGAAAGAAAAGAAAGAAGGAAGGAAGGAATGAAAGGAAAGAAAGAAAGAAAAGAAAGAAGGAAGGAAGGAAAAGAAAGAAAGGAAAGAAAGAAAGGAAGGAAAAGAAAAAGAAAAAGAAAGAAAGAGGGAAGGAAGGAAGGAAGGAATCAGTTAACCAGGGTATATTTCTTCCCATCCCCGCTATCCCTCCTCCCCCAGTTTCCGAGACGCCCCCTCCACCAGCAAACAGATGGCTTCGGGCGTAGGAAGGTCTGTCCAGCTCCGCAGCCGGCGCGAAGAAGCCGAGCTGTCCGCGGATCTGCCGACAGCGCGGCAAAGGTCGCCACAGGGCGGTAGGCGCCGTCGAGGTGACCTAAAATGGGAATGGGGGAGGGGTGTTAAGAGGATCGATGCCGACATCGCGATTTGAAATTGGCAAGATCAAGTCTCACGCGTCGAGCATGTTTTCTTTTTTCTTTGCCCTCTTCTTGGCTTAGAAGCCCGGTTTCCACGAACCCTGAGAACAACCGAAGAAGTCCTGGTTTTTAGACCACCCTTTTACGCCCTAGATAGAACTATTGTCACCCAAGCAGCAGTGGCTTCGCTCAAGCCATATTTATCTGACCGCGGTTTAAGCGCCACGTTAACCTCTCCGCCGAAGCATAAGGGAGACAGACCTGAAGACAGGCCATTCGAGCAGCGAAGCCTCGACCCGTCTTGATTCCGGACGGCCTTTTGTGCCTTGCGGGGTAATAATCCCTGTGCTTCATACTTCTTGGCTTTGGGGGGAAGCCATACAAGGGCACGAACTCCCGAAGGAGCGTCTGGGGTCGTATCGGGAGGCAACGGAGGCCACTTTCCTGGACAGAACGAGATTTTAAGCCGCAATGCTGTCCTGTGTTGTAAACTGTTTTCAAAGATAATATATGTGTCAAGTACCTTATTTATTTTAAAAGGATTTTTTTTTTTTGGTCATTTCACGCGTCCCCTTAGGGCAGCAACGAGTCATTTTCTGGGAAGGCTCGTCTGCTTCCCTTCTCTTTTGAAAACCCCAGATTTATCTTCGCTTCTTCCCCGCAGTCGTCTGTGCTTCGAGTCAGGCAGTTTTCCCTGGCTGAGGGGCCCCGCAGATAGTCGGAGTCGACAAGGTTTCACACTTAGACCCGTTTATGTCCATTTTGGTTCTTGGCGTGTGGGGGATGGGGTCTTAATTAGTTTTTCCACAATTAGACTACGTGTCCCTAACAAAATGGAAAAAAAAATCTATCTGAGGCTGTTGTTGACTGGCTAAAGTTCAGTTGAGAGAACCGCCTGCTTTTTTAGCAGATTGATTGATTGAGTAAGCTTTTAAAACAAACATTGCTCTTTCTCAATGCCCAAGCTTGGTTTTTAGAAACGGCTTTCAGGATGATTTCCCAAATAATTAACAACCAATAATTCTGCATGAAATGATAAAAAAAACCCTTTTAAAATAAATAAGGAACTTGACACATACATTATCTTTGAAACAGTTTACAACACAGGAGTCTGGTCACAGTTCCATTCTGTGTCCCAAAATGCTAGACCCTAGAAATATTTAGGATTTTTCAGGGGGGGACCCCTTCCCCATCTTCTAGAGTAGTTAGAAACATAGAAATATGGACGAGAGGATTCTGATTAAACATTTTACTCAGTTAATTAAGATACGAAACAATTCCACAAGCTGAAAAAGTTTTTAAAAGCACTTATTACTAAAGCACACAAAATTTGTCACTTAAAACTATAGCCCAAGGAACAGCATGCTCTAGAAAATATCTGAAAAATAAATCTTTGTCTCAGGCTACAAACATTTAGGAATCTGAACTGTAACATATTAGCTGGAGGGACTTGACGATATGAATTTACTTCCTCTTGGGGTTGGCTGCCACATATATTTTCTCAGCTACTAAACTTCTGAATAGAAGTTTGGTGTTACTGAAAATTCTTGGGGAGGTTCAGCACTGCCAGAATGGTCAAGAACTTGAGTCTGTGGTTTGTTACTGTCACAGTGAGATTTACTATTTATCTTTCACTCTTAGGCCCTACACTGTACTGACATACAATAATTAGAAGTTCCAAGGTTTTGGTTTCTTTCAGAAGTGTTTGTCACCTTCTCAGAGCATCTGAGCAAGTCATTTGTTAACCCACAAGACCTCATTCATGGTACAATAAATAATTTTGGTATTCTCCATACAAGGCTACAATCTGAAGGGTCAAGTAGTGAGATCTGAATAGAAGGTAGGGTTATATCTGTAGCTGGGATGGTATACGGGCAAGTGTCATCTGAAGCCAAAAGGCCATGGCTTCAATCAAAATGAATTGTGAATGTAATTAGTGGTCTTAATCTACTGAATCTCTTCCCTGTTAATGAATGATCACATCACAGTGATCTACAGAACAATATTGTTGTGACAATCCTTTGAATCCTTCAGGGAAATATATGAAAATCAAGTAATGATAGATTGTAGCAATGAAATAACTTTTGTTCTGCCAGACAAGTTATTGTTTGCTACAGACACAGAGAGGATATTTAATAGAGATCATCAGTTGAAAAAAATACTTTTTATTTGTCATGTAGAGGCAAATTTAGAACACTGTAAAACCCTGTAAAATAATAATAGCAATAATGATCCACTACGGTATCACATTTGATATTTTTCTTTTAAAATGCACCAATAGTGCAGTTCTGAGAAATGGTTTAAAGTGGTTTGGTATGATTGGCTTTAACTAAATATAGTTCCAATCTGGGTCGGTCTCTGAAACATTATCCTGGGACACATATATTTGCCTTCATTCATGCAGTTTTTCTAAGGTGCGACCCTTAGGTTCACTTGCTTCTGTATTAAGATCTAGTTGATTTATTTAGATTAGGGTAGAAGCCATTTCACAGATTTGATTCTTAAACCATCTATCAGCCAGGTGATTAAAGTCAACAGTACTGTACCTTACAATGCCCACAACCAAAATAATACCTACAGATACTGGCTTCAATTTACTGGTATTGAAAGGTATTGTTGACTAATTGGTCTGAATAATTCATAATAAATCATTTAAGATGCTCTCAAGAAATGGGATAGATTGAACAATGAAACTACTTACAAAATGGATTTTAACCAAAATACACATTGTTTGATTAATTAAGTTATTGTAACACTATAATCCAGGACCCCGGGAAATGCTCAGGAAATAAAAGAAGCTGCCCTATAATTAAAACATTAATTATCCAAAAGCCTGCAGAAATTCAATAAATGAATCCTTTAAAGGGAATGGATGTTCAGGTTTCCCTAAATTTAAAAAAGACGGTTGTCCAGATCCTTCAGGTACTACAACGGACTACGAAAAATGTGGGTCACCTCTGGAGATGTTCAGTTTCAAAAACCCTGCACTAAAAATTATTGATAAATCATTGTTTTGCTTTTCTTCAAAAATACCACGCAAAATAAAGATTCAATTTGTTTTAAGATAGCATATGTTTGGTACTGGAATGCATATGCGTTAACTTGTAGCTGCAATTACATTCCCTTCAAAAGTAGCCGACGTTATTTTTAGTGACATAGTGGGGGTCTGGAAAATAAACTCAGCAGCAATAGCTACCTGGAGCCTTCCCTATAAAGAACTTAAATCTGATCAAAATATAAAGTGGTCAGATGGCCACTATGATCCCAAAGCGGAAATAATTGTTTCCTAGAAGAAACTTTTATATAGTTCCGCAAACTGCGTCCTGGAAGTCCAGACCCGGTTGCTTCTAATGAGAAGCGAGTCCGCGATCGCCAGGCGGCCGTAGGGCAGCCCAGAAGGGAGTAGCCTCCGTTCCTGATCTGCCAACGCTTGGGGCGGCGGCGGCAGCGTCCCGGGGCTTTGGCTATCTATTTTCTGTGCTCAAAACGGAGACCAAAACTTTCCTTGGCCGCCTGTCGTGCCGTGCCGTGCCCAGGAAGACGGGCAGGAACAGCGCACTGGGAGAGAAGGCGGTGGGGATCCTAAGAGAGGGTTGGTGCTGACAGGAGGGCGCTCGGCTCTCCCTTGAGGCAAAGTTTCTCCTGCCAAGGTAGACCGATTCATCTCACCGGACTTTATTTATACACGAAAGCAGCGGGCCTTCTATTAAGGGCAAGAGAAGCAGAAAAGGTTGGGAACGCCATCAGCCAGGGTTTTGCCACGTTGTGGGAATGTAGCCCTTGGATTCGCGGGAAGAATCTCCCAAGGCTCAAGTCCTGGGCGGAACCCAAAGTCTCATCTCCTCCACGGAGAATCCGGCCGCGCCCAGGCTCTTGCCCTAGCCTAGCATGAAACGAGAGCCCTTGACAGGTCTTTTTTTCGAGTAGGACTAGCCTGCTGAGGCGGAAAAGAAGCATTTCCTCGATCTTTTATATCAGAGGTTTCCAAGCTTGGCCACTTTAAGACTTGTGGACTTGCAACTCCCAGAATAGCTGGCTGGAGAATTCTGGGAGTTGCAAGTCCACAAGTCTTAAAAAGTGGCCAAGTTTGGGGACCCGTTTTATATGTTCCGGACTTCCGGACACCGCTTCAGCCGCTGTCTCGATCCCAAAGGGTGTGTTCCAAAAGATGGGGAAATTGATAGATTTTGCCATAAGAAATAAGGGCCGCTGGGAAGTACACCTGGAAACTCACTTTTGTTCACGTTTCTCCAAAATCACATAAGTAAACCGAGGTGCAGTCATTTTATTTGGGATTTAAGATCTTCTTCTCCACTCTTATGCATATCTACGTACCACGCTTCAGTTAACTCGGTGTGGCCTTGAGTGTTTTCTCGCTTCTCATTTACTCTTGTGAAATGACGGACCCGGATTCGATCCTATGTGAAATTTATTCTGCAAATGTTATTTCTGCAAAAGATTATGATCACCAATCAGGCTATGCCATTTGGGAGAGCCACGTACAATATCTTTCCAAGGAAATCAATTGAAGCTTTTACTTGTGCCCAAGAGTGTCCTAAAGCTTTGCAGATCAGGGTTGCTGGGAAATGAGTCACACAGATTCCAGCACTTCCTCTTGCAAGATTTAATAGAGTTTGGTAGGGAAACCTTCCACTAGAGAATTTAAACTGAGTCTCAGACCAGGTGTCCTCTGGAGCCTGAAATCAAAGGAACCAGCTTCAAATCAACTGCAAAGGAGTTCCAGTTTCTTCCCAGCATTGTTCTCCATACAACAAATGGGGAGGGGGGTGTTTCAGCATTGGTCCCGAAGCTTTGGTTGAGGTAACCCGCATGATTCACCAGACTCTGGCTTGCTGAATCCACCCTGTTGCCCAGTGGGTTCCCATAAGCACTGGAATTTAAGTCAACCCTTCACATTGTAATGGAAGGGAGTTTGCTATACCTTGTTCCGAGGGTAGGTTAGTGCTGCTGCAATTTCAGCCTTCCTGCCAGCTAAGGGGGAATTTGACCTCTACTGAATGGTGGATGAACGGTCCATTTCCAGCACAGAATGGCGGTGGAGGCTTGACCCTGCTTGAATTCATAGACCCCCTTCCCCGCCCGGCAGCTCAAATCTCCCCAGGGCTGTGGCACCCAGTCCCAACCAGGTTCCTTTTCCTCTTTATCTGTATTGATATGCCCAGGGTGGAGGTGATCTTGGTCGAAGGTATGAGAACCAGTATATTCTGGCTTGGCTTCTTGCTTGTTCTGACAGGCGTCTACCTGCCAATTCAGAGCGTAGAAAATAAAAAAAAAACCGCTGCTGAGGCAAGATGGAGAGTGGCCATGACAGAAACCAGGGTCCAGTGACCGCCCTCTGGATAAGAAACCCTTTTGGAAGCCAGGGCTTGGAGACCATCATCAGCAGGCAGGCACGGGGGGGGGGATTTCCCCCCACTCCTTGCAGTGGCGGATTAAAGCTCACTGGTGCTCCTCATATTCTTCCCCTTGTAGTGCCTCCTTTGGGCCTGGTGCCCTAAGCTTTGGGCCTGGTGATTAGACTGCTTAATGGTTAATAAACCACTGCCTCCTTGCTACCCAATCCTCTCCCCTCTCCACTTGGCGATCTCCGAGTGCTGGACCATAATCCACAGCAAGGAAGCCCCAAAGCTCCTGGAGGGCTCTTAAATCTGGGCTTCCAGAGGGCTGCCTAAATCTGGGCTGCCATGGACCCAGACCAGGAGACGGTAGCTTGTAGCCCTGATCTAGAAGCCCCTTGGCTTAGGAGGAAAAGATCTTTATTTATTTTTTCTCCCATTATATTAGATCAGAGGCCTCCACACTTGGCAACTTAAAGACATGTGCAGTTGAAGTCCACAAGTCTTAACAGTTGCCAAGTTTGGGAGCCTCTGTGTTAGATATAGACTGAATGACCCTTAGGGGTGGGGACTCTCTTCCGATGACCTCGTGCATTTCGGGTGTGTGTGTGGAGGATGAGCCCAAGCCGGTGGCGCCCAAAAGAGAACCACAACACTCAAAGATGTACCAGCTGTTGCGTTCCCGGCTCTCGCTCAGATCAGAGAGCAACCCTCCCTGAAGCTGCGGGCCAGAAAAAGAGCAGCCAGCCGCGGTCGGTTCACAGCAGCCCAGGCGGAGGCTTTGGCGAAGAGGCCCGTCGGAGCCCGTCGCGGCGTCGGCAAACGGGGTTTTAAGCACCGCTCGGGAGTAGAGAGTCGCCCACCAGTCCCTAGGCAGCTTTCAGGGGAGGCGACGGGAACTCCTCCCGGTTGGGCTGGAGAAGAGCGCAGCCCCACGAAGATCTCTCGGAGGCTCCGAGGCGGCGGCGGGGGACGGGGACTTGCTTCCTATTTCCTGGCGATAACGCCTGGCTGCGGAGGGAAAGCCGGGGGGGGGGGGCGGACTTCCTCCCTTGCCAAAAACACCTCCCCTCCCCCCGCGATGACTCATCGGGTCCCCACTCCATTCCTGAAAACGCGGAGATAAAGCAGATAGCCCAGGACGAGGGTCTTATGTCTGTACCTTAAATCAGGGCTCTCCAAACTTGGCAACTTTAGGCCTGGCGGACTTCAATTCCCAGCTGGCTGGGGAATTCTGGGAGTTGAAGTCCGCCAAGCTTAAAAGTCACCAAGGTTGGAGAGCCCTGCCTTGAAGACTTCCATGCAGCATCCGTAGCTATAGAAACTGGAAAAGAAGCTAAGGCTCCAGCCGCAAAACTGATAAAAAGACGCTTTGCGAGTGAAATAGGCAGGAGGCAAGCAAGAAATGGGGAGGCTCTTTCAGTCAGAATATGACACCACTACTTTATCCACTCCTCCTGGGTGCTCCAACCCTGGAAGTTTTCTAGAAGAGATTCGACCACCGTTCATCTGAAATGGGATAGGATTTCCTGCCTGAGCAGAGGGTTGGACTAGAAGACCTCCAAGGTCCCTTCCATCTCTCTTATTCTGTCGCTCCCCCAGTGTTTTTGAGCCAAATACTACCTGTCTACCCAGTGAGGGCAGGAGAGGGAATCTGGTTAACCGAAACTGGGCCGCTGCATTGTTAAAGTTGGAGTGAGGCTGAAGGAGGTATCAACGTAATTACCTCATAGTTGCAAAAGTGAGAAGGGGGAAAAAGGGGAAAGTTTCTCAAAATATCTCCCATGGGGAATGAATTGAAGAGAGTCTGATAGGAACTGGAGCAGGATTAGAATGGAATTCCTATCACATCAAGTCATGTGAAGGGTAGGGAAAGAAAAATAGCAACATTTTAATATTGTTTCTGCTATCCATATGTAATAAATTAATGTGTGATCCAAACGACCAGATTAGAGTCTAATTAATTGCACCTTTGTGAACAAGAGCTAATAATAGCTTTCTCCTACCTCTTATTTACTCAGAAATCTGTTCCACAGAACTCAGCCTGGACGCCTGTGTATGTTTAGCTGCAATTACTTCTATTGTGTAGAGCAGGGCTTGGTCCTAGGAAAACATGAATAAGGTTGCCCCATGAAGGCACTCCTACTGGGTCTCCTACTCTGGAAACATAGCTGGGTTACTCTTGTCTCATGAGTTTGGTGGCATGGAAAGTCATGGGGTTTTCCTACTGAAGAGGTTTGGTCTGTGATTGAAACAATTTGGGAGGTAAAGGTAATGTTTTCTATAAAGCAGCGATTATGATGGGAGACTCCTCTTTGCATTTGGAGGGGGAGTTCTGGTGAGGATGTGGCAGGGGGAGTAAAATAGCAGAACAGTGCTTCAACTGAGCCTCCCTGTTGACTTCCATGCTAATCTAGCCTTCCTGCCTGCCTTTGTTGTAGATCTCCTGGATGATCTGAATGAGAGCCGGGAATGCGTCAACTGTGGCTCCATCCAGACCCCCCTGTGGAGAAGAGATGGGACTGGCAACTATCTCTGCAATGCCTGTGGGTTGTATACCAAGATGAATGGCCTCAGTAGGCCCCTGATCAAACCTCAGAAAAGAGTGGTGAGTAGTAGCGGTGATGATGGAGAGATAAAAGTATTATAGTTCTGTTTCCCCTCCAAATTTGTCTATTAATAACATTAAAAAAACAACTCAGTGTGAATTCAGGAGCTAAGGTTACACAAGCTGCTGGTGTTACTTAATTAATTTTGTTTGTGCTCCCCATGACACTTTAAGCCACATCTAAAATAAAATAAAATAATTTATTGTGTGTGTGTGAATAAGCTACTGTACCATTAGATGAAACATTTATTTAACTGCATGTGAAGACAGCAATGTAATAAGAACTCAACTCTACCTATTTAAATTTAACCACTAAACTACACAATTAATTCCCTGACCTTTCATAGTACCACAATATAGAGTTAATGGTGACTTGAGGTTGCCTTTCTGCTTGATTTAGTAGACACAATTGCAATGTTGCAAATATTTAAGATTGCAAATCCTTTTGCAAACAATGGGCGGTCATGTTATTTATCTTTGGCTAACTGACCTCACTTGTATGATGCATCAGAGGAAGTAGCCTGCTGTCTACTTTTTAGTGAGAATTGAACAGTATATGTTCAAGCATATTTTTTTTGGTGCTCTGATAAGGAGTACCAGGTGTGACTTTGATTCTAAAACATTATTTTCTCTTGAGATTGTCCTCCTTTCAAAATTGTCTTGAAAAAAAATGTATTTTTTTAAATACATTTTTAGGTAAAAGCTTTTTGATAATTGACAGCAAGCAAAAGGCCTTGATTGTAATTTAGCTTAACATATAGACTTGTTTCCTGCTTTGTTCTAGTAAGAATATAGGTAGATATTGTCCTTTTGATAAGTATTCATTTGCAAATCATTGGGGCAATATGTTCTGTTTTCGAAACCAAAACTGAGATGCTCACTCTCAACCAAGTGAGCCTTGGAGATTTCTAAGTCTGGGTGTTAAAGAATTCAAAGTATGTCAATGTACATAAGGATTAGAAACCACCAGTTCTTTAGAATGAGACAATCTGCAAAACACAGTTCAAGCATTCCTGACTATTTTTATTTTAATGCCTTCTAAATTAATTGATGCAAGAAACGGGTGAACCCTAAATGTTACCATTCATTTTGAAGGGATTTAAAACAGACTTAATTTTAAGGGGGTGTCTTTTTTTAAAAAGCCACATGAATGGTCTAAGCTTTCCTGTGTCAAAGGCAGATGACCAAGGTGATAAATCCTCAATGCCACTGTGAAAGATGGGACATTAACATTCAGAGCAAGGAAGAGAAGCAAGAGAGAACCTTCCAAGTTGTCCTGGTCCTCCCCCAAGGATTCATTTTGGAGGGAGAGAAGAATTGTATGAATAGACTAAAGAAACTTTACTTCCCAGTACTTTATCCCCCCGTTTTTTATCCCAGTATTTCTTCCACTGCTTTCACATCTCTTGATTTTCTTATTGTTGTTACTATAATATAAACAATAATGTGGAGTCACAGTTACCGGTTCTTTAGCTAGTGTTGGTTTTCTTACCCATTAAGTTCTTCTCAATAACCTAGGATGGTGTAGAACGGGTATGAAACTCGTGGGCTGCAGGCTGGATGTGTCACGTGCTGGCCCCGCCCCTGCCCGGTTTAGCGAAGGATAAAAATGTCCTGCTACATCACGCGATGACGCGAGTTTGACATCCTGGTGTAGAACATGTGTGGATCCAAGCAGTGTGGCATTTTGTAATTGAAAGTTGGAAATGTTGTTAATGTGCAAATTGGTAGGGTGTGTGGATGTGAAAGCAGTGGAAGATGTTTTGGTAGGGCATCCATTGGATAGCTGATTTATGTCATAATCTTTCAAATTCATTTTTTCAGATTTTGATATTTTATGATAGTTGGTAAAACTTTATCCTTATTATCAGTGGTAGGATTCAATTTTTTTTACTACCCGTTCTGTGGGCATGGCTTGGTGGGAGTGGCAGGGGAAGGATACTATAAAATCTCCAGTCAGAGGTGTTATTTGCCGGTTCTCCGAACTACTCAAAATTTACACTACCAGTTCTCCAGAGCTGGTCAGAACCTGCTGAATACCATCTCTGCTTATTATCATCATCAGCCTCAACATCATCATAATTATTGAAAAGGTTTGGAATATATAGTCAGTTAGTTACATATCCTACCATAGAATAATAATGGCATCATAACAAGTTTTTATGTATTGGTATTTTTAAAAAACCGTATCTTTGCAAAATGTATACAGGATAACACTGAAAAGAAATAATTAAAAATGTGGCTTTTTGAAGCAGTAATTTGAAGTTTTGCTGCTAAACAGTGTTTTTAAAATGAGATGGTACTTGTAGGATAATAGATGCAAATTTAAACTTTTATATATATAGTTTCCTAAAATAAATATTAAAACACATGAAGCTATAAACAAAGAGCTAATAGACTTTATCTCACACTCTTTCAAGTTCATTTCAGGTTTTTTTCAAGCTGTGAGCTATTATTGTGTTAACTTTGTTTAATGTATGTTGTAATACAAATAATCAGCACTTTGTTTCCATTCTTATTTATCTAAGCTGTGTCATCTCTGCCAATCTACTGAAGGACAAACAAGCAAATGATGCCTTCAAATTAGAGACAATGTATTTTTAAAAATCACACTTTCCTTATGATATTATTATCTATACAATGAAGTTCCCTTAAACCAGAAGGCTTTTCAAAGTTAATCACTGCCAGGATTTTGCAATTGGTTATCTCCCTAATTTCATTAAGTGCAGCATAATCTAATTAGGAGGAATGAAGTGGAATTGAATGCTTTGTCATTTTTTTCCTCCTATTCATTTGCCTTAGCTTGCATTGTAGAGATTACAACTATAGCACGCTGCTCCCCAAACCATGTCCACGCATGTCAAACAAGCAAAGAAGAGGGATCCCAGATGTATATTTCTCATATCTAGAAAATTATGTCCACGTTAACATTTAAGAACAGAAATATTATATGTATTACCATGCCGTGTTTCCATGGTATTAATGTGTATTTTTAAAAATAGTTAACTATCAGTGGCAATAGGTTGAAAGGGATATCATATCCAAATTCAATGAAAAATGTATGCTTGTTTAAATGGGTTTCTCGGAGTCAGAAAATGAAATTCTGTTGATTTTTTTTTAACTGAGAGTATAGTAATATTGTGACATTTACTGGGTGTAATCCAGCAAAAATTAGTCATACTGAGATCAGAAAAAAAATCTATAGCAACTTCCATGTAAGCATAATACATTTATTTACTTGTTCTATTTATGTTGCTGCCACTCTTCTGGTGACTGAATTAAGGGAGATTTCCACCCAGATCAGTGTATAAATTTTCAAAATCATTTGCCATTTAAAAAAAATTACAACACTAATCAATTTGCTTCTGATAAAGTTGCATATCTAGCAATTCACATTATTTCTTTTCCTAAAAATCTTATGCTTATATAGTGTATCTATCATTAGAACAACATTTTAATGGATGTATTTATTCTATTTTTGTTATCTTAATTGGATACATTTTATTGATTTGTGTAAAATGTAACAACAACATTTAGCTATAATAGTAAATAATATAAATAACATCATTAAATTAGTAAATTAGAAGGCATCAATTTCCCTATTTTACTGAGTCATTGCAGCACATTTCTCATGTAGTGATACCCACTGAATACAGGCAGAATTGCATGCTAGCAGATATCAGTGAGTTTGTCTACAGAATAAAGAATACAGAATAACAGAGTTGGAAGTGACCTTGGGGGTCTTTTAGTCCAACTCTGTGCTTGGCACTGTTTGTGGAAAAGGAGTCTCAGTTTATTTGACTCCAAGTATCGGAATAGATATGTGCAGAGCATTTCCTTAGCCACGTTATGGAACTGGCTTGCTTCTTCTGGGATCTTTTCTTTAATCCCACTCTAGTCTACCAGCTTTTTTATTTTATTTGTCACATTTATAGGGCTGCCTGACTGCAGGAAGGTTCTGCATGGCGAATGGTATTAACAACAGCAAGAAACACCATAACAAAGGAAAGAATGATGGGTATCTAGAAGTGAATTTTCAAACTAGCATGTAGAACTCTATGAGAGTTTAGGCTAGGGTCAATTTAGCCCTAAGCCAAGGCTAAGACTGCCCATCTTACTGGGAGTCAAGCAGCATATTAATTAATGTCTATGGAGATTCTCAGTCATTCAGGTCATGGTTGTCCTAAAAATGCTTTTTCAAAAGGCAACTGGACTTCGTTTTTTTCTTGAAGACGTTTAGCTTCTCATCAAGAAGTTTCTTCAGCTCAAGCTCAAGATGAAGAAGCTTCCTGGATGACAAGTGAAACATCTTCATAGAAAAAAACAAAGTCCGGTTGCCTTTTGAAAAAGCATTTTTGGGATCATTAATTAATGACAACAAAAATAACCATGTTTTTAAAGATGGTAGAGATTTTAGTAAGGGCAGGGACACATGGACCTCTGTTCTAGAGGGTAGATGCTGTGAACAGAGGACTTTTCCTCTTGCTTCCTGGGTGCTATTGGTTTAATCAGTGAGACTTGGGATATCCTCCTCTTCTAATATTGACCAGCCCTTCTCTGCTTAGTTTTCTCTGGATCAGCCAAGATGATCTGTCAAAACATGCTTAAGTAGAAGCATAACTTATATTTTTAGATATATAGAGTGCATCCCTGATTACAGTAGGAAAAGAACATTTTAAGACTATATCCAGTGATATCTATTCACTGCAGTTGCCTTTGCAGACTCTAGAACGGCATCAAAAAGTTTGGTTATCTTCCGTAGCAGACCCTGGGTGATCTAAAAGAAAAATAAAACAAAGCAGTTTTTGTATTAGTGAAAGTTGGCTGTTATAATTCTGTCTGTAATAATTAAATAAAACAGAGCCAGACTAGTTTTATTTTGTTTTTATTATGCTGGCTAGATTAACAGAACCAGCATTTCAGGAATGTTTCTAGTAAGCCAGTGGATCCTTTTGCAGAAAGATGTATGAGGCTGTCTAAACTAAGTGATTTTTGCTGTAATACATTCTTTTATAACCTTGAAGGAGGCAACTGCAGCTTCCTGGAATGACATTTTCTGTGCTGTGTTTGTAAAGCTCTCCTCAGACACTTGGTGTTTTTTTTTTTAATTAATGCTGTGCAACTCTTTTGCAAAACAGCAGATTTATGATATAGCTGGAATGCCTTGTCTCTAATTAATGTAAGAGAGATCAGTTGCTGCAAGAAATGTTACAACCCCATCACCTCTGTGTTATGTGTTTAGGGGGACTCTTTCCTCTTTGGATATAAACTCCACAATTGTATAATTATTTCTGATGAAAAGTTGTGTCTCCTTGGGTTCAAACATCACAGACGACAGTCTTAACTGTCTTGTTTATAATATAGGCCTTTTTTGTTCTGGGTGAGTTTACTGATACTCTCTCTCTTGCCCTCTAAAAGGCAAGCCCACTTCTGGAAAACTTTTTGGAATGTGACTTATTTTACAGAACTCTCTAGAGGGAAGTGATTTATACATTTGGATGATCCCAAAACAATTTTGGGTTGAGGGCAGACTTGGTACAATTTCCTTAAACTATCGTAATTCAGAAGACTGTCTTTTTGACATGGCTTTTATTGCTTTTTATTTGTTATTTTGTGGAAATGAGAAATGTTTGTTTTTTTAATAACCAGATCATATATTGGTTAGGAAGTAATTAAGAATAGTTGGAGAGCAGAAGAATTAACATAATAATGATACAATAATATCATTTAATATGTACATAATATGAACACAAAAGTTTCAGTGATACAATATATTTCAAAATATTCTAAGGCTATTTAAATATAGTACGGTAGAACGTACAGTAGTGTGTAAGAATGTTTCATTATATTTTTTCTTTATAGTATTATATCTTTATTAAACATTTTTAAGAGAAGAAAAGAAAAAAGACAAAAGGAAAAAATAAAGCGCAAAATAGATAAACAGGGAAAAGCTTTAAAAACTTTTTAAAAAATTCAATATTTTATTGATTAGCTTTAAATAATCGAATATACTATAATGTATTAGAAATCACAAATCATTTATAAAATCCAGATAATATATCAGCAATAATCAATGCAGTATAAATCATAAGGTGAGATTAATGATTACAGTTAATTGTAGTTCCTATTGGGTTTTTTGTCCAGTCTAGGTTTGGTAATTTTCTTGGAGAAACACCAAGAATCCAAGTGTTCAACCCTGAGATTCAAATAATGACTAATTAAAGATTAATTAATCTTTCAAAAGATTCACTTTTGAAATACAAAGTTATTTTGGACCTCTAGGTATACAACTAGAATAATTAGCCATTTTTCTGCATGAAAGAATCATATTGATTTTCCAATAAAAATGTAAAATAACTTTGCAGCCATTACCATATACAAAGTTAAATCAATATACTTGGTGGGAATGTAAGGTTTAGTAATATGTAATTTTAAAAAACAGCAAATTGGAAAAGGAATTTAACTTTAAAATGTTTTATTCTATTAGACATCATTTTCTAAAATAGTTGTGCTTAAAATATTGCCACCAAACATGGAAACCTGTTAATTAACATTCCCAACCATTTTTAAAGAATGAACTGTTTTAGCAGCCAATTTAGGAGCCAGAACTGGGGTAATTTATCAATAATAAAATATCTTATGCTAGTTTTCTCAAAGTATAATATTTGGTGTGAATTTAATAGTTCTCTCCCCTCCCACTAAATTTATCATTACTATATAGCAGCTAATGAATATAAATGTTACATTTATTTTGTCCAACGATCTTTAATTTGCTTGCATCCTGAGTTAGTTCACCAACGACTGATAAAAAAATTCCAAATTTTATGTTATGAGGTTATCAAATTCAGACATGTATCTGGATATTCCCTCATGGTTTTGCACATTTTTTTCAGCTATATTCTTTATTTGAAGATATCAAAACAATTTGGATGGTTGTGACCATTCCAGAACAGAAAAATCTACAAGGATTTTATCTGTTTTACTAATTGTCTCTAGTAGTCTATACAAATTTATACCTTTCTTTGATAATAAAGGATCTCAATTGGAAAAGTTAACCATGCCTAAGCTGAGGCCTTGTTTTTGTCCAGGGGAACAAACAGCAACGAATGTAGTTCGAAATCAGTCAGATAAGCTCTGGGACCAAATGCGTAAGCAGTGACTGAAGACACAACATGATTCTTGGCCCTGAAGATGTGTTTCAATGCTTTTATGCTATAGAGACCTTTATTCTTGAGAAATGTTGAGACTCTTCCATGCCTTATCTACCTGTTATTTATTGGTGCCTCCTCTTCTTTTCACAGGGGCTTTTATAAATTTTTGCAGCTGCTTGTGGGGGAGGAAGGTCAAGTCAGACGTTGGGCCATTGATGTTTTTCCCTTCTCTTATGTTTGCCTCTCTAGCCTTCTTCAAGGCGATTGGGCTTATCCTGTGCGAATTGTCATACTACAACCACCACTCTTTGGCGCAGGAATGCAGAAGGAGAGCCCGTGTGCAATGCTTGTGGCCTGTACATGAAGCTTCATGGGGTAAGCAGCAGCTTCATCAAGCTCTTTCAGTTTCCCTCAGGGAAATGCTTATTAAGATTTATGGAAGGCCATATCCAACTCCGCTGGAGAAACCCCAGAGGAATAAAAATGATTTTCTTGCTTGTTTGTTTTATGTGTTTGCATTTGCATCTAGAACTAAAAGATACAGGGGAATGTCAACAGAGAAATGGCAATCCCTCTCTGTCACATCTCCTTCATATAATGTTTCAGCAAAGCTATACTGAATACAAAACAGAAGTAATTAGTTGTTGCTATTGCCATATAATATAATACAATACAATACAATACAAATATAATACAATGATAATAATACAAATGATAAGAAGAAAAGGAACTATTCTCCATTTTAAGGTATCCTTCAGTTAGAAACATTTTAATAATAAATAAGTTTCCTTGTTAAATGCTGACAAATGACAAATAATAAAGGAGACTAGTTGACAGGGTCCACTTTTTATTATATAGAGACAAGAAAGTTTCAGAAGAGGAATGCCTGTTTTTATCTATGCACATATTGTTTATTTACCCCAAGGAACTCTGGTGGCACAGTGGTTAAAGTGCAGTATTATAGACAATCTCTGCCTACAATCTGAAGTTCAATCCTAACGAGCTCAAGGTTAACCTCCATCCTATCTAGATTGTTGGGGGGGCAATTTGCAAATAATGCTTTATATAGTAAACTGCCCAGAGAGTGCTGTTAAGATACATTAGGTGGTATATAAGCCTAAATGCTATTGCCATAAACCAAGGGTCTCAAAACTTGGCAACTTTAAGACTTGTGGACTTCAACTCCCAGAATTCTCCAGTCAGCTATGCTGGGAGTTGAAGTCTACAAGTCTTAAAATTGCCAAGTTTGGAGAACTCTGCTATAAACTTATATCTAATGGGAAGGAAGGAAAGGCTAAATGGGGGAGGGAGAGAAGGAAGGAAAGGAACAAAATTCACAATGGAAAGGGCTAAATAGATGCTTAAAAGTTTCTTCAAAGAGTCTTCTTTAAAGCCTAAAAGCATGGTGAGCATCTTGCTGGTGTTCATCTGCAATTCAAGGTGCGCTAATCTCTTCCTGAAATTGTGCTTTGAATGTTGTTCTTGTTTTCTTGGACAACAGATGGAACTGGAATGTGCTTTCTGCAATGTTCCCTTATCCCATGTCATCCAGTGTTGAGGTTCTCTCCAGCATAGGATGCATAAGCAAGCTGATCGTACTCTGCCTGATGTAAAAGGCCAAAGTTGTCTCTCTAGTTGCCCTGATCCTCTTCCTGGCAGATAGGAGATTGAATGTAATGAAATACAGGACATTTTTTGTATTTACACTCAAAAAGTAGTCCTTGAAAGGAGGAAGAGATAAAAATGTTGAGTGGCTTACTAATCCCAAAAGCTTTGGCAGGGTGGGGGGAGGGGGGAGGCTGAACTCTTGCTTTTTAATGTATTTTATTTTTAAACTTTAGAATAACCTTAAAACAATTCTAATTGGAAACATTGGGGAGAATAAACAATAGGGTACCTTCCAGTGGACCTGAGGCTTAAGGTTGCTCTGCTGAACATCATGGTGTAATTTTGCTTATGGCACAATGGCTCTGATGGAGGCTGATAAAAGGAAATAGTTTCTGAAATTTGATGTTTTATGTTTCTGCATTCTCATTAGGTGCCCCGACCTCTTGCTATGAAAAAAGAGGGAATTCAAACCAGGAAACGAAAACCAAAGAATATAGCTAAGACAAAATCATGCTCTGGTAAATATACTCTAAATATAGTCTAAACAGGGATGGAGAATTTTCTATGGTGCAATTGTTCTAATGTAGGATGTTACCTTTGCAGGTAATAATAACAATAATGCTGTTCCTATGACTCCAACTTCCACATCTTCTACAAACTCAGATGACTGTAGAAAAAATGCTTCCCCAAGCACACAAACAACAGCCTCAGGGGTAAGTGATAAAATAATATCCATACTTGCAAGTGGATTTCCATTGCTTGTGTTATCTCCACTTTTATCTTATCTACTATTATAACAGTAATCTAAATAAACTGTTCTGTTTGTTAGCTGATACTGGAGTGGGGATTTCTCAGGAAATTGCCTATAAATGCAAACATAGTGTAAATCTAAAGTACTTTACAAACATCTTTATTAAAGGTTTGCTTTCAGGCACGTATTTTATTTATACTATATTGGATTATATATTATATTGTGCTGTATAATATATATTACATTGTACTAAGTTGTATAGTAGACATTGGCTCTGATCCCAGGTGGGAAGATTCATAGGCTAAAATATTGTCCATGTACACACTCTACATCCTTTCTCTAAGCTGTTATCAAGAATCATTCAAAGTCAGCAAACCATGGAAGGAATCTTCAGAAAAATTATAAAACAATGTGTAGTAATTGTATTCATATGACATCTCAGTCTCACTCATTCCTTCCAGAAATATACTTTTAATCCAAGTAGATATTTTGTTAGCATCTGGTACCATTCAAAGTTGGAGACAATGGATCTTCCCATTCATTGTCCAATACCTGAATCTCACCATGTCCTTTTGGCTTAGTAGTAATTAAATCTCTCATACTGTGCTATATTCTAATATTATCAAAATATCTGTTTTAAGATTTTTGAAGCAAGAGAAGCCAGTATAAAGCAATTTAAAAGGATCCTATTAAAGTTACCACTTTGTATCAAAGCAAAGCATTGTTTTGCAGAATTTTCTGCAATGGGATTCTCTAACTCCACGTTAACAATATAAATTTGAATTGCTTTTGTGTATTAATTTCTATGGAGATACATTGAGAATTTATTATACTTAAAAGTCTCATTGGAATATTGTATAACAATTAAAGCTTTCATATTAAAGATTAAAATGCTTTATTTCTTTTTAGACTCACCACATGAAGAAAAATTAGTCAGGGTATACAAGTATTTATATTTTAAGTAGCAATATAATACATCGATATAATGAAAACTAGTCTCTTCAGGTGACATTTAGGATGTCCCAGATTTCTTAAATAATGAATAGATGACAAATTTGTTTTAATTGTTTAGTAACAACCCACCTGTGACAAACTTCCTCTCTTTTTTATTCCATGTACGGAAAAGTCATTATACAATAAATGTAACAAAGTTTACAAAAATCCCATATTCCAACTTTACTTTCAAAAAAACCCCCCTCTCTTCCCACTGAAAAATTAAATCAACCCTTCTGGGATTAATTTAAACCTTTCGGACTATATTATGAGTGCTCTCACAAAATGACTGCCATGGAAAAACTTGACTTTTCACAAAATAGCTGCCACAACAAGGTTGTTATTGTGAGGAAAATAGGAGAAAGAAGGAGTATTATGTTTGATTCCTTGAATTACTCATATAGTAATAATACAGTAATAAAGTGGGATAAAAATGGAATAAACAAATGAATAAAATTATCCATGACTTTACTTAAACCCTATACTTAATATATTAATAATACATGATAAGTAATATATTAAATATACATTACTTGTCACAAAACTCCAATTTCTCACAAAGCAAATTGTTTCCTTTCTGTTTGGAGATTATATAGCACATTCCACAAGAACTAGAAACATGTCTGTTTTTAAAATGAAAGTTCAGTACCTCATTACCCTATCTGATATTCAATAACCATTCTCAGAAAGTTTGCTGGGCTAAATTCAATCTAGTTCAGATATATATATGAAATATAGAGCTTAGGTAAAGCCATGGGTAATTTTGTTATTTGTTTGTTTGATTGATTGATTTTTATCCCACTTTTACTACTTTATAAATCTCAAGGAGTCAAATATAATACACCTTCCTTCTCCTATTTCCCCCACAATAACAACCTTGTGAGAGAGAATGAGTGGCCCAAAGTCACCCTCAGCCTGCTTTCACGGCTAAATCAAAACTAGAACTCATGGTCTCCTGGCTTCTAGGCCAGCACCTTAACCAGTACACCAACTTAGCATGGTGCTCCATAGACTGTAAGCCGCCCTGAGTTTCCGGAGAAGGGCGGCATATAAATAAAATAAATAAACTGGGTCTTTTTTTTCTCACTTTGATTTTTATTTTTCCATTAATTTCAGTAGGATCAAAATACAGTTATATTTCTCTGGATTCATTCCATTATTTTTAATATTTCTCACTTATTTGCTGCTACAATAATAACATAATTAAGATGCCCTTAATTATTTCGGCTCACATTTGTTAGATTAGAATTCCCTACAGGAAATCAGGAGGGAGGTTTACATTTGCAACAAACGAAGAGGGAATATTACCTACCCTTTGACATATTTCAGAAAAGAAACATTCCTTCCTTGGTGACTATCTATACTTTCTTTATATGTATGTATTGATACAGTTTAAATAATGAAAACAAGCGCAAGCTGTTAGAAATATTTACTGAATCAAAATATCAATGGTGAGGAACATTTAATTAATTCACAGACTGAGCACGCAGCCTGAAATCAAAAGTCTTTGTCTGGAGTAGACTGATATGAGCCACAAATTGGCTGAAATCCTTTTCTACTAGGGAAAAATTCTTTCTTTTGGTTGACCCCAAGGATTTGTTGTCAGAAAAATCCTCATCTCTGGCCAAAACATGCTGGCAGAGAAACAGAACTAAGTTGAGATAGGAAGAAAATAAAACTTACATATAAAGCCCTTCCAGATTAGGGACCCACACAGATTATTGGCACAGATAGAGGTCAAGCGAAGGGTAACCTTCATAAATTTTCAATGCACTGACTTCAGGGCACTGACTTTTGTCATATGTTTTTAAATTATGCTTATCCTGATAATACTGAAGCCAAGGTATTGTGCAACTGGACTTCACAAACATTGGATCCCTTGGCTTCCCTTAGACATTTTGGCCATGTGAAAAAACAACAACATTCCCATAAGAATTTAATGCAGAGATAGACTACTGCACTTCAAAACCTCACTCATCTTCAGAAACCTATCTAACTACAGTATTGCTGAAAATTAGTAACATAGGCTCCAGATTCTTTGAGAGCAGAAAATTCAAAATAACTTTAGGTATCATCTCTAAAATTTGGTTAACATAAATTTGTATATAGGTAACTCGAAATAGCAAATGTATCTAATACTCCTTCCTCCTTCCTCCTCCTATTTTCGTGCATGAAATTTAATTATCGTTCATGCAATTAATACAGGATGAAATTAGGGCTGTGCTGAAACCTGAGTTTGAATTTGAAGGGCAAACATGATTCAGAGCATACTTAGACTCATAGAGCTTCCCGCTATGACCTTGAGAAAAGACACATCTGGTTTGAAGATGTTATTGACAGCCTGCACCCATCCAAAATTCAATTTTGCCATTTGGATCCAGATCTCTGCACAACCCTGTTAGAAATGTCTACAAATATATTAGCAAAACTCTCCTCTGTCCAAAGTCAGCTCTGTTCAAAAACTCCATTTTTACATTTGAAGATACAAAGGCAGGGTGTTCTCAAAAAATAGCAGTGCCCAAAACTCAAAAGTCATACACATCATATGAAAATCAGCTGATGGTGTCAATACGGACACTTGATTGTACTATAAGAAAAGCAGAAGGGGTTTTGCTACAGAAAGGAGCTCTGTGGCGCAGTGGTTAGAGTGCAGTATTGCAAATTACTTCTGCTGCAGCCACCTGCCTGCAATTTGGTAGTTCAAATCCCACCAGGCTCAAGCCTTCCATCCTTCCGAGATGGTAAAATGAGGTCCCAAATTGTTGGGGTCATTATGCTGACTCTCTAAACTGCTTAGAGAGGACTGTAAAGCACTATAAAGCGGTATATAAGTCTAAGTGCTATTGCTATTGTTGTATGTATAGCTCATAATTGTAAAGATATACATATTTCACTTTGGTTAAAGTGCTCTAGTTTATATTTAAAGCTCTTTTTAATTCTGGTGCAGGATTTATAATGAGACTTTTTTTCTTTTGTATTTTAAATATATTGTGTCCAATGGTCTTTTGCAAACTATCCCCCATTCTGGTGGTACTCAATCAGGAACAAATTGCTGAAGATAGAGCAAGATAGATTTGAAAGGGTTTTGTATTAGATTTCCCTAATTTGACAGCCACTGGAGGTGTATATTCTTCCTATGTGTTATCCATTGTTAACAGATGTTCAAACTGGAGACTGGAGATAATGGGAGAAGTAGTCCAATATAATTGGAGGGAGTCAGGTTGGGGAAAGCCAGATATATTGCACTATATATTTTTGCCAATCAGAAGTATTCCAAATTAACAGGAAAGATTAAAAGATAATGTTCAGAACTGAATAGGAAGGAAGTTTTAGACACTAGCGTTTTTCAGTTCTTGGAAAAGTTGTTAATGGGCAGAAGAAAACACATTCTTTTCCTGGGATAGAAAAGATTTATTACGTTTTTCTAGACAACTGTGCCAAAAGCATTACTGAAAATGTGGAGATTCAGCAAAAATTCCTAAAGACAACAATTATATTCAGCTGAAACTCACTTTAATTCACTCAAACTTTGGAAACTTTAGGTGGGTTACTGAGGCACAACCTCTTTTTTATATGCAAGGAGGCAGGTAACTTTAGACTCAAAATGATCTGATTATGCCCATTTTAAAATATGACCAGAGTAGGAACATCTTCCATCAAGGGTATAAGAGCAAATAGGAGGAGACTATTCAGGTAGTCTTACCATTTGTTTAGCAAATGTTTGAATTACAACGGCACTGAAAAAAGTAACCTACACCTGGTCATCACACTTACAACCATCACAGGAATCCCACAGTCACATGATCAAAATTTGGGGGGCAATTTGGCAACCGATATGTATTTGAAAGGGTTACAGCATCTTGGGGTCAAAAATCTCTAAACCCTAAATTCCATTTTGCAACCTTCCCAAACTGCTTCTGACAAGCAGAGTCAATGGGAGAAGCCAGGTTCACTTAACAATTGCATGATTTGCTTAATAACAATGGCAAAAAAGGGTTATAAAAGTCAGACACAATTTGCCTAACAACTTCCTTGCTTAGCAACAGAAATTCTGGTTCCAAAAGTGGACATTAATCAAGGACTGTCTGTAACAACTGACTAATAAAAGAAACGTTGTCTGAATACCTTCAAGTCTATCTGCATGTTTGGCCCATTTAGTCTTGACCTCAGCCATGGTGCCAAAAAATACTTTTATAGGGATGTCCTCTTCTCTGCACATCCTCATGGGCAGGATAGTTGCTGATTTATCGGCACCCTTCTGAAGGGACCTCAGCACCCATCTGCCTTGGGATTTACTCCGTTAAAGGACTCCATCCGAATGGCATAGGATTGATAACTTGTGGTACTCCAGAGAATTGGGTGGTGGGTTAGACAAGGAGTGGGTGGGACTTAGTCCCACTTCATTGCTTGCCCCAGTTTGGTATCTTAGATGGCTGCTTCTGGGAGCCTAACAGCAAATTGTGGGCTTGGTTCCCAAAGGGCAACTCATAAATAGTGAAATGTGAGCTAACCATCTTAAAGAAGAAGCGAGCATTAAAAGAACTGAATTTGCAAGGATGTGGTCATTCATAACAGCTCAGTACGCATTGTCTAGAGCAGTCAGTGTGTTTTTCCACTCCAGAGGCTGATCTGTTATCACAAGATCAACTTCTGGAATTTACACTGAAACTTTGTATTGAATATTCTCCAGGGTAGTCTGTAATCCAGACTGATGATCAGTCACCTGCAGCTGCACACCAAAATGAGCATCTGAGCAGTGGGGAAAGTACCAACACTAATACACACACGTGTGTGTGTGAGAGAGAGAGCGGGGGAGAGGGAGGGAGGAAGGGAGGGGGGAACAGGCCTTTATTCTTTGGGAATTTCCTGATCCACCTCAGTTGGAGCTTACTTTTTACTGTATTTTGTTTTTCTTCCTGCAGGGAGTCTCTTCTGTGATGTCCAGCCGGGGCGAGAGCACCAGTCCTGAGACTAGCGCACTCAAATATTCTGGCCAGGAAGGGCTCTACTCCGGTGTCAGCCTGACCTCTACTGCAGAAGTGACAGCCTCTGTGAGACAGGATTCTTCCTGGTGTGCCTTAGCTCTAGCGTGAATTGGTGGCACACCAATGCCGATGTGGATATTTGCCCTGGGCTGCAGCCAATCATTTTGCCCTTTTATTGGATATTTTTGCCTTGATCAAGCAGTCCAAGAAGCTGTAGCAGTGAAGGCAGGGACATTGTGCCCATCATACCGGCTTCTAGATAACATTTCTTCCCTGCACCACTGATTCTCCAAGTCATCAGGCAGCAAGAGATTCAAGGGAGTTGGAACTGCTTTTTTTTAAACTCAACAAGGAGTGCCCTTCTGCACTATTCATAGATCTTCACCATGACTATCTATGCTGCCTTGTGTATTTGAGGATTGTGTCTTTGTCTCACTCCCACATGACCAACATCCAAGACCTGATTGATGTTGACATATTTTTCTTTTCTTTTTGTAGACAAAGTAGGCAAAGCTTACATTACAGCAGATAATGCAGTGTAGAAGAGCAGTGCAAATGTGCATCTTCTTGCCCATATATGTGTAACTGCATATCTTGTACTTGACAGTTTCTGATCTTTCTCCCAGGTCAGTGTTCTCAGCTAGTGCCTTCTGCTCTATATTTTCTGGGTAGTTTTTCTGAAGTAACTTCCGAGAAAGCCCAATGAAGGAAAACATTTGGTACACCCTTCTCAAGTTAGAACTTGCTAACAAGAACATATACTAAAATATTTGCATTATCGTCTTTAAGTATATACTGTGATGGAGGGGGTGTAGCATCTACGATGTGACTGAACTGTATGTAGTCAGTCAGAATTTGTAAACAGGGTAGCCTTATAAAAAAGAGAGAGAGAAAGAGAGATCCTTTTTACATATACACAATTTTGTTTTTATGAAAAGTGCAATTTCTGTTGCAGCAATCAGTGTTAAATCATAAGCATAAGATTTAACCGCAGTTTTTATACGAATGAATGGAATGAATGTAAACATTTTAACTTAATGGTACATAAATAATTTAAAAGAAAACAAGTTAAACTAGGCATCTTTATAGGGTTTTTTTATTGCAACAAAATGTTTGATGTCTGCGTTTCTGATTTTCAAGCAAAAGTTTCAAGAACAAAAGTTTTCTCAGGAAAAAAAAAGATTGACCTGTCTAACCTAGCCTTTCACAAAGCTCTTGGCTTCCAACTGAGTTGGATTGCAATACCCAGAACTCCAATCCTGCATAATGAAAGATTAATGCTGGTTGGGGAGTCTGATAGCTGTAGCTAGGGCTATTGAGCAAGGCTGGCCTATCTAGTCATAAGCTTTTATAAATACACAGTCATCCCTATTCTCTTGCCACCAAGATGTGCTGGAAAAGTGTCCACTGCAATAAAATTTTACTACCTAATGGCAAAATATGTAAATACTTCATCAGAATTTTGAAACAATTTTCAAATATTTGATGCAGTCTGTAGATTATAGACTGACCTGTAGCTAGGTTGGTTTACATATTTTTCAAAGCAAAAAACCAATGTTGGGATGTCATGTGGAAAATTGTTTTCACCAGAGGATTAAAAATAAAAGGATTACGTGTTCTGTCCATATGTCATTTTTCTTTAACATACTGCAAAATAAAGGAGCATATTCAACAAGCATCTTCCTGTGAGCTTGCAAAAAAAGTCAGGTAAGAATTAAAAGAATATTCAGACTTGTTCCATTCAAAAATGTAAATATTAAGCTTTCTTATTTATTCCCTTTGATCAACACTAAGGATTGACTGGTAGATCTAGACCAAAGTGGGTGATTCAAGTGTAGGATTTTTCCCCCCTGTTGCTAGTTACTAATTTCCAAATTCTTACATTTAGGCATTGATACTATGACAACAATCAAGAAATACTGGAATGTTATGTATGCCAGGAAATCTGCTATTTCTATTTTCCATTTCTTCTCAGTGGTGTGAACTGATAGAGAGACAAGCTTTTGTATAAAAGTTATTTCAATCCTGAGAATTGAATTACTTTTTTTAATCTCTTAGTACAATTTTTTCAAATATTTGCTATTATAAAGCTAAAATAGAGCAGGACACCATTGGCTGTGAAAAACTGAGATTTTTGTTTGTTTGTTTGTTCCAAAACCTGTTCTTAAATCCCATGGGTTTGAAAATGTAGAATTAGCAGTGCTAGGAGTGAATTGCTGAAGTTTCCAAAAATACCAGGAGCAGGGACTTCAAACAGCTTGAATCCTGTGAAAGCAAATCAAGGTTTCTAGACTAGCATGTAAAACAGAGGTTCCCAAATTTGGCAACGTTAAGACTTGTGGACTTCAACTCCCAGAATTCTCCAGCTGGAGAATTACTTTGGGAGTTCAAGTCCACAAGTCTTAAAGTTGTCAAGTTTGGGGACCCCTGATGTAAAGGGTATCCATTATGCAGAGGAAAAAGAACCACATTTATTGCAATAATCCTTGGGTTCCATCTTGAAAAGAAAGAGGAATCCTGAGCAATGGGAAAGCAATGTTTTTTAAACAGATATTAAGGGGTACAAGATAGGAAATCCTAGGAATCTGATCTGCTGGAAAAAGTCTATATTGAATCTTGTACACCATTCCTAATAATTTATCTCTCCATTGCCCTTTCTGTTTCTATCTTTCCATGTTAATAGAAATATTCATTGCCAATGAACATTACAACTTATTCAAATTAAAATGTTCCATGATAAGTTGAGCAAACTTCAATTGGGGAGGGTGGCAGACTTACATGGGCAGGACAACAAAGTGAAGTTGATAAGGCCATATAATACATGCAAGACATTCTGTTCTTTTCTTGGCTTAGGGGGAGGTTTGTTTGTTTTCCAGGTATATTAAGCCTACTTGATAGCCTATATTACAATTGGTGTGCACTTCTCATCTCACAATGGTGAACAAATGTCCCTATAGCTTTCGGAAAGTGTAATATTGTGGATCCCAGGGAAAGAGTTGAAGGGCTTTATGGTTTCAAGTTGCCAAACCTGTCTCACAATCTGTTTTCTTAGTGTCAACCCCCGCCCTTTATCAAATTGAGATAGATATATTTCTAAAGAAAGTCCTGTGGCTTCAATCCATAGAGATCACTAATGAAAAGCACTCGTTAAGTCCTATGAACCTGCCTTGATTTCAGCAGAACTTACCTTTTGTTGTCTGATGGCTACTTTGCAGTGATTTGGCTTTTACCATTAAAGGCAATATGAACCAACTAGAATCTACTGCCAGTTTCTGCTACTGGGCTATGCGTTGGGGTTCTTTCTTATATATCTAAATTAGAAACCTCAATTTTGCCTATAAAGGTTGGCTGGGTAAATGAGCATGAAATACATTGAAATTAGATATGGGATGATATTCAGCTTATGCAAAATAGCATGAAAATAGGCTTTATGTGTAAAACAGCCTTCTAGAGTTAGTGATACGTCTACCCTCTTCAGGAGGGCAGTCCTGATGGAATAGCTGTCTGACTTCAAACCTCCTAGGTTTGGCTCCCTTTTTTGCATCTTCCCTTGGACTTAACAGTAATTTCAGAGGTAAACTCATTATACAAAAAACAGACCGATCACCATCTTTTTTCCTATATGCTGCTACCCAGAAGTTTCCAGTGGAACTGAGCTATTTGGGGAGGGGAGGAAGAGATGACTCTTTTTAAAAAATTTCCTTTCAAATCAGAAAGGAAAATAAAAGTTTCTTCTTTCTCCTTCCAGGTTCTGGACTTTTATTAAAACATCCTTCTTTCCTCCTTAGAAGGAGAATTACATAATCTTGGTCCATCACCATTTTACCTTTTATTCCCTGCATATTCTTCCAATCTCTAAAATAATAATTGCAACTAATTAATTGCATGTTTGTCAAACTTTATCAATAACTCTGAAAACATTCTGAACTCGTTTGCTGCCTCTCCTGTTGTTCGCACCTGACTAACTTATTAGAGTATTATCCAAACTATGTCCTGAATTATGCCTGCTCTGCTCCTGAGCACACTCCATCATGTAGACACCAGCCTTTTCTCTGGAAAAAAGGTGGAGAAAGATTCACCTACCAAGAGGTAAGGACCTTTGGCTACCAGATGGTACAATGCAGCTGCCAGCATGTTTAATTACTGGCCATACTAGTTGGTGCTGATGGAATCTACAAGGTTTGTCAAGCCCTTGAGCTAATCCAGTTCCCAGTTCATGTTCTCAAAGGCCTTATTTTCTGAAAATGCAGATATTATTTGCCAAAATATTGATACCCAATACTATACATGGGCACAGAAATCCCCTCCTTTAAATAAATTGTTTCAGGTACAGAACAACAAAAGAGTATTTACAGTTAAATATAAATCTCCCCTTTATCAAATAAGTAATTGGTGTTATTAAAACGAATAGAAGCCAGAAGACAATTGAAGGACAGACCAATCAGTTCCCTTTTGGAAATGCCAGCTAGGAAAATCTGGGAGTTGAAGTTCAGTTCAGCTGAAAGGTGCCACATTGAGGAAGGCTGTAGATTAAATAATTTATTACATACGTGGTCAGTGAAGAAAAAAGTTTGCATGGGTGGCACATTGTAAGTAAGTCATTAAACCTATAAGGCTTTAATATTTGTGGGGAGAGGAACTACATTGAGAGAAGACAACCTGATTTCCCCACCCCACTCCACCCACCCAGTCCATAACAATTCATGCCATATGCAGATCTTATGGCTGTGTTAATCAGTGGCTTCATCAACTTGCTTTATTGCAAGTTCATATAACGAGCCTGAATATTTCAATTTAAGACAAGCATAGTGGCAAGTTGATTCTTTGTATTCTTTAACAGAAACTCTTTTTGACCAGTATCAAAGGGCAAATATGTATACTAAGAGGGAGTAGCAGTGTGATAAACGAGTCTGATGTCATGGAATAATTTGTCCTTGGCACATTTTTGCTGATTGTATGGAAAGTAAAATAGTTCAAACACAGATAGAATTGTTCAGCACCTTAAAAGACATGGTGCTTGGCAGAGTAATTGGTTCTCACATTCAATGGAGATTATTTTGCTGACCTGTAACCATGCAAAGATGCGTGTACTGGGCAATTTATCATGAGCCATCTTTGAAATGTCAGAACTCTATTACCATATTACAATTTTATGACAGTTAAACAATTGATCAGTGGAATGACTTGCCTCCAGAAGTTGTGAGTGCTTCAATAGTGGAGATTTTTAAGAACAACCTGGACAACCTTTTGTCTGAAATGATACAGAGTTTCCAGCCTGGGGAAGGAGTTGGATTAGAAGACCTCCAATGTCCCTTACAACTCTGTTAATCTGTTCAGTTCTGATGATAGACTTTATTGCAAGTTCATTTTTATTCATGCATTGAAACTGCAGAAGGAGAAAAGGAAGAAACAGATGTTTATAACTGAAGACATGTCTCCAGGAGCAAAGTTCAGAACAGCCCTTCCTGCAGCCTTAGCCAAATGGGTGGTTTCCAGAGCTGTTGGACAGCAAAGCTCATTTCCAGCCAGACTCTCTACAGACAGACTGGTGATGCAGGACTTTTCAGGGACACCAGCCTGGGAAAGGCTGTGATGTAGACTCATTTTGAAGATGGAGAGTGGCCTGTACTAAGCGATGATGTTACTACATTGGACTGCAGGGAGGAAAGAGCAATAAGCTAAGTGCTTTTGCTAAAACAGTGGTTGGGTGGGTGGAATCTTGCCTCATTTGTGGAATTCCAACTTTTTTTTAAAAGTTCACATATGGGTGTAAAGTCCTTTCTTTCAGGAATATGTCTTAGCATACCAAAGGTCATAAGAATTTGAAGACACTAAAACAAAAGGAACGTAGGCAGATACAGTTTTCTAACATGAGTTTTCTCACTTCTTGTCTCCATTGTAACTACTAAAGGAAATGTAATTTTTCTTTATGGGATTTTCACTTTCATTTCCAATGAATGAAGGAAAGAAGAATATGAAAAGGAGGAAAATGAAATGAAGAAAGGGAACAGTGATAGCATTGTTTCCTTCACTCATTCTGTTTTCCTTCCTTTTATGTTTAACAAGAACAGAGTTGGGAAAAGTGATAGACTGCAACATATCACAACAGCTAAAACTATTTATGTTTTTCCTCTTCTTCCCAGAGCGTTTTTCAAACATGGGATTAAGATGATCAAAATGCTTTGGTTTACAGGCCATCCCTGTAACACAGGGATGAAAATAACACAGAGAAATATGTATCAAATGATACTATTCACAACTTTTAAATTAATATGTTTTGGAGGGCAATTATATATAAGAGTTTGCACATGTTACAGAACAGTTATTTTAAATTGCTTAGGCATTTTTAACTATTAAGATTCATTAGAACTACAGTGTGATTAACTAGAAGATCAGAACTTGGTTTCTGTATTAAACCAACTTAGATCTGTGTGAATTAAAAACAGCCATTTGCAAATCTAATGATTATAATTCCAAGGAAACATGATGTAGGATAATTGCAGTACAAAGTCAAACTGCACACCTGGACAACATCCTGCACCCATAAAATTGTGTGGATAATTGTGTCTTGCCTCAGGATTTCAATTAATTTATGATGTCATTACAGATTATAGTCACTATGAACGATAGATTTATCAGACCTAAATAGTCTGTTAAAACATAGTTTCTGGTTAGAAGAAACAAGTAGAATCCCACAGGAAATGTTGTTTCATTATTTTTAATAGAGTTTTAGAAGAATGAGGAATTAAACCACATGATTTTTGAAACTGGAACAAAAGGGATTAGATTGTAATATTTTGGGTACTGGACCAAATCTCAACATCTAGGACTACATACCAAAGTATTGAAGGACCTAGTAGATGTCATCTCTGAGCCACTGACTGAAATCTTTGAGAAATCCTGGAGCACAGAGGAAGTGGCAGTAAATTGGAGAACAGTGCATATTATTCCATTTAAAAGACGGCGGGGGGATTGACTCGGGAAACTACAGACCAATCATCTTAACCAATACTTGGAAAAATCCTAGAAAAGATTATCAGGTAGTAAGCTGATGAGCATTTATAAAGTAACAGTGTTGTTACCAGAAGCCAGCATAGATTTGTTAAAAGCAGATCATGTCAGAGATATCTTAATGCTTTATGAGACAATGTGATTTGATTAGTCAATGAAGGGCATGCTGCAATGATACTGTATTTGGACTTTAATAGGGCATTTCATAAAGAACACCATAGCATCCTTTGTGATAAAATGAAATGTGACATGGAAGGCCCCACTGCTAAATAGATTCTTAATTGGCTCAACAACTGTAGCCAACATGTGGTCTTTAGCGAGTCTATGCTCACACGTAGTGATGAATGAAATGGGATATCTTAAGATATCTTTCTGGACCCTAGTGCTCTTCAACATCTTCATAAATAACTTAGATGAAGGAATAGAAGTGATGCTCATAAAACCTGTGAACGACACAAAGCTGCTAACACCCTAAAAGACTTGCTCAAGATTCAGAAATATCTTCACAGACTTGAACATTGGGCCCTATCCAGCAAAATTTTGTTTAATGGTGTAAAATGTAATATACTGCTTTTAAGCAGGGAAAAACAGCTGTGCAGTTCAAGGTAAATAGTATCTGGCTCAGCAGTAATACTTGAAAAAAATGATCTGGGAGTTTTGGTAGATCACAGATGAAACATTAGCCAGCAATGTGCTGCAGTTGTCAAAAGAACTAATGTAGTTTGTTGGGGTGTATCAACAAAGGTGTTACTGCAAGATCATGGAAAGTGATGAGATTGCTCAATGCTGCACCTGGAGTATTATGTCCAGTTCTTGTTGGCATAATACCAAGAGGAGCTGAGCAACTGGAAAGAGTGCAGGGAAGAGTAACAAGGATGATAAATGGCTTGGAGATTAATTCCTACAAAGCATGATTAAAGGAACTTTAATAAGAGAAGGCTAAAGGGAGATACAGTAGGATCTTTCAATACATGAAGGAACATCACAGTCAGATGATGAAGATTTATTCTCCAAAGCACCAAGGATAAGACAAGAACTAATAGGTGTAATCTTAACAGAGAGAAGTCCAAACTTGACATAAGGAGGAATTTTTCTGCTGTAAGGGCTGTTAAACAGTAGAACAGCTTTCTCCTCAAGTCCAGGATGATCTATTACTTGTGGTTCTCAAGAACATATTGGACAGCACAAGATTCCTATCCTGGGCATGGATTGGAGAAGAAGATCCATTTAGTCTCAACCCATTTTCAGAAATATTGGTGGATTTTTTTTTTAACCATGGGTTTGTTGCTACTCTCAAGGAAACTCAAAATAAAATTGATGTAATCAGTGACCAAGGCTTTAATTTCAGAAATCAGAATTTTATACATGGCAATATATCCATCTAAGATTCTACTTACTCGTTTGCTATAAATATTGTGTAAGATTCTCATTAGCCTGGACTGACATTTTTCCTGCAAATTTTCTGTGTGTTAGGCAGGCATCTCTTTCTTAAAGAGTTTACTTAGATTACTTTGAGATTACCTTCGTAGCATAAGTAGTATAATATAAAGACTCTGAAACAGCAATCCTTACCTTCTCCACATGCCCTCCACCCCCAAGCGCAAACAAAACATAAATTGTGTTAGGAAGCCATAGGGCAAAGGTCTCGGGAGCTGTGTTTATTGCACAAGTTTGGTTCAATAAATGTGTACTTTGCCCAGCATTGACCCAACAGTTAGAAAGGCCCACACACTATACTTAAAGTCCTTCCTTTTATTAGAATGAGAGATTTATAGGCTTGGTTTGGAATAAGTTTGGGCTTATACCCGATATCATACCAGAAAACAGAAATGAAGGTAGTTAGCAAGGAGGAAGCAAAAGAATATAAAATCGTAATTACTCCAACAGTAGGGAAAGTTACAGTTAAACCATGTTAAGTTCTGTTTGTTGTAAAAAGGAAATAATCTGTAACATTGGTATGAGAGAGCTCTATTTGTTATTGAATAAAAGAAGTTACAGCACATTAAAATTTGGAAGCTAGTGGTATTTTCAGTTAGGATTTCTAAAATTTCTTGCAATTGTGTGAGCAAAGAAACTGGTTAAATTCTTTCTCTGAGGATGTCCAATAATTTCTCAAAGGCAGAACACATGGTGGTGTCCCTACTAGAATAATCCAATAGAAGGAGTTCTCCATTACCTTTTTCTCTGAGATTTAATTGAAAGGTGGGATGTAAGAGAAGGCTGCAGATCACTGAAGAGATATTTGTACACTGAAAAAGAAGATAGTAGTTAAGATGTATACTTTCTGTGGTCATAAGAATTATTCAGAAATTCTTTTACCAAAGAATTTAACTGGTCCTATTCCATCTCATATTAATAGTTATCAAGAGCAATCATCGTATCCAGTTTCTCTCAATCTTTCAGCCTCAGAATAGTTTCTTTGCCCATCTTGATCTAAGTTTTACAATGTAATTAACAAAGAAAGGCAGACACCCATATTTACTGCTGGTATTTCCATGCACTAAGTAGCTTGACTTATTGTTAAGAACATGCTATGATAATCTCTAAGGGCTCTAGCTTTGAATCAATAATTTTTACTATTGCACAACATTACATTGTATGATTGTTCAAAATATGCAGTCAAGATATCATAACTGATTCAGAAAGAGCATATTCTGCTGTTCTCTGGAAAAGCTCTGCTGGAAGAGACTGGGATCTTGCCAATTAAATGGTAATAGTTTGAGCTCTTCCTAGCCACAAGAGACACCTCAGACTTTCATTGAACAACTCCCTAGGAAGCAAATATATATTTACTTGTTCATTGGTGTATACTTCCCTGAAAGTTTGTTGCTGTTGTTAGTCACGAAGTCATGTCTGACCCACCAGGGCCCCATGAACAATGTTCCTCCAGGCCTTCCTGTCCTCTACCACCCCCCACAGTCCATTTAAACTCACACTGACTGCTTCAGTGACTCCATCCAGCCACCTCATTCTCTGTCGTCCCCTTATTCTTTTGCCCTCAATTGTTTCTAGCATTAGGCTCTTCTCCAGTGAGTCCTTCCTTCTCATTAGGTGGCCAAAGTATTGAGTTTCATCTTCAGAATATGGCCTTCTAAAGAGTAGTCAGGGTTGATCTCCTCTAGGACTGAATGGTTTGATCACCTTACAGTCCAAGGGACTCGCAGGAGTTTTCTCCAGCACTAGAGTTCAAAGGCATCAATTCTTTGGCACTCAGCCTTTCTTATGGTCCAACTTTCACAGCAACTGGGAAAACCATAGCCTTGACTATACACACTTTTGTTGTCAGGGTGATGTCTCTGCTTTTTAATATGCTGTATAGATTTGCCATAGTGTTCCTGCCCAGGAACAAGCATCTTGTCTTGCAGCCCCCATCTGTGGTGATCTTGGAGCCCAGGAAAATAAAATATGTTACTACCTCCATTTCTTCCCCAACTATTTGCCAGGAATTGAGGGAGCCAGATGCCATGATCTTAGTTTGCTTAATGTTGAGTTTCAAGTCAACTTTTGCACTCTCCTGCTTCACCTGCATCAAGAGACTCTTTAGTTCCTCTTCACTTTCTGCCATTCGAGTGGTATCAGCTGCATACCTGCACCTGAAAGTTATAGGGAACCAAATTCTTTTTCCATGAGAAATATAATTTCTCACAAGGAAACCCAGAAGCAAAACTGATAGATGAGAATATTTGTATCTCAGGTTTGAACTGTAGAGCCCTTGGTGCTTTCTCAGAGCTTGGTTATTTTCATGCAGATGTTTCATTAACAAACCAGGTAATGAACCTGATGATATTACCTAGCCTGGTAATGAAATATCTACAAGAAAATCACCGAACTCAGAGACCACCATGGACTCCACAAAAGAATTAACTAGTAACTTCTACTTGAGACTTTATGAAAACTGTAGAAGTTGTTTCTACCCTGTATCCCAGAATATCACACAAGATAGAAAAGGACATAGAAAACTTAAGCTTGCCATACCTAAAACTGGTTCACATTGTTCACTTTTCAGAAAAGTGTGGAATATATTTTCAGATGACTTGACAAAGATCAGTTAAGGGGAGTGGCACTTTTTGTCTTCCCTTTTTTCAAATGTTCTTAAACTGATTATTGTATTATCCATGTTTTAAAATATTTACCATACATCAGCTTTAAGAATGGGAAAAGGACATGCAAATAACAAACGTTTTCTTTAGTTGTACACATATGTTTTCTTGTGTTTAAGAGAGGAAGTCAAACTTCCTTCTTCTCAAGCAGTGCCAGACATAAAGTCTCATATTGCCAGACTCTCACAGTCTTCGATCTTCTTATTACAGTCCACATCTCTTCTTCTAGATCTACATCTTGATAATCTGGGAATAAGTAAATAGAGCTCAAACATTAGCAACATACGTCTACTGTGAAATATGTTAGGCCTGAGGACACTTTTCACAAGATGAGTACGCTGATGTGCTGAATATTTGCATTCCACAAGGACTATTGCCTTCAACTATGAGCAATGCCTTGTAACTTACTTGCTTCTTATTCAAATTAGCCAAGGGTCAATGCAGATGGCCCAGCGACAATAGCTCCAAAAAAGAATGTAATCATATTTCTTTCCTATGCTACCTTCCACTTTAGTGGTAATAGTAATACTAACTATGATCTGCCATATTCCTAGTTTGAAGTTATGACTTTTATCAAAAGTGATCCCAGAAGAATTCAGAAACTCTGTATCTTTGAGATAGAATAAGTTACTTTATTAATTCATGCCCATGAACAACAATCAGAATTTTGAATCCAGGAATTAAACTTAGTTGCCAGTTTATAATCTTATCCTATATTTTGAATTGGCGCACTAGATCCATTGTAGGCTAGAATAAATTTCCATATACAATAATATACTGTATTATAATCTTATCCTATATTTTGAACTGGAGCACTAAATCCATTGTAGGCTAGAATAAATTTCCATATACAATAATATACTGTATTATAATCTTATCCTATATTTTGAACTGGAGCACTAGATCCATTGTAGGCTAGAATAAATTTCCATATACAATAATATACTGTATTACAGGGTCCTGTCAAAAATACACAAATGTTTGAGTTTTTCATTGTAGCCTTATCCTACCTCTGATGTAAGCTCCAATCAGTTCACTCGATGCCATTTCCCCCCCAAAAGAATGCAACTAACATAATGCCTCATGTATGGAAAGAAGTTCCATGTATATTCTGCCTACCTGCTTCCTTTAAGCTAGGATGTCCCTGACAGATATAGTAGACATCTCTGTTACCACAGTTGTACTTCTAGAGGCACAATCACAAAAATGGATAAAGAAAGCAATGAACTATGTTATTCTGCTTCAGTTGCAAATATCCTGTCTCTAATTACAAAACATCCAGTTGGGTAAAACTGGTTATGAGAAGAGCCTGTAGAACTAACTTCTCCAGGAATTTTCAGAACTTTAGGAATTCCCACACACAGGGAATTCTTACATACATCTGCTTTACTGTTAACAGTTAAAGGAGGCACAACATTAACAGTCAAAGCTATTAACACTTCCTCTTTGCCTCTGAGTGTGTACAAAATGACTCTTTGCAGTCTTTTCCTTCCTTTGTCCTCCACCATAGTGGAATCACCTGATATATTATTTCAACAAAGTTCTATATACAGGAGGGAGTACTATCCATGACAGGAAGGAAGTTACTAATATAGAGTTGGCCCTTTCTCTGCCCACATTTTCCCCACATTCTGTCATCTTCTAAGTAATTGTTATCATATATTAATGAATAATTTTGGGCATAGGTAGGGGGAAAGAAAGTGAGTGTTTGGTTTTACTATTCAGTCATTAAAATTGAAATTGTTCATAACTTGAACAGCACTTTGTATAAAAACTAATGTAAATGATATTTGGTGCAAAAAATAGTGCCATCTTTGAATTCAGCAAAGAGGATGCATGGATAACTTGGAGCAAGGAGGATGCATGAGTGAATGCTATTTGAATTCAGCAAGGAGGATGCATGGATGACTTGGAGCAAGGAGGATGCATGGGTGATTGCTATTTATTTCAAAAATATGGATGTCTCTTCCCTGAATTACTAGGTGATTTGCAACAAGAGTTTATAAAACAGCAAAGGTAAGAAAACCAAAGCTCTAATAGGATCATGAACTCTGCCATATTCAAGAAACAAAACACTTACTGGAAGACATGAGCTGCTATAAACTTAAATCAACAATAGCAACTCTTTTGGTAGTATGCAGCAAATATCTTAAATTGCAAAATAGCTTATGCTTCAATGTTTCACGAGGATGAATCTGCTCTACAAATAATAAAAGAGTTGGATCACTTGGAGAGAATTCTGTTCTCTCAGAGATATCAGGGAGGAAAAATGGCACATTTGCATGGTTTGGTCCAAAAGGTTAGGATGGAGACTGTGACAATGCAGTTGAAGATCTGCCTATTTTTATGTGCAACCTTCTTGATAAACAAATACATAAATAAGAATTTATTGAAGTAATTATCTTGACTGTTTAAACTACATGCCTTTGACACCTCTTAATGGAACTGAGCAGTTCACACTTAAAGTAGGAGAGTACTATATGATTGTTCCTGTGATGTCTCCCAGCTGAACAACTAGCCCTGCAAATTAAAACTCAATCATTAAGGAAAAAAACTACGGTTACAACAATATTGGCACTTAATGACATCTTTTTTACTCATCTGGTATTTTTGGAGGGTTTTTTTGTATTTTTTTTTCTTTTTACAGCTATTGCAATCTTTCTTTGATTGGGATTCCTCACCGCCTTTGAGAAGCTCACAGGAGGGGGAGAAACAGTCGCAAACCTCAACAGAGAGGTCATCCTACAGCCTCCAGGAAAGGGCTCTTAGAAAAAGGCAAAACTGGAAAAGAGAAGGGATGGAAAACAGGACCCAACCTGAAGAATGTGAGGGTTGGGAAGGAAAGATCTGGAGTTATGTATCTTCCTGGTCACAGGGAGCTTCAAAAGAAAGCATCCATACCTCTAACTGAGCCTTCAAGCTAAATAGCAACCAACTGACAGAATATGTTCCATCGTGTCTCCTGATAGCTATCAAAGAACAAGAGGCAGTCTTGTGTATAAGTTGAAGCATGTCTTCTCATGATTGGGTAACTTCATTATTCTGCTTTGAGCACATCATATTTCTGAGCATTATTTTTTTTTGTTTCCTTACTTTACTTTTTTTGTATGTAGTTACCTTTTATAAATCCTGCATTGCTTACAGTGCCCTCTGGATTTAAAGGTATCTGTTTTAAATAAGTAAGATAAATAAAGTTATTATCAAAGCTACCCAAAGCTTCATACTATGTTGGATAGTGGAACTGATTTTGCTACATGAGCAGTTTTCTTTTTTTCCCCGCGCACCATCCTTCCATAACTTGAAGCCTTCTTGATAGTTTAAATAATCTTACCAAATGTTGGAAAAGTTGCCTAAGAATGATGGGAATTGTAGTCCAATGTGTCCAGAAGGCAATAGGTGGGAATGCTCTAGGTATTTAAATAATCAGGTTCCACAGAACAGTATCTCCAAGTAGACGTATACATTGATATGTTTTACTACCATTTGCTTTCACTTTTCACTAAAAGTAAATAGAAGTAATAATATAGCATCTCAATTCTTGAGTTCAAATAAATAGGATATAGGAGCCATTTTGAAGAAGAGCAGCACATATCAGAAACAAACACTTGGACTGAGACTAGCTCATGGGGATTACATTCACACAGTTTTCTGGCAGCATCATGGAAGAGGTCAGCTATTGTATTCTATGTAAAACACTCCAGTAAGAATGAAGAGAAAGATAGATTTTTGTGCAGAATGCAGTTGGAAAATATAAGTCGTTCCTTTATTAGCCAAGCAATTAGCAATATTTAAAAATACCAAATTAAATTTTATAAAGTCACCAAAAATTTGGATATCATTGATTGATTATAATATGGTACATGACATCCCTATCTCAGATTGAGGAATTATCTGAATATGTGCAACTGCATCTGATTTTTCTCTTATATTCATGGGCCTTCAACAAGCATTTTTAGCAATAAGCATAATGTTATTCTTTCTTTTTCAGAAATATAAAATGAACCTGGAAGGGCTTGGTGGATTCTCAGGACTGTTTTTAGGAAGTAAAATTGGAATAATACCTTACCTAGGTGGTCCCAGCATAGCTAAATACTCATTCTTCTTTTCAGAGAGGAGTAGGGTCACTGCGGTCTTCCTAAGCTTGCCTGTATTCCTCTCAACATTGATTAATACTAATCAACTGGAGTGAGTGGGACCAAGCTGGCTTCCTTCCTTCCTTCTTCCATGCTAAATCATTCTCAGTAGAGAGCATCTGAGCTGGCGGTAGTTACTAGGCCACTCCTCTGCAAACTAATTACGATCTAGGTATTTGTTTCTGAGCAGGACAACTTTTCAAGTTGCCTGCTGCCAGTATGTGTACCTGGCTTTGGTTTTGAATTCCTGCTGTACTCACCAAATCCTTACAAAAAACTGAAAGAAACAGTAAGCTGTAGAAAACAAGCTCTCCTTAATCCATGTTGAGAAGAATAATTGGTGGATGTTTTTCCACTGCCTCTTGACTTTCGATAAACAAGCAAAGCAAGAAGAATTCAGCACGCTCTGCTTATAAAATGCCCCGTGCTCCATAAATAAGGATAGTACCATTTCCCAGCATTATGCCCATGGTGAGATGGGGATTCCACATGAAAAAATAAATATTACATCAGAGTAATTTTCTTTTGATTCAAGGAGAGATGGAGCACAGTTTAACTATACATCTTGTACTGTTCATTCTCATGTAGTTACACTCCCAATAATCCCCCAAATCTCTGTATATGTGTGTTTGTGTTAGTAAAAATGTAGGAGAGGATAATGAAGTTTTTCTAGCAAGAATATAGTATGGCGGATGTGTAGTAAAAATATAAAACCTAAACACAGTTTTAATAATCTTGTGTATTAACATAGTAACCGAGTAATAAATGTACTATGTTGGGAATCTATCTCTATTTGAATACACTGAATACATTTCTTAAATGCTGAGAATAGGCATGTGGCTAAAGTATTAAGAATATTCTTAGCTTCATTTGTGTGTATACACACTCAGTCCTGCACTCAGAGTTCTGTCAAAGTAATGAATTTGACTAAACAGTATTATAAACACAATATTATGGGGGAAATATTATGTTTCTACTATCACCTCGTTAGGTGCCACATAGCATATTTTGTTGCTGCAAATTATCAACATTTCAAGTATCTTCCTTTCCAGATGATTAATCCAAGGTTTTTCAGCAAGCTTACTTAGCACACAATTTCAATGGCATCAAAGAAGCATGTAATTTTTTTGACTGAAATCATACACTAGTATTTCCACAATTAATAACAGTGCCAGACTCAATAAAATCCATCTTTAAAAATCAAAATGCAAGAGGGACAGGTTCTTTAGTATTGTTGCCATAAGGAAAGAAAGTAATGAGAAAAATGTTTTAATTGAAGGTTAAAGTCTTCTAAATTATTGCTCATTTTCTGGTGTCCATCTTTTTTTCCCTTACCACTTCCATCTTTATCGCACTATTGCTCACTGAAAGCATTCTTTTAAAGTTAACTTGTATATATCATGTTCAATTAGATTTAAAGGTCTTTTAGTTGTATTTTGAGCTTCAATATTTCCCTGCTCTTTTTATTTAGTTTTGGAGAACAAAAGGGTAAATTAGTAAGCAAATAACACAGCTCAGGCAATATGTTCACATTAGTAAACTTTGTGAACTTGAAACCAATCATCCAAATTATTAGGATGTCTACAAGCAATTCATGTTGCAATATTAGTAGAAAGTTGACTTCCACAGCATAGGAGCCTACAATATATTAGGACAAGTCCTAATATTCCCAGGCAACATGTCCAACTAATACAGTTTCAAACACACAGTCATAGCGATTGTTACTTTCTCCTTTCACTAATACTTAAAAAAGCATCTGATGGAGGACATTCAAATCAAAAGATAGGAGAAGAAAAGAATTGTTTTTCTATTTTTCTATTGCTCTTAGAAAGACACATAGTTGACATTGCATGGAGCAAAGGATGGCCAATTCTTAAACCACCAGTAGTCTGAAGAGCTTGTTTTTCCATACCATATTTAAATAAGTAATATATTTCCAGGAATCTTTACTGAAAGATTATTTAAAAATACCTATTGGTAGCCTATATGGCTCAACTTCTATTTATCTTTTCCGTTTTTTAAGTGAGGTAAATTGTAAAATGGAAACAAATTAATTCTCCAACATATGGACATGTGCATGAAAATGATGGAATAACAATGAGGTTAATATTCGTGTAGTTACTTAATTTTCTGTTATTTAAGTATGTGAGAATTGATGTGTGTTAGCAAAAATATATGTTAGCATTTACAGAAGATTTCATTCATTTATTCATTCATTCACTTGTTCAAGTTCTCTGAGATGGCTATACAAGGGACAGTGAATGAAATATCAGACAGGAGCACTCTGCATTATCTTTATTTATTTATTTATTATTTATTTAAAAGACACATATAGCTGCCAATATTACAAAATCAGCACTACCCCCATCTGTGGAAAAATTGTCTTCCATGAAACTGGTCACTGATGCCAGAAAAGTTTGGGACCACTATATTAGATGACTTAGGTGTTAAAGTGCATGCAGTTCATCACAGAGAGGAGAATCTGAAAGTCAAAATCATAGGGTTTTGGAGATGACAGTCAAAGGCTGATCATGAATAATCCACTTGAAGGGAATGTAAGCCTAAATGAAACATGGCTGTTAGCAGAAATATTTATGCCCAGTTTTGTAGTAATCTCCATTTCTATTGTTACTGGTTTAATTGGTGAATTAAAAAAATAAGTGTGAAGTTTCACTTTCAGCTTGGGACACCATATGTGTTAAATAATCAGTCAGAAGTCACAAATTGTTGGAGATGGGAGCAGAGTGAAAAAGAAGGCATACTGGAGAAGAAAGTATTTTGCCTATTGAAACTTCAAAAGTAGCAACTTTTTCCTTCCATTTCCACTCAAGCCACATTTTTAGTAGATTAACAAATAAAACCTTGAGTCCTTCCCTCCCCTTTTTCCTCTGCAAATGCCTTTTTCACTTTTTGTTTCTTTCTTAAGTGACAGGACATTTCAGGTTTTTTTTTTCCAAACCCTGGCTGTAAGTTTTTTCTGTCTAGTGATTAGCAATAACGGCAGAAAGATTTCCCCTTAGAGTCCTCTGAACATAGGTTTAAAAGATATCTGCTGGAAACCTGGCATTCACACATTCATACATGTATGCAGACATGTTTGCATAGGAACATGCAGATAATTTGCCCTTCCCCTCCAATGCAGACATTGGAAGGGGAGAAATTATATCTTCTTTCCTGAAGCAGTTTTTAAATAAGTTTTTCATATCTGCAGTGCTAATAAGAGCAGGAGACTTATTTCTTCCTACCCAGCTGATGCATCCCAACACCTAAATTCCAGTTTAAAACAGATCTGAAACTGCCTTACAAGAGACATAGCTAATTCCAGTTAGCTGCAGTACCATAAAAATAACTACAATAAAAAGTATGTGTGTGTTATGTGTATGTCAAAAAGTCAAGAGCCAACCAAGTATTTAAGTGTGTTGTGTTTGTATGTATGAGTGATAAGCCCTGAGGAGCAGACACTTAATTTTCTGAGCAAAGAGATCTTAAAATATTTTACTAACTTTGTTATCTTGATATTTCTTGTATATATTGAAATTAGCCAGATTTTTGCAAGCTCTATCAAGGGTAATGTAGTTCAGTTAAGCCATTATAGGTTTTACAAAAATGGCAGCCCCTTTTCAGGCTAATCAATTTGATTAAAAAGACACAGTTTTTGGCCTTTTAATAAAATGTATTGTTTTGAAAAGGTGCTACTCTTCTTGTTTTGGACTGCTACAGACTAACTCTCCTCCTACACTGATTTCAAGGCTAAAGTGGCTGCACATGTACTCTAAATAAATCAGTGGAGGGCAGTGGGTTTCACTTGTGCTTCTTTATGCTGGTATTTTTTATGGGTAGCTGGAGCTCCATCTGGTGGCTAGTAGCTTATTTTAATGAGCATTGTCCGGTCTGATCAAGTTGTGGAGTACTACTTTAGCATATTAGAATTTCCACTGCTTACGAACCCACATTGGCACCATATGGCAAGAAATTTTCAACACAGAAATGGGAACAGAGAATTAAAAACAATGTGTTTAGAAAAAAGGATTTGCAAGAAGAGCAGAATATCCGTTTTCAAACATCAGAACTGATACATAGGCCCAATTTTGCATAAAGGGGTTGTGGTGTGCAGAGAGTGGGAAGTGGGGAGAATGAGCAAGGTTGGGGATGATTAGCATTTGGAAAATAAGTCTTCAAGGAACTGTAGAGTTTCAGGCTACACTGAAAGTCATTCTGGAAGAAGGCAGTGACAAACAACTTCCATATTGCTCTCCAGGGATCTGTGTGGATGTACTATATTAAAGAAATCATGAGGAGTCAAGCTTATCTTGAAGTTTTTTTAAAAAAAAACCTGATTCACGGGAAAGTCACTGTGGCCCACAACTAGTGATGGTAGAACCAGAATCCAGAGTGGCTGGACGATTATCTCCCTCCTCCCCATTTTGACATAAGACATTACATCTCCCTGTCTTATGAGCACCATTTGTGACTTGCACAGTCAGCTTCAACAAGCAAAGTCAATGGGGAAGCCAGCAGGAAGTTGCAAGATGCAGTCACTTGACATGACTGTGGACAATTTGTTTCATGGCTGCAGTCAGATGTGATGTAAGTGGTGCAGTCATGTGACATCATGCTTAATTACTCTGCCCTTAACAACAGAGTTGCCAGTGCCCACTGTGGTTGGTAAGTGAGAACTACCTAAACCAGGGATCTCCAATCTTGGCAACTTTAAGACTTGTGGACTTCAACTCCCAGAATTCTGGAGTTGAAGTCCACAAGTCTTAAAGTTACCAAGTTTTGAGACCCCTGGTTTATGGCAATAGCATTTAGGCTTATATACCACCCAATGCATCTTAACAGCACTCTCTGGGCAGTTTACTATATAAAGCATTATTTGCAAATTGCCCCCCAATAATCTAGATAGGATGGAGGTTAACCTTGAGCTTGTTCAAATTAAACTCCAGGTTGTAGGCAGAAATTGTCTGTAATACTGCACTTTAACCACTGTGCCAACAGAGTTCCTTGGGGTAAATAAACAATATATGCATGGATAAAAACAGATATTGCTCTTCTGAAATGTTCTTGTCTCTATATAATAAAAAGTGGACCCTCTCAACTAGTCTTCTTTATTATTTGTCATTTGTCAGCATTTAACACAGGGAAGCTTATTTATTATTAAAATGAATTGAACTCCACAAATCTTAAAGTTGCCAAGGTTAGACTCCTCCTAAACTGTCTTAAAACAAGCTATGTTTTATATTCTGGCTCTGTTCACACATCAGACTAGATGCCACAATAAACAATCAAATACTGGAATGTAATGGATCCATCCAAACTATATGTCTGAATGTATCCTGTTTCACTATAATTTGTTACATTTTGCATAAAACAAATAATGGATCTAAGGCTGGCATTAAAGCAATTATAATGTGTACAAGTTCACTGAGAAATAAAGCTCTCCAAAATTAATCTGGTTTAGAAAATGAGTTTTAAATTGCAGTTTTATTTGCTGAATGGCTCCACATTTATTTTCACTTACTTTATCTATAAAATGATTGTTTGCCAATATGTGACATTTCCAACATGTTGCCAAATTTGCAATAGACGATTAAGAATTTTAAATATATTTGATTATATCTGAAGGACACCTTATTTTATAAAAGTTGTACTATTTAGTGCTAATTGCTGATAAATATTGACTACTGAGTACTGGTTTAGCATTGGTGGGTTGGGGGAGGTTTCTTCACTCTTGCCTGGAACTCAGCAGTATGCTGCTGCCTCACCCCCTTGCTCCACCATTATTGGAATAAGAGGAGAACTATCCTTTTACACCAGAAAGTCAGCTATACAAACAGTTGTACATTGAGATGAATCTCGACGTAACTGTGAGTTATCTTGAGGATGCCTGATGTACCAATAAAAGGGCTTTGTTTGGATGCTTTGTGGAGTTATCTATCTGCCTCTATACTTTCAGTCAGTAATTGTACAGGACAGAATACTACCTAATTTTAAGACTCAAACTCCTTTCCTTCCTTCCTTCCTTCCTTCCTTCCTTCCTTCCTTCCTTCCTTCCTTCCTTCCTTCCTTCCTTCCTTCCTTCCTTCCTTCCTCCAGATCTTCTCTCTTAGTATTTTCCTGAGATTTTGCCGAACACATGAGAGCAGAGCCCCTTGGCTTGGTCAGTATTCTAGTTCCCTTAACACCCCCCATACACACAGTGATTTTCTTAAGCCTACAGCTTTTAAACTCAAAACGTCTTGTTACTGAAAAGAGAAGACAGCCAATTCTAGTGCCACGTTTAATAATTCATAAATCAAACATAGTTCAAATGGGTTCAGAGTTTAAAAGTTTAAATGTTTTGCTGAAGTTTTAAAGTTTAAGCTGCCAAAAATGTTAATACACACCCGCACACACATATTCAAGTTCAGAAGCTTACACTAAAATGTGGAGAACTGAAGCCCATGGGTATTTATTCAGCCGTCCCACTGAATACAGTGACATTTATTCTTTGGTCAGTGTACAAAGAGTAAGGGTATTAACATAGGAACAACAGATATGTCAGTTGTTATTTGTTTTCTTTCTTTTTCTTCCTTTTTGTTCTAAGGAGCAATACAGAAAGACATCCCCCTCCCCCCAATTCTGTGTGATTCAGAATAAAGAGTTTGGCTGATCTTTGGCCTAAGAGGTAGGATTCTTCTTGTGTGCATCTCCTTCCTTTCCTGCTCTCTGATCTTTGGGCAATTTTTTATTTGAGGAGCTGCCCCTAGCATAACATGTTGGAAAGAAATATAGCCCCTTTTCCTAGATAAGGAAACACTGTGCCACTACATACCCAAAAGGAATAACCCCAGATAGTAGGACGGCAACAAGGCCTTTGCTCGGAATCTTGGCAAAGCCACTGTTCATCAACAGTAAGGTAAACATAAGGGAGTCCCTATGGATTTTACTCTGCTAGTCATTGTTGACTTTAGCGGGTCATCATTGTTTCAAGGCCACTGAGCCAGTATTGTCCAAAGTCATTTCCATGGTCATGCGCCCACAATAACATCACGGAGCAATGTTACCTTCCCACCAAAGTGATACCTAATTTATCTATATGAATTTGCATGCTTTCAAACTACTAGCTTGGCAGGAGCTGGGGCTAGGATGGGAGCTCACCCCATAACGTGACATTTGGGTCTTAAACCCAGGTTGCTGACTTTCCAGTCGACAAGCCCAGTATTTTAACCACTGAGCCCCTGTGCCGCCCCTAGTAAGCAACAGTGGACTAGAGGAACTAATGGCCTGACTTTATATAAAACTAACTGATTAGTGATTAATTAATTTAAGAAATAAATTAAATTTCAATTTCCAATTGGAAAATGTAAGCTGAGTAACTATGAAACTAAGTAAATCTATGGCTGCGAAAAATTCTAGCCTTCACAAAGTTGTGGCTAGCAAATTGGAGAGATATAATTCTAGCACATCTGCATTCTGCAGGCTATCAGATTGAAGACCATTTCCCAATATTCCCCTCTCCATCCCATTGTTGGAGGAACTGAACAAGATTTAAGGGTGCCTAGGAGTGTAATCCACATTGAATTATTTCAGAATGTATTCTACCCCAGACTGCATTGATCAGATTACGAATTTGGGGATAGATAAGAATGTGTAAAATATTCTGTGTGTGAACTGAATATTTCAATTTCAGCTGGTTCATGCCCAAAACACACCTGTTATGTCCAGACTTGGACTTAAAAAATGCCTATTTCCTCCAGCCATGGATTTACAATATGTATCTACAGGCATCCTGAGATAGGGGAGTAGAGAAAAATCAATCAACATTAGCTTTTATATCAATTGATAGATATAAAAGTGCACACAAATATAAAATGTATATGAAAACAAACTTAATAATTGCAGTCAGTTGACAGTGGGGCAAATAAAATCAGGTTCATTTTAAAGAAAAACCAGGATAATATATATATAGGAAGTGTTATAATAAGTAAAGTACTGTAATCAGCACTACCTTTAGGCAAAGATCTGTACTGTGAAGATCTCCAATTTCTAGAAAGTTTAGAGTATTGTTTCCAGTAGGCAATATACTATATTTAGTTTCAAACTGAAATGAAATGAAGCTTTTGAAGAACCACAAATGCAAATTTTATATTGATGAAATTTGAATCTTTGATAATATTGACTAGCTAGTCCAATAAAATTGGATATCTCTCGTAACAAAATTAAGTTGTGTTAAATAAATTGTGTTGCTAAGAATTATCAATACATTCTAAGCACAGAGGAAGAATTCTCAACAAATTGCTTGTAGATATACTATAAAGAAAACTCATTCAACTGATTGCAATAGACCATTCAGAGTCCTCCAGATGGGATGAACCAGCATTCCATTTACTTGATTTTTTTTAAAAAATGATTTATTACAGCACAGTTGCAAGACTGTTGGTGATTTGGGTAAGGATATAAAACTATATATTTTTATATTGTATTTGCATATCCTTACCCCAAACCATCAGGAGTCTTGCAATTGTGATCACAAGAAAAAACAACAACTCTAAAATTACATTATTAGAAAATCAGCAATTTAAAGACCGCATCATCCATTATATCTTGAAAGCACCAATTTGGGTAGGGTCCCAAAGAAGATATCTGTAATATCATCAGACTTCATGAGTATTCTCACCTACTACTTATGATCCATAAATGCTTTATCTATCAAGTCAATATAACAAACTTGTTCTATCATCTATCTATCTATCTATCTATCTATCTATCTATCTATCTATCTATCTATCTATCTATCTATCTATCTATCTATATCTGCCTGCCTGCCTGCCTGCCTGCCTCTCTATCTATCTATCTATCTATCTATCTATCTATCTATCTATCTATCTATCTATCTATCTATCTATCTATATAATATTTGCATAGTCCTCCATCTCATATGAAAGTGACCTGAGTAGCACACAACACTTTATGTTACATTTAAGACACAAACACTCAGACCCTTTCTCTCTCTTCCTTTCACACACACGTATTCACACCAATATAAGCAAAAGTGACATAAGATGTCTTTCTGAGCCATATTCGTTCTGAGACAAGCACTTTATAATCACTGGGAAATATTGCAACATTGTTGTACTAGTTCCAGCAAACAGTGTTAAGGGATAAGCACATTAATTAAAAAACAAAGATAAAAGGAAGAAAAGAACAAGAGAAGAGGAGGGCTGAATGAAATTTTATGAAAACCAAGCCATTAAACCTTGACAAACTTGGCATCTCATCAAAAAAGAAAAAGAAAGAAAGAAAGAAATTGCATAATGCATTTGACATAAATTCTTATGTCAAAAAAGGTGAAAATGAGACAAGGAGATAATGTCTATTACATGCAATGGGAATAGGAGGCATCCGTCAGTTCTCTCTGCTTCTTGTAAAGCCACAGTTAGGCAAAGCTGAACAACACGCAATTCCCACTTGCAGGAATAGCTCACAAATTGACCTGAGATGAGTGAAAGTTGAACTACAGGTGATATTGTTCATTTTCTGGAGTGCCCATGAAGACAGGAGTTTGAGCATGTTGTGCAGAAGAGTTTAAATCTTTTGTTCCTACATTAGTCCTGATTTCAAGTAGCCATACAACAGTATTGCAGAATAAACCTTTAGGGAAGGTTGTTGAGTAGGTCATAGGAATTCAGTTGCAGAGTTCTTTAAATGAATTATCTGGACCTCTTTTAGGCAGGATTCAAACTGGGGCAAAGGACAACGATAGCATTGATTTCTCTAGTCAATTGTCTTTACAGGGACCTAGATAGAGGTAATACAGCCCCACACCCCAAATCCTTTTAGATCTTTATGTAGTCTTTAGTATCGTGGACCACAGGATCATTCTGATTTCTCTGCATGAGTTGGAGATCAAAGGTTAATTGCTGGCAACTGATTACTTAACAGCTCTTTTTCCTTTATTTCCTTATAATAACAGATTTTTTTCCCAATGTTTGGAAAGCAAACAATTAATTGCCAGACATAAATTGATAGAAATAATAGTTTCTATCACTTAGTTTTTATTATTTAGGTTTTTCACTACTCATACTGGTACCTGAGTCTTTCAGAAGAAGCTGATAGAATCTAACAAACTGAAATCAGAGAGGGTAAATTGTTGATATAAATTGACCATAGCAGATAGGATCAGGTAGGTAAATGGAGTTAAGATAGGTGAAGTCAACGCAGAAGTCTTAAGCAGATTTCTCAATGACCGATGACAGTGCCAAATGAGCTTTCTCTGGCTATGACAACTGTAGACTATTGTCTCAACGAGCCAAATGAAATCAGATATTAAATTAACCAAATCAGTAATGTGGTCAGCGCTGTACCCTTATACCCTAGAGTTCATAGATTTTATATCCTTAGATTTCTCTCCATGGTAAGGCCAATAACCAGGTCCACAATGACTGTATTTTCTTTGAGACAATTATTTGAGCCTTGCTATTGTCTTTCACTACACACCAAATGATATGAAAACCAGGCATGATGATTACAAGAAGTCTGATGAAAGAATTATGCCACATAGTATTCTTCAAATTTTCTAAGAAACATATACTTTCAGACAACTTTTTATACGAGCTTTTATTTTTATAGTTCAAGAACCAGAGTATTTTCAGTTCAAGTAATTAAGGAGTTGCCTCTGCCCTTGAGAAGAAACAGCTGTATTCCTTGAAAACTCAGTTCATATGACTCTTTCTTCACATGAATACATCCTGGTGAAACATTGTAGAGAGATTCAATTATAAATCAAAGTAGAAAGAACTGAAATGCATAAACATAACTTCAAAATCACACAGTAATTATAAATTCCTGTATGTGAAAGAATAAGTAAGGTGATGAGTGAGATACAGCCAGTTATGTGAAACACAAAGTTTAACTGTATACAGATCCTATATAGTATAAGTTAGATATAATGTCTGGTGTTTATAAAGCTAAAAATCTCATTATGTTGTACAAGCACAAAAACAGACATGCATTTATTTTACTGTGAACTGTGTGTAATTACTTATCTCGCTATGTCTCTTCCTTGCATTGAGCAAAGTATTGTGAAGCCTGGATTCAGATTTTGACAAGCATGTGGCAAATGCTTGGGAAGGGGCAGCGAATCACAAGCCTTCAGCTCTTCTGCACAGAGAAAAGTACAAGCACACCCCAATTAATGTAAGGGACAATAATTCCTTCCAGCACTTCTACATTAGTGATGTGTCACTGTCATAAAAGGTTGTTTAAAGAATCTCCTTCCATTTCCCCTTCATTCTGTAACTCCAGCATTGGCATTTCACACGCTGAGGCAGAGACCTTCAATGATTAATAGCTGTAATGTGTGGGAGGAATGATTTTGCTACTGAACTGGTCAACCAGTGTTCTAGGCTTCTTGGAAGAAGACTGGTGGGTGTGTTGTTCTATTCTCTTTTCTATGGAAATCTAAATGAAAGCAATTTTAAAACTATTTTTTAAGGATTATAGGACTGGAAATGGAAATTACTACCTTAAATCACTGGACTACTGTCTCTTTCTAAGACATAGGGATTCTAATTATCAGCATTGTTGTTATTTATATAGTATAGTCTTTCTAAATTGGGTTTGCTAGATAGAATGAACTATTTTTCCCCAAAAAGGATTCTGTGATTAGTGATCATACACATTGTGTGCCAAACCTGGTTGCAGAAGCTGCTGCAGCATAGGAAGTTCCCAAGGAGACAAACCCTAACACACCTTCTCTTGAAAATGCTCAAATATTTGCATGGGTCTTAACAACTGCCCAGGATTAAAAAGCCCAAAGTTCTTCCAAGAAGTGGATGTTCTTCAGAAAGTACAGCCATTAGTTAAACTTCTTACCCAAATTAGGATTATATGGAGGAGGATTGATGAAACAAGGCAAATGGGATCCAACTTTGCTTTCAGCTGCCAGACTGCGCCAGCCCTGCATAATTTATTACATCGTTCCTAAGACCCTGCTATGAATCAAGCTGGCATACCTCCTCCCTGTCTCCAAAACAGGACCCACTGTTTGGCATACTGATGTGGAAAAAAACAATGCCCAACCTGCCAGTGACGTTTCCGCCTTTGTCTCTATAGGGTTTAGTGGCTACAGTCAGCGCCCAGCTTTCTCAAGATCAAAGGGAGCAAGAATAAACATCTCCGTCTTCCTCCCCACCCCCACTGTATCCCATCTAATACAACTGGTATTTTTATTGTGGAGAGCAGCAATTTGTAAGAAGAAATGAAAATCTACGACATGTCAGTTCATACAGGCTAATGATGTTTATACAGACATACCACACTGATGGAATAGACCCAACATTCCCTTCCCTGTGCAAAGACGGGAAGGGGGGGAAAATGAAAGGCAGAAAGGAGTGACCCAAGCCCCCCACCTCCCCCTGCCTTTTTCCTGCTCAGCAACCTGTACTTGACCCTCCCGAGCCTGGCTCTGCTCAGACTCCATCCCGCCCAGCCGGAGCCAGAGCACTGATACCAGGCAGCTGATGTTCTCCCTCATCCAAAACACACACACTCCTTGAAAATACACACCCACTGCATACTTGGAGGAGGGGGTGGGAGGAAGGCGGAAGAGATTGGCCCATCTTTTGGCTTGCAACTTCAGGGCATTCTCACTTGCTTTTTGGAACCGAGCGCAGAAGATGTATTCTAGTGCCACTGGTGCTTGGTGCCAAATGATACAAGTGTCAAGAGAAAGTGGTCCACTTGAAAGTGGAAATAGTTCAGATGCCTGGGAATGGGGGAAGTGTTTAGCTAAAAGGTTCAAGCTGGCTCCCTTCAGTCAAGCACCCAGCGTGGTATTTAAGCATCTTGTACATAAATATGGTCTGATTCCCTGAGAATGCTCCGCTTCTCCTGTAGCTGTGGGTACACAGCATCCCTGGAAGTCATGGCGCTTATGTCACCACAGTCATAAGAATAATAACAACATCCCGCTTAGAAGTGTGATAGAGGAATTGAAAGGGTGTTGAGCAGTTAGCAATCCACATTTGGTGATCTTGCATGTGTATGGTGAGATAAGCAAGCAAGTCTTTGTCAGGCTACACAGTTAGAGGAGCAGATAGGGGTTTTGTCACAGTCACACAATCCTATCTTAAGAGTCAGAGATAAAAATACTCAAATAAGAGTCACATGAATTCTACAAACTGCAGACCCATTCATTTGTACTTCATATGAATCTTTAGAAAGCAAATCCCATCCACCTTGCAGCTGGTCATCCTTTTCTTTCTTCCAACTTTTCCCAGCATAAGAGCTTTTTCCAGGGAGTTGACTCTTCTCATAATGTGTCTGAATTAGGACAACTTCAGTATATATTTCACTTGTGTCTCTGGGTTTGATGATCCACTGGTTTGTTTTTCTAGCCATCTACATAATTCTCAGAAATCTTATCCAACCCAAAAGCTCCAAAGTGTCTTTACTTTTCTTATCTTGTTTCTTCAAAGCCCTTCCATAATGTGGGACCACTGAACTGTTTTTAGGGAAACCTAAAGGATGCTATACAGCACAGAATAAGGATCAGAGGTATCCCTTAGGACATGGTTATAAAAGTCAAAGTGGCAGTTGTCATTGTGCAATCAAAATTCTACCCATTTTTAAAAATGTGTGTCATATGCATCTGGATGTCACTCTGATGTTTTTGACATACCTGGCAGACAGTTTTCTTCTACATTTTTGATCACACAGGAAAGAAAATTTGTGTTGGTGGTGGGAAGAGGTTGAGGTTGAAGATACTGAGTCTTGGCATGTGAAAAAAAGAAGAGGAGAGAATAAAAAAACTGAACAACCTTTTAGCTATAAACATGAATCAAACTTCTCAGGAAATGCTTCTGTAGTTAATGTGGTCTGATTAAAGTCCTAGCTTTGGGTGATACAAAATCTCACTTCCTTTTGTTGAATACATTTAAATCCCACGTTTAACTATATTTGGTATTCTTCAAGTCATATAGCTAACTGTACTCATGTTGGCCTTTCAGCAAATAACTCCAAACTCATTTTTATTGCAAGTCAAAGAACAGTATTATAACAGTGTCATTTATTATGTATGGGTAATCTATAGTTAAATTCATAGTCTTAGAATGGTGGAAACTAAATAATTCAAGTTCTAACCAGGGATCAAAGAATTATTAAGGAGAATCAATTCCTAGCAGGGTTGTTGTTTTGTAAAATCAGGGTGTTTAGATCTGAAAAATTTAATAGTTCCAGATATTGAGTAAGGGTTTTAGGAATTGCTCTCAGGGCTCCAATCACAAGTCCCAAAATTTTGTGATTTTTTTCCAATTGTTTTTTCTCAACTCTAGCATCACCAGTGTAGCAATATCGATGAATCAAACTTTCTTCTTTACAATAATTATATCAGGCATGTTATGAACAAGAAGCCTGTCTGTTGGATTTTAAAGTTCTATTTTCCAAAACCTTCCCAACTTGATGGTCTCAGTAGTCTACTACATTCAAATCCAAAGTTTCCAATTTACCGTTGACATGTTTTTGACATTTGCAAAATTGGCCTCTACTGTTGACAAAGTTGACTTGTTGAATTTTTGTACTAATTCATAACATTAGTTGTCAAAGCTTTTTTTGAACTGTTAAAATACATTGGTACCTTGGCAGTCAACTGCTTTGAAACTCATCAAATTTGTTACTCAACACATTTTGAGATAAAATTTTTGTCCCAATCATTTGTTTGGTATTCAATACACAAGCTAGAGCTTTTCAGTGTGGCAGCCTTGTGATTCACTATATTATTCCTTATGGAAAATGTGTTTGGTACTCATCATTTTTAGTACTCATTGCATCTCTCAGAACTAATTAACAATGAGTATTGAGGAACCACTTCAGTTTTTTCCTTTAATAATCCTGATCATAGTCAACGTAGCTGTTTTTACCAGCTTTTCCATCTGCAAGTACTAACTATGCATTGGCTTGTTCTTCCAATCAACAAATGAGTTTCCAACTGTTCTTTTCTATATTCAGCCTTCAACTTTGTTATTTTCAAGAGCTTTCTTTGAACGAGTTCCTTCAGCAATGGTTCTTGGTATTTCTTAAGGTAGTCATTCAACCTATGTTGTTCTTTCTCCAAAGTTTGTACTCTATTATTATTACTATTATTTTTATTAGCAGTCTTTTGAAACTATATAATTTTATGTCAGTTCATGTGCAGGAGGAGGACTGGGAGACCTAGGAGAGGGGGTGAAAAGAGGGATAAGCCTAGAATCATTATGTAGTCACAAATGAGCTAAGTCCAATCCCCTTTGACTGCTAATGTCTCTTATTTAATTCTAAGCAAATGCTGACCATTAGTTGAGAAGATTAATGCCTTTAGCATTAAATCAGTTAATTGAACCTTCAGCTGTGAATCTGGTCTTTTGGGCCTGGTGCATGCTCAATTGATGGTCAAATATCTTTTCACAAACTTATTTTCTCTAAAAGCAAATGTGCTAGTCTACTTTCTGGCAAAATTAATGCTTTTTTAATGTTGATTTTTTAAAATTTGTTTTTATTTTGCTATCTTTAAGACCAGCAGAGGGAGCACAGATTATCTTTAAACATATGTAACAGGAATTTCCACAGTTGATATGATGACACAGTATGACAGATGGAGCAATAAGGTAATAAAAGTAACAACTGAGCTTGATAACAAAATATGAAAGAAGATTCATATTAAGCTCAATTCAATATCTCTTACTCCAATGTGGTTAGACAAAAATATGAAGGTTTGAGTCCTTCCATCAAGCTTACACTTAGTGACAGCATCATTGCTGTTTTTCTTGGCAGTATTATACAACTCCCAAGTCTATTTAATACAATGCTTCCCAAACCTGGGTAAATTCCCCAAATTGTTTGTGTAGAATTGTTTTGTCTTTGGGTAACGACACATGAACTCATTACCCGATCGTAAGAGGGGCATTTAAATTGTAGTGTTTACCTATATTGGCTAAAAGGATTATCTGATAAGTAGTTTTGGGTAATGAAGGAACAAGTTTGGGAAGCATAATTTAACTGGATGAGAATTCTCAAGCAGTCTACTGTCCTTCTTTTATTAACCAGGGCCTTGCTTAGTATCCGAACTCCAAGTCGGGCCTGCTGAGACATAGTTTTTCTAGGAATATAAAACTCCACCATTGTTCTTGGAACAATGATACAATCAAGAATCCATATCATTTTCAAAATAACAAGGCTTGTTTACTCAGAATATGTTTTAGCTTAATGGCTCAGTAATGAGGTAATGAGTTATTTGAAATAGAAGATACACTTAGGACCAATTTGAACACTACAAAACTTGCTTATTTCCACATTAAGCAACGCACATGGATAGTCTTTCCTTATCAACAATCTAATATGGAAAGGAGAAAAAAACCCCACACAATGCCATATGGCCTCTAGAAGGAAGTTATTGTGTACATAACTTGGATATCTGGTGCAACAGGCCAGGCAGAATATAGAGGGTGAGGTAGTTCATTAGTGATTATACACTTGGTCTTTTCTTCCCCCAAACAAAATTAAACCCATGTCATCCTCACTACAGCATCTACATTAAGCTGAAAGAGAGAAAGAGATACCCTGCCTAATTTTGTTTTTTAAAAAAGCACCTGTGAGTTTACTTATTAAAACAAAGCACACTACATAAAATCACATACATAGATTTCTAGCTTTGGAGGATATTGTTCTTTCATTACATTTTAAACATTATATTGTTTTATGTTTTATTTTCCTTTCCTTCCCTATGTCAACCTTACTATTTTTTCCATATTTTTGTTTCTTAGGCATGCATTTTAAGTAAGAAAGCAAAGCTGTTGTTATTGTTACTGCTGTTGCTTTTCTCTGGTAGAAAAACTTTTATATAACATCTGATTTGCAAAATCAAGAAAAGACTGGACAGCCATTTGTCTTGGTTGGTCTGAAGGTGCTTGCACTGGTCAGACTGGAAGATCTCTCATGTCCTTCCAACTTCATGATTCTATTATTCTAAAAATTTTCTCTCTGATGGAGACATGCACTCTTCAGAACAAAATTGTCTCCTGGTTTAAGCAACTAGATCACAGTACTGAATGCCTTCGGAGATTGTACTTCTTCTGCCAACCTTCCATAAAGACAACTCTTGAGGGAAAAGAAAATAATGTTTTCTTTTGATTACTTTGGGATTTACCATGTAGCTATGCATGGCAATTAAACAAAAAGCATCAATTTCTTCTGTTGAAGCTAGACATTTTCCCACAAGTCATAATTATAGCAAGGCACATAAGTGGTAGCCAATGGAATTTAAAGATATTTATCAGGGCTGACAAGCCCATGTGCCATGGCATTAATCAATTCATACACCAAGACCGTGAGGTGTTTTATTTATTTATTTAAGACATTAAGAATCCATCTGTCCATCATCAAGTATGAGCACTGGAGATGGCAAGTAACCATGACAAATATCTATATATCTATACATATACCTATATCTTATGATAGCTGCTAGCCATCTCTAGGGCTCACACATGTATTTGAGATCCCACAAAAAAAGGCCAAATAAAAAGCATGAAAAAAATAAATCAAACCAGACAGTAAAATGGTACTATCATGAATATTTTTAAAAACAAAACAAAATATGAAAGTTAATCTGATGCAAAATAAAGTATAGCATGTTTACTTGATTCATAGATGTGGAGAATGTAAAAATCACATTGAATCCTTCTGGGATCATGTCATCATATTTTGATAATGCAATTGCTGAAAAACAATAGCTTACATTTGCATCATGTGAGGTAAAAGACTTCAAAAAGAGAAAGAAAGAAAGAAAGAAAGAAAGAAAGAAAGAAAGAAAGAAAGAAAGAAAGAAAGAAAGAAAGAAAGAAAGAAAGAAAGAAAGAAAGAAAGTTAGTTTTGCATCTTTGTTCTGACTGTGGCAATTTGTAATTTTCTAACCAATCAAACAGTGTTTTCCCTTGATCTACGTTCTTGAGTAGATTCATATGGAAGGAAGCAATTCTTGAAATATTTATTCCTACACTATTTATGGATTCAAAACTCAAAATTAGAAACAAACTGAAAGACCATTAGAAAGAATAATAGATGTCTTGTACAATGCACTTTCTCATTTTTTTCTCTTCCGTATACAAATTCTATTTGAAAACATTCCCTTTTGCAATATTGATGAACTATGAGCTGTATACCATATTAGTTGCTGTTTCTGTACTTTTGCATTTGCTTTTAGTTATATACTTTGCATATGTCGCAATAATTATAATTTAATCACCTACATCTACATAAGCCATGTGTCTTCAAAGTTCAGGGAGCTTAGGTTTAACAGGATTATACTGGGGCAGGGGTTATTAAAGTGAGCACTAAAATAAATGCTAAAATGCCTATCAAATTTAATCTTGTTAAAGTTAATGTCAAGTTAATAAACTTCTATACCTGCTCAGTTAAAAGATACCGTAGACATTCTGAGTATTTGTTTCCTGCTGATCGAACAGATGGGTTGGGATATAGGGCATGGACATGTCCTTTCCGCCAGAAGTGGTATTCAGCAGGTTCTGACCAGTTATGGAGAACCAGTAGTGGAAATTTTGAGTAGTTCGGAGAACCGCCAAATACCTCCTCTGAGAGGAGATTTTACAGTATCCTTCCCCTGCCATACCCACCAAGCCATGCCCACAGACCCGGTAGTAAAAATTTTTGAATCCCACCAGTTTCTGTCCTTTGAAATGGCTGTGTGTGATGTCTCCCTCCTGCTTGGCTGAGGGGGAGGAGGACGTCTTCTCTGCTTGGTAAAATTATTTTATAACAGTTATTTAGATTGAGTCCAGAGTATTGCCTTGTTGGGTTTATTCAAACAACATTATGGAGAAGTTCATGGGTTGTGAATGGGGATTCTTCTAGACTCAGACAGTTTTGCGTACATAATAAATAATGAGTTTTCTCTCAAATAAAGTTAATCACAATGCTCCCAGAATTAATTACGCATTCATGGCCCATAAGGAGGAAAACATATCCTGTACATCTCCCAAAGAGATAATCCAAAGAGACACAAGTGATGCAGAATGTATCTGAAGTTGTAGGATGCTTACTTATAAAATTTCAATTTGCCTTGTTTTGTCTCATGGTAATGAAAGCTGCAAAGAGTAAGGAGGATGCTAATTGAGCCAATTAACATGTTGGGATAAGAGCCAGCTACAGAGCAGTGTCATTGACTTTGCCCTCAGATTTAGTTGACTGGCTGTGCTATAAATACCGGCAACTGCCCCAACCCGGGACATGATGAAAGGCAGGCAGGAGTTTGTGTAGTAAGTCCCTCTCATCTTCACCTCAAGTTTCCATTCTAGAATGTTTTTCAAAAAAAGCCAGAAGCAATTAGATGCCAACTGAGTTTGGAGAGCGTAATTTGAACACCAGACAAAGGCATTTCTATATTGGAAATACAAAAAGGTATTTCTTATCAAGGGTGAAAGACAAATAACAAAAAGAAAGCTCCATAGAGAGCAGGCCAATTGCATCAGGTTAAAATGGAAGAATAGCTACACAGCTCACCATTTGTAAATGCTGCTATAAAATATTTCAATAAGAAACAACAATTGTGCTAATGCAAAAATGAGGGAGAGGGTGTGAGTGGAGTTTATGTGAGAGAAAGTATATTACAATTGCCCTATAGAGCCCCAGGGTTTTTTTTCTTTTTGTCTTGAAGAAACTTGGCTTCCTCTGAAAATATTCCCTAATGTTCATGGTTCCCAAGCCTGTTCACAGTACTTTTTAATAGTTCAGGAAAATAAAACGATTCCATCCTCCACAAGTGAGACTAAGTTGAGGCAGAGACCAAAAAAAGGCCATATTCTTTTAGGATGATTCATTGCAGTTTCACTTGGAATTAATTCAGGGTGGGGATGACTGGGAAAACTGTGTGGTTAAGCAGGCTGTAGTCTCATCAGAGATTATATTTCTGGTCACTTCTACCCCACCATTGTGTGGGATGTTAGTGAATAAAATGTCCATAGCTGTGATTGTCAGGAAGGTATTTTGTGATAGATTCTGGATGGTTTTGAATTCTGTAAAGAAAAGTTCATGATAGTCATAAGTAACTCGATTATTTGTTGATAATGCACAGCTAGAAAGCCAAATCCAAACAATTAATCAGCTATATGGAGGCTAATATGGTTTAGTGAGCAGGAGAGATTGATATTCAAATTTACCTCAGCAAGAATCTCCCAAAATGACTTTGGGCCAGATGCTATATTTTAATTCAATCAACCTCAGGGCTATTGTCATAAGGATAAAACTGCAGGCTGAAAAACTATATACCCTGCCTTGGGTATATGCATGGATTTCAACTCCCAGAATTCCCCAGCCAACATGCTAACTGGGGATTCTGGGAGTTGCAGTCCACACATCTTAAATTTGACAAGGATGAGAAACTCTGCCCTAGAGGAAGCTCTTAGGATAGAAATCTAATGAAATGAACTAAATACCCACCCTCTTTTATTGTCTAGATCTGAATGCAAAGTCTTTCAGTTGAAAGAAAGTATGACCTAGCTTAGAGTACAATGGGCAGGAGCTAATACTTAGTGTTGAAGCATTTAAAATGTTTCCTTTTATATTCCCATTTATAATAAAGGAGCAAAAGCTAAATATACTCCAAAAACAAACAAATATGCTCATGAAATTTTCAGGGTCATAGTTTGAGTTTATTTCTTTCTATACAGTGGCAACCTTTATCCAATTAATTAAAGCTTCAACCCCTAATCTCAAAAACTAAAGCAAGCTCAGAATTCATTAATACACGGATGAGTGATCACTAGGAAACATCACACTCATAAGCAAAAATGAAGTAAAAAACATACCCAATGAAAGAAATGGTAAGCTATTATATACTATTCTGGTCCCAAGAAAACTATCTGATAGTGTATATTTTATTATACTGAGCACTTCTGCTTATTCAATCAAAATAAGAAGATGGGTTAATTTAAAAATTACAATTTATAATCATAATTTCTACAGGATGTTGGCTGCAATTTGCAACTTCAAACAATGTTCATAAAATAATCAAATACAGAACTCCACATTTAAAGACAGAGGATTTTGTGTTTCCACATATAATATTAAAGATGTAACTAAGGCAAAATATTTACATAACTGAACAAAACATAAATTGTGCATGTTTAGTGTTATTTTAGTAAGTTGTTTTGGACAAAATAGTTTCTGGGTTGCAGTTTAAATAACTTATTAAAATATAAAAGTTTTGTCTAATACTAAAAGTGTTTCTAATTCCAGTTTGAAACTGTTTGCTTTAAAAATATGCACAGACTAGAATTGAAGCTACATTTTACTGGAAGAAATTAATATATTGTGGAATTCAGGTGATATGATCAGGTTAATAGGTTGTTAGTTTTGGCTAAATGATCTATCCAGGATATTTATGTTTGATGCTGAATAATTAGGCTTGTGCTTAATTATTGAACATATTTATGAAGTTGAAAAAATTACAATGAATGTTTAAAACATTTTGTAGTGCAATTTTTTTTTAAAATCAATTTATAGCCAATGCAAGATTAAATATATGCTTTTTTTTAAAAAGTGGAATAATAATAATAAATATCTGGGGTAAGTTATTCAATTGATTGTTAAAATGTTTTGAAGTCAATACAAACATTTCTGAAAACTTCAGTTGCCTGACTTATTTAGCCATTTGATTCTGGATATAAGCATCATTCTAAAAATATAAATTGTGCTTTTTCCCCCTTAATCTGATAAGCAAGAGAAAAGCTAGAATGAGTAGAAGAAAGAGTAAACACATTTTAAAAGCATTTTAAAATACATAATCCCACAAAGTCCAATCTAACCTTTATTGCTCAGGTCTAAAGTTTTAATAGGATGAATTTACACTATGGTTTTCTTGTTTGTTTCTGTGTCATACAAATGAGAAATTTTCTATGAATAAATTTACTATACAAATTCCACAATAATACTGCTATATGAGCATGCAAATAAAATATTGGTGGCCTAATTGTATGACATACATTCAGTAAAAACAATATCCATTTGGTGGTAAATGTATCAATTCCCCCCCCCCCCCCCCAAAAAAAAAAAAACATTTTTATTACAGCCAAAAGTGTTATGCAGATAGTTTGCAAATTACATCTCATATTTTATCAATCCTGAATAAAACCAAATATAATAAAGCAAGTAAAACAGATTTAAAAATTATTCTAAAACATGTAACTGAAGATGATGAGGCAAAGTGGCAGGGCAATTGGTAGCAGTAGTAGGAAGACAGCTGGACAAGACAGCAGGATTGACAGCTGGACTAGAAGACAGTGAGATGATTGGGGCATAGGAAGATTACCAGCAAAGCAGAAATATGTTGGACAGACCAATAAGAAGATGCTGAGAAGATTAGCAGTAGATTGTCAATGTTGGAAAACACTAATCAGACTGGGGAAGACATCTGAATAATTGTTGCCTAGTTCAAATAATATCCTTGGTTGAAAGCCTTTGGAGGCTGTGCAATAGATTATTAATACAAGACTGAGTAAAGACCACTTAATATCTCAAGATGGCCAAATCTTATGAAATACGTTTTCTTGTATGAGATCAAGTGAACTCTTAGAGGTTTGTTATGACAATTTTAATTGTGATCACGTGATACCTGGGATAAGTTGGTCGAAATCCCGTGGTTTTGTCATTTCTACTGAAATTTGGCCATTTTAAAAAAATGATGGATGGGGTTGAAGGAATACTTGCATCATTGCAGAAGAACGTTTGTTAGCATCTACTGCTTGAAAAATTGCCTATCTCTGGAACTAGTTAATTGCATCCTAAGAAAATAATCTGGGTACTCAATTGCCTTAGGCCTGATTTATTTCTAGGTAGAACACACACAAGTTGTGCTGATCTTCTTAAAAGATCAATAGAATATAGGAAAAGCATTGAATGAAGCAATCAATCAATCAATGTTAGAAAGCTTACATCACCTATACAAACATGGAGTGTTCTGTCTCTCTTGTCCATCCTTATATTTTGCTGAATTTTAACAAGACTCATTTTGTTTCCTCTTTCTTCTTTCCTAATTTGTCTAGTGTATGTAATGGTTGCTGAATGGCAGAGTTGCAGGTAATGTTACCAGACTCACCTGGACATGCTTTATATTAAACTTATGATTTCTGTATAAAAACATGGACTGTACAACTGCACTCCCACTATACAAAGCTAAAGCATTACCATTTTGCCACCTTCATCTTATAATTCCAAAAAGATGGTTGTTGCTGCTACTTAGCCATTCAACTTTACTGAGAGTCATTTCTGCCTCTATCAGGTATTATTAGAACCATATAAGGTTATTATAACAGTACAAAATGGGCCACTCCTGACTTATTCACTTTTGTATAATATTAATTGGTCTCCTCCGTGTTCTAGAGCCAAGCATTCAGCAAGTACAGAAGCTTCTATCCAGGTTCAGTTCACATAGCTAACTGACACTACTTGACAAATTGGTTGAGTTTCTCAACAAGGTCTGCAATCTGGTATTGATTTACTATCTTTTTTACCAGCTCTGCCAAATTATTATTTTATTGTCAAGGAAAAGTAGGGAGACACACATTCTTGAAAAGGGTTGGCAGACTGCCCTTATAAGCAGGACGCAGTGCCCTTCAGCTGCTTCTCCCAGTGGGACAGCTACAGTGTGAGGATTCCCTTGCTGGAACAAGCTGGATACTGAGTACCGTTTTCATTTTATGGCATAGGCCTTCTTTGGGATGTTTATTTGCATCTCAAGCTTGTTTATTAACTCATCCTTCTGTATTTTTTCTCTGTCCATTTTCCTCTAAATTTGGACCTCTGAATTGTTTGGCCTGGCTTTTAAAAGTAGAATCAATGTGCTATGAATTCCACATGATCTTGAACAGAGTTTCAGCTGAAGGGGAAGAAATAGAAAAAGAAAGTTAGCCAAAGGGGTGGCTTACAAAAACATGCGTGAGGGACAAGATACTGTCCTTTTGTTCATCTTTTCACTACAACCATATATAGTAAAGAGCAATAATAACAGGTACCATCATTACACTGATGGTACCTATGGCCTCTTCTTAATATGTTGCCCTGGAGTTCAAAATGGCATCCATCTGGCTTTTAGCTGGAGGGTGAATAGCAGCTATGTGGAAGAGCATTATGGGGAGAAGATGCATTTGGAATGACTGCAGTGAAAAGATGAGCAAAAGGACAGTATATTAAAAACCAATGTGTTTCTTAAGACCATTTGAAATTGCTTGAAACTTTTTGAAATTTAGATCTCCTTCTCGATAGCATTATTACTCATTTTGGTCCACAATAAAGTATCTTGGAAGCTTGAAATTCTCTGATTTTATTTTCTCCTTGATTGAGTCCTGATGTCAAATTTATGGTCTCATAATTCATTTGTATGTTCCTCCCATTTATCCCAAGACAAATCCAGAGGGTATTGCTCGAAGATGATGGCATATATCTTATTACAAGAAGGGCAAGGTATCTCTTATCTGCTGTGTTACTTGTTGGGGGTCTGTCTGTTTGTGCTGGCTGTGTGGTTGTGGGCAAAAGTAGATATCTGCAGATCACAAAATATAAAAGTTACTTTAACACAATTGAACAAAAGATTGCTAAATTTGTGCACATCAAAATGTTTCAGGCAATCTCAAAAGATCCCAACAAACACAATGAGTTTTTAACTCTCTCACTCTCTTTCTTTCTTTCTTTCTTTCTTTCTTTCTTTCTTTCTTTCTTTCTTTCTTTCTTTCTTTCTTTCTTTCTTTCTTTCTTTCTTTCTTTCTTTCTCTCTCTCTCTCTTCTCTCCCTTTCTCTCTCCCTCTCACTCCCTCCCTCCCCCCTGTCTGTATTGTGTTCCATGGCCCTGCAAGTTTTTAAGATTTTAGATGTGGTTTGCCATTGTTTCATTCTTAGGGCTGACAGAGTTATTAGCCCAATATTACCCAACAGACTTTGTATCTAAGTCAGGAGTAAAATCCACAATCTTCTAAATTTCCAATCTGATGCCTTAACCCCTACCCCAAACTGACTATAACTAGCTTTTAACACATTATGATTGTTAGTTCCTAAAATACTTATAACCTGTCCCACATCTAATCTGTATCTGCATAGCCATCTATCTTCTCAATTCACCCTAAATTAAATCCTACATCAGTCTAGCCATTCTATATACCTGATGAAGTGAACTGCAGCTCACAAAAGGTTATGTCTTTTAATAAAATGTGTTAATTGGAAAGAATGCTCCCAGGTTTTCTTATGTTGTCCCAGTCCTCTGCTTAAAGTGCTGCTTTGACTAATGATAGGGCCAAATCTGAAACAAATTACAGAGATAAATGAGGACGTCAGATGAGATTTGGATGTTGTATATATTTCAATCTCTTTTGTTCCAGAGCCATCATTTGCTAGTATTTTTGCACAACCTGTCTGCCTTCTCACTCATATCCCATCAATAGATGGTTATCAGATAGGTGAAAAGAACTTTAAAAAAGCATTCTGAAAAAACAGGCTGAAAAATATCAGACAAAAGTCCAGTTGAATTTAAGCAACCAGAAAGCAGTTTTCTGTCAGTACAATCAGCACACTCCATTTGGACCAGATTTTGGAATGAGTAAAATGTGGTCATCCCTGATGTCACTAAACTTAATTTCCCAGCATCCTTCATTTTTTTGTAATGCTGGATGGTATTGTTAGAAGTACAGGATACATCTCAGTGGGTCATTACTCACACGCTTCTGATAAAAAATGTAATTTAAATTATTATTAAATTGTTTGATCATTTGAAATGAAGGAACAAGAGGAGTCAAAAACAAAGCCAAGATTTCATATATGATTGCCAGGGAAGATGAAGTCAATAGACAAAAAATGATAAAGGAAAAGATGTGAGAAGATTTTTTTAAATCTTTTTTTAAATAGCAGTTTACTTTATTGCTTTTATAAAGTTTGCCAAAAAACACAAAATAAAATAAAAGTTATCATGTGTTTAAAAGCTTACAGCCTGACCCAAAGCAAACACATGTTTAAATCCCAGTGGTTTGACGAAATTTCCCTAAATTACTTGGATGGGATCCATCGATTTCATTGTGGGGGTGTGCTTTGAAGGCAGTGTCATTAGGATGGCGACCAGCAAGAAGTCTTAGTCGAAATCAGATGTTTAATAGTTAAAAATGCCTCAGTGACCAGGCACCCTTTCACTCTCCCTGCCCCCTTCTGACTTCAGGCCATGAGCTAACTCCAAATCTGTGTCTGTTTATGTTTCCTTTGTCTTGAACAAAAATTGGCCTCATTGTGTGGGAGAAACACCATGAAAGAAAAATAAAACAAGTCCACAGAGAGAAAAATGGATATTGTGGGAGCTAAGGAAATGGACATGCTTAACCAGTTCCATGTTCTGATGATATCACAGGCAAAAAATATTGGTCTGTGCATTTATGAACAGGATACATATGCACATACTCTTTGGAACTGCATTCTGGGTCCTGACTCATCAATTAAAAGAAGACATGCTGACAATGTTTTGCCATTTCCTGCCCTTCAGCAAGGAGAAAGAACTAGCAAGAAGGTTTCAAGAAAGCTGGGTGTTCCCTATGTGAAGACCTAAAGGAGAATGGCATAGAAATGCCCCCCTCCCCTTCAGCTGCATGAAATTCAGTAGCTCTATCCAAAGCTTTTCTATATAAGTAAGCCGAGCAGAGTAAAGAGGAGAAATCTGTCTCTTGACCACAGGAGGCTAAGGCCTAAGGGCCTACCCCCCCATCAAGCACTTTTCTTAGCTGGTAAAAACCCAGGTGAATAGGGTTAAATAAATGTTTATGAAGTGATAAGGTGCTTGTTTATTCAATGAGTGACAGACCATTGGCTCCAAAAACAGGATGAGAAGAATACTATAAAGGAGCTGGCGCTGCCTTCACTGATGATGTGATTTCCTTCAATGATTTTGCTCCCTCAGTATGAACAATTTGCTCTGAAAGCTGAAAAACAAAAAAGAGAAAAAAATGAAGATGGTTTTCTTTTCAGCAACATGAAACAAACAGATGGGAAGCTGAACTTTCCCTTGAATGAAATATAATCGATGCTACACAATAGATTCTCTGAGACATCCATGCTAGAGTCAAGGGACAGAGAATTCAGAACTCTGGTTATAACAATATTTGCAATCAGCTGCTAGCTTTAGAACATAGTTCTACTCAGGACTTCAGATGGATGGATGGGTGGATAGCTCAAAGTTGTAACTTTGAATGGTCACCTAATGAATTGTTGTAAGTCGAAGATTACCTGTAAAGTAGCTTAGATTTGTGCTACTCCAGAAGCTCCTCCTCATTGCTCTTTTGGGCACTTACCTCATTCTATTTAATATTTATGAAAATAATTTTTCCTATATCCTGCTGGTGAGTGCAATCATGTCCAAGTGATATGTAACTTCCAGAAAAACAGGAGCATTATCATTGCTCCATGCCAAGCTGCTACACATCCTATGGTAAAAAAATATATACCTCAACTCCATTCCACGCAAAAAGGTACAAAATAAATTGGCTGCACATTTCTCCCCAGCCACAACTTTAGAATAGATTTGTTCAGTTCCCCTAAAAAAATACAGTATATATGGAATTCCTGAGGGAAAGCTAAAAAAACTGTTAAGCCACTTTTCCCCTTGAAAGATCTAAAACTCAAAAGTTAGCAGGTTTGAGGAGATACATTTTCCTCAAATGGACATTTTCCTCAGATTGCAGCTCTGTGAACTTTACAGTGCCTCAGACATGCCAGAAAAAGGTGTGATTTCAGATACACCACAAATTGAATGGAAATAAATCAGCTCAGCTCTCAAGGTAACATCACAGAGCTGCAGAACTTTCCTAGGAAAGATGAATCTTAATGGGGAAGTGATGTGAAAGAATGAGAGAACACCATGCCAGATGGAAAAACACAAGAGGGCTATGAAAGTAATAAAATCCCCACCTTCTTCTCCCACTCATCCAACTCACATATACAACTATAGACACAAGGAGAAAAGTGGTACTCCAACGTTTTGTGCCAATTTCCATTTCAGCAATTTATTGTGATGCTTAGACATTTTTGCTCATTTTCATACAGATCAATGGGCCCCCAAAGCTAAAATTTCGGCCACTGAATTTTCTACTGAAGCCTTTCTTCTCTGGTTCTCACCGAGAATCAGAACAAGGTTTGGCAGAGTGTGTTGACATTGCAACTACAATACAAGTGATTCTTTCCGTGAAACTATGGCACAAAGTAAGCCCAGCCTTGATAGGTAAATTATTGCATCAATGAAAACAGAAAACCTTTCTGTTTATTCCTTTGTAGCCAACTGCTTCCCCTCTCTACAAATGACAGAAAAAAAAGAGATTTTTCTGGGATTGCCATCAACCAGCTGGGTTTACTCTTCTTAATCCTGCGCTCTAGGCTGTCACTACCAATAACCAGGCAGTGATTTCCTAAATAAATAAGACAGGCAATTTCATGTTATTAATGTATTCACATCATTGCCATGTCACAACACCAGTGAGAAACAGTGCAAGGTGATTTGGTACTTTCCTAGACTGATATTTTGACTGCAGTCTGGGCTTCTGTTATTGGCACTATACAAAACAGGCACAACATCAAATATGTCAGAGGTGCTTGGATTTTTGTATTTTTATATTTTAATTTTCCTCTTTATAGGGTGGACTTTTTAGAGCTAACTCTAACAAAAAAAAGTATTTTTGCATGAAAATGATGAGATGCTTCACTAATAATTTTTAGCAACTGTAATTAGAATATTGCAAGTTGTGCACCTGTCCTATAGGCTGATACATATGAATTGAATTGAAGCAATATGAATTGCTTGCATATGTATTTCCATTATCCCAGAAAATTTAAACCAAATATTTAGATCTGAGTCTGCTTTACTTCAACAACCCAAATCAAATTAAGGAAGTTCTCGACTTACAACTATTCATTTAGGAATTGTTCAAAGTTATAATGAAAAAAGTGTTGAAAAAATGACTTATAACCGTTTCTTGCATTTACGATCATTGCAGCATCCCCCAAAGTCACATGATCAAAATTTGGGCACTTGTTAACCAGCAGATATTTATGATGTTTGCAGCATTCCAGAGTCATGTGATCACCGTTTTCAAACTTCCTAGCCAGCTTTCAAATACCCATAGCAATAGCACTTCACAGTAATTTTACAGCCTTCTCTAAGCAGTTTACAGAGTTAGCTCATTGCCCCCAACAATCTGGGTCCTCATTTTACTGACCTTGGAAAGTTGGAAGGCTGAGTTAACTTTGACCCTGATGAAATTTGAACTGCTGAATTGCAGTCAGCCAGCAGTTAGCAGAAGTAACCTGCAGTACTACATTCTAACCACTGTGCCACTGCGGCTCTAGCAACATCAATGGGGAAAGCTGGATTTGTTGAACAGCCCCATGATTCACTTAACTGCAGTGATTTACTTAACAATCATGGCAAAGAAGTTTATAAAATTTGGTGTGACTCACTTAACGGCTATCTTGCATAGCAATGGAAATTCTGGTCCCAATTGTGGCCATAACTTGAAGACTCCCTATACTGCCAAACATCCATTTCTGATGAAAAATGGTGTACCCAGAAAACACTTCTTCCCTTTCTTTGAAAAGAAGGATTTTTGAAACAAAAAAGAATTTTCAAATGCAGGCATGAAAAGGGTAAACATTTCTAATTGCTTATTTTGAAAAATGTGACATACAGAAAGATGAAGAGAACTTAACTCACATTAGAAAATATTTTACTTTCATCACAAAATAAGTACCAGTTATAAACTACAAATTAATGTACATCAGGACTGATAATTTAATGCCATGTCATTCCTTTAATTCTTTGCCATTGGCTGTCCTGGCTGGGCTAATATGGCCAATAACATCTAGAGAGCATCTTTCATCCCTAGTGAAGGCAAAGTTAATCTAAAACATTCAATAACCTATTTTGGTATATGGTAGCTTCCTAATATGCAGATGTCTTTGCATATTAATTGCACAACATTAATCATTCTATTAAAATTAACTGGTCATTCTATAGACACAGGACCATGAGTATACTTAGAGACAGAGGTGGTATTCAGCAGGTTCTGACCAGTTCTGGAGAACCAGTAGCTGAAATTTTGAGTAGTTCAGAGAACCGGCAAATACCACCTCTGATTGGAGATTTTATAGTATCCTTCCCCTGCCATGCCCACCAAGCCACTCCCACAGAACCGGTAATAAAAAAATTTGAATCCCACCAGTGCTTAGAGATCTTTGAATTTTAGAGACCATGTGTACTACTGCATACTCTCACAGAATCTCTGAAAATTTAATCCCAGATCAAAGCTCTTCAGATTTACTCTAGCATCCCCGATCTAAACATTCCCCAAACAGGGCAAAGACTTTTATTTTTGGTGTTCCAGATATAAAAGTCACTGTCTCAGAAGAAATCTGCAATCGAGTTTAGGCTCAAGCAATGCAAACACAAAGATCAGACCCAAGTGGAAATACTTATTTCAACAGAACAGATTAATGTTCAAAGGCAGAGTCGAAGGAAAGAAGAAAAGAGAGAGATAAGGAGAATGACATTATACTAAGGAGGGCTATTAAAATTAATGATAGTCTGTTGATCCAAATCCAAACAAAGAAATCTTTAAAGGACAGTGAAAGAGAGACTGAACAATACACACTGACTTTGAAATGGAAAGGGCGAATGGACTGCAGATCTGCAGAGGATGTAGTGCTGCATTGATGTCGAATAATTGAATTGCTTTTCATTTGCATGTCATATTTAACTACATAATGCAAAAAAAGTGGTGTATGTATATGTGAGTGGATGGATATGTGTTTGTACACATACAAAGAGAGATACACCCATACATACATAAATTCATTTATTACATGGCATTTTTTAAAGATTAAAATGCAAATATCCAACATTTTCACAAGGATTCAAAAATCTATTAATTTCTACATCCTCTAAGCTGAAACTTTGAAAACATTTGATTCCATCAAAATCTGTATTATTATAATCACTAAAAATAAGGGATCTGACAGTGAAGTACTTATTAAATAGAATCTGGTAGTGAAGTACTTATTAAATAGAATTTGACATAGGGTTGAAATAAAAGATATATCTATTTGGATATGCCATACAATGATTCTAAACTAAATGGTTTTAATACATATTCTACCCTATAAAATTCTACTTCTTGCATTAATGAACTTCCAGAACAAAACAAATATATGGGACAAGAAGCTCAAAGTGTTTCAGGATTTTTAAAAAGGAGACAATAAATTCTGAAGGGAAATGGAAGACATTAGAAAGACTAGAGCAATTGCCTGCAAGGATTAGTAAAAATCTGAAATTAAAAAGGGTTTATATTGTTGGACTTTGCAGAAGGAAAAATAGTTATTCTACATGTGTGAGGGACCTTCACATATTTGATTTAAGAAGGTATAAACAAAAATGATGTGCCCAAATAATGTTTCCCCCTTCAAATCCATATCACCGCTCATCTATGCAGAAGGAAATGTTCAGAGAGGTAGTTCAAAAATTTAGTATATTGTTAAAATGATTAACATCAGAAATGACTGAGGCTGATAAGGATGTTGAGGAGAACCAAACAAAATTATTGCAATATCTTAAATATAAAAGAAAGTGGAAAATTCAATATACTAGCTGTTCAGTGAATATAGCAAAATGCTAACAAAGTAATAAAGTAAAGGCAGAAATATTGCTCTTGTCTTTTGCCTATTTTCTTCAACAAGAAGAGGCAATTTTTTGTGTATATATTTGGTAAATTGTTTATCTTATGTTCTCTTTTCTTCTGGAACTCAAGGTAGTTCTCTCCTCGATTTTCGTCACAATAACATTCCTGTAAAATAGATTGAAGAGAGCGATTGACTCAAGGTTATCTTATGAAAAATGAAATGGACTGACGCTTGAGATTAATGGAACCATAGTCAGAGAATATTAACTGAATGAGTTTAAATTTCAATGATCACGTTATTTGAATCTTAGAGTAGCAAAGGAACTTACTGGTGCTTAAACTTTTATGAATATGAATTGTCTCTGTGAAAACTTGGAGAATGAGAATTCATATTCATCATAAATATGAATCAGTGGACAAGCATCTGAATTTTGATCACACGATCATGGGGATGTTGTAAGTGTGAATAATGGTCATAACTCACTTTTTTCAGTGCCGTTGTAACTTCGAACAATCTTTAAATGAATTGTTATAAGTCAAGGACTACCTATATGTCTGTCTTCAAAGTATAGGAAACAGAGGTTCTTGGAAACTGCAAAGTGACCTGGAAGCATCTTAAAACAATTAGGTAATTATTATAAAACAGAATGGATTTGCCAGGAACAAGTTTTGCCAGACAACTCTTTTTAAAAATGTTTTATTGGACAACTTGCTGATGTTGTAAGAACACTCTATAGATATATTTGTGTGCCTTCAAGTGTTATTGACTGCCTAGACAAGTCCCTGCAGTTTCTTGGCAAGATTTCAAAAGTGGCTTTCCATTGACTGCTTCCAATGGCTGAGAAAGCGTGATTTGCACCAAATCACCCAATTAACTTTGAGCTTAAGGCAAGACTAGAATTCACAGTCACATGTGGTCCTCATTTAGCAACTGCTTCATTTATTGACTGCTCACAGTTGCAATGGAGATGAAAAAAATAATTTCCTGGCCAATCCTTACACATATTTATGACCTTCACCAGTTTGTAAAACAAAGGAAAGCTGAAGTAAAATCATAAGCACAAGTATGGTTTCACTTAGCAACTGCTTTACTTAACAACCAAGTTGCCAGTCCCAATTGTAGTTGCTAAATGAGGACTTCCAGTAAATCAAACTGACTCTTTGTATAGGCATACTGCTCTTGGTGTCAGCAAAGCATTTGACTAAGTTTTGCATGATTAGCAATCTAGTTAAATATGAGTTGCATGGATGTATAACTGGCTTGAACATTTCACTACCAACTTCTTGATCCTTCAAGTGTAGTATCATTGAGAAGATCCATTCAACTACTCAGTAGTAGGGATTTCTTTGCTGACTAGATTTATGCTGACATTTATTCCAGAAATGAAATAAATTGATTGACTTTATCCAGTCAGACTTTATAAGAGTTTTTAACTCCTTAGATAATGAGATCTATATGTCATTTATAGATGAATATTTATATTTATCATTTATATTTCTTAAAGTAGAGACTAACAGAACATGCCTCACTACCAATCAGGAGTCCATTCTTTTTTTTTTTTAATTACATTTATATGAGACTAATCATATATTTATTTTAATTTTGATTTTAATTCTGTTATCTGTATTTCTTATTTGTTTAGAGTGTACACCGCCCCGAGTCCCTTTTTGGGAGAGGGAGCGGTATAGAAATACGAAAAATAAATAAAAAATAAATAAATATGCCGCCCTTCTCCGGACACTCAGGGCGGCTTACAGTCTATGGAGCACCATGCTAAGTGCTCGGCAATAGCTTTCATTCCATTGTATATGTCTGCTTATTACTAGGGCTTTTTGGCCCCCCAAGCGGCATTTTTACAAAGTCAGCTTATTGCCCCCAACAATCTTGGGTCCTCAATTTATCTACCCTGAGAGGATGGAAGGCTGAGTCAACCTTGAGCCTGGTGGGATTCGAGTCTGCACTAATTGCAGGCAGCTTGTACTAAGTGCTAATTGATTAACAGCCTGCACCACCAAGGCCCTTAACTTAACTTACAATTTAACTAACTTAACTTAACTTAACTTATAACTTAACTTAAGCTGACATATGAACAGAAATTCAACGAGTAACTAGCTAGGTTGGACTTTTTCATTTTATTACTTGACACATGACTTTGAGGACAATTCAAAGATCAGGGTTAGTACTTCTCGCCCTCCCCAATTCTTCTATTCTTTAGTTTGTCCCTATCTGTCTGAACATGATTTTATTTTAATGTACCAATATCATAAGAATCAGATGACAGTCATCATAATAAACTTCTTTTATTAAACAGGAGTTTCAAATATTTTTTAAGACAGATCTCAGACAGCTTGCTTTAAAAAGAACAACCTATGATTTATGTTAGAAATCTATTTGAAAAGCCGCCTTTAACTTCATCTCCAATAGTTTCGGAACCCACACCCTTCCTGTCTCACGATCTCTCTCCTACTTCCCATTCTATAGCTCTTCCTCTCTCTGTCACACCTATCTATCTTGAAATTAAAAACGAATCATGGACAAATAGAGCAATTCTGCTAATGTGCACACAACGCCTCGAGGATGGAAAATCTTAATCTCCTGACACTTCTTGATCTTTCCGGCTGATTAAAAAAAAACAGGTCACAGAGAAAGGGGAGGAAAGGAATGGTTCTTTGAACTACTTCCTCTGATTGTTTCTCTACATGAAGCTAACGTTTGTATATATATTTACCATATATGAGCCTAATAAAGAGTAATACGTCAAGTATTCTATATCCAGAACAATGTAGTAAGTCATAATCCGAGCCGTCTTCAATTCTGTGATATTGGAAGACAAACAACTCTAAACTAGTTCTCTCAATATAGGGTAGACTCAAAGTCCCCAAATCTCTATGTAGAATGGATAGTGGATTATAGATGTTGAAATCCTACAATACAGTCTGGTAAACTTTTTTCTAAAAACAGTAAAGTCATATATTTATTCAAAATTTTTCTAGATTTACTATCATGCCATACATTGTGAAGCATATTCAAAATCAATATACTATGAGTACAGTATAAAATATATAAATGAAAAGTAAAAATCTTGGAAGATTTTTATGAAACAGTGAAATCTGCTGTAAGGAAGAACAAATTGTATTAATTCTTTCAAATCTTATTGATTTCTACTTTCACAAGTGATATTTTCACACATGCTGGAAATATTGAAATTTGAAGGTATAGAGAAAATGTGAGTTGGTTTTAAAGTGTGTCAGGAATTACAGGTAATCCTCAACTTATGACCACAGTTGGGATGAGAATGCCACTGTTAAGAAAAGCAGTTGTTAAGTGAGTTGTGTCCAATTTTATGATCTTCTGGCCCTGGTTGTTAAGTGAATCACTTGCTTAACTGAATCACATTATCATTAAGCAAATCTGGCTCCTTTCATTGACTTTGCTTGTTGGAAATGGTTGGGATAGCTGTGAATGGCAGTCGCATAACCCCTGAATGTTGCAACAATCATAAATGCATGCCAGTTGCCAAGCAACTGAATTTTGATCATGTGACAGTGTGGATTCTGTAAGTGTGAGAACCAGCTGCAAGTCGCCTTTTTTGAGTACTGTTGTAACTTTGAATGGTTGCTAAACAAATGATTATAAATTGAGGATTATCTGTAATTTACAAATGAGAGATTGTTGGAGAGGAAAATTTTGATATTCCAAAAACTTTTAATATTGCTTTAAGTATTTATGAAAAATTGCTTGATGATGCTTTTATAAGAATATGTTGAACACTATCTGTTCAAGAAAATTACCCAATATCCAATTATCCATATGTAGGGCATGTTGAATTTTTCAACTTTCAATTTCCAAACATTATGACATGCCTTAGGGACTGTAAAGATATTTTGGTTACTTTAGTATAATTCAGATCCGCTTGGTAAGAAACTATATAAATATGTTTGCTTCATTTTATAAAAATGGGTCTATTGGTCTCCTTCTCATATTTGGAGTGGGTTTTTGCCCCCTTTCTCAGAAGGATATGTGAGGATTGAGGCTAACATATTGTTAAGTAGCTCAATTGAAATCCTTTTTATCTTATGATTTCTGGGTCTGCTTTGATCATAGACATCCTCTGGAAGAAAAAGAGAGCAAACTACTCATATTATTCCATTGATCAATTTAAGCCTCTGCAAACAGTGCATGTCACCTAATTATTCAAAGATCTAAACACAATCAAAGAATTTAATTCCACCTATTTTCATTCTCTGGTAACTAATCCTTTATTTAGATAATAAGATAAATAAATAAATAAATAAATAAATAAATAAATAAATAAATAAATAAATAAATAAATAAATATATCTATATCAGGGTGTGTTTAAATCTTCTACTAAAAAGTGGTCATTACAAATTATTGCTTGATGTATGTCATTCCAGATATCTTTATTATTGTTTATAGTGACACATCATGTGCTTTTCAGAATACAATAGGGGTATCCAACCTAAAATTCAGCAAAGGAGAAATAAAAAAATGGGAAGAGAAAGGGAATTGGATTAATAAGGAAAATAATATACTGCTTTTCTTGGTCTTCATTATAAACTTAGTGGCAGTCAGACATGGAAATTAGAATGATGTCTCTGTATAAACAGGTTTCTAGTAAATATTTCCAATTTTTGCTGAAGCCCTTGTCGATATGCACAGAAAAACATATTATTGAATATTTGAAGATATGTCTCTGTTTGGGGGGCTACATGAGACATAACTATTTTGTGGTGATGCGCAGATACTAAAACACTGGGCTTGTTCCTTCACTAACAAATGAAGACCCTGCCAATTCAGAAAACATTTGTGGCTGCCTTGAAGCATTTATGCAATTCAGTGGTTTCATTTCTTTTGGTGATGTGAGTGTACCATTGCTTTATTACATTCTTCTATATAATTCATTTATAAATGATGTAAGATTTTCTCATAGATTCTTCTGAATGGGAATGCAGTTCACAAAAACATTTAAAGGAGAATACATTAAATAACAATCATGCATGGAATAGCAAACACATTCATAATTGGCTGACCCACCCACAACTTCAAACCCTAGTCTTGGGATGCTTAAGACAATAGCAGAGATGACATATCTTGTCTGGTATGTGTTCATTCTGTATGAGTTATCATCTACTGTAGGTTTTATGGAAATCCCCATGCAGTCCACTTCATTTACTCACCTCTACTTCATGCATTCATTCACTTAATCATTACTTAGTTTATTTTGTATATTCATTTCTCCCAAAAGTAGATAGAATTTAAACCTTTCACTTTGTATTCCTACTTCTGTAAAACAAACTGAGCTAATTGAATCAACCAGTGAAATGGGTTGTGTTCTGAGCTTCTAGTAGGATTATTGAGTGTACTGCAATATGCTATTGCATATGTATGAAATACTAGTAATAGCAATTTCCATAAATATAGGAAACAATTGATAAGCCTATTACAAGAAATAATATGTGCAGGATGACCATCTTAAAGACTAGCCAATTCGGTATTACATAAGCATTCAGTAATCCTCCCTGTTATACCAAAGAGAATCAAGACAGGGTAACCCTGAGCTTCTTTCTCACTTCCTTCTGTCTCTTTCTGGGTTAAGTTTTCTAATGGTCGCTGCATACCTTCTTCAAGGCTGTTGCTATCTCAATATTCCTCTTCTCCTAAATCTTTTGGGTCCTTTAATGTTAATAATTATACAAGAGTGCCTTAAAGTGACATAAAGAAAACTAGAGAAAGCTTGCTGCAATTTTCTTGCATCTGTCTGTACCTTGTGGAAGATGACAAGATTAATAATGTAAATGGTGGAAAGAATACCCCATCCCCTCTCTCCCTTTATGTAGAATAGAATAGAATAGAATAGAATAGAATAGAATAGAATAGAATAGAATAGAATACTTTATTGTCCAAGTGTGATTGGACACACAAGGAATTTGTCTTGGTGTAAATACTCTCAGTATACATAAAGAAGGAACATTCGTTAAGAATCAAGAATCATAATGTACAACATTTAATGATAGTCATAGGGTACAATCAACATCAAATCATACTAGGAAACAGAGGATACAAGCAACAAAGTTACAGTCACAAGTGGGAGGGGATGGGGTATTCTTTCCACCATAAAGATAAAGAGTGATGAGAAGATTAACAGTAATAGTAGTGTACACTTTGTAAATAGTTGAACAGTGTTGAGGGAATTATTTGTTTAGCAGAGTGATGGCTTTCAGGAAAAAACTGTTCTTGTGTCTAGTTGTTCTGGTGTGCAGTGCTCTATAGCGTCGTTTTGAGGGAAGGAGTTGAAACAGTTTATGTCCAGGATGTGAGGGGTCTGTAAATATTTTCACAGCCCTCTTTTTGACTCGTGCAGTATACAGGTCCTCGATTGAAGGCAGGTGGGTGATAATTGTTTTTTCTGCAGTCCTAATTATCCTCTGAAGTCTGTATCTGGGTTGAAGAACCAAACCAGACAGTTATAGAGGTGCAGATGATAGACTCAATAATTCCTCTGTAGAACTGGATCAGCATATGTATATTAGTTCCATGATCCATATCTAGAGTGGCTACATAGGGGCAAATTAGCTAAGATATGAATTACATGAATTCTACGAACGTTGAATACCTAGGTAGCAGCTGCAATTGTAAACTTTGTGGAAAAGGGAGTGGAGAGGAAGAAGAGAAGAATCACAAATCCTTTATGAAGTTGCATTTTGCCTTTCAGAGGAAGCATTCATTGATTCTTTAACCTGGAAATAAGGAGAAACTTTCTGGCAGTGAGAACAATGGACTATCTTGCCCTCGGAAGTTGAGCGTCATCACTTGAGACTTTCAAGAAGAGATTGGACTGCCATTTGTCAGAAATGGTGTAGGGTCTCCCACTTGGGCAGGGGTTTGGACTAGATGACCTACAAGGTCCCTTCCTACTCTGATTATCTGTTATCTGATGCCAAAGGAAGCGTCTTTTCAAATGCACATTTTAGCACTTGGAAGGACAATTTGCTAGTGTGAGATTCCAACAAATAAGTCAGAATAAATCATTACTTTTTTAGTTTCTTATCTTATGCAGCCGTATAAATGTTATGAAGCCATATATTTAAAAATTAAACCAAAACCAGATGTTGGTGTGTAAAAAGAATGTGCAACTCCACTCTAAAATTTCTCATCTGAACAGTACTGTGAGAAACAGTACTGGAATCAACTGGAGCAAAATGATGTCAGATTGAAGCCCATTAATGCAAGGAAATGTACGATATGCAGGCAAGTTATGAATGCAATGTCCCATCTTTTTTGTTCATATGGTAAATGCTATTCCTGCTTTGTCCAGCTGGGATGGGGATATTTTAACCATTGCTTTAAGTAAAATGTCAGCTGATTATCTAATGGGATTACATATTTGCCAAGGTGCCCGCAGATGCCATAATGCTGGCTCCTGCAAGGAATAGGTGAGCAACCTTTGATTTAAACCAATATCTATTTAAAAGCAACAAATAAACAATTTAAATCAGCTTCTTATTTCCAGTAGAAAAAAATATTAACTGAGTTTAGAAACCCAGGTCCTGAAAGACATCCTAGCTCTATGAGAAACAGAACTGTGAAGGAGTATTATAACAGGATCTTTATTTAACTCTGGAATAGATGTATACTTCAAAGCTGCAGTGGCAAAACTAATCTAAGAACAAATTAATATTACCTCAGTTGCCCTTAAATGTTTTCATTTGGAAGAAACTTATATTTGAATAGGTCTGCATACTGCCAATCCTATTTCACAATTTCTTTGAGCAATGTTCTTTACCTCAGTTGTATGAAACTGTGTTATCTATCAGCCATAGGAAAGGTTATGGCTAGATAATTGTGGGAAGCGAGTTGGAACGAAAGCAACATTTTTTAAACTCAAATTCAAAATAATTGTTTATGTCACTAAAGATGTCATTGGCAATATGAAGTCACACACAAAGTATCTCTAGCTCTATTTGGGTGCTGAAAATGAATTTTTAAATGCTTGAAAGAAATGAGGTCATGTGAACTGCTCTTCAAGTGAAGTGAAAGTAAAATTACCTTTAAAATGCAAAAAAAGAGGTTAGAAAGGAAGATTTTTATTCCTTTATTTTTCAAATATCCTAAACAAAAATAATATCTCAATTAGGTCTACTATAAAACTTTTCTGAGCTTTTCAATCTGGGACAAAAGACATCCACATGCAGATAAAAAGAAAAGACACTGATTTCTAACATTTTACATAGACTCCTGATCTCTTCAGTATTTTTTTTTAAAGAGTGCAATTAGTGTAATCAAATCTGTGGGAAGAAAAGCAGCCACTAAGTCTCAAAAGACAGGTTCTGAGAAAATGCAGCCAACTTTTCCTGGAGACACTACATTGCAAAGTGGCTGGATAGTGCCAAGCCTCCTTCCTGTGACAAATGATGTTTCAACCTAGGTTCCTGTATATTATATTCCGCTCCCCGTTCCACCTTCTCTGTGTCTCTCTCTCTCTGTGTCCTCTCATGCTGTCATTCCAAATGAAAGTTATGAAGAATGCATGCCCTCTCTCGATGTCAATTGTCATTCTTAATTTCTTATTTAAAGAAATCATATTATTCTTTGGGCTTCATCAATCCCATGTGCTTTTGAACACAAACAGCTTGGCCCATTTTAAGTCTGGAAAGAAAGCTATAATAGTTTTTAAATATAAAACACAACTGAGCATGAGAAATGCATACCCAACAGCAGTATCCTACATATGGATTGTTTTCCACTTCCGGGTCATAATCAAGCACAGATCAGATGCGGAATTAGATCCAGAGATATGCATGATTTTTAAAATAGTAGTTAATAATAGTTAATACTGCATGCACAGCTTCATAAACACTTAACTGAAATCATGTCCAATTGAACTTCATGGACTAAACCATAAATTACGTCTGAAATTTCCCAAGAATGTCTCTTAGTAAGGTTTTCTTCTGCATAGAGTCTTGTAGATGGGAACAGATATTCTCAGCCATCTTGGGCTGCAAAGAAAGCACACAACACAAATTACTGCTCACTGGATTGGAGCCGCACACCATAATGCTATTCTTGCACACTACGTGAGTGTGATTATAAAAAGGAGCATAGAAAACAAAAGTGTTTCTTTACTAGTTTCCACTATTTACATATATACATATAATACAGTTATTGTGCAATAGTCAACAGGAACTGTCTAAATGAAGCAAGTTGTCACCTTTAATGGTGATCTAGTATTTTGACTGCAATGAAAGTGATTAGTCAAGAATTTATCATTTTATATTAAAGTGAATTAATGCTGAAGAATTAAAGGAAAGGCAGGAGAAAGGAAGGTTCCATATAATACTAATAGAGAACTAACTTAATGCTTTAGCATATTACAACTTTAACATATTATAGCTGGATATAGAGTATATAAACCTATTAGTACATCTAATAATGTGTCCAATGATTCCCATCACTTTGAAAAAGCTTTCTTTTCAGCTTTCCCCTTTTCTTAATTTTGTGGCTTCTAAGTATTAAATCTAAAAAAATCACAAAACTTTTAATAAGAATTTGTTTTTTTAAAAAAATCTCTGATGTGGCTAATTTGTCTGTATAAGAATATAAAAAGTATCCTGCTTGATCAGCCCTTATCCAGTATTCCATGGTATTAAACCAACTATATTAAATGGGCAGGAGGCAGATACCTTTCTTCCATTGTTGCTCCCTAGCAGATACTATGCAATGATTGATACCTGTGATTTCATAAGTACTTAAACACCTATGATTTCAATGTCAACCTACATAGCCATACACTGGTTGATATTCCACAAATGTCTATAGTCTCCTTTTAAAACTGTCTGAACTGACGACTGATCTCCACATTTGTGGCCAGTAAACTGTACAGTGACCTATGCCTTGAGTAAGGATTTATTTTTCCTGGTTCTGACTCCTCATATTTAGAATAGAATAGAATAGACATAGTTGGAAGGAACCTTGGAAGTCTTCTAGTCCAACTCTCTCTTCAAGCAGGAAATCCTATACCATTTCAGACAAATAGTTGTACAAACTCTTTAAAATTTCCATTGTTGGAGCATTCACAACTTCTGGAGGCAAGTTGTTCCATTGATTAATTGTTCTGTCAGGAAATTTCTCCTTAGTTCTAGGTTGCTTCTCTCCTTGATTAGTTTGCATCCATTGCTTCTTGTCCTGCCCTCAGGTGCTTTGGAGAATAGCTTGACTCCTTCTTCTTTCTCGCAACCTCTGAGATATTGGAACATTGCAATCGTGTCACCCCTAGTCCTTCTTTTCATTAAACTAGACATACCCAGTTCCAGCAACAATTCTTTATAAGTTTTAGTCTCCAGTCCCCTAATTATCTTTGTTGCTTTTCTCTGCACTCTTTCTAGAGTCTCAACATCTTTTTTACATTTCCAAACAAGGACTCCCTGTGTTACATTTTGCAAAGGTGGAAAAAACTTCCTACTGCATTTTACATACCACACATTATATTTTATATAACTCTATCATGATTTTCCTTACCTGTTTTTTCTCTAAACTATAAAGTCCTGTAGTTCTTCCTTGCAGAGGAACTATGAAGAAATTTTGAGTATTGTAGAATGGCAGAAAGCCAGAGAGGTGAAAATTCTTGCCATATTTCTTTGTGGGATGTCCAATGATCAATTCCCAACTTTAGAAAGAACTAGCTTTACTCCGGCAGGAGGCTGAGAGGACAATCTGATGTCGGTTGTCCCCCTCTGAGGGAGGAAATATCTCTCCGACCTTAGAGGGTGAACTCTAACATATCATATACACTCTTTTAGAGACTAGAGAATTACTCCCTTAAAAACATGTAAGAAATAGACTTTCACATGACATAAAGCTTTAGATTTTCCTTATTATAAACATCAGCTGTACATAGACTGACAGAATAAATTATGCTTAAATCAGAAATGAATAACAAACATCATCAAAACTAATATGTGAGCCAATTCCATAAAATGTGGAAACCTTTTACACTAACCTCTTTGGAACAGAACTTTGTAATTTTGGATAAAATTTTGGTTCCTTTTCCATAGTAATTTAAACAGCATTGTTTACTTTGGCTTTCCATTCCTCAATGACTTGGCCTAAGCAAAATGCTTTGATGATATGTACAAGAAGGAACAGTAAAGATAGGTTAAGATTTTGCTTTGTACAATGAACATGAAATTTAATGCAAGTTTTTGCTACAGGGACTTTTAAATATGCCTGGCAGATAAAATATCTAACTATGTTTTCAAGAAGGCATTCTTTCCTTTTGACATTATATTTTAATATGGGCCAAACAAAACTGAAGTCTACAACATTATGCATAAATTACATACTCTGAAGTTAAGTAGCTATAGAATGAACTAATATCATATACATTCAATGGATCTGAGTAACAATCAGGTTTACATACAATTATTCCATTTAAAATTGTTTGTTTGCTTATAAAGTCTTCTATGCTTGTTAAAAACAGATTATGCCAAACCAATCTTATTTCATTCTTCAGCATAGTGACTAAATTAGTAGACCAGAGAAATACTGTGGACATAATATACTTAGATTTCAGCAAGGCATTTGACAAAATAGACAACAACGTACTTTTTGGTAAGCTAGAAAAACATGGGATAGATAGCACCACCACCAGATGAATTCACAACTGGCTGACAAACTGTACTCAATGAGTAGTCATTAATGGGTCTAGGTCTACATGAAGGGAAATAAGCAGTGGGTGCCACAAGCTTCCGTCTTGGGCCCAGTACTCTTCAATATCTTCATTAATGACTTAGATGGGGGGATAGAAGGGGAACTTACCAAATTTGCAGATGATACTAAGCTGACAGGAATAGCTAATACCCAAGAAGATAGGCTCAAGATCCAGATGGATCTTGACAGGCTAGAACATAGGGCTACATTTAACAAAATGAAATTCAATGTAAAGAAAAGTAAAGTCCTGCACTTAGGCAAGAAAAATCCATAGTACACATATAGACTGGGTGAAACCAGGCTTAATAGCAGTAACTGTGAGAGGGATCTTGGAGTCTTAGTGGACAACCAGCTAAGTATGAGCCAGCAGTGTGCAGCAGCCAAAAAAGCTAATGCAATCCTAAGTTGCATTAACAGAGGGATACAATCAAGTTCAAGTGAGATATTAAAACCACTCTATAAAGCCTTAGTAAGACCACACCTGCATCTAGTTTTGTTCACCACACTATAAAAAAGATGTTGAGACTCTAGAAAAAGTACAGAGAAGAATGATTAGGGGACTGGAGATTAAAACATATGAAGAACGGCTACAGGAACTGAGCATGGCTAGTCTAGTGAAGAGAAGGACCAGGGTAGACATGATAGCAGTGTTCCAATATTTGAGGGGCTGCCTTAGAGAGGAAGGGGTCAAGCTATTTTCTAAAGTACCGAAGGCCAGAAAAGGAATAATGGATGGAAACTGAACAAGGAGAGATTTAACCTGGAAATAAGGAGGAACTTTCTGACACTGAGAACAGTGAGCTTGCTCGGAAGTTGTGGGAGCACCATCACTTGAGACTTTCAAGAAGAGATTGGACTCCCATCTGTCAGAAATGGTGTAGGGTATCCTGTTTGGGCAGGGGGTTTGACTACATGACCTACAAGGTCCCTTCCAACTCTGATTATCTGTTATCTGTTAAAATATTTTTTAGCATTTTGTATCTCTCTTATACATAAAGAAGTTTGTTTGACAAACACAGGAATAATTACAAAATGTGCTAACTCATTCGCTCTAGATCAATAATGCCAAACCTTTTGGGCTTGGCATGTCAAAAATTAAGAAAGGGACTAATTTGATTCCGCTGGCATGTCACACATACACTGAACAAGACAGGAACAATTCTCTATCTCAATTCTCTTATGCCACCTGAACAACAGCATTTTGTGGCAGTGCTGAGTCTGAGCCTGAAGTAGAGACTTCAGTTCTAGCACCACGAATAAAAAAAGTTGCCTTGCACCATATCCCAAGATGCCAGAGCCTTGGGTGATGGTATGTCACCCAAAACATCATGGCATGTCAAAGGTGATGCACATATCATAAATTTGCCATCACTGTCCTAGTACATCATCTCCAGCTTAAGTTTCATTGCACATCAGTGCAACATTAAGATACCTCACTTACCATTTTTAAAAATCTTGCCCCATAATGTTACTTCAACTCATTCCAAGTCCATTATACAGGCAACTTCAAATTATATGTAGTTGAGTAACATTATTACCGATAATGTGGTTAGGGTCTGGAGTCTGTCCAATTCCTATTGGCTGTTTTAGGCTGTACAACATGTCCCTTCTCCTGCCCTAACTGAACAATCGCATATTGACTTAGACTATCAAAGAGATTTCTGTCCATAGAATGACTGACTATATGAGTTTTATCTCTCCTTCAGAAAAGTGCTAGACTGTTATTAAAAGCTTTGAAAGCATACTAAACCTCACCTTATGTGCCCTTTAAAGTCAAAATTAATCTGGAGATCTGGATTCTGCAATTGTTTTTCTTGGACCGCTGCAATCACCAGAGTAGACACTAAGGTAGAGAACAACTTGATCATTGGCTGTCAACATAAGCCATAATACTGTACTGAAGGCTTGGAAGCATGTGTATTAACAAAGCCATGAGAAAGTTCTTTGGATTGTTGACACTATAGCCATATATTTCCAATTTTGTTGGAAAATTTTCTTATTTTTTGTATAACTCAGCATTTTAGATGACATACCCATGCTGGTACATCCATAGGTATTGGAACCAAAGAAAGATTACATTCACATGAATGTGTTACCAGAGAAGGAATCGATATAGGAATATGCATAATATATTATATATATTATGATCTCTTAGATACCATATGATATGTGAAGCAAACTAGAATACAATGGGTAATAACTGGCCACAAAAATGAAAACATTTTAATCATGTTAGCAAACATGACTACAGTACAGATTTAATGATTTGTGTTGACCATAATTCGTTCATTAGTAGTCATCTAAATTAGGCTGTATAGAACTGCTGTAATGTCATGGTTCTCAGTTTGAAAATATTTTGAGGAGTATCTATTGAACTGATGATTAAGAAAGAATCACATAGCTTGGGAATTTGGCTATCTCACTTTCACTAATTAAAAGGAATTATTCTGATAAGCCAAAGAATTTTTGCATCATCACTAGAAATCATACAAGACTTTGTAAAAAAAAAAAAAGAAATAATGAACACTGTTTTAGTAATAATAAGCAAGATGTTGCTTCCCGTGTATTTTATAATTCCTTTCTAAATGTCATCAAAGCAGTTTGATGAGGCTGAATCACTGATGAGCAACAAGCCAAAGTAAATATTATGGTTTAAATTGTTATAACAAGGAACCAAAATGTTATCTGATCCAAAAATCATTTCTAAGGAAGTTACTACAGCAAAGTTCAACTGCTTAAAGTGAATGTTATTCTAATTGGCTAAGAATTGCTCCTATTGACAATACTGTGCTGAATAAAAGAGCCCAGGAAGTTTTCTTTTCATAAGCAAAATCTTTTCTTAAAAAAAAAATAACTACCAAAAATTCATATCCAGCTGTGTTAATGTAAGCAAAACTATTTACTTCCTCTTTAGTTCTGTTAGCAACATGTTGCCAAAGTGTAGATAAATCTGGGTTGCAATATGTAATTTTATTTTCAAATATCGAAAGTGGAGGAAGTCAATCATAAACTTCTTTATTGTGTGAGATCTAGGAACAAACTGAACCTGAAATAGCACTTCATGAAGCATTTTATCTTCCCTTATTCCTTTCCATGTTCCATCTTACAATTTTGACTTATGACATGTTCAACCCAATCAAATAATCAATATCAATAACAGCCATAAGGCCAAAAACACTCACCCTAATACATATTGTAAGATTTAATATTCTAGAGATTTCAGGATTTCAGGATAAGAGATAATTTGTGACAGAAACTAAAATATGGCATTCATTTCTTTCTTTTCTCTTGTATTATTCAGGAATGCCAACTCATGGATGATCTGGATTTTTATTTGGGTATAGACCATTATGAGAAAAGGAAAACTACAAGAGGTTATAACCTCACCCCATGAAAAAGTAGAAAGCAAAAAGGACTTGGAGATGGAAAAATCTCATTTCTTTTATAAGAAAACACTACAAAAAAGTAGTAAAAGAAGAAACACAAAACATTGATTGAAAGCCAATTCACACAGCTCTCTTTGGCTGCTTGTCCTTATTATTTCTTTTAAAAACTAATAGATCCTATTCCTGACAGGCATAAAGCTAGAAGGTGGGACTGCATCCAAAATTTCATTTTTCAAATCATGAGAATCAACAACTGCATCATAACTTCATTTGTCTCTGTAAAACACAGATTGCATGATCCTGTCAAAAGTGCTTTCATCATCAAGGAAATGTATTATTGTGCCTCTTATGGTTCCAAATAAAACCATTATTATAAAACTTATGTTTCTGCAGTGAATTCTAGTGTGCTAGACACCAACAAAATAAATTGTTGATATCTGGCTCTACGAACAAGTTTTACTTAAAAATCAATCATAGCAAGTTGAAAGTCTTAAGCAAGTACTTAAGTCTTAAGACATAAAGAGACATTGGGGTGAGATGGGCAGAAAATAATTTTTTTTTTTAGAAAGCCTTGTTCTAACTGATAAGCCTTAATCTGTTGCCTGTTAGGCTGTACTATCCACTTTTCAACTTTGTTTCATTTGCTTTAATTTTTTTTTTTTTGCTGCTCCAGAAGAATTCATGAATAGATTTCTGCCCTAACTTGGATGTACTACTTTCTTGCACCATAAACAGGACCATTGGGTTGATCTTTCCCTCTAAATCTAATAAACTGAAAGCAGAAACAAAATGGTTTTCAAACACTGTAATCAAAACCAGTTATCTTAAAAAGAAACTTCTCAGCATGGTGATCAAGTGCATTTTAAATGAGTATCTAGAGGAGAGAGAACAAAAATTAAAGACAGCAGTTACAACCATACAGTAGAAGCCACCCCTTTCTATGTGCATCGTAACCATCATCTGGACATTCTTTTAAAGATTTTTTTTTATTTTTAGACAAACATGAACAAAACATAAAACCATCTTCCAGTTGCATACATACAGTGTGTCGGTTGCTTCCAAGTTTTTGTGCATCCTCTCCATAGTCCTCGCTTACAATTGTTTGTATAGATTCTCATATTATCAATTTAATATATATGTATACATTATTGTTAATCATTTATTTGACTAAACTATTATTCCTTCATGTTATGCAAGATATTCAAAATTTTAATTTATAGTATAACAATTCATATTATCATCCTAAATCCATCCAATAATAATACATCTTTATATTATATTCTGTATAATTCTATTCTCCTTATATTGTAAAATTCTACATGTTTCGTTACCATATTTTTTTTCTAACCATTGATAAATCCCATATCTTATAAAATTGTTTATCTTCTTGTTCTCTAATTTCAAATGTCAATTTACTCATTTCAGCACCTTCCATTATTTTGTTAATAACTTCCTCCTGCATTGGTACTTTCTCATTTTTCCAATTTTTAGCAAATACAATCCTAGCCACTGTTAATACATTTACAATCAAATATTTCAATTCCCTACTGTATATTTCTGGTAAGAATAAAAATATCTCTGTTTAAAGTCTATGTGTTTCTTCTCATTTTTTCCAACCATGTGTGGTTTTTAGTCCAATATCTTTTAGCTTCTGTCCATGCCCACCACATATGGTAATATGAACCCGGTATCTGATGACATTTCCAACATTTTTCGGATTTATTCTTAAACATTCTTGCTATTCCCGTTGGGGGTAAGTGCTACCTGTAAAACATCTTATACAAATTTTCTTTATATGCTGTTGACACTGTCATTTTATAATTTTAAGACCACAATTTTTGCCATTTTTCTAAATCAATTCCATGTCCAAATTTTCCCCCCAGGCAATCATTGTTTCTTTAACTTGTTCTTCTTCTAGTTTAACCTCTAATAAATGTCCATATAATTTTTTAATCACCTTTTCATCAGTACCTGTCAAAATTTTATCTAAATCAGTCAGTTTATCATAAAAACCTTCTGTTTCAAGATCTTTGTCATATCTAGAGTATATTTGCACATATGAAAACCAACCTTATACCTTGTTCTTCTAGTTCTTGCATAGATTTAAGTTCACCCTTTCCATTCAATATTTCACCATATCTAACTGTTTGTTCCTTTTATATGTTATTGGATATGAAAATGCTTCAATAGGCAATAACCAGACTGAAATTTTTAAATAATATTGCTTTTTAGTCTTCTCCCAGTTTAATAACAAACACTCTCATATATAATGTCTTCTGAAATACCCTTGTGTTTTAGTTCCTTTGTATCATAAGAAGGCATGCCATCCCAACAACAAATCATGTCCTTCTAATGTCAATAATCTAGTATTTCTTAATGTTATCCATTACTTAACCCACATCAAGTTTGTTGCCTGATAATATAATTCCCAATTAGGCAGGCCAAATCCTCCTCTTATTCTAGCATCTTGTAACAATTTTAATTTTATTCTAGCTTTCTTTCCCTGCCAAATATACTTTGACACTATTTATTTAAATCTTCAAAAATCATCTTGACTTTTGATGCACCCCCTCCTGAATGCCTCTGCTTCTACAAACAATACATCTTAAAAGATGAAAAGTCATTAGCAGGTGGGTCTGCTAATTCTGCTTTATCAAGCCAGCCAAAGAAAAGATCTTGTCTTATATCTGATTGTCACTCTATCACTGTTGAAACAAAGAGCAAAGCTTCAGATATTAAGATCACTTGGATATTTTTTAGTAAACTGATTAAGATAGGTTAGGCACCCATAGTTCCCTAATACTCTTTTATGTACTCTCAATAACTTGTTGAGTAAGTAAACAGATTTCAAGGTTGGATTGCTGAAATTTGATAGCAGTTTTCTGCCCCATTGAAATGAAAATGACCCTGAGCACCAAAAAATGTATACCATTAGTTAAGTATTTTAAAATTTAACACCAGCCATTTAAAATGTGGTTCGAAATATAAACTGCCCAGAGTTGTTTTTGGTGAGATGTGAAGCTATATAAATTAGATACATAAAATCAAATAAATAAAATACACTTCCCTATGTCCACGCTTTGCTTTCCCCTATTATGGCTTGCTTGATCTGGCTTATCATTTTATTTATTTATTTACACATTTATATACCGCCCTTCTCCCGAAGGACTCAGGGCGGTGTACAGCCAACTATAAAACATTCTACTTTACAAAAGTTAAAAGAAGATTAAATAACTTAAGGCTGCCACTAAAATTTATGCCCAACCCCAATAAATTAACAATAAAAACCCCGAATTTAAAACCCTGAAATTTAAAACCCAAATTCTAAAATTACACTTTAAATTCTAAAATTAAACTCCCATTTCAGTCCAGGCCGGCCTGCTCAAAGAGCCAAGTTTTCAGTGAACGTCTGAATGCTCTCAGGTTGGTGTTGTTACATAGTTCAGGAGGCAGCCCATTCCAGAGGGTGGGTGCCCCACAGAGAAGGCCCTATTCCTCAGGGTCACCAGGCAGCACATAGATGCCGTCAGGACCCGAAGGAGGCCCTCTCTGTGGGAGCGCACAGGTCAGTGGGAGACTACCGGCAGAACGCACTCTTGCAGATAACCTAGTCCAATGCCATGGATCGCTTTAAAGGTCAAAACTAGAACCTTAAAATGAACCCGGAAGGCCACCAGCAACCAATGCAGCTCACGCAGGAGAGGCATCACATGAGAGTTTCTTGACGCCCCCATAACCACCTGTGCAGCCGCATTTTGCACCAGTTGAAGCCTCCAGGTGCTCCCCACAGGGAGCCTCATGTAGAGAGTGTTACAATAGTCCAGGTGAGAGGTAACAAGGGCATGAGTGACCGTGCATAAGGCATCCCGATCCAGAGAGGGCTGCAACTGGCGAATCAGGTGAACCTGATAAAAAGCCCCCTTGGAGACGGCCATAATATGATCATCTAAAGACAGCCGTGCATCCAGGAGGACACTCAAATTGCGAGCTCTCTCTGTGGGGGTTAAGATCTCTCCCACAATAGCCAGTGATGGAGTCAGCTGACTATATTGGGGCGCCGGAAACCACAGCCACTCAGTCTTGGAAGGGTTGAGCTGAAGCCTGTTTCCACCGATCCAAATCCACCCGGCCTCCAGGGACCGGGACATAGCCTCCACAGCATCATTGGAGTGGTTTGGGGTGGAGATGTAAAGCTGAGTATCATCAGCATAGAGATGACACTGCACCCCAAGACCACGAATGATCTCCTCCAGCGGCTTTACATAAATGTTGAACAAAAGAGGGGAGAGGACTGACCTCTGAGGCACCCCACAAATGAGGGGCCTAGGGGTGGACCTCTCCCCACCGTCAACACAAATTGCGAGTAGTTACAGAGGAAGCAGGAGAACCACCATAAGACAGTTCCTCCAATTCCTAAACCCCCCAACCGCCACAATAGGATACTATGGTCGATAGTATTAAAAGCCGCCGAGAGATCTAACAGGACCAGGACAGAGGAATAACCCCTGTCACGGGCCCTCCAGAGATCATCGACCAATGCGACCAATGCTGTTTCACTACTACGCCCGGGCCTGAAGCCCGATTGGAAAGGATCAAGGTAAGTCGCTTCCTCCAGATACTGAGGGAGCTGACACGCCACCACACTCTCAACAACCTTCACAACAATGGGGAGGTTGGAGACTGGACGATAGTTATTTAAAATAGCCGGGTCGAGGGCAAGCTTCTTGAGGAGGGGTCGCACCACCACCATTTTCAAGGCAGTAGGAAGCGATCCCTCTGTCAGCAAAGCGTTGACAATCCCCTGGAGCCAGCCTCGTGTCACCTCCCTGGAGGTCGAAACCAACCAGGAGGGACACGGGTCCAATAAACATGTGGTGGTATTCAGCCCCCCCAGCAACCTGTCCATACCCTCAGCGGTCACAGGGTCAAACTCCTCCCAGATAACAGTCTCAAGACTTGCCCCGGACACCTCCCCCGGGACCATCCAACTGGAGTCCAGCCTGCCCCGAATCTGAGCGATTTTGTCATGCAGAAAAACTCCTCTGCCCTGCCCTGCAAGAGGTCCTCCCGCGCTCTCGGCTCAAGCAGGGAGTGGGTCACTCTAAACAGAGCGGCAGGCCGATTTTCTGCCGATGCAATAAGGGCAGAGAAATACGAACGCTTCGCCGCCTCTATCGCCACAAGGTAGGTCCTAATATGGGACCTCACCTGTGTCCGGTTGGACTCGGCGTGACTAGCCCTCCAAACACTCTCCAGATGTCTTTTCTTGCACTTCATCTCCCTCAGCTCCTCCGTAAACCATGGAGCTGGATGGGATCTGTGCCAGGTCAGAGGTTGCAAAGGCACAACTTGGTCCAGAGCCTCGGTGGCCAGCCTCGGGAAATGGCCCAAGCTCCATCTGGAACTGCTCAGGGTCCATCAGGTGCCTGGGGCGGAACCATCTGCACGGCTCTGCCTCCCTGCGGTGGGGGGTGGCAGTACAGAAGTCGAGCCTAAGAAGAGAATGATCTGACCATGACAAGGGTTTTATGATTAAGTCCCCAAAGCTACAGTCATTCAACCACTGACCAGAGACAAAAATTAGGTCCAGCGTGTGTCCCCCCATGTGAGTGGGGCCAGAAGCTAATTGGGTCAGGTTCATGGCTGCCATGGAAGCCATGAACTCCCGAACTACCCCAGAGGTTTACCTGAGCGAAGGCAGGTTGAAATCCCCCATGATTAAAAGCCTAGGGGTCTCAACCGCCAGCCCGGCTATCAACTCGAGGAGTCCGGGCAGGGCCGATGATACGTGGCAGGGAGCCAGGTACGCTATCAAAAGGCCCATCTGAACCCCCTGCCCCCACTTCACAAAGAGAGACTCACAACCAGCCGTCTGAAACAGTGGCCTCCCTAGGACAAAAGACTTCTCTGATAATCACCGCCACCCCACCACCCCTTCCCTGAGTCTGAACTGAACCATTACCATTGTTGCTTTATATCTTAGACCAAGGTGTTAAAGCAATTTATGCTGCAAGAAACAGTGGCAAAAATCTGGTGGCTTTTTAGCAATCAGTTGCACAAAGCATGGAGATCTCTCTGGCCAAGGACTCTGTGAATGGTCTTAAGCAAGCCACTGACTCAGTTTTTCTGTGTCTTATCTGAACAGTGAGAACAATAACTGTTGTTGCACAGATAAGAACTGGAAAGCATTTATGAGTCCTATAAATGTTTAAAAATAACATTCTGTTTTTCACCAGTCAGAGTGTTTCTGAGTCATGTATAAATGACTAACTACATCACCATTAGAAAGAGCCTACTGTATTAGGGATAACTTAAGACAGCTTTCATGTCTTATGAAATTTATCTTGGGCAACATATTTGTGTGTTTATGTTTATGTTTGTTATGTTTATTTAATTTATATACCGCCCCCTCTCCCATTTGGGACTCGGGGCGGTGTACAGCCAGATTAAAACAATACAAAGAAATTTAAAATTTAAAGACAGATTAAATCAGTGGCTGAAGTTAAAAATAATAAAAATAATAAAAACAAGGGTATATAAAATGACAAATTTAAAACCCCCAATACTACTAGGCCAGACTGGCTCGTTGAAAAAGATGAGTCTTCAATGCGTGCCTGAAGGTTTGCAGTCAGGGATAGTCTGTATCTCTGGGGGCAGCTCGTTCCAAAGGGAGGGTGCTCCCACAGAGAAGGCCCATACCCTCAGGGTCGCCAGCCGACATCATCCAGCTGACAGCACCCCAAGGAGGCCAACCCTGTGAGAGCGCACAGGCCGACGGGAGGCTGATGGTGGCAGAAGGCGGTCCTCTAAGTACCCAGGTCCCAAGCCATGGAGATCCCAAATGGTGTCAGATATGTGTAGGTAATTAGACTTCTAAGCTACAGTTTGCAAACTGTCAACATTTAATGGCTATGTAGCTACCAAATTATAGTGTCTGGATGTTCCTTTTAATAGATCCTCTTTTTCTTCAATTGTTATTTTCTATCTGTTCAGCTACTAGAAAAGCACAAGAAGTTCCAGTGCTGATGAGAAATCTATTTTGTATGCATTGTTTATGGTGTTGGATGTCTCTAACCTTGATCACAAATACTAGGAATTTCTCTCTAGAATTCAGCAGTGGTGATGGTTTTTGATAACAACAACATAATATCTTGCCTCATTAATTCTAGGAAGAAGTCAGAGCTTATTGCAAAATATCTTTCTACTTGTATTTTGAGCCTTGAATTTTTCAAAAAGAAAGTATAAAACTGTAGGAGGGAGATATTCTCAACATCTAACCAGTCCTATCTTTTCCATTTGTTGATTTTAGCTTGAATGCCTCTGATTGTTTATTGATATCTAATGTGCATAACACAGAGTGATATTAATCTTGTAAAAAAATAACTACTCAGTATTTATAACCCTCCCACCCAATAATGTGTTTTCCTTTGTCAAGGGGCTGTATATCAGGTAAATCTCAAGCCCTACACCCTTTAGCAGTTTATCACTACACTCCCTGATAATCCTCACAATCCCAGCTTTTCCCCTTGATCATACAATGTTGTCCACATTTCATCTCTTGCCTTAAGTTAAACGATCATAAACAATCATTTTGTAACTTTGAATAAAGGTGTCCTTTCTTCTTAAGCCAACATTGTCTCTCCCTGGCTTCAATGCTTCAGTCTGCGATGCTTTCCTCTCTATTGTTATGGAGACAAGATAAGAAGTTCAATGGTAGGAATGATCAGAGGAGTGTTTGGAAAACACTGGCAGGCACAGGCAGGCCTCTTTCTCTGTCCAGAGGTTGCCACAATCGTTTCTCTTAGAGTACAGTACTTGTCTTCTTCGTTAGCACTAAATTTTCTACGTGTGCTTCACACTTGTCATCTTTTTAAAAACAAACTTTTCACTAGGTTCCCAATGAATTATAGGAGAGCAGAGCAGACTTCTAATATTTTACTTTGGTAAGAAAGAGGTGCATACTTCCACAACTTTGAAATGGAAGGTTTTTATATTCTCTGAGGCAGTCTTGATTTCCTCATTGCAGAGTCTTGAAAACACTACATGGTGTTAACTTGCTTTTGTTGACTATATAGCAGTTTCCTGTATTTGTCTATTTCCATCACTTCCCCTGTGAACTAAAAGACAGGAATGTCAAGAAACCAACCAGTTTCAGTTATCCAGGTTTACAGGCCCTAATGAATTGCACAAAGAGGCTAGGATTTTCCTCCCACTCTGAGGCAATTTCTTCATTCAGATGGTTTTGAAGCTGAGTAATGCCCAGATGGTGAAGATACTAACCAACCCACCTACAGAAGCTTCTGCTGAATCTGCAGTTGCAGAACAACATTAGAATCACCCACCCCTTTGTATGTAGTGGTTGGTGAAAGTTTTCAATGTGCCAAAGATGGATGGCCACAAAGTTAGAAGAGGAAACCCATCAATCCCATCATTTATTATCATGGCTATGCTCAGAAATTAGGCCAACATAATTTGATTAGGAATAGAGACTTTGTGAGAGGGACAGAAATGTCATACTTTTTTTTTTGCTGACACAGAATCAGAATAGCGTTGGAAGGGACCTTGGAGGTCTTCTAGTCCAACCCCCTGCTCATGCAGGATACCTTATACCATTTCAGATATGTGGTTGTCCAGTATTTTCTTAAAAACCTCCAGTGATGAAGCACCTACAACTTCTGAAGGCAAGTTGTTCCACTGTTAATTGTACTCACTGTTAGGAAGTTCCTCCTAATTCCAGGTTGCTTCTCTCCTTCATTCATTTCCATCCATTATTTCTTCTCTTGTCTTCTGGTGCTTTAGAAAATAAATTGTCCCCCTCTTCTTTTTGGTAGCCCTTCAAATACTGGAATACTAATATCATGTCTCCCCTAATCCTTCTTGTCTCTTACCTGGTCATATCCAATTCCTGCAACCGCTCTTCATATATTTTTGTCTCCAGGCCCTTAATCATCTTAGATGCTCTTTTTTGTACTTTTTTGGGTGACCAAAACTGGATGCAGGTGTAGTCTTACTAAAGATTTATAAAGCTGTACTAATACTTCACATGATTTTGATTCTATGCCTCTGTTTATACAACCAAGGATTGTATTAGCTTTTTGGGCTGCTGCCACATACTGCTGGCTCATGTTTAAGTGATTGTTCACTAGGACTCCAAGATCCCTCTCACTGTTACTATTTTTGAGCCAGGCTTCACATAATTTGTACTTGTACCCTTGATGTCAGCTTTGGAAGTCATATTCCACGCTGCCACATAGCCTGAGAAAGTGGGGGTGGGGTGATTTCAATTGAGTAGCTCTAAGTAGACAAAATAAAATTCTTTTGTTAGTTCAAGGTCATTGAGTATGGTGCAAGATGAAATAAAGATCTTACTTTTGGATGGATGGTGATTGGGCCATGTGATGTGATGATGGCCAAGGGGAAATGGCTTTGTAGTTTGGGAAATTGTGGGAAGCCTGAAAACTTTTAGATTTGGGATTCCACAGATGTGCCAGTTGCTATTCTAATAAAGGTACTTTTGAGATATGGCTGTCTTGGAGTTACCGATTGGAATGGAGGTTTGCTGGAATGCTGACACTTGGTTTTTCCTGCCTAGGTGTAAAGCCTTACTTGTCTCCACATTAAATTTCATGCTATTTGATAGAACCTATTGTTCAAATCTGTCAATATATTTTTAGATCCTGAGCTTATTTTCTGGGATGTTGCCTATTCCTCCCAGCTTAACGCCATCTGCAAACTTGATGAGTTTCCCTTCTAGTCCCTCATCTAAGTTATTTATGAAGATATTGAAGAGTACTGGGCATTAGACAGAAGCTTGTAGTACCCCACTGCTTACTTCCCTCCATATAGATATAGTACCATTAAGGAATACTTGTTGAGTACAGTTTTGTCAGCCAGTTACAAATCCATCTGGTGGTGATGGTGTCTATCCTACATTTTTTAGTTTACCAAGAAGTAGCAGTAGGTTGTTGTCTACTTTGTCAAATGCCTTGCTGAAGTCCAAGTATACTATGTCTACAGCAGGGGTGGGATTCAAATTTTTAGCAACCGGTTCTGTGGATGTGGTTTAGGTGGTGGGCACGGCTTGGTGGTCATGTGACTGGGTGGACATGGCTTGGTAGTCAGTTTATTGGCTGGGTATGGCCAACTCAATATCACTCACATCGAGGCACGCATCTCCTCGCCTGGCCTCTCATGACTGTGGGATGCTGCAACATTCATAAGTGCGAAAAATGGTCATAAGTCACTTTTTTCAGTGCCATTGTAACTTTCAATAGTCACTCCACACAATCAAAGTACCAGCAAAGGAGGAAAAAAAACTCCAGAGAAGTTTCAGAGACAGGAAATCTAGTCCTGCCAAGAATGTAATAAGGGTTAATGGAGAGGCAGTTTCTGTAAGCAACACCAGAATGTTTCCTTCCTGCCTTCTTTACAGGATTAGGCCAGTAATTTCTTCTAACAACCGGTTCTCCGAACTGCTTAGAATGTTAACAACTGGTTCTAGCGAATAGTGCGAACTGGTAGAATCCCACCCCTGGTCTACAGCATTTCACTGGTCTACCAATCTAGTCACTCTGTCAAAGATTGAAATAAGATTAGTTTGGCATGATCTGTTTTTAACAAACCCATGCTGGCTACTAGTTTAAACTGCATTTGTTTCTAGATAGAAACAAATGGAGGATATATAGTGATTTTATTCAATGGCTAGAGAAATGGCCACAGAGCTAGCTATTATTTAGTGTGCTGTAATCAGAAACAAATGTTTTCTGTGATAGTAGATGAGAAAAACTCACATGGAGATTACTGCACACAAGCTGAGGGCAGTCTATTTTCACAGGGTTTTACAGGTTTTAACCACTAGAGGTTGTGCAATGAAAAGCAACAATTTAAATATTTGGCTAAGAAAGCACATTTAGTTCTTGGAAGGAATTAAAATATGTCTCTTTCTGGAATCTCAGCTGTATATACATTATCCCCTGGTATACTGACAAAAGTGTTGGATGTACGCCTGAACGACTGGTTCTGCTCAATCATGAGCTCGTTGGGAAGAATTTGGTATGTCAGTTTTTCTCAGCATTTCTTAGCAGAGAAAAACAAAGCCATTAAGTCTAATGCTGCATATACAGGTAGTTCTAGACCTGTGTTGGCAAACCTATGGCACTCAGAGCCACTTCTGCCAGCACGCGAGAGGTCGCCCGGAAAAGCCCCACTGCACATGCGCACATGCGCACATGCCACCTGCCTGACAGCTGATTGTCGGGTATCTGGCACACATGGGGGGGGCGTGGGAGGCCCTAGGGCATGCAGGGAGGGTCTCGTGTGCATACGCAGAGACACGCAGACACGCAGGGAGATTGCGTGCATGTGCACAGAGATGCATGGCACAGGGGGGAGTCGCGCATGCATGCGCAATGGGTGTGTCCCCCACACACACATTGCCCCAAAAGGTTAGCCACTACTGTTCTAGACTAATAGCTTTTTGTTTAGTGACCGTTTAAAGTTACAATGGCATCAAAAAAAGTGACCTATGACCATTTTTCACACTTATGACCTTTGCAGCATCCCTGTGGTCATGTGATCATAATCCAGCCACTTGGCAACTGGCTCATATATCTGATGGTTACAGTATCCCAGGGTCATGTGATCACCTTTTGTGTTTTTCTGACAAGCAAAGTCAATGGGAAATCCAGATTCATTTTACAAACTTGTTACTAACTTAACGTGATTCATTTAAGAAGTGTGGCAAGAAACGTTGTAAAACAGGTTCCATTGTGGTCATAAGCAGGGGTGGGTTCTACCAGTTCTGTCCACCTCTGTAGAACGGGTTGCTCCGAAGAGCAGCAGACATAGAACCGGTTCTATGTCTGCTGCTGTTGTGGCCCACCTGCACGTCCGGGCTCTTACCTGACTTTATTTCCTGGTTTTTCATCTGTAGCTGCTTTGCGCGACACAGCTGCAGTTGAAAAAGTAGGAAACAAGGGCTTTTCCAACTGCTGCGCACTTGCACGCAGCGCTGTTCAGCTGTCCGGGCAGCTCAGCAGGTTGTAAATTGTACTCGTGCAACTCATGCATGCGCGCATGATGCTAATAGACAGAACCGGTAGTTATACCAGTCGGATCCCATCCCTGGTTGTAAGGGACTACCTGTAATTTTAGCACTAGGAACATTTTCTCGGAAGCAATTCTTTTATTAGTATTTTAAAAATTGCCTAATCCCTATCATAGAAAATTTGGCATACCTGGTCTGTGTACGTGCCCTTGAAGGAATATTTTGGCAGAACTACAAAACTAGAATAGTAGAAACTATACACAATGCAACTCCAAAATCAAACCTAAACAGAAAACGTAGAAAAGTCTTACCCATAAATTATCCTACGGAGATTAACAAGCCCCACCAAGTTTCATAAAAGAGTAAATTAATTCCTTTCAGTGATAAGATTATATGTTTGTTTCTGGGCATTGTCTAAATATTAGAACAAAAGGCTTCCTAATGTAGTTGAAGGGCATATGCAACACAAAGGGTCATTTGGGGTTCACTTTTCTTCTTGCATTGCACCACCTGGTGCCAAAGGAATAGTTTTGCCTCATTTGCTTACACTGCCAGAAAGCAAAAAAAATCTTGAAATGATGTTAAGGTGTGATAGTCTCATTGAGGTAAACTACAGCTGTGCCATTTATTACATTTCAGATATGTGTTTTATTCTCTCCATGACCTTCAGTGTTAGATTTGATAATAATAACTTTGCAACGAGTTAATTATTAACGAGTTGGGAGTGGAAATCCTGTTTAAGCACAGAACACTGGAATAGTAATTTGCTAAAATGATTTTCAAATGAGTTTGTCATAAGGGCCTTTTCCCCAGGCATATACCCTAGCAGCACATCCCCCGCCCCCTGCTATGTCCCTTCATCACACCTTCAGCACATGAGTGAGACAAGCTTCTATCATCCTTAACTGGATGGGTATTAAAGTACCATTTTTTCTTAACTACAACACTCTCCAGAGACAGACTCAGGATGTATTAAATCAACACCCATCACCTTGGAGGGAAGTTAAATGATAGACAGTCACTGGGAACAGAACTAATAGAGGCAGGATAAGAATCAGCAATTGGGTTAGCAAATTTCATGCTAGTATAATTTTGATTTACTTGGAGATAGGTTAATAGTACTTCAATGCATCAGTGGGGAAAGGTACTCAGGGTTATGGATCAATCCTAACTAACCGTGCCCTCCAATTAAATTGAAGTACAGCTGTCATCTTCTATTAGTACAACTTATGGCTATGCTGAGTGAGACGGGTGGAAGCTATCTGAAGATAGAGTCAGAGGACCATGTGTGAAAAGAGTATTCTGGGAAAAATTGATGCAATACTTATGCACCTTGTCACCATTAAATTCAAATACTTGAATTTGCAACAATCTGTTCCATGGGTGCTTAGATCTTTAAATAAAAATTACATGGATTTTATGATGGCTTATTTTGTCCTGAACTCTTCCTTCAAAAGCACAGAGTTATTACATCCTGCATGTACTAGAATCTACAGAGTTTTTCCTTTTTTTTTTTTCATTCTGCATCAGACATTGAAACCAATGCAAGTTATTATCAATGTGTTTAGGAAACATGGCTCCAGGAAGCATCCTTTGCTTTTAGGGTCATTGGAATATTCGCAAATTGCTTTGCAGTTGTAGTCATGTTTGACAAAGTTTAGATTGCACCAGGCTATCTACAAGTCAGGTAAAGATAGTGATATAGCCCGTTTCTCTGACCAATGTTCCATGCCTTTTAAGATAAATACATCTCAGGCAGAATGATTGATTTAAAATAATAGTGACAAATAGGGATGTACATCTGAACCAGCATGGCATATTAACTGTGTAGCTCATGGTAACCCAGACATATGATTCAGAACTTATAGCAAGTCCTAAATTGGGCATCCATCAAGCTTATTGTCTGATTTTAATTTGGGATTTATTATTATTATTTTTAAACTTTCATTTCCAATGTTGCTATCTAAACATGATCCATAGGGCAGGGTTTGTGGGTAGAGATGAAAAAGGAAAGATCTCTAGAGAGGAAGAAGAGGAAATATGGGCTTCAGATAAAGATATATAATGGAATTGTCAATTATGTCACAAAGTAGGTGAATATGCATGTTGCTCCCATGCAAATAGCTTGGAAAAACAGTCAGCGCCCTCTACTAATTCCTCTGATTAAAATTGCATTAGCTTGTAGGTGTCAGGGACACGCAGCTGTTTTCAAGGAAACTCTGGCTCCAAGAGGTCCTTCCTTGTAGGGCAATACGTAGCTCTATCTAGAGGTAAATGTCAGGGAGACGCACAGCTTGCCGACGTTTGTCCTCTCTCTGACAGGCCCTGGCCAATGTCCTGCTGCTGAGGGTCGTGGTAATTTATGTCCACTCTGTGTACATTAACTTATCTGCAGTGGAGCTGGCTGGCTCTTTCAGTCAGCCTGTCTCCTCCACAGGCTGTGAGATTTTCCTGACTATTGGACCAACTGGGAAACAGGCTGTTCTGCTTCTGCCAAGTTCCCTGCACCATCCGAACAACAACAAACACCGCCAAGGAGACTTACTCTGAGCCACAACAGACCTCGTTGCTAGCTGTGCACTGTTAAGGCCGGCATTTTGCTTTAACGGACATATCATCCCTGGGGGAAATGCAAAAGAAGGGAGGGAGGGAACTAACTGCCTCTGGCATTAAGATACAGAGTTCTCACTCTATGCCTCATTTTAGTCTCCCATTAGTATTCCTGTGGCAGCTCCAGCAGGCATTCTGATGCCTTATTCTGATTAAGTGGGCTTTGTAGGGGTATATTAATTACATAGGGAGACAGAAAAATAATGCACACAAAGAGACATTCTGAATTAATGGTGCTGAGGGGCTTCCATGGGTATTTTACCTAAAAATGAGCTACAAGTAATTTCCCTCATTGATTTAACGACCCTTTTGCTCATTTAAACTGCATCATGGGGTTAGTTAATTCTTTCTGTTCACTTTTAGTATTTTCTAAATGTATTTCTCAAGGTTAGACCTGGCCAATTTGAGGGAATAGAACTCTGAACCCCAAGACGGAGCCTAGTTTGCCAATTGCACAGTGGCAGATAGGAAAACATTCCAGAGGGTTAATGTCATTGCCCAGAAGATCATTGGTTGCCCTCTCCCCTCTTTGGAAGAGCTTTATAGCTCCCGCTGCCTTAAAAAAGCAAAACATTCTCAAAGATCCATCTCAACCTGGGAACCCTTTTTTGAACTATTACCATCTGGCAGACGATGCAGAATAATAAAAACAAGGACAAATAGGCTGAAAAATAGCTTTTATCCCAGGGCAGTAGCTCTTTTGAATTCTGCTATAGTGCAGTATTGGTGCAGTGTCAGGGGTTTTCGGTTCAATGTGTGGAGGGTGAAGGATGTGTGTTTGTGTTTATATTGCACCAACTGTCACATTAAACAAGAGGAAAACCTTCTACACACCAATTCCACCCACGCTTTCTACAATTTTGTAAACAACAAACTAAAAGACTCAAGGTCCATCCCACCCCTGAAAGGACCTAATGGTAAAGACTGCAATGACGACACCATTAAAGCCAACCTCTTTAATACATTCTTTGCTCAGTATTTGTAAACAGCAATGGATCATGCCCAGTATTTCCTAATCAAACCACAGGCAACTACAATGATCTAATACATATCAATTTTACAGAAGACAATGTTGAAAAAGCACTACGCAATCTAAAACCATCTCTATCTATTGGACCAGATGGAATATGTGCCTACTTATTAAAAAAGCTATCCAATGCCATAGCTGAACTTCTAAGCATAATCTTTGAAAAATCTTTCAGGACCAGCTCCTTGCCAAAACTATGGTCACAAGCCACAGTCATCCCCATCTTCAAAAGAGAGACCCCAGCCTAGTTGAAAATTACAGACCAATCTCTTTATGCTACGTCATCTGTAAAGTCATGGAATCAATTATTAACCAATCCATCATCCTCCACTTAGAGACAAACAACCTACTCTCTAATAAACAATTTGGTTTCAGGAAAAAACTATCCTGTAATCTGAAACTCTTACACTGCAAAAGCATATGGACTATAAAACTCGATTAGGGCAAAGCAATAGACACAATCTACATAGAATTCTGTAAAGCCTTTGATTCAGTGGTACACGGCAAGCTACTCCTAAACTAAAATCTTACAGTACCTCTGGACACCTGCATAACTGGATAGAAGTATTTCTGTCAAACAGTCAACAAATGGTCAAAATTGGGAGCATCCTATCAAATTCTGTAACTGTCAACAGTAGTGTCCCTCAAAGCAGTGTTCTAGGACCAATTCTTTTCATACATAAATGACATCTGTGATCATATTAAGAGCAACTGCGTTCTCTTCGCTGATGATGTAAAGCTATTCAACACCACAGACAATACTGCTACCTTCAAAAAGACCTTGACTGTGTATCAGAATGGTCAAACAAATGGCAACTTCAAATCTCAACAAATAAAAGCTCTGTCTTACATATTGGCAAAAAAATCAGAAAATAAAATACAGGCTGAATAGTCAAGACCTTGTTGATGATCCAAACTCTGATCTAAGTACTAGAGCTATGTAACTACATAGCCAAAAAGGCGTTAAGAATTGTTAACCTAATCTTACATAGTTTTTTCTTTGGTAATATTACACTACTAACCAGAGCATACAAAACATTTGCTAGACCAATACTCAAATACAGCTCATCAGTCTGGAACCCACATTACATATCTGATATTAACACAGTTGAGAAAGTCCAGAAATATTTCACAAGAAGAGTTCTCCACTCCTCTACTCGTTGCAGAATACCTTATGCCACCAGACTTGAAATTCTAGACCTAGAAAACCTAGAACTACGCCGCCTTCGGTCTGATCTAAGTATAGTACAATATATAAAATCACACATTGCAATGTCCTACCTGTCAATGAATACTTCAGCTTCAACCATAACAATACAAGAGCAAACAATAGATACAAACTAAAGGTTAATTACACTTGATTGCAGGAAATATGACTTCAGCAACAGAATGGTCAATGTCTGGAATACTCTACCTGACTCTGTAGTTTGTTCCCCAAACCCCAAAAACTTTAACCTTAGACTATCTACTATTGACCTTACCCCTTTCCTAAGAGGTCTGTAAGGGGGTGTGCATAAATGCACCAACGTGCATACTGTCCCTGTATTTTTATTTTTTTAATTTTTCTTATATGTATCCATGTATTTATAACTATGTTTTTACTTATACCTATTATCTTGTAAGCAATTGACAAACCAAATAAAATAAATAAATAAATATTTTCATAGTCATGATGTGCACTGAAGATGATGTTTTATTTCGTTGTACAAGGTACAATGACAATAAAGTAAACTAAAAAAACTTAAAAAAATAGTTTAGGATATGATTCTGCATGGATCAAATATTTGGTCAAGGGAGTCTAAACACAGAAGGGTGGCATGGCCAAAAAGCATGTGAAAAAAGCACATTTTATTTCTCTTGGAGTATTTTGATATCTATGATACTGATCTGCTGTGAGTATTATACAATAGAAGAGAATTTTGTCTGATAGTATTTATTTATTGGATTTCTAAAATTAAAAATATAACAGCATATTGCAATTTCCAACAATTTCCTAAATCTGGAAGAGTGGTTTGTCTAAGCTTGACTATGCCTCAACAAATCTCCACTATCTCAATTAATATTCAACCTAGTGTTACATCACGGATATAAGATCTCTTGATATCCCCAACATAAATGGAATTTTGGAACCCATCATCTTTCTTCTTACATAAAACAGTATCTTAATAACTTCAGAATACTGACTGTACATGTCGGAAATATGGCTTCTCACATAATCTATTTTTCCTATATTCATTGCTAGATATTTATTTTAGAAATAGTTTAGGGACAAATGCATGCTGGAGTTTACAAAGGTAATATTGTTTGATACTAAATACTGTTAATCCAATGCAATCATACCTAGCATACCTAAAATTTACTGCCAGTTCATAGTTTATAAACTTACAGAAAATGACAAGTGCCATGTCTTCTAATCTTTAAAAGTGATCAAAGGACATACTTAAAATAGGAAAAATACTTTATTTTCAAATAAAGGTACAGAAAGAAACTATTTGTATAACCAACAGAAGCAAGTTTCCACTTATCAGTAGCAAGACAGTTTGTTGATATGTTATATGTACACTTATTTTTAGATTAAAGCCTTCATACAAGCCAGAAAGTTAAATGGAAAAAATTAAAATGAATTTATAGTTTAGACCCTATGTAATTAAGAACAAATCTTACTTGATAGCATATAATTTTGTAAAAATAAACTCATAATAATACAGTATAATAAGTATTAACTATTTGAAAATATATGTGGTAAACACACACACATATATAAAATTGGATACATTATTTAAAATTACTATATAATGTAGGAGTTATAAATCAGTAATAAGAGTAAACAGGCAAATTTGATCGTTCCTTTTAAATTAATCAGACATCATAAATTAGGACATATAGGGGCATATGGAAGGATATGATTTCTTGGAATATTTTAAGATGATGCAATTTCCTATCATTTTAATAATACATTTTAAAAGATGCTAAAGATATGACACACTACCTTTAAAAAAAGGCATTACTGGAAATAGCTGCAATGCCCACCAGAGATATCTAGAATACCTATGACTTTAAACAAATTGATGAAAAGAACATTGCAATATTACAACACAAGCTCCATTTTGCAGGAAGTAGAATCATCCAGTCTAATATTAGAATTTTAGGTCCTACAGTTTAGGAGATGAAAAGAATCTGTTCCTGCACCCCCACTGTCCCTTTGCCTCCTATTCTTCATCTGGACAGTGTGTAAACAAATCTTTCTCCTGCTAATACTTCTAAGCAACTGTAATAGATTTGTTTAATAAAGACAATATGATCTTGTACTCCCTGACTAGTATTGAGCAATTCTCCTCCCTCAGTCATGGAAATTCATGGGGAGAGGAACAGAAGTCATTGTCTTTGGAAACTTCCTGTGTTTGCCCACAGATTCTTCTGTCTATTTTTCTTACCACAAGGAATGTACTCAAAAAGAAAATGCAAAATTTCACAATATCTATGGGTTAGGAATGTTATGACCATCCACCTGAAGTACTCCCCACCATTTTTGTTTTGCTTTATATGTATATGCATGTATATATTTTCTCTTCCTTATAATTATGGGGGATTTTCTAACATATAAATCAGCGTTTTCCAATCTAGTGCTCTCTGGATGTTTAGGATTTCAGTTTTCAAAACCCAGATTCCATAACCAAATATCTAAAAGACATCAAATGGAGGAAATTCAATATGACCGTTAGGCCAATTCAGCTGTAAAATGCAAGGTCATATGGCCAGGCACAGCCAGGATGTTCGTGTGTGTTTACGTATTTAAGTAGAGTTAAATATGCTCTATGGGCTAATCAGCAGGGGTGAAATTCAACCAGCTCGGCCTGCCTTGGGAGAGGTGGTAGGGATGATTTGAACTGGTAAAAAATCATTCCAATTGCCCCCGGTTGCTATTACTATTATACTAAGCCACGTCCACAGCCGCACCCACAGAGCCAGTAGGGATACTTTTTGAATTTCACCCTTGCTAAGCACATATCTACCTCTTAAGTGATTAAAGCCAAACAACATGTCATTCAGGAGATCATTATTAGAACAGAATAGTTTTCTGATTTTTTTTTCTAATAGAAATTGTCTCCCTTTTGCTGTCTCTCTCACCAGTGGAGGGTAATGGTGTTTAATCTTTACTCCCTCAACTCAAACATTATTCTCCTAATAAAAATATTCTAGGTTTTGTCCTCTCAGATCAAGACGCTGCTCTCTTCTATGCAGCAATTCAGTAATTTCTGACAATTCAGATACCCATCTCCTGCATGGCATGTAGTTGGGGCTTCAGTCAAACAGGAATTAGAGTGACCCAGAGTAGACAATCCATAAGATAATTTTTTAAAAGTGCAAAATTAGTTTGTATTAATCAGAGTAAAAGATAAATGAAACATGGAGGTTGCTTCTGCTAGATCAAGAATCATCGGAGGAAAAATTATCATTTTGCCTTTTTTTATCACCTGTAGTTCTTTAGTACTATACCTTTTTCCCAAATATTTGTCAGAGAGGTTATAATAAAGGCTATAATGACTGAAGGTTCTGAATAATGGGGAAAGGTAAGATTTGTGTGATATTTACCAACCAGAACAATGGTTTTTGCTAAATTAAACCATGTCATCAGTTCCCGTAAATGATAGGTTTCTATTTTTACCATGTACTTCTTAAATGATTAATATAGGCATATATTGGTGTTTTATGATGAAAGTCAGATCTCAAGCCAACACCAAATGGCACTGAAGACAACCTTGAAAGGCAGCAAGGCTCAGACACAGTTTTTGCTGTGTTTCAGTTTTCAAGGATGCAGTTTAGAGCCTATTGTGTTGCCTTCATGCAGACAATCTCCTTCACAAGGAAGAAGAATTAAATACATGATTACTTCTTGCCTTCTAATTTACTGAATTTGACCAATAAATTGGATCAACTAATCATTTTCCCCATTCACACATGTACTTTGTTGTGTCCAACATTAATCACAAAATGAGTAATAATGTCCCATCGAAATCAGGTGAATTTGAAACGGTCATCTTGATCACAAGTTAACTTTAGCTTTAGCCATTCTTTTATCGCTCTTAAAGTGTACAAATGATTGCACGTGTACAGATAAAGATCAACCAGTTTCAATAAATATTTATCAACACATCCATAATGAAGTTTTTAAAAATTTCTGATGATTCCAATTATTTTCACTTTTCTTTTTTTTCTTCAAGAAAGTCCATCAAGACAAAACCAGTGGAATATATTCGTCTTTCTTTTGCTTGATATAAACAAATATTACGTTTGTTTATGTGTTCAAATATTGAAAATCTGAAATGAACAGTTGGATAAATCTCCTGAAAAACAGATAACCTTCAAACATTATTCCAATACATATAAATAGGAACCAATCAACCATAAACATGGGATGGTTCTAGTTTATGCCTAAGAAAAAGTGTAAAATTGAAGTTTTGTTACTCATTATTTCTACTCCATTTCTACTGGTGACTTTTCATACTACGGGCATCCCTCATCGAAAATCAGAAGTCTGCTGTATTCTATCTTTGGCAGTTTTTATATATGAAAAAGTTATCCCAAATCTGGTTCTTATGGAATGACAAATAGAGCTTAGTTAAAAACCACTTGCCAAGCCCTGATAATATAACTGAGGAACCAAAGACTACAGTGGATTCAATGGGAAGAGTCAGTCTACCATTTAGTTATCCTTCTTGTTTCTTGAGTCAAAGGATGGTGTATGTACTGTTTCTGGAATTCATCCTTCTCTCTGAAATGGGCCTGTCATGCTGCTTCTTGATCTACAACAGGAGTGTATTTCTGATTGCTAACTTTCAGAAGTGTCACCTGGAAACTGTGCATGCATCTTTCACTCTACTGCCCCACACGTCTTATATGCCCTCCGACACAGAGTAGCACATGCTTTCTTTCCATTCTGTTCATTCCTTTCTCCCTGCCTTTGATAGTGGAAATTCAGCACTGAGGAGCCTTTCTCTGAAAATCATCCTCTCAATAAAGAAGATTCTTTTATAGGCAGTCCTTAACTTATGACCACAATTGATCCCAACATTTCTCTTGATAAAGAAGACAGTCATTAAGTGAGTTTTACTCCATTTTATGACATTTCTTGCCATAGTTGTTGAGTGAATTACTGCAGCTGTTAAGTTAATTACATAGTTGTTAAGTGAATCTGGCTTCCCCATTGACTTTGTTTGCGAGAAAGTCACAAAAGGCGATCATCTGATCATGGGCACTGCAACCGTCATAAATATGAGTCAGTTGCCAAGTGCCTGAATTTTGATCACATGACCATGGGGATGCTGTAACGGTCGTTAAATGTAAAAAATGGGCATGAGTTGTTTTCTTTTAGTGCTGTTATAACTTTGAACAGTCACTAAATGAACTGTTGTAAGTCAAAGGCTATTTTATTTCCATTGCTGTTCTATAGTAAAAATGCTACTTGTGTCTCCACTTAGTGTTGCTTTAGTGGTGTAATTGGAATTGAGCCAGGGGTGGGATTCCACCAGTTCTGACCGGTTCTATAGAACCCCTTGTTAACTTTCTAAGCAGTTCGGAGAACCGATAATTAGAAGCAATCTCCTTTTGTTTTTTTCCACTCTAATTACATTCTTGGCAGTATGCTTAGATTTACTGTCTCTAAAGGAGGGTTTTTTTTCTTAAAGGGGAAGGGTTGTTTTAAGTTTTTTACACTAGTGTTGGGAGGAAATACTCTCCTAGAAATACTTCTTCTTGGCTAGCTAGAAAGACTGACATTCAAACGTGAGTTTACAAACCCTTTCTGAGTTTTGGTCTAAAACTGGTTTTTGGTGAAGTTTAATTCTGTGCTTGGTGACATTTAATCCTGTTTTTATTGATGGGATAATTTTCCTATTTGGCTTTGTTTGGAAGGAAAAAGATTAATCTCTGTTCCTGAAAAGAAACTGGTTTGAGAAATCTGGCTAGTTCCTGTGTCTATTTGTTCTGGTAATTGGTTTAACAAGCAACAGCTACTGTTGTATTTAATTATTTGTATTGCGTTTGAATTTTTTCCTGCCTCATGGTTTCTTTTTCTATCTGGGGAGGGGGTCTTCCTTCACTGCTTTGGTGGTATCTGGCACTGTCCTTTTTGGGTGTACTTCCAAGAGGCAGGATGCAACTTTGACACTGATTGTTTTACTGCCTATCTGGGGTGCATGTGACCTTTCCTTAAACTTGGATGACTTCCTTAGGATATCTTGTGAAATGAGTGAGACCAGCTGGTATCTTTAAGTGGTATAAATAGATCTAAGGATTGCTTTTTCTAGGTTTGTTCTTTCTGGAGAGTTTAAATGACCTCTCTGCTGAAGGGTTTCACTTTATGAGCAAGAGTTGGCTGCTGATAGCTATCATTGTATTTTAACTATTTTAATTCCTCAAGGTGCTCTGGCACCCTGCCTGATTTGTAACTCCAGCTTGCAAATATTTTTAATCTAATGATTGGTATTTAGGGCAGTTTTTTGCAAACAAAGATTTTTTTTTTTATTTTTGTACAAGTAATCCTTGACTTACAACAGCTCATTTAGTAACCATTTAAAGTTACAATGGCACTGAAAAAAGTGACTTATGATCATTTTTCATCCTTACAACTGTTGCAGCATTCCTACTGTCATGAGAGGCCAGGTAAGGAAAAGCATTCCTTGATGTCAGTGATGTCGAGTTGGCCATGCCCACCCAGTCACATGACCACCAAACCACACCCACCAACTAAGCCACACCTGTCCTGGAAATACATGCTGCAGCTTTGCAGTTGTATTCTAAATATTTTATGTACCTTAACCAACTTTTCATGGTGCAAGAAAAATTATTCTCCTATTTTGGCTCATCAATTGGATTATCCATCTTTATGATATTCCTTTAATATCACCTAAGAAACAATAAAAAAACAATTATTTGACCTTCATAGTGAGCATTTATAGCTGGACAGAAACCTTTTTGAGATGAATAATTATTTTAAAGTTAGAGAAGCAAAGGGTCACCAATAACCCAGCACTCAGTTCACTACTGTCTTTCAATGGTTTAGTGCACTAGTCCATAATTTATTATCACAAAGAGCAAAGACATACAGAAAACACCACTTTCTAACACCACTTTCAATACCAGAAGGTTGATGGTTATAGGAGGCTTACTGCTGGGAAAGTTCCACCTGAATGATTGGAATTACTCTGTGGGCATTTGCTGGGTGTGTGAAAGAGACAGAGAGGAGGCGAAAGGAGTTACCAGACTCCAGAGAAGTTTAGCTCATAGCACCCTCTACTGAAAAAATCAAGAATTAAATTTCAATTAAGTTTTTCTGTGGCAGCAGGTCTTTCTATTTATGCCATCATTCTTTTAAATAGTCCACTGATCTTTTATTCCACAGTCCTAGTTAACTGTCCCATTAAATTTTTTGAATATGCAGAGTTTATATTATCCACTTTTTCTGCCCTTTCTCTGCCCTAAACTCCTGCTATATTGTAACTCTCCCAATGACATGGCCTCACAAACTGGCTCCCATTACAGGAGGACAGTTCTTATGTGGGGGTCAGTTTCCATATGGAGAGTGCTGCATTGGAACACACATCTCCATCCACCTCTAGATGCTCATCCTTGTTCTGTCCAGATATAACTTCTGGAGGCATGTCCACATTATGATGCATAGCTAGCGTTAGGAAACTATGAGTATTTTAAACATGTACCAGGTTTCTGCAGATTAGTACTGGCACTATTATAACAACTTTCAGTCTGTAACAATCAACAAAATTGGGAATATAAAAATTTAGGCAAGCACCTTTAAATCATCCTCACTACATTTTTCAGGTTATATATTGGCCAGAAAGTAATTTCATTCATATCATACTCACTTCCTCAGGCAACTCTATGATAGTGTGTTTATTTAAGACTTTGTTGTTTATATCTTCTTTAAAATATCATATAATATCATAATAATACCAAAGTTAGACAGAAAGTCAGTTGAAGAGAAAAAAAAACGGACATTCTTATGGATGTACATCTTAACATTTTACACCCTATAAATGCTTTAAAGATCCTTTCCAATAGGGAGGCTTGATAACATCAGAACTATGGAATTATAATTTTGGAATTGTATGGAATTGTTCTTTGCAAGCCATTCAAGGATTGTTTAGCCAGAATATGATTTCTGCTAATTATTCAGGTAATCCTTGACATATGACCACAAGGTGGCAATTGTTAATCATGCCCAATTTTATGATCTTTTTGCTGTAGTCATTAAGCAAATCATGTGGCTGTTCAGTGAATCTCATGATCATTAAGCAAGCTCAGCTTTCCCCATTGACTTTGCTTGTTGAGAGCCATCTAGGAAGGTCACAAATGGTAATTACATGACCATGTGGATGCTACAATGATCAGATATGCAGGGATCTGTCATAAATATGAGGGCCTGACTTTTTTCAGTACTGTTATAACTTCAAATGTTCACCAAATGCAGGTTGTTAAATCCAGGACTGCCTGTAAAGCCAATTCAAAGCAAAAATAGTAGCTCTCACTTGCATGGAATCTAGTAGGAAGTAGGTGAAATATAGTTGGTTTTTTTTTCACTAAAAATCCTCTCTGTCATTACAGTAACATAGGTTACACAGAGGGAACTTCATTGTGAAGATTTGAATGTCCCACCGTCCCCCCCCCCCCCCCCAGGTCTTATTTCACTAAGGAAAATCACCTGAACAATACAGTTTAGGAATGGAAGCAAGATAGAATTGGGTATAGCTTAGAGGGGACTTTGAAAAAGGAGAATAAAAAGAGTATTGATGCTTTGGAAATTTATTGTTGGAAAACAAACTCCTGAGAATATTTTGTTTTTATTTATTTATTCAAATTTGTTACAGCTGTCCAACTGCAACGGAATACCATTGACAGCCAAGAACAAATGAATCATTGAACAACTTGGAGTTCTCACTTGAGGCATAAATGACCAAAATAAACTAAAATTATCCAACTTTGGACAAATTATGTGAAGATCTATTTTTGTGGAGAAAGCTGTAATGTGGGAAAGGTGGAAGGGAAGAAAAGAAAAGGATGATCAGCGGCATGGTGCGTGGATTCAGTTACAGTGGCGATGGATGCAACATTGGAAGACCTGAAGGAGCTAATTAGCAGCACCATGGATAAAATCTATCTAAGTAATTGCTAAGAATTGACACTGACCTGATCACACACAATCAATCAATCAATAAGTAGCTCAGTGGTTCCCAAGCATTCACAATGTGTGGTGCCCTTAGTGATTCAATATTTTTTTCTTCATGGTATCCTTTGGCTAAAAGAAGTCTGTCTCTCTCCCTCTCCCTCTCCCCCCTCCCCCCCCTCTCTCTGTCTCTCGTCTATCTATCTATATCTATCTATCTATCTATCTAAAATTATTATATTGTTGGGAAAATTTTTTCCATACAAGATAGTATTTATACTTGTGGGTGCTTTCTGATACACATAATAAATCAATCAATAGTTCCCAACTTTCACAGTTCGTGGTGCCCTTAGTATCTGAATTACTCAGTAATTCTTTCTTCATTGAACTCTTAGGCTAAAAAAAGTCTGTCTGTCTGTCTGTCTATCATCTATCTATCTATCTATCTATCATCTATCTATCTATCTATCTATCTATCTATCTATCATCTATCTATCGATCTATCGATCTGTCGACCTATCTACCTATCATCTATCTACTATTATCTATCATCTATCTCTATCTATCTATCTATCTATCTATCTATCTATCTATCTATCTATTTATCTATCTATCTATCATCTATCGATCAATCGATCAACCGACCTACTATCATCTATCTACTATTATATATTATCTATCTATATGTATCTATCTATATCTATCTATCACATTCATATAGCTGCCTATCTCACACAGCGACTCTGAGTTCCATTTATTAGGTCCAAATATCATAATAAGAATTTAGTAGCCACTAAAAAAAAACACATATAAATTGAAAAAAAATATTTAAATTTTATTCTTCAATACTATAATTAGTCAAATGGAATATATGCGCCCATTGTGCATTGCACAATTACTCAATTCACAGTCAAATTGTATACCAGCATCCACTAATTTCCTGATCCATATTGATTTTTATGCACCACTTGCTTTTTATCACAGCAATATGATAAAACATCTTGCAACATCATATCCATCTACAACGCAGATTCAGAAAGATTTAACATTGCAAAAGTCTCAAAAGTTTCACCAATGGACAAAAACAAACATTCAAAATATCTTGTGATGTTCCTGTGAAATGAACAGCAAGCCACAATAGAATTTCTGAGCTGCAGCCTACACTAGTATGATGAAAATATTTTGGAGAAAAAGACTGCAACACATCAATTTCAAACTCCCTCATATAATTATGTCCATATAGTCATCAAGAGTTATTTGAGAACAATATGGACATGTTTACATTATTTTTACCTCCCAGTTTTAATCCTAGACCCTTAGCACATTGTAATGTTCAAAGAATGTGATTTTTATCTTAGAAGAGTATGTAATGCACAGGTATCAAACTCGCCACATCACGTTGCTGTCATGTGACGTTTCATGACATTTTTTCCCATTTGTGGAGCTGGGGTGGGCCTGGCCTGTGTGTGGCGCATCCAGCCTATGGACCACCAGTTTGAAATTCCTGACTGTAATGCAAACAAAATATTAACATACATACATCTTGGGTTTACTTTTAAAGTTTCTTTTATTACTATGCCACACTGCACTTTGAAAAACCAAGTATAATTGCACTTGGCACATCACTTTTCCCCCCTAAGCTAAGTAATGCATCCAAAGATGACTTAAAAAAATAAATAGCTTTATCACATGGGTAATGTAATTTTTTTGATACTTTTCCAAATAGCCAGGTGTTCCTTAAAAATTCTATAGTAAGTTAAAAACAGCAAAGTATGAAAGGCAGCCATCCTTCATTCTAGAGACCCTCTCCCCTCCCCACTTTCTGAAGTATTAAAATTTCAGTGATATTTACTGATTTCCAAGCAGACCATACTTCAGTTGCTAGGCTAGATTGTAAATATATGCAAAACATTATAATGTAATTATAATATAAAATATCAGCATTAAATCAAATGGAGATAGAATTTATGCTGCTAGAGAATTTGGATTGAGGAAGTGAAAATTCTAAGGAATACCAGCAAATGCTAAATATAAGCTTAAATGTAAACTTCTTGACAAATAAGGACTTCAAGCGCTCATAATATTTGTGGGTCATTACACTAAAACATAACATACAGTCATGCACTTAGTATTCACATTCCCGCTATACGAAATACCACAGCAGAAGTCTAAGAATGTTCCATGCTATAGGGAAAAAAATAAATATAGATGTCTAATCTGATTGGTTATATAAATATATTTACTTTCCTGAAAAGACCTGATCATTAAAAAAAAAATCTTAAGCAGGTCAAGAATATTTACTCCTGTGAAACAAAGTATTCAGTCTTGCCTTGAACATAAGAACAATCTCATGCCTAACATGAGAACAAGCCATTAATCCACTTCAGCCATGTTGAGATGGAAAGATGCACATAGAATATAAGTAGATTGTTCACTTTTAGTTTCATCCTTATCTTTTATGTATTCTTGTAATGATCAACTTCCTTGCCAACATCATCTTGTAAATGAGATTCATATCTCCAGAGTTTAACTCAGTTAAACAAACTGGATTCAATAAAAGACATCTTTAGATATTCCACATGCAAGAATGATTACCACACTAATATGCTACTGCTGCTACTGTTACCTAGAGTTACAGATGCATTAACTTCTCTACTCCGCCTGAGTTGTGCTGCATGTATATCTAAGATAAGAGAATGGCGTGTCTGGAGTCTGTTCAGTGTTATCATATAACATTAAAGTGACTTTTTTATTGAAGAGTCCCACAAGTCCTTCTCAAGGCTTGCCGGTTTTATAGAAACTAATTCAGAGACCAAAAAGAAAAAAGGAAAGAAAGAAAGAAAAGATAAACGCTGAACTGAAAACAAAATATGTCATGAGGTTATTCTCCCACAGCCTGCTGCTAATCCCAAAAGCCATTTGTCATACAGGCCCTGTGTAGCATTTTGTTACAACTGAAGCTCAAAGGTTAGAGTGCTCTTTGAAACTTGTGCTGAGCAAAAAAATTGGCACTGTCATGCTGTCGTTGGAGAGACCGAATCCTATTATGATCTCATTTCTTTTTCATTCCAAGTTTTGTAGCACCACTCACGAGTAAGGAGGGAGGTGCTGTTGCTGCTGCTGCTGCAGGCGCAGTCAAAAAAAGTCAAGATGGCAGCCACAATTGTGCAATCAAAACCCCTGTCCTTTTCTTAATGGACAGAATCCCATGTAAAAAGGGCCAGGACTTTGGTTCTACTGTCACAAACATCATCTTGATCTTTTTTTATTTTCACTGCAGATGCCTCTGAATAGCAATAGCAACAAAACTTAGCAATAGCACTTAGACGTATATACCACTTCACAGTGCTTTACAGCCCTCACTAAGTGGTTTACAACAATTTGGGTCCTCATTTTACTGACCTTGGAAGGATGGAAGGCTGAGTCAACCCTGATGAGATTTGAACTGCCAAATTGCAGGCTGCTGGCAGTCAGCAGAAGTAGCCTGCAGTACTACACTCCAACCACTTTGCTGAGGCTCTGGTAGGTTTCTCTAAATTTCTAGTAATGTTTAATTCAGTTTAACGGAGAAGGATTCTTATTATCTTCTGACAAACTTTCAAATTTTGAAACTGAAAAATAGTGACGACTGTCACATCTATTTTTTTTGGAAAAAATTCCATGCTTGGTTGTCACAAAGGGGCTGTTTCAAGCGGCAACTGGACTTTCTGGTATTTCTTTGAAGATGCTTTGCTTCTCATTCAAGAAGTTTCTTCAGCTCCCAGAAAGTCCAGTTGCCGCTTGAAAAAGCACCTTTGGGACAACCATGACCTGGATGACTAAGAATCTCCACAGACATTTAGCGATGCACTTTGGGATGCACATCCTTTGAATGGTGTGGGAGTATGAATGGATTTCCAGAAAAATTGCAGACTACAGGAAGCATTTGCAATCAGAGCTGAAGAAGCTTCTTGGATAAGAAGCGAAATGTCTTCAAAGAAAAACCAGAAAGTCCAGCTCCCTCTTGAAAAATCACCTTTGGGACAACCATGATCTAGATCAGGAGTCGCCAACCTTTTGAACCTAGGGACCACCAAACTCATAATTTTAAATCCCGTGGACCACTAATATGAATTTTGGCTGACGTTGGTGGGAAAGTCGGTCCCCTATTCCAGAGCTGCAGTAGTCACAGGACTGGCCCTTTGGTCATCCCAGAGCAGTTGCTCCTCCACCCGGGTACACTGGCCTGCCATGGATTGGAAGGGCTGCTCCGGAATGACCAAAGGGTCAGTCTTGTGACTACTGCAGCTCTGGAATAGGGGACCGACTTTCTCACCAACATCAGCAAGCCCTCCTGGGACAGATTTCCTTCCCCCGCCATTGGTCTTATCTTCCAGTTCCACCTCGCATGGCTCTACTCAAGGTAAGGTTTGTGCTTGGCCAAAGGGTGGGGGCCAGTGGGTGGACAGGCCATGTGGGTGGTGCAGCCGTGTGTTCCCACGCAGCCTGGATTAATTGCTTTGGGGGGAGTGCTTTGGCGGGGACATTTCTCTGACAACCACTAACATTTTCTTGCAGACCACTAGTGGTCTCTGGCCCACCGGTTGGCGACCACTGATCTAGATGACTAAAAGTCTCTATAGACATATCACACTTGGGTTTCCCTAATTCTGTTATATTATCTTACAATTCAACCATAAGTTTGGGTCAGGGGTGGATGCTACTGGTTTTGCCTGGCTCTATAGAACTGGTAGCTCTGAAGAGAGCAGACACCAAACCGGTTCTGTGTTTGCTGCTGTTTGGCCAACCCGCCCACCCGGGCTCTTATCTGTCCTTTGTTTCCTGCTTTTTCAACCTCAGCTGCTTTGCGCGGCACAGCTGAGGTTGAAAAAGAAGGGAAAAAGTGGCTTTTCAAACTCTGTGCACCTGTGCACAGCATTTTTCAGCTGTTTGGGCAGCACAGCTTAAGGTTTTTTACATGTGCGTGCATATGTGTTCAAAATGTAGTCACCAAACCAGTAGTAACATCGGTTGAATCCCACCCCTGGTTTGGGTACATTTGAAATTGTGAAAGCAAACGGTAGACATATTTGTGAAATGCTGGTAGGGAGGAGGAGTTGCCTTTTTAAATGGTAGCCAAGGTGCCTTGATGGGCACAAAAATTCATATACCCAAAGACATATGGGATCGTAGTCTCTCCAACCCTTGTGTGATCCTTTAGAAGCCAAGGTGGTCCTGCAATTAAGTAGGTCGAAAGGCTGATGGTTTGTTCTGTAACTCCCTATCTACTTTTTATTGAAAGAATCTTTTTAAAGGCCAGAGGAGACAGGGTCGGCACAATGAGGGTTTATTTGGAAACATGTAGAACCTCAGCTGCCTGCTGCTGCCCTATGGACTTGCACGTGCCAGATTGTCAGCTAGAGCAACTTCATTTCAAAGACCAGACTACATCCCAGAATTTAAATGTCTTGAAGAGTATCCTTTTTCTGGGGATTCAAAATAATTTAGCAAATGGAATATGTTTCCTTAATGCCCCATTCTTCCCTGTTTTGAATCTATGTGCTTTCTTTCTTGTTTGCTTTCTTTCTTTCTTGTTTGTAAGGCTTCAGCCTTGTTCGTGTCTTCAGTGTGAGCTACCTTGTACCATACAATTTCTTAACCGTGGCAATTTTAAGAAATACAGGTAGTCTTCAACTTACAGCCACCATTGAGGCCAAAATTTCTGTTGTTAAGTGAGACATTTGTTAAGTGACTTTTGCCCCATTTTATTACCTTTCTTGTCACATTGGAAACTGTAAGTAATTGATAAGTTAGTAACCCGGTTGTTAATTGCATCTGGCTTCCCCACTGATTTTGCTTGTCAGAAGACCCCGGGACACTGCAACTGTCATAAATGTGAATCAGTTGCCAAGCGCCTGAATTTTGATCATGGGGATGCTGCAAAGATCATAACTGTGAAAAACGGTCATAAGTTGTTGCCATATTCAGTGCCGTTGTAACTTTGAACGATCACTAAATGAACTGTTGTAAGTCGAGGACTATCTGTTCAGACTTCAGCTCTTAGAATTCTCCAGCTAGACTGAGAAACATTGCTATATCACATCATAGATACTCAGGTCAATCAAAATTATAGAGAATAATGCATCATCTATGTCTAGAAGTCTTGCTGACTATAGAAAAAGTAACATTTATGATATTTGATCAATATACAAATATAACTGATCACTTTGAACAAGGGAGCTGTGATTCAGACCAATCTGGAAAGGCATTTGAATGCAATTGCCTTAGTAACAATACATTACATCAGCCATGTAATACTAAAATTTGTCTTTTTAAAAGAAAAAAGAAATGCCATATTTCCCACTTAAGTTTTAAATGATTTTTCTTCTTCCTCCAGAAAAGCTTAATGTGAGCATTAGTGGTCTCTACAATTGAATTCTGTCTATTATGTGATACAGCCCAGATCCTGAATTTCAATGTCTAACATTATATGTAATGGAACAATATGCTTTTGTAGTAGACAAGCAGCTTTGACAAGCGATGTAGAACAGACAACATTTTCTCAGCCTATGATACTAAAGGCTGGAGTCAAAAGGCTTTTTCTCCCCCCACATTGGCAGGCATTGCTGGGACATGATACACTAGTTTTATTTTAGGCTGCTCTCCACTATCCACTTGTTCTGGATCAGGCTTGGAAAATTCATAACTTCATTTGAATGGCTTGTTGGCTGCAACTGCCACATGGTCAATCGCTGCCAAAAATGCCAAAACAGTCCTAAGTAGCTTATGAGTTGATAACATGAACCACAAAGCTGGACAATGTCTAAAGATGTTTGCTCAAAGTGCTCAAAACTGAAAACTAGCCAGAAAGTACAGAACTGCACACTGCTTACAACTCACAAGTTACATCCTTCATAGATGGAACCTTTTTTGGCTGATCTGAGATGTACTTGGTTTTGGGGTGATAGATATTTCAAAAAGTAGGCAGGCAGGCAACCAGGCAGGCAAGCAAGTCTATCATCAGGACCCAAGTACAATAACGATAATTAAAACAGTTTCTCTTCAGGTGGTTAACAAATTACTTTTTTTACTTTAAATTTACCACATTATAATTGGCAACTTTTAGAAGGAAAGGTTTTCAGATTTTCAGGAGACATATGGTTGGATATTTGGGGGAACTCATCTATCTATCTATCTATCTATCTATCTATCTATCTATCTATCTATCTATCTATCTATCTATCTATATATCATCTATCTATCCAAATAATATTATTTTTATAAATAATCAAGATAGTGGATATGCCTAATATCTTTCTTCCTATTTTCTCCATAACAACAGTCCTGTGAATTGGGTTGAGCTGAGAGAGAGTGACTGATCACTTTCATGCCTAAGGTGCAGTAGTGGGATTCAAATTTTTTTACTACTGGTTCTGTGGGCATGGCTTGGTGGGTGTGGCAGCGGAAGGATACTGTAAAATCTCCAGTCAGAGGTGGTATTTGCCGGTTTTCCAACTACTCAAAATTTCTGCTATTAGTTTTCCAGAACTGGTCAGAACCTGCTGAATATCACCTCTGCTAAGGTGAGACTAGAACTCACAATCTCCTGGTTTCTAGCCTGGTGTCTTAATCACTAACCAAACTGGCTCTTACATTACACATCCATAAATCTGGTGTTCCTTCCCCCTCAAGATATACCCAATATTTTTTATTAAGGATTTTACTTTCCCATGTCTTCCTGTCTGACTGTCTGTCTTGTGGTTCATTTTCTTGCCATTTTTGAGTTGGGAAGTATATTGAGGATTCAGAATTAAAAACAAAGACAGCCTTCAAGACTCTCTCAAAATTGCCCAGAATTGTAAATGGGCCACGTCCCCTCTGCAATCCTCAATCCCCTCCCATGTTAAAATATCACTGGATTGCCCAGCCTAATAGTTTAGCAATTTTTCCAGTTTACAGGTAGATAAATTACACTCTGGGAATGTGACATATCAAGACCATACTGTACCCTTAAAGCTTGATACAGATCGTGTCCATTCAGTCTAACTGCCAAGAGTATTCCAAAGCCTCATTGTCTGAATTCTCTTGAACATTTGAGGGAGGAAGATGCTCAGATACATATCTAATTTTCATTCCCAGCTGCTCCTCTTTCCCTTCCCTGTTTATCAGCTACTGTCTTCTATCCCATCCTCTTACATTCAGCTGCTGGGCCTTAAATCTCGTATGCTGACTTTTTACAACAGCCTTCCATGCCCACTTTTCGATTCTCTCATTCTTGGCCACTTTAAAATGTCACCAGGAATGAATGATGGATATTTGCCCCTGTCAAGTTTTGTTTTCTTTAGCCAAGTGTCATGCCTTTGCTCTTCAAATAATTTTTAACACCAAATAGTCTCTATGGACATAGAACATGTGGTTTCTCAATCATTTTAAGTGTTATACTTTCAGTGTCCTTGGAACCACTGGGCTAGATCAAAAGTCTAAAAATAAAAGACATCAATTCTAAAAATAAATGGTGAGCATTTTTTTCTCTTAGCCTGCCCAGCATTAAAAATCAGAACTATATAATTAAGCATTTCACCGTGATAATATCCAACAGCAAAAAAAGATCAATGTTCAATATTTTAAGTGGAATTGTTTATTTTTATTATTTTAGTAAAAAAATAAAGTTTTAAATCAAGCTGAGAAATTTTGTTTCCCTCCCCTGGTAGTGTCATCCTAAGAGAATAAGGGAAAGATACCTTTTTAATATGTGCAAGCTTCCCAGGATGAAAAAAAAGTTATCACTCTTATCCTAAAGAAATCCATAGATCTTCCAGATTAATAAGAGATAGAGCTATAAATCAAGAAGCTTTAGGTGTTGAACAGGCCTATGCTTCTTGGCTAAGTTTGCACAATACGTCATACTTAATGCACTCAGTTAAAGACCTAGTAACTGCATTTATACAATGTGTGATTGTGATTTATTTTAGTCTGGCCACGGGGTATTAGTGTTGATTATCTATCATGTATACGTATTTGAATATATTATGAAAACTCAGAAAATGGGTTAATTCAGTAACAAGCTAAAACATATTATGCAAAAATAATTCTTAAATTACCTCATGCAATCCTATTGATTTCAATCTTCCATCTGCAGTAGGACTATAATAATATTGACTTACTTTACATTCTAGCTTTAAAGATCTCAACTAACAATGCACATGAAATGCTGTCAACTTTGAAACCATTCCACACATGTCAACCTATGATTAATTCAAAATCAGTAGTTGGAGCTGCTTTTTTTCAAAAGATAAAAAGTAATCTATTGGAGTCAAGCTCCACTCCTAGTGACTTTATAAAAAGAAGAGATATCTATAATATCATAGGAGGTGAAACATTGTTCAATTTGTTTACACTTGTTTTGGTGAGAGGTATGTTACATACACAAACATACCCCTATACATCTCTCTCACTCTCCTACTCTCTCTCTCTATATATACTTTTTATTATTATTTTTCTATTCATTTTCTCCAAGTTTAGTTTGTGTTAGTTTTTATTACTGTAATCAAAATGTTTGATAAAATTATATTTAAAAATAAAATGCTTTCAAATGTACCCATCTGGCCTGAGAAATCTGGAGCCCCCTTTGTTAAAGAGAAATTTTAAAAATTGAATGGAGCTTTTAGCTTTTAAACAAGCTATGAAGTGTACTACTTTGCAAAATGTACAGAACAACAACAAAACTGAACATGCTGCTAAAATAGCCAACCCTATGCCATGTAGTTTAGGCACCTTGCTACTTCATTTGTCCTGTGGTCTGCTGAAATAGATAGACAATCAGACAGACAGGGGAGATGGGGGAGAGGGAGAGAGGAATGAGACATAAATATCACATGCATGTATTGTATACAGACATGTATATTATTGAACATAGCAAGATAAAATTATGAGGTAGTAAATAGATTTTTTTTTGCAATGGATTATTTTAGATGAAAACGTGCAACTCCCCCAAAGATATAGCCTTGCTTATTTGCAAAAGAGGCCTTTTACTGTTCTTGGTGTTTACTCATACAGTTTCCAGTCCAATAGAAAAAAAGTCCCTTCATTATTTACAGTCTGCTGTTAAGCCTATCATGAAATCTGACTGTAAAGGCATTGTTGTTGGCCGGCCTTCCTGCTTCAGCTGGTGCCAGGCACCCTAAGCTACGACTCACTGATACTGTGAGTAAGCCAATGGATTCCACTTACTCCCTTTGGGAGGCTGCTGGCCTTTTCTTCTCCAGGAACATCCCACCTACAATAAAAATTGATAGCTGGAACGAGACACAAAGAGCCATTTAATTACTCCATAATATTTTACTCAGCAAATTCCGAAACTCCGCAAATAATGAATCTTAAGTATTTTCTTACATATAGAAGCAGAGCAAAGCTACTCATTAGAGGAGAAATATATAAAACACATTGAGAAACATTATGGCAGCCCTTCCCTCTCAACTTATTTCAGAATATGGAATAAAAAGAATAGAAAATTAATTTCAAAAGAATTTTGTCTAAACCTAAAAAGGTGGAGAGAGAGACTGTCCCTACCTCATTTTCAGCTGGTTTGTTTCCCAAGAATATCTAAATTTCATTGTCACATCACTATGTAGAATTTTTTTTTTTTTTGCCTTTCAGCCAATTCCATGCAGTGTAGATATGGAAACAAATGATAATGGCACATCACACATTGTGTTATATTATTCATAACCAATGAAGAGAAAAGGATGTGGGAGCTTTCATTACCAACTATTACAATTGTTTGTATAATTTTGTCATGTGTATAGAATCCAAAGAAATGTTCAACTAAGTAGTACCTTATTTTTCTCTCTTTCTCTCTCCCCTCTCCCCCCTCCCTCTCTCTTTCCCTCCCCCCTTCTCTCTCTCTCTCTCTCACACACACGCACCACAGAATTTGGACCAACTTTCTTAAACTTAGTATCATCCGGATATTTTTGTTGGACCAAACTGAAGCAGCAGTGCATTTGTTTTAATTATTTGCACCCAGAAATACTGTTTCCTGTAAATAGGTAACATTTTAAAATCTATTAATATTATATAGCCTAAAATACTAATCAGAGAATATTTTTAGAATGCTTTATTTAAACATAAGGCATTTGAAACAATACAGTTTTCTATTTACCCCTAAGAACAGCCTATTATGAAATGAAGCAGACAGTTCAATTAATTCTAGGTAATCTGGGCTTGTAATTACTTTTAGGGCAAAAGAGTGTATTCTGAAGAAATGTACATTAGTAATAGGGCTCCTCAATTCTGAAATGGCTTTCATAATGTTCAGTGTAAACAGAAGAGATGCCCAAATACATAAGGCCTTCTGCCAATGTTAGAAAAACATAGGGTTTTTTTTGGCAAATAACTATCTGGTTCTAGTAATGAGTCCATGAAAAACCTATCATAAAGAGTCATGATAGGGGACAGCTGAGTTTTCTTGTATAACTGCTATTGGTATGTCTCTGAAAAGTGTAACACATCAATGGAATGAATAAAGATTATGTTTGAAGAGCTATTCCTTACTTTTTTCTTCGTTAATGCTGAAGTGGATTTATGGTGCATAGCCTTCACAATTTGGTGCTAAGCCCTCTGGCACCAGAGAATCTCAACTGTCTCCCTACAAAGCATCCAAATTTTTGAATTTGTGAATAATATAATCCATTATGTTAGGTCCCAGGTTTAAAACTTCGACAATTATATGGGTTTCCATAGGATTTTATTGCCCTATCAAGGGACATTTGTAAAGACCATAGCACTGTCCATTATCAACAGAATAGAAGCAAAGATAATTCTAACTGCTGTAAGTCTGTTCATATAAATCCAACTGCACTTTCCATAATTGCTTAAGGCCAGCGACTTTCCAGCCTATTAAAATAGAAGGCTCACGATACAGTATATATGTTAGGGTTACCTTTGTTTGGGATGGTAGATTATGACTAACCAAATTACTTGGCAATATACCAGCGCAAGATGGGTGCTATGTACAAGAAAATGGGGACAAAGCAAGTTTTATGAAGATCATTTGGCCCACTTTATTTTACTCAGACAAGGAGGGTAGGTTATCTCTGGTTATTAAATCTTCCAACATGCATTTATTTGGGTGATAACATGCACACCTAGTTAACAATGAACAGACAGAGTAACCATCTAATATCCTACGAATTGTCTCATGAACATGAAGACTTGTGGTCTGCTGTTGAATCAAAACTATTCAGGCCCATTTCAGTCAGATTTGAGGCCAGGATTCAGTATGGTAACAGCATTGGCTACACTTCAGAGGTGGTATTCAGCAGGTTCCAACCAGTTCTGGAGAACCGGTATCAGAAATTTTGAGTAGTTTGGAGAACCGGCAAATACCACTTCTGACTGGAGGTTTTATAGTATCCTTCCCCTGCCATGCCCACCAAGCCACACCCACAGAATCAGTAGTAAAAATTTTGAATCCTACCACTGCTATACTTGTTTATTACTAGTGGCAGATTGGGATGGGGGAGGGGTACATCTATCTTGATGCTTCTTAATCTTTCAGAAGTTTTTTTATACTGTCAACGTAATAGTCTTTTTGGACCAGCTTCAGGAATTGGGAATTGGACGGACTGCTTTGAAGTTCTGGGGATATTCCATCTTTACTCTTTGATGTGGTAGCATTCCCCCATACAAGTCATGGATGTAATCTGGGTTCTTGTTGGTGTGGGCAATATGAATGCATCACGATATTCTCACATGTTCCCACCATTTGTGAGCTGCACTGGTTACCAGTCAATGCGCTGATTATCATCTATAAATTCAAGATGCTAGTTATCACCTATGAAGATCTTCATGAGATGGGACTGGTTATTTGTGGGATAGAATTGTTTCTGTATGTTTCTGTTTGTTTGATGAAGTCAGGCCAAGTGGGCACACTTCAGTAGTGGATTCAAAAAATTTTACTATCAGTTCTGTGGGCGTGGCTTGGTGGGCATGGCAGGGGAAGGATGCTGTAAAATCTCCAGTCAAAGGTGGTATTTGCCGGTTCTCCAAACTACTCAAAATTTCCGCTACCGGTTCTCCAGAACTGGTTAGAACCTGCTGAATACCACCACTGGCGCACTTTGATCTTATTGATAGCAATAGCAATAGCACTTAGACTTACAGACCACTTCACAGTGCTTTACAGTCCTCTCTAAGCAGTTTAAAAAATCAGCACATTGCTCCCAACAATCTGGGTTTCATTTTACTGACCTTGGAAGAATAGAAGGTTGTGTCAACTTGAGTCAATGAGATTTAAACTGGCAGTTGGCAATTAGCTGCCTGAAATACTGTATTCTAACCACTGTGCCACCATGGCTCTTTAATATTAATATTGATGAAACAGTATCAATTTGGGAAAACAGGAAGCGTGTCTTTTCAGTCACAGGAATATCCTTTATCTGTTTTGCAAATGAAAACAAAAAGTGTCCTTAAATACATATCCTTATGCTTCACCCTACTTGGACAAAATTTTCAAGCTCAGATATGTTTGGAAATACAGTTCAAAAAAGCTGAACACTAATTGTCGAGAAATAGATGTTATTATGCAACAAAATACTTTTGAAATTTATAGTGCCATCAATGTACATAAATCAGCTGTGTATATTTAAACATTTTGACAAAGAGTGTTTAACCAGTAAAAAAGAAAATAATGTCCTCATTGTAAATGAATCCATCCTTATTATTCATCCTTGTTGAGTACATGTACACCTATGTTACATACTGTATTCAGACTAAACAACTTGTTTATTACAAATATTTTCTGTTTAATAAGCAGTTACATATCATATTCTTATTACTTTTAGACATTTTATTTTCTAGTCTGAATAGTATGTCTGCTGGCTTTTAAGGCTCAGCATCTCAGTTTATATGGTTTATTCAAAGGCTCCCACTAAAAAAGTCAAAATGTTGGCTGTGATTGTGCAAGTAAAACCTTGTCCCTATTTTGTGCCTCCCCAAAACATTAAAAATGCCCTTTGATCACAATAGCTTGGGCCAGCCAACTGGAATACATCCATGAAATACTAGTCAAGTATCTAGCAATACCTCATTCTTCTCTAGATGAATATACAATCGTCCAGGATGTATAGTGATAAAAACATAGAATATAGAATAATAGAGTTGGAAGGGACCTTGGAGATCTTCTAGTCCAACCCACTGGTTGAGCAGGAGATCCTACACCACTTCAGACAAATGGTTGTCCAGTTTCTTCTTGAAAATGTCCAGTGTTGGAACACCCACAACTTTTGAAGGCAAGTTGTTCCACTGATTGATTGTTGAGTGTTCTGTTGGGAAATTACTCCTTAGCTTTAGGTTGCTTTTCTTCTTGGTTAGTTTTCACCCATTGTTTCTTGTCTTGTCTTTTGTTGCTTTGGAAAATATGTCAGAAAATATGTCCGAGGCTACTTTCCCCCTTTTTTTAGGAAAGAAGCCTCCTATATATAAAAGAGTTTTGTTTTTGGTTTGTTTTTAAATGGAGGGCACTAGCTTGAAAAGTTAATGAAATATTCACATGTTTTTTCTCATGTTGTTTGTAGGGTGGAAGGGTAGGAGGTGGCAGGATGAAAATGAGAGGCAGTAGGGCTGGTTTTTCTTGGCGATGCTGCAGTTGGTGTGGGGGAATGGAAGCTGGAGGTGTAGCACAAGGCTGAGAAGCATTGGGACTCATTCAGTTGTAAAGAGATAACTGGGGTAGGATGAAGTCCAGAGGAGTAAAGGATGGTTTAGATTGATGTTAGTAACAGGATTAGGGTTAGTGAAGTGGGACCTGTATGAGATGTTTCAAGACAGAGTTCTCCAAACTTCACAATTTTAAGACCCACAGTCCCAAATTCCCAGAAAGGCCTTAATCTCAGCCTATTTAAAAAGTAGAGACTTGTAAAGACAGTATCTTTTTTCACCAGCATGATGGTCAGCAGCATTCCACAGCCTGAAGAAATGGTGCTCAGCTTCAGTTTCCAAGTACTGGGGAAGTCCAGCACATCAGGAAGATACCTAGCTGAGAAAAAAGGACATTCAACCTTCCTGAGGATGAAAGCTGCCTCTGCAGTCAGTGCCTGTTGACTTTCTCTCCCTGCTCCACAAAAAAAAACCTGTGGATGGGGCAGAGCCAAGAGTTGGAAATAGAATCTGATGAGTGCTGATGATGACAATATAGTAAAAGACCTTCAAATACTTAAATCAGCTGTTAGTATTTTGAGCAAATCAACAGCAGAATATCAGTGGGCATTTGGTACTATGAATGCTATCTTTCTTCCAGAAACTAAACAGTTTGTCATTTGGTTTGGGTTTTATCAGTTTGGCTGGCCCTATACTTAAGTTTTGGATGGAAGATTATGTAAGCAGAGATGTGAAACTTTCATTTATCAAAGCTGTTTGGTTTTTTTAAAAAAAGATAAATCTGTAAATATTTCTCTCTTGAAGTATATTTGCAAACCACAGAAGTGGGTAGAAATAATTTATTATAGTAGATAATTAATAGTGGGACAATGTTTGGATATAGATTTAAATGCAGAAATACACACATACAAACACACACCCAGATACCAATTTTGTATTCTTAGGATAATTACAATTATTATTTTTTTAAAAAGAAAAACAAAAAATAAACAAGCAGTTAAAAGTACTATTAAAACGAACCCAGACTGAAATCTGGCTGAAGGCTTTCACTAAAAGTAGCATTTTTAAAAGTAATGTAGAAGGTTGCTTTCTTCCCATATGCTTACAAAGAGCTCTTAGAAAGGAAGGTATTATTAAATGGATCAGTTGAATTTATTTTAATGCCTTGATATGTTCATTTTACATATAAGCTTATTTACATTTGATAATTTACTATCCTTTAGATAAAATTATGAGAAAAACATGTTATGAATACTGTCTTTTAGTAAGTTGACTACCAGTATTGTAAGATATTTTATAGATGGGTGTTATTTTTTTAAACTTTAGAGGCAGGTGGTTGTATTGTTAATATCTCTGTACTTAAAGAAAGAGGTCACCTTTTTATATTTATTATATGTATTTTTCCTTGCATTTTTTATGTGTTCTATCAAACCCTTTTCCTTTTATATTAGCTTGTATTTTAATGTTTTAATGTAGGATGTTGAAAATAAAACGTTACAAGATACGTTCATATTACAATGATGCTTCTGAGATAATTGTATTTAAACCAACACTATTATTTTTGATAATCCTGATTACCATATCTTTGGTGCAGACTTTCTGATGATTATTAGATGGTAGCAAAAAGATCCGGGTATCCTGGTTCCACAATCTAGCCATGGACCTCACTCCTGAAAAAAACAATTCTATACTTTAGCTGATGGCCACACATAACCAAACTTCACTGATTAATTCCACAATTTTGCATGCATTTACCTGGCAGAAATCCTGGCTGAATACAGTGAGCGGCATTTTTATGAAAAGCTGATTCGGTTTTGCATATTGAATAGATATGGATTTTTCCTGTCATACAACTGAATCTACAAGTTAGAGGATGAAAAAACACAGGTGACAATGCAGCACAACTTTTATTGTATTTGTATACATTGTGTTGCCCCAACTCTTCACACTGAAGGAAGTTCTACACAAACAGAGGAAGTGCAGTTGTTTCAGAAAAGGAATTAGCAACTGAATTGCTCCACTATGGGCACTGATGCCTGCTTTAGATAAAACCTGGGAAAAGGCTTTGAGTTCTTACTCTTTATTGTTGCTTGCCTGGGATTTAACTTGTATGTCTGAACTATGCGCATATTTCACTGCTGTTGTATTCCACTGTTAGGTGGAGCACCATGAGTCCCTTGCCATGGGGTACTAATGTTTATAGTAACAGGTTAGATTTACTTTATGCCAAAATGTTCTTATTTCTCAAGTGACTTGAACAGTTTGAACTCCTTCTCCCTCTCCATTGTTATTTTGTCTACCAGATTGGAGGAAGAAGGAAGTGGTAAATTACTAAAGAAAATAGCACTTGTCTTGACAGGACATGTTGCTTTGAACTTGTGTGATACTGACTAATCAATCAGATGAACTGATAGGATGAATATTTTATTCCACTGGAGCCGAGGATTTGAACTCAGGGATTTTAGCATGAAGAACAAAAAGCAAAAGATATTTTTAACACACTAAAGTCCAAAGAATATCAGATAAAAGTACTTTTGACTACAAATTACAAAGCGATGGCTATTTCACATCAAACATTGTTTTCAAAAAAGAATAATTTTACCCTTCAGTGATTTGCAGCAGTGCTACAATGCCAAGAGATAGCACTTGCCAATTCTTGCAGAACTGAAAAGTGAATCTTAGACAAGGAAATTCAATATTTCAAGTATAGGCAATGTCCAAACCAACTTCCAAATGTATCTTAATTCTAGTGCAAAATGTGGCTCATCCATTCTATTATTACACAATAACTAATTCCTTACCTATTTCAAAGAAACTAGTCAAAATAATTCTGAAGATAGAAAGTTGCCTCACTAAAAATATGTTTTATATGTCATTGTCTGGGTGTCTGTTTATTTCATTGTTGTGGCTTTTGGTTGGAGTCTGGTATATTCCTTAAGTCTATGTAAATAAATAAATAAATAAATAAATAAATAAATAAATAAATAAATAAATAAATAAATAAATACAGAAAAAGTTTCACTGAGATTCTTAGACCAGTGTAGATATTTTTCAACTTCTTAGTCTACTGTTGAGAAAAATTTAATATTTTTTCTTCTGGCTAACACAGTTAAGTGTTTTATTGTATTGACTTATTAACTAGAGTGCGGATTATTTGAGGTGGGTGTGCGTGCGCCCACCATATACTTTTGTAGCTTAACATTGGGACATAAACCTTTTAAATAGATAATGCTAGAACAGAGAGCAACCTAAAAAGTTAGTCTAGTTCAGTAAACCTGTTCTTGTCCACAGAATGGTTTGATGGTACATATGACTGGAATCAAGATGTTCATGTTGTTGGAAAGTGCATATTTCAAGCAAACAATTCCTGTATTTCAGTTACTGCATTTAATATGGTTGTATTGGAATTCCTGCTCTTAGAAACTTCAACTATAATCTATTTGGTGATGAGCTGGAATATATTTGTTTGCTTGCTTCAACAATATCTGCTCATACTTTAGTTAAACCTGATACAGATTCAGCGCAGACAACTCTGCACCCCTCTTTTCAATATTATATCAGGTGCTTTGGCTAAACTAGATACAAGCCATAAATGCCATGCTCTATGCTTCACTGCTTCTATAAAATCATAACCTTTTGTTTTTTAGGGTCTGCCATATATCTGTTTTCTGTTACTTTGATCTTTTTTGATTTAGATTGAAGAATTTGTAAGATTTTGATATTTGTTGCTCTCATGATTGGCAATCCAAGCCAAAGCAGTTTAGGCACATAGGTCTTGAGATCAGCACCCATATATGCTGTTGTTAAAGGCTCATATCCTGAGCATATCCTGCAGCATATCCTTTGGAGCCAACTTTACTACATAATTTCTTCCATAATTTCCCTGTGGGCTCTACTTGGGTTACAATAAGATTAGACTTCCAGTGTTATACAGACATTCACATAATATAATTTAACCTACAGTATATTTTATATAGCCAGAGGGGAAATTAATTTATTTCATATTATTTAATGGCTAATTTTTATACTAGTTTGTATTTTTAATATATATCTGGACTTATCTCGTCCCTCCCCTCTTTTGTCTCTCTTAACTTAATGGCAGCTATCTAGGTGTGGGAAGGGGGGTTATTGCTGTATCGTGAACATACTAACAAAAAACATGAGGGGGTAACTCGGATATGCTCTTATCAATACATTTTTATGAGCATATGCTGATGGAAAAATGCAATTTGTATAGGACATAAGTTGTTGTTAGATTTGTGGAGACGCAGGACTTTGGGGAACTTTCTTTGTTTTTAAAATTTGTTCCATTTATCATTTGGCTTGTAGTATAGTTTTTGTACATTTCCCAACTTAAAATGGTGAGAAACATGCTGTCAGTTTTTAGCAATCATGGTCAAAGAGAGCACCAGGAAGTCCACCGTTCAACCTTGAGCTACAAATATTCTCTTTTAAAACAGACTATCAGAATCATACTATTTAATTAAGAGTTGAGTTAAGAATAAAATGTACGCATAATAGAATAGCACTATGCTATTTCTGTGCAGGTAGTGGAATTTAATAGATGTCAGTAGGAATTGTTCCCTGAACGTTTGCACTGAAATGCTGCAAATTATATCAAATAGCTTTTTGATTATCTCAATATTCAGCTAACATAGTGGAGAAGCAATAGACTGGTATATGCATGCATGGAAATATCAGAGAGACAAGTGGTGAACTCAACCCGGACTCCCTTATGTGTAATTAATTAATGTATCCAGATTAATGACGAAAGAGGCTTTCCAGTAAGCCTCCTAAGCCATTAGCTTAATTTCCTAAACCAAGGATAAATAATTGTTTTATTTATTTATTGAATTTGTCTTACTGCTGATTTCTGAGATTTATAACAAAACATAAACCAAAATTAAAATAAGGCTTATTAAAAATTAATAAGATGGTGGCAAAATGATGGCAACCTGCATTATACTAAGACATATACCAACTGAAAGGAAATTCAGAGAGATAGATTCTCACTTCTTTCTTTCTTTTTTTTCTTTCTATCTTCCTTCCTTCCTTCTCTTTCTTTTCTTTTTTCTTTTCTTAGAAACCATTCATAAATAAAAAGACTCAACAGGGGATATAATTTAACACAACAGCAAGTTAAAGATCAGTGAAAAAGCTCATTAATCCCATACCTTGAAATCAAGAACACTACCATTTTAAGGTTATTGTAACAAAACCAGAAGAGGGTGCTAGAAGCATTACTCTGTATTGTATATACACACAACAGAGTTTGAGAAATTGCCATTTTCATTTGGGGGTTTCATTATAAGGACTATTAATACAGTATGATAATAAGTGATGGATATTTAATTAAGAAACAAAGATAAATATTTGAGATAGATTAAAAGAATGGATAGCTCATCAACAAAAGCGTATTCTATAAGAATAGCAGTGTTAATTTATTCTCATAAATTCTCTGGTATTCATTATACATGCTGAACTGGGTTTCTAGACATTTTGCAAGAGGAAATGAGTAAAAGCCATTTTTCTGGAATTTTTCATCATATCTGGAACCTTTTACCTTTGAGTTAGCAATGAGCCTTTTGCTTCCAGTTGAAAGAATCATACCAGCAATCTGATTCACAACTACTCAGTAAATATTTGTGCAAGAGAATTGAAGGGACTTGGTTAGAAATTACTATGATTCAAGGCTTGTGATTTTACCAGGGGTAACAGCGGCAACTTAAAACTAAGTTTAAATTATTTAACAGCATAGCAGTTTAATTGGATTCCAAAAAATGTGTAAATCTTTTTCCAGTCTTGTACAATTCACAAAGAGAACATACTTTTAAAATGTGTCTTGTCCATTTGTTTGTTTTGTTAATTTTATAGCAAAAATTTTAGTATCTTCTATAATTTAGCTTTTAATACAAGCTACAACTAGCCTTTTATGACTAGTCAGGTATTATCTCACTAACTGCAATGGGATTTACTCTCTGGCAATAAAGGACTACAGCCTGAAAGACTTTAGCTAACTGATATTAAAGACACTGTTCTAAGTACTAAACAAGACAAACTATAATTTACTTATTTATATAGGTCAGTGAAAAATTATCTTCAGCTTGTACAGTGATCTTTGCATAAAACATATTCTGACATAGTTCCTGTTGGTTAATTGGGACTCCTTATACATATCATTCCTTTACTCTTCAGTTTGTATAATTGCTCCAGCAAGTAGGTGGCAAGTTCATGCAAGTTTCCATTGCTGGCTATGAAATACAGTAACTCTATAGCAGTTATCAGGAACTGATGGTACATCTGATGACAACATCAGCAGTTACCTTAAAAATACAAGTTGATGCCTATTGATCAACAGAAAGCCTCATGAATAAATAGTAGCATTCAGAGACTCAGCCTCTCCTCCTCCTCCCTACCCCGCCAAACACAGAGAATTTGCATGGATAATACTTTCATGCTTCACTTGGTCCCATTCAGCAAGGGGAAGTCTGTGCTTGTTCAGACAAGAACAGAGATTCTATATATTCTACAGTGACATAATTGTAAGGAAATACTGCTCTCCGTCTCACAGTTATGTAAGTACAAACATCTTCCATAAAAGAAATAGATAAAAACATACCCCAAACAATAATTCTTCATCATATAAAACTGACAAGGTTTAATGTAACAACATACTCCTACAGATATAATTTGTCAATCATCTAATACATTTAATTAGAATAGAATAGAACTTTATTGTCATTGTACAAGTACCATGAAACTGTGGATGCACCCCAGCAACTGTTTGCAATACAATAAAACCAAAGCACTTAAAGATAAAAATAAGAAAAATAGAGTACCCATGTCTCCATTTGCAATTTGAGAGTACAATATCTACGAATATACATAAAATATACATCCAACACTGACTGTGACGCTTGCCAAGTGTAATACACAAGAGATGGATTGTACTGTAATATGTTAATTATACATCTAAATAAGGTATTGCTGTTTCACATCTTTACACATCTTAATAAGGTAGTAACTTATATTTATTTGCAGTACGGATGGCCCAGGAAAAGAAACTATTTGTTAGTCTAGTGGTGTGGGATTTAATTGACCTAAAGCGCCGTCCAGACAGCAGCAGGTCAAAAAGATAATTGCCAGGGTGTGACGGATCTCCTATGATGGCCTTGATTCTGCTTTGGCAGCAGGACCTGGCTAGGGAGCCAAATTTAGCTTTAAGGAGCCAAACTTAGCTTTAATGTTATTAAGCTTCACAGTTTTTACTGAATTTATTTTTGAAAAACCTGTCTATGGATGGAAATATTGCTCAGGATGGCTCCAATAATGTAGATAAGGTTTAGCTATGTTGTCATTCGATTTCAAGTTGATACAAATGAGCAGAAATTGTGCTAAACTGCTAAAATGTGTCCAATAGATGCCCGTTTTTAGTTCAGCATTTAATTAAAAAGTAAACTTTTTCTTTCAGAATAATAATGGCTGTCATGGGCTACACGTTTCCATAAATTATCCTGAGATTCAGCTAGAAATATTTTGATTGGCAGAGAGCAGTATAACATGTTTATTTCAAGAACCTTTAAGAGCTTGAAAGAATTGCTATCCCTTTGCTGGTTCACTATGCCAGTGTACTTTAGTTCACTTTCTACATAAGTCATAAATGATATCATTACTACACAAACAGTGGATACTGAAAATACAGCCAGATTTTCTCACTTTAACTGTCACACCTTCCACTTGCCAGCTTTGAGGCAAAACTTTCCTACAATGGCCTTGTGATTTCAGTGAAGTGTCATTTGTTATCAACATTTACAGGTACGGATGCTTTCTTAAAGAAAAGGAATACAAGCTAAAATATCATTTGCTGTCCCAAAGGTACTTTTTCCAAATGGCAACTGGACTTTCTTGGGTTTTTTTCTTTGAAAATATTTTGCTTCCCACCCATAAACTTCTTCTACTCAAACTGAAGAAACTTCTTGGATGAGAAGTGAAACATTTTCAAAGAAACCCTCCCCCCAAGGAAGACCAGTTGCCTTTCGGAAAGAGTACTTTTGGGACAACCATGACATGGATGATTGGAAATTTCCATAGTCGTATCATTTGCTGCTCAGCTCCCAGATGCAAAATGTGTTGGAATATTCTACAGTAATTGTCTTGCACAGATTAAATCTTATTAAAACAAAGCTTACTGTTGTTAAACAACAATATCATCACATTTAAGCAGGCCTAGTCTCCCTCACTGAAACAGCTGCCAAAGTTTTCTTGGAACAGACTTTCCACTTGTTCCATTGCTGGTTTGAGAATGCTATATGTATAACAAGGATGACACAGTGGGTGCTGCCAGCTGGAGGAAAAAAAGTTCTCTTCCCCAGAGCCAGATACAAGAGGAGAATTAAAAGGTCAAAATGGCAGCTGCAACAAGATCAGAAGCTCTGTGTCTTTGCATGCATCAGACATGGAGAAAAGTGAAGATTCCATTTTGTTTTTACCTCCCTCTGTTCCTTCTCCTCAGAAAGAAGAGTGGAGCAAAGAGAAGAACAGCTGTGGTATCAGTCAGAGAAGAAACTGCAGCAGGAAACCTAGATATTGACCTTGGGCCAGTCATTCTTTCTCAACCCTAAGAACAGAAGGGCCAAACACCTCTGAAAAACCTTGCCAAGAAAATGTCAGACAACTCCAACTTTCATCAGGAGTCAAAAACTAACTTGAAGACACAAAACCTGACTACTTTGGCGGTCTTAGCCACTGTCATCTTCCCTTCTCTCTTGTGAGCCTGATTAATGTCTTAGAAAAGATGCATAGATATACATATACTAAAATTATATGTAATATATATTTCAAAAATAAGACAAAGATGACCTCTATCACTAAAAAAAAAGAATCCTCTTTCTCCTGTCTAACAAACTAATTTCTTTATTTGAGAACAGAGTATGCTTCAGAGATCCCAGTTCAATTTATTAAAAATCCATTGAAGAATTGAAAAACAATCATAAAAGCTCAAACATTAGATGAGGATCAACCAGCAATCTTGTGGCCAGATGTGAAACTCCATATTTTGCCCAAGTACTAATAGCAGAATAACTTGTGCAATAAATAAATTTGCATTTTATATGTATAAATGAATGTTACATTCTTTTTAGAAAACTATTTACAGTAGTTATAATTAATAATTTTCAAATATAAGTCTCCATCCTGATGTTAAAGAATGCAGTACAAATTTTACCAGCACAGACTTGTCACTTATTCTAATAAAACAAAAAAGGGAGCTGAAATTCATTTCAAGTCTTTACATGCTTGCAATGGAAAGTTTGCTGGCAGCTGTTGTCATCATTAACCTTGTGGCTATATTTTTTTTCCGAAAGTATCTAGCGTCTCATTGAAGCTTAACACTTCTTAAATTGGGAGGAGATGTTGGGTGATCTGTCAACCTGAGGCAATAAAGTGCTTTTTTTCCTGCTGTAAATTGTGTTTTATGATTTATGGATAGCATATATAGAATATTGCCCAACCCAGACTGGATTGGGAAACACTAATGGGCCTTAGCACTTTTCTTTTTCTTTCTTTCTTTCTTTCTTTCTTTCTTTCTTTCTTTCTTTCTTTCTTTCTTTCTTTCTTTCTTTCTTTCTTTCTTTCTTTCTTTCTTTCTTTCTTTCTTTCTTTCTTTCTTTCTGTCTGTCTGTCTTTCTGTCTTCTTTCTTTCTTTTTTTTCTCTATTTATCCTAACATTGTATTAATACTAATTGTGAGTGTGAAAGTGGACACAAAGTACAATATTCTCTCTGTTCAGTCTGAAGATCATCCATATTATCAAATTGAAGAGCCGTAGAGTTAAAGTACTGGACCAGCACTGGGAAGATTCAAGTCCACCCTGGAAATGCCTTGGCTGCCTTTGGGTCAGCCATTCTCTCTCAGTTCAACCTACATTACTTCACAAGGTTATGTGGTAAGGACAGGGGATGGATTCAAAGAAACATCTAAAAAGGACTTGTAACAAAAGATGGTGCAGCTTTCAAATATCTGGACTATCCAGCTTTACTGCAAATTGATCCCACTGGTGTTTCACTGTTGTATTATTTACAAAAATGTCTATGATATAGTATCTATCTGTTTAACTGTCAGGGGTTTGGAAGGAAGAAAAAGGAACACAGTAAAGTGTATACTGCACACTGAATCAAACAAAGAACTGATTTTGCAAAATAAAATGTTTCTAAACATTAACCCATACCAACCTTCTTTTTCATAGTATACTGTCCTTAGAATTCAACCTGAGGATATATATTTGTGCATATTGTTGTAAAGATTGCTACACAGAAACAATTTTTATTCTGATTTTTTTATTCTTACATGTGTACTAAAAGAACACAATGAAGTGTATGTTTTCTTTCTTTCTTTCTTTCTTTCTTTCTTTCTTTCTTTCTTTCTTTCTTTCTTTCTTTCTTTCTTTCTTTCTTTCTTTCTTTCTTTCTTTCTTTCTTTCTTTAAACAATTATAACTTCTATGCCATTTGCTTATGTTCCCAAGGATTGTGATTTTTTCCCCACATAAGGAAAAGTTTGCCGGGCAAGTGGTGTGTAGGGATTTTGTAGGTCCCCCCTGCACACCTATGTGCATGATGTTTGAATTGGATTCATACACGTTTACATTATCTTAGAGTGAAAAAACAAATGAGATATTGTATGCCATGGTTTAACTTTTCATGCAGTATATACCAAATGAACTGTCAATGTGAATTTTGTTTGTGAATTATGTACTTGCTATTTTCTGAATACCACGAAATTTTCCCAACTTGATACCACACAAATAAAAAAAAAACCTGTGTATTATAAGTGAGGAATTTAGCCAACTTCACAATGCAGCATATTTAGCATGCTGTGCAATAGCACATATTACTTGCTTTGATTGATAAAACAATTTTTAGATTTCAAAATTTCAATCTCAGTAATAAAGCAATGACCAAAGGGCTAAGAGAGAAGCAAAGAGCCAAACCCTTTTATGTCACATACCAGATGAAATGACAACAGAACTCAGGCCATTTGTTTGTTCATATTAAGTCTTCTGATTAAGACTTCCTTCTTTCTAGTGCTGATACCACATCAAGCACTTTTCTCTTTCAGCACACAATGAGTCAACAGAATGGTCAAATTGTTTCAATGCTGGCTAACTAGCTGCCTATCCAGTTTCTTAACCTCTTTGGAATTCCATTGTTTGCAGAGCTCTGATAACAATATTATGTATCCATGTCTCAGAAGCTCTGAGATAGAGAAAGGGGAAGGAAGGATGAGGAGAAAACCCTACCTCTTAAATCCATTTAGTTATTGCATACTTAGTTAATTAAATGCATTTTGTTAAAGTTTGTTAAAATGTGAGAGATACATATCAAATATAAATACCAGCAGATCTAAGAGGATTCCAAGAGCTGTATTGCAAAGTAGGACTTAAACATCTATTCCTTATGTTGATAATAAGGAAAGTTTGTACCTCCTCATTAGAGTGTAATATTAATTTGTGCCTTCAATAAATTAAATCCTGGAAACTGCCTGGATTTTCAATAGATTTTTTGGCAGTAGTTTTTCATTGCCTATCTCGTAAGTAGAAAATGACTTGCCCAAAGTCAGCCAACTAGTTTTGTATCTAAGGCAGTACTTGAATTCATGGTATCCCAGTTTCTAGCCTGATCCTTTAACCACTATACCAGATTAGCTCTTCTTCAGTTGGATGACAGGCAGAAAGTCAGAATGTAATATTATAAATATAAGGAAGCCAAGATGAAATGCAGGTTAATTTAGCCATTATACCAACTTTGATTTTTAGTGGAGTTCTACTCACCCAAAGAGAGCAGATTTACAACCTGGTAATCCTCTTGGGCTCTCAGCTCATATTCAAGGGCCAAACAGAAGTTATCACCAACAGGGACTAGGCCATCATTCATGCTACACTAAGCTGCTCTTAAAGACCACCACCCAAAAATGTCAGCTACTCCAGAATTAGTGGTATATCCTTATTGGTACAATCATGATACTACTGAATTACCGCATTGCTGTGGCAGCTGTACTGTTTATCAATATTTCTGAGTGCAATTCAAGATGTTGATCACTACAATTAAAGCTGTTTATGGTCTGCAACACAAATATAAGATGGACAGCTATATAAAGGTTTTAAATAAATAACTATCTAAATATCTATCTGCTTCTCCCAAATAGTTTCTGCTTATTGAGCCCAGATAGCCTAGGAATGTCTGTGGAAGGTTCCTAGAGTTCCTAACCAAGGAGGTGTGATGACAGGAGGCCTCATGATCAGCATTCCCTATGGGAGCAACTTTCCTATGGAATAACCTGTCTCTGAGGCAAGGATGATCCTCATCTGTATAGCCTCTGCAAACTAGTAAAAATAAAGATCTTTTAAAGGGGCTTCAGGAATTATTGATGGAGCACTGATGCAAACATTAAGGTATTTTCAAAATTGGAGAAAGAAAAAGGTGCCATTCAAAATAATGGCAGCTTAGACATGGCAATCTCTTAATCTCTCTTATCTCTTAAGCAAGGCCTTGGTCAATCACATAAGGAATCTCTGAAAAGAAATTCAGACAACTCCTTGATACAGTGGAGCTTATTTTTCATACTTATTTTCCAAGTTTCTCTAATCTTCTAAACAGTTCTTCCTAGCAGCAAAACTGGGTAGTGAGAGAGTCTGTGTAAATATTGTATTTGTGGTCATGCACTGCTGTTAGGACTTAACATCTATATTAATGTATTCATGTATTACTGCAAATTATAATCTATGACTATTATTATTGTGATTTATTACTGGTTACTATTGTAATTTCATTATGCCTGTAATACTGTCTCTGAGTTGAAAGAAATTGCATGAAAGCAACCAACGTGTTTTTAATTAGACTAAAGCTGCTCTCTAAATCAAGGCCTAATATAATTCGTTGGCAATGGCAACTCTAAAAATACGTAGTTAATTTGTTCTTCCATTGCCATGAGTGGAAAAAGCAGAAAATGAACATCATTATTAGGTATGTTAATCTGTTTTCATCCCTCCCCACTTTTTTTAAAGAATCTGACTGCGAATTCAGCTCCCATGTTACACCACTCCTGCGTGAGCTGCATTGGCTTCCGGTAGCCTTCCGGGTGCAATTCAAGGTGTTGGTGGTCATCTATAAAGTGCTCCATGGCTTGGGACCTGGGTACTTACAGGACCGCCTTCTGCCACTATCGGCCTCCCGTCGGCTTGTGCGCTCCCATAGGGTGGGCCTCCTTGGGGTGCCGTCAGCTGGACGATGTCGGCTGGTGACTCCGAGGGTAAGCGCCTTCTCTGTGAGAGCACCCTCCCTTTGGAATGAATTGCCCCCAGAGATACGGACTATCCCTGACCTGCGGACCTTCAGGCGTGCCTTGAAGACCCATCTCTTCCAATGAGCCAGTCTGGCCTAGCAGTATTGTGGGGTATTAAATTTGTTATTTTTTAATATTTCCTTGTTTTTATTATTTTTATTTATCAGCCTCTTATTTAATCTATTTTTAAATTTTAAATTTCTCTGTATAGTTTTTAATCTGGCTGTGCACCGCCCCAAGTCCTAATGGGAGAGGGGGCAGTATATAAATTAAATTAATAATAAATAAATAAATAAATTCACTAGAGGCTTGTTTTAAGATTTTGGAATTTATCAATAAAGAATATATATTATTAATAAAGAATTCCTTTATTATTTCCTTGAAAGTTATGTTAGGAAGCCCTTCGAAATGCTTTCTTAATGACAATAGCTACAAACATAAGGTAGTTGATCCCAATTGTTTTAATCTTTTGAAATGAAGTAGATTAGTCACATTTGAATTACAAAGCATGTTTTAAAATGACCCAAAATAGTCACCATGTCTTCAAGAATAGTAACCTTCCCCAGCCTGTCACCTTCTGAAACTGCTGGAACTAGAATTTCCAGAACTCCCCATTCTAATGACCAAAGTCCATTCCAGTCTATTGAATGGTAGTTGGAGAAAGCTGCTAATAGTGCACAGATCAACAAAGGTATATAATGGAAAATACATGCTTTGCCTGAAAAAAGTACCAGGTTCAATCTCAGACGTGCAAAGACAGAACTCACAACATTATTTGGAAAGCCCCCACTGAGAGTACGGTACTTGATGGATTCATGATCTGACTCAGGGTAAGTCTGCTTCCTTGTGTTTCAAAAACATATATGAACTTGAAGTATAATGGAACAATTGATTGATGGGGATTGAAGAAAGGATCTGTCTTGTCTTTACTCTGTGTAATGATAAAATATCCCCTCCCATACTAGGCAACTTAGTCACAGAAATAGGAAAATACAAAAATAATTTGATTAAATTATGAAGTCAGCGTCAACTCTTACGACCACATAGATAGACCTTCTCTTGGATGATAAATCCCCTACCTGGTCCTTCACATCTCCAACAGTGTACCTGTTACCATTATAATCGAATCCATCCATCTTACTACTGATCATCCTCTTATTCTTTCACTTCCACCTTTCCACTAGATCTTTGTATAATGTGTTTAAAGTACAATAATTTGACCTGGTCATTTATGCCTCAAGTGAGAACTCTGTGGGACATGGTTCATTCAATACAAAATAAACCAAAAAATAACATCCAACAGAACCAAATATTTATAATTGGGACGCAAGTATTCATGCTTCATTTAAGCCCAAACCAAGAAATATGCCCAAATAATATATGAGAGCTAATCATGTAGCTGAAAACATAATTTGGCTTTCATTGCTTTGTCAGTCAATAATTAGAATTAATCATTAGAATTAAACCTTGACCTCATCTGTGTTTGGATTGGCAAAAGCAAACTAACTGGAACAATAATTGCAGTTCTTCATAAAATGAACCCAGTACAAGCTCCTTTGTCCCGAGTGTCCTAAAGCTTATTGAAATTACTCTTTTCAATCTGTCTCTGATAGAATGCAGAAAACGCCATACATGATTCTAATATAATATCCAAACATTCTAAATAGTTAATATCCCATTGGATGGAAAACTGTTGACTAACAGGACAGCACAAATTATGCCAGTGTATTTTTCTGATAGTTCAATGACCAGACAAATTAAAAGCCCAAAAAACACAACATTCTGTAAGAACACAAGAATAGTCTTGAGTGGGACAGTTTCATGCAACTGCAGTTTCTGCAAGTCATTGTGGTTCTTTAAGTCAGCTTTAAAGGGGCAACATTTTATCTATCCCATTGTGGTTTTGGTGGAACAAGATAGTATGACAAGACTGTTGTTATTATGCACAGATCAATCATAATGGCATGAATTGTGGAATTGTGGCATTCTAACACTTGTTTTCCTTGGACATCCACTAACAAATTTTGGTGCTATTAGCTACAAGGTTAGAACTAGACTAACCTTCCACCAAGTGGTGGAATTCAATTTTTTTTATTACCGGTTCTGTGTGTGTGGGGCGTGGCTTGGTAGGCATGGCAGGGAAAGGATAATGCAAAATTGCCATTCTCTCCCCACCCCACTAACCTGCTTTCTAGTTCCATTCTTCTGTGCAGGGCAACAAAAGAAGACCCAGCCAATCAGCTGGGACTCAGGAGCCAGAGAATAGATGGGGGCAGGGCCAGTCAGAGGTGGTATTTGCCAGTTCTCCGAACTACTCAAAATTTCCGCTACTAGTTCTCCAGAACTGGTCAGAACCTGCTGAATATCATCTCTGCTTCCACCATTCCTTTGCAACCCTAGCTAGAGACAGAATTCTCTGTCACAGTTTTGGTATTCCCTTCTCCTTCTCCTTCACCTTCATCTAAAGACAATAATTTCTTCAAAATTAAAAATTAAAAAATCAAAAATACAATCCAAGTGCTAGTGGAGGAGTATGAGAAAAAATATGAATCAATTGCACTTCTGAAAACCCAGGGTCTGATTAAGATACAGCAAAAGTATCTGTTCAGTTACCAAAAAAAAACATCTTTGAGAATATGTAAAGTTTTCACTCATGTAAAAAGAAATTATAGTATATGTACAATGTATACCATCATTTAGCAACTGAGTGCCAGCTGTAAATTATGTTGCATCTTCAGTATCCATAAATAACTCTGCAATGTGCCCATATTACCCCTAATTGTACCACATTTTCCAGGGGCTTACAGTTTGGCATTTAAATTAATAGTACCCAGCACACCTTTGTACAGATTGGCAGAAGAGATAGTTGCAGCTCATGGCCAAACAGACTTTCGCACCCATCTCCTGCAGCTATCTTGGCTCAGGAATGAGATTAGTCAACTCCTTATGATTAACCATGAAGACCACAAAACTGGCACCTACAGGTAACCTAAGGATATGTGCAGATATTCAGTTCTGCTGCCATGATGATCTCTATGTTGCCACAACATGAGCTGATGCTGTGCAATTTGATGTAGCTGATACCAATCCATTAGGATCCATAAGTGGTTTCGGTGTCAGCATATTGTCCCCAACAATCTGGGTCCTCATTTTACCAACCTTGGAAGGACAGAATCAACCTTGACCCAGCTGGCAGTGAATCGAGTCAGCCTGCAATACTGTGTATAAGTGCCCACAAGTAGAGTTATAGAGGCATGTCTATGAACTTATCTATGTGGAAAGATGCCAGATTGGCTAGCCAAATGGTTCTCTCAATGAGAAAACAAACAGAAGTGTCAGGGGAGATGTGCTTAGGAGAGATGTGTCCCGAAGAAAACAGGGTGAGTGGAAAGGAACCACGCATTTATTATAGCTTGGATTATGCTATTTTGCCACTATTGATTGTGCCAGAACATTTGTGGAGATAATGGTACACATTCCATATAAGTGTGGCACTTAATAAAGATTAAAATATGGAAGAAAATAGGGTGAGGGGAGTGGAGGAGGTGGTACTACTCTAAAACACAATTTTCAGCCATGCACTGCCACTAAGCAGTGGTAGAAGTTCTTCCTCTGCACAATTTGAGGGTAGGGTGCAGAATATTCAAAGTACTTCAACAATGCATATTGTGCTATTAATCTTTGCTTACACAAAAACACATAATGAGGAAGTGGAAAGGGAACCAGAAAGATCAGTAGGGAACATGGACCAAAAAGCAGAAACCTTATGTCTTGAACACATGCATAGAAGTCAAATAGATAAGAAACTACATGTCTGTGCATGCTTCCCAATTTTCTATTTCGTATGTATCATCGAATGCCAATATCTAGACTCCTGCCCAATGTCTTTATGTATATACACTATAGGAACTTGTAAACAATCCCACTAGGACAAAAGAGGTTACACTCAACCACAAAGGATTGCTGCTGACGTGACCCTGCTATCATGCATGGGACAAACTATCAGAAGGTACCATGGGAATGTTCTACTTCCATCTGCCATTCTGGACAGGCCAGCTTACATGGTGTCACCATGTCTGAATGCATTCTTGATTGATCCATAATGCATTCATGCATGTGGGAGCTGCAGTGCAGCTCACTTAGAGCCAGTATTTCTGCTCAACCTCTCTTTATATCAACTTCAGTTATTGCTCCGCAGTTATGGTTCCGCTTCCTCATTCCTTCCTTACAGAGTTCACCTTTGGTCTCTGGCATCCAGACCAGCAATGTTGAGACCAAAAAATAGTATTCCATATTGAGCCCACTATTTAATTATGAAGCATTTGGAGAAGGGCCAGAAGAATCTTTTGCTTAAGCTAGCCACTGGACTGCCTGAAGGATTTCTGAAATGTGCCAAACAAAAAAGAAGCACTTAGCTCAATTGCCTGCAATTAGTGCAGGTTCGAATCCCACCAGGCTCAAGGTTGACTCAGCCTTCCATCCTCTCGGGGTAGGTAAAATGAGGACCCAAGATTGTTGGGGGCAATAAGCTGACTTTGTAAAAAATGCCGCTTGGGGGGGCCCAAAAGCCCTAGTAATAAGCAGGCATATACAATGGAATGAAGGCTATTGCCGAGCACTTAGCATGGTGCTCTAAAGATTGTAAGCCGCCCTGAGTCTCCGGGGAAGGGCGGCATATAAATGTAAATAAAAATAAATAAAATAAAATAAATGTGTGGCCTGGATGAAGCATTTTAGGACCTGGTAGAATTTATACATCATGTCCTCTTCAACTGTGGAAAAATAGTTCAGATGGTGAAGTACAAGTCTGCTTGAATGATCAAGCTTAGCTTTGGAGCTAAGGAGCAACATCCAGATAAATGATTCTTTGGTAGCCCTAAGTAGAATTCAATCAAGATTCTGTATCAAGTGTGTGTAACTCATTGCTCAGTAAGGTATCCAAAGATCAGAAAGCTACTACAGTACAATGACCCCACGTCATCTGTGAACATGGAGAAAACTGCTATCTAATATAGCTCTAATCATGATCATTAGCTAAGATTCCTGGGATTTCATTTGTTCCTGGGAGATTCTTCAGAGGCCAGACTAAAAGAAGAGAAAAGCATCCCTTGGATCAAGTCAACATGATCTTGTGCTTCCAGGGGGAAAGAGCGGCCCTACTTCATTAAAGATGACAAGTACTGCAATGCCATTAGGGGCTGTATTGCATTGCTGAAAAATAAAAATGAGGAGTAGAAATCTGCTAGTGATCAGTATAGAGGCATCTATAAAGGCAGCTGAATTGCAACATGGGCATCCCATTGCATAAGTGTAACTGGTAAGAATAGGTGGACTCTTGTGTTGGTTAGGCCTGGGAAAAGCAACTCAAAGTGAATGAGAGGACATACTCTTTTTCCAAGTCAAATTAATTAAATATATAATCAAACATCAAATGTTAAGCACGTACTTTGGAACTATGGGCAAGGGGACAGTATGAAACTGTAGAAAGATCTTGGATGAGAAAGATTAGGAGAAACCAGTCTTCTGCGCCTCTGTCTCAATGCTTCTCTGCTCCAGGGCATGCTAGTCTTCAATTCTATGCTTCCACACCTGTGCATAACTCCCACTGTACTGAGAGGTCAAAGAAAGGCAATATAAGAAGTTACATCATCAAGGCTGCCAGTACTAACTTCATCTGAAAGTCCACATAGGTTTCCCTCGATGGTTTATTCTAATACCTACAAATAATACAGACCAAAATGTGACTGAAGTATCTTTTTTCACTTTGAGTGTTCATTTTGCTGATAAAAATTTAACAATAACTAGAACTCCAAAACTGGGATAACAATTTTAGTCATTATCATTCTCAATCGTGCAGCATGTTTACTGTTTTGAAGGATGAACATCCATCCTGAGGTCATCAAAAGCTGGCAGGAGGCTTCCAGAGTCATGGTGTTTTGATAAATGAGGGATATAGGAGCAAGACACTTGGGCTAGAAACGTCCTGGTCCTCCTTGGCTTCCTGTCATTTCACTATGCAGATTCACCTCTGCACATGGTTCTCATATGTTTACCATCTTCTTCTCATTCTCTTTGAAAGGTGATGTTATCAGAATGAAAGATGTTTTGCAACTGGAGAGAACTATCAGTGCACCTGCTTTATTCTTACATTATCTGCATATAGTATGAACTGCAAATGCTGGGATACATCAATAATCTTTTTAGACTGGATACATTTAAATATTTTTTAAAAAGATTTCGCAGTTATAAACTGAAAATAATAATGAAGATGTACTTCTCATAAACCAGGAGGTAGTGATTCTTATGGGGCTGACTTACTTTAAGCTAGTCATAAAGATTTGTATCTTATGAGTTATTTGGATATTCATAACATGAGTTATGAATGTCCAACAACTGATTTAAAGTTAAATATTATATAATTGTTTTTTCAGCCACTTTGGAAATCCTGAAAGTATTTATATATGAAAGATAAGTTTAAACTCCAAAATAAAACGAAATATCCAACAGATAACTATGATTCTTCTGTTGTGTTTGCAAAGTGACATAAACATGAATGGGAGTTCAGCATTCATTTTATATCAAATTAGGCCAACATATAGAACAGTGGTTTCCAAAGTGGGTGGTACCGCCCCCTGGGGGCACTAAGAGGCAAGGGGGATGGCGGGGGGCGCTAAGAGGCGGCAGGAGGGCATTCGAGATGCCGGCCCTGCAGGCTCACCCATTGACTGTTGCACTGCATCGGAGCTGGCATCTCAAATGCAGCGGTGGCAGCTTTTCCCAATGTGCTGCTGCATTGGAGATGCTGGCTCTGGAGCAGTGCAACAGTCAATGGGTGAACCTGCGGGGCCGGCGCCTCGAACACCTGCCTGCCACCACTTAGCGCCCCTCTGCCAGCCCCCCTGGGGATGCTAAGAGGCGGCAGAGGGGCATTTGAGGCGCTGGCCCTTCAGGCTCATCCCTGTTGTACCACACCGGAGGTGGCGCCTTGAATGTGGCAGCACATTGGGAAAAGCCACCGCTTTCCCAAAGTGCTGCCACTGTCTCATTCTGTCTGTCTGTCCAGCCGTCTGTCCATCCATCCATCTATCCATCCATCCAAAAGGTCTGCCTGCCTGTCTTTCTGTCCACCTACCTACCTACCAATATAGATCTATCTATCATCTATCTACCTACCTAGCTACCTATCCATCCATCCATCCAAAAGGTCTGTCTGTCTTCCTGCCTGCTTGCCGGCCTGCCTGCCTGCCTGCCTACCCACCTATCTATCCATACATTCATCCAAAAGGTCTGCCTGCCTGCGTGCCTGCCTGCCTACCTACAGTACCTACCTACCTCTCTCTCTCCATCCATCCATCCATGTTTGAAGCGCCGGTCCTACAGGCACATCAGGAAAGTAGAGCAAAACTAGTCTGTGAGGGAGGGAGGGAGAGAGAGAGAGACCTGATGCATCAGATTGAAATGAGGCCTAGTTTAGACTGAGGCCCTTTTCCACATTGAAACCTCTTTGGCTTCTATTAAAGGTTTTGTGGATGAAACATGGTGAAGACTATCAGGAAGCTCTCACATTTTGTTGAGGCTTTAAACAGGATCCATTGGATCAGATCTCCACCCAAAAAAATTACTTTTCTCCAATGCATTACAGTGCCAATTCTGAAGAAGGCAAAACCAAAATGTACTGGTAAATTACAAGGAGAACACACACACACACACACACACACACACACACACACTCCCTTCTAACCCTGCTGGATATTTCATTATCCTTCTCCTCCCTCCCTCCCTCCTGCTTTATTTCTTTTTCTTTCTGTCTCTTCCTTCCATCCCTTCTTAGTCTGTCCCTTTTTCTTTCTTTCCCTTTTCTCTTTCTTTTCTTCCTGTCTTCCTCTCTCTTTCTTTTCACTCTCTCTCTCTCTTTCCCTCTCTCAGGCTCACCCCATTGACTAGGTGCATCGCTCTGCTCGGATTTGCTTGGGCAGGTCCCTCCGGTGCAGCGGGCTCAATGGGGTGGACCTGTAGGGCCGGCACCTAGAACGCGGCAGTGGTGGCACATTTGAAAAGTAGAGCAAAGCCAGAGGTCGGTAATTTTTGCTGCAAAGAATCACAAAAGCTTCTGGGTTGTGCACAAGAAGGGACACACATGTCAATGCAATTCAGTAACATAAAATAAAGAAATACAATAAAAAATCAACAAGAATCAGCAAATTCTAGATTCTATCAGAGATGCTTTGCTGATTCTAGTCCAGTGACCTGCTCCAGCAGGGTTGGAAGGGAGCGTGTGTGTATGTGTGTTCATGGCTGTCAAAACTCCAAAAGCAGGTCAAGTAGCTCTGGGGAGGCCAGTCATAAATTAGAACACTTGCTAAACAACTGGCCATTAACTGAAGACCAGTTATATTTGGTTTGCCAGTCACCTGGCCACGCCAACCCAGTCACATGACCAGCAAACCACACCCTCAAATTAGGCCACACCCACAGAAATTTGAATCCCGCCCCTGGGTGGGGGGCACCGAGGATGAGTTTGTAGCACCAAGGGGCGGTGGACTGAAAAAGTTTGGGAACCACTGATATAGAGTGTCTTCCTTGAACATGGGGAGGCTATAAATAAAAATAAGTAGGCAAATAATGTATGTCAGGCAAATTATATTTCCTTCCTCAATGGCTGAACTCTTGACCTTCAGAATTCAGTAAAGCACCTAAAAGGACCTACACAGAACCAATACTATGTTGACAAAATACTCTACTTGCATACTTCTATTTTTTTTAGCCAGTCATGTTTCAATATATTGTATAAGTAATTTTATATCATCCCAAGTACATTTTCTGTAGACAAGGCAATGTTATTGACAGGAAAGAAAGCTGAATACTATTCTGGCACCAATCTATCGACTGACTGATTGACTTACAAAAAATACTTGGTCATCCACAAATCATAAACCTGGGCAGTTTACAATGATAAAAATAGTAAAAAAAATATAAAAACTGATACAAAAGAAACCACTCCACACACATCTAAAAAGCTCATATTATAAATCCAGTTTATCCTTGGATACTGGAGACTGGGGATCATGTTGGGGAGGGATTTGCTTGTTTTTGATCTTGTAAACACCCATTCACTAGTGTGAAATAGGTAGGTGCAAAAATGATGTATATAAACAAATACATTTCCTTATGGGGCTCCAGCTACATTATTCCAGTGCTTATGACAAAAGCCAGGTCTACTTTCTGACACTACTGCATTTGTCCTTGACTTGGGAAGATGTCTCAGAATGAGTTGTTCCTGTGATCGGATCATGTTCCTACGTTCAATGGATCAATCATCTGGAAGGTCCCCATGAAAGAAGCATTAAACATTTTGGGATCTAAGAAAAATTACACAGCCACTATGAACTCACTAGGTCAGCAAGAAAATAATATTTGATTAAAGATTAGATTATTTACAATGTATATTTAAGATTTCTGTATGGCTATAAAGCATAATTAATGGAAATATCTATAATAGGTTATAGTAGACTGGAAATTAGGGACAAATGTCCACATATAATGATGTTTCAAACAGGTTTCAGTTATAGTTTTACGTGTAGTTTTTCTGCTTTTCTGGCATAAATGTTCTGTAACAGATGACACTTAATAAAAAAGCAATTCAGTGACATGTGTGAGGGAATTCATTTTTGACTATTTTTCAGCATTTAATTTCCAATTAGCAAAAAAAATGTAACCTAGTAGACGACTTTGGGCTTTGTATTTAATGTATAAAAATGCTTTAAACATTCCTTAACATAAATAATCCTTTCTGATTTGTTTCAAACTATTCATCAGTTACTCCATCTAGATGCATCAAAATGCAGTCTGAAACAATAGGATAATGGTGCATTTGATATGGTTACGGATGCAACACTCCCTCCTTTGGTAAATTATTTTGCTGGAGGCTACAACATTTTATGTTGGGAGTTGGTGGAGGCGTGAATAATTCGCCACTTATGAAGCTTCAGAGTTGAGTTGAGCCACAGCATGTTGAACTGCCCTTTGATGCCGACTGGTTGAACAGGTTTCTGTTCTACCAAGGAACTGGTTTGACAGGACTGTTATGCCAACAAATTCTGGTATGATTCCATGTTCCAGAGAATGCAAAAACCTGCCCAGCCAGTTAAATGAAAGACATATTAGGTTATCCATTGCACATTGTATATATCTTAGGTGCAGCAGAACTCCTCTCTGCATTCTGTAGCATGGTCCACTGTGACTTTCTCATCCTATATAAGCTTGATGTTTATCAGCTTAGGGAAGCTTAATAAATGTCATTGATGATCAAGAACAGAATCAGACCAATCTGTTTCAGTTTTTAAAAGGTAAGTTTTGAAAGTATCAATTTAATGCTATATTACTTCTAAATTTAGTTCTGGATGCTGTACAAATAGGCCACTTATTCTTTATGTGTTCTTTGGTGAATATATTTTTTCTATATCAGTTTATAGTTAAGGCTTACATCAGTTTGTAACTTCATTGAGTGATTTTTCATCAGGCTTCATAACATTTATATTTCAGGCAAAGATTATTGTAGAAACATCTCTAAAATTGGGAAATAGTTTTAAAGATGGATAGCTGAATTGTAGCCTGATCATCACCTATTGTGATTCAGTGATCCACTGTATAAATGTATTTGTTGTGCTGCGATGTAACTCTTTGCAAATTTATTCAGAAGTTCAATTGGTCTTATGCCAAACTGAATAGGCATTACATTGTAGTCATCTTCTTTCTGTAGAATAGATGGTAACTAAATCAATTTTAAGACAGAAAATTAAAAAAGGAAATGTTACACATGTAAGAGTTGCTTTTTATTGCAACATCAGTTCTTCATGTTTTTAATTAATTTTAATTAATTAACATAGATTATTCTGACAGAAATTCTGACAAATCTTGATTCAGCACAACTTTACAAATTGTCCACTAGAAGGGCAGTTTGTCTTTTGCTAATATAAATAGGGACTGTACACTGACATTGTACATTAGTAATTTAGGGTATGGATCTTATTATATATACAGGTAGTGTCATGTAAGAATTAGACATCTTTGAAAACAAAGGCTGTAGAATCTGGTGACTGATTAACTTGCTGAAGCTAAGTAGTATATTGGCTGAGCTGAACAGAAAGGAATGAAGACAGGTTTTGTCATGTCTGTTAGGACAAAATAACTTTTGTTTAACATAAATGTGACTTTTTATTCCTCTTTCAACTGATTTAATACAAAAAGAATTATACTTTGGTACTTTCTCTTCCTAAGGGAAGTTGTTGTAATGTGAATTTTAGAAGAAACGATTAAGAATCTTTTTAATTACAAGGTAAGTAAAAATATCAGTGTATTGGGCAATGTTTAATGCTTAACTGCTCAGAATATTCTATGGAATCTTTTCAATAAAAAAAAAGTATAGCTTTGGTCTCTGCAAATATCCAAGTTGATAAACAGCTATTTTTAATTATTCTTTGAGACAATACCAAATAGCTTTTATTGATTTAGCAGGGAATTGCATACTTAATCATTTTTTAAATATACTAGGCATCACTAGTTAATTTTGAAATATTTTAGACAATGTGGCCTCATCAACTTAAAAGCTACTATTATTCAAAACAGTTTAATTGTTGAGTTTAGAAACTTAACTCTTAACTTAACTAACGCATGTTGACATAGAAATTACTCCTACCGAATACAGTGGCACTCCTTCCAAATACAAATGGATAAGACTGCAACCTTATATGCTAATCCAAGTAGAGATTTATCTTGTTAAATTTGAACCACATTTATTTTGGGTAAAAGCCAAAGTGAATTAAGTAAGACCTGCTCCTTAGTCTTAATAATGCACAATAGTGCTGCACTACAATGAAAAATTGCAAATAACTGCATGGATTTTAATTGGTCATACTCATGAGTAATTTTAACTGGATTTCATTCTACAAATTTAATGGGATTTTACTACTAAAATAAACAAAAGAAGAAAACTATTGATTTGGGATTAGTTTCCATTTATGAAACAAAATTTTTCTTCACTTTTCATCCTCCCTGCTCCCCAACTGATTCCTGTCTCAGATCTGCTCTAGAATGATGGAATGAGCTGATTTGGGGATATATAATGCTGGATAAAGATTAAGAATCTATCTTGTTGATAAAATAGTATCAATCCACATAACATCCTTTAGCAGTGGAATGGAAGAATATATTCATGGGTTTGAAAAATGTATGATCCTGAATTCTTGTCAGCTCATTTTCTTCTGCCTCTGAAAAAGGCAACAAAATACCCTGAAAAAATTCTCTTACATTGCTCCACAGTGCTGGCTACATGAACTGGTAAAATATGTCTGCTCCTGATCTGTACTAAATCTCTAGTATCTACAGTTCATAGTGCAATTCTGTATATATTCTCAGAAATAAATCTCATGCACTTCAAAAAAAAAAGCTCACTCACAAGCGAATATAAGACTTTTCTCTTTGACTGCTATCCTTTCGTATACATATATAGAAGGAAGGAATGGTGAGGGCCTCTAGATCAGCCGTCGCCAACCAGTGGGCCACGGCCACTGGTGGACCATGAGAAAATTTTGGTGCGCCACAGAAAAATCTCACCCCCAGAGCATCCCCCCAGAGCAATTAATCCAGGCTGCGCAGAAACACAAGGCTGCTCAGCCCACATGGCCGTGGAACCCTCCCCGCCCACTTCTTTTTTTTATAAAAAATTCAATATTTACATACATGGTGTGTTGTGAGTTAATTTTGTGAGTTTGCTTGCAAGCAAATTTTATGTGACAGACTGAACTAGCTAATGGCAGATAGATAGATTTCTGAATGAATCTGTGATTCTGTAAGAAACTCGATCTGTCTGCCTGCTTTGCCTGCTTTGGGTAAAAGTTGCACTTTTTTATAAAAAAATTCAATATTTATGTAAATATTTATATTTACATACAAGCCATGCCCAGCCAGTCACATGACCACCAAGCCACATGCACAAATTAGGCCATGCCCACAGAACCAGTTAGTGGTCCTTGGGATCTAAAATTATGATTTTGGTGGTCCCTGAGGTCCAAAAGGTTGGCAACCCCTACTCTAGATGACTGTCAAAGCCAATGCTCATTGCAGTCAGACCAGGAAGAAGGGATTATTTTCTTTTGATTTTTTCTAACCTTGCTCCCACTTATTACAGTACAAAATATAATCAACCCAAAACATTTGGTATAGCTGTAGGTCCACAGTTGGGTATGTAAGGAAAAATAACAGGATTGGGATTTTTGCCAAATCTCAATGCCAGTACATCAATGGATATTTGTGCCAGCTGTATAAATGTCTGTAGGTTTCCTTGTCAAATGTGCAAGACTTCCAATTTATCCTACAGGCCTTTCAGTCAGCCTTGGGGCGAGCATACAACTACTCCATCTTTCATGCTCCAATATTAAAAAAATAAATATTTTGAGTTTTAGATTCAATATTTCTTAATTATAAAGATGTTTTAAGACAATCACTTTGATAAAGCAAAGGGCACTTTGGTAGATTTTGGATAATGATAAATGGCAACAAATTCTTAATTATTGAATTTTTATTTTTTACAACCATATTTTAAAACTGATTTTATGCACACAGATGGTTTAGAAATTTTAAAATTTAAACACTGACCTTGCATGATAGGACAAAACATAAATCAAATGAATGGCTGGGATTTTCTGCCTTATCTATCAAAATGCCATCTCAGTATTTGTTCCAACTGTAGTTGTAATTTTACACAGTACAAACATCAGTAACCAACCGGAGGAAAATTAATTCTGTGTTTTGGGCAGCATGGAAAACAATACTGTAGCATATGGCATCGATGTTGTAGTTCAAAAAAGCAAAGTAAGATGTCCAATCTTTCCAAATGGACATCTTACTTTGCTTTTTCGAACTACACCATCTATATCAATTTGGGTTTGGCTAGAAGAGATATTTTCATATGGGCTTATATTAGTATGCAGTATTTTTCACAATGCCTCAAATATTCTGATACAGAATTCTGCTATACTAAAAGGATAAGACTCTAGATTCTAAAAGTTAGAACTATGGAAATTAGATTTTTTGACACTTTGTGTGTTAGCAACAGGATCCATGTTCAAAAAACCATGACTAATATTTTCCTTAAAGCTTTTCACAAAAAGATATATACTGAATAAACATTTCAGTGATTACACACTTCGTTTTTTTTGTTCTGATTTCCTAAAGGTTTTCTACAGTAATCCATGGATTATGATAACATTTTGCACTACGCTCATTTTCAAATTATTTGAAATTCTTGGCATTTCTTAGAAATATGTTTGTGTTCTTCAATGAGAATACATTAATGACAAGGTGTCTCTTGAAAGAGAATGTCCAGTCCCTTGTTCTGATAGGAAAGTTAGAATTGTTTTTAATTATTAGCAGTTCAAAAATTACATTTACTAGCAATTCAATATTTACATGATGAGTAGATTCATGTATAGTATAGAAATAATATATTTGAGCTTATTTCATCACACAATCTGAACTGGGTTATAAAAAAACTCTTTTCATACCTAAAGTACCTCTAATCTGTCTAATCTAGTACTGCTACTCTAATTGGCAATGCCAATGCAACATCCTGAAGGAACTTCTCATATCCCCAACTCTTTTCTTTTTAACTGGAAATGTCAAAGTTTAATTGAGGCCTTCTGCATGAAGGAAGCATGGACTCTCTCACTTAACAGTGAATTCCTCACTAGTTAAACAAATTAGACAAAAATACACTAAGATTTGCCCTTGCATCTTTATGACACAAAACAAACAGTAGCTAGCAGGAAGACTAACACAAAATAATTGTCTGAAAAAAAATCCAAGGAATGCAGTATTTTCCTGAAATACATATATACAATGAAATTTCACACAGAAGGCTTTATCACAAGTCTAAATGACTAATGTTTACTTGATTACATCAATTTTTAAAAACTCTAAAAGAGAAGAGGCCTCAAGGAGCATTCCTAAAGCATAATCTGATTCAAATAGCAATTACATAATATTTACAGGTATAACAATATTTTCTGCTAATACGATTCAGCAAACCTATTAAGCACTGTAAAGTGCACAACTACAGGCACTAGAAAATGTTCTCATACATGTTGAACATTTCATACAAATAATACATGTTGTATCTGATCATTTGGAAAATGAAGGTTTGAACCCAAACTTCTTGGGTTTAATTATTATGGAAAGAGAGGCACAGAGTAACCATTACAGAAGGCAACTTTATAAGAATGACAATTTAGAATGTACATTTGCAGGAAGCAAAACTCAAGTTAAAAGCTACAAACAAATTAGATTTATACTCTGACAGCAGTATAATGTATGTTTTGTATGTCATTTTGTAAACTTATTTCCCTGGGGGAGATCTCTTTTTTAAACATATAAATGATTAATTCCCAAGAGAACAGTGTATTTACAAAAAACTGAGCTAGCTGAACAATCTTGCAACTTAAATGAAATGTTTGTATATACTTGATGCACTATTAAATAAAAACTTTCACTAGGAAACAATTTGTGTAACTTTCTCTTGTGGAAAATTATTCATACAGCCCATTCTTATAGCTTATTCTGATAACAAATAGTAAAATAATTATATGAAAATTATCCTAAATCTTTTTAGTATGGTTTCTAGTATAAGTGTCGTATGATGACACTTATATTAAAAACATTTATTAAAAAATAGATTAGATTTTAGTCCCAATGTATTTATAAATTTACTGAGTGATTTTCATTAGGAAGTAGAGATCTACTTTTATTCACTTATGGCAATAAAGAAACAACAGGGATACTTCTGGAAATAATAATGTGTTAAAAAAAATTTTTTAATCCCTACTAAATAGGTCTCCTTGGTAGTAACAAGAAAGCATTGTAATAAAAATAAATGTAAATAAGAAGGCAACATCTAAGTCAGATAGGTCTATTACTATCATCAATGTTTTAAGTACTTTAAAATGTCTTTCCGTTCCTGTCCATATTTGACCAGCATAACAGTGCTAATTCTTTTCTGTTTTATTGTCTGGTTATGGATTTTATTCCTCCTAGACAAATGACACATGCTGTAGTGTATTTCAGTATTGACTTTGAATCCATTGAGAAGTATTCTTTTCATGAGAACTCAACACTGAGCTAGGTGTAATATGTCATCTCATTAACTGTGAACATCAAACAGTTCACAGCATGCTTCATACTTCCCTATTTTGTTTCTACAATAAAAACTTAATGCAACAGATCTCTAACTACAGATAAGCAGATGGCCATTTAAATAGATTCAAATAACTCATTTTGTTTGTATATTCATTTCTGACAAAAAGCAGATGTAACTCTATGGGGGATATACATGATATCCCTGAATTTGCAGTAATAATATAAATTAATACATTTCTAAATTTGGGAAAGGATTATTTATTTTTCTACAGCCAAATCTTTACTGTAACTATTAAGTTTATTCTATGAAAATCAAATCTAAACATGATACAGTTAGGCCTTGACTTATGTCCACAATGGAGCCCCAAATTTCTGTTGCCAAGCAAGATATTTGTTAAATGACTTTTGCCACATTTTATGAGTTTTCTTGCCAAAGTTAAGTGAATCTGGCTTCCCCATTGATTTTGCTTGTCCAAAGGTTGCAAAACAGGATCACATGACCTTGGGACACAGCAATGGCCATGTATGAACCAGTTGCCAACCTTCTGAATTTTGATCATATGATCCTGGTGATGTTGCAAAAATTGTAAGTGTGAAAAATGATCATAAATCACTTTTTTCAGTGCCATTGTAATGCCAAATGGTCACTAAATGAACTGTTGTAAATTGAGAACTATCTACAACTGTAATCTTTTGCACATATTTTTAAATAAAACCCTGCAATGAAAGTTAATTTACATACGCAACAAATGTTTACATTTGCAACGCTTTTCAATTTCATTATAGAAATAAAATATTTTCTTTTTAAAATATAGCCTAGAGCAGGGGTGTCAAACACGCGGCTCACAGACTGGATGTGTCACGCACTGGCCACGCCTACCCCATTTAGCAAAGGGGGGAAAAGTTGTGATACGTCATGTAATGAAAACATGTTGTGGCAAGTTTGATACTCCTGGCTTAGAGGGACAGAAACAAAAGACTTGAGGAGAGATGTGACCAACCAAATTTCACTGACAGTATGATTTACATATTGTGTATGTAGACCAGAGAAATTATATTGTTTTACATAGTGAGCAAATTGACAAGGTAACTGTCTTATCAACTTTTTAGCTCTCAGAATTCTAGATTTGAGGGCAGTGAATAAAGCCAAATACTGTACTGAAACATAACATTCGGGATCGGAAAATGAAAGTACTTCTTTATATGGTATATACTGTACATAGTAACTTACTATCACTTAGATTATAGTTACCAGTTTAAGATGGCTTAAAATTCATGGGGCATACAGCTACCAATAGCTATTATCTATGGTATCTAGTTAGTTACACAAGTAGTCCTCAACTTACAACCATTTGTTTAAGTCCCCAAAGTTACAGCACTGAAAAAAGTTATTTACAACCTTCCACTTATAACTGTTAAAGCATCCCAGGGTCATGTGATCAAATTCTGAGTGCTTGGCAACCAGCATAATTGCAACATCCTGAGATTATAGGATTGTCATTTACTTAAAAATTGCATGATTCACTTAACATCTGCAGTGATCTGCTTAACAACCATGGCAAAAAAGTCATAAAATCAGGTACAACTCACTTAACAACAGCTTTTCTCGTCTAAATTGTAGTACTACGTTAAGGACCTGTAATTTTATTGACCAGAAACTGTGGAACATTAGCAAAATAGGCCTGTTTTGCTCATGTCTCACCAAAAACTTAGAGAATCTGACCATTCTAGTAAATAAAATTTAAACTAGATAAATCTTTGGTCCAATCCAGCAGTTTATATTGATGGAATAGCTAATACATTATATGTAAAAATATCTGAGCATGATAAACATAATTAAAATTAAGATAGACAAGAATAAATATCCCATGTTTCCTTTTTTGCACTGTACCCACTAAAGGAATGAAGGTAGTAGGTAAATCCTTACAAATCTTCAAAATTTTCTCTAGATTTCAGGTTGATGGATGGAAGAACTCTTGTAGTACAATGAAGGTGTTCTTTATCCTATTCCCAAATGCATTTTGGACATGCCTTAAGGTCTTCTCTACTTGAGACTTTTCAAATAGGCTTATGTTCAGTACTTAGCACATTATTACACTCAGGCTTGAAAACAGCTTATTCTCTTATAGCCTATAGCAAGGAAAACTCATTTCTAGGCAAATAAGAACACTTCAGTTTCTAAGAACTGACAATTTGATCTTTCTGTTTAATTTCAAGGCTATTAATGCAGCCTAAGCCTTTGAATGTATTAGTTACTTGGAACTGCTGTGCTGAATGGCAGGATTAAAGAACAATAGCATCAAAAAAAAATGTTTGGAGGGCAATTAAGCCCAATATTGTACAGTATTCCTTTAGCATGTTTTGTAGCCAATATTTTTTTGCCAGTGAAACCTACATTCTTCCATTCTACATGCTATTTTATCTCCTCTCCTTGATACTTTTGCCTTCTCCTCTATGTTTCCGCATAAAGCAACCACTGTAGAGATGTATTTATTTTGGACGATTGATACTACTGGTTTACTAGCCTAGGCCTGATGATGATGATATCCATTTAGTCTTGTCGGACCTTTAGCAATTCTATGGGCCAGGTCTCTCCACATCTTCTGATCTTCCACGACTTCTTTGAAGTCATTTCAGGCCCTTTTCTTTTTTTTTTTTGTAAAACAGAAATAGCTATCTGATTCTAAAAGCAAGGCCGAATTTGAAGATCTGATGCTATATTAAAACGCACTAATTCTGCAAACAAAAGGCCTCTATCGGGCGTTCAGAGCTCAGAGGCTCCCATCTGCTCCTCAGGCTGAAACGGAAGGGACGGGATCACTTAGGCGAGATGTGCTCAAAAATTTATCTCCGCAGCCATTCGTGGGCAAGGGATGGACAGAGAACTCTGCACGCGCCCTGTGACTCCCTCTTCTTCGCCTCTTCCTTCCGCGGGTCCAATTGAAGGCCGGGCCCACCAAGCTGGATTTCTTCCTGACAATGTTGAAAAGAGAGGGGCGGGAGGGAAATCCTTTCCTTTTTCAAGCCGCCAAAACAGCCTCCGGCCAGCAGGGGCAGCTCGGTTCTTCCGGAAGCCCCGCGACTCAAATGTTGGCTCTCCCGCCGCAGGCGGCGGGCCAAGAACGAGCAACACCGGGGCTTGGCGGGCTGGAAAAAAAAGAGAAGCATCTTTCTTCGCTCGTCCTCCCGGTCGTGCCGTTCGATGAAAAGAACTAGTGCCGCCAGGTAAGCGCGCGCTAGCAGCGCTCGTAGCTGCCCAAAAAACCACGCGCCTTTTTGGGCAGCCACGAACGGCCGCTACCTTCGTCCTTCAGGCTCCCTTCGATCCTTTCCCGGCTCCCTTCGCCATTGTTCGCGGTCGCAGGGAGCACTCCGCACAGGGCCTTTCCCATCTGAGTCGAAACGCTCTCCCCCTTCTCCAACTCCGCTCAGCGCCCACGCACCTCCCTTGTTAAAAATCAAAGGGCTCCGCTTCGCCTCTTTCGGGCCGCCCAAACGCAGGTTTTCCTTTCCGTGGGAGGCAGCGTAGTCTAATGTCGCCGTTTTCCCTTGGGCCTTTTTGAAAAAGCCGCCCTTTTCAAACTCCGGAGAAAGTCTGCCCTGTCAGGAGGCGTGTCCGTTGTGTCGGGCCGTCTGGCGAAGTCTTTAACCGCTGCGTGGCGGGCATAAATTGAAGCGATGCCGCTACGCTTAGAGTTCCCCCTGGAGGCGAAATTACCTCCGTCGGATATTTATGGAAGGCATCAAATCTTGAGGAGGTGGTAAATCATAAAAGGAAGAACAGTCACTTTGAGCTTTGGTTGGGGATTCGGCTAAAATGTTAACCTTTGCGTGCTTAGCTCGGGAACTGCATTATCAGGACGGACACACCTTTGAGAACGAAGACTGCCGCAGTGGTCCCTGGCTTTCTTACATTTCTTTCTTTTTGTAATAGGTAACAGTCTGATCTTCCAACCAGCTACTTGTTGGTGAGAAGAGCAGGCAACAGATTGCAGTTTGGGAGCCAAGAACTGCATGTAATCAACAGGTTGCAAGTTGCCCAATCCAATCTTAAGGCATTCAGATCTAGGAAATAATGAGAATTAACCAGTACAACTATATAATCATTGTAAAAGCACTGTATATTTTACAGTTGCCTTGAAATCTACTCTTAATTTGTGCCGTGCCTCCTGGACATTAGTCATCAGCATACTTTTCTGCATTTAATTTCTCTGTGAGTTCATTATTTTCAGTCTCCTTCACTATTGTGCCTAGCTTTGTAAAGCACTTAATGTTTTCATCAACAGGTAATATTTGTTTATCAATCACAATTGGAATTGGCAACTTGGTTGCTAAATAAAACAGGCACTAAGTGAAATCATGACTACACTTATGATCTTACTTCAGCTTTCCTTTGCTTTACAGACTGTAAATGTGAAGACTGATCACCATTATAATAGTGATCATCTCTAAGCTAGATAATCATTAAACAAGGACTATCTGAAATGCACTTGGAGGGATGTAATCTATAGCTAGCAGAATAATTAATTTTATTACAGCATAATAATTTTTAAAATCTCAGTTCTCTTATGTTTCTTCTTGCAACAGCCAATCTTGGCTTTTGTTCATTTTCTCAGGAAAAACTTGTCTTTTGAGGAGAATAAAAAGTCAGCTTCCTAATGGCCTTTGTTATTTTTTTTAAATGATTAATCAAGATCTAAACACAACGATATAGATTGACTACAATAACTGTTATTTAATAACTATATTGTAAACATTGTATCTGTCATTGTAGGAATTCAGTTGTCTGGGGGGAAAACTACTCCCTAACTGTAATGTGAACCTGAAGAACAACCAAGCATCAAGAATTCAGAAAAAATTAAAAAACTATAAACAGTTAAAATGAGTGCTTCTGGAGGAAATTGTGGAAGTCCCAACTCTACAGAACCTGCAGCTGACTGTTTCAAAGAACTGTGGTCCAAACTGAAAGAATATCATGATAAAGAAGTCAAAGGTATGGTTGCTCTGTGTATTTAGTCATTGGCAAATTAATATTGATAATTATGGGCTATTTATAAATTAGCAACAGCTGTAAAATAATGTAATTCCTAAACTTGTTTGTTGATTTTAATAATCCTTAGTTCATGTGGTTGGGATTCACATTTTAATATTTTGCTTAATTTTTCATTGACTTTTTTTGCCCTGTATATTCTATAATATTTGGTAATTAATATTTAATCATTTCAAGTGAAAATGTGTTGGTCTTGTTCGAATAACCTTGATTTTTTTCATATTTTAGTCACAGATATGAAAAACTGATTATAATAGCTCTTAGTGTATTTAGCCTTATATCAATTTACTTTGCTTGAGTTTACCACAAGCTATAAAACAGATTGAATACTTTGTAAAGCAATGAAGTGCTTCCACTTTAATCATTTGAATGCAAATATACAGTACATATATGAAGCAAATGGTATACAACATAAGTACAGTTGAGTTCTATATACTTTTTCTTTCTTTTTAGTCATATTTAGAAAGTAATAATGATGGCTATGGAGATTCCAGTAATAGAGAATTTGATGGATCCACGATCCACAGATAATCCTGTAATATCTTTTAAATCAGAAGCAAATCCCATTATATTCAGTAGTCAGGCTTACAAAGCCAGAGATGTGCAATGATGATAGAAATTTTAACTAGGATATTCCTGTATGCTTAGAGAACTTCCCAAGTTCCATCTAAGTAGATCAACAAAAGATACTATCAGATTCCAAGAATCAAAGAGAAAAATTATCCTATTTTATCTAGCTTATTACCATAGAAAAGTACCATGAGATATTAAGAACTTGTTACAGCAATCTACTAGTGAAACTGATATCAATAGCTAAGAAGATTAGGATCAAGGAGACAGAGTAATATCTAAAAATCTTTCTCATGAAATAAAGCAATCTTAAGATATATGACATAACAACAATTGAAATTTAATTGGTTATAGGTGTCTGCTGAAATATCTGCTTGACATTTGAAGCAATGATTACAAAATTGCTGGTGTAAAATAAAACCATTGTCTTATTTTTCAAAACTTTTAATAGCAGGTTTAAAAGAGCCTTATAAAACTTATTGGAGTATTGATTACTTCTATAGACCATTAAGTAAATACATTTTTTAGTTTATTCCACAGCTGAGTTTAATAATTTGTGGGATGCTATCAGCAGACTACATGTTGAGGTGTCACAGTACTGTATAAGATTTGGCTGCCTAAGAAGTATCTCCGTGTCATGGAGCCACATAATAGAAAACAAAGTATTAAATTTTAAACATTAGGAAAAAAATGAGAATAAACTTTCAAAACAGTTAGGAGCTATAACCGAAAACATATGTATACTAAGAAAAAGGTCTCACTTTAGAAGTCTAATGAAGGTTGTAGGTGTGTCAGTGCAAACAGATAAAGTGGCTTTTTTTTCATGTTCTGTGTTCTGTGTAATGCATGGCAAATTTAAAAACTATGATTTTATCAAAAAAACATGCCCAAAGGAATATTCTTTCAAAAGATGGTGATTGTACAGTAGAACCATATGGTGATATATAAGGCAAGCACAGACTTGTTTGGATTATGTTTCTGAAGTCTGTAAATAAGAATTAAAACTGACTCATGATTTTTAATTTTAGATGTCAGCAAAATATGCTTTATAAAATAGAAGTCTCTAATCAGTGAATTTTGTTTTTTAGTTATGTTTGTTGCATATAAGCTCCAAAATATCGTATTTATGTCTTTGTTTGATTTTTTTAAAAACATGACTGAGATAAATGTGATCAAGTAGACATTACAGTACATTTAATATTAACTGCTATGGCTTAAAATACATTTTTCTTGGTAAAAAATTTATTTTTTCTCTTGATTTGAAACAAGTGAGCCTGATCAAAACTAAGTCATTTAGAAAGCAAATAAGTACTAATATAGAGAAAGGATTATAAAGGCATATTTGATGGGCAAGAAAGCTCTTTCTGTAACTGCTCGAATAGAACCAATAAGAAAGGATAAGCAGCCACCGTACTCCTTTTTCTCCATTCACCTTAGCAAATCTTTGCACATTATTTACAATCACATAAATCTCTTGAAATGAGTGTGGCTGACTAAACTAAATGCAAGTTGTCCTTGCATACTGTTCGTTCATTGACTGTTCAAAGTTATGACACTGAAAAAGGAGATACACAATTGATCCTCAAAGTTGCAGCTGTTGCAGTGTCTCAGGGGCCACATAGTTGTGATTTGGACACTTGGCAACTGGTATGTATGTATGGCGGTTGTGGTGTTGCATGGTCATATATTTGCCATTTGTGACCTTCATAGCTGGCTTCCAGCAATCAAAGTCAATGGGAAAGCCAGTAGGAATGTGCAAGTTTCAGTCATGTAATGTTATGTTTAACAACTGCAGGTGATTCCCTTCCCAACCACAGCATGGTAATGTCTGATTTACAACAGATTGCTTAATAACAGAGTTGCTGAACATAATTGCAGTTGGTAAAGAGGGCTATCTGGAGTCAGTTATAGAAACCTTGCTCTATAAATAATATTGAATCCAAACAATTTAATCTGAATCCAAATTACAACCTATTCCAGGCTATAATTCAATTTATTTTAATAATGTTTATATAATGGGCTGGCAGAAATTTACTAATTATTATAAACTTGTTTCTAAACATATTAATGGAAATTTTAGCTCTTGTAAAAATATAGAACATGCTCTATAGCTATGTTGTGCATTTTCTTAGAAGTTGCAAGGGAACAATATAAAGTCATTTCATTTTCAGCCCACTTTACTATGGCTAGGATATAAATATCACAACAGTGATTAATTATAACTGTATTAATTAAAGGAGATGATAGAATACAGAATACCAGAGTTGGAAGGCACCTTGGAGGTCTTCTAGTACAACCCCGTGCTCAGGCAGGAAACCCTATTCCATTTCAGACAAATAGTTGCCAATCTCTTCTTAAAAACTTCCATTGTTGGAGTATTTACAACTTCTGGATGCAAGTTGTTCCACTGATTAATTGTTCTTACTATCAAGACATTTCTTTTTAGTTCTACGTTGCGTCTCTCCTTGATTAGTTTCCATCCATTGCTTCTTGTCCTGCCCTCAGGTGCTTTGGAGAATAGCTTGAATCCATCTTCTTTATAGCAAAACCTGAGATATTGGAACACTGCTATCTTGTCATCTCTAGTCCTACTTTTCATTAAACTAGACATACCCAATTTCAGCAACTGTTCTTTATATGTTTTAGCCTCCAGTCCCTTAATCATATGGCTCTCCTCTGCACTCTCTCTAGAGTCTCAACATCTTTTTTACATTATGGTGACCAAAATATTTATAATTATAAAGTGGTATTAAACGTCACGTGATCTTTATTCTATCCCTCTGTTAATGCAGCCTGTTGTGTTGTGTTGGTTTTTTGGCCACTGCAGGACACTGCTGGCTTATATTTGAGTGATTGTTCACTAGGACTCCCAAGATTCATCTCACAGTTACTGCTATTGAACCAAGTACCAACTATATACTATACCTGTACACTTATTTTTCTTGTCTAAATGTAGAACCGTACTTTTTCATAATTAAATTTCATTTTGTTAGATAGTGTCCAATGTTCAAGATTGTCAAGATAATTATTCTAATTTATGAAAATCACTTTTTGTCATTTTAGTTTGTTTTCAGCTTGTAGATTATAAAGTGAATAACAAAATTCCAATTTAATCTTTGAAAATTCCTCCAGAATGATTTCTGGTTTAGATGAAATTGGATCACTTTATTTACAGCATATAAGCACTGTTTATTTAGTGATACTTCAAGTTGGTAATATCACATTTCTAAATACTTTCTGAAACAATAACTTGTTTTTATAGGAGCTTCATTGTATTACAGATTCATTATTCCTGATAGGTGTTTATAAGGAATAAAATGCAATAATTTTTAATATTTTTTAATCTAGATACCTAATTGTTATCTGGCTGATTGTCTGATTTGATATGTATGTTTTTATACTAATATTTTCTTCTGAAGTAGTTTTCAGTCACTTTCCAGTTTATGATTATAATATTCATCTTTAACATGACTGTTGTTTTTTAATTAGAAAAATGAATTTAGAAATATTTACAAATTGTAATTACTTATTTATTGCATTCAGTAATAGCTTATGTTACTAAGCTACTGTATCGAGATACTTCATATAATCAGGGATAAAATTCTATTTCATTATGATTTCTTGCTACTGCTGAGAACTGAAACAGCTCTGGCTATCAAGAATCCATGCCAATACTATTTTCAGAAAGAATAATGTCTTGGTCACAACTAAGAGATAAAAGAAGATGGTGGTTCTAATCTTGCTTCTTTTCTTTCTTATATAGATGTACAATAATTGGTTATAATAATTACAGATTGTTACACATTATTGTTGAAATTAGCTTAATGGGCTAAGTGTGAGGAAAATCAGTTTTCAGTTGAATAGAGCTGTTTAGTTAGTAGACCTGAAATCTTATACATTTTTATTTAAGAATATATGTGCATGCATCATTTTCCTCTCCCTTCTGAAATGAATAAATATACTTATAGTCTTTATCTTTTTTAAATGCAAAAAGTCTCTGGCATTGAAGTTCCAATTAGTTAGATTTGACTCATGGAGATTATGTGGACAAATTCTTGCTATGATGATCTGACTCTGATAATAGTCTGTAGCTATTTCAAAATCATTCCAAGAATTTATTCAAACTTGTCCATCTACCTTCTATGTTGCACTCCTCTTCTACTTTCCGTAACTTTAGCAAGCATAATAATTCTTTATAGTCTATTTTTTCTTTTTCCTGTGCCGTGGAGATCAGTTTCTGCTTGCTTATCAACACTTCTAAAGAACAGTCAGCCAATATTGTTCCAGGATTTGGTCTGGAAGTCCAAGACATTTTTGTAACCATTTCCAAATCTATAACATAGTACAAAGATAAATTCTTTCCAGATTGCACAGTTATAGATTATCACTAGAAAGACCAATATTTTTTAACTATTCTGATCTTTGTTGTCATTATTTAAATTGGCAACTGCTTTTCTTTATGGGGCAAGGCTCCTCTTAACTTTGCCGGCACACTTTCCCCTCTTTGCTACTTTTCAGTAAAGAAACAAATAATGTTGTCAATTCTTTATCATCAGCTGTTAGTTTATTAAGCATACAGTTTGACATTACCCTTGTTTTAGTAGAAAAGACAGCCAAGGTAGAAGTTACAGCTAGGTATGATTTTTAACTGTGCCTTCTGTATGGAAAAGACAGCCTTTGGTATATGTATGTTATGAGAGGCAACTGAATCTATTTGGTAGCACTATCTCTAAAGTCCTATATACTATGGTTGATTTCATCCTATAAGGAGTACATACCTTCCCTATGCTTCAATGTCTGACAATTTATTCTGGGACTAAATGTCAGTTATTAACATTTATCATATCATGACATATCATTTGATATATCATTAGCTTGAGTTTGTGATTCTATCCTATAATACTCAGTGACAAATCTTTTACAGGTATCATAACTATCTGGAAAGTTGTAGACTTCTAGAAAAATAATTGGTCTGTAGCTAAAGTTGGAAGAGTATCTTTTCAAATGTTTGTCTGTTTTATTTTCTAGTTTACCTTTTAAAAAAATAGTTTATTTTATTTTGCTATTATCTGCTCTGATAATTGAATAACTGACATGAAAATCAAACCATAACTAAATAAGTATTTAAATAACATTTTCTTATACTTGCAGAGTACATGGGCAATTTTGTTGGCAATTCTAGTTTCTATACCTCTGAATGAAAGATCTTTATCAGATTAGAAAAATCAGATAAGAATTAATTGTACTCTGTCTTCTTTTCTTAGGATTATTGTCAAAGATCTCTAAACTGAAAGCAGAAAGGTGTCTGTAAGTATCTTGAGCAAAAAAATTGCTTGATTGGATAGTAATAATTGAGATGGCCACTTTATTTGTGGTCAATTACTATATATACTATATATATCAGATTGAGATATGTAAATTTTTCAAGAAACACCTTTATAACTATTACCTCCTTAATTCCTGAAAGTTGTTGTTCTTATTGTTGTATTTTTATCTTGCCTTTTTGATGCATAACTCAAAGCGACAAACATGCTTAATATTCCTATTTTCCCTATAATAACAGCCCTTAAAGTGGTTGAGTTGAAAGACTGCCAGGCCCAAAATTATCTATCCAACTTTCATGTATAAGGGAGACCTAGAACTCCGAGTCTCCTGGTTTCTAGGCGGGTATCGTAATTACTATACTAAAACTCTATTTAATGGGCAGATAGTCCTTAATATACAACAGTTCGTTTAGTGAGTGTTGATTACAACATTGAAAAAGTGTCTTATGATTGTTTTTCACATTTATGACCATTGCAGCATCCCCATGGTCATGTGATCAAAATTTACATACTTAGGAACTGGTTCATGTTTATAATTATTGCTGTATCCCAAAGTCAAGTGATCACATTTTGGGATCTTCTGATAAGCAAAGTCAATGGGGAAGTCACAATCACTTAACAACCAGGTTACTAACTTAACAATTGCAGTAATTCACTTAACAGCTGAGGCCAAAATGTTGTAAAATGGGGAAAAAATCATTCTGTTATTTAATAACAGAAGTTTTTGGCTCAATTGTGAGTGTAAGTTGAGGATTACCTGTATGTGGAAATTATTGGGAGTGAAATTTTTATACTGGGAACAATCATTTTTAAAACAATGAGAATCTTTCAAGTAAATGTACCTAGGATGCTGCTGATTGCACATACCAAGATAGCTGAGAGCAGCTTACAAAGCTTATGTATAATCCTGCAAAAAAGATGCAGCAGTTTAATTGATCTAAGGAAAGGCATTTCATACTAATGTGTATTGTCTTTAAAACTGGAGTATATCCTTACTGCATCAGCTGTTGCTATTAGCTTTTAATGTCACTTAAATGTTTTCTTTCTTTTTTGTTGTCATTTTTGCTAGTAAAATTCTTTTTTGCCTATGTTTATATTAGATATTGTTTTAGGCTTTGAGAGTTCCCCCAAAATATACAGCATATACAGTTGTTTTCTGGTTAGGAACAAACCTGTTCTGTTTCCATAACTGAGAAAATATATCTTAATGCTTAAATATATACTTCTACCATTATATTTTGATTTCAACCTGTGGTGTGGGGAAAGACTCTTGAGAGTCCTTTGGACTGCAAGGAGATCAAATCAGTTAATCCTAAAGGAAATAAATCCTGACTGTTCCTTGGAAGGACAGATACTGAAGCTGAAGCTTAAATACTTTGACCACAAAATGGGAAGAGAGGACTCATTGGGAAAAAAACTGATGTTGGGAAAGATAGGCAAAAGGAGAAGGGGATAGCAGAGGATGAGATAATTAGATAGTGTCATCAAGACATGGGGATGAGTTTGGGTAAGCTCAGGGAGATACTGGTGGACGGGGGGCTGGTTTGCTATGGGTGTCATGGAGAATTGGATATGACTTTGCAATTGAACAACAAACTATTGTGCTTGGTTTGTCCCAGACTGCATTGTTGGGATGTGTTTCCCCTATTCTATATTATATCTTATTTTTTCTAAGCAGCTTATATGCATAGAACACTGGTTCATTAAGGCTAGAAATCTGTGCATGTTTCCTTTGATAGACACACATAATAGAAAAAAAAAGTATTTTTGCTGTCGTTTTAGTCTTCCCTACAGTATTATATAAGAATTTACATTTTTCTTTCATGTGTTATTGATGAAACTTGTTATTTATTACCATTTAAAGCCATCAATTCTGTAAAGCACAGAATTTGTATTCAGTCCAAATGTTAGTACTCATAGCTATTTGTTAACTGTGAAGTAACAGGATTTCTTCTTAATGAAAATATACCTAATCCCACACAATCTCGGTTTAAAAACTAATTTTCCTTTATATACAGGGATGCAACACGGCTGGATGAGTTCTATACAAAAAACCAGCAGCTTAGAGAACAACAAAAATCATTGCATGATACTATTACAGTTTTGGAAGATCGGTAAGTAAGAATTCCTTTTTGCTTACAGCATTTGGCAACTTCTTTCTTTAGTACAAGATTACTGAATTTAAAGAAATAGTCTTAAATTATTACTGAATTTATTCAGTACATAATCAACTTTACCTAGTAGTGTTTTTTTAATTATCTTTATATCTTAATGTTTAACAAAGTAGTAATCCCAACTCAGAATTTACAGGAAACAAACAATGGGAGGGATTTCATGCAGTAATTATCGGCATATAATACTTTTCTGAAAAGATTGAACTCTTCATATTTTTTCTCACTTCTTAGTAGGATAATTCTTTTATTCTTTGTAATTTATTCCTTTGTTTTTCTTATGAAGCAAAGTTATCCTTATAGAAAAATATTCTGTCAACATTTGAAAGAAATTTTTAATACAAATATTTCTTGCTTGTCTTTTCTATCTGTATTTCTGCAGAAATTCAGGAAAAGACAAGGGGAATAAATTTATACTTCCACCAAACATTACGATTCTAGTGAACTCTCCCGAATCTCTGTTCCTAATATTTATCCTATCTGCTGTCAAATGTCACGTCTGTTATGAGTTTCTGTAAGAAGTACAGAACTCAGTACTAGGTAGTTGAATTAATCATAATGATGTATCCAGAAATTTTGAGTTTTACTCTTAATACATTTGTGCATATTTTGTCATATTTTATACTGGATGGAGAATATGAATGTAGTTGGAGATGAGGAGGCATCATCCTGTCCTGCAATGTTAGGTAGATTTAAAGTTGATTGAACAGCAAGAATTCTGACACTGAAACCACATTTTTGCTTCTGACTGCATATGCTAATTAGATATAATTTAAAAAATGAATATCAACCAATAGTTTAAAATTAAGGTTCAAGCTGTACTCCTAAAAGTGCATACTAAATTCCATTAGGTGTAACAGGATTTTTAAATAAAATGCAGAAGGTTTTTCTATATTTGTTGCTGTAATTGAATGTAGTAAGTCCAAATATACACGAAATGCTACAGACCTCTTTCCTGAGTCCTGTGCTTTTCAGCCTTAAATGACCTTGATGAAGAGGCTAAAGGAATAGTGATGATGATGCAGAACTTGGACAACTGGCTAAAGTAAATAAAGAGAAGTTTCAAACATACGTTTTTACAGAGGTCTGAAATGAACCATACAGTGGTGTGAAATTAAATCTAGCATAGGAAGGGGAAGGATGAATGGCATAAGATGGGAGAGACCTGGTTTAGCGGTAGCATGTGTGAAAAAATCAGAGTGCTCTAACAGATCATATACTTAATATAAATGAACACTAATGGAGCTGCTAGAAAGGTAAATGCTATGTTGAGATATATTAACAGGAATATAGAGTTCAGATCACACGAAGTAATTTTCCCACTCTACTGGGCTTTGTTTAGGTTCCACTTGGAATATTATGTTCAATTCAGGACATCACAATTTAAAAATGAGTTTTACAAACTGGAGCAAGTTCAGGAGAAGGTCCTGAGATGGCAAGGAAATTGAAAACCATGACCTGTGATAAACAGTTAGGGGGAACTGGGTATGTTTAGCCTGAAGGAAAAATGACTAAAGCAAGATATGTGATAGCAGTTTTAGAAATCTAAAAGGTTGTCATATAAAAGAAGAATTTGATTTGGTCTTTGTCTTCTTTCGCAAGCAGAACTTGATATGGCACATAAATAGATTCAAGTTAAATATTAGTAAGAACTTCCTGATAGCTAATGCCTGAAGTGGTACATTCATTTTTGATGGAGGTCTTCAAGCACAGAATGGATAGATACCTGTCAAAAATGCTTTAGCACATCACATACCAGAGGTTCTCTTGCATCCCTATCAGCTATGAATCTATAATACTGTGTTGTTTTTTAATATTTTCTGGTATGTTTTAACTTTTTCCATACACACACACACACGCGCAATTTTTGTTATGGCTTTTGTGAGCCAATATAGTGACCATATTTAGGTAATCATGCTACATTAATAAGTTGAAATGCAGATGAGAGTTTTGCTTTTTTACTTTGCCCTTTTCTTCAGGGTACAAGGAAACAAACCAGAAATCTATAGTAGCAAGCTTCTGATTGTTAGAATACTATAGTCCATATTTTGAAACCATAGTCAGAAACTTCCGGACTTGATTGTTGGCAGCACATGCATGACACATAGTAAAGTTAAACTTAGCGTACCATTTGAATCTGCTGCAGGTTTAAGGTGGTGGTTAATGCAGAGACAGAAGTTAAATAATGAAAAGCTCCTAATGTCTAAGCATAAAGTCAATGATAGTAGAAGGCACAACTGAATTGCTTCTGCCACAAGAACATGGCCACTCATGGGTCTCCTGAATGCTCTATTTGTATTAGTATGCAAAGATTAATTCCCTGATTGAGCCATTCTGGTGAATAAGGACTGACTTACCAGCTATCATTAATAGAGAAAAAGACAAAGAGTGATTTGCTTGTTCTTATGCTTGACTCCAAAATAATAGGCCTGCATGTGAATGTACTTTCTACATGCATAAAAGAAGCAGAGCAACTTTGTGCACTGGAAAATGACTTCCTTTTTAAATGTTATTGTTAGAATAATGGCTTCTTGCTATATTATTGGATCAGAAATTTCTATTGTTGTAAAATTGCCAGTAGTTCCTTTAAAATACTGCTTATCACAATCTTTGTTGTACTCTGTTTTGACAAGATTAAAAATACTTTTAGAACAGTAGCCCCCAACCTTTTGGGCACCAAGGACCAGTTCTTTAGGAAAAAAAAAGTTTTCCATGGATTGGGAGAGCCATGATTTTGCATCCTACCCAGATCCCATGCATGTGCAGATAAAGCTTTGCTCTGTCGAGTGGTCCAGTTCCAAATGGACCCAACATCACATGGATCATTTCATTGTTAGGTTTCTAGATGTCTAATTTTAGATTAAAATTTTTAAAGTCTTGAGTCCATAAAATATAATTTAATGTTGTTGCTTTGCTTTCTATACTTAAGGTATTTGTCTTGCTGCAGAATAACATTAGAACTGCTGAAGATAACATTTATGTTGAAGGTTTATGACTAAATATGCCATACTGGATCAGATATTGGCTGAGTTGTAAGGACTTTTTTTCCAATAATATCCAGCTATGAATTCTCTGGAAAATATTCAAGAACTGTAAAATAAGAACATATGTGAGAAGAAATTATTTTTCTCTCACCAAATAGTATTTTCTTCACTCAGTGATCAGAAATTGGAATTAGCCCAGAAACATGCTTCAATATTTATAAATATTTCAGTTACTACTACAAAGCAATTATTGAATGATTACTTGCAAGCAAATCCTGCAGTGTTCAATAAGTCTTAATATCTTGTAAGTATGCTTATGATTTCAGCTTTAATATTTGTATATATATTAGCTAAATCTTTATAACTTATCATAAGCCCATCTTTAGAGTGCTCTGACTTATCTAGTACTTTCAAAATTTATATTGAACCAAAAACAGATGGAGAAATACACCTTCTAATTACATAGGTTAAGGGCAGGATTATGTGATCGTTGTGCAGTAACTGAAGAGCATATGAAGAAGAAACAACAGGAATTTGAAAATATCCGGCAACAGAACCTTAAGTTAATCACTGAACTGAGTGAGTTTTAGCAACCTTTTTTTTTTAATGCTGTTGTTTTTGCATTTGGGGATTTGTGTTGCTATTGTCCTTCAATCAGAGGTAACCCCACAGTAGGATTTCTGCATAAAACCATTTATCCAGAAGTAAGATCAATTTAATTTAAATTGGTATACCAGTAGAAGAGAATATTTATAGCTCAGGTTTGAACTGTGGGATCTTTGTGCTCTGAGCTTGGTGGGGGTTTTTTGCAGACATTTCAGTAGCCAACTAGGATAACAAGCATTGATGATATTATTGTTGAGTAATGAAACATCTTTTGGAAGAGAACCAAGCTCAGAGAGCACTGAGGACTTCACAATTAACCTGATATACTTCAAAAGAGATATGTGAGGGATTGCACTATTAATGCCATAATTTTTGAGGAGTCATGAAATATACTTTAATAAATTTACAAAGTTAATATAGTAAGACAAATAACATAGAAAATTATTTGAGACAAAATATAAAAAGGTTTTAGTTGATGTTGAATTAAATTACCAAGAACCTTTTATTTAGACTTGATCCAGTGGATAGATTTGCTCACATATCAAGTTTGCATTAAGATATAATTTTGTTTTGAATTCTGAACGTGTGTCACATGAATTCACAATAGTTCTGATTCTTAACCATTAAGGAATATTCTGATGTGATGAAAAGGTAAAATAAGAAAAAATATTGCTAGACCTTATGACGAATATCGATTTACAAATTATAGTATGAAATATTCCGTGTACATTAATATGTTAAATCAATTTAGTGTTATCTTAATGATTATATATAGATTTGTGAAAAGGATAGAGGAAGATAAAACAGCAAAAAATTATAATGTTTTCATTTATTTCAGTAAATGAAAGAAACAACTTACAGGATGAAAATAAAAAGATTTCCCAAAAGCTTCAGAAAATGCAGCAAAAAATTGAGTAAGTTTATCTCAAAAGAAATGAAAGACAACTTGTATATTACACCAAGAAAAATGCATGGATGTAAATTATTATTAGTCAACCTTAGTATGGGCAATTATAAACTGTGTGTGTGTATGCACATGCGCTGGAAAATAGACATGTTAATGCCATAACCAAAATGCCACAACTTTATTAATAGAGGCTAGTACTCCCACTCAGTATAGTATGAGAAATTCACTTTTGTAAATAAAAAAGTTATAATTTGTAAAATAATAAGTACTTCATTTAAAAAAAACACAAAATCTTTATCTCTGAATGGGGACATGGTGGAGCTGGTCATAGCAAAACCAAATGAATTTAGTAGATAAGCTAAGGTTATCTGCAATCCTAAATAAAGTTGGGAAATGAGTTCTTGATATTTCTAGTTTTTAACACTTGCATGATTTACAGACTTTAAAATTATAATTTATATGCAAACTTCTGCCATTCTGTTTTTAACTAGTATTTTCTTCCAAGTTTTATCAGTTGCTATATGTTTCTTCCAGATTGTTATATTGAAGGCTTCAAAAGATGAAATATTTCTGTTTTCTATGTTTATTGCTGTTGTTTTCTGAAACTCCTTTCCTGATAATTTCCAGCTAGTACAGGCTTTAAATCTTTCTGATTATTATTATTTAATTCATAGTGCTTTTTCATCCTTCTTTCTCAGTAATTTCTCCAGACATAGGAGCTTTCTTCTTCCTTAATTTCAATCCTGTTTTAGTACTCTCCTTCCCCCAATACAGGTAAGAGCAAAAAAAAAAAAGTACAGAAATAACCATTCAGTGGTTATTTGATAATAGACTTTCATTGATTCAATCAATGAGAGAATGAGGGAGGTTGATGTATTTAGCTTTTTTTCATATTGTTCTTCTATGTTTTCTTAGGGAGCAAGAGAAATATATGGAAGATTTTATTCCAGGTTCACCAGTTCAGTCACTATCACTTTCAATGGTTAATCGAATGCGGCGAAAACGAGAAAATAGGCATATCCGGTACACAGAACAAAAGTGCACAGATTTGGAAAAGAAAGAAAGAATCTATGGTATATTTTTTAATAATTAATTCATCCCCTAAAGTAGTTGGGAATAGTTGTCATTTCAAAGATAACAGAACAAAAATGTTATGCTCCTTTTTGCCTGTTAAACCAGGTCAATTTTTAAACTTCATTTTCAATACTAGCAAACTAAAATCTTCAGAATGTAGACATTTGAATATAAGTAGTTCAGATAAGCAATATTCAAATATTTGGTAGTTTAAGCATCTGTTTCATTGAAATAATATGATTGTATCTTCAAAAACAGTGTGCTAGATAAAATAAGTTCTTAATTTTAGCTGCTTTTCTTCTTTAAGCATTACATCACCACCTTGTGGATAATAGAAGAATTTTAATTTTATGATAGCCAAGTTTAAATCAGAATAAAAGAAAATATAGATGATAAACTATTGTTTAAAAACTTTTACTCATATACATACAAACAGACAGAGATGGACAGAGAGAGTTATTTAAAACAATGATTTTAATCTGAAGTATAGTTGTTATTTAATGAAAAAGCATGTTTTAAATATTTACTTGATTTACTCAAGGAGCAGGTAGCAGTTGTGGCTAGGAGGGCCTTTTCTCAATTTCATGTTGTATGCCAATTACAGCCCTTCCTGGATCAGGAGGCCCTTCTCTCATTCACTCTTGGTCTTGGTCAATTCCCATATGGACTATTGCAATGTGCTTTAAATGGGGCTACTGTTGAAGAGAATCCAGAAGCTGCAGCTCCAAGGACTGCATATGTAACAGCTCTGCTGTGTGAGCTACTTTGGGTACCAGTATTCTTCTGGATTCAATTCAAGATGTTCATTATTAAGCCTTTATGGCATGGGACCAAGTTACCTGAGGAACTCTTTTGTTCCAATTGCATTGACCATCCCACCCAGGCAGGCAAGAAAGATATATTACGGACCCTGTCAGAAAATTTTGATTGATGGATTCAAGGAAAAGAGTCTTCTCTGCAATTGCCTTATGGAATATCATGTCCCCAGAGGTGACGTTGGTCTCCACCTTTTTGTGCCTTCCAAAAGAGTGAAAACCTGGCTCTGCCATCTGGCATTGGGTTCAAGGAATGGCACAGAAGCCTGGGGTTAGCTGGTATTCCACTTTTTTCTAAAATCTTACTCACTTTTTAACTTATGTTTTGAACTTCACTCTTATTTTATTTTTCACTCTGTTTTAATTATGTTTTTAATTATATTTGGTTTTATCATTTGTATCTGTAAACCACCCAGAGACATGGATAGTTAGATGGGCAGTGTGTAAATTTGATAAATAAATAATGTGAAAGCTTTTAAGCCAAGCTATTATTCCTATAGCTAAAGATAAAAGTACAAATTGAAAGTAATAAAAGCAATTCTCTTACTATGTATATAGTTGTAATACAAGGTAAAATTTTTGGAATGTGTTTATTTTTCAACAGTATTAATTTTTCTTAAATAGCTAAAATATAGTTATGCATTTATACTTGGACTCATACATTCAGTATTAGATCTTTTATGGACAAAAGTCACCTCTTTGCGTTTTAAACTACATGGAATTCTTTTGGATATTTTAGTTTCTGTTCAAATATGCTTGTTTATAATTTTGTTTTTTAAATATATAGTGGGTTTGAAACAGTGGTGGAATTCAAATTTTTTTACTACCAGTTCTGTGGGCATGGCTTGGTGGGCGTTGCAGGCGAAGGATACTGTAAAATCTCCAGTCAGAGGTGGTATTTGCCGGTTCTCTGAACTACTCAAAATTTCCAATACCAGTTCTCCAGAACTGGTCAGAACCTGCTGAATACCACCTCTGGTTTGAAATAGTTTAACTTCAGGTTTTGTTTTTTTTTTAAAAGCAATAATGGTAAACCTATAAAAAAATAAACCTATCCTATGGTCTAAGGTTTTTTATAATCTTCTGTTTCTGAAAGGATCTAATTAACTATTGACAAAAGCATAATATTTTATCTAGTTTATTACCGTATTTTTTGTTCCATAAGATACACTCTTCCACCCCCAAAAAGAGGTCCTTTGGTGAATAGCAGCCAGGCCACCAGGTCGCCACAGTGGTGTCCTTTTACAGTGCTGAACCCCACCTCTTCTGTCTGTCATTGCCTGCCTCTTCTGTCTCTTTTCAGCAGTGCAGGAGTTGCATAACCAGAGCTGGCAATGAGTGGACACTTATCTGGTCCTCTCAACCTCTGTCTGATTTTTTTTTTTCTTATTTTCCTCCTCTAAATCTAGGTGCGTCTTATGGTCAGGTGTGCTTATGGGGCGAAAAATATGGTATATATTCTAAATTTCATTATATATCACTGTACATACCTGTCTAATTTAGACTAACAAACAAGCTCACTATCTTTTGTTCAATATCCAGGTCCTCAATCCTTAAATGTTGTCCAATTTTTAGGCTTCAATACTACAGGTACTTCTAAATAAATGCATTTCTTCCCTAGTATTCTGGACAGAAAGTGACTTTTTTACAATGCATTTTAATGGCTAATCAAAATATGGAAACCAATTAAAATATACAGCTATCTGCATAACTCTGACATCTAAAAGCCAATCAAGACAAAGAGGACCACTTTAATGGAAATCCACAGGTGTTCAGATCGTTGCATAGAATTTTCAGAATTAATACAAAAATATTTTGTGGGGATTTTGATTAGGTTGGCTAGTAGTTATGTTCTATTATTTAAGCATATGTAAATTGTAATACATACTGAATTTGTATTTTATTGAAATTTGAATCAATAAATCTAGTTTTTACTCAGCTCTTTTGCTGACTTATTTACATACAAAAACTACTCAAATTCTCTCAGAGAAAATAGATTTGTAGATCTAGATCTACTCAGCTTTTATTTGTCAGTTTATTATGTCAACATTAAGGCTGCCTAACTTCATAGCAACTTTGGGTAGCTTATGGATAGAAATCAAAAGATATATATATATATATATATATATATATATATATATATATATATATATGCGGCCCTTTCTTGATCGGGACGCCTTATGCACGGTCACCCATGCCCTGGTCACCTCCCGCCTAGACTACTGTAATGCCCTCTACATGGGGCTTCCTGCGGGGAGCACCCGGAGGCTCCAACTGGTACAAAATGCGGCCGCGCAGGTGGTTATGGGGGCGTCGAGATATTCCCATGTGACGCCTCTCCTGCGCGAGCTGCATTGGTTGCCGGTAGCCTTCTGGGTTCGCTTTAAAGTATTGGTTTTGGCTTTTAAAGCGTTCCATGGCATCGGACCAGGATATTTACAACACCGCATTCTGCCAGTAGTCTCCCACCAACGGGTGCGCTCCCACAGAGAGGGTCTCCTTTGGGTCCCGACAGCATCTATGTGCCGCCTGGTGATCCCGAGGAATAGGGCCTTCTCTGTGGGGGCACCCACCCTTTGGAATAGGCTGCCCCCGGGGCTACGAACAACCACTGACCTGAGGGCATTCAGACGTGATCTGAAAACCTGGCTCTTTGAGCAGGCTGGCCTGAGCTGACTTCAAATGGGATTTTAAATAAGGGGTTTTAGAATTGATTGGTTGGGGTATGAAAATTTTAGCTTTTTTTTAATCGGGGGTTTTAAATTTTTAAATGGCAGCCTATAATTTAATTATTTTTTAATTGTATTTATATTTGTAATTTATATATATTTTAGTTGGCTGTTCACCGCTCTGAGTCCTTCGGGAGAAGGGCGGTATATAAAATTATTTAATAAATAAATTATATATATATATACACACATATACACACACACACATACACATATGCATATCAGATATTTTTTTAAAAAGGTTTTCTATAAATAAATATTTAAATAAATATTTAAATATAAATTCTGTATTTTTTTTCTAGAACATGGAAATATTCAATTGTCATCCACTCAAAAGCCTACTTGTTCTGAAGAAATATTGGTAGCAGATACATGTGATCCACAGTTGTCCCCAGATTCAAGTAAATATTACCAATTTTAGCATTACTTAATATTTAATAACAATAAATAACAACACTATTATTTAATAACAAAGAATGTTTTAAAGAGATCTCCTATAATTTTTTTTGGTTAAAAAAGAAGCAGATGTTCAAATAGTTAATTCCTAAATATTTTTGAAGAAACAGATGGAACAGTAAAGCATATTATAAGTAAAGTATATTATAAGTTAATTATTCTTAGCTTAGCTTTTTATTGGCTGCAAGCTTGTGTAACTTGAGCTTTCAATATTATCAAGTAGATAATATTGGAAGCCTTTATTTTCTGGTATAACTTTTAAGATTTTTATCAACAAATTAAAATCAAGTAGATGATTCAAAGCAAATGGGTTAGAAATACATTAATATACTGGGTATATTTAATTATCTATTGAGCCACATGGCTTTGCAAAAATAACTAAAGTGTATAGTAACCCTGACCAAACTGATGCTTTCCAACTGTTGCTGGACTGTAATTACTATAATTTGCAGCCAGAAAAACTATGTTATCAAGAATTTATGACACATTATTATATCTGCGGGGATACTAAGTTACAAATATTGCCACAGAAATCCAGCCAAAACTATTTTAGTGTAATTAATTTTTGATTAAGAAACATAAGTTAAAACTTAAAATTTCAGTTTCTGTGTATATTATAAGAAAAAGCTTAATGTTTTTAATAAATTTTTAAACATATTGGAATAGATTCAGTGGGTTGAGGGTTTTTTTTGATACTCAGAAAATTTTATATAGATATGTTATAAGGATATACATCTTTGGTTAAGTTGGACATTTGTAACAGAAATTGTGAATGTAATCTTGATGACGGGAACAAATTAGAGCTAATTAGGCAAGTCTTTTGTATGTGCCATGAATTATTTAAAAATAATTTTCTTCAAGATATCCCACTAGGCTTCAAGAAGCAATAAAGAACCTCAGCAAGTTAGTTCATCAGCAAAGCAACATGAAGGGATCAAAAGCCTGAATATTTTCTCCCTGCCTCCTTTTAATCTGTATTTTTCTATTAATTATTGCTTGTATATTTATTTAAGTTTTTTGTTTTTAGCACTTTAGGAGCCAGCTTGGCTGAAAAACAGGAGGTAGCTTTAATAAATACTGATTTCTTTGGTCAGTCACTTAAGGTCAGCTTGGTAATTTTTGCTTAGCAACAAGAGTGATGGCATTGTTATAAAGCTTTTTTATGCTTTTCAGATTTTTCACTTTTCAAGTAGCATTGAAAAACATAATTTGGCAAGGATTCCAATAACAATTATTTTAATGTTTGGTTTTTAGTATCTATATATTAAAGGAACTATTTCTGCAATACATAGACAGGCACATAAATACATAGATGCATATGATGCTGTTCCCTTTCATAGTAAGTAAAGTTATTCAAAGGGCAGAAAGGAAATAAAAAGAAAGTAAAGCTGTGAAGTAAAAGGAAAGGAAATACAGCTAAATCTAGTTCATTATAACATTGTTTACCTCTTTGTTCCTTTTTACTTTGTTTCTTCAGTGTCCATTTTCCCAGGTTACATTTGACACTACTAAGAAATAATCTATCCCATATTCAGAATGTTTATATATCTTTTACTAATTTTCCCAGCATTTCATCAAAAACATTCAAATCAATCTTGCTTTTAGATTTAAATCCCTTCTTTTGCCATATGTGCTCATAAATAAGCTTATATAACATTTGAAATAGCACTTTCTACACAGATATATACCAACAATCCTAATTCTCATTCATTTCTGATATCTCTGAAAGGTTGAATCATTTTTCTGTACCCTCTTGCTCATTCCTATCATTTCTTTATGGCTCCTAACATAATTTTCTTACTGGGTGACATATAATCAGAATTTTGCACAGTTTTCGCAAAAGTCATACATGCAGCTTTCATTGTCGCCATTCAAACCAATTATCATCAGTCTACAAATTAGTACTTTCATACTCATCCATAATAATTATTATAGCATTCTGTACCATTGTTTTAGTATTTTTTTCATTCCTAATTAATCTACATATGTCTGTACATATTCATACATTCAATTCCACTCCACATCTGTACTTCCATACATGTATTAGTATATTCAATTCCATTTCGTAGAATAAAACCACTTTGATTCAGAACTATTTCATATTTCTCATTTTCTCTTAGTTTCACCAACATTCAACATACTATTTTTAAAAATATTTTTACTTATAAATATATAACCTAAATATAGACTACAAAAAAATTGAAAAAAAAATTGTTGACAGCATTGATAAGACTATTAAATAGCCATACAGTGCAGTACTGCAGGCTATTTCTGCTGACTGTTGGCTGCCTGCAAATTGGTAATTTAAATCCCACCAGGCTCAAGGCTGACTCAGCCTTCCATCCTTCCAAGGTGGGTAAAATGAGGAGCCAGATTGTTGGGTGCAATATGCTGACTCTGTAAACCGCTTAGAGAGGCTGTAAAGCACTATGAAGCGGTATATAAATCTAAGTGCTATTGCTATTCAGGATTTTCAATATTGACATGATATTGATTTTCAGTAGACTATATTACTTACAATACATGATGAAAATGGAGCAAAAATCTTGACCTAATGTACCACAAAAAACAGCACCTTCTGGTTTATGACAACTAGTTTTGTATGTCAAATGAAAGCAAAGCAGGTTAGAAGATAAAAGAATAAGTTGAATTTAACACTTGGTATGTCCATTAAAATATAATTGCTCTCTACCAGAACTAATAAAATTAAGATATGCTTATTACTAGATGCTGACCTCATAATACAGACTACAAGACAACAAGAGAGAATTTAGCAATGCTTCCTACATGGATTCAAAATCCTAAGTAACCAAAAAGTGATCGTTTCTGAACAAGACTGATTAGCCAAAAAGAATATTTCAGTGTCCAATAGCTTGTAAATGACTTGGTACAAGATTGTACCAATCTAACCAGTATAACTTCTTCTTCTTCTTTAGATAGGAGATGCAAAACCTAAGTCTTAATTCAGTATACAAAAGATTGAAAAGACCATTACCAAAAATGGAGCAATATTTACCCTGCATTTTTTTTGCTGATTTCCTTTTCCATTGATATAGGCAAAGAAGTGAAAGAAGAATGTCCCAATTCAGTGCATTTTAATTTGAAGGCAATTGTTACAGAAACACTTGAATGTGATGAACATGTAAGTACTATTTTTAAGATCTGTCATAAAGTCTATTTGAGAGATTATTTTTCATAGACGAGAGTTTAGTTCCTTTCTTTATTCTATCTAATGACTTACAAAACATACCAGTGGTTATTAAACCTAGTACATAAAGCAGTCAGGCATTTGTAATTTATAATGGATGCTTCCGATCTTTTCCCAAAAAGCTAAATAAGATAGATTCTAAAAATTGCAGTCTACCTTACATTTTCGTTATGCCAAATGAAATGATTATATCATTCCTGCATCTGCATAAATTTTTCAAAGAAAATTAGGAATGTTTGGCCTCAATTTGCTGGAAAGCAAATTACTAGAAATAAGCATGAAGGAATAGATACAAATCTTTTTGCGCTGCTACAGGTGAAACTCGAAAAATTAGAATATCATGCAAAAGTTCATTTATTTCAGTAATGCAACTTAAAAGGTGAAAGTAATATATGAGATAGACTCATTACATGCAAAGCAAGATAGTTCAAGCCGTGATTTGACATAATTGTGATGATTATGGCTTACAGCTCATGAAAACCCCAAATCCACAATCTCAGAAAATTAGAATATTACATGCAATCAATAAAACAAGGATTGCACATAGAACAATATCGGACCTCTGAAAAGTATAAGCATGCATATGTACTCAATACTTAGTTTAGGCCCCTTTTGCAACAATTACTGCCTCAATGCGGCGTGGCATAGAAGCTATCAGCCTGTGGCACTGCTGAGGTGTTATGGAAGACCATAATGCTTCAACAGCGGCCTTCAGCTCTTCTGCATTGTTCGGTCTCATGTCTTTCTCTTGGCAATGCCCCGTAGATTCTATATGGGGTTCAGGTCAGGCGAGTTTGCTGGCCAATCAAGCACAGTAATCCCATGGTCATTGAACCAGTTTTGGTGCTTTTGGCAGTGTGGGCAGGTGCCAAGTCCTGCTGGAAAATGAAGTCAGCATCCCATAAAGCTCGTCTGCGGAAGGAAACATGAAGTGCTCCAAAATCTCCTGGTAGACGGCTGCATTGACCCTGAACTTAATGAAGCACAGTGGACTAATACCAGCAGATGACATGGCTCCCCAAATCAACACAGACTGTGGAAACTTCACAATGGACTTCAAGCATCTTGCAGTGTGTGCCTCTCCATTCTTCCTCCAGAGATTGGGTCCTTGGTTTCCAAATGAGATGCAAAAGTTGCTCTCATCAGAAAAAAGGACTTTGCACCACTGAGCAACAGAGCATTTCTATTTTTCTTTAGCTCAGGTAAGATGCTTCTGATGTTGTTTGTTGTTCAGGAGCGGCTTGACAAGAGGAATACAACATTTGAAGTCCATGTCCAGGATCCGTCTGTGTATGGTGGCATGCACTGACTCCAGTCTCAGTCCACTCCTTCTGAAAATCCCCAACACTTTTGAATGGCCTTTTCCTGACAATCCTCTCCAGGCTGTGGTCATCCCTGCTGCTTGTGCATCTTTTTCTTCCACACTTTTCCCTTCCACATAACTTTCTATTAATGTGCTTTGATACAGCACTTTGGGAACATCCAGTTTCTTTTGCAATTATCTTTTGAGGCTTTCCCTCCTTATGGAAGGTGTCAATGATGGTTTTCTGCATAACTGTCAGGTCAGCAGTCTTTCCCATGATTGTGATTCCTATTGAACCAGACTGAGAGACCATTTAAAGGCTCAGGAACCCTTTGCAGGTGTTATGGCTTAATTAGCTGATTAGAGTGGGACACTTTGAGCCTAGAATGTTGAACCTTTTCACAATATTCTAATTTTCTGAGATTGTGGATTTGGGGTTTTCATGAGCTGTAAACTATAATCATCACGATTATGGCAAATCACAGCTTGAACTATCTTGCTTTGCATGTAATGAGTCTATCTCATATATTAGGTTCACCTTTTAAGTTGCATTACTGAAATAAATGAACTTTTGCACAACATTCTAATTTTTTGAGTTTCACCTGTATATGCATTTCTTTGCTGAATAGATATAACTATTCATTGTTTACACTGGTTCTTTAGTTATAGTTTTGGAATATAATTCATTTTTTAATAAACATGAACATAGTATAAAAAGTCGTGTGCTCTCAGAACTAGGTTTTAGAAAGCATACTCAATATTTTTTAATACAGGTAGTATTAAACATTATTGATGGTTCATTCACATAGACTGGTTGCTTCCTACCTCATTCATAATTATTTTTGTATAATTATATTGGTCTCTTGGGGACATTGTGTGTCAGTGGCTGAGATGCTGAGCTTGTCGATCAGAAAGGTTGGCAGTTCGAATCCGTAGCACCGTGTAACAGAGTGAGCTCTCATTACTTGTCCCAGCTTCTGCCAACGTAGCAGTTTGAAAGCATGTAAAGATGCAAGTAGAAAAATAGGAACCATTATGTTGGGAAGGTAACAGCGTTCCATGCGCCTTCGATGTTTAGTCATGCCGACCACATGACCATGAAGACGTCTTCGGACAGCACTGGCTCTTTGGCTTTGTAACAGAAATGAGCACTGCCTTTAGAGCTGGAAACAACTAGCACATATATGTGAGGGGAATCTTTACCTTTACCTTATATTGGTCCCTTAACTGTTCCCACATTGTACTAAGCCATAATATGGCTCATGTATTTTTGATTTGACATAAAAACCCATTCTAGAAAATCCATGGTTTATAAGTCAATGAGAATATATTTAGTTTTTCATGTTTTTCTATAGTACTTGGTGTTTTAATCTCTCATCATTTTTGTGTACCTTTCTCTAGTCACAAGTATTTTTTTCTACATTATTTTCAAAATATATGACTAAGAACTGACTCAGCCCTTCAAATGTATTTTAACTCTATGCAGGACAACTCAGAGAGGCAGGCTAGTATTCAAAAGTACTGCTCAACAAAAGTTATATTTATGTACTAATTCCTTAGTAATACACAAATACTGTATATTTGCATTTGAAAATTATGATATAAGTACATATTTAAAAACCAAGCAAACAAATAATCCTCAATTTATAACCATTCATTTAGTTACTATTCAAAGTTACAATGGCATGGGAAAAAAGTGACTTATTTATTTATTTATTTTATTTTATTTATCGTATTTTTATACCACTCCCTCTCCCAAAAGGGACTCGGGGCGGTGTACAGTCTAAACATATAAAGATACAGTCAACAGCAATTAATTCAGAATTGAAATAAATAGATGAAAATAGGATAAGTGAGTAAAATAAGTAAGTAAATGACTGAGTCCCGTCAAATAGAATTAAAAGTCTTATTAGAATTTAAAATTTAAAAATCTCAGAAAACCTTTAATTGGCTAGGCCGGCCTGCTTAAAAAGTAAGGTCTTGACTGCACGCCGGAAGGTTAGGATGTCCGATGTGTCTCGTATCTCCGGGGGGAGATAGTTCCAAAGGGAGGGGGCTCCCACAGAGAAAGCATGTAATCTCGGGGTCGCCAGCCGACAACGATCAGGTGGCGGTACCCCAAGCAGGGCGACCCTGTGGGAGCGTACTGGGCGGCGGGAGGTTGTTTGTGGCAGAAGGCGGTCCCGTAAGTAGCCAGGTCCCGAGCCATGGAGCACTTTAAATACTAACAGTACCACCTTGAATCGAATCCGGAAGGCCACAGGAAGCCAGTGCAGTCTGCGGAGAAGTGGTGTTATGTGGGCGTCCCTGGGGGCGCCCATAATCATCCGTGCAGCTGCATTCTGGACTAACTGTAACCTCCGGAGACTCTTCAAGGGGAGCCCCATGTAGAGAGCGTTGCAGTAGTCCAAGCGGGAGATAACGAGGGTGGAAGTGACTGTGCGAAGTGCGTCCAGATCCAGAAAGGGCCGCAACTGGTAGATCAAACGAATCTTATAAAAAGCCCCCCTGGCGACGGCTGCAATATGTTCTTCCAAAGACAGCCGTACATCCAGGAGGACACCCAAATTGCGCGCCCTTTCCACAGGGGTCAGTACCTCTCCCCCTATGGTCAGCGAAGGAACAAGCTGATTGTATCTGGGAGCAGGAAACCACAGCCACTCGGTTTTGGTCGGGTTGAGACGAAGCCTGTTATGACCCATCCAATCCCGCACGGCCTCCAGACATCGGGTCATCACTTCGACGGCTTCGTTGGGGTGGTCTGGGGTGGAGATGTATAGCTGAGTGTCATCAGCGTATTGATGGAATTCCACCCCAAAGCCACGGATGATCTCACCCAACGGCTTCACATAAATGTTGAACAATAGGGGCGAGAGTACCGACCCCTGAGGCACCCCACAACGCAGGGGTCTTGGGGTCGATCTCTGTCCCCCTGTCAACACAAATTGAGAACGGTCGGAGAGGAAGGAGGAGAACCATCGTAGGACGGTGCCTCCAATCCCCAACCCCTCCAATCGCTGCAATAAGATACTGTGGTCGACAGTATCAAAAGCCGCTGACAGATCTAACAGCACCAGGACAGAGGAACAACCTCTGTCTCGTGCCCTCCAGAGATCATCCATCAACGCGACCAGCGCCGTCTCTGTGCTGTGCCCGGGTCTGAAGCCCGATTGGAGGGGGTCGAGATAACTCGTTTCATCCAGGTACTGCGGGAACTGACGTGCCACCACAGTCTCTACAACCTTTGCAACAAAGCAAAGGTTGGAGACAGGACGGTAATTTGATAACAGTGCTGGATCCAGGGACGGTTTCTTAAGGAGAGGTCGTACCACTGCCTCCTTCAAGGAAGCGGGCAGAAACCCCTCTCAAGGAAGCGTTTATAATGCCCATTTTTGGTCCATAAGTCCATAATGGACTTATGACCATTTTTCATACTTACGACTGTTGCAGCATCCACATGGCCACGTGATCAAAATTTGGACACTGGCATGTATTTATGGGGGGTTGCAGTGTTCTGGGATTATGATCATCTTTTGTGACCTTCTGACAAATAAAGCCCATGGGGAAGCCAGTCTTACTTAACAACTGCAGTGATTCACTTAACAACTATGGCAAGGCAGATCGTAAAATGAGGCAAAATTAACTTAACAACTGTCTTGCTTAGCAATGGAAATTTTGGTCATAAGTTAAGAACTACAAAATAGGGAAGCCAAGGAACAGTTAAGTGTTATATATAGTTCATTCACTTTTCGGTATTCAAGATTCTATATTACTTTTCCTATTTTTTCCTATTTCCTATGTCCCCTTTTCCATCCCACAAATCTCACTGAGAATTTAAATGTTTAGTAAGAACTCTGTACATGTACATCTGATAATTCTGTGCTTTGTACACTGGTCCCAACCAGTTGGTTGGTTTGGTCTTAAGAGTGTCAATTAATAATAATATTCTTTGTTCACTAAGTTAATAAATATAATTGGGATGCATTAGAAAATGATAATGTGCAATATTGGACTTCTTTTTGAATTCATATATTTTTATTCCATAGGAACCTTGCAGCAAACCACTTGGAGTTACAAGAAAACAATTGGCTCAAGGGTGTTATAAAAATAATAATGACAATTTAGAGTGAGTCTTCCTTTTTTTAAAAAGAATTGAATTATTAATACTTTAAGATTATATTTGGATATATTCTTATAAATACTTTATTCTATTACATGTGATGTGGATAACTACTAAGAACATATTGTTCTCAAAGACAATGCCTGGTTTTAAAAATTCCTTTCCTACAGAAGATTGCCTGCTACCTACTTATATATTTTTATAATGTTATGTCTTTAACAGCTTTTCATGATTCCCTAAGTACCTGAGTCTGCTGCTCAACTTTGAACCTATTGTATTATTAATTTTAATCCTTTTAATTCTTACTCATAAATGCTCATATATTTCAAAGATTTTAACTTTTAAAAAATTTTGTTGGAACATGATATAAATAATAAATATATATCGAAATCATTAAAAGTACTTGCAGGCAGAGTCCTGTTTTGCAATTTCTTTTAAACTTATTTATAAAATTTAATTCTGTTCAGATTTTCCGACCCATCTGATGATCCTTCTCCACCTACAACATGGGATTCCAACATACCTTCTCCTGTTTTTGGGGCTTCTGCCAATATTAAAAGTAGCTTAGTTTTCTCCCCATCTGTTTTAGCAGCCGAGAAAAAATCAAATCTGAAAAACAGCTCCATCAACAATTCTTCTCTTTCAAGATCTGAGAAAGTGAGATCAAAATCTGAAGACATTCCTTTTATGAGCCTTGGGACTGAAATAGCAACAGTTCTCAATCAAGCCCCAATTGGTAGGCAAGTGGCTTTGAAACAGAATTCAGAGGAACCCATAACATGTGTGACCAATACACATCTGGATAAAAGTGACATCATCAAAGGTGGCTTCCATCTTGCATCACAGAAACTGTTAGGGAACAGATGTTCTAAAAGGAAAAAAAATGATGACAAGAGCAACCATGTAATCCGCTGTGAAAAAGAAAATGCTTTTCCATCCCATGCAGATGTTTTTCCTATTGCCAGAGATAACATGATTGATAAACCTTTGGATCTGTCTGATCGCTTCTCTGATTTTCCCTGTGAAAAAATAATTGCTGAGAGTTCCAAAATAAAAATGAGGCAGGCAACTCTCCATGGTGTTTTTCAACCTCTAGTGAAAGATTCTCCATCTAAAATCACCAATAGTAATTCTGTAATGAACAAAGATTCACAAGATGATCCCTGCATACAAGAAGCAATCCTAAAAACTCTTACCAAAATGTCCCCAGTGAAAGAGCATGATATAAAAGAGGAAATTGCTATTTTTTCTAATCCACCTTTGCAAAATGATGACAGTATAAAAGTAAGTATGTGATTAAGGCATTTATTTTATAATGCACATTATCTTGTGAGTTTTTTGAGAAACTGAATTCATTTCTTCCTGTAGAGATTTTGCAAGATACATAGCAGAGTACTTTTGTTTCTGCATATAGATTTGATGAACAGAAGATAAATGCTACTGAAAATATGCATAGGCAGATAATAATTCTATGCTAAAAATTAGAATGTTCTCAATTGTTTTGATAGGAGGTTGCTGGTGATCATGAACCAATACGCAAGAGAATAAGATCGGGACATGGAATAGGTGAACCAGCATCGGTACTTCAGCCAAATCCTTGCAGGATGACAAAAATCACACAATTTGAGCAAGGTATCTTTTTATTAATAACTTTATAAATGAATAGGACTGTCATAGGCTTTGAATCTAATTCCTTTGCTTGTTTCTTTTTTCTTCAGTTCAATTCCGTTCTGATTCTCTGAGACTGCCTGGACAGGTCCCTGCAATTTTCTTGCCAACCTTTTTCAGAAATGGTTTTACCATTGCTCCTTCCTAGGGCTAAGAGAAAGTCACCGGACCAAGATCACCCACCTGGCTTCATGTCCAAGGCGGGACTAGATCTCCCAGTTTCTAGCCCGATTCCTTAACCAACATACCAAACTGGCTCTCTAGCATTAGTCTCTCTGCTATTGTAATGTAATATAATACAATACATACCTCTCGTATTATTGTTGGTAATATCATAACCAAAACATGCTTCCAGCTACAGATATTTTCATGCTATCTTTGTTTCTGGGATATTTTAATTTACTACTTGCATATTCTCTTGTATAGCTTTTTATGTTTATGACACCTGAAGTCTGTAATTATACAGATTATGATTTGTATTTTATATTGGATTACTGTAGGTATGGAATTTTGTTACTATAGAACAGTCATTACACTTAAAACTTCTGTTTTCTTTTCCAGATAAAATATCATTGGAAAATGTGCAGTGGAGTATAGATCCAGGAGCTGACCTTTCTCAGTATAAAATGGATGTTACTCTGATTGACACAAAAGTAAGGAATTTTACAGTTTTGTACATTGAACTCACTTGAATAAATTAGACTCTTGTTCTATTAAGAATGAAATAAAACAATCATTTTTTCTTGAAAGACTACATTAAAAATGATAATACATTTAATTATTGATAATGCAAAGCTTTACAGCTAATCCCTAAACATAACTTTACATTGAAACAGTGCTCTTTATACAATACACATAGAAACCGTTCGTTATTAAAATCTCTAAACCTGTATAGGTAATCCTCATTTAATGACCATTCAAAGTTACAATGGACCTCCCAAAAGGGACTTATGACCCGATTCAAAGTTCCAATAGCCTTCTATGAAGTCATCACACTGCACTTTGGGCTCTTAGCAACTGGCCCACATTTATTTGTTCGTTTGTTAAATTTCTTGCCACCCATCTCACTAATACAGTGACTCTGGGTGGCTTACAATATAACAGTAAAATTAAAAAGTGCAAAAAAACCCCACAATTAAATATAGAACAGAAGATTAAAAGTTAAGAACCAAGTTGATGGGCAGCCTGGAGATGAGAATCTTATTGATCCCGTCAGCCACTCTCAAGCCAAGTGGCAGAGCTAAGATTTTAAAGGCCAAGAGTGTGGGGGCAGATCTCACCTATGATGAGAGAATACCAGAAAAGGCTCTCTTCCTGGACTCCACCAGTCAAACATTTTTGGCTAGTGGGATTTGCAGTACACTCTATCTGCTGAAAAAGTTGGGCAGATTAGTCCCATCAGGATAAGACAGTTCCTCAGGTACTCTGGATCCATGCAATAAAGGGCTTTAAAGATGATTGCCAACAGCTGGAATTGGACCCAGAAGCAACATGGTAGCCAATGAAGCTTAGGTAGTAGTGTCATGTGCGCCACCTAAGGGGCCTCCAGAACTGTCCATGCTACTGCATTCTGGTTTCCAAATACTCTTCAAGGCTAGCCCCATGTAGAGTGGGTTGCAGTAATTCAACTGGGAGATGACCATTAGGAACTGTGCGCAGGGTCTTACGATCCAGGAAAGGGCACAACTGGCACATGAAGTTATATGTTTGTGGCATTCTATGGTCCTGTGACCTGATTTAGGTTGTTTTTTGCTAGTGGCTTAACAACCACCACAAAAAAAGTTGTGAGGTTAGGTTAGTCACATGATGAGCCACTTAACTACCAGCATGACTTACAGTTTTAATTCTGGGTTCGATTACAGTCATAAGCCAGGATACTTGATGATTATCTACCAAGAAAATGATATTCCAACTTCTCATTCAAAATGAGAATAAGAATCCTTTAATATATCTTTTCTGTTCTCACCAAAAATATTATCATCTTTTTTACTTCATTTACCACTTTGGACATTATAATCCATTAAAATGTGAAAAGTTTTGTAGATATATCATTGGAAACATTGATAGTTTAGAAACTTTCCTTATGAATTTTCATTTATAATCTGCTTGTGATATTTATATAAAAAGATTGAATATAGGAACTCCTTGTTTTAGAGAATTGTATGAAGAATTATCTTCATTCTGATATACCAATAGTAATGTCATCCTTAACTTTTAAAAAAATGAAAGTAATACTGTATCCACCAGGTTTTTGGCAGCAAACTTTTGCATATCTATCTTACCTATACAGATCACCAATACATATGCAATCTTAATCAGACTCTTGGAGGATTACATTCATGTTAAAAGATTTTGGCTTTTTAAATGAGAAGAGATACTTCAGAATGTTGTTCAATCAATTGCAGATGGGTACAAACTGAATTGTACATAATGTACACAGTATAATTATGTATATAATTATTTAAGACATAAGCCTAAATTAGAGAAATTCACATTTTTATTTAAACTTTATTTTGTACAATGAAATTGTCTGAAGTATTTAGTAGTGCAGTATTACATTGTTATTCTGTTTTTTGAATCACCATGAAAATAAAATTCCATTCCTGTATCAATTCTAAACAAAATTTGCATAATTTTTTCCATTTATAGAAGTGCTCAATGAAGTTTATCTGTTAGAAATTCCAAATAATGCTTATATTTGTTTAAAATATGAAAAACTGTATGAATTTCCATGCTTTGGAAAACACAAGTGTTGTTAAGGCTTTGATCAGAATATGTGGCTGCATTGTATGATGCACCTCCCAAAGATTTGGGATTGTTCTAGAATCTAAAAAGATGATAAATATAATATTTGTTTTTAAAATGTTGATTTAGATTTATTGAAAATTTATAAAAATTATAATAGAATTTTAGGAGTGATATTTTAATTTTGTCTATCATACTGGTAGTTATGTTTAATTTTGTTAATTAAAAGGAAGGAACTCAAACAAGACTTGGATCAGAAACCCTGGACATGGACCATACATATATCAGCGATAGTATTCTATTAAGAATGAAAAAACAAAGACAAAAAAAACTAAACAATCCAGGTAAGTTTATTTTTGTTTATATTTTTATTATTCAAATAGAGGCATTAAGAAGATAAATCATATTAAGGTATCTCTATTTATGTGGATTTATGACATCACTCCATAGATGCATCAAAATAGCATTTGCGTAAGGATTGCAGTTAATAGGGAATGATGGTAGTGCACTGTGAAAGGATAACTCATTGCCCCAAACAACTATATTGCTCCTTCTTCTGTTTCATTGGAGAGTAAACAGATAATAAACCAAGAGCATGTTTAGGTGTGATAAAGAAGTTGAGCCAGTAAGACTGTAGCGAAACAAGAAAAGTCCAAAGCAAGCAACTCAGCACCAATCCTAGGAAGAAATGGCAATCTGTGGAGCCACCTTTCAGTGGGCAAGAGTAACTGAGACAGAACCAAAGGATTGGTGGGGAGTGTGGGGCGGAACCTGACCAAAGAATCTGCAAAGAAGCAACTGAAGCAAACTCACTGCATGCAACAAACCCAGGTGGAGTTCTATAAACTAATTGTAGGAAGACAAGAGCATAAGTGCTGAGTTAGGAAAGATGAGTAACCATTAACACAAGTATATGGAGTAAAAAGAATTTTCAAGTAGAAAAGGAATGTGTCTGGCTACAAGTGCTGAAGACATGGAGAAAGCTTGAAGGCTGAAGGCAACTCTCTTATATCCCAAATACAAGTAAAAGAAGTGAGAGCTTCTTCAGTAGGGATTCTTTTGCTGTCTTTAATAACCATATAGATTCAGAGCCTAATCTATTTATGGAAAAAGTAAAACCAGAAATTGTGCTGGAAAGTTGACAATGTAATGTCTTTGAATAAGGGCATACAGGGTACTCCTTGTTTACCAACCACTTATTCAGTGACTGTTTAAAGCTGTGACGACACTAAAAAAAGTGATACTAATGACTGGTCCCTAAAGTTCTGGCTATTGTACCACTCTTGCGGTCACATGATCTCAATTCAGGTACTTGGCTTGTACTTAACAATGGTTGCATCACCTCATGATCATTATTTACACCCTTCCCTGCCAGCTTCCCACAACTACAGTCAATGGGAAAACCAGCAGGAAAAGTTACCAGTCATTCTCTTACCCCGCCTCTCTGTACTCATACTGCATCTTCCATTACCCGGACGCTCTGCGCTTGCCTAGCACTACAGCACCCATCTCACCCAGTTTGTGTGTGGCCTACACAATGCTCCTTCCTTAGGACTCCCACCAGTTCCTGCTTACTAACTCACACAATTTAGGATTACAACAGCAACCAGGACTGCCAGGATTGTCATCACTAAGCAATGTAAGTCACAAGATATTGAATCTTATGATTGCATTGCTTAGCAATAGCAGTCCCGATTGCTATCATAACATACAGGGTTACCTGTAAATTCTCTCATGCACTATCAGTACATACATTAATTTGGATTTTGAAAAAAAGCATTAGCTTTGACAAACTGAGTATGTGTATATGAGATAGTAATCTGTCCACATTTTCTTTTACATCTAGTCTGGTGACATTAAATGCATTAAAATATTTTATTTATTCACTTATTTATCACATTTTAAAACTGCCCATCTCCCCCTCAGAGGGACTTTTTACATGTTTAATAAATAGAATTAAATCAATACTTAAAGCCATCCCTTTAAAACAATGGTAGGAGTCTCTTAGAACTAATATATAACTTTCATCCAACTTTTTTAAGAGGAAAAATCAGATGAGAATGTGTTTATGTCCTACTAAAAAACTAATATCTTTAAATATATTGAGCCTAGATAGTCATATTTATTGCTAATACTTATTATTACTTGTATTTCTAGAAGGAGAAAAAAGAGAAAAGGATACTTTAACAGAAATATTTGATCAGACAACTTATGAAGAATATGAATCTTATTTAGAAGAGGATAATCTTCCAGAATGTGACCATAAGAATTGTTCTGAGGAAGAAGGAAAAGAAAAAAGCACCATACAAAGTATTTTAATGGTTATTAGAATTAGAATTCATTGTCTGTGGCTGAAGACAAATAATTGCTTTATTTTGAATGCATATAAAAACATTGTTTTAAAAATCTAACTTTGATGCTCAGAGAAAATGTATTTGTTGTTACAAATGGTTATAAATCTAGCTTTCTGTAGTCATACTACTTCAATTACGTTTATAATTATATTCTTTCCAATATTGTTTATGGCTTACTATATATGTTTTCAGAGGAAGGAGACAAGCAAAGTAAAATGAAGCAGAAGCCTATTGTGGAAACATATTTTAAAAGTGGTGAAAGGTATTTATGGAATCAAGTTTCCTCGGAATATAAATATTAGTTACATTTTTCTCACAGATGATAATATGGCAAAATCAAAGTTTAAGAATATAATCAGCTTTGAAAATATTCCTAAAAATAATCAAATATAAAATATTATGAAGGATTATTCTGTAATTTCACATGAAATATCTCTAAGAGATACTTTTAATTTTGGAATTTCTCTTCCCCAAAGAATATATTCAGTAGTCTGCCCATTTTTGGCTAACATAGGGAAGTCATTCTTATATCAGTAGAATTTTAGTTATTGTAATGATTTATTTTCCTTTTTCCTTTTCATTATTTTTGTTATAGCAAAACAAACAAATAAATATAAAACTGGAAATATATTCAGAAACACTATAACTGCTAGGTCATGATTCTGTATTGTGTATATTTATATTTAGGGACAAAATCAAATTTTGACAGCTTGTGCAACTTTTTAGCAACATAAAGTTTGTATCCCTGTCTTTCTCTTCTTACACTGCAGAACAAATCTTGTATTGGATTTTCCTCATATTGAAGTTGTGCGGAAAAAAGAAGAAAGAAGAAAATTAACTGGCCACACTTGTAAAGAATGTGAAACAGTAAGTATACAGTGGGTCTTATGACCACAACTGAGCCCAAAATTTCCACTGCTGAACAAGATAGTTGTTAAGTGAGTTTTGCCTCATATTACCATTTTTTTTGTCACAGTTAAATGAATCACTGCAGTTGTTAAATTAATAACTTGTTATTAATGAATCTGGCTCCCCTTTTGACTTTGCTTGTCTGAAGGTTGCAAAAGGTGATCACATGGCCCCGGGATACTACAACCATCATAAATACATGCCAGTACCGTATCAGTTCTTAGTCATATATTTTGAAAATAATGTAGATAAAACTGACTTGTCACTAGAGGAAGGTAGCCAAAAATGACTAGGGATTAAAACATCATGTCCTATGGAGGAACTCAGAATATTGGGACCGCCTGCTGCCACCAACGGCCTCCCGCCGCCCAGTGTGCTCACACAGGGTCGGCCTCCTCGGGGTGCCGTCGGCTGGACGATGCCGGCTGGCGGCCCCGAAGGTACGGGCCTTCTTTGCGGGGGCTCCCTCCCTCTGGAACGACTTACCCCCGGAGATACGGGCCATCACCGACCTTCTAACCTTCCGGAGTGCAGTCAAAACCCATTTTTTCCAACAGGCCAGCCTGGCCTAGTAACAATTGTGGGGTTTTAAATTGGTATTAATCTTTGTTTTTATGTGTTTTATAAAATTTTATCTTTTGGCCACTAATTTAATTATTTTAAATTGCTTTTAATTTTTATAACTTTTATAATTTGTACGTTTTTATCTGGCTGTGAACCGCCCTGAGTCCCGCTTTTGGGAGAGAGCGCGGTATAAAAATCCGAATAATAAATAAATAAACCCGAAGCATGTATTCTGGTAAAGAGAAATTACCTGAAGATGGGCTCCAGCATGAGTTCGAAATCTTGGAAGAATAAAACTCTGGTCCTGATTATTGACCCATATTAGACCTTGAAAAACTAAGTATATTCACATTGATTTATAATCCATTGATTTTTCCCCCCTAGAATGAGTTTGCATGTCAAATCAAAAATAAATGAGCCACATTATGAGTTGTTAACATGGAATCAGTTAAGGGACCAATATAACTATCTTCCCAAAATTATGTGTAAGGTAGGGAGCAGCCAGTGTGAATAAGCCACCAACCGTATTCAAATGGAGTTTTTGCTAATTTTTAGAAACATATTTACCATGGAAAATTCTTGTGAGTGTTCTTAATCACAGAAGATTCCTCAACTTTTTCTTTTGATTTCTAGCACCACTGCTATAGTTCCTTTGTTTTCACTTCAAAGTCCTCCTTGTGGTCCTTGAGGACTTTCAGAATTGGGCTTATTAAGAGCAAATATTCATCTAATAATTATACTATTTCATTATTGGGAGAGCATTATATATGAAAAAATGTATATACTGCTATTCTCATTTGAGTATATTTGCTTCTATGACTGCCTTAAATAATAAGAGGTAAATTACTTCCATATGAGAGTACCTGAAATTCATTTATTATTATTTTGTACAATTTGTTCTGATATATCAGTGCTATATTACACCATGTCTTTCAAAAATTCAGTAATGATTTAATTTTAAATGTTTATTTTAGCTATCTTAAAAAATCCTGATCAATATTTTTCTGAAATGGAATCTTTAAAATAAGAAGCTTATTTTATTTAGCAAACAAGATTGTGGCTAGTGTTTCCTGTTTAGTGTGCAACATTATAGCCTATGATGAAGATTAATTCAGTTCTCTAAAATATGCAGAATCTGCATTCTTGAGTGAGGAAAGGAACAGAACATAAAAGCAGCTTTGTAGGGGGGAAGGGGTTGCCAAGGTTTGTGTGAGAACAGTTTTAATTTCCTGTCCCTGCACAGGCAAGGTTTCTCTCTCCAGGAACTTGGTTCTTGTTACATTTTGGCAAGTGATTGTTAGTGCCTAACTGTTATATTGAAAACAGGAACTTTTCCCACTAGTCCAAATATGTTAAAAAATATCTAAAGCGTTTATTTTAAAAAAAGTTTGTTCAGTATAAACAATCAAAATTAATATTTTCACAAATGTATGTTGTTATGTTAGCATGTCAGGAAACCAAAGTGATAGTGTGAGAGGCAGAAGACTCCTAAATCAAAATAAAGAAGACTGGAGATGTTATGCTTAATTGACTTTTGTCTGGATTAGCACTTCTTTTCTGAGTGTTGTTTTCAAAGTTTTAGAAAGAGTTTAGAAAGAAGAAAAGATATGCTTGCAATATACCATTAAGAATATAAGTATTGTACAGGAAGGTTTCCATTGCTTGGAGATTGCTAATTTGGAAAAAATGGTAACTCAAAAGTGCAGGATTCATTTTGTACCTATAATACAGTACAAATCAGAGATTCAGAAATATGCTTATAGGTGTTAAATATTGTTGGGTATCCATGTTTTTAGTGCTAAAATATTCTCCTTCATTTGTTACTTATTTTTAATTATTGTATCTTAGTATTATGCAGGTTTGTCAGAAGAAGAGAGAGAAAAAAAACTAGCTACCTGTTCTAGACATCGATCTCGTTATATTCCTCCTGAAACACCAGAAAATTTCTGGGAAGTTGGATTCCCTTCCACACAAATGTGTGTTGAAAGAGGTAATTATATAAAGCAATACTATACAAAAAAAGAATAAGTTTTGTTTTCAGAAGTAATGCAGGAATCTGAATAGAATCAACAAGGGTGGTTGCTTCTGATTCTGCTTCTTTCACAGAAAATGGAAGTCACGGAAATGGGTTAACTGAACATCTAGGTAGAAAACAGAATTTTTCCTATTCCAAAACAACATCTCCCCTTTAATCTTTAGTTCTGGCCTTTAGGGAGGACCAGTGGCATATCCATCAGTTTCATTTAAGAACCTATTAAGAAGTTTCACAAAAAGACAACAGAGGTATAGATAGCAAAGCGGCATTCAGTGAAATGCAATTCCCCAAACAGTATCCCTGCTAAGTAACATGGCGATCAGACACTACAAACCAAATACCAAACCAAAGAGACTGGAAGAAAACAGTAAAATTGGGGTGAATATTTTATGAATACAAAGACTTTTCTCAGAATATTTTGGCAAACAGAGAAGCCAATAGCTCCAAGACAGATCAGGGGACCACATGGAATCTTCAGCTGTATGACAAATGAGGCACCAATTGTAGTGACTGGCAGTCAGTAGCTATGCATGGCAGACCAGGAAGCTTCTTGGCATCTTCTTCTCACATCTGAATACAACAGTGGGCAGCAGCAATTGTGACAACCAGGAAAAGACTTTTGTGTGGCATCCATTGGGTCGACTCTTACACAGGCTAAACACCAAGTAGGCCTTTGGCAGTCATTCTCTGAAGACCAACAAATCATAAGGTTGGAAAGATAGCAGAGCAGTACTTGTTTACTCCAGACTAGCATGAGCAGACATATCTCCCTCAGTTTCATTAAAAGAATGCAGCAAGAGAACCAAAGAATTACTGATATGCAATAGCAATATATTAGAAGAGGGATGTGTGAACTCCAAGAGAGGAGCAAGGGAAATGCATATCTGCATATCTAAGCTAGAACCTATGAAAGAATAGGCCATCATAAAATCCTGATGATTTAAAGATGTCTAAATATCACAAAAGCAGATTTGTTGCAAATTCAAGTATTTTAAGAGTGGGTGTCACCATACATAATTATTACATCAGATTTTCCCAGCCCAGGGCTTTCACACATAGTATCTTACTTCAGGCAGCTCCCATCCTGCACAAAGAATGGATGGAGCAAACATTGAAGCAAACCAAAAAGGAATAGGGCCTTGGGAAGCAGGGCCACAGCTGTTCCTACCACCATTGTCTGACTTTTGGTAACAGAGACATATGACCTCCCAGAAGTTGGGACAGGGCCCAAATATCTAAGAGAGGACATTAAAAAACTAGTCAGAGAACAGCGCTCATTATAGACTTGTCTGTGGATGTTTTACAAACAGATCCATGACTTACAGCATGATGGCACAATAAGGTTATGCTCAAGCCCTGGGAGGTGATTCATCAATTGAGGTGGGTCCTGTGGTGTCCTTCCCCTTCCTGGGAAATCTATTGCAATTAAAAAGAAAGCTTTGCTTACACTGAGGGCATACAGAAGAAAACTCTCATCATCCCCTCCTTCTAGAGACTACATCCCATCTTTTTCAGGCAGGAAATAGTCAAGGAAGAACCACTGGAAGCCTGTGGCCATTTCATCACAAATTTAACTCCAATCAACAATGATAATTCCGTTCTAATTTCACAATGATGATCACTGGCTATCTTTTGAAAATAGGTAATCTGAAGGAAGTGTTTCCTGCCTAAACATCAGTTCAATTAGAGGCAGGGAGAGTAGGAAATCTGATGGTCAGAAAGAATATTTTTCCATTTGCCCAAAGGCATCTTGACTGACTCACTCTGCACAATCATGGTGTCTAAGGAGGTTAGTGTATTTTGGTTTTGCCCATTGTTGGATATGAATAGGACTTGATGGACAGGAAACACTACATTTTCATTTGTTTCATAGTTTATATATGACATAGCTTATTTGAAACAATTGTAATACCTAATAATTGCTACAACAAATGATATTATGCCTACTGATTGCAGTGAATTTTATCCTTAATCTTTTACAGTGTGTTAATAGGATATCACTAATCTTCATTACAGTAATAATAATAACCATTTTTATCATTTAGTTTTTGAATATTCACATTCTCTTGGCAATTGTTAATTTAAACCTATTGGTCAAACAGCATTACATCCCTACTATAGAGGCACAGCTGAATCAGAAAGTTGATAATTTATTTGTAGCAACTTAGTAAATCCTTGTTAGCAATTTCCCCATTTAAAATTCAGTTTTCAATACACCATGCTGTAGAAAACAAATTTTATTAAATTTCTTAGAAAGTCTACAGAAAATGTAGCATAGAATTTCTATTTGCACATAGAAAGTTATCTTTACATCTCAAAATATGAATCATCTCATAACAGTAATTAAGCTTATAAATTGACAAATAGCAACAACATCCTACTCACATCATAGCTATGAATAGTGTTTTGCAATAAAAGTTCTGAATGAAAGTCAAAACACATTTACCCTACTCTTTTAAAAAGATTAAACTTCTAAAATAAACTAATATAATTTTTTATCTGAGAAATTATTTTAATTAACTTTTATAATCTTAAAGACAATACATTTTTATTTTGTGTGTATATGAGACTAAAATTTTGACTTAATTTGCAAATTTATTTTTTGTTTTTCAATATAAAACTATACTATGTAATTGGGTTTTTAATAAATATTTTTTTGATTATTACTTATTAAAATTGGCAGAAATTCATGTCACTACAATTTAATCATTTTTTTTTACCAAAACCATAGTGTAAACATTTGTTGTCTTTTTTTTTAGGCTATATAAAAGAAGAGTTTGCTCCCTGTCCACGTCCCAAAAGAAGGCAGCCTTATAACGTGATGTTTTCTCCAAAAGGCAAAGAACAAAAAACATAAGTGGGAAATAATTTTTAAAACTAGCAATTTTTGTTTCAGTTCATATTTATAACTAGTTGAAAGATAAAGAGACCTTTGAATTATCTTGTTGTATTTGAAAATGATAGCCTTTAAATGCAACTATTTAATGTAAAGAATATATATATTTGTAGATACATTTTTGTATCTTGACTGATTTTGCACCTTGTGTGTATTTCTGATCTTTTGGAGGTCTACATTTAGCTCCCTGCAATTAAGCTTGGTATAAGTTAGTATAATTTCTTTGGGCCAAGCAAAGTTGCAACTGCTTATTTCAAGTCTAGAATAGTTCCATGAACTTTAGATGGAACCTTGTAGGGTGCTATTTTGCACTAGGTAATTTAAATAAAGTGTAACCATTTGTTTTTGTTTTTTTGCAATAATTTTTTGAAAAAGTATAATAAAGTGTACTTTCTTAATTATGACTTTTTACATCAGTTTCATTTATCACATCTTTTATTCTATGCATGCCTGTCTGGAATCTGTTATAGCTTATAGAATGTTTTGGCAAGAACCCTTATGTGTATGACTGCATGGTGCTCCCAGAATCCTTGCAGTTTCTTTTGATTACTACAGCAATTGCATGTTTGTTCTTGAAACTTTTTTGTTCCTATAGAATTTTTCTTTTTTCAAACATATTCTACTTTATCATAATTTATTATATTTACTTTGTATCAGCTGTGCTACATGTAAGGAAATGTAGGATGCAAATCACCTTGAAGATTCAATTTTGCAAATGCTAATTTGTATTGGCAAGTCTCCCCTCCCTCCAAGTCTTGGCCACAATCCTTACCTATTTTGCCTTAGCAAAGAGTTCAGACAAGTCTCTTGTTGGCACAGCCAAACCTTTCTCATCTCTATCCAGAATCCCTAACCTGTTTCTTGGATTCATAGGATCCTCTCAGCCTCAAGCACATTCAGCATCCTCATCTGCTAAGAATCTCCATTATTGTCATTTTACCACCAGCACTGATATCTACAATCTAAAACAATGGTTAATTCACCATTCTGAACTTCTACATATTTACTTCTGCCAATATTTGTAGTGTTGAATTCACAAATTAGACCATATATTCCTTTGAACCTCTTTCAGAATTGGTCTATGTTTATATGAGTGGGCACATCTTCACATCTGAGGAACTTGGCCTTTTTAAAAACCAGAGCAGATGTTAAGGCTATTGACTAGAAGGCAAGATATTTCACATATACCCTTTCAAAAATCTCCTAGTCTTCCCATCTCCAGCTTTGGGATAGTGGTTTAATAATTTTTAGTACCATCACCTGCACACAAGAAGATTTTCATAAGTTGTCTTTTGGGCAATTAAAAAGTGAAAATACAAAGGCTGAAATGCATATAATGTCAATTCCTGGCATAGAGATGTGTGACTGAAGAACTGAACCCTTACTTCCAATCTCAGACATTAACATTTTTAATTAAACAAAAATATAAAATATCTCCCTTTTAATTTAAAGCATTAAAATTCCAAATTTCAACCCCAAAGGAAATAAATAACACAACTCAGTTGTCAGCCACTTCCAAATCAGTCAAAAACTCCAAAAGAAATAGAAACTCTGGTTATACCAAAATATAGTACATTATTGAAAATTATATAAAGTGTATAAATAGAAATAATTCTCTATGTCTAGTCTGATATATAGATCAGGACTGTTAAAACTGTTATATCAACAAGAAAGATAACATCTACATTCCCGTTATACCTCACAGTGCAAATTTGCCATTTTGTTTAATAAAATTTTATTTCTTAACCATTTCTTCCTTTTATGTTCACATTTTACCTTTTCACAGGTATAAAATCCTCCATTAGATCTATGTCCCAAAATCAATTTCCTTATTTCATTTAATGCCTTTTTTCCCGCAATATTTCAACCCTGACTGGAAAGTTGTTCAATTCCCTCAATGTTTGGAAAGCACTTGCTTTCTATCTATATCAGTGTGATCATTATTATTAATACAAATTGATGAAAGAGTTGCATGACAAAATTGCATTAAAATAATAAAAACTGATTTAAAACTGAATCTAACATTCTGATGGCATAACCTCTAAAAACAGACTACAATAGATCCTTCAGGCCATGTCACATGTAAACCAACTTTATGGTAAGTATCATCTTCAGTTGTATCAGAGTTGGTCTTTTTTAAAAACAAAAACATACGGCCCTGGCACAAATATTAAAATTAATCAGAAAAGCTTATTTTTTTGTTCCTATTCCAGATTTAGCCTGGAAGTCCTTCATTGATTGGGCAATTAGTGGTTCATTAAGCACAGAATACAGATACTATGTGCTCACACTTTGGTATTTGAGAGTCACAGTATTTCTATTACTCCTCACTTAAAGAGGAGAAGGAGTCAATTTAACCCTCTGTCCTAATCCAATCTGCCTACTAAATAATTTACAATAGTGTACTGGTAACCTAGAGTAAAAAATTGACACCAAGAAGTACATAAGAAGCACAGGTGTTTCAGCATTGAAAAGTAAGGTACAAATTAAAGTCTGCCTTGATTTTCTTTCCAATATACATAAGGAATCAATTTAAATGTGTATTCCGCATATAAAAATGTCATTTCTTCTCATTCACCATCTTGTTTCTAATGCATACTTAATAGTTTAAGGCAAGATAGTTGTATGACAGCTATTAAACTTTCACTATGAACTGGGAAAAATATTCTTATTCACTATTTTCTTATTGCCACCGTTCAGTCCAGCAACCCTAATAGGTAAAGGGCAAAAGCACCAGGATGAAAGGAAACATTTAAAAGCTAAACAAACAATAAATCAATTTTAGTTTGAATAAAAATGATTCCCTGCATATAATCATCATCATCATAAACATGCATGCTTCCCAACTCAATGACTTTGCAGAGGCCACAACAATCTAAGAAATTACAATAAAATCAATAAAAGATAATGATAAAAGATGGCAAACATGACAGACCAGATGGAACGAAAAGAGGGATTTTTCTCTTGCTAAAAATCTTTGTGGATCTTCTAAGCAGCAACAGAGGGGGCTACTCAGATTTTAAGAAAAAACTAGTTCCACAAGGCAGGTGCTGCTACAGAAAAGATATATTTCTGAAGTCCCAATAAATGATATCAAAGGGTTAATCTTGCAGGATCAAATTGGCCAGACAGATGATGCTATTGGAGACTGGTTTGATGATGCTATTGGAAACTAAATTTGTGCAGCATGGTTATAGTAGTGAAGAGCATATTCTTGGGCGACTTGAAAGAACAGATTAGGAATATACTATAACGGAGAAAATCTTTCTATATGGTTGCTAGGAGTCGAAAACAACGTGATAGCACATAATTAGCCTTAGTTTATAGCAGCTAAAACAGAAGCTGAGCTCTCACGACATTAGCTAACAGGTGGTTTATATACTACTAAAACTCATGTCTGTAACTTTTAAATGGGTGAAACAGTGAATTGTAGGGCAACAATTTTGGAACCAAAGTACTTCAAATGGGCTAACTTACAGAATGCATCCAAAGTCTGGATGTCATAAAACATGAGCTATTTTCAAAGTAAACGCATCTCTGAATATCTTCCTCCCACTCTTTCCAATGATGACGGTACAGTAGAAGTTCTTCCATTGTTGAAGAAACTGAGGAATCCGCTAAGGAAATATCTTTCAAACAATGACCCAATGGATCACAGGTCACCTAGTTTGCTAATATAAATAATCACAGGGTATGACTCACTACAAATGGTATTTCCTTGCTGTTTATATGCTATGAAAACCAGTGTAGTATATAGAGGTCAAGGTGTTAGGAGTAAGGAGATTCACAACTCCAGATCATCAGTTATGAAACTCACTGGATAAATCACTCTCTAAGCCCAAACTATCTTATGGGATAATAATGAAATAAAATTGGAACGGTTTTATCTTATAACTTCTGAAGGAAAGAAGGGATATAATTTTTTTTAATAAACTGGTTACAAAAATAATGGTTTAGTATGATGTCTGCTTCAGGGCAAGCTACAGAATCAAGAAACTGAAATCCAGTACTGATACCTGTAATGTTCTGGGCTGTCAGAATATGAATTGCTAATTGTAGATCAATTCTGTCTGAAGTCTAAATTAGAATAAACAATTTAAAAGAAGTGTGAATGTGACAGGCCACAGCCAGTTTTGTAGGATTCTATGGGTGGTTTAGCAAACTAGTTAATTAGCTGACTTAGCTTATAATCTTTCCTCAAAACCAAATTACAATACAAATATTTCTTGTTCAGCAGCTATTCCAAGTTTTGACATTGCTAAACAAGAAGGCTTAATATCAGTCCTTGTTCATTGTGGAAGTGGTTCATAGGACACACTCCCTGCAGTCATGTGATCTGTTCCTTGGCAACCAGCTTGCAATTATGTTAACAGATCCCATGGTCACATGATCACTATTTCTGATCTTTAGTGTCGCCTTCTGACAAGCAAAATGAATGGGAAGCCAGGAAGTCACAAAAGGCAATCTCGTCATAAATATGCCAAACATCTGAATTTCGTTTCCATTGTAACATCGAACTATTGTAAGTCCAGGATTACCTGTATAAATGGCTAAAATGGTGACATACTTAGTTTTATGTTTATGTTTACTAACAGAACTTGATAATTTATTTTGTAAGAAATAATATGGAGTTTGATATTAATATTTAGTTGATGTAGAAGAAAATTGACAGTAATTTTAATAACTGTCTTGTAGGGTAAGCTTTCTATAATTATTTTCATTTTGCCTAATGTAATAGAAAAATCTGCTCACAAGAACAATAAGGCATTCATTCAAATGGGTGGTATGTTCTATACAGAATATTTTTGTCCAAGGTTTCATCAGTTATTTATATAAGATTTGGATGATGCAACAAGGGAGTGTGCATGAGTGCAGTTCTTGAAAAGCAGACTGCAATCTTGAAGAACAACTATCTTACATAAGCTGTCATGATGACATTTCTTGTTTGTCATGAAGATATTTGATATATTTCATACATAATAAGCTGATGCATTTCATGCATAGCAGAAAAACTTTCTAACGATAAGATCTTATAACAGTGGAAGAGCAGCTTGTTGATAATTGTCCTGCTCCTGGTTCCAATTAAACACTCACTCAAATAGCTGCTATAGGAAATAGTAGTTTACTCAAGGCCAAAACATAACAGATAAGGAATACAAGCCAAACAGAATCTCTGAAAGAAGATTCTTTAACGGCAGCACACAGAAGAATAATCCAAATCCAGTCCAGAGATCCAAGTTCAAGGTTAGAATTTCATGAGCAGAATTTACATACAAGTATCACACAAAAGCTAAAGGTTAGATAGTTGCTTCCAAGGGATCATGAATCAAGGCTGCCTCCAAACAAGAGATGCATTTGGTGTTTGTCAAGGAACTTCACAGAAATGTCTGTTCCATTTCCTTCTTGCTGGTTGTGGGGACTGATAGACCTTATGTTGTCACCCTCATCTGACTTCTCCAACTACTCAGGTAGTGTCTTTGTTTGATTTGTCTCATATGATTGAGTTTGTATCTCCTGAAGTCGACATTCCACAAGTCCTGTTGGAACAGCTTCTTCATATTCAGTCACTGTCTGTTTCCTAGGTCATGACAATATAAATGGGGCTGCTATATGAGATTTCATTCCACCAGTCCTTAAATCATTGCATTGGCAAAATTCCAAACTTAAGTCTCAAAGACTTAAAATCTCCCATAAACATCACTGTTGATCTTTTGGATTAATTTCATCAGCTTAGCCCTACACAGGATTCTTACCATGGAGTCAACTCATAGTAGAGTTACTGCTATTCCTGCTGTGTCTGTCCATCTGCCCCACCGCCCTGCCCCATTTGTGAAATTATCTTCCTGAATAAGAACGGCTGCCTCTGATCCCGTTTATACTCATGTAATAGATTATGGTTATTCATCCAGATATATTCTGGATAAAATAAGCCCAGCTGTTTTTAATGGGCTTTACATTTAAAGATTTATTTACTGTACAATTGCAATGTATGGCTGTGAAAGCTGGACCATAAGAAAGCCTAAGCGCCTAAGAATTGAGGCCTTTGAACTATGAGTGCTGGAGAAGACTCCTGCGAGTCTCTTGGACTGCAAGATGATCAAACTGGTCAGTCCTAGAGAAGATCAACTCTGATTGCTCTTTAGAAGGCCAGAACCTGAAGATGAAACTCAAATACTTTGGCCAGCTAATGAGAAGGAAGGACTGTCTCACTGGAGAAGAGCCCAATGCTGGGAAATATTGAGGGCAAAATAAGTAGGGGATGACAGAGAATGAGGTGGCTGTCATGAGGTTAAATGGACTCCAGAAGATGGTAGAGGATAGGAAGGCCTGGAGAACGTTGTCCATGGGGTCGCGATGGGTTGGACATGACTCTGCAACTAACAACAACAACACATTTAAAGAAATAATGACAGTGTTTAAATATTTCCTAATGGTTATTGTTAACCCCTCCGTCAGTGAAGTTTATAAAGGTAATTCAAAGACTTCTTTGCAGCTTTGCAAATGAAAAATCATGTACTTACTATCTAGTACCATTTACACGATGAAATAATTTTCTCCTACTCGTTTTTTGATAGAAAGCTGTCTTACCCTGAAATAGAAGAGCTGTATTTAGATCAAGACCATTTACTGATTGTTAGTGTCTCTCTACCTTTTCCACAAAGCTTTTTCTGGAGAAAAAGAGATTGAATGTGATCAACTATGGGATTTTAATGATCAAAGACAGGCATCTAAAGCAGGGTCTCCAACCTTGGCAACTTTAAGCCTGGCAGACTTCAACTCCCAGAACTCCATCAGGCTTATAAAATTGCCAAGGTTAGAGACTCCTGATCTAAAGAGTTCTTTCTTTTTTAGAGTCAATAAATTCTATGTATATTTTCTTTCTTAACAAGTTTAGTATTCTATTTACCCTGACTTCCTTGCATATTAAGATTTTAGAGCAGCTCAGTTATTAGCTTCATTATTTACCCAAAGCATTAATTTGAATTTCCTAGACAGATATGATACGAAAATAAATAATTTTAAATATGCCAGTTGAGCTACAGATGCATATTATTTTGCTCCTAAGACCACACTATGGAGATGTTATTGCTGATTAAAAAGATGATCATATTTGTCAGAGTACAAATATGTTTTATCATAATCATGAGTATTAAGTATATGCATTTTTTTCCAAAAGATATTGTGAAATCATCAAAAACATTAGTAGTGTGGCAAGCAACATCAAAGGGTTAACTATTAAGTTCACAAATCATTTCAGGTAGCTGTTATTGCTGTCCAGACTCAGCTAGAAACAGTTATAGCTGTGGACTGTTGTGATGGCAACAGAAGCATTTTGGAGAAGTGAGAAACTAATGGACACAAAGCCTGTGGTTATGATGACATGTGGATGAGGAGAATGTACAAAGTCTTGTTAGCAATCAGTAGCTTTATAATAGCTTGTTATCTGAGAGAAAGAATCCATGATCAGCACATGGCAAAATCAGTAATTTCTCATGAACTGAATCAGTTTTACCATTTGATTTTATACTGCAGAAATGTTTTTTAAAAGACTGGAGGTCAAAGTACAGATAGTTTTTTTGATGTATGCTAAACACCAAAAGAACTTGACAAGCTCATCCTAGATATCTTAAATGTGCAATAACAGTGATTACAGTATGCATTTTTGTTTAGAACTTAATCCATTACCTAAAAAGTTATCTGCTGGAGGATGTAGGGGGCAGAAGAGAAGCAAGTAAGAATTTGTAAAGCACACAATAAGCTACCACACATGTGGCAGTTTGCCTAGAACTGCCAACATTCTCCCTCAGTCTAAAAGAAATTGAAATATAATTGGTGAGGATGCAAGACAAGTGAAATAAATATTTTATATCATGAGTTGGTTCCTTTATAATGGACTTAGCATTACATCACCACATATTCTCTTAACCATGGAATAATTTGCCATGTATACCAAAGGCCCGTAATGATAAAGGCATCAAGTGATATCTCTATGATCATCTTTTCAAGAAGAATCCACAAGTCCTACAAAAAAATATATGAAGCAGTCTTAGTGAGTCAGATGGCTGGTCTCATTTCCTACCTGCAAAACATATGACTTTCTTATTTGCTAAATCAGTATAACGGTTGGAAAACAAAAGGGTCAATGTTGGATTTTTCTAACTGCATATACAACTTCAGCAACAGAGTGGTCAATGTCTGGATTACTCTACCTGACTCTGGTTTCTTCCCCAAACCCCAAAAACTTTAACCTTAGACTGTCTACTATTGACCTCAACCCTTTCCTAAGAGGTCTGTAGGGGACATGCATAAGTGCACCAACCTGCCTACTGTCCCTGTCCTATTCTTTTATTTTTTTAATTTTTCTTATATGTATCCATGTATTCATAACTATGTTTTACTTATATCTATTATCTTGTAAGCAATTGACAAAAATAAATAAACAAATAAAAAATATAGTACATTATACATCTCATTGATACAACCAGGAAATACTTGCAAAATAATTTGTTCATTTTGTATTTGAAAATTGTGTTCACTTTTCCTATTTATAAAATGCAAATACAAGGTGTCTTATTACTCTAGGGCAGTTGCATTTCTGGAAATTATTTTGAAGTGTTGTATACTTAAGACTAATTTGTTCTACACATTTAATATAAATGGAGGGAAATCACTCACGAGTATTCAGAAGTCTTCCATCTTTTTGATCCACTTTCCCTGCATGGGTGCCCTTCATCTGGATTGGGCTTTAAGTGCCCATAATTCCAGGAACTAATTGCAATTTAGTTTATATTAAAGATAATTTAATTATCTTTTAATTATTTTTAATTATTGTATTATATTTTTAATGACTGTACACCACCCTGAGTCCCGCAGGGAGAGGGGGCGGTATATAAATCTTGAAAATAAATAAATAAATCAGATTTTAAGTTCAAAACAACTGAAGGGCTCACAGAGAAACCAGAGTGCATCTGGAGTCTTTAATGGACATGTTTTATTCTGAAGATATCCCTCACGAATAACAAGGAAAATCATTTCAAAACTGGGTGGGGGGGAGCCTTCAGTCAGCCTGGTTTCCTGGTCAAATCGGGAGTGGAAGACAAGTTTAGCTGGCTCCGACGGAAAAAAGTAAAACGTGTTATGTTCACAACGACCTGGAAGGTCACAGTTGTTAAAAACCGACCAAAACCCAGAAGGGGGTCCATCAATTTTTAGATCCCATCAACTTATAGGAGCTGGCCCAATTTATGTAAACGCCTCATGACCATGTGCTGTGCAACACAAGCGGAACTCCACTTTCCTCGCTTCCCCTCCCACTAAGCAGATGCGGGGGGGGGGGGGAGTAAAAGGAAGAAAAAACACTGGAGGAGCTTCCTTAAACCTAGTGTCCTCCTCTTCTTCCTCCTCCTCCTCTCCCTCCCCCACCATTTCTCCTTCCTCCTCCCTCTTTATCCTCCTCCTCCTCCTCCTGGCCCGAGCTTTTGTTTTTCTTCCCAGCTATTTCCCACACGTGATTGCCGTGTTTTTGCGCCGAGCGCTCTGCGGGCCGGGTGCACCTATAAATGCTAATAACTTTGGCCAAGGAAAGAAGAAAGGCAGGAGCCAGAGGAGGGGAGGAAAGGAAGGGAAGAGGTGGGGGTGCATAACTCGGGCGCTCTATCCATGCAGGCAGCCGGGAGGGAGGGGGAAGACATGCCATGCAAGCCAAAAGTCCCCTGCTTCGAGCGGCTGGCGCTCCCGCGCCTCGCCCCAGCTTGCTGCTAACCCTCCGCTCGCCGCCGGGGAGGTCGCGCCTGCCGCTCGAAGTCTCATTCTTGGCCGCTCCGAGGGAGGGACAGAGGGTGGACGGGCGGGCGAGCGAACGCCACAGACAATGGCGGCGGCAGCGGCGGCGGCTCCTCCTGCCGCCGCCGCCGCCACCACCACCTCCACCAACAGCAGCAGCAGCCCCGGTGGTGCCAGTAGCGGCGACAGCAGTACATTCCACCAGCAGCTGGAGCCCTGTTTAAGGAAGCCGCCGCGCATGGACCCGCGGCGGAGGCAGGCTGCTCTTTCCTTCCTAACGAATATCTCACTGGACGGGCGGCCGGTGTTGCAGGGCGAGGAGGGCGGCGAGGAGAGCGACGTCGGTGCGGCAGCCGCTGCAAAGACTGCTTCTGCTGCAGCCTGCGGTATCTGCAGCACCAGCACCACCACCACTCGGATTCGTCGGGGCAACCTGACCGCTTTCCAGCCGCCCGCCTCGCAGCAGTTCGGAGCTTATGCCAGCGCCTGCGGTGGCAGCGGCAGCAGCAGCAACGTCAAGCTCCCGAGCCCCCTGGGAGCGGCTGGCCAGCCGCAGCAGGGCGAAGACGACGAGCCGGAGGAGGACGAGGACGAAGATGCCTTTGCTAGCGTGCAGGTGCCCATCGCCGCCGCCGCCCTCCCGGGCTCCTCTGGAACTCCGTGTGCAAGGGGTCGCCTCAACTCTTTCACTCAGGGAATCCTGCCCGTCTCCTTCGCCAGAACTGCCCCACAGAACTATTGCTGCCTCGAGCAAGGCCCGGTGGGCGCCAGCGCTTTTGAGTTGCAGAGGTCCAGGTAAGTGGCATCCAGAAGGGGCCTCGAATGCGTGTGGGTGTCTACTTTTCTTCAAGAGGGGGGGAAAAACACACAAAAGAAAACAAACCAGGTTTAAATCTAACCTTGAAGCTCTTTTGATATCTAATGTCTGAGATGTGGAGACTTGAGTTTTGTGTCACTGCACATACATGCTCAAGGGTACACCTCTCTTTAAGAATATTTAAGGTGTTCCAGGGCTGATAACAGTTAATTTACATCAGGAGCTCAGGAAAGCGCTATAGCCAGTTCTCAATTTTGAACGGTTATGTATTTATTACTGCAGTTTATATTCCACTTAATTCCAAAAAGGCTTTGAACAACCGCCATGAGAATTGTCAGGGTTTGAGGCGTCTCCAAATTGTTTCCACTTAGTCTCCAACATGTGTGCACAGGTAGAGGAGTCAGTTTAAACACAGTGGTGAGAAGAAAATATGTTCTTCCTGTTCAGAGAAATTTCTGTACTTTGAGGCTTTAACATTTAGCAAAAGGGATTTGAGCTGAGCAATGAAAATGTGGTGAAAGGGGGTCATATGCAAATATCATGCAAGGGGATTAGGTGTTGTGCATTGACACTTTTGCACTTATTTGATTTTTCCACCACTACATATCTGTAAGTTAAATCAGAAGTCTAATGCAATATCCTTGTCCACAGGTGACTTGTTGCACCTGCCTGGGCTCAGAAGCTAAAATGAGTAGGGCTTGGTTAGTAGTGGATGAGAGATTTAAGAAATCTCAAAGGCAAAAAACAAACTAAGGAGTTAGAACACCTTAGAAGAATGCAGTGGCAACCCCTTCTGTACTGTAACCAAGAGGATTGCAGTCTCTGTTCATAACTAAGATGAGTATGATGAATTTCAGTAGTGTTTTGAAAACAACTAACCAAATCTGGGCACTAGTCTTGAAATCAGGACTGATGTCATTTTCTTATTGTGAAAGTTTGGGGCAATAATTTCTAAACCTGCTTTTTAGAGTAATGGAGATGTCGCTTTTTCCCAATTGCATTTCAACCTCTCAAATTACTACTCAGTACAGGTAATCCTCCACATATAACAGTTGAACCCAAAATTTCTGTTACTAAGCAAGGCAATTAAATCAGTTGTGCCCCATTTTATGACCTTTTTGCCACAGTTGTTTAGCGAATCACTGCAGTTGTTAAGTAAATCGTGCAGTCGTTAATCTGCATTTCTCTCATTGGTTTGCTTGTTGGAAGCCAGTTGGGAAAGTTACAAATGGCGATCACATGATCCACGCTCCCCAACAGTGCAACTGTCATAAATACCTGAATTTTGATCAACTGACCATGAGGTCATAAGTGAAAAATACTCATAACTCGTACTTTTTCAGTGCTGCTATAACATCAGGGGTCATAGGTCACTAAACAAAAGTTTGTAAGTCAAAGACTATCTGCAACATTTAGAATAGCACTTAAATGTTATCAATACTGATTACATATAGTAATCAAGCCATCAATTAAAATGTAAAGGTATTGCTGCACCTTGATCAGTTCATCCTTTTCTGTTCTAGTTGTTAAGTTTAATGACAAATAGCACTCCTGTGAGGGAAGAAATCAGGCTGCTCAACTCTTATTGATGCAAAGAAGTAGCTTGGAAAATTTCATTTACTCTCCCACTTCCTTTTCTCTTTGAATGCTACTTGTAAATTGCTATAGTGGGTTTAGCATATTACATGGGGGGGGGGGGTTCAGTAATTTTCATTTTTAATGGCATCATCATTTCATGAAATCATAGCAAAATTAATGAGAAGCACATATCCATTACCTTACTGAAGTTCAAACTGGTAGACTGCCAATTAAAATAACAATCATATTTAATCTTATATGTTTTTGGGGAGTGTTGATCTTAGTATCTAAAATCGTAATCCCTTCATTTATTCTCTGCTGCTATCATGCATTATTTATGAGCGGATGCATCAACCCATCACTTGCACTCTGTTGTTTTTTAGCATTGATCTTTATTTAATGGGAAGCTGCTACAGCCTATTTGTTTAAAGCAGTGTTTCTCAACCATGATGGCTGGGGAATTCTGGGAGTTGAAGTCCACATTTCTGCCATGGTAGAGAAACCTGATTTAAAGAGTAAACATTCTATTTATCTTGGAAGCTAGGCAGGGATGGCCCTGATTGGCTTGATTAAGGACCATTTGGGAATTCTAAGCCTGTTAGCTGACAAGGGAATCAAGAAAAAAAGAGAATCTTCTAAGCAGTGATCAGTGAATAAATACGAGCAACAATCTGTAAATCTTCCCCCCAACTGCTTTAAACTTGATTTAGATCTTAACAAAAATAATTGGCAGAAGACAAGTAGTTGATTGCTCCAGTTGAAACCTTAGGTTGTATCTGCCCCAGGATATTTAGTAGCCTCATTGATCTGCTTAGGATAAAAAGAGTGCATGACAGAATCAAGATATATGTTTATAAAGGTAAATGTGTATTTATTTGCTACAATGTGTGATTGCTTGGATAAGGATTTATACATTTATATTAGGTTTCTCTCCTTTTTTTCGTCCCTGTATGCCTGTGTTAACTTCTGATCGCTGCCCAGACAAGTAACTGCAATTTTCTTGGCAATGTTTTTAGGAATTGGTTTGCCATTGCCACTACTTCCTTGCACTGCACCAAACTGACTCTCTTTCTGCCATGGAAAAACATAATTTATTGATGGGAAAATATATCCATGTAAATAATACTACTTCTAAAGGAAAAACGTGGGTTTAAAAAGCAGGTTTAGACATTACTGTCTCAAACTTTCACAATTGTGACCAGATTCTAGGAGCAAGATAGTTTTTATAATATAATCATCAGTGGTAGGCTATGGGTTGCACAGCATGAAAAAAGTTTAATGAATGTATTGGTTAATATGAAATAATTGATATCACAATAGTTTTCATCTTTCTTTCAAGAATATAGCATTTACAACAAAAGCCCTCTAAGATGAAAGAGAAAGCATGGGATAGTCTTCATCCACCAAAATCATGTTAATAATAGTACATGTTTAATTTCCCCAGTCCAAATTTAACATTTATCCTACTGTTTCCATATTACCAATTCTACCTTGTTTTTGTTTTTCTTTATTTGAAGCATGCCTTTTGGAGCTTAAAGACGTTAATTACCTCATTCTTTTTCAAACAAAATAGAGCTAAATTCATGCTCATACCAAATTAAAATAAGATTGAATAATTTTTGCTTCATTGTGTTTTGGAACCGAGCCATTATTTTGGAAAACAAGGTGTATATATTAATCCATAATATGGTTTATTTGTTGGGTATAACGTATTCTGTCAAAACAAGCATTGCATTTTCTTAATCTGGATTTAGCATGTTGTGTAAAGACAGCTAATAAGTCCTTCCAGATTTATTTTGTATATTTATAATAAGGCCCTGACAGTCATTTGGCATTTAGTTTAAAGCCTTGATAATGATTTTATTTATTACTTAAAAGATTTATATTCTCTCCTTGTATGAAATAATCCTCTGGGTTTACCCAGAGATAAACTTTGTACCGTTTACCTTGTACCTTTTATATGATGGATGCAATTCACTATTATGTGCTATATTTTCTCTGCTTCAAATATTGAATTTGAGTCTAGTTTAAGTATGCAGAGTGATATTATGTGACAAGCCAATGTATACTTTACCACTATTTGCTTGACAGAGATAAAACATTTCCACTGATGGGAAATTGTGATCCAAAATAAGTGAAAAGCACCAGATGAGAAGAAGCAGAATCATGGTGACATCTCACTATAAAGCTCATCCATCCATTCATCCTTTGCTAGCTTTGCAGAAATCACAGTATATATGTCTTTTGAATGTAATTAGGTGAATCCTACTTCCTCTAGTTATTTTAACTGTATCATTATGATTCTAATTAATTTGATGGAAATATACCATATAAATAAGCAATTTTTGCCCTTTGAACTACATGATCAACTGAATTAAATGTCAGATGTTTTCCCTTCTGTAAAATATACTACATCAATTAAATGTGAAATAGTATTCAAATTATTAATCTGATGACAGACAGAATATAAAACTCGTATATAAATGAGATGTTCTCCATCTCAGTTCTCCTGGGAATTTTCCATGAAGCTATGAAATGATGTTACATATTTTTCAACAAATGCCAAATCATATTTTAAAACTATTATTGTATTTTCTTTGCTAGTCTAGTTATTATAAGGGGGAATTTATGAGTTTCATGTCCACATTGTATTATTGCCATTATATTCATTTTTCTGGTAGTATCTATTTTGCATCCAATAAGTAGTAGTGTATAAGTAGTAGTGTATGTTTTTACACGTTATCTGTTAAATACTAGTTGCAGTAACACAAAATGTACAATTTGACTTGTGAAATCTGGAGAACGACATGTTCTTTTTTAGTGTCTTTATATGCATAATTTTTACTCTGCTTTTCATAGTAAAGAAACTGAAATGAGCCTTAAGAATAAGAAACTTAAATGCAGTATCTACGGAAGTTATCTTCTTTGCATCTAATCTTTATTTATTTTCCATGCAGTGTGATGTCATTTTGTGCTGCTTTATTTATGAGCTATCTCATTTTGGTAATAATATACTTGCTGCATTTACTATGATATAATTTCTGACCAAATATGGTTAGAATTCAGCTTCAAAGCATTTTTCCAAAATGAAAAAAAAATGATACAATTTAATTATTACTTCACAGGAATTTTCCACATTTCTGATTACATATAGAAGAAATTAATTGAATATAGAACAGCTTCTCCTCCTGGAAAAAGTCTTCTGATATAACCAGTTATGCCAGTAGAAAGTAGAAATGATGTATTTGTTTATTTTGGCTACTTCATGTTTTCATGGGATACACTTTGAAACTATAGTTTGTTTCAAAGTTTGGAATAGTTTGTAGATTATAAATTATAGATTGCATAACTTTATGTTTGTATGGTATACACATACACCGTACATACCGGTACGTACATAAAGACTTATAGATTAGGAACTATTATTGACTTGAGTATCTTCTGGTTTTGTTTGTTCAACCAAATTCCAATACATGCAGGACACAATTCCCTAAAACTAAATGATGTGCCCAGTGGTGGGATTTAAATTATTTTATGTGTGCCCCCTCCATTTTTGCCTTCCTGGGCCTCAGCAAGGCACTTGACACAGCTGATTGTATGAACAGCTGATTGTTGGGAAGGGAAAAAAGAGAAATACTTTAAGGGGCGAGCATTGGGTGGGCGGAGTGACCGAGCATTGGGTGGGCGGGGCAAGTGAACCAGTGGTGACTGGGTCGGGGGCATAGCCAGCTAGAACTTAATACCAGTTTGGCAACCCATGCCAAATCCTTGCTACTGGTTTGCTTGAACCGGTGCGAACCAGCTGAATAACACCACTGATGTGGCCTGATTTATTATTTGGTAACTTGATGTAATTATTTTTTGAGGTCTTATCAATGAAGCTGTACTGTATTTGAAGAAAGTTAAAAGTAAGTACAACTTTGTCTCTGATTATTAATGTGATTTCAGAAACTTGTTTCGTATCTGCTGCATTTGCTATATTGATCAGATTTGATCAAGGATTTTTGTAGATCACTAATTACAGATATTGCATAAGGCACCATCTTAGAAGAGACATTGATGTGTGAGAGAGATTGGAGAATCCTGTTCTTTGCGGGGTCCGCAGTTTTGCATTTCACTGCTACTTCGGTCTGCAGCATCAGTGTGGCATACACCTATGCCTTGCATGTCTTCATGAGACATTGGAGAATATCTCTTCTAAAATTGTGTTAAGAAAATGTTATTGACTATGTAATCAATAAGAATCAACACCAACATGATGGCACATAGTCGGATCAAAATAGCATAGGGGATAGCAGCTGCTTATTTGTTAGTAAGAAAAAAATCCTTGAAAAATAAGATATAGGGAAATGGAAAACACTGCAAGAACTTGAACTCTCACTGCATGATTTTGTTGCAAATTTGGCTTTAAAATTGATCAATATAATTATAAACACACTTGCAGAACTATTTGAATTATGTTATTCAGATATTAGTGAATCTGTTATGCGTTTCTTAATCTTGAGAACTTTAAGATTTGTGGACTTCAACTCTCTGAATATAAACTTCGTGTGTGTGTGTGTGTGAATGTGTGTGTGCTGACTCACTTTGAGCTGAACTAATGTCTTTCATCAAGTAGTTTCATTAAAATACATCTACTGTAATTACAAAGAATTTATGCACTCCATTCACATTTACAGAGGGCAAAAGGTAACATCTGAATGAGTAAATCTGTTTAAACTAGTGTTACTCATTTCTGTGATCTTCTAAAGTTCCACAATTTTTTTTTTATTTTCAGTTGAACGAATAACCACTTAGTGATAGGTCTATGCCCTCTATTATGAATGAAGTAATATAGTCACTTTCTGCATTACAGTATGCATAACTTGTTTTTACAAACCTTCCTGAAGCTCCTATAAAACTATAACCAGAATTCCTTGTCTTTTCTGTTTATGTTAAAAGTTTACGTAATTATGTAGTAGATATATTTAACAAACTTGTCATTTGTGTGGTTGTGTAGGAATTTTATATCCCCTTATTTTTCCTGTCCCCACCCCTAATATTTTATAAAACCATTACATATTAAGATCAGGGGAGGGATCCGACAGGGTTAACTACCGGTTCGGTAATTTACGAGGTTCGGTGATTTACAATGTGCTTCCCTGCATGCTGCGCGCGCACCTGTAAATTGTCATCAGCCTGGTGTCTGGACAGCTGAGCAGCGCTGCGTGCCGAGAAGCAGCCTTTGAAAAAGTACTTTTTTCCTGCTTTTTTAACTGCAGCTGTGCCTCGCTCGGCAGCTGAAGTTGAAAAAGCAGGAAATAAAGGTCAGGTAAAAACGTGGGCAGGCGAGTGGGCAAAAACATCAGCTGACATAGAACCGGTTCTGTGTCTGCTGTTCTTCAGAGCTACCGGTTCTACAGAGGTGGACAGAACCGGTAGAAACCCACCCCTGGTTAAGATCCTAATAAAGGTTTAAAGGTTTCTCTATCCATTTGTTACCAACCCAAGGGGGTACTGCTCATCTCCAATTCTCAGGTCTGTTGTCTGACAGATGCTTCTATCATGTGGCAAGCATAAAAGTATGGAACGTAGTAACGGAACATAGTAACTGTCCTGTCACAGCAGTACCCAATTATTTATTCGTATTTGCATGCTTTCAAACTGCTAGGTTGGCAGGAGCTGGGGTAAGGAATGAGAGCTGATGCTAACATATGAATTCATATCAGATCTTGGTGGACAGAAAGCCACATACAACCTGGTTCTAGGTAAAAGTTTGAGTAAACAGAAGTAGAATTTTGCATGGAAAAAAGTGAATTCAAGTTTTGAGAATTCTATTTGTTGTTCCATCCTGAGAAGTGTTCCATTCTGTTTCAACAAAATGGTGGAGGAAGGAGTATTGGAAAGCTTACTTTCTCAGCATTCCCTGATTGCTTGATAAGATGGGCAAATTGTTGTTGTGTCTTCAACCCTTTGAAAAGGGCAGGGACAAGAAACTGGCATAGCAAGAATTCCAGGAATATTCCTTATTATTATAGGGTAAACTAAGAGAATCCATAGCCTATGAGGATTTCTTTCTGCCCCATCATACACTGAATGAAACCAGGGCATGGTTATTTTTAATTTATTTTTCATGCTTTCTCAGGACTGAGTATTCTGAAAGTTCTTCTTAGCAATTCATAGTTTTCTTCCTCATTCCCATGGCCAAGTCTACATTCCTTCATGCACACCCCCCTTCAGAATTATCTCCCAAATGCAAATACCAGCCAAGGAAATGGGCATAGAACGCCTTCTCCCTTTCTCCTGCAGGACAATAGGAAAGAGGAAGGAATAATGGGTATGTTCTCCACCTTGAACTATTTAGAAAAATTATTAAATGTGGGGAATAAGTAGTAATAAATAAAATGACAGAAAAAACTAGAGAGATATGAAAGGTACACCCTCACTTCCTGTTATAAAGCAACCATCACTGGAGGGTCTACTCTGGCATGAAGCAGAGTCTTCTTCCTCTTAGGGGTTATTGTCTATCGATAGCAGTGGCAATTCACGGAGACAAGGCATATTGCAAGATTCAGATGGAATTGTTGGACACAGTATGGTATATAGTCCTTTGCGTCTTCCCACAACCTCTCATGTTTCATGGGAGCCTGTCCAGTGAATTCTAGATCAGGAGTCTCCAACCTTGGCCAGTTTAAGACTTGTGGACTTCAACGCCCAGAAGTCCCTCAGTCAGCAAAGCTGGCTGAGGAACTCTGGGAATTGAAGTCCACAAGTCTTAAGGCGGCCAAGGTTGGAGACCCCTGTTCTAGATGGTCCCCTCCTATGTGCAGAACCCAGCATTCATTCCATCTAGTACGTCTTTTATCCATTCACCAAAACAAGAGTGGTGGAGGGAAGAACAGGTGCTGAATGCAAGGGACGCGGCTGTTTCACTTGAACAAAAAGTAACTGGTAAAATATCAGATGAATCATCATTGAAACAGAAGATTTCAGACATAAGGCCTGTGGATTAATTTGATGGATAATAGGAAAAGTGTCAATAAATTTTGAAGTCAGCTTCTTAGAACAGGTTGGTCAGGTAGGTTGACTAAATTATTGAGTGTAAAGAACTCCCTTCCCCAAGAATAAATTGTGAGGGAGAAGTGCTTTTGAATCTTTCATAGGAACATTGGCTGGCCCTGGGGAAAGGAAGTTAAGGAATCATGAAGTCTCAACCCAGTGTTTGTGGTAATACCTTCCAGGTATAGGATGGAATCTAATTGACCAGACTTCTAGGCACAGGCAGTAACTAGATATAATGTGATTAAGATTCAATTTTATTTTGTTGTCTCAAAATCAAGTTTCATTGTTTTCTGCAAATCAGATTTTCTCTAGCACCTAATTGCTATGTTAGATGGATCTAGCCATTTTTCCTTCCTTTTTTAAAGTTTAATTCTTTTTTTAAAAATGTAACGCCATTGGGTATTTTCTTGCCACTATTTTTTAAATAAACTTTAAATACAATTTTAAAAGATATTTTACGAAGAGACTGGACAACCATTTATTTGAAATGGTTTAGAGTTTCCTGCTTGGGCAGGGGGTTGGTCTAGAAGCCTTCCAAGATCCCTTCCAACTCTTATTCTGTTACTCTTGGTGGCAGTTAGTTTCTGGGGTGATTATAATCTGAAAATAAGCCACTGCAAATTGACTACCAGCGTGCACACACACATATACATATATTTGCTGGTGTACACTCACACACACATAATCTTCTGTTGGCCTTTCTATAACTCTAGTTAAAAGAAGATGTTGACAGGAAATATTAGCAAAGAGAATAATTGTTGCAACATCTCAGACCTATTGGGTAGAATAGATTCAGTTGGAACAAAATAGACAAGAGTAATCTCTTTTCCATGTTAATGGGTGTTGGCATCAAAATGTCAAATATAAATAAAAAAGGGACAGAACTTGTATTGTGGCATAACAATGCATGTTTTGGCAGTTTGATGAAATGTTGGCTTGGTACGCATACCTTGATGTTATATCTTGTATTACTAGCATATTGTTAATTTTAGGACACATTATCTTCATTATAAGTAAATGAAATAAAAAGTCATTTTTATTTTATACCAGAATACATATGGCTTATATAGTAGTGATAAGTATATAAACTTTATACTCACTTTTTAAAGAAACTGATATTTTGAAAAAGAATTAATGTTCATAGTCTTTCTTTCACACATAATATTTTTTATCATCTTTCATCAACATTGCATCTTGTTTTTAATATTGTAGCCTAAGTGGAGACACATGATTTATTTTAAATTATTTTCTTTTTCCATTGATATTTCTGGTCAACTTACTTACAATTCTGCAGCATTTCTTGGACAGGTTTTATAGAATTACTGAGATATATTTTTGGAAGGCCTAAACAATGTAGTTTATTCAAGGAGCTTGGCCCGGTATTGGCAAAAACAAAACAAAACAGAAAAAATAAAAGCAGTTCCACTCTGCTGCTTCAGTTTGACCTTTGTATAGTTTTTAAATAATTGCTGAACAATCAACACTTCCCTAAAATAGGCATAGTTTAATTAGGAATTTGAAGTTGCTGTTAGCATCATCTAAAGATGTTTGATTTGTTTGATTAAACACTCTACAAATCATTAACTGAAACTAGATATTTATATAGGTGCCAGATAAAATAATTAATCTGACAATACTATTCAGTTGCCAGTGTTCAGTTGTGTTTGCTTTTTAAGGACAAGTATGTATAGCACAATTTTTAATACTGTTAAAATTGCAAGTAAAATGTTAAATAATTTATTTTACCAAAGGAAATATACTTCTTTCAAATAATTGAGTCTCATTGGGTTCAACAGAACTGAATGGTCATGATCTCAGTTATGATATGTCAAATGTCTAGATGAAAGAGACTGTTCTTTATAGGCATGTCCTGGTAAATAGTTATGTTTTTGTCCATACTTTGCTGCAGTACTCTCATGTCTATCTTGTAAAAATTATTCAGATGATGTTTTTGTAGCACATTTTAACGATCTCTTGCCTTTTCATGTACTACAGAAAACAAGTAATTCTTTATTTCCATTCTTCTGCTTAAGGCTTTAGCATGGAATATGTAGTGAGGGGAACACAGGTCAGATGATCTAGATCCCAGTGCAATATAAAAGGCAAATTGTTACATCTGAAATTAATTACATGAAAGCTATCACTTGTAGACCAGTTGTGAGTTGTCAACTGTTTGGGTAACTCATACTCAGAGAAAGTCAGAATTTATAGCTTTAACTTATGTAGGCTCAAAGGATGGCAACAAAGACGGTATACAGACTTAAGGATATGACCTATGCCAATAGGTTGCAGGAATTTGGGGTGTTCAGGCTGGTGAAAAGAAGACTGAAGGGAGGCATGATATCGATGTTCAAGTACATGAAAGCATATCAAATGGCAACTCTTTTGCATTGCTAAAGAAATTCATAATATGCACAGTAAAAAATACTTGTAGTTCAGGCTTCAGATTTTGCCAGTGGTTTGCTCTCTGAGCTTGTTTCCATTTAGTTCCCAAATATTTCGTTACCAGACTAGGTAACATCATCAGTGGGAATTCTTTTACCTAGTCTGCTAATAAAACATTTGGGAATTAATGAAAACAAACTTGGAGAGCAAACCACTACCAAAATAACATGTACAGGTTAGAACTATCTACAACTTGTTTAAACACAAGGGAAAACTTTCCAATAATAAAATCAGTACTACAGTGGAATCGCCAAATACGGAGTGATGAGTTCTACAGATCTGGAAATTATTAAGAGAGCCGCCTCTCAAAGATAGTTTAATTGGTTTCCCTGCACATTGCAGAGGATTGACCTAGATTGGGGTGTCAAACTCAATTTCATCAGGGCTGTGGTTGACTTTGGGAGGCCGGGCCAGTGTGGTCAACTAGATGAGTGTGACAAACTGAGCGGGCTTGGCCAGCTTGACAACACTCACTGGGTGTAGCCATCTAGGTGTGCGTGACCAGCTTGACGACATTCTCCAAACTGCTGACATGTTTCCCCATCGCATTGGGTAGAGCAGGCCGAAACGATGTGGAGTGGCCCCCTACATTTTCCAGGATGGCTCCACGGACGGCTCCAACCATATTGCAGTTTGTGTTTGATACCCCGGACCTAGATAAATTTCACAGTTCTATAATTCTGTAATGTTGGATGCAAATGAATTATATTACATGTTGATTTATTTATTTATTTACATCAATTTTGGGGTGGAAGTAGTGAATATTGGGGAAAATTGATATATTAGAAAAAGTGAAAGGAGAATGTAAGTAGAAGAGTTGCAGAAATCTAAAGTACAAGTTCTATATAGAAACAATATTGGAAAACATATTAATGCATAGAGGAATGAAAAATGGCTATAAAGAAATAGGGTGTGGTAATTACTAAGAACAGAAGTAAAAAATAATCTTACCAAATGCCAAAGAAGACTGCTGGGTAGATTAATGAAATAAAAGAGAATAAAGAAAATAAAGAAAAAGAAAAAAGATATAAGAATTTAAAGGAATTGTAAGGAAGCTATTGTATAATGAATATTGAGAGGAAGCATTGTTTCAAAAAATGAAACAAGAAAACAAAGAACATTTAAGAATGCTGGAAGAATTTTTATTTAGATTATTGTGTGAATGAAAATAATACATTAAAAACTTGAATTGAACAAATTACGATATATATTAATGTGTGAGAAATATTGTTGGAAAGGAAGCTATGCACATGGAGCATATTGAGAAATAAGATTCAAAATGTAAATGGTATATAGCTTGAGAAATATTGAAGTATGGACTTATTGACAGTACAAGCAATAATTGAATATTAGATACATTTCACATACAACCCGTTAATAGGATAGTTATCCAAGTTTATACTCAACCAGTGAAGCAGAAGAGTAAATTGATGGGTTTTATGGTTATATTCAATTGAAATCATCAGAACTTGCAAGCAGGTTCTGCTGCTTCTGATTGGATACTGAAATGCCAATGTTGGAAAGAGTAAGGACAAAAATATGGTTGAATTGTATGACATAGGAAAGAGAAATGAAGCATGATCTCAGTTCTAAAGGAGGCTCCAACCTTAAATTGGTATGCTAAAGGATGCTAATGGACAGATAGTAATTAATTAAAAAATCAAACTTCGAAGGAGTATACCCAAACTCTATACAGTAGGAATGTTAGTGTGCAAGATATTTTAGAAGATGTTCCATCATCACAAGAAACTCTAATAATAGAAGATGAATTTAGATCACCTATTTGGTCATTACCAAGTCATGTGGCTGCAGAAATTGATATAATATCTACAGATATATGGCATATGGAACAGAAAAATTAGTAAAGAATTATATTGAAACTATGCCAGCAAATCTGGAGAACAACAAAGTGGCCATAGATTGAAAAAAGCATTCTGTCTCAGAATTGCACAGGTAATGATTTCTTGTTTCGTCTGTAACATTTTATGGAAACCAAAGTTGGATATGAAAGAAGCAAGATAGAAAGTGTAATGATGCTATAGAACTTGGTTTAGGAGAAGGCTCCTGAGATTACCATGGATATTCAAGAAAACAAATGAAATATTTTATTAATTTATTATTTGATTATTTTCTTCTATTTTATTTTTTATACAAGATGTTTTTCTATTCTTTAAGCTGCCTTGAGTCGCCATGTGCGAATAGGTGGTAATATAAAATTTCTAAATAAATAAAATATTTAAATTGAACTAATCCACAGTTTTATTTACTCTCACTGGTACAGATAACTATGCTCAAATTAGCATAGTTTGGACTCATTACAAAGATCAAGTTTCATTGAAAATCTATAATGTTGGGAAAGATAGAAGGAAAGAAAAAAAGGGTGATTAGCAGCAAAGTATATTCTTAATTACAGAACATTAATTGGAAGACTTGGAGGAGCAGGTTGGTGACAAATCACCTTGGAGAAAGATATATGTGATTGCTAGGAGTTGACACCTATTTGAAGACATAAAATTGAACTAATGGAATTGTTGTGCAGCTTGGTTATTGTTTGTGAAGACTGCAGTTCTACCTGGCGGTTTGTGGGATGCCATTATTGCTCCCCTATATACAAGGAAAATAATAAGAATGTTAAAATGACACAGAAGTGATGTTTGGAAGAATTCTGATCAAAAGGGTACAAGAAGTTAAAATAAGCAGAAATATCAAGCTTAGGCAGGATGGGTACAAACCAAATTTTTATCTTCTGGAAATATTTAAGAAATGTATGAAAGTGAGGGAAAAAGTTAGCTATGTATTTGGATTATGGGATGTTTTGCTTGAGTAGGGAGTTGAAAGTTGATTGCTGAATGAGATAAGAATTGTATATCATGGAAAGAAAGCATGTGTGAGAGAATAAATAGAAAACTTAGCAAATGGTTCAACTTTGAGCAAAGATTAAGCCAAGGTTGTATGAATGAGAGCAAATATTTTGTACAGGAATATTGTATTATGTAAAATATTGGGTAAATTTCCTACATTTTAATCATTTTCAAGAACCAGGGTATCCTAGATTGCCTTTCAATAACATTCTCACTTTTCACTACATTTTTTTTAAAAGAAGAGCAGTTAATTTCTAGTTCTGGATGTCTCTCAAAAATACTTTTATAAAGAGCAAATTGGAAATAGCAGCCATATAAAAACTTGAATAATTTATGCAAAAAATCTGACTGTTGGCATAACATCACCTGCAGTTTATGACATAGCTGAGACTGGCATATTATGTACTTGGTACTTGGGAATAAGCCACATGTTATGTCTTTCAAATTTAGAATCATTGGAAATTGCAAGGAAGAAACTGGGATTAGATACAGTTTAAATGAAAACATCTTTTTTTAAAAAAATGTAAAATTTAATAAGACTTTTAAAGAAGAGCAAGACTAGCAATGGCTAATTCACTAAAGTTCACTCTTATTTTACTGGGATCAAAGGCAAACAAAAGGAACAGGATCTCTGTTAGAGCATACTTTAAAAAAATAATTTATTGATTCTTGAGCATTAGCAAGGAACAGTATGCTTGGCCTTTACATATTTTAGTCCACCTTGGTTCCCTAATTCTTGTCATAAATTATATGCAACAACAACATAGTTTCAGTGATTACATATGGTTCTTGCTGAACTCTAGGGGTATATAAATAAATATTCCCTTATTGGAACTCATACCCTCCATTTTTCTGAAATACACCTTGGGGGTGTATAAGTCCAAACCAATTCCAGCAGTAAGGGCAGAATTGGCTATATCCCCTATACCAGGGGTGTCAAAATCAAGGCCCGGGAGCCAGATTCGGCCCATAGAGTGCTTAGATTTGGCCCGCAGGACCACCCTGGAAACAGCAAAGGACCAGCCTATGGTGCCTCTGCCAGCGAAAACGGAATTCGGAAGGGCCGTATGTGGCCCTTCCAAGCTCCATTCTCACTGGCAGTGGGTTGCAAGCATCCATTGCAGATGAAAACGGAGCTCAGTTCGCTGGCAGAGCACTTGGGCAACTACAGGCACCCCTGATACAAGTAATGGCGATCTGGCCCAGCCATGCCCCCTTCCCCCCCCCCACGAGGACAAACACAACCCTGATGAACACAACCTTCAATGAAATTGAGTTTGACACCCCTGCCCTATACAAAATCATTTAGTAATTGAAATTATTCAATTCCTAGGTGAAGACTTTATGAACCCGGATAAATTATTCTACTCACACATATTGCATCCAGTTTGATTACAATTACAGATTATTCTGTAGAATGATCTGTGTATTTAACCCTCATTTAAAAAAATTTAAAAAATATATTGGGACATCCAAAAGAAAAATTTATTTTTATAGAGTGAATCTGCATATCTCTACTAAGACTGTAATTGTTATATCAAAGGCCATTTTGATGAGAATAATTACTTAGACCAGATTGGAATTGACTCCATGAGTGATGATTTAGTATGAATATGTGTCTCTGTTTTTTCTGTATCAGTTTTGTAGATTTTTTATATGGTCAAGACAACTAATCAATTAAATGCATTGTTATTATTTTTCTCCCCTTGGGTAATATTAATGGATTATAGCAAAATAAAAAGACATTTATAATATTTCTAAAAAGAAGTTTTCATGCTGTATTATACAATTCTGAGGTGAGAATGAACTAGTGTACCCAAAATGTAGTTTGGACAAAAACTGCATGGAATTCCAATTCCATAATGACTGCATTCAGAAAGCAAGTCTCAAATTATCTTTGGGTTTAAACGAAAGATTTAGACAACTTTTTCCCATATGTGTGCTTTAGCTCCATTGGACTGTTTCAGAAATTAGCATTTATGTGGTTTTACCTCTTCCTTTTTTATTGTTGTCCTTTATATGAGAGAATTTCCATGCAAAATAAATCCAGATACTGATTTAATATGCCAAAATATAACTACTATTATGTGGATATATCCAATCCATGATTTACTCCTTTCTCATGAGCAGAAAACTGAAGCAAAATTCAACATTTAAAGTCTTAATATTACATAATACATACATGTGGTCCTCAACTTATGATCACAATTTATGTTGCCAAGTGAGAAATTTGTTAAGTGAGTTTTGCCCCATTTTACAACTTTTCTTGCCACATTTGTTAACTGAATCACTGCAGTTGTTAATTTTTTTTTAATTTGCATTTATATGCCGCCCTTCTCCGGAGACTCAGGGCGGCTTACAGTCTATGGAGCACCATGCTAAGTGCTCAGCAATAGTCTTCATTCCATTGTATATGCCTGCTTATTACTAGGGGTTTTGGCCCCCCCCAAGCGGTATTTTTACAAAGTCAGCTTATTGCCCCCAACAATCTTGGGTCCTCAATTTACCTATCCTGAGAGGATGGAAGGCTGAGTCAACCTTGAGCCTGGTGGGATTCGAACCTGCACTAATTGTAGGCAGCTTGCACTAAGTGCTAGATGATTAACAGCCTGCACCACCAAGGCGGTTGTTAGGTGTTATGTGGTTTCCTCATTGACTTTGTTTGTCAGATAGTTGCAAAAGGTGATCACATGACGTCAGGACACTGTAACGGTCATAAATATGAGCGAGTTGTTAAGCATCCGAATGTAAATCATGTGAACATGGACATGCTGCAATGGTTGTAAGTGTGAAAAATGGTCATAAGTCACTTTTTTCAGTGCCATTGTAACTTTGAACAGTCACTAAGTGAACTGTTGTAAGTCAAAGATTACCTGTAATTAAGTCTCAGAGCTTAATTCTGCCTTCTTTTCCCAATTAGGAGGCTGTGTGCAGATGCAGAACATAGTTTCATATCTATTATTATTAAATTCGATCTGCATATTTTATGTGATGTGTGAAATAGAAACATAGGTAGTCCTCACTTAACGACTACCTTGTTTATCAACTATTTTGTACAGTGGTAATGAAAAATTAACCAATCCTCTCATTTATACGATCTTCATAGTTCTGTAAAGCAACAGAAAACTGACATTAGATTGTAAGTACAATTTCAATTTCACTTAGCGACCACTTCACTTAACAACCAAGTTGCCACTCCCAATTGTGCTTGCTGCCTGTACTGATTAATGCACAAAGCTATATGTTCCTCCACCCAGGGCTTTAAAGCAGAATGATGCCATGTAAACCAGTTAGGCTGAGGATCCAAAGGCAGAGGAGAGTAGAGAGTAGAGACACAAAGCTCCTTTTGATTGGCAGATTGTAAACAGGAGGTGATTTTTTTTTTTGAAGAACAATTTATTGACAATGGAAAACTTTTATTATTTTTTTCTATCAGCCAGTCTGCTTACATTTTTATAAGATCTGTAACATTCCTGTATAATTTGGATATATCTGATTGTAGGACCATTCTAGAATGGTTTATCTCTAAATAATATCATTTTAGTTTTTAAAAAATCTATAATTGTATATTAAAATAGGTTGAAATATAACTCTTTTAAAATAGAGGAATTAGGAGTACCAATTTGAATAAATTATTGTTTTATTGGTACTTTACATCTTTAACAGCAAGTCTGCCACTTTATCCTGAGCTGTTGCCATTCCAAACTCTCTCGATTTGCTTAAGTTTCAAAAATTTAATTTCTTTCTTTCTTTTTCTCTTGAGAGACGTCGGCTAATTTCCCAGAGATCTTCATTGGAGACTTTGGAAGACATTGAGGAAAACGCTCCCTTAAGGAGGTGAGTTTTTTTCTGGTTTATATTGTATACGTTGTTTTGTCATTCACATATGAAATAATAGGAATTCAGAGGCAGTTTGTATTCACTGAAGCTAACAGTGATCTGTGTAGTAACTTACTTGAGTGTGAAAACAAAATCTTTCAACGTGTGATATTTTACAAAATCCATTCTGGTCTACTAGCATATTTTTGTATTCTTATGCAAGATGATTAAATGGAAAAGCTCAAGGCAGGCATATCTGGGTTCTTAATTGTATGATAAAAGGAATGAGGGGCACTAACTATCATTAGTCATGAACTTTAGAGATGTAGTTCATATTCTTTTTCTTCAAAAGAACCTTAGATAAGCTAAATAGTTAATAGCTAATAGTCAGAACAAGCAGAAATCTTGTTCTGACTATTAGCAAAAAAAAAAAAATTGCAAATATAAAAGAGATGTGCTCAGAACCGGCACCAAAGCATGCAAAGGTTGTCACTGGACACAAAAAGAAAATTTAAAAATGAGAGTAGACAAATCTTGTTGGAGTGTATGTTTTGGAGAGGAGGTAAACCAGCCTTCTTCATCACTAACTTCACTTCAGGGAAAGTGAAGGGAAAATGTAAGTTTTTGGAGAAGATTAAGAGAAAATTAAACTAGCTTTTATTGTGCAAGAATGGTGCAAAGTATTTATGACTTAGAGCTGTCCTAGCATTTCCCACCTCTTGCTAGTGGGAACTGGACTGGCCCATGTATTTTCAATCTCATAATCACAAGAGACTCCTAGATCTCTGGAAAAAGGGGATTTTGTGCTCATACAGCCACAGAATCATAAACTGACCATCCATGTTAAAACAAGAAACGCTATTGTTTGAAGAAGCTGATTTTAGGAAAATTGCTTGCTGCAATAAATTTTATATACTTTGCTGGGATATTATTTGCCCTTTAGTCTTGCAAATGCATGGGTTAACCATATTTAGAAATTGGTGGCCTAGAAGTATTTAGCCCCATTATATATCTCAGTTTTCTTAGATTGGAAAACAAAAATTTTAGAATACTTTGCTGTCTCTTTTGGTTTTAATCATCATATTTCATCAGTAGATTTAACCAACTCATTGCTTGTTCCTGATTCAAGATAATTTATTAACAACAGTATAGTTCAATTACAGTTGAAACCCTATGCTTTACTTCCCTCCAGGGTAAAAATAAATCATTTATTTTTCCTCTTTGCTGTTCTTTAGCTAAGAATCCTAAAATGATTTTGTTTTTTATCACATGGCAGCTAAATCAGCTTAGAAGATTTTAATGGATACTTTATCAAATGCTTTTAAATGCTCCAAAATATTTATTGATTGACTTATTCAATTAATTCACATGGCTCCCACCCTGAAGGTAATCCAGAAGTCCTTGAAGACTTGGTTTGTTTCTCAAACTTGGGGCTAAGGTATATGTTGAGCCCTGATTGTTTAATTTTTTCATTACTGCATATTGTATGTTTTCTGGGTGTACGTGATTCTTTTTTGGGTTCAATTTTTTGTTACTTTCTAATTTTTAATTATAAGATGTCCCAAATGATCCAGAGTCAGATGGCTTCTATGTTTAATTAACTAAGTAAATAAAAGATATAGTCGCCCATTGTATATTACAACTATGAGCGGTTTACATAGGATTAAGGAATACCTCTCAAAAAATATCCCTAAAACCTTGTAAGAGAGAACCTAACATTTGCAGATACCATGTCAATTAGGTTTTCCTTCTAATTAACCTTCTAATTAAGATGTTTTGGCTTCCCTTATCAAGTTTTTATAAATCCACATTTTTGTAATATGCTTATTGTTTCCAGGTTCTTTCTAGGGTTTAAGGGATAAAAGTCTATCCTATTTATTAAAAAATGTGTCAAGGACTTTGTAATTAAGTACTTATATATTCTCTTCTTACTCCATCTTCAATCTGAAGCCAGCTTTACTAAATCACACTTTGTTCTAATTATCAAAATATAAACCAAGAACATGTAAAGTAGTAAGCAGTACTTCTTAACAGGTCTTTTTTGCTCATTTAATCATGTTTTATGTTTCAAAAGCAGTTTTCAGGCTATTTTCTTTTAAAGCACCTATAATTTGTACAGCAAGATAAAAGTGCTGTGTTTGTCTCATCTCATGCTAACTTCAGAAGAATAAAAAAAAACATAAGGAAACTAGCTCTACAAAGCCCTCATAGAAGAAGATGGTTCCTATCTGTTACACTCCTGTCAGTTTTTGTTTATTTAGTATGTTTTGCAACTGAGCAACATCATGGGAGCTTGTACTATTTTCAGTGAGGTATATTTAATACTGTCTGGAATAAAGGATTTTAAAACCTATAAAAGGAATTTCAAGTCTTCATTCATAGGGAGTTAATTAAGGCAGAGTTTCTTTGAATTACTTTGAATGCTTCTTTCTGAGTATTTTTTTCTCCCAGACTAAGTTGCTGTTTATGCAATAAGCTTATTATAAACTGTGAGAGTTTAAACCTGATCATCTGTGCCTTGAGTGGTAAATTCTGTGATCCATTCTATGTTCTATGTCCATTTGTTTGTTTTGTTGGCTGTCCGTAATATTCTCCAGAGTTTTCTCCATTATCAAAGTTCAAAAGCATCATTACTCTTCCTATCTTGCTTCTTCAAAGTCAAATTTTCACTTCCACAGAGTATCAAAGAGAAACTTATTATTTGCATAATATTGATCTTTGCAGATATAGACATGCCAAGCTTGGCCTCTAAAGATATTTTCCAAGCTTTCGTTGTTGTTTACCAAAATATGGTGTGATTGATTAATTGATTGATGGGTACATTGAATGATTATGTGCCATCAAAATATTGGCTACTGTTAGCAACTACATAGATTGTCTTTATGACAATCTATCTTTAACATGATGTTTTAACAGTATACCCATCATCACAGGGAGTGAATCTCTCCATCTTGCTGTTGGTCATCCTATTCTCTTCCTTTCCACCTTTCCCCGCATTAGAGTCTTTTCTAGAGAACTAGGTCTTTGCATGACGTGTCTAAACTAGAATAATCTGATTGTGATTATTTGTGCCTCAAGTCGGAACTGTATCTTGATTTATTTGATGATCCATTTGTTTACTTTCTTGACTATCCATGACAAAAGCTTCTCCAATACCAAAATTCAAAATGTCAATACTCTTACTATCCTGCAAGTTGTTTCCATAGAATATCACTGGAAATATCATGGCTTGCATAATTTTTATCTTTGTAGATAAAGAGATATCCTGGCATCTGAATATCTTTTCCAAGGGCTTCATGGAAAAAAGAATTTGAGGGAAATAGAATTACATGAAATATAGAAAACAGTTCTTGAAGTGCAATTTGGATTTTTCCCTGGCCAATAATTTTAAAACTATTTTAAATGACTTGTCCATATCACTTGAAAGCAAAAACCAAAAAATATTAACCCACCCAGAAACTAAGATAATTTATGCAATCAAATTTTATTAGCGAAGAAGAGAAATACTTCTAATCTGTTTCCAATGTATGTGTACATATAGAATTTATGATCTACCTCACAAGTCTCTTTATTTGTGCAGCAGTTGAGCCAAACACTGGTAAACTATGGCAGGAGATTAATCAGGGCTAACAGAGTTCTGCTTTATGAGAAAGGGGTTCTTGGGAATATTTCTTGGGAATATTGCTGTTCCTGGCTGCCTCTGTGGATATGCATGCACAGTCATTTTACTTTTGTTGGGGAAGGAAAAGAAAACAAGCAAAGTATACACACACAAACATGTGAAGATGACCCAAAATCTCATTGTTCTAGAATCTAGATGTACATCATAATCAAGAATTGATTTCATTGTCTGAAGATCCTTTAACTAAAGAGCTCTTTTTGACATAAGCTACCATCTGTGGTAGAGAATCTGGATTGGTAAAATAAACTGAACACATTAAAAGAAAGGCTTGATTGCTCTGTATCTTATTCTTTAAAAGGAAATCTATCTTGGGGTTAAAGCTTGTGATTCAGTACGCAGCAGAAGTTTTATTTAATGGTCCAAAACCAAGGTCTAAAATTTTCCCGAGGAAACTGCTGATTACTGGCTGAAGTAAGTTAAAAAGGCAGTGCTAATGCATTAGCTGGGTAGCACATCTGTCCTATCAGGAGATTGATTGAGGGGGTGGTTTCTCTGAAGTGAAGAAAAATGGGGGAAATCCCTGAGTTTAATGCTTCTTCTATTTTTTTTAGTACTCCTTTGGGGGAGGCTTTAATTATGCAACCTGGCATAGTAACTCTTGCTTCCATTGTTTCAAATTAAAGGCAAAAAGAATCACCAGTTTAAAAATTTGAAATGACCACTTCTCTTAGTTCCATGTATTTTTGCAAAATACAAAACTGTTATTATGTAAACTCCCCATATCATTTTATGGGCTTAAGTTTATCAATTCATTATTGTTTAAACTTAACGGAAAAGGTTTGCTTTTTCTGTATCATAAAGAAAAAACACAAATGACAAAATGTACCACTTCCTTAGTAGTAAAATGTTATTTTATATAGTATGCATCTGCACATTCATAAGAATAAAATTATCAGTATAATTATTTAAATATGTGTATAATTGCCAAAAGAAATAGTGTTTAATATTTCATATCATTTATTTAAGGCAATCTTTCCAGTGGCGTTTTGTTCACAGTGAGATATCTTTTAATTGGAACCCATTGCAATTGCCAAGCGCAATAGGAAGATGTTACAAGGAAAGCAAATTAGAATTATGGAAATAAGCATAATTAGCATATAAAGTCTCCAGAAGGGATATGCAGTTTATATATTGTTTTTATATGTATCTTGTGATCGGTTGTGGTTCAAACGCATGAATACAGGACTAATATCCATAACAGTGCTAAATTACATATTAAAATTCAGTAGTATTTCTCTTAAACTTGAAAAACAGAAAAATAGCAGAAATAGTTTCCAGTTTGTCTAAATAGACAAAAATAAGAGATGCTAACTTAGTTTCTTACAATTCAGCAATTGTAGCTCCATTTGTATAAAAATAAAAATGTGTAAAAATCAACATGAATAATGTTTATAATTATTGTTTAAATAAACATAATATATTTAGAAAAATATATTTTATAAAATATAAAAAAATTAAGTATTGCATAGATTTCAACTATTTATCAAATACATATAACCACTTATCTTACAAAATGTTACTCCGAGGAGAGTCCCATAAGTCTTAAAACTTTTTCCATACCTGCTATTCTCCTTTCCTCAATTCTTCACCACAGAAAACCCAGAGCATTTTGAGTTAAAGTATTGCCATTCTGAATGTTGACAGGAAAATAACTAATTTTAGTTGTCCATTGGATCTTGTAAACATTTGTCTCTAATTATTTTAGGTCTGTAATTTCCTGTTCTTAAGATAGGAATATTTCTTTCCTATAAAAGACATTTCCTTTTTGTCCTACAAAAGTAAAATAATCCATCCAGAAATTAACAATCCCACTTCCAAGAATATTGTTTTTACTAAGCCAATATATAAAAATACCAAGAATAGCTTTGGATTGGTGGTTATTTATTAGTAAGCAACATATTGTGTAACATTTTCTTTAAAAGAAAGCAATTTTTGCAGTTGTCTTGGTGTTTAAAATGAATATTATAATTAGTATTCTTTATATCATCATACTTCCTTAAGTGTCAAATCTATTCCGTTTCTGAGACCTTGTTGGCAAACGGAAAATAAAAAAAGGAGGCAGAAACAATATTTGGAAAATCTGATGCATCTAGTTGTTTATATGAGACAGAATTTCAGTCACTCCCAAATATTTTGAAACACAGAAATTATAACACACACTTTAAGATGTATAATCAGAAAATTCTTGTGAGAGAAAAAATGTTGCGTTCTTTTGTAATCAGTTTTCCTAAGGACAGCTACAGCATAATCCAAGAAGTTTTATGTTTCGTTTTTAAATACATTGTTTTATTTTTTAAACGTACATTTCTTTTTTATTTCTACACTTTGTTATTGCTATTAATTCCTCAAATTTAACAGGGAAGAGATCACTTGAATAATTACCTTCTTGATTTTGTCCTGAGAGATTCAGCTATACAGAAGAATTTAATTCTTTCAACGTCATTATTTTTTAGATGCCGGACTCTGTCAGGCTCACCCAGACCAAAGAACTTTAAGAAGATTCATTTCATCAAGAATATGCGGCAGAATGATACGAGAAGTGGCAGGTATTTTTCAGGAAAAAATGTCATATAATTGGGATAACAAATGAATAGAGGAAATGAGAACAAATTATTTTTGGGGGGGGCATATATAGAAATGGGATTCTAAATTCAAAACTACATTTTCATATGGAAGAACTCTGCAAATAAAATCATCAGGCATATTGATGGAGAATTATTTATGTATGCTGATCAGCAAGCTGAGCTACATGTTTTAAAAATTGTTGCTGTGCTGTTCCTATGACCTAGAAAGCATGCTTTCTCTGTTGTGAAATCTGCCTTCTGGAATAACATTGCCTCAGAAATTTTGGCTGCCATTACCCTGCCAATCTTTAAATAATCTTTTGAAACATGGCTTTTTCCTCAAACACCCATATAGTTTTGTGCTCATTGTATGTATAATCTGCCTTGTTTATTGTACATTATTCGCCTTGTTATATGTAACTCTTATTTAAATTGTTAGCTCACTTGTATTTTAGTTATTGCATTGGTTTTAATAGTGTATTGCCCAGAATCCATGCTGAATGGGTCGACTTATAGAAATCGAAATTATAAACAATATACATTTTATCTGCCTGTCTATCCAGATGTATTGAAGCACAAAATATAATATTTCCAACTATCATAGCCACTCCTGTGTTGGTTGGGAATTTGAGGAACTCTAACCCAATACAACTGCAGAATACTAACCTGAGAGGTAATGGTTTAAAATCTTTTGTATTCCATCCATTGAATAAATGAGATGGAAAGTCTTTATTTGCGGCAAATATCTACAACAGATACTTAGATCTCTTCATTCAGTTTCACCAACTATAAATGCTAGTTAATCTTTATCAATATAATTTATTTACTGACAGTTGTAGCTGGGCTAATCTCTTCTGTACATGAGCAAGCTTGATTCATAGTAATATAAAGATTAAATCTTTGTATGAAATCAAGCTTACTATTTTGATAGCCCTAGGCATCTAGCTAATAAGAGATATTTACAGGAGTGAAAGAAAAAACAGAAGTAATAAAATCCTATATTGTTACAGTTAAACCAGGAAATATAATAATGGGACTCTTCAATGCCATAGGGAATAGTCAGCAGTTGTCTTGAAACTTAGTGTTAGATTTCAGCGACTGAGCAATATCAGCTTATTGGAATTGAAGACTAGGATCTTTTAAGTATAGAAATGAAATGAGCCTGAATACACTGTGCCTGGAATAATTGTGTAAAGAATGTGTGTCTCTTATTTTGTGCTTAGATGTTGTGAAACTGGTAGGATAAATGACCACCTAACTTATTTGATAGTGTACAAATGGATGCTGGGCATGTAAGAGAGAAAGATCTTTACTTCAGTGCTAAAATGTCTGAATACTTCTTTTTAGCCACTAACAATCATCAGTGACTTCCAAATCCTTAGAAATAAGAAATTGTGTTTATGGAATCTGTCTCCTTATTTTATCTGTTGTATTAGCAGTTTGAAAACAGCAGGATAGTCTTCTGTACATGACTAATAACTGAAGGTCTGTAGAAGTATTATTTCACGATGAGATTATAGCATTTGTTATATAATAACAAGCCAGGCTGGTTTCTACGAAGAAAGATTCTTTTCCTATCTAGTCCAGCATGGTTGGTTTTAATTGTCAAGGTTTCTTATAGTGAACTATTTCTCTTTCCCTCCTACTACTTGGTCTTTTTGATCTCTACCACATTCACAGTAGTGTTTCTATTGTATGTGTCCCTTTAAAGAGCTTTACATGAAGATTCTTTAAAATCCTTTCCTGTGGTCAACTGCTCCTAATAAGTAAGGCTAGTGGATTTGGATTTCTTTTGCTAACTTCACTTAGATATTGAACTTTATTATGAGTAAGCATAGTACCATTAAAAAACTGCAAACAGTAGGTAGCAGAGAGATTCTTACTTTTTACTGTCATCTAATCACTGAACAAGTTTTTGCAGTCGAGATGTGATGATCATAGTCATGAATACCTTAATTAAAAACTATTATGACCAGTCTCTTAATTGCTGTCCTTACATTTTGCTTTATGTTTTTTCCACTCTTCTTGCAATTAAAATATGTAGTTCATGATCAGCAGTGCAAAGTAATACCAAGTTAACTAAAGGGTGAATGAGAGTTCAGTTTTAATGCTTCATGAAATTGAAGTCCTATGGATTAAATGAACATTCCTAAAAGATTAGCATCTAACGTAGCAGTCATTCTGTGTAGTAATTTACTTCAGTGCCACCTGTGTTCTCAATTAGAAACTTTGCACAATTTCATTGCATACTTTGATACTTCATTGCATAGTTTGAAGAGGCTTTGAATATTAGATATTGTTGTAAGTTTAATGCCTCTTTTAAATTGCAATGCTTTTATTTTTTTAATTAAAACACAAAATAGTGAAGCCATCTGTTTGATGTTAGATTTCGTTAGCTGTGAAGTGTCTGTACTGTCATCTGCTCAGCAGGATTTACCTATTGTTATCTTTATGAACATGGGCAGAAAGAATCATTTATTTCTCAAACATCTCTAACACAACATTCTGCTTTTTAAAAAAAGTTAATCAGCTGTCTCATTAGTAGTTTCCTGTGGATTACCTTGTCAGATATTTAAACATAATGAAAGAGACAAAAATATGGCAGCTGGTTTTGCTGAAAGTTTTATGGAGACCTGATCCAGGGCCAGGTCCTTATTTTCTTATCTTTCTTAACCTCCTGCCCTGTCTGTACTTTCATTGTTTCTTAGACATAGCATTTTTAAAGCTCATAGTAATAATGTTTTCAGTATTCTGTTCTGCAGTTGTTGTGCTTGTTTGAAATACAGATAATAGATCTCCCTTTCCCCCATTAATGATAGGATTAATGCTACACTCTTTTCAAAGGACTGGCTGCCCCTTCCAAAAGAGATTGATGAGCTGTCCCTATGTTTTACAAATTCATAATGCCTGGACTTGCATCTGATGTTATTTAAATGAGCAGAAAAAGTTAGATTTTGACATTTGAAAATTCTTTACCCACAGCAAAATAATAGACAGGCATTGTGATCATGCAGGAGTTAAAGTGTTGTATCAGATCCTGTGAGGGCCAGGTTCATGGTCATCTCCAGCCATGGAAGCCCAGTGAGGATTTGAGCTATCCCTAAGGTAACCTACCTCACAGGGATGTTGCTGTGGGGAAAGGAATGAATGCCATGTAGAGTACATAGAGCAAAGACAGGAATAGCAAAGTATCATGAAAGAAAAGAATGAGAAGTAGATTTATGAGACCATTCTGAATTGCTGGATATTCTACTCTAGATCATATCCTTTATCTTGTTTGCCTTCTAGAATAGTCCTTATTAGTGGCAGAAGATCCTTCTGCAGCATATTTTCAGTGCTGCCGTATCGGGATTGTAGCCATGTTGGGTATGTATACTTTTTCACAGTTTTTTTTTTCTGAGCATACATTAAGTGTGACTTGCAATATGGATGCCACAGCTGTCATTTCAGGAAAAGGATACCCTTAACTTAATTATAATCTCTGTCCAGCTGAAAATTGTTGAAGACCTGCTTGTTCTCCCAGGCCTTGTGGAATTCCGGTTTGGTTTGGTTTTGTGGGTTTGGTTCTTTGTCTTTGGTCTTCTAGTTGTATTTTTTTAATTAGTTGGTTTTTAGTTGTAAGACACCGAGAGTCATTTGTGAGTCAGGCAGCCTATAAATTTGAATAAATATATAAAGTTTGTTTTTGATTAAAAAAACAACATCTACAGATATAATTACTTTTATAATTATAATTATAATCAATACCAAGGAAGATCTGAAATAGATATTTAAGCAATGAATCAGTAAACACATAGAAGCAAACAAAGTAATAACCAAAAGCTAAACATGGGTTTGTTAAAAACAGATCATGCCAGACTAATCTTAATTTATTCTTTGACAAAGTGACAAAATTAGTGGACCAGAGGAATTCTGTAGATATAATTTACTTGGACTTCAGTAAGGCATTTGATAAAGTAGACTATAATCTACTATTTGATAAAAATAGAAAAATATGGGTTAGACATTATCACCACCAGATGGATGCATAACTGGCTGACCAACCACACTTCAATGTATAGTGTTCAATGGAACTGCATCTACATGGGGGGAAGTATGTAGTGGGGTACCCCAAGGCTCTGTTTTAGGCTCAGTACTCTTCAACATTTTCATCAATGATTTGGACGAGGAGATAGAGGGGGAACTCCTCAAATTTGCAAACAAGCTAGCAGGAGTAGCCAACACTCCAGAAGATAGGCTTAAGATACAGAAGGATCTTGACAGACTTGAACATTGGGCGCTATCTAACAAAATAAAATTCAGTGGGGAAAAAGGTAAGGTTCTACATTTAGGCAAGAAAAGCAAAATGCACAGGTACAGTATTTGTGGTACTTAGCTCAATAGCAGTAACTGTGAGAGGATCTTGGAGTCCTAGTGGACAAACATTTAAATATGAGCTAGCAGTGTGCTGCAGCTGCCAAAAAAGCCAACACAATTATGTGAAGTTTATAGTGTCTTGGTAAGGCCACACTTAGAATACTGCATCCAGTTTTGGTCACCATGATGTAAAAAAGATGTAAGAGTGCAGAGAAGAGCAACAAAGATAATTCGGGGACTGGAGGATAAAACATATAAAGAATGGTTGCTAGAAATGAGTATATCTAGTTTAATGAAAAGAAGGACTTGGGATGACATGATAGCAGTGTTCCAATATCTCAGGTTGCTACAAAGAAGAGGGAGTCAATCTATTCTACAAAGCACTTGAGGGCAGGACAAGAAGCAATGGCTGGAAACTAATCAAGGAGAGAAGCAACCTAGAACTAAAGAAAAATTTCCTGACAGTTAGAAAAATTAATCAGTGGAACAACTTGTCTCCAGAAGTTGTAAATGTGCCAACACTGGAAGTTTTAAAGAAGAGATTGGATAACCATTTGTCTGAAGTGATGCAGGGTTTCCTACCTAAGTAGGGGGTTGGACCTCCAAAGTCCCTTCCAACTCTGCTACTCTATTCTATGCTATGCTATTCTATTCTATTTTCTACTCTATACTTTGCAACATTTGGGATTTGTCTCCTTAGAAAGAGGCCCATTGTAATCAAGCAAGAAATAGTGATGTGGTAAGATTAGAAATAAATTGACTTTGTAGCAGGTTCTCTTCTTACTCTTCAGTAGAAGAACATTAAGAACAACAATTCAACAAAGGATTATATTGCAATGCAAAAGTAAAAGTATTCTCTATATTAAGCATATTTTAATAAACATGTAATTATAAAACATGTTTTTCAGGCATTTTATTATTTATTCTTCTTCTAAAACTAAATATGCTGTACCACATAGGATGAATAGAGATTAACAAAAAGCTCAGTCATAGCCTCTGTTTCCTAAGGATTTTGAAGGCAAATTAGTTAGAACTGCAATTTAACAATAATTGTTCTCTTTTTTTATAAAATGAGGTAGATTAAGAATGAGATATTGTCTGATCAGTACTGTGTAACATGAATGGCTATCATGTGAACATTGATACAGTTGCTGAAAAGCACAGCTGATTCTGTGCTGAGTAAGCATATATCATGTATATGCTGTGGAAAATGGGACATCAACTGTCTCACCCCACTGGACTGGCCTGCCCCACCCATGCCAGCAGAGGAAGCGTGCTGTGGGCCCCATCACTCAAGGAATTCCAGTTTGCGGGGTCAAGGAGAAAGGCTTCTTTGCCACCTCTGCTGTGGCTCCTGCCCTTTGGAACAATTTACCCTCTGAGGTAAGATCTCCCACTCTTCTGATTTTCCATAACGACCTGAACACTTGGCTCTGCTAGATGGTTTGGAGACCTCATGGGGAAGCTGATGACTTAAGAGGCAATCCCACTCAACTCCTCACACATCTTGTTTCTTCCCCGTCTTTTAACTATAATTCTATTTTTCATTGTAATTTCCATTTTTATTATTTTAGTAATATTTATCCTTTATTATTTTAATGCTTTTACTACTATTAGCTCCCCAGAATTGCTTCAAAATGAGATGGGCAGCAAATAAGTTTAATAAATAAAATAAGTAATAAATAAAGTCAAACATTCATCGATAAGTAAAATAGGTGCAGTTAAAGGTACAGGAACTGCGTACTTGTATGATGCATACTAAAAGGGAAGTTATTCTGATAGCAAATCATCTTCTAGTCAAATTGTAAATTATGTTAACTGCTTCTTTGCATTTAATTGCTAATTGTTACAGTGAAAAAGCTATTAACCAGGAAAGAAAGTGGAAGCTAGTAATTATTTGGACTGAAGATTTTAGAGGGCTAATTTAAGATTTCTTTGCTTTAGAAGATTGATCATTAGTGATAATAATCTCTCAAAGCAATTACTAGCATTAGGACAATGATGATTCTCCATCCTGCAACAGGAAAGGACATAATGATATACTTATACAGGCAGTCCTCAGCTTAAGACTGGTCGCTTAGTAATTGTTGAAATCACACATCTTGTCAGGGCTTCAAACAGTAATGACCCAGATTCAAGCTTCCAACAACCATCTCCCCACAGTCATGTGATCACATTTTAAGTGCTTGGCAACTGGTCCACATTTATAGCTGTTTGCAGCATCCTGTGGTCATGTGATTGAAATTTACAACATTGTTTACATTATGTTTATGTGGCCAACTCATCACGGCCAACTCACCGCAGGACAGCAATGCTGTATTAATTGTTTCATTCAATTACCTTTATTAATGGTAACCACATTTTTGTTGAAATTGTAACTCTTGTATTTATGGATTGACTTTTTTATTATATTATTATTGACCATGGTTCTCTTAAAATGAATGTAACTTTTGTATTTGTTGAATTGTCCTGTGGCAAGTTGCCCCACAGTGAGTTGGCTGTGGTGAGTTGGCCATGGGGAGTTGGTCATAGTGAATTGTCCCATTCTGTGCAAGGATAGCTTTCATGTAATACTATATCCATGTACATGAGAGAAAGAGAGAAAGGGAACATAGGTTTGTTGTTTAACATGGACTGGTTCACTCTCAGTGCTAATCCATGTTTTTTAAACAGTGTTTTTTTCACATCTCACTGATGTGTTCTCTTTAACCTAGAACTTTATTGGTTATTGTTATCTTAAAAATAATATTTTGAAGTCACAGAACCCATGAAAAATATGAGGTTGAATTTAACTTTCATTAGTACAGTGGTACCTCGTAGTCAACTGCTTCAAAAACTCATTGAATTTAGTACCCTATGTATTTTGACATGAAAATGTTATTCCGGTATTTGTTTGGTATTTGATATGCTGAGGTAGGAAAAGGGGGACGGCCACAGAAAATGGACAGGAAGCCAGCCATGCTGGAAAAGTCACTGATGTAGGAAGTCCTTCTTGGCCAAAACTATGGTTCACATGGTAAGTCACATGTTTTTTTTGGCACTTGTTTTTATTATTCATTGCGCTTCCCGGAACCAATTAACAATGAGTACCAAAGTACCACTATATATAAGAAAGAACATATTTATAAACATGAACTTTCTTATATAAGTAAAAAGATAAATTGAAAGGTTGAACTGAAAAAAATGCACCTGGTTTTCCAACCCTGTATCCAGGTGGTGAAATAAAACATATATTTGAACTATTTTATTGCCTTGCACTTACATTGCATTTTTTAGCCATCACTGCTATTCCTTCTCCAGTTTGCTCTTCAAGCCTTCTCTATTACTAGTCATCAAGACAGAAGACCACATCATACAATATCATATAGGAAACATTCCTTTATGATGAATTTCCCTAATATTATCTTAGTACCGTGTTTCTCATAAAATAAGGCCAGGTCTTATTTTTTATTTGAGTCCCGAAAAAACGGCTAGGATATCTTTTCGGGGGTGAATTAATTTCTTCCCTCCCCCGCGCACCCTCGCCTAGGACGCCCCATGGGCAGCCACGCCACGCCACCAGCCTCTCCTAATGGCCGATCATGGCATAGCTCAGAGGGCTCCCTACCCCTGCAAAGCGCCTTTGCTGCAGACCCAGGTCAGCGGGTGGGCGGTGGCGGTGGCGTGGATGTCCACCGGCAGCGTTTCAGCCGCTTCTCAGGCCTCGGTAGCTTCCAAGGTTTCCGCCAGTACTGGTGCCTCTCTCACCAGCGCAGTCTCCAAAAACAGCATCTGAGTCACTTCCGCTTTTCCCCGTCCCCTTCCCCGCAACAACAGGAAAAAAAAACATTTTGAGGTACCTGGGAGCACCAAGCGCTGTGTTTTGGTTTAATCCCAAGTGGCTGGTTGGGCGTGAGAAGAGCCGAGCGAGCGTCTCTGCTGCTGCTACCCTTGGTGCTCCAGCCTCGGGCTCTGCAAGTTTCCAAAAGTCCTGGTGCGCAGCTCGTTCCTGCATTCCAAGCGCGCCTAGGCCGAGCTGCAGCTGTCCCTCTCTAGCCAGTGCCGTCTCCAAAAACAGCGGAAACTGTGGAAGTTATGGAGGCGGCTCCCCTGCCCGAGAAGCGGCTGAAATGTTTCCACATTTCATTTGCATGTTTTAAACTAAGCCTAAATTTGTGGGGAGGGGCTTAATTTCATTTCATTTAATTTCATACCTAGAAAACATGCTGGGTCTTCCTATGTGGGGGGCGTATTGTTGGAGAAACACGGTAATAATTCTGACTGCCTGTTTGATGTTGTGGTGTTGTTTGTAATTAGATCACTGATAAGCTGAGTTCATATTATGAAAAAGAAGCTTGATGAAAACAAAACAAACTAAAGAATTTCAGGAACTGTTAGAATGATGAACGAGGCCTTGACTTTTGACTCAACAATGTTTATTAAAGCATATTTAACAACATTCTGATACATTATTCCTGTTGTAAGCATGTTCCATCTAATGCAAAAAAAGTTATATTATAAATACAAGTTTGTGCCACTGTTTCACAATTAAAATTAAAAAAATGAAAGCAAAATGGACACTCTTTAACATAAGTTATATTTTAATCAGTATGGAAATAAATGTGATGCAATTGTTGAGTTCAAATGATACAAAATTAAGATAAACATTAATATCCAGCAATCTAAGCACCAGATATTCTATTAGAAACAAGATAGTGTATACATTTTCCATATACTGAATTTTTCTTTAAGAAGTCACATTTCAGAAAATACTGTATGTCTGGGAAATAAATAAATAATAAAATAAAAATAAATAAAATAAATAATAAATTCTTAACTTCTTACAGATAAGTTGTTACTATCTTGTGATTTCCTTCTGTTGTATTTACAAATATTTACTTGTTTATCTTTTTGAGCTTTCAGGGCAGCATTTTTCTGTAATAAGTACAGTTATGAGATATTTCACATAGTTTCAAGCATATGGTTGTTTTAATGTTAATGTTATCTAGAATTCCTACAATGAATGCCAAATAATGTTTGTTTATAGCATAAATTATTGTTTCTAAGCTTTTCCTAAATGAAATAAAAGGGGCAGGGGAAATCTTATCTAAAGTAAACTATATATTCAGCTAAGAGACATGAAAGTAATGCTATGGCTTCCTAAAAGAAATTTAGAGGACTAAGGACAAAATATGTGGCATTTTAGTCAAATGAAATGAATGAGGTATGAAATAATCTCAGAAGGAGGACTTTTTTTATTAGAAAGTGAAAAGAAGTGTTTACTATTCTCTTGTGTGTGGTTTTTCCTCCAACAATCATTGCCAGTATTTTTTATCCCATTAATGATAAAATGGATTAGATTGAGATCTATTTTTCAAGTATACCATAAAATCTGATGACAGTAAAACATGTAGAATGTGATTTTCAAGGGAAGCATCTATCCATGGGCATAGCTAAGAACTCCTCTATGTCGGATACCTAATAAAGCTGTTTTGTAACACAACTAAGATTAAGGCAGCCTTAATTAACCAACCCCCCATGCCTTAAAACTTAAAAAGAAATTAAGTTATTTTTAATCATATCTCATCCAGAGATTGATTTATGATAAGGTGAAGTTTGCTTTATCAGTAAGCTGCCTTTACATATCATACAAAACAGTAAATCATGATTTTTAACCTTATTTATATATTGAATTTTTTTGCTGCCTATCACATAGCAAATGAGTCTTGGCATTTAACTTGATTGGCACAGAATACAAAGCAAAATAAAATAATTCACACCATGATTTAGCCTGATCTGTGAACCCAGTCAATATGTACTCCTTTGGCCATAGTTACATAGGTGTCATCAGCCAGCAATAATATAGTAGAATGACCATGTGCTTTGATGTCACTGCACAAGTTCTGTCCTTTCATACCTGCATCACAATGTTGCATGAATGTAAGGGGTAGAGTTGGTTTTCTAGTTATTTGTTTCCCTGCCCTTTGTAGATGTCCATACATAGATATCTCCATTTATTCCAATAGAGGGTAATATTCCTTCAACTAAATGGAAAATATTTGTGAGTAGAACTACATCCACACGATACAGTTGCTATATTCATAACAACTTTTAGATGAGTTCATGGTTATAGTACTGATTTGTAACAGGATTTCTTGGGGTTTTTGAAAGTTTTTTTTAATTTTTATTGTAAAATGGTTTTCTATTTTCAAGTATATAGTAAGACACTTAATACAAATATTGCAAATATGTAGATATTTTACTGAATCTTTGCTGGGTTTTTTGCATCTTAATCTATAACTTGCAATTACAAAATGTAATCTGTTCAATCCACTAATACTACTATACCTTGTTTGCAAAAACCAAGATGATCAAGATATAGTAGCAAAGAGCTGCAAGTGGTTTTATCTATTTATTTGTTTATTTGTTTGTAACTTCATGTTGCCATCTGAGGGTAACAGATGTTGTTCTGTATTTCTTCCAAACCTTTCCTGACCTTGATTGAAATTTTACTTGAAATTGAAGATATGTTATTGCGTTCTTTATCTTCCTCATTTTTCTCTTATACAAAACTATAGAAGTAACAAACAGAATCTTTTTTTAAATTCAGCATTTCCACATAATTCTAAAAACGATATGCATCACTGATTTTATTTCACAGAGAGATGAAAACCGAAAGTGGAAGACAATGTCATTCTACAGCAGGTGTTTGCTTGAAAGATATAGTTGGCCTTGAAGGTGTGGAATTAGGAGCTAATGGAAAGGTATGGGTACTCATTCTTCAAAATATAGTCTCTGAAATCATAAACTACAATTAATGTCTTTGGGGAAATGAGTGGCTATTACTAAACAACATTAGATTATTCCGTTCATTTGTAAGTTTATGCCAAAATCATTAATCTCCTTCCAGAGAGTAAGCTTCACTACATTTAATGGAATTTACCACTATCAATATACCTTAGTCAAGTTGAATTGTGAAATAGTATTTTTCTATAAATAACTTCCAGTTCATCACCTATGATGTGTTGCCTCAACTTGAATATTTTTTTTCTTCTTGATTAGACTGTTTCCTATACCCAGTTTCTCTTTCCAACCAATGCCTTCGGGGTACGGAGAAACACGATAGACTCAACCTCATCCTTTTCACAATTTCGTAATGCAAGCCATCGTAGCCTTTCATTGGGAAGAACTAATAGCACCCAAGGGAGCATTGATACAGGTAGCCTATTAATAGCATATGCACACGTGATCTAATTGGCTATTTATGAAACGATGTGACAAAGCTAACATTGGACACATTCTACAAATCTGCTGCATTGTGCTTTTCCTCTGTTATAGTATGAAATCAAATAATAATATCATTCATGAATTTTGCAAGAGCTGTTGATATTGATGGGATGCCTTTCTTTAGCATATGGCCAAAAGCTAAGGCATTTTGTGACTAAGCAAATTTTATCATTATAGATGCTTACTCAATGCAATACATACCTATTTGTAGATCAAACATTTCACTGACATTATTCAATCTCCAGTAAGTTCATTTTCTACAAACATGGTGTGAAAAAATATTATATTTTGTTAGCCTCTACCTTGATCTAATAATAGAACTGATATAAAATTCATGGTTTATCATTTGGAAGCTGACTTCCTTTTCTGATCTACATCATGTGATTCGTACATTTCTAGTACTTATTTATCCATCAATCTACTTCAGCTCTTTCCTAAATTGTCATTTGAAACTATATCAGCTTTATACCCAATTTAGTATTAAATATATTTTTCAGATACAAAAATGAAGCAGACAATATTATATAATTTGATTAGCCATTTGGTGCCATTGCTTTAGGTCTCATGCAGTTGCTTCTTTTATTAATATTCTTCATAGGCAGTGACTTGGGTGATTACACTGAATACAACCCTAACCTTCTAGATGATCCTCAGTGGCCATGTGGAAAACACAAGCGGGTGCTGATATTTCCTTCCTATATGGTGAGTATAATACTCAGTAACATGACTGATAGTTACATTTCAGTTATAATAGTCAATTATACTTCTGATTTTTAATATGACTTGATTACTATTATGTCATTATCATTGTACTGAAATTGGAATAGAACTCGTAGAACTGTACTCACAATGAAAGAAAACAGTGAAATACCTCTTGATTTTTCTTCATGCTTTAGCAACATCAAGGGTGCCTTAATACATTTTTTATGGAATAGCTCCTGTTTTCCTATATACCCTCTATTACTCTTGAGATACTGCTGTTCTGTTTATCGGCATCTTGTAATATTTCATCAAAGGGACTGTTTCAACTTCCATTTAGATTTCAGAAAATTCTGCTGCTGCCAAGAGTTATAATTCACCCTTCCTTAAAAGAGAATACAATCAATAATGCTGATATTGAGAGCTGGTCCATATGATATTCCAGCAGTTCATACTATACAGTTACAAGCTGGACATCCAACAGTATACATAGGTCTAATTGTGATAACGAATCATCCCAGTGTAGCTACTCTCAAATGCATTATGTGTAGTTCTCTTTGTATAAGCAGTTAGTTATAAAACTAACTTAAATTGTTTGGCTTTCTAGTCCTCAGCCCTCAGGAGCAGACTTTGAGGGTGTATATGTGGAAGAAAACTGCAGGGATGAGGAGAAAAGAAAAAATATCTTGCGCAAGATTTCCACTTGCATGACATTGGATTCTGCTCATTGTATAACAAAAAAAATCTGCAACATTGAGGAGAATGCAGTTGTTTTAATTGCTACATTTTACAAGGATGCTGAACTGAGAGTGGCCCTTGTGTCAGCACGGAACAGTTAGTTCTCTGCGTGCTGAAATCTGGTTTGTAATTAAGCAGTCATTTGTTGGCAGGCTTATGTCATTACAGCTTGGCAGCTGCAGTCTTATAAACTTGTTTCCTGTCATGGGTGAAGACAGACAGACACACACACACATACATACATACATGCATGGGATGGGTCAAAGTAGAATATACAAAATGGTCTGGAATAGTGGTGTAAACCAGCTTTTGTACAGTGTATTCATTCCCAATCTTGCAATCTTGTTTTTGTTTTAGTCAGAATTTGTGTTGGCAGTCTAGGGACATAATTAATAAAAACAGGACTGAGAAATTGGCAAAAAAATTCCACAAAATTTTAAAATTTGAGGAATTTGGATTTATTCAAAGAAATATGCCTTGATGGCACTGCATAAGTTTATGGATCATGCTTTGGAAAGGGAATTTACATTAAGGATTTCCACTAATCATACTAAGAATATAGTACTCTGGGATGACAGTGATTTAAAAGGGAAAGGACAAATGCAAACTGTGTTTTCCTTGTCCACTACTTGTTACTCAAGGAATATGAATCTCTACGTGTGTGGTTTGAGGGGCAAGGAAATAGATTGTAGTTGTGGCTAGCTAACCCAATCTATGTCTAGGTTAACAGAAATTTTTGGCAGGGCTATGTATTTGTCAGCCTGTGTACTGAGAAATACATCTGTTTACTGTCTGGCAAAAGGTTATATTCCAGGGTAGTCCATTCCACCCATTCAATTACAAAATAACTTTGTCAAATACATGTGGAAGAATATACTGTAATTTATGTTACCTCCTGAAGTTCCATCCTTCCCTGTTTCCAAATCTACTCTTGTAGACTAAGGATGTTGAGGAAGGACAAATGTTGAAGGATATTTCTTCAAGATTCTGCAGTAGGAAGAAGAAAATAGAAAGTGTATCAATAAATGATTATGTACAGCATTGGGTTTCACATGAAGTAGCTTTACCTGGCATTACATTATGCAATAGCATTTAAGATGATGAGGTACCCAAGAACTGATCCAGGCAAACAGTCCTGAAAGGCTTCTGCTTGGGAAGAAGTGATTTTTTAAAAAAATAATACATTGCATTTCAGACTTCATGCAAGGACAGTATCACTGAACCATCCATTGACCGTTTTAGATGTCACATAAGCTTGAAAAAAGATGTCACCACTTTAAAGAATCCCAGCTTTTATGTAATGCAGCTTTTAAAGTAGCATCACTTTATTTCAGGCTTACCTAAAAATAAGGGTAGTGTCTACAGCCAAATGTCTTGCACCATAGCATGTCTGAATGATTTGATGTTGATTAATGTGGAAAATAAGAAATAGCTGTGTAGATCCAGAAATTTCTGCACATAAGTTACAATATATGATGCTTGTTTATGTTACAATTTGCAAATGTTTCATCTTTTTCCAGCTTGGAAATTATTGAAAAAAATTGTATAGGGAGCTATGTCCAGCATTTGCTTTTGCTCCAAGTTGTTTCCAAATTTGATAGTTACTGAAAAACCTCAGGAGTTATTTAGAATTGCTTTCATAGTCAAGAAATTCTCCATGGCAACTTGTCTCAACAGTGAATTATAGCAGAAATTCAAAAGGACTTAAATTGTGCTGCAGGGGAGCACCTCATATTTAGTTGTCCATTCCACTGAAGGGGATTAGTCTGCTTGCTGTGTCTGGCTGAACAGTTGAATGTCTGCCAGGATAAATAACTACCAGTTCCAATGGACTCCTGCCAGCTGTTCTCCTACATTTAAGTGCTAACAACATATTTCATGTCTTCAAAAGTAAACAGTCTGCCACTTTCAACACAGTTTAGGGATGAAAAACTGGACAGGTCATTTGGTATTTTCTTGGCCTCTATATTTTAAAGATTAATAAAATTTACAGCTGTATTCTGAGAAGTTTTATACACTTCAGAACTTCATAAAGAATCTCTGGCAACTCGGTTTTACTCTTTTCTCCAATAACATACAGGCAATAATCAAAGATGTAGTAACTTCCATTATTTTTCAAAATGACTGCTGTAACTCTCCCCACCTGCCTCTCACCCCAGAACTGTATCTTTAGACTACTATGCACAGTGGCACTTGGCAGCCACAGCGCTGGGTCAGAAGGGCATAGAAGGGGAAGGGATTGATTGGTGAGTGGAGAAATTGCAGCATTCCTGCAGTCATAACTGCAAGTTAACTGCTGAACACCTGAATTTTGATTATATGACTGTAAGGGTGTTGCCATAGCCATAACTTCTGTCATGAATTGTAAGTTCCTTCATTCAACATCATAACTTTAAACCATTATAAACAAATAGCCTGTATTTTTAACCAATTCAACCACTGGCTGTAATATTACCAAAATTAAGCTAGTTTCTTAGCACCTCATTACAAATACAGACCAAATTGATTTACTTAATAATTCAACAGCAACACAATACAAAGTATATGTACACTGTGAAATTTATAGCTTAAAAAGCCTACATAGGCAGGAATACTTTCTAGCACATAGAATTTAGTTTGTGGAATCTTCTAGCAAGCTAGCTTAAATATACTCATTAATATTTTGAAGATTAAAAACAAATCTTTCAACGTCTTACTACTGTGAATCTATCTTATTTGTATTTATGTAGTAGTAGATAAATAAGGTGCTTCTGTAAGATGGAATAGGACTTGCAACAGAATAGCAATAAATGTTATACATTCTAGTATTTAACACTATAATTAGGGTTGAAGTGATAGATTTAGAAATGGATTTAGATGAGAGGTTAGCAACCCATGGTTTGCAGTTCATATGCAACATACCTAGCTGCAAATTGTCAACTTCTTAAACTAGGCTATCTAAAAATTGTGAGATAGAAAGATTTCCTGCACCACACAGTAACACTTTCAGTGTTATGAGGTTTTATGCACCATGACTGCTGTAGCCTGCCATTTGATTGTTCTGATAAATGCTGTAAAACCTGAATTGTGTAGGTTAGAAATAAATTGTGTGTAAACTTTTATATTGTTATTTTTATTTAGGAACTCGCTGAGTCTTAAAAATTATTAAATGAGTTCCTTCTGGGGTAGAAGGTTTCTCTAAACTATCCAAGATCATGCTATCAAAATATACCAGAATACCCCTTTTCAATGGCACAGTTGTGAGATTTTTTTTCCTGAAAATAAAAATAGTTTTGTGAAACCTCGGTTAGGTTTAATGTATCTGTTTTATACTAAATTTTCTCTTCTCACAAGAATCCATTACACTTCCATAAGAACACTGTATTATTGATTATACTCCTTGAGATACTTTGAGGAATCTCATATTAAAAAATATGGCTTCTCTATCTACAAGGTTGTTTATCTTTAGTCTGAGTAATTAGCTTCCTAAACGTATACTTAACTTACTGGCCACCGTCCTTCCACTAGATCTTATGAGCTAAGATTGGTAAGCATCATGCAATAGGCCTGATCTCTATGGGCATCTGTCCAAATGTTTAAACCATAACTATGAACTAGATGCCCTAAATCCTCAACTACATGATACTTCTGTAGGGTATGTAGCTACTCAATGTCGAGTGTACATGAATAACTTTTATATTCAAAGTACATTGTGGCTACTCTAAGTAGTCAGCTTCCAGACTGGCTTGAGCAACTCATTTACAACCTGCAAAAATTTTGTTTGGCACGTCTTTCTGAAGAATTGTTCCCATCAATAAAATTCAGAGTAGTCTACATGCAAACCTACTGCTGTCCTTTGCTTTTTGGTCCAGCCAGTTGTGAAAATAATTAGTAATGTGTTTATGTGTATATATGTGTGTCCATGCATGATGCATCCACATTTAGACTCTTTGTGGATATTGATAAAAAAATCTTGAGCTTATGAAAGCCTATGCAATGATATTTATATTGTTTTTAAAATACTACAAACTATTTTATTGTTCTTTGATGAAATAGATAAGCATTAGAAAATAATTACCATGGTAATTTTTGAAAGAAAGAGGAAAAGGGAGAGGCAGAGATTCTAATGCCAAATGGATATTAAATCTTGTTTGTAATACGTTACAGACTACAGTCATTGATTATGTGAAGCCATCGGATCTTAAGAAAGATATGAATGAGACCTTCAAGGAGAAGTTTCCTCACATCAAGTTGACACTCAGTAAAATAAGAAGGTACTAACCCCAGGCAACTACCCTTTCATATATTTAGTATAGGGAGGTAAAACATTAACAGTAGATTTTCTGAAAAATGACCTTTAAGGACACTAAACAATCAGCTGCTTTCTAGTCAAGATGTTGAGTAAATAAAATAGGAGGCACATGGGCCTACGTATATGTTATTGACTTGCAATGTTTTAATAATTAAACATAAATACTGAAACGAAAGACTTAAGGGAGGCAGCTAACAAAATAAAAAATTTCCAGTTGGATAGTTTAGGGACAGACAAAAAATTGAGATTCATTAACAGGATCAGTTGATGAAACAATTTATCCTAATTACATTTTATTAATAACTGCTTAGGGATTGGCAAATATGTCAGATTTAATTTTCTTCATTGTTCATTTTTCTAAATTTAAGTTCACTCTATCCTTGTTCTACATGAATTCACAGCTTTTGTTTATTTGTTTTCATGTCTGACAAAAATCCATGTTTTCTTATGCACTTTTATCCTGCATATTTTTGTGAGCAATTTATTCCAATATATTTTACAGTACTTTCCATGCTGTACAGTCTTAATTTTGAAAACGTAAGGATGTAAATAAACTTTTCAATTGACATGTATAGCCAAGATAATTGAAAGATGGTCTTCAGTTGTTTATATCATTATACAAAGACTTTCTACTTTGCATATTTGTCTATATACATGTACATATACTGTATATATACATCTTATCTATAAACATCCACAAGTGCACCCCACACACACCCAAAGACACTGTAAATAAGTCCTAACAGAGGAAAACTTATACAAAAATATTTTCCTTATATACACATGTATAAAAATAGATTACTATGGCTACTTACAGCAGTGTATGACCCTTTGCCTCTTTTCAAAACCCTTTGCTTAGTTCAGATATCAGGCAGGAGCCTTTTTTTAAGGTCAAGGGCAGGGTAAAAGAGGCAAGAGCGAAAGAAAGAATTGCAAAAGTTCAAAAAGAGCATTGCAGGAAACATAATGTAGCAAGCCAGTTTATTCTAGAGGTTAAGGTAACAGGCTGGACACTATGAATTCTAGTCCTGCTTTAGGTATGAAAGTTGGCTTGGGCGACCGTGGGCCAGTCCGTCTCTCTCAGCCCCACACATCTCATACAGTTCTTAAGAAACTGGGAGAAGAAAGGAGTATTAGATATGTTCACTGCTTTGAGTTATTTATAAAAATAATAAAGTCAGGATATAAATAAATCATTTCTTGCTTTGTTTTCATTTTTTGTTGACATACAGATCCATCTGTTATTTTTCATTTTAAAAAAACTTCTCACATCCTCCCCTGCCTCATCATCATGTTGATGGTGTTCCTCAGAGTAATGAAGAATATTGGGGTGGGGTGCTGATTTTCCTAGCAGGGTCACCCAAGATGTGCAGATATCTCAGCTGCCCAGTTAAAGCAGTTAGATACCAACATTGGGCAGCATTGATCTAGGAAGTTGCCAGAGATAGATGGTCACTTTAGTTGCAATGGCAAGGGTATTATATCATACTGCATAGTTGACCGCAATGGTAAATCACGTCTGTATTTTTATCAAGAAAATCACATGGATAGAAAAAATAAAGTCAATCAGTACTTACATAGATTGAAAAAGAAGCATTCATGGAATACAGTTAGGCAAATACTAAGTGTACAGATATAATTCTTTAAACAAAAGGAAAACAGAAAAATGCTAGTAAAACTAATAACACAGGAAGAAGTGGATGAGTTCATAGATTGGATAGATCTCAAAATGATTACCATTTTTGATTAGCACTACTCAACTTTAACTGCTGGTTTCAAATTTTGATTACTTGGTTACAAGAAAGAATAGCCATTCTCCGTTTAGATGATAATAACAGCTATAGAAAATCAACTATGTATTGTTGAGGAATTACCAGGACAAGTAAATTGATACTACCCAAGTTCCAGTTAACCAGCTGGAATAGTTTCAATATATCACATACACCAGGGGTGGGATTCTACCAGTTCGCACCTATTCGCTAGAATCGGTTGTTAACATTCTAAGCAGTTCAGAGAACCAGTTGTTAAAAGAAATTACTGGCCTAATCTTGTAAGGAAGGCAGGAAGGAAACATTCTGGTGTTGCTTACAGAAATTGCCTCTCCATTAACCCTTATTATGTTCTTGGCAGGACTAGACTTCCTGTCTCAGGAACATCTCTGGAGTTTTTTTCTCCTCCTTTGCTGGTACTTTACTTGTGTGGAGTGACCATTCAAAGTTACAATGGCATTGAAAAAAGTGACTTATGACCATTTTTCACACTTACACTGTTGCAGCATTCCCACAGTCATTAGGGGCCAGGTGAGGAGATGCGTGCCATGATGTGATATTGAGTTGGCCACACCCAGCCAATAACATGACCACCAAGCCACACCCACCAACTTAGCCATGCCCACAGAACTAGTTGTTAAGAAATTTGAATCCCACCCCTGACATCCACATATATACTTCTTTTTTTGTAGTCCATTGATTAAGCTCTTGTACTTTTTAAATAAATTTAATGTCTTTTGAATGATGCATTGTGTGCTTGCAGGATTATAGTCCAAAACCATGATCAAGAGAAAAGAAGACAGTTGTAACTTACATTTGCAAATTATTATTTGTAATTGTCCAGACGTTTAGGAGACCCTTTATAATTTTGCAGTTGCACAGGGGAAAGTATAACAAGAGCACTTCCTTGCCTTGGTCCTCACATATTTTTCAAGGAGATTCACAGCATGCAACCCAAAGGCTAGGTGTGGCCTTCAGTCCAGAGAGAGCAGTGAAATCCTATTCTGGAAGGTAGAGTAGGAACAGCAAAAATAAATTTCTGCTTGCCAAATAGCCTTTTCAGCAATTCAGCCCCTTGCTATGTTGGTTTCTTTACCTAGAATCTTGCCTTGTTCAGCACTTTGAAAATACCAGGCATATTATTGTGTAAATAGCTATGTTTTAAAATATGGACATTTCAGCGTTCAGAAATTCAGAAGGCATAAATAATTACATGTACTGAGAATAATGTGCAACATAATACTACAAATATTTCAGCTATGTATATTTAGGCAAGTTTTCTAAATTACAGACATTGTTATTATCTTCAGTTTTCTTTGGCAACATAACATACTTCCCTTCCTCTTTCAGCTTGAAGCGAGAAATGCGCAAACTAGCTCAAGAAGAGTGTGGTTTTGAGGAGCCTACTGTGGCTATGGCCTTTGTCTATTTTGAAAAGCTTGCTCTCAAGGGAAAACTCAACAAGCAAAACAGAAAACTCTGTGCTGGAGCATGCGTCTTACTAGCTGCCAAAATTGGCAGTGACATCAAAAAGCATGAAGTCAGGCATCTTATAGATGTAAGTATCTCTGGCCACTAATTTTTGCCATAAAAAGGTGTTGGGAATGTTTCAGATGAAAGAGTTGAGTCTTCTGAGAATAGAATAGATTAGAATAGAATACTTTATTGGCCAAGTGTAATTGGACACACAAGGAATTTTTCTTGGTGTAAATGCTCTCAGTATACATAAAAGAAAAGATACATTCGTTAAGAATCAAGAATCAATGTACAACACTTAATAATAGTCATAGGGTAAAATCAGCAATCAAATCATACTAGGAAACAGTCAATGTAAATCGTAAGAATACAAGGGACAAAGTTACAGTCCTACAATCACAAGTGGGAGGGGATGGGTGATAAGGAGTGATGAGAAGATTAACAGTAATAGTAGTGCAGACTTTGTAATAGATGAACAGTGTTGAGGGAATTATTTGTTTATCAGAGTGATGGCTTTCGGGAAAAAACTGTTCTTGTGTCTAGTTGTTCTGGTGTGCAGTGCTCTATAGCGTCATTTTGAGGGAAGGAGTTGAAACAGTTTATGTCCAGGATATGAGGGGTCTGTAAATATTTTCACAACCCTCTTTTTGACTCGTGCAGTGTACAGGTCCTCGATTGAAGGCAGGTGGGTAGTAATTGTTTTTTCTGCAGTCCTAATTATCCTCTGAGGTCATTACATCAAGTATTACATTTGTTTGAAAAACAATTAAAATGATTAGGAAATTCTATTTTCATAATAGTAATAATTTATTAAATTTTTATGCTGCTCCACAGCAACTTTGGGCAGTTTACCAAATGTTAAAAATAGGGAACAATACAAAACCAAAATAAACACATCGCAAAAGAGCAGGGGTGACAGAGCATACAACAAGGAAAAGAAAGAAAGAGTCATCAAATGACCTCACTAAAAGTCTAGCCAAACAGCCATGTCTTCAGGACCCTTTAAAATACTAGTTGGATAGGAACTGCTGTGGAGAATATACACTTCTAGGGTCCAGGAGGTGGCATGGTTGAATTGATGAACCTGGAGTGCACCAACCCTGACTCGATCAAACCGGTTGGGCTATTTTAATGAATAGATAAAATTAGGGAAAGTTATTTTAAGTACTTTCCAATAATTAGTATCCTAAAATACTAAGCTGTAACTGTTGACTATGTTACAGAAACTGGAAGAAAAGTTCCGCTTGAATAGGCGAGAGTTGATTGCCTTTGAGTTCCCGGTGTTAGTGGCCTTGGAATTTGCTCTTCATCTACCTGAACACGAAGTGATGCCACATTACAGACGTCTGATCCAGAATTCCTAGCACAGGCTACCCTTCCAAGAAGGGGGAGGGGTTTAAAAACTTGTCTATTTTGCTCAGAAGAGCAGCAAATTACTACTGAAAATGCAAAAAAGAAAAAAAAATGGGATGCAGAAGCCCCAGTGCCCTTTCTTCTCTTTTCAATGCAGCTTTTCAACCAGATAGTAGGAATAAAGCAGTGAATTCCTTAAGACTTCTCAGGCTAGATGAACTGTTCAGCTACTCAGTGCAAATGTTGAATAAGCTCACATATGAGTGAACAGTGGGGGGAACATTCATATGATACTTTGTGGACCAAAAGAGAACTTCACTGGGTTGCCCAGATAATTTATGAAAGAACGAGGAGTATTAGCACCTTTCTTTTACACTTTTTGAACATTATCCTATTGACCCATTTTGGAACTGGATGCATTTCCTGCTAGAGCTGATGTCCACCTAACAAATGGATCCAAAATCAATGATGGGTTGTGATTATATTGTCACTGTGTCAACAATGTGCCAATCTATTTTTGTAACTGTTATTGAAAGTGCACTTTTCCTGATAGGTGGGTAGACTTTTCAGTTGTGTACAAAACGTTGGACAGATTTGGAACCCTGTGGCAGCCTTGAATCATTGCAGTGATATTGTTTACTAAAGACCAGAGGACAACCTTTTTCTGTGTGCTTTATGAAAACCACTGGAAGAGAGACACATGGCTACATTGGAATAAGCTCATATAGTATTTTGCAATTCCTGATTATTTGATTACCCTAACCAACTTTTTTTTCAAGTTCATAGTACTTAAAGCTACATGTACAAGAAACAAATAACTGGTTTATGTTTTCACCTTTGTATGTGATGCCATTCAGACATTCAAAACAAAGATGCTATTATATGAAGATCTTGTTTTAGATCACATGCATATTTCTAATCACTGCACTTTTCCCTCTTGTGTAGCTGGTTACATTTGCACTTGGTAGTGTTGTTATTTTGTACTCTATGTTAGAGTGCATTTCAAGTTACATTGATGATGCTCTATGTTTAAGCAGTATTTTATAAAACCAAATTGTACTGCTGAGGGTATATTCGGCAGCAGCCTTGGGCCCTCACAGTAGATGCATCCCTAATGTAAGAAACTTTTATTGTTGAACAATTGTTTTCACTAGAAATGACTGTATAAAATCAAATTTAAATTAGGGGCCATTAAAATTGCCATTTTTTCATACTGCTCTGGAATCTTAAAAACTTTATAAACCGCATGTTCATAAAATACAACATGTAAGCTAAAAAAAAAGCGGATTGTCCTAGAGTCCTAGATCAACTGCTGCAATTTCCATGTATTCTGTTTTCTAAATAAATGTATGTATGCATAGATTCTCACACACACACAGATCTGCAAGATGACAGACAGCTGGATGTGCTTCATAACATGCTATAGAACAAGCATCAGGTAATTAAATTACTATTTTTATATATAGTTTATGCTCATGTCCCACTTTTTCCAGTGCTGATTTACTTGGTACAGATTATGATTGGCACAATAATTGAAATAAAATCAAGTGTTTATTGTTTGTCATGGAATGCAGATTAATTGAACAACTATTTTATTCTTGTTCCTCTTTTTATCAGTCATTAGTATTAGGATTAACAAGTGGAAATGAAAATAGTACAAGAACAAAAATGTTTTTTTTTTATTTTTTCAATTGAAAAAAGGAAACCTAAGGCTTCAGACTTAACATAAGTAGACTTTTAATTTATTTGCTTTGATTAATGGGACATTACTACAGTATATGAGACCTACTACTAGAGTGGGGTCTGAGCAATGCAGAGTAGAGCAAATTGTGTGATTCAGAAACTGATTGATTGATGGATCAATCAATTGATGGAACCTACATTTTTCATAACGATGTCATTGATGATTATAGTACTGCTTATGATTAATTACAATTCTAGCATCTTTTTTACAGAAATACTTTTACCAAAATTGGTCTCATATACCTTTGCATATTTTTCTTAAGAATTTTGCATTTGTCTTGGTAAATTTCATTCTCTCATTTTCATTCCTCTGTTGTTTTGCGTTTTCCTTCTGCCTTCAAGGTTATCACCTAGCTCACTCAAAGTTGTGCCACCTACTTATTTGACAAATCCAATATAGGAAAATTATCCAGACCATTCTCTTGGTTTATTTGTATATTCCTTTTCATTATTAAGAATCAGCTATTTGTTTTTTGTATAGTGTAACATTTTTTTCTTGTCAATCTCAATTGTCAGAACTTCTTCCTTTTCTATAACATATTTCTGTCATAATTTACGGTCTATAATCTTATCTGTAGGCACTTTCTATTAAAATTAACATTTGAGTTTATTATTCAAAAATATCCTTTAATATCCAATGTTAAAATATTTTGCTTTGCTCTGTAAATTGAGTTTAAATGTTCTTCTCCCTTAATTATAATCTTTAGTTTTCTCTAGTCTCCAATTTTTAAAAGTTTATATTAGTATGGCTTTTAAATTCAAATTGAAATTATTTTCTCATGGGAAAGATTCTTTGTAGTTAATTCCAAAATCTTATTTATCTGGATCTTTATTCCATTTGCACCTTTGTAAATCCAACTTTTTAACTAATGCCTTTTCTATTTATAAATTTCTTTCAAGTTTTTATACTTGAAGTTAAGACTTCATTCACTAAGGATTGAAGGACACTTACCCAGTTCTGTGAAACTTATCCAAAGATTCATCATAATTGATAAGGAATTAACAAGAAACTTCCGAAAGTGATTAGTAAGAATTCATTCCACTTTTAATATGATATATAAGCTGTACAATTCAATTGAAAAACAAACTGAAATCTTTTTGAGAGAAAAATAACAATAAAAACTGGCTGTGTAAGTGCTCATACCCTCTTGTAAGTAAGAATGTGGCTGTGTCCAGCATTAACCGATCACATTCAAACTTATATTACGTAATTCACACTTGCCATCAATTAAAGTGACTGATCAAGCCCCTATAAAGTTGAGCTGTGCAAGTAGGATTTTACTGACATTTACTCAGTTGCCTAGTGCAGCAAAAGCCATGGTCTGCAAAGCGACTTTATTTTTAGAAGATATCAGTCAGGAAAAGGGTACAATTCCCCCCCCCCCAAGACATTGAATATGAGAGACAGTGAAGAGTTATCAACATGTGAAGAAAATAGCACAACAGTGACATTACCAAGAATCAGATGTCTCTCCAAAATTGATGAGAAAACTAAAAAAACTAGTCCAAGCAGCAGCCAAGAGACCTACAGTAACATTAAAGGAACTGCAGGAAATTCTGGCAAGTATAGATTGTGTACTACACATGACAACAATCTCATGCATTTTTCATATGTCTGGGCAGTGGGGGTAGGGTGGCAAGATGGAAGCCTTTTCTTATAAAGAAAACATCCAATCCCAGCTACAGTTTGCAAAAGCCTACATGCAAAAAACATGTGGGAAAATATGTTAGGGTCTGATGAGACCGAAGTTGAACTTTATGATCATAATTCCAAAAATAATTTTTGGTGCAAAAAAACAACACTGCACATCACCAAAAGTACACCATACCCATAGTGAAGCATGGTGGCAGCATTATGCTTTGGGGCTGCTTTTCCTCAGCTGGAAGTGAGCCTTTAGTCAAGGTGGAGGGAATTATGAACAGCTCCAAATATTGATCTATTTTGGCACAAAACTCTCAGACCTCTGCTAGAATGCTGAAGATGAAGAGGACTTTTCACCTTTCAATAGGACAATGACCCAAAGAATACCTCCAAATCAACAAAAGAATGGCTTCATCAGAAGATGGGGCTTGGACTGGCCCAGCCAGTCCAACTGGACATGATTCCAGTTGAAAATCTGAGGGCTGACCTGAAGAGGGCCTGTGCACTAAAGAAGCTCTGACAGATTTGGACCACTTTTGCCATGAAGAATGGGCAAAGACAAAATGTACCATGCTTATAGGCTCCTTCCGCAAAAGACAAAATGGTGTCATAAAATCAAGAGATGCTTCAACATATTTTTATGCAACCATGTTATTGTAAATTTTTATTGTTATTTTTCCTCCTAGAAGATTTCAGCTTGTTTTTCAATTGAATTGTACAATCTATATATTATATTAAAGGTGGAAAGCACTCTGAAGTGATTTATCTTGGTGTAATACGTTTATGTTTCAGATATCTGGCATTTAAATGGGTGTATAAACTTTCTATATCCAGTGTATTCTCAGAGATTTTTTAAGGAATAGCAGATCATCAGTTTCACAGCAGGGTCTTTCAGAATTAGAACTTCAGCCATGTGAATAAGAGCAGTATATTCCTTGAAGTTGTTGCAGAACACTTAAGAATCTACATCTCATAATATTATGAGAAAATCCAAAGATCACAATTTTCAAAATCCAACTCTTTTTTTTATTATGAGACACCATCTGTTTTTTTAAATATGAAAGATAATACTTGCCAAAAAAAATCTTTCATAATTAATTAAGGCAGTCCTTATCTTGATTAATGATACAGAAGTCCAAGACAAAGCTGTTCCATCGTTGGATTAGGAAAAACTATTCAGCTTCCTCAGCTTTCTCCATTAAAAGGCACTCACAACTGTTCAGTTACATTTTGGTTATTTTCTAACATTCACCTATAGAAAAAGATGCTGGTGTATTCTAAATAATAATGACTGTTAGCTAATTTTTTAAAACATTTCATTAAATAGCCTTATCATAAGTATTTACATCAATTGATTTTGCACATAATTTAAACCAAAGTCTCAATATAAGAATTTATTTGAGAAAGTGAAGGAAGTAGTTATGTACAATTTCATAAAGCTGACATTCAAAAACAATTGTTTTTATGAAGATGGGGTATTTAGAAAATACATGAATTTTGAAAGTCCAAAATATGCAATATAACACAAACTCATTAGCAAGAATACATTTCTTAATAAAACTTCTTAATGATTTCCACTACGTTCTCAATAAAAAAAAAGCATGTTGAATCAATTTTTGCTTTTGAACTGAATACCGGGTTGTATCTCATAGTAATGAAAATTTCTATAATGATACATTAAGTTACAAATAATTTAGACCATAGCATAATGCAAAGAACATATTCTTTGCTTGCATACATTTCCAAATATTGCAACAGTAGTTTAATTAGTTTCCATTAGTAGAGACTTCACTCTAGATCAGCATGGATTATAGTGGAATGGTACAGAACCTTTAAGGCTTTTTAGTATTCTAAGAGAAGGCAAAGTCCAAAAGTGGATGGGAATATATACATGGTATGGCTGAGACAACACTGAATTGAAGTTAAGGAATTTAACTTTGGCATGAATGTTATTTATTATCCTGTAATAATAATCCTTGATTTATGACCACAATTGGGACTGTAATCTTGGTTGTTGAGCAAAGTCTACATTGGTCACACCCAAGGCTCTGGAGTACACATGAAGCCCTAGAGTTTTTAGACTGTGCATCCTAGGGCTAAAGGGAGTAACACACACTAGCTTAATATGAAACTGTTTGGTATATTTATATATGCATACCAATTAAATAAGCCTCAGGTTTGAGGAAAGCAGTGGACTGTTTTTTATCTGGGTAAGGGTGCCTATAGGTCTACAGATGTCTGAGTGTAGAGCAGTATTCGTCAACCATGGCAACTTGAAGATATGTGGATTTCAGCTTCTAGAATTCCCCAAAGTGCATGATGACTGGGGAATTCTGGCAGTTGAAGTCCATTTATCTTCAAGCTGCCAAGGCTAAAAAACTAGAGATTTTTTTTAAACATGATGGGGAGAGACTTGAAACCTTTTGCATAAAGGACTCCTATATGAATTCATCAAAATTTATCATGTCTGTCAAATGTTTGCCTTCTAGGAAGGAACACAGCAATACGCTTTTGCTCATTTGGGAGTCATAGTTCTAGATCAGATGCTAACCAGCTCTTTAGCAAAACAAACTTTTTTTATTCTGAATGTGAGATTCAGATTCAGAGACCTGCAAAATCTGATTTTTCTGAAATGTTAATGAGCTGAACATTGTGACTTCTGTTGCTCTTTCTAAATTGATAGATTCTAGCAACAAGATTGCATAAAACGATCATAATATTGGCTGAAATATGTCTTTTTTGGAGTGATCTGGACCAGTAGTCGCCAACCAGTGGGCCATGAGTGGTCCATAAGAAAATTTTGGTGGTCCACAGAGAAATGTTACCCCCACAGCACCTCCCAAAGCAATAAATCCAGGCGGCGTGGGAACACAAGGCTGCGCTGCCCACATGGCCCATGGGAACACAAGGCTCGCGTTGCTTGCATTGCAAACAACACGAAGTAGTGAGGGAAGGGGGAAGGGGGGAAACTTGCCCCATATGTATGGCCTGGCCACCGGGCTGCTGCTTTCTTCTGCTTTTGGCTGCACACAAGGAAAGCAGCAAAAGTCTGTCTTTCTCTCCCCCAAACTCTGCCAGAAATGAGTCTTTGGGACCCTGCAAGGCATCCTCTGCTCCAAGAGGCTGCGCCGGCATGGCAGGTCTCACAAAGACTCATTTCTGGTGGAGTTTGGAGGAAGAGAAAGACTTCTGCTGCTTTCCTTGCATGAAGTCTCTCTCTCTCTTTCTCCCCCCACCCCCGAGAACGGAGCTGGAGACGGTATCCTGCGATCCCAAATAAAGAATGATTGATCGGTAGGAAAACGGGGTGGGGAATTTTCCTGCAGACTTTTTTGGGGATTTTCCCAGGCTCTCTGGTCTGCGAGATTTAAAATTAAGAATTTCGTGGTCCTTAAGATCCAAAAAGTTCACAACCCCTGATCTAGACTATATTTTTTTGGTGTGGTATTTTTTTTTTTGCTTTGAATAAATAAAGCAAATGATTCAGTCCTTTTGAGAATTTGAAAAATGGAAGTGACATAGATAGTCCTTGACTTACAATTACTATTGAGCCCAAAATTTCTGCTTGCTAAACAGGACAGTTGTTAAGTGAATATGGCTTCCCCATTGACTTTGCAGGTCAGAAGATTGCAAAAGGTGATCACATGACTTCAGGTCAGTGCCATTCAGTTGCCAAACACCTGAAGTTTGATCAGGTGACTATGGGATGATATATAGTCCTAAGTGTGAAAAATGATCCTAAGTCACTTTTTTCAGTACTGTTGTAACTGAATTGTCACTAAATGAACGGTTGCAAGTTGAAGACTACGTGTATCTGCCCCTTACGAAGCTCCTTACCCAGATGATCAGCATTTTTGCTAAGCAAAAATGTTTAGGAATAAGAGAGATTCAACTATTTCCTATGGATTTCATTCAAATGAAGCAAGACTGCAGACCGAATTTCGAAACTGCAATATCACTATATTTCCTTGTAAGTATGCAGAGTAATAACTAATTACAAAATACAAGTGTTACAACCCTTATGTATAAATGTTTAGATAGTAATAATAATTAAACATTTGAATGAAAAAACATACTAATGTTTAAATTATAAGATTCACTTTATTTTTCATTCAGTGCAACTAGTGTTTCAGATGTGTTGATTATCATCCTAATTTTTATTCTTATTTTCTACAGAGTCCTTGGTACACATCAGATTCTGGGATGGGTGGGTTTTTATATTTTTGATTCTCAGATGGTTTCATTTTATAGAGAAAGTAGAACTGAATGTGATGCTCGCACTTTAGTGGAGATTGAATCATATCCTTCTTGCTTACCATTCAATTCTATTAGAATCAACATTTGAATATTCACAATGATTTTTATCTGTACCATGCCAAAAAGTACAAAGGACTCATGTTGAGAAGACCTTCCAATGAGTTATTATTTCTTTTCAAGGTATATTGGAAATTTATTTGCTTTTGCAAAGAGGCTCAAAAATACCAACCCACAATGTACTTATAACCCTGTATCCATGGGAACAAAAATTAACTTGGCTAATATGCTTATATTTTGCCCAGGCCGAGACAAACTGGAGACAGATGGCTGTGTTCATATATAACATACAAAAGCATAATATGACTTGGAGTATTGTCTGAACCCAACCAATGTAACTCATTAACAGTTTAACTGGATTAGTGTATGTGAATCAATGATAGAAGATGTTGTAGGGAAATGAGCACAAATAATTTTGTGTACCTGAGTTGACACAACTAGCGTTGTGTGGTCGGACAAAGGGATAAGTGTTCAAGTGTGCTTATCCTATCAGAGTGGCTGATGATTACTTATTTATGAATGGTCATTTATAGTCTGGTTGGATTTTTCTTACATCCAATGTTTCCCCTCACAGCAAGTTTGTAAAGGTATGCTGGCTGGGGAATTCTGGGAATTGAAGTCTGCACATCTTAAAAGTTGCCACGCGTAAGAAAACACAGTGCATTGGCTGCATTCTACACCTGTTCAGTAAAACAAAATTTAGCATTATTGCATGTGAGGGTCAGATCATATGAGAGGTCATTGTACTGTATCACTGCCCCTCTCTCCCAGGGAAGTATGGTACTGATGCCAATGGATCCATTCCCCCACACACACTATTGCTGCTGACCATGTGGTGTCAGGAAGAGGATAAGGAAGCAGGAAATAAAGTATGTTGCCTACAGTAGGTAATATGCACTCCAGGCTGATGAGGAATACAAGTACTTTTTATCTGCAAAGCATTCAAGATCAGAATAACTCTAATGCAGGGCTTCATGAGAGGGTATTGGGTCTCTACTCCATTCTGTGATAAAATAAGCAATCATAATTTGAATAGAGTGCTACAATTAGAAGATTGACCCTGAGAAAAAAAAAGTAGGGAATGTTTGGATAGTACCAGAGAAGTCCCAGCTTAATGATATACCTTCATTTTAGCATAATATCATAAAAAAGAATCAAATCCCATTTTTATGCATTATTATTAATAGAAAGTATGGCTTAAAAACAGAAACAGGTAGAATCAATCTTACTCTATGTTATAGCTGATGTCTTGATTTTATTGTGAATAGGACTTATTTTTGAGAAAGTCGTTATGGGACTGCACTCGTAACTTGCTGTTTGCTTACATGTCTTCATAAATCGCTTATTCTTAAAACAAAAATTGAGCAGCCTCATTGAAGAATCATCTTTCTCACTTGCCAGTGTTCATGTGCCAGTCCTTTCAATGTAAAGAAGCAAGATTTCAGCAAATCCAGCCAGCAAAAGACTGTTAAGAAAAGATAGCAGAAATTTTGTTAGCAAATATTTGCTAGCACAAACATCAGAAACGCACAATTAAGACAGCATAACCCAAAGTCAATAAAGTTAATTCTGAAGTTTTTTCACCCATATTCCACCCATATTCCATCTATAAGACTCATCCCCCAATCCTAATGGTTATATCTTAGGAAAGGTACCAACAATTGGGAAGGATATAGAGTTCCTTCTTCTGAGACTTACTTCCTCTTAGTCTGTCCTTTCTTCCCAGTTAAATCCCAGAATGCAGAGCTACTGATTAATTCAGGGCATTTTAAAATATTAGTTTGGATCAAAGTATAGGGAGTGTTCAGTCAATGTTTTTCTCTAGGGAAGCTCTGAGAATAACAGGGTGCATGCAGTTCTCTGTCAAGACTCTTCAAGGATGCAAGCATGAGAAAATTTTTGCCTTCCAAATGCTGTTGAATTACAAATCTCAGCAAATCTTGGCATCAGTTATGCAAGCTAGTGAAGACGGGAGGTATAGATCTGGATAACTAGAGCTCCCCAATTCACTGGCTTAATATTTACTCTAAATTGTACAGATGTCTATGATTATTCTGCAATACTTAACCCAAAATGTCTCTTTCATCCATTTATTTTAAAACTCTCACAGTTGTACAATCTTCATAATTTAAATGTAGATAGACCTATGATTAATACAGAACATTGTTCTCAGTGGTTTGAACCAACATACCCTGTACGTGAGCTACACCAACTTCTTATCCATAGTGCTGTCAATAAGTAACAAATTCCCTCCTTTGTATTGCTTGCAGAACTAGTAATTTTCTTGAGGGGAGGCAATTTGCTCTCAAGAGAATGGAATTGTGTGGATTAATTGAAATAAATATGTAGTTTATCTTTTCATATTTGTATGGGATAATGATTAAAGTATTGAAGGAGGATCAGAATTCAAATCCATTCACATGGGGATACCAATCATTTTCTCTCAGCCCACTCTATCTCACAGGGTTGTTATGAGGAAATATGAGGGGAAAGAATGCTACATATACCACGTTGGACTTCTGGTGAAAGGCAGGGCATAAATCTAGCATATGCATAAGATATAATTAAGGACATCTTATCCTGCCCTTCCTTCCAAGCAGAGGTGGTATTCAGCAGGTTCTGACCACTTCTGGAGAACGGGTGGCAGAAATTTTGAGTAGTTGGGAAAACCAGCAAACTGACTGGAGGTTTTA